>CM067376.1:74863885-77318784 GCA_034510155.1 Eucriotettix oculatus
CGAGAAGCGAAAAATATTCAGCATGGTTTAAGACGTTGAGAAAGCAAGAAGGCAGAGTAAGAATGGAACAAGACGTTGAGGGAGAGGAGGAAGCTGGAGTATGGTGTAAGACGTTGAGAAGGCGAGGAGGTAGAGATGGAGAGTTGATAAAGACGTGGAAGGGAAGAGAAAGCTAGAGAGTCCAGCATAAGCTCGAGTGTGCAAGAATTGAGTTGTGAATTGTTTATCTTTAGTGAGAAGTTATTAACAAGGAAGGTTAGAGGCAAGAATTAGGAAAAACTGAGTTTTTCTCAGTCACCAGCAGTAAGAGTTAATCCCACTTTCCGCCGGCAGAGGAAAGGTGTACAATTCAACCATAAGGAAGAAGGAAGTTCCGGTCGCCTATCAAGACGCGAATGAAAACAAAACAGGATCGTCAAGTGAACGAACTCTTTGCAGCACGTGGTCACCCCAATGAATAATTAACCCTGAGATTTCAAAATCGTCTCCTTGAATTTATTATTTGTAATAGTGCGCAGAACCCCTTTTAAGTGTTTTTATATATAAATAAAATTATTATATCATACCTTTAAAGTGATTTAATTAAATAATTAAAATAATACCCCTATAACCATTTACAACCTGATGATATCTGGCACAATAGAGAAGAGTGGACGTGAGGTGTCGGAAAACGGCGCAGAACGTTCTAAATTGGAAATCTACAGACCATGAATGTCTGTAGATTTCCGTTTTATAATAATTTCGGCGATAAGTTGAATAATCGGTAGATCTGCATTTGGTCCGATTGATAGTGATGGTGAAGTAAGTGATTTGTCATTATGTGTGTAATGCGAGGAAATGACAATGTAACACTGAAAGTCAGCTCCCATACAACAATAACGTCCAATATGTGTCATGTTAATGTTATTTGTCAAGTTAAAAGACCGTCTGTGATGTTCGATTGTCATTTAGATATGTAAGCGACTGAATCACCACGCAGAACCGTACGATGAGGAATAATTGACAGCTTCATCATCTATTTGTTGCTAAATTGTGCATGCTGTATTAATAGCGGCGAACGTCAGTCGCCGGTGGGGCATTGTCCGTAGGCGTCCGAGTCCCGAGGGAGCAACAGTAAGAGGCCGTCCCTCTGGATATCGGCCCATTACGTCGAATCGCTGGACCAAAGCAGCCATCTGTTGAAGGGGCAGGACCTCCGACTCGCAAAGCTTCACCGTTCGTTACCCGTAATTCTTATGAAATTTGAAAACGTCTGTGGTTCACCAAGAATATAAATTTGGAATTCTGTGCACTAAACGAACACAATCGAAGTTGACTGCGCGGGAAAGTACAAGAATTATAACAAAATAATTTAAAATAAATTTAAATAGTTATCTTACTACAAATTTAAGAGTTGTAATTATTAATCTATAAATTAAAATCAATAACTATTTTCAAAATGAAACCAATTTAATATGATTCACTCATCGATGTATTGTTTCGATGTGAATGATACAAAATGTTGTAGAATGGTCTAAGATTTATATTTATTACCATTCACGTTAGTAGAGTATATGAGGGACGCAACCTCTATTGAAAGGGTGTCAAGGCTTATACTTTTGTTCTTTCTCTCCCTTAGTCGCTTCAGGTGGATCGTACAAAGTTCTGCCGGATATTAAATCCTACCAGTATTTTTGCATTTACATACACCATCAGGTTTTTAGAAGCATATGTGAAGTTCATTCTGGTAGACGCTACTTTTCTTCCTAGGAATGTCTTCTACGTGTAATCAAACCTGCAGATTACGGTAATGTTTTTATTTAACAAATTTGAGATTTTTTAAAGCAATATTAGTAAACAAGACAAATTTAAGTAGTTTATTTTACAGTTCACACAACCATTGTCCTGTATCTTCCCAATGAAGCTATTAAATACCTATAACGTAAAAAATTAATAAAAAGTCGATAAAAAATTAATATACTGAACGTCGGTGACACGAGTGATTTTGCATTAAAACTTACTCTTCTGCTCAAGTATTAAGTGATTTTCTTTTTTCGATTTACGTAAGAGGTCTTGGCTTTCCGGTGCGAATGATAATAAAGGTTTGTCTGATGTGTTTCCTTTAACATTTAACGAAATTTTCAAATATTTGACAAATAATTTTCATTAAAAATGCATAAATATGTACTCATAAGAAAGTTATATTTTATGTTATTGAAATTATCTACATGAAATACTGATAGAAGAAAACCCAACTAATTTGGAATTCAAAAAAGAATTTTTCTTTTTAAGTTTAAAGTCGCTTCGACATCTAGGCCATTAGCAACAACACATAACTTTTACATAATTTTAATTAATAGCATTTATAATTACAATAATTAGAACAAATCTGCTACCACGAGGAATTATAGAAGATCAAGGACAACTGCGGGGTTTGCGTACAGATCCTCTGCGGTGAATTGCCCATTGGTGGTATTTATTATCTTTTTGTATGTGGGACACACAAAAAGAAGATGATCGATTGGTAAGAACACAATGCATCCTTCTTATATACGTTAGGCCGCCCTAGAAAATAGAAATGTGTGTGAACTGTGTGTGTGCTGTTCTAGTTCTTGGCACCACTACCTGACTCCTTGTAAGACTTTTGACGTGGATTTCTTCACATTTTCCAATGTTGTCCAATGTAAAGAGTCCAAGACTGCCCTTACATGTTCTAGCTTCCATTTTTCCTGTGTTTTCTTGAGGATTCCTCTTTGTAATAATTTCTTGTACTTGTCCATTGATTATTAAGACTGTGAGTTGGAGGCTGCCATTTTCACCAGTTAATCTGCGCTATCATGTCCCTCAATGCCTACATGAGCTGGGATCCAGCACAGTAATATGTTCTCCTTTACTAGACAGTCCCGTATTTGATTATTAAACTTGTCTCTCACCGCCTTGTTAGTTATTGTTTCTATCGCCTTTATCGAGTCTGTCAAAATGATGTTATTGGTCCTCCTGACATATCTTTACAGCCGTAAAGATGGCGAAGAGTTCCGCTGTTACTTCACAAGCATTATTGTTGACGCTGGTTGAAGAAACTCCGTTTTCTGTAACAGTGGCACAACCGACTTCGCCTACGCATTTGAGGCGTCTACGTAGATAACTCTAGGGCAGGGTTACCCAAACTTTTTCTTCAATGGAACACTTGGCGAATCGGACATTCTAACGGAACGCGTGGCTTAGTTTTTAGGAAGGTATGGGTGATTCCTAGTAATAGAAAGCAAAATAAGATTTAATTTAAATTTAACGGATATTGTAATTTCGTATAAGTCGCTCATGATTTTTTTGTTGATGCGACAATAAATAAATAAATAATAGAAAAGATTTAATTTAGTAATTATTTTTAAATATAGACCTGTACTGTAATGTATTGTATAAATAAATAATTTACTTCGTGACTTTGATAATTTGGGTCCTTGAATTGTTGATATCAGACACAATATTTGTAGATTGAATTGTGAAATCATGGGATGGCGTCGATCATGTTTCTGGACTTTCACTTCATTGCAGCATAATAAGAAAACCCAGCTTCGTATAAATAGGTTGTAAGAAACGGAAATAAAACAATAACTTGATTTGCAAAATTGGGGTACTATTCAGACAAACTCACCCAGAAATCATATAATTGGTGGTGACACGAGCTATGTCGCTTTTGGGGCCTACATGTATTATTATTTCACTGATTAAATTAAATTAGATTTTCATAGTCTCTTGCATCGAAACGTGCAGGTTTGTCTGTCACAGAAAATGGATTCTGGTCTCAGGAATCGTCCTAACTAGTTTCCGGAAATCATTGCAAAAGAGTCGATTTCAAGTTATGTAGATGTTCTAATAACATTTTGAAAACTTCTTCATCTTCTTTAAAATTTAATTCATTCAATCATTCATGTATTTTATCCTTGTAATGATGATTTGATTGCACTTTATAAAAATATCAGCAAACTATGCAAGTTTAATCAGTCGTGAAGGATTTAGTTAAACTTGAACAAAATGTTGTTCGGAATTAATGGTGTAACGCTACCTACGGTTCGCCCACATAAATGTGGCGTTATTTATCTAATCATACTATTATTCATGTACAGTACATACAGACTCATTCCATCACCTTGCAGCACAGGAGTCTAAGGTTCGAATCCCGGCAAGGGCATGGATGTTAGTGCTCGTCATGGACAGAAAACAAGGGTGAAGACTGAAGGAGAATCGCTACGCTGTCATCGTGGCACTACAAAAAATTCGTCATGTGCCGTTAAAAATGAGTATCTAATAACTATCCCGGTCGGTCACAGGAATGTGGCCCCAAGGAAGAAGAATGAAGGAACAGATTCTTTAGGCGCAATTTATTTAAAAACCATGAACATACAATTTTTTAATACTTAAGTTGACTATTTATTCCACTACCTATGTCGTCTCACATAATTCATTCCATTTATGAAGATCTCTTGATCCATACATTTACCGCTACTACCATGGCGATCCTTATAGCATGATTTTAGTGAGACTCTAATAATGTTCCGTCAAGGACTTAAGAGCAAAACTTAAAATGTTTAATTTCCCTCTTTTGGACAGTGCGATCTTGTTTGCTTTCTTCAGAAGTCTTATGATGGGGGTAGTCTTGTAACATTTCGTTACCACTTTCAGAGCCTCGTTATGTTGTTTAATTTTCTTAAGGTTCTCTTTCCAGCCGTACCGTCGTAGGTATGAGAACCTATTCTATTTTGGATCTGATCTGATCTTCAACATTCGGGAACGTTGTCGTTAAATTTCAACTTAAGTGGTGTTAATTTTTTACTCCTTCATAAACAATTATGAAAGAAATGAGTGCTTCATTTGTGACTGATTTAAGCCTGGAGTTTTAAATTAATTTTTTAAGTTTAGTGCAAAATAATATCACGTGAGTAATTAGTATTTATTTACAGCATTACAAATAAGGTTCTGTTATGGCATTATAATTATTCCCTTTGAAGCATAATTCTGAGTAATATTATGATGTATCCTACTTTTTAAATTTATTATGCATATTTGCAAAAATAGTTTGAATGTTCATATAAATTATACGATTTGTTTTTCTGTTGAGAGTGAGCTACAACATCTCCCGTAATTCTTTGGAAGCAAGATTTCTTTTATTATTTATGAAACTTTGAGCAAGTTTACGAGGATATTGTTTTCAAAATTAAGTATCTATGTAGTTTTGGTGTTCAAAATCGTTTTTATTCGAAGTGAAAATGAAGCACAAACTATTTTAATACAAAAATTTATTATTTGAACTAATGATTCAATTATTATATCAATGTAAATCAGGAAAAATAAGTCTGACAGCCCCATAATATTTTTTACTGTAGAATTTTCACATTTGAGACAGAACACTCACAAATTGCACTAAAATTATACCCTAAGAATGTATTAGTAATGGTAAAGCTATGAATCATAAATGATATAATTTAAAGGCAGAAAATTGTAATTAACTAGTTGACGTAAATTCGTGGAGAGTAGCTGACCAGTGTCTCCGGCTGGATGCATCACGACTTTAATTAAAATCCGCATTCAAGAATCAGGACGCTAGATTGCCACGGAACGCGAAGGAATTTCCAGCATGGTAGTTTAAATGATGAATAACCGTTATATTATAATTACTCATTACGGTACTATCTGACTCTCAAACATGTTCTTAAATATCGAGATGTCCATCAACAGACACAAAAACTGAATCTTTAATGAAATGGATGTGATCTTACTTCCATTATGATGGATAACGTTTTATAATATAAAGATAATTAGCAATTGAAATATACTGTCAAATGATAAACTTCGTTTCTGGTATGGTACATAAACGAGACTTTTCTAAAAATAACTTGACTTTAGGTCGCATTAACCGCGATGTCTACGAATCGACCAACCGTTACAAAGCTGAGAATTGCAAAATCGAACAATGACAAATGTGATTATAAAACATTATAGCAATTAACGTTCTTGAAAAATTGAACTAAAAAAATAAACGAACAGTTTTTCAGACACTGTTCTTATTTAGATTACACTTTGGTGACTTCTTCAGGTTTTGAGTTTTGAAATAAATGCCAAATGTGTAAAAATCCAAACTTGACTGTCTCCAAGGGTTGCTTAAACCGCATTCCGGTTGATAGTATCACGTTTGAATTTTTCAACATTTGTTATTTTTTATTTCATCAAAGTGGTGACTAAATGTCATTTAATATAAACAGAATCGGTGTCTGAAAAACTGGTCGTTGATTTATTTCATTTAATTATTTGAATATTAGATTTGATATATTTTTTTAATTGTTAATTTTTTATCGCTAGTCCCGTGAGTGGATGCTGTGGGTTGGATTGTCTCCCAGGATACGGCGTGTAAAACAGACTTGTAGGAGATTGCGTCAGCATTTTACCGAATAGCCATGATCAATTGTTTGCGTTGGATTTAAGTCTACTATCTGCGTTGCCAGTGAAAGTGTGGTTTTTGGTAGCTTATGACAGCAGTTATAAATCATTATTCGTTAGTTTTTCCACTCGCGCAGAAAAATTAATCAGAAATTATTATGATTACTTAGTTTTCCACTGTCAACAATAACAAAAATACTTCGTATAATTTACGTGGGTGACTAAGCCTATTTTACAAATATGCATAATTAATTGCTTTGGTCTTGATTTTTTTACGATTTATAAAAAATTAGAAAGGTTTGAAGATTGCCACTGTTGCATCTGATATGTAATTATGAAGCAGTCTTCATAATTTATGATTACTTATCAATTTATAAATAATTAAAAGTGATCCCCCTATTACATATTATGTTCTTCTTTATCACATTTCAGTCAACGTATCAGTGTTCTCAAAACTTCTATGTCTTTATTTTATATGGGAACAAAGAGCTTGAGCAGATGATACGCTGTTTATCTTGCGGGTCGTGGTCAGATCCAAACACAGTCAATTTTTCTCAGCAATAGTGAGGCCACCCCTACGCTGACTCGTGGAAGGTGATCATATCACGAAGTTATTGACCTAGCGTCGTGGCTCGGCGCCGCTTTAATTTGCGCACAATGGCAGCTTCCCGCCACTGCAAACAAAGTGACTGGCGATTGGTTTTCGAATCAGCGTCCCAGCTGGTGAGCGTAATGAAGAAAAGACTAGGGGCCGCAATCCCTCTCCATTACGCGGCTCCAATTGTCCCCTCTCTCCTCCCCCACAATGGCGCAATGCGATTCCCCGGCGATCCTCTTATTTAGCCGTATCCGGATTCTCATTACCCCACCCTTGAAGCCACTGACACACACAAAAAGCGCGCCGATAAAAACCGATTGGGAATTGAGAAGGAATTAGGCGCCCATCACGGCTGGCTGAAGACTTCTAAATGGATCTCGTCTGCTCACACCTGTAACAGCCGGACATGGCTCCTCTATCTCGCACACCTAAAGCTCAAGCTCGAAGAAAGGAGAACAGCGAACTGCTACAAGAATCACCATAGAGCTGAGAACTAAAACGAACAAGAAAAACACTAACTTTATGTGCTATCTTTAACGTTTATGTTGGATGATGGACATTTAAATTTGGTTAATGTGTGTCTTCGTGGATATCTTGAATATTGACCCTTCTTACTAGTACAGTACAGTTTCTCACATTCGGAAATTCACATTAACTTTACAGTCTATGTACGATGCGTAGTTCTTTAATTCCCTCGCGGCTCAGCGCGTGATCGCCCTCGAAATGAAACAAACGAAGAGAGTAGGGAATACGAAAAGATGAAGAGATTAGAAAGAGTCCTAATGGACAATTGTATACAACATAAAGTGCCACGGTCAACAAAAATAGGTGGGAGCCTATCGAGGATGGGCTACTTTATTGATTTCTTGGCATTGATGACGTTGTTTTGGAAGTATCAAAACTTTGAGCACCATTGGCTCCTACAGTAAGTAGCTTACTTGATCCGGGAGCCACTATGGTCAAAGGAGTAAATAATACTGGCTTTACACTTGGAAGAAATTACTCCAATTCACTTATTCCAATGTAAAAGGCCTAGCAAGTCGTAGTGGGTGTAAACATGCAAGAAGTTGCATCAAGTAGTCTCGTATCCCGCCAACAGAGGTTTGTTTTTTGGTTAACAGACTACATGAGGGTGATCCGGAAACAGGCAACTCACCTTAATAGCATAGGAAGGGAATCGAAAAGGGTGATGTGGAACGTACCCGAGTATTGAATAGGCTCCCCCCGGGCTATAATTTATGGATGCTAGCCGGTGATTCACCTAAAGAGATGCATGGAAAACACTAGGAAACCTGCATCAGGCAGGTCGGGCATTGGGTACTACTCTCATGCCCTTCCAAATGACGGGAGACAAGTCTGAGGGGTCGCAGCATTCCCTTCTCCGTGTGTCCACAAGTTTTAGGAGGCAGTTGGCTGACTGATCCAATGAAATCAGGGGACAACTCTTACTGTATGCCCAAGGTCTTCGAAGCCAATACATACACCTCGTGAAATAGGTGAAGGTGCCTCGGTATGTGAGAATTGTGAAAAAACCAGAGAGAGTACAAGGAAGTGCAAGGTCTTGCATAAATAGTAAAAATTTCTATTTCATCTGCAAGTTTTAAGAAGCATCTTGGAATAGTAAGAGAAGAATTTTTTGGTGCTTAAGATATCTGATTTTAAAATAGTTTACTATGAAAATTTACTTGGTATATGTGCAACAATTACATTTTATAGCTTTCGGTGGTTAGGAAAAATGCATCTGTGAATCATAAGTCATGAACAAGTAAAATGAGCATATTCAAAGAAATGATTAAACTTTAATTCATATCTATGAGAGTCTTTGAATTATAAGTGATACGTCTTGCCCATTATTATTTCATTTGAATAATATGTTGTAATTTAGTATTTTATTATAATTTTTATGATAATGTAATTATAAGATAGGCTCCTTTCATCGTAGAGTCCAGGGAAACGGTTTATGGACGTCCTTCGTGATTTACTGTAATCATCATTTCTAACATCAATTCCTTTTGAAGGTATTCGGTTAACGTGGGTTTGAATATTGTCTAGAACTTTATTTTTCGCGTACCTTCTGCAGGCCAAGGGAATCCTTAATAGGAGTAGTCTATTTGTACTATTCTTCTGTCTTTGGAATGGTTCATGTTCCAAATGGCTCATCTGAGTTCTTCCAACTATTACTCAGTTAGTTTCCACGATGTTCACATCTTGGGAGGAAAAGGGAAAATTCTACTACGGATTGAAATACTTTGCACATAATTAGTTCGTACTGCGGTTGCTATTCTAAGTATATACAAGTCATTGCCAGGAGTTGCGGAGTTCCACGTCCAATTTCTTATTCTCTTGTTCCTCTAATGTTTGTAATTTAATCTACGTGCGATTGGGTTTTATCCTATTAATTAGTGTTACCTTTAATAATGACAACATATCTTCGTAAGAAGTATAAGGCCCTGCAAAGGGACGTAAGAAATACCACTCTATAGTTTTCTAATTGTGTTTGCTTCATTTTAATTCTTGCTAATTTAATTTTAATTACAGTCCTTAATTTTAGTGAGTGTTACGTATTCCCCCTTTGTTATTATTAATTTAGATAATTTACATTTGTCTCACGTCATCAGTTCTTTTCATTATATATTTAACGAACAACGTCCTACTTTCCTTGCTTTCATTTTCTTAATTTTTCTGCCATTCTCTTTTCATACTTCCCCTTAATCTTCTTATTATATTAGAGTTTGGTCCTTTTATTTTAATGTCTTCTTGATTCTTCATTCTCTTTCATGTCTCTTCTATTATTTGAAACCTTCAAAGAGACAGTGTTCTACCATATATTATAATAGAAAAGTTTTGTAACTGTGCTTAATTCGAATGGAAAGGATTATGATCAGTAGTTATCTGAATAGAAAAGTCCGGACGACAGTACAAATAGTGGGCAATAAAGCCCGCGGTCGGTGTTTTGTGTAAGCGTTTCACATAGTTGATTGCGCGGCCTGGGAGAGCTGGCACAGGCGGGGCGTGAAGTGGGCCCACACTGCCCACAGATATTACTCTACAATTAGCAGGCAGCGCCACGCGGCACGCAATACCCCAGGGGAAATCCCCCGACAATCAATTAATTATCCCCGGTCCGTTGAAGGCTGAACAACGCGCGGCCACATGGCTCTGTTTACCTGGCCGCAAGATGACGACAAGCCGACGTCGACAAACATTGGCGGTGGGTCGTTGTTTGGGAGGGTAACGATAGGAGAACAGTGCTTTTAATCTTCCGCCGCTGATTTCCCAGTCCTTCGGCGAGATGGCACCACTAGATATCAGCACCCTCTCCAACAGCAGAATCATATCATCTCCCCTTTTACATCAGCAAAGCTGCTTATATTGTATGATGATTCTCGCTTAATATATAATATAAAAATATCTAGTAGGTAGGTAAATTTGTCCCGTAGATTAGGTCGGGTTGTTGGGAAATACGAGCCTAAAGTAGTGACCTCACATCCTACATGTCGTAAATTATTTACTGATACCTTTCTCAATAGAGTTTTCAAAAATGGATCAAAAGACGGATTTTTTACGCTATTTATCATGGTGACTATCTGTAGAAGTTAGTGTTTCAGAGATTAACATTCGCAGATGAACCTTGCTAGAGAGTAGGAGGAGGCTTCAACTCGCTCATTTTTGACAGGTGTTTGCTCTTTTGTTGCAAACTTTGGGATAAAGTTGTTCGCTGTTCCTATGGGGACAGTTGGTTAGCTACCTCCACATCTAAGCAGAAAAGAGACACATCAAATAATTATTTACGTTGACGTGGTGACAAGACTTTGACTTCACCTTGAGATGTGGGATATGGCAGCTTCTTGAAACTCTACCAGAGAACAAGCAGCTCAAAACAGATACAGAAGGATAATAATAATTGAAAAGCGTACAGAAAGAGTGAAACACAAAACATAATTCATACATTTGTTTTTAGATTCATCAGAAAAGCGCTGCGTCTTCAGAGAATCTTATCCAGTGTCGATCCTATATTGATTGTAAGTTACAATGATGAATAAAGCATGATTTGCAGAAAGCTTCCGGAATAATGAATAGTTATTAACATGTACATTATATATATGAATATGTTTGGATGTAATGTTCTCGAGATTCTATTCGGGTATCGACGTTTGTTTCTCACAACGTTTCGATGATTGGCACCGCCATCTTCTTCAGGTGAAGTACCGTGCTTGTCAAATTATGTCTCTTGTATATGGCAGACCCGTGGTCTTGTTATTGGCTCTGGTCCGTAGGTGGTAGGAGTGGTCTAGGACTGGCAACCCCACTTCCCTCACTCTTCGGATCGGTCCCGCCGTTTGCCTTACTATCGAGGTTCCCAGGCTGTCCGGCATTGTACCTGTCCTGCGTAACATGGCCAAGGCAGTCCCAGGCTTTATTAAGCTGGAAACCGCTGTATTTATCAATTCGGAGTGTGAAGTCTTTATAGCCACCGCTTACATGAGGATACTATCCCAGAAATTGTTGACTGGGATAAGTATCCTGGTCTTATCAAAGTTAATACTGTGGCCGTCCATTATTGCAAGTTCAGCTACTGCCGACTTATTCAGTTGTTTAAGTCGTATGTTGCGCCCGTGTTCTGTTAATTTCTCCTCCACGGTACGTAGAGTTTGTCCAATGTATTCCTGGTCGCGGGAGCACGGAGACTAATGATAAAACGCATCTACTCGGAATTTGGCAGTACGGAATGAAAGGCAAGATACGTGAGGGTTACAGACAGGGGTAATAAAAGCCAGACACAACGGCGCTACGAGGGTTTTTCCCTCGTCCTGCTAAGGAGGTTGATGATTTCCCCAAAATCGTCGGTGAGAGGGGGGGAGGATGGCTCAGACAATAATTTTGATTGGACAATATTGAGCCCCACAACCGACGGAATACGACATAAGGCAGCGGGGAAAAATTACTAAAAATCCCAGTAGAAACGAATTTTGAACGATTAAGTAGATAAGGATTTGGAAATAAAGAGCGTGGAGGAGTTTATGCTTTGAACATTAAGAAGATGATGGTTTGATGAATAACAACGTGGAGGTTAAGATTGGGCAGTTAAATATTGGAAATTGTCCTGACCACGGACAATAACAACGGCAGTAAAGCGTCGTCTCCGCCGGTGCAACGAGGAAGCGGCAGCTGGAAGGTCTAAAAAAACTGAGACGACACGGTAAGTACCTCTGTTTGTAACCTTTTGCGGATTTCCTGGTACTGCCAGTTCCACTGTTAGTTATTCTTCTCTGTGAGACCCTTAGTGTCGAGCTGTTAGATTTAGTTGTAAGGTATTTAATTTGTAAAATTATTGTAAATAATGTAGTGTTTATCATTTAAAAACTATCGGCTTATAACTTTAAATTGAGCAAATTGTAATATATGTAAAACTGTTAAATATAGAGAAAATTGAAATTAATTTTTATATCAATAATTCATTATAAAATAATAATGTCCTCCCCCTATTCATTTCAAGACGTACATGGACAGGGTGGACATTTTAGAAGTTTGGTTGTTATAGGTTGGTGTATGTGGGTTCGACAGGGAAATTCTGGAGAATCGTAGAACACAAAATTGAAGTGAAGTATGAGGTTGACAAAATTTTCTCGGGCTTCAAACTGGATAAGGGTTTAGTAATTTCACGACGTTTCGATAGTGGACATTGCCATTATCTTCTGGTGAAGTTCGAGTAGGATGAAGTATTATAAATTGGCATGTATGCAAATATGAAAGTTTATTTGAATAATATTAACTTCTTTCGTATTGTTTTTCACATCTGTCGTAGAATGTATTGTTATAGATAAATATATTGAAGTGCAGGGGCCATATTTCTTGCGGGAAAGCTGTCTTTGGGTTGTGGCGTCGCGTCGGGTCTGTGGCCGGCGTGAATTAAGACGCGGTTTGCTGTGAGGAGTGTTGCGGTCCCGCCGTCGTGGTTCCGGCTGTCTCCTGCGGGAACAATGCCCCGTTATCTCCACCTGCCTTATTATCTCGTCCGTGATTCTCACTTCCTCTACTATTCCTTAACACCATCAACGAGGATTCTATAAGCTCAATTACAATCGTACAATTAAAGCCCTTAACATCAATTATTAACGCTGTTGCTATATATTATAAGTGGTTACTGAGAGACGTATGCAGTCAACATCTATAGGTTTCTTTCCCAATTTCCCTTATCTGAGAGAAAAACAAGAAATTGTTATCCCCGGAATCTACTACCAACGCTCTCTCGCCAACATTCACCTCGTGAAGTCCACAGACAAATCTTACCCTCTTACAACCATTTAGCATAAGTTGCTTATGGTAAATAAAGCAATTATATTCTATTTATTTAAATAACTTAATCTGCGTGATAGAATCAAATATTCGATAAGGGATTTGCCAGGAAAGCGTTAGACATCCTATAAAAAATCAAATTGGCGCCGACTTCCTAAATTCGAATCGCTGTAGTTAGTGTGACAACTTTCGATGCAACTATGAAAACTATATTTAAAAGTTGTACTATTTTTTCACTTTAGATACTGTTACTTTGTCTTCTGTCGACGTACTAAGGCGAGGTTCTCCAAGTATCTTTTTGTGAAGGACCTAACAAAATTCTTCAATACGATCAGAAATCAAACATTTGTGTGCACAACGATCTCTATTAATTCATTTCTTTGGGAACTTCCTATCATGTCCTTTTTATTTTTTTGAAGAGGGGGAGATACTACATGAAACGGGCATAAGAAGGGAATTTAAAAGGGGGGATGTAGAATGTACCCAAGGGTTTGATTACCCCCCCCCACTCCTCCCGATCTATAGTTTATGGATCCTAGCCGGTGATTCACCTAAAAAAGAGGGAAAACCCCAGAAAACCTGCATCAGTCCGGACTATTGCGTACTATTCTCAATCCCTTCCGTGCCCAATAGCCCGACCTACTTGATGCCGTTTTCTGGGGTTTTCACTTTATGTCTTTCAAGAGAATCACCGGGTAGGATCCTTAAACTATAGATCGGGGGCCCAAGTCAACCCTTGGCTACTGAACGAGACAAGAAAATAAGGATTATATCGTAATTAAAATCTGCATGATAATATTTAAAAATAATTTTACTTTTATTACCATCAGGAAAATTAAATGAATAATTACTTTTATGTATGTAGGTTTTTCTTAATAAGTCCGCGGCGATGTTGAAATGGAATAAAACACGCTGTGTGTAACGTATCAAAAATTATTTTTTATTTGAAAGTGCATACATACATAAAAAAAGAATTTCGTTAATACTTTACAATCAGCTTGATTTATTATATATATATATATATATATATATATACTGTTTATATAAAACACTAACAAGGGTTTCAGTTTTAAAACTGTTAATTATAAAAATTTTGGCAATTATGAAAGTATTGAAGCAGTTAAGTACTTTGAAATAAATTATAATTAGTATAAATTTACCAACTTTTATGAGTTAAAATTTTATTAATAAACTATTATAAAACAACATAATTGAGATTCGTAGAACTTTGAAACTTATTAATTATAATAGTGGAACGTTTGCTCCACTGAAAGACAATGGAGGATAAAAACTTAGTTCATACCTTGAGTAGACTGTGAAAGTGTATGTAATGGCTACACTTTGACTTTTCTCAAAAGTCTTATTTATAATCACAAGTTATGTCTTAAACTTTAATCTGGAGTAGATACTTCCGTCGTTGTAAGACAGTTAATCATTGTTTTTCCTTTGATGATACTAAGATTCTATAAAAGATTATTAAATTAAAATTGAATATAGCAGAATACATAAATAAATACATAATTAAATATTAAGCAATATGAGTCTTAAAAACTAACGTGTAATTATTATTTGTAACTTAAAAGTGCAAAATAATACTGAATTATCATTAAATAATACTGTAGTAATATGGATTTTTCTTCTCATTTTACTCTAAAAGTAAGCAACGGATTTTGTGTTAACAATTACGTGCCAGGATTGGTATAAGTAGTTACACCACTAAGAACGATAAGTATATACAGTAGAAAAATTATATTCAACTTTTCTTACCCCGATTCGACGGCAAGGTTGCTTAGTGGTTGTATAATATAATTTGGTAGTGACAAAGAGAAAGAGAATCTGGAAAATTGACTATTGTATATATATTAACCCTAGCATGCTGTGTGGGATCAGCCAAGATTTAATCTAATGTGAATTTGGCATTCCATCCAGATATCCTAGCTACTGACAAAGTTTCTTCGCTTACGAAAATCGAAAATAGTCCTGTACTAGGGGTCTACAGGATCCAACTGTAGTATATGTTTAAACCGAAGAAGTTTTAGTTTCTCAAATAATTTAGCATTTTCAGTAGCAGAAATGTTTTACCTCGTCCCACCCCCAATTTAAATCGCATGTTTAATATCAGAATCATACTCAAAGACTCGCATTGCACTGATAGAAACTGTTTTCTTCTTATTTTCATATGACAGACGATGGATCCATCTTTATGAATACTCGACTTCGTCGCTGAATGAGGTTGCAATTATACGCAAACAAATTATGCGAAAATGCTATCAAATTAATTGTCCCATAAAATATATATTGGAAGAAAATAACGAATTTAATGAATATTTAAAAAATGTCCATCTCACCACCCCCGCCCAAATGGCGGTAGCCATGTCTTACAGCAACAGTGTTGATTCCGGGACGCAAAAGAACTTGTTCAACATTTATTCGAAATTATTCCATCCATTAAAAATAGTATGCGAAGTGTGTTTTATCCCCTTCTTAGGAGATGAACTGTAACTTAAATTGCATTTTTTATGTCAGAATTAAACTTAGCGGCTCACATTACACCGGTTTAGAAACCAATCTCGATTGTTTTCTGGTTATTTTTATGTGTTGCCCGTCCACTCCCACCCCTTACAATACTTCGTTTCAATTATGGATCGGGTTGAAATTATATTCCAGCAGTATCGGAAGCCACACTATCAAATTAATTAATCACAGACGGAAATATTGGCCGTTTTTGATTATTTAAAATTATCCACCCCTTCCATCCCCGATCTAAGGGGTGGTAGCAAAGTCTTATTCCGACAGTGCTGATTTTCGAATCTCAAAGAACACGTGTACCAAATTTGGTCAAAATTGGCCCACACGAGTACAGAACATACAGGAGTGGTGCAAGGACACTGCCTTGTTGTACTCCACAGTTGATCAGGAAGAAGTCAGGTTTTTGTCCGTTTACTGTAGTTTGAAATTTTCTCTCATTCAAATATGATTTTAGGAGGTTGAAGTAAGTTGGTGTGAACATACTTTTGACTTCGTTAATCAATCCAGTATGCCAGACTTTATCAAAAGCCTGGCTGATGTCAAGGAATACTTCTCTACACTATTGTTTATTTTCAAAAGCTTTAATTATGGTTTGGGTAATTCGGTAATGGAAGGGGCAAAACATTTGTGTTCCATAACCTCCCTAATCAAAAGCGCCCTCAACCACCCAAACCCCACGATCCTGGAATTCTATGACAATCTTCCTCCACCTCCACGCTTCCGTCGCCTCAAAAGAAAACTCAATCGACCTCATACTTCCCCCTGATCGTGTAGGCACCCCCTAACTCTTGCCCTCATATATCCTCCAATAAACAGTTCACTGCCTGTTGATCCCCCCCCCCTTCCCCCTATGTCGTGTGCCTCTAAGATACACATACAGAAAACCCATCTACTAAAGTAGATTAATTAAATGGATTAGCCAACTCCATGTCAACATGTAAATTATATACTATATTTTAATGTTGTATTCTTTATTTTAATATTGTATGTATTGAACCATTATTTCCCAAACTGATAGTCTTTACGACAAACGTTTTTTATGTGAATAAAAAAAGCATTTGTATGTGATACTTCAGAGTTGTTATATTTTCTTTTCTTATGTTCTGTTGCTTATTTTAAGTTTTTCTGACCGTGCAGTTTTGCGTGTTTCATACAACGGGCTTCCAGATTATAATTGGAATATTATAATAAGAAAAAATGTTTGTACAAATGAGATGCTTATTTCAGTATTTTACATATTCCACGGTAGTATATTAATATAGAAAGAAAAATCTAAATCTTAAATTACGTTTCTTGAATGAGAATTAAAATAATCTCTATGTTTCTCACAGCAGTATTTCTCTTAAGTTTGCATTTGTTGCTTGTAAAATGGAAGGGGAGCATTTGTAAAGCGTTAATGATATGCTCTGTTACCTGTCTGGGTTCCAGCTAAGAGAGAGAAACCGTATCTCCGGTTGCTCCACGGAGGCTGCGTCCGACCGCAACTTTATCAGTTCATCCCCCTCGCCTCCCCTGCACTTCCGACGAACTTGTATCTGTCTTGAGCTTACTTAATTGTTGCTCCTCAAGACACTAATAGTGGCGGAGGACGCCATTACTTAAGGGGCGTTCTGTGTCCCATCTGTTAGAAGCAACAAACTGCTGCAGCTTCTACCTGGCCCCACAGCGAAGTCCAAATAGCACGCGTTAATTTAACTGCGGTAGACATCAAATTCTTACATGGTCACATCAATCATATGATGACGAGTAATTAATGATATCATTGTAATTAAACTTTTAGAAAATAAAATAAAATTTTATTGTTAGTTCTGAATAAAATAAATAACTAAAATACAAAGGTCAAAAGTAAAAAAAGAATAATTTAATTTAAATACTGCCGAAACATGAAATTTTGTAATATTTTCATTAATGAACTGAGATGGTCCCGAAAGTTTGGAGACGAAACTTATTCAAATTAAATTATTCTATTTCTGACTTTTGGTTATTCTTTGTATTTTAATTGTAATATTAAGCCAGATATATTTAGTTGCTTTATTTGTGAAATAAATAATATTAAGGACCTGGAAGCTCATATTATAAACATAAGTATTGTAAATATAAATTTTGTTTTGATATAAAATATATATATAGACAAAAATACATTGCATGTAACTTGCATTTAATACTGTAACGGAGATTTACTTATTCATCTTTAAATAGGGTAATTAATTTCTTGGAGGCTATTTATGAAGTAAAGTTTTATATTTTTAACATTAAATTTATAAACAAATAGAAAAGGGAAAAATAATATATTTTTAAATCTGTTTACAATAAATTTTGCCTTGGTTAAACTTAACAATTTAACATGTGAAAATCCAATCGGCCTTCTCTTGGGCGTGTAGCAAAGACTTTTTTGTCTGTGTTTATAATCGCATCAACTGCTAGGATATTAGCGACTGTGCACGGTTAGAGTAACTTATATTCATTTAGGGGGTATCAACGTATGGTTTCTCAAACATCAGAAACATCCAAGCCCATGCCAGGATTCGAACCCGGGACGTCTGTGTTGTGAGGCAGCGATGCTAGTCACTGGACTACTGCAGGACAGAGACTTTTTTTAGATCTCGAGAACTATATACTTTTTTGCCTCGTGTACCTGACAAATTTTTTAGTTGTCTGAAGATCAGTGTTGTTTTCGGTGTTGGTTCCAAGGAATTCCTTACTGATCATCCCCTGCTCTCAGTGACCTGAGCCTGACTCCTCATTTCCCTTCTTATGGTCAAATCTGAGTTCAATACGCACACTGTGGGAATCTCTACGCTCGCTCAAGCAAAACTGTCTTTTCACCCTGAACGCTAAAGAATAATTATTTTTTCTTTGAACGCTGAACCGAAACTAAATTTTCTCTCTAAAAGCTTAACCAGAACTTCCTTTAACGATCTGCCTCTCTCGAAGATTGACAGACAACCTCGCCTCGCCAATTTTGCCAATTAATTTCCTGTCTTTCCTACGTTCCAGCAAAATTGCTTACTGGGAGGAGTAACAGACTGCGGTTTTGGGCTATTCCTAGGCAACTGACCAACGGCCCTGGGTTTGTTGGGTAGAAGGGGTGAGGGGAAGGGTGGGAGGCTAAATGACTACGCCTGACTAAGGGCACTGTTCACACGGGATTTCTTTGCCACTCTCAAGACTTTACTAGACTACCGCAAGACTGTGAACGCGCCCTTATTCTTCAGAAAATGGAACCTTTGTCACCTTCACGACGCCTCGATTAATAGCTTTGATTATGGCACCCGTTGAAATTTCACCTTTCAATAATTTTGCTACAATTAAGTCCCGTGAATTTATGTTAACATAACATTAAGCGCCACAAATTAAATTAATTGGAGTAAAAAGTACGCGTCGCAATATCAAATACGTACAAATACAATTATGCGCAAACACGAATAATAAAATATGCGTTACCGATTTTGTCACTACCTGGAGTCCTAATTTTGAGACGAGTGACGTAGTTTAAATAAAATTACCTAAAAAAGTGTAATATTTCATTTCATATAATGTTCAATAAAGTAATTATTTCAACTAAAAACTGACAAAGATAAAAACTAAATTTATTAATATCTTTATAATTCCATGACTTCTAAGGTACCTAAACCGGTTCAGTTAAATTGTGATAATAATGGTGATTTATTTAATTGCAAGATAAATACACATCTTTTCTAGATGCATGGATTATAACTTACATTGCCCCTGAATTTTTCGAGACTAGGAAATATGTTACCAATATTAATTAAATTAGAAAAGAGAAAGTGAAATAAAGTTTTAAGAGGAAGGTGGACCCTCATAAACACATGGAACAAATTTTCTGCTGAATGGAAAGGCCGAGTTCGGTTGCTACAAAGTCGTCTTCTAATCTCCTTTTGAGCAGACTGGACGGAAGAAGAAAACTACATTAAAACAGAAATATTGATAAATACAATTGGTTCCTATACAAATCTGTTATTGCAGAGATAAAAATTATGAATTTATTTTAATAGTGGATGGCAACAATTTTTGTAAAATTATGGAATAAGAAATATGACTTTATAAAAGTATAAAACATTATTTTATTTTTTACTTTACCTAATATTAATATAACTTAAAACAACAAATTTAGATTTTTTAATGAGTTTTTGAAAAGCAACTTGCAAATTTCCCGCTTTGCTCCCTCTCTCCACCAGAGCTGAACGGGATAGGATCTTTTGTATATATAATTAGTGCAATAAAACAAAATTTAATTCAAGACAAATCTTAACATCTTCTATTATTTTTAGGTACAGCATCCTATAATTCATTCCTATAAGTTGAGTCTGCCAGTTTATCCTAATTTTTTTAGGAATACTTAACATTTCACCTTCTACACTAGTATCATGTTCCGCACCACACGCTGGACTCAGCTGGCGCCAGTGTTATTCAGTTGGTGTGCTGTAAATATTGTCAGTGTGATTCAGTGGGTGTGCTGCAAATATTGTTGGTATTATTTGGCCAATGGTGTAGCTACAGTTAAAGCATTTGAGTGTACTTTTCAAAGAGTTTAAAATGGGCTAAATGAGTTTGAGTGAATTTTGGATCAGTAAAAGAATATCATAAACAATCATTCAAAATAGAAGTCATCAAAGTTGAAATGTAACTATGTTATTATATTCAAATTATGATGTACTAATTTATATTTTAAATTTTCTGTCTTTGTGGTCTTGAGTTGCAGCAGGTACCAGCATGTCCGCAGATTCGGCAAAGCCGGCGTACCGTTTGTTACCAGATAATTAAGTATTTTTAAATTTAGCTTGTACAAATTGTGTTTGCTTTAAGATTCCAAGATTTAAATTTCATTAAAACATTTGTTACCATCTATTTCCACGGAGCCCAATGTGTGTGCCACTGGAAAGAGAATATCATACTAAATTTAATGCTCATTCAGTAATTTATTGGTTTTATTGCTTATTGTATATTAAAAAAATTGAGTTGTTAATTTGACAATAATGATAAACCCGAGAAGAATTTATACAATAATAATAAATATTTTTTTACATTGTAGTTTATTGTCGCATCAACTGCAAGGTCATTAGCGACTGTGCGTGATTAGAGGAGCTTTTATCCATGTAGTGGTATCATCATATGGTTTCTCAAACAACACAAACATTCAAGCCCATGCCAGGATTCGAACCCGGGACCTCTGTGATGCGAGGCAGCGACGCTGGACACTAGACCACAGGAGGTCGGCCAAATAAATTTTGTTTGTGAATTTTTGTAAAATGATAAATTCTCTTTTCAGTACCAAATCTTATCCTCTACGCGATAACTACGTTGTTAATCCATATTTTTGTTAATTATAAAACTGTTACTTATGCAGCATGTGGACAATCGCTTTATAACAGCGAGACGAAGCCAAATTTCCGAGGTTTGTATATTGGTAAGAAATTGGCGGAACAGACGTGATTCATTGTATGTCACAGGAGAGCCATAATCCGGCGTTTTAATCGTCAAGTGTACATTGGGTTGGGGAGAAATTAATAATACTTGGCTATCAAATTTCAGAAGTATGGTTTGTTGTATAGGGTGGAAGAATGAAGAGGTAATGGGAAACTTAGTTAATGTTCCACGTCCAGGTCTAATTGCAAAGAGGAACTTTGGCATTCTAACTACTGGTGTCTCGTCTCGTTTGTCGTCGCAAGAGCGAACCACAAGGGGGAGATAATGTATTTTTGAACCAAATTATTTAAAATTCAGCACTCTACTACGTCCAGAAATATTTCTTTTTTTTAGAATCTCTTGCTTGGTTGTTTATATTTTCCGAAAGTACGCTCATACTAGTAACTAGGTAGGTGATTAGTTGTAAGCGGTTATAATGGCTTTCTAAGCCTTTGGACGACGCGACGCGTGTTTGTTATGGCCATCTGCCTGCCCTTCCGGTAATGGCGTTTTAAGCGCGCGTTGGCTTGTAATACAGCCGTCTCGCCGTTCTCCTTGTTAAACTGCAATCAATGCGCACAATCGGCACCTTTATTAAAACGCGGCTCGCCCCTTGAAAAACCGCGCTCGCTCGCCGGGGAAGGTCGGGTAATAGAAAAGGCTCCGGAATTGATGGATTGGTGCCCGTTAACAGGCTGCCAACTTTGTAAATGGCGATATAATTACAACCGCCTCCGACCCGAGAGAACTGCGAAATGAGTAGCGTGTGAATAGCGTCCAACAGTTGGACAAGGAAATTGGGAGGCAGCCCATCTCATTTACCAACACATGCGGCCTCCCTCAAAGAACTCTTTCGAATGTCGTTTTCCCTTCTTTTCCGGCTATGATGAAACGCTAATAGAATGCTGTGATTTTACAACCTGATAAAAATGTATTTTAAACGAACGGAAATAGTTCTTGTGTTGGGTTGTAGTGAAAAAAGGCTTTTCTCCGCGTTGTTGGACCTTTCTTCTTCAGAGAGCCCCATAACTGGAAACATGTATCAAAATTTTCTGTCAATTAATATCGTTCTACAAATTGGTAGTTTGGAAGCTATAACTGGAATAATCTAATATTTATACAGGATGGATCTCCTCTAATTTACCCCTATACACACGCGTGTAGCCTTGAACGAGAAGTCATGGATCGGAAGAAATGGCCAAATTCCGTGGCCTGCAAGAACCCCGACCTTATTCCTCAGGACTTCTCCTTCCTAGGCTACACTAAGAACATTGTGTATAGTAAAAGAAATGTTGATATGAGCTACCTAAATCGTTAAATCATAGCTGCAACTGAAACTGTAACTCAGAGATGCTTCACAGGACACGGAGCGACATTGACTGTCGTCTGTATGTATGTCGTGCGGGTAATGGTGTGCAGTTTTAACGGGTTTAAAATGGGTTCGAAAACTTGTACTAAAATTCTGTTCATATTGGTTTATTTATTCACGTTCAAATCTGTAATCCCGACATACTCTTTCGTTGACTTTGTGCGTCTTAAACGAGATCTTTACATACGGTACTCATTTCTAAAATAAAAAAATTAAAACAATAGCTTTCAATTATTGGAATAATTTTTTCAATGAATTTTATAATTTGTTAAAAGACTGATTTTTACTTTATATGATATGGTGAATTCCCTATGTTTTATCAGGCATACTAATTAATTAATCAAAACTATAGATTAACTTTGATACCAAATTTATTCAATTTTCCAGGAGCTTTCGGCATTTCCATAGTCATCTAAAAATTTAAATAAAAATTATTTGAAACAAAACTATAGATTAATTTTGATTCCAATTTTTTCCTGGGTTCAATTCCCTGATCCGGTTGACATTTTCCCATTTTTGTCTTTCTTCTAAAATTAACTATATGCTTTACTGACTTCATTTGAAGTTTTTAACTTCCTTCGACTAGAATTAAATGCACTTGTGATCAATTTACGTAATGTCCGTTCTCCACGTATTTCTAAGAATTAGGGTGTGAAGATTGTGGTTAGTGAATTGGTAGGTGAGCCTAGCTTAGTTTTACGGGAATGGAGAGATGTTGAATTGGGCCTTGGACATTGACTCGGATTAGCTCTTTAGGTAGAGAACTTGACTGGATATCGGGAGATCCTGGATTCGATTTCATGGTCCAGTTGACATTTTCCCATTATTGTCTTTCTTCTAAAATTAACTACATGTACTGAGTTTCATTTGAAGTATTTTCTCACCTTTTTAGACTATTTATTCAATTTTCCAGGAGCTTCTGGCAATGCCATAGTCATCTACAAATTTAAATACAAATTATTTGAAACATTACAAAAAGAATTGTAATGTTTAAAATAATTTGTATTTAAATTTGTAGATGACTATGGAAATATCGAAAGATTTTGAAATATTGAATAAATTTGGAATAAAAATTAATCTATAGTTTTGATTAATTAATTAGTGTGACCTAAAACATAGGGAATTCACGAAGGAAATGCAACTGTAATACTTACGTCAAAAAAAAGTGTGTGGTGGAAGGATGGAAAATATTGCAAAAGAGCGGGATGAATTAATAACAGATAAGTAGAATAGATATTCCAGAATTTTACATTCCTATCGTCACCTATATATGAAAAAAAGTAATTTTATTTTATTGCATGATTAAATTCTGGAGAAGCACCAGTTTTTTTAATGTTGTAAAAGATACTATTGTGTTCTAATACAGTAGTCATGTCAAAAGAATATTACATTAAACGACAATATCAGAAAAAATTTAACATTCATTAAAACACTAAAACTTCTCATCAGATTTGGTAGAAAAAGCTTACCATGCAAAGTTCCACTTATAAATTATTCAGCTTTTAATGTTCTAGACGAAATTGTCCTTTCAACGAGTGAATTTGTTTTCGATTTCTGATGAGTCTCCGTATTTAAGAACCAATAAAGTCCAACTTTAAATTTTTAATTCAAGGTTTTTATATTCCGTAAATGACGAATCCCTCAAACAACGATCAGTTTTTAAGTCTCCTTTTGAATTAAAGTTAGATCAGTATTGATGGTATAAAGACTGTTTACTTATATAAGTAAATATTAAAGATTGGATACCCTATTATTCAGTCTTCATTTATTGATATAATTTCTTGCAATTAAATACCAGTTATATTTTGTCAGGAGCTTTCGGCTCAATGTGTTTACAATATAAGCAAACATTGTCAGGGTTTATTTTATTGCACTGATGTGTATTATTTCGATTACCTGAGTTATTCTCCTACGTTATTACATATAAAATACTGATAAATATGCTACGTGGTTTTCACCATCAAAGTGTTGACAGGAAAGCATGAAGCGAGGTTTCGCCTCTACGTCAATTCTATGGCCCGACTACTTCTGGACTTCCGATCCCATGTTCAAACTCATTGTATAAAATCAGAGCCAAGAGAGTGCGTGAAGTCCACATAGATCAGGAAAACGTAGAAGGCAAGATTTGATAGAGTCCATTCCTTTAGTAATAAGAAATGGTTGATCCTTAAAGACTAGTTTTAATAATATGCACATTGATACTATTATACAAGCATTTTGAATATATGTCCTCAGTGCATATAAAGTTACCTTTCTTTGCATAATAAGTGTTTTAATTATTTTTTTGTAAAATAAGTTTAAAAATCACAATTTACAGTAGGCTTACTGTATAAGTAATTATGTACCTCTTTTATTATTTGATGAATTGAAAAGTAATAATTAATGCCGTTATTTTTTTGTTATTTATTATTATTATTAATGTTTTACTTTTTAAATATTTAATACGTTAAAGATAATAACACAATTACCTCATTAATCCATAAAATAATTGAATTAAATATTAATAACCCATGTGACCAATACTAACACAAATTTAATTAGAAGTTCGGAACGACTTCCAGAAACTCCTTTAACAGTTTCATAACCTTTCATTACTTCTCAACATATGTAGTATCTTTATGGATCATCAACAAATTTTATTCCTCGCCAATTTCTAATTTAAGTTAGAATAATCATGATCGGATGGAGAGCATTCGGTTGAAATCCACACGTGTTCATATAGAATATACCATTTTAAAGTCAGAGGAAAATATTTGGCCAATTTATGTTACCAATGTTGATGGATCTTAAATTTGGATTTGTTATAGTAAGGAGTGTGTGGCGTACTGTGTTGAAAAATGAATAGAAGGCATCACACAAGAGACAACAATGCGGGGAACAACATCAGAGTTTATGATTTAATAGGACATGCATGAATTGTTAAGGGACGTTCACAGTTATTCCTTGATTAAGATTATCCATTATTTGACGCACTGTTGCTCTTCTGTTGCACTGGACAACTTTGATAATTCTCGGTTCAACTCGAGCATTATGTAGCCTGTGACGACTATAAGCCTGATGTTGGAGCCCGGTATTTTTTCTTTGTAGTCCACTCTCTGTAAGCATTAATATCTGCTGCTCTAGAACACTTATAAATGAGCCCATTTTGCTGATACTGGTTCCTACGATCATTCCATGTTCAAACTAAGTTAAATCACGTAATTTCCCCATTTCGTTGAAAAAAGTACCAGTACAAATAATGATCCCCTTCTCCTGCATTTTAATTTTATATCTCTCCCGCCTTCTAGCGGCAACACTGTTACGCTGTCAGGTGGTAATAATAATTTGGCCATTCAGTGTTTAACTTCTTTAGATTTCCAATACCATGCTTCATATTAATGACATTTGGTTAACTTAAAGTGTAAAACATTTCAGAAATCAATATTTTGCAGTATTGAGGTTCAATATCTAAAATAGAGGCGTTATCAAAAGCTAACCTGTACTTTAAATTAATATAATTTTATATTTACAGGTTGACAGTTTGAAATTATTTATGCACATTAATTATGTTTTCAATTTCCTTATTTTTTGGTTGTTGTAACAAGAGCCACAAGTACAAAATGTCATTTTATAAATAACGTTGGTAGTTCGAAACATATTGGTAGGATCTTTATTTCCATTAATTTAAGCTATCAACATCAATGACGTGATCAGACATCACGACGACTTTGTCAACCAAATTGTAAATTAAAGTTATACCAGATTATATAGAATTGTGAAGAGACTATGCAACCAGCGAATCAGTAGCGCACATAGTCTAGTTTTCAGGGAAAAATTCTTCCAAGCCACCTGTGAAATGTATCTCGACAAGCAGCAACAGCCAAATATAAAGCACGAATTCAAATTGATGTAAACCGTGAAGACAAAATTCACTAAAAAGGAAGTTGTTATTTCAATAAATGTTGCGTCAATAAATTAGACTAGCACAATGTGCCAAATTGATCAATTCTACTATATTTTAGTGATTACTTGATAGAAATTTTGCTTACAAACTTTTTACATAATTTTGAATCAAGAAAGAGTAGAAGAAATCTGCAATGGTGATAAATCTCTTTGTTGGTATACTGTTATTGTCTGATTTACCAACCAGTTTTAAATAAATTAGGTTACTAATATATGAAAGTGTAACAAATCGAGTTCTAAAAGCTTTCATGACAATATACACTTATTTTTACGTGTTTTGTTAATTTAAATTTTACAAAAGCATCATTTAGCTTACGATTATATTGTAGTGTACACATGTTTACAAATTATTAAGGTGCTATTTTTATTTCATTTTAATCGAGTAATTTTGTTAAGCTAAATTTTCCGAGATGCGAAAGCCGATGGATCATTTTTATTCAGTCACAACATTTTAACACGACTGGAATTTTCCCAAAGGAAGTGTAAAATGCTATGAGTGAATTTTTCGCGACTTTGGGCGAGACGTATAAATCTTGTATTGGGAACTCGAAAATGCAAGATGAATTACTATTCCCTAAAGTAGAGGGTAATACGCCGGGATAGGGGAAGATCATAAGTTTAGGGATTGTTGATAAGGAGGAATTGTTTTGAGGTTGATGTTAAGTGGTCGTTGAGTAGTTATCATGTTGTTGCTAAGTAATGGTTAAGTTGGGATAAAAATCTAGAGAGGACAATTAATTAAGAGGTTGATAATATTTCAGTCAGGGCAGTATTCGAAGGAACGAGAAACGGGAAGTAAGGAAGTAGTTTAAAGTTGGTGAGGTTAGAAGAAGGACAAGATTAATTTACGCATTGTCCATTCTTCACGGATTTCCTAGAATTAGGGCGTGAAGAATGTGATTCGTGAATTGTAGGTGAGCTGGTTTACGGGAATGGAGGGACGTTGAATCTGTCCAAGGAAGTTGACTCGGATTAGCTCAGTGGTAGAACGCCCGCCCGGAGAACAGGAGGTCCGTAGTTCAAGTCCCTGGTCCGGTCAACATTTTCCCATTCTTGTCTATATATGATATATGATCTTACTTGATCTTCAATTGAAGCATTTCTACTTCATTTAGTAAGTTAAGTTGTTTAGCTGACAGAAACACCTGGTGGTAGCAGAGACGACGTGTTCAGCCACATTTCAAAGCCGGCCATCGAGTTAAAGTAGCTTTGTCACTCCAAAGGTTCCGGTGTCGTAGATGGTAACGGACAAATGAACAAATGAACTTTAAATACCTCAAACCCGTCAGCTAAATGCCATAGTGTTCGAAATAATAAATAAGCGGTATTGAACCCACCATTCCTTAGATAAAATTTAATTTTAAAAGTAAATTCATTTTCTAAAATGCGTAATTTTTTAAACAGCAGGAAGATAATTTCTATTTGTTGTACTGTTAAATATATTAAAAAATTTTAAAGTTCCTTATTATTTATTAATTTACAGTATAATAAAAATCCCATTTAAAACGTTACAGTATCAATACTTATTTAGTTTTATTATTAAAAATATTAAATTTCTGTAATATTAAATATAAGGTCAATTTATTTAGATACAATGTAATTCATTCCTTATTAAATTCAACAAAATGAAGGAGATTCTGAGTGGCTGAAGAAAATTTTCTTTCGTGTCCGTGCTGAATGATTTGATTTCCTCCGGAGCTCTTAATCACTAATTACCGGGTTATTTCTTCTTCCCGAAGTGGGTGTTGAAGTTGAGTTCCCCCAAGTCTTGGAAGGTAAGTTGTCGCTATCAAGCAGGATCCGTGGCGTGCACAATATCTCGTCTCGCTAATATTGGTTAATTACCGACCGCTCTGCCTTACTACAGTCGCCAGTAAAAGTGTCTACCTGCCCGGACTAATGAGCATACTAATTAAACTAAGCCGGCTCGCTAATTGGGGCACCCATGCTGCCTTGACAATGGCCCATCCCTAGACGCTCGCCTGGAGCCCTCGCTCGGCTCCTGTGGGGCAATTCTTTCCAGATCGGTCAAGCGGCACTCTTTTAATGTCACCAAATCGCTGCACAAAGGACCGTATTCGCTAATTGGGGACATGAAGTACGTACTTGTCAAGTTATATTTTACTCCGACAATAATGTGACTATTATTTAGTCATTGTAGTTCCGACGCGTTCTCTACTGGAACCAGAGATGTTATGTAAGTTCCAAATGTCTTTAAGGCTACTGTGAGTTCATCTATCATGCAGTTAAGTATAATTTATTGCATGACAATATTTTTTTTTGAAGGTACAAACTTTAGAACGTTGTATATAAGCATAGTAGCGATAAGTGTTCCATAACGAGATATAAGAGTACAAAATTTTGAATATTGAATTATTTGGACAAACAAGAAAAATTGTGTCGGGACTGTTTCGAGTAGTTTATGGCCATCATACTCGAGTGCCTTCACATTATCGATTAGTGAATTAGTGAGCCTGTGTAGTTATTAAAATTTGTGGATTCATGGACTATACACATTTCTTAATTACATTTAACTAACAATACAATCTGTTATTGTGAGGACATTAAGTAATTGGGTTGACATTAATTTTCCATGTATTGGTAAATGACCTTTGCCAATTCACCACAAGCTACTATTCAGTAGATCTATTGCAGAGGTGGTCAAACGATGGTCAAGCTTTTGACGATTGAAAGTGACGCATTTCTCTTTGTATTTCGGACGATTAGTTCCTTAACATTGCTAGAAACTATTGTACAGTTAGACATGTATCATAAATAAGTAAAATGAATGTCCAAAAGTACAGGAACATCATTATTGAGTTTTGTAAATTGGTGCTTCATTAATCTGGCGTAAATTAATTAATTTAACTGCGTCAAAGTTATTCCTTTACATCCCCCAAACGTAGCAGATTCTATCCTAATATTTGTAAAACGATATAAAATGTGCTCGATTCTTGCGGCCCATCTGAACTCGTTTGTCAGAAAAGTGGTGCTAGGTATTCTAAAGGTTGGCCACCCCGGATCTAGTGGGCTTATTCTACGAAACAATTATATATTCTTGCTCGATAGCTTGAGGATTTGGATGATTCTCAAGTTTCTTGAGATACTGAAACATCCGAATACTTTTTTCACTTAGTCAGTGTTTAAGTCCCTTAGGATGACGGAATCATGGACGCACCATGCGCCTTTGGTGATCATTTGGAGAAGTTTTTATTGAAGGAATGTGTACATAAATTCTATGAACTATATCCTTCTATGGTTCTAGTGTAATAGTGTTTGGTAACTTATCACCCAAGGAAAACGCTGAAGTGGTAGGCAAATGGATAGTGTTTTATCCTTCATGCAGTTTGTAATTTCAGCCAGCCCAATGTTCTGTACATTAGGATGTATGTGGCAGTATAAGCTGCCGAAAGCTACACTTTCGTAATAAAATAGCTTCTCAAAACAGTGGCCGACAAAAAGTCTCTTATTATCCATTTCTAGGTAGCTTATAATGTCGATAAATCTATACTAATAAATAAAATGGGAGTGTCTGTCTGTCTGTATATCTGACTGTCCGTATGTTTTCCTCGAATAGACTCCGAAATGGCTCAACGGATTTTGATGAAAATTTGAAGGTTTAAATACAGGAAGTTTAATTGAAAGATTCGTGAATATTTAATTTCGATAATTATATTAATATAAAATAATATAAACATTAATTCTGTGTGAAGGTTTCTTGGTAAACGTGCGCTCGAATCTCCAAAACTGTAGGCGGGTTGCCTATACAATTCTCTATTTGTGCTCTGAAACGTCTCAACGTATTTCAATGAAAACTTCAGGAATTGAAACAGGAATTTTAATCTAAATTTTCAGTATGTTTCATTTGGATAGAGTTCCGAAGATATTATTGTAAATATTTACAGCACATTATGATAATAATTTTTTCTTTCCCTTATTTATATCAGTCACTTCAAAAAGCCAAAAGTGTATTTCAATTTTGATTTCCAAAATAAAATTTCTAATTTCCTTATTTGCTTTCAAAATACATTAAGGTATGTATAATATTTTTAAACATTATATCATATAACCATCATTATATCATAAAACGATAGTTTCAAACAAAATTCCATATTTATGTGTGTATGTAATTTTAAAAATTGTAAAGTTTCAAATGTTGTAATTTATTTTGTAGATGAATATGCAATTGCCAAAAGCTTCTTCCAAATAAATTTTGGAAATCAAAATTGAAATACACTTTTGGTTTTTTGAAGTGACTGATATAAATAAGGGAAAGAAAAAAATTATTATCATAATAAATTAATTATCAGTCTTTAAACAAAAAAATTATAAACACAATGAATTGCCGCGGGAAAGGCGTTCCTATATCATTCATACCCCTTAATGTGTTATTATATACGAAATTTTGGCAGCATGAGAGGGAGGGAAAAATTGAAAGAGCTATTTCTGTGTGAACGTTGGCGCGAGCTTAGCTTGTATTAAATAATTTAAGAGGTAATAAAATCACATTTTACAAACATAAACTCAGTAACAAGCACTACATTTCCTAACTAGCATAATCTACATTAGGATAGTTGATGGCAGCTGTTACACTCCGTCTGTAGTTGATTACTCGCCCACCACGGTACAATCTGGAACACCTTATATGTTTAAACGTAAGGACATGTAATAGAAAGTAAATTGTGGTTTTAAAATTACAGAATTACACTATAACAAATATACTACCAGAATACACACAAAAATCGTTTTTGGGTCCAGTGGATCTATGTCGAGCTCTTGTTGCGCATGATAGTGTCGCTACAGATCTAATCTATAAAAAAAAGAACAATACAATGAATTTACAGGGGCGCTTGTAAAATAAAATTAGAAAAAATATATATCTGCAATATATCGAAATTAAATATGAACGAATATTTAAATAAAATCTCATTTTTTTAACTCTCAACTTTTCATTGAAATCCGTTGAGCCGTTCCTGACAGACTGATAGACAAACACTTCAATTTTATTTATTGGTATAGATTAACGTTACCATTAATTGGCCCACATCGGTTCTTCGTGTGCGTTTCTATTTCTGAGTGGCGGGATATTTAATTCGATTATAATGTCTGAAAGTGCAAGTTCGTGACACGTTGTTATGTGAAGTGTTGCGTGGAGTTTATTCGGGGCTCCGTGGCTTAAGCAATCAGCAGTGTGCGGTGCCTTCTTGTTGTTGCTGGCAGACAAGTGTAATCCAGGACGTGTTTATTCGCGTTGCGTATCTTGAGTCGCAAGCGGCAGCACGTGTGTACAAATACGCAGCCCAGATAGCGACTGCGCCGCCCTTTCACATGCTAATAGCTTCTCCGCACAATGGACGCTCGCTGGGGTCACCACTACTCTATCTTACCACTCACTGCTGGATGGACGGAATATCTTCCTTATCATAAACACGTGGACACGAATGCGCTAGCCTATTGTAATGAACTCATATTTAATAGACTTCAGTTTTGTAATCAAAATGTTTGACGAATATGATTAGTATACTTATAATCCTATACACGTAAATCACTAGCACAAACATTGTTTATATATTTTGTGTAGCTACCTACACTTATTAACCTACACTCATTTTCACATTATACTTGCTTTTACTATCGATAATTTAAAAATATTAATATATGTTAGTCAGATATACTGGTAGTGGATGAAATTCGATGAAGGGGATGATGACTTAGGCCGTTCTGCAGCGTCCAGGACCGAGCTTGCCCTTTAGGACAGATAAGGAGACCTGCGAGTGTCCGAGCGATTGGGTCCACCCACAGGACGTGGTAATAACTCTGTGTGCACAGCAAGGCTTAGGCAGTTCCGATAAAGGCGACTTGATTGCAGCTTTTCAACGTCTAAACGTAGCGCAGGATTAGCGCTCCCTCCAGGCGGAAATAGCAATTTGGCGGTCCATTGAAGGGGCTGGCCTTCTTAGCGGCCGCCATTAGCGTCCCGTCATGTCTCTACCTTTCCAGATGACAACACTCAGTCCATATACTACTTACACTCTACATTAAGAAGAAAATAGAACTCAAGGTACTTCCAACTAAGGCTGAAATAATTCTTTAAAAATGATCCATATGACCGAGACAAACAAAATTTGAAAACAACTATCAAGTACTTGTTCTGCGATATAGATTTTCAATTCCTTACATAAAGCGATATGTCTGGAAAAGTAAGATGCATGATTTAAAAAACTTAGCATCTAAACCACACTGAGATTTTTTAGAGTGGGCATCATCACCGTCCAGTGCGGCACAGCTGAAGAAACGAAATAACAACCAATAAACTGAAAGTAGAGATTCAAATGTATTTATAGCATTGTCTGTTAACTGAAATCGTAGTTTTAAGCTTAGTCAATACAGACAATTTTACCAAGATAAAACCTACCTTGTAGACCTCATTAGTTACAAAATCTGGCAACCTCTTGTTCATGAAATAAAATCAATCAAAATTACATTTTTAAAATTACATTTATTAAATTTTTTAATAACAAATAATCTAACTTTAAAAAATATACTGGCGGCTACTCAACGTGTTATTATTTCAATTAAGATTACCGTGTTTCAGGCTCGCAACTCGAATAAAAAATGAATTTTGATCAAAAGGAAAATATTAAAAATTATCATTGCAACACTCACAGGAAAGAAACTTCCAATCCTGTAGGATTACTGGCCAAGGACTTGGAGCAACACTCGAGTTTTTCTGCCACGTGGTCTTCTGCTTCTCTAGTCTCTCTTCCGCCGACCCTTTATCCATTCAGTCACAGCCAAGAATGTCCCTTCTTACGTTCTGCAGATTTTTTGCCTAGCTCCTCTCCATAATCCATTTACTACACCTCCCCTAAATGATGGAAACTGGTCTCAGCATCCCCAGCCAATCTATTAAATGTTTCCTGGTTGGTTGGATCTGCAGGGCCGAAGGTGGTTTCCAGGAAACTGGCTATCTTTAAACGGAAGCTTGTTCCTAGAATTGTTTACCATTACCTAGACATGCTTGTATCAGGTGCACATTTAACACAGGCATTTACGCTACATTAAAATTTAAAATAATAAAATAATAATTCAGTAACTGGGGTAGCAACGAAGTTTAGCCGGTACACACTCAACGAGGTTAAGTTATTTATATATATATATATAATATTGTTTCAAATGTTATATAATTAATAAAATAAGATAAATTAATTGAGATGTGTGCTATAAAAGACAAATTAAATTAAATGTGCGCTATGAATCTATAAAAAAATTTCTCTTCGTGAACAAAATTGGTTGTTCCTGTATACAGGTACCAATGGGACATTAAATAATGATAAAATACAATAACTGACCAAAATCTAAATTTAATTCAAAACAAAAAAGATGATGTTTCTTCCCCAACTCAATCATCCACAGAGCGTAAAAATAATGTAAAATGGCATATCGCACAATTAATTTTGTATATAAATGAAATTATAATAATGTATATTATATCAGGGGAAACATTAAGATATTCAAAATATAGGAATTTTTCAAGAGATACAATTGAAAATGAAATAAAATACCCTAAAAGTTTATAATAGATTCATAATCATAAATATTAATTATAAGGTAATGAAATAGACTATTATTTGTTATATTATAAAAGTGACTGGTTACTTTACTTGACTACTAGCGCCCAAAACAACACGTGACTGCTGAAGAGTTAAATTTATTCTTTCGCGGAAATACATAAGATGTATAAAGAATCTTGAGAATTATTTTCCATCTAAGGGAGATGAAACCTTACTGAAAATGTACTGCTCTCGATGATACCTTGCTGATAGCTTTTATGAAAGGTATTGAAATCGTATTGCGTTGTACTAGGTACTAGAAAAGTAGTTCAATTCTATTCGCAGTATCAGATTTATTTGTTAGATATTGATCAAAATTATTACATAGTAAATTAAATATCGGGCAGTGAATTTTACAGCTTGTATATTATTAACTTTCGTAAAGTTAAGGAACTACAATCGTTTGAGGAGAATATATTCTCGACTCGATGCTCGTTGTATTCTGAGGTTTAAAATTTTAATTAAGTTCGCCTGGGTGAAGTTACTCGCTGGTCAGTGCTCGACGCATTGATAAATTGAACACGTGCAGCATGGTGTTATGGCGGCCAACCAAACTCACTTTGGCTCTCACGCGCCAATTGTTACCGTAATGCCGAGTTCCTATAGACGTTCGATGTTTAAGAACGTTAACGTATCTGATTACAGCACGAGCAGTTTCCGATGGAGTGGTCTTGCATCGATCGAGCCGCTCCTTGGTCGCAGGTGTGACGTCACTTCGCTCCTGGTCCCTCCTAATAGATCCATCAAGGCGCTCATTCGGCAGCAGCCGACTGGAAAATCACACGTGCCAGCCGCACGCCCGCTATTCCAGACCAGGGAAACGGGACAAGGCGAAGCAAGTGCCATGTTTACCACTGTTATGCGAATGTTGGTAGACAACTGTCTCGTACTCTCCCAATAAACACGTTCCAACTATACGTTAATTGCGTTTATCAGAGTTATCAAAACTGTAGAAAAGTGTGAAATTTTATCCCAGTGTAATGATGTTAGAGAGAATTTATACTCGTGAGTCAAGAAAATAGAAATAACAGTACACCACAGACACACAACTAATACATTTAAGAACATTAATTTTATTCTTGAAACTAACCACATGTATAATTGCGCTTTGATATATAAGTTTTTACAACGTACAATGGTCAAATAGTAAATTATGGATTAATTAATTAAGAAGAATTACTTGCGTATTATATTGGCACGGAGAAATTACAAATATACAGCGTTTCTCCCACTATTCACCTCATCAGGTATGCACCACAAATAAAGTGAAACGACGATTTGACAAAGATATACACAAGAGGAGTCAAAATATTTCTTTAAGAATACAGTCATAATTGTCGCTGATGTTATTTGTATTGTAATGAATATTAGGAGTTTTAATATTTGAAATAAATAATTATATAGAAATGAAAAATCCATTAATATTTATTTAATTTATAATATAATATAATTTTATCACTTTTAAGTTACAAAACCGGCTTTTTATAACTATTAACAATATGTACCTTACAATATACACTCGTTAGATTTATTAATAATGAGAGACATGAGATATATTCCAGGTCATCTTAGTGGGCCTTATCGTAGAAACCAAATTTCATACACAAGCTCTAAGCGGAATGGGGAGTACGAGGAAATCGGAAAAAGGTTAAAACAGGGTAGTTACCGTTTCTCAGCTTGGCCTGGAAATCGCCGCTGGAACCACCGCTCCACCAGAGATGTTGCACCGGTCCGAACCAAATCCTCTAACTTCTTTGTTGAACAGTCAGAACCTTGCTCAATGAGCTTTCTTTACTGTCACGGACAAGAGCAGGTATTCTGTCCATTATCCAAATGCACACAGCAAATTGTAAACTCCAATCTCTTATTTTCCAACTTAGTTCTCTTTAATGCCCACTGCTTACTGTCCACTCTTAATAACTCTTAATAAGAAAGAAGGTAACTGCTTAGTGTTCACTCCTCAATCCTGTCTGTCAAATCTTTAATGCCCAAAATCAGTTTTTCCTCGGTTTTTAGCATCTTGACCCCCACTCCATTTTTTCATTTCCTTTGGTGCGGGTACCCGATTTTCTCCAATATGTTCCATCTTTGAGAGGAGCCATTCACCCCACTCCACCGATGTTATGGAGAAAACACCACGTCTGACATGATTCCAGTTCTATTGGACTCTCAATGGATTTGAAAACCCAAGCCGGTGCAAACTTGTCTAATTTTATTATATATGAGAGTTGTTACGACTTTGTATTATTCGATACCGATTTTTGATAATACTTGAAACGACACTATAAAAGTTGATTTTTTTAAAAATTATTTATAACTAGAACTAATACGTTAGCTATGAAGTCAGAAAAAATTAGTTATTTAATACAACTGAATACGAGAATTACATCTATAAAAGGAAGAAGGTAACTAATACAACGTTTCGTTCCAACACGGAACATAAATTAATATGAAAGAAAGATTATTGGAAATTCTGTTGAAGTTTATGGGTAAAATAATGAAGTATACGAAATTAGCTTGCTCGCAAACTTTTATAAGAAACAATTACCCTGAATTGTTTAAAGATATTCAGAACTCTTTGACGTAGCTTGGCACTTAAAACATAGACTGGATAGTAAATCAAAGATATAAAATCACTGTTATGAGAAAATAACAAAAGAACTAAAAAATATATTATTTGATTTGTTACAACTTGACAGTATTCGGCTGATTATCAGCAACAATATTTCAGAAATTATTCTTTTACAATATTGAGATACCATGTATAATAAAATGGCTTTATTAAAAGCAAAATTGTGAAAAATTATAAAAAATTCTTAGTAATAGGACTGTGTTTACTAACTAGAAGATTAAAATTATACCTACGTTCTTCAAACGTCGAATTCGGTTTCGATTTAGCCGACGTTACAAATGCTACAATAAGAAAATTTTATTTTATAAACAAAAATGGTAGTAGAAAACATGTGAAACCCATAAAAATAATGTTTGGAATTATAAGTAACAAAAATGTGTAACATTTTATATAGAAATATTTTCTGAGTAATTCTTACTAATATTAAAATATGTGTACAAACTATGATTGTATATTTTAATATTAATTAATACATCAGACGTAAATTTTATTTGTACTATGTAAATAAAAATGTTACATGGGGGTCATTTCACGCATTGTATAATATTTTTTATTTACACTTACTCGAATTCAACAAAATCATGAAATTTCTCGTATATTAATTTAGGTAAAAAATGTTTTACCTGATAAGATCCAAAAGTATGGACAAAATGTTGGATTTCTTTCTTCTTCTTACATTCCATGGCATTTAATATTTTAATTAAATTATATTGAATTAAGTGTTGAAACTTCAAACAATAATAAATTCTGCATATAGATGAAACTGGCAGCAGAAATGGGTAGTCCCTTTTTCTTGTTGATCAACCGAAAACTAAGTCTTTCAGTCTTTAAGACAGGAGGTTTAAAATGTTACTGGTATTAGTATACAACTAATAAATACGTATACAAGCGGTAAACACTTTCATAAGACCTAACTGAAATGGCTGGAATAAATTTATTTTAATATAGTCGCCTTGGTTGCGGATCATGTTTACCTTTCGGCGTAATTTGTTTATCGAAAAAATAAGACGGATGACTATATTTAGGAGTTGAGGTGTTCTTGTTATGCAACATCTATTTTAACAACAGGTAAGGGCGTGTGACATATTTCTCGTGACAGTTTGAGAGAAATAGCCGACCTTGAAGAGTCCAGCTGGCTTGTCTGCAATGCCAGGAGCTAGGGATCCCACTGAGGGCCTGTTCTAGCTTTATCGCTCGTGACCCGATCACAGGGGAAACAAATGGATCGAGAAATAGAGCTCGGGCGTCATATATCACGTATTTAAATTGCCCCAAGCACTTGCCGCGCTCAATCAATCTCTTGCAGACCAGCGGAAGGAAAGCTCTCAATTTGCACGAGAAAAAAAAGTGATTTACTAAATGAATAATGATATTCTCTTTGGTATTAATGGGCAATGACCGTGATACAGGCACAGGTTGAAAGAAGAACATAATAAATGACAGTCTTGTGTAATCAGATAACTTTAAATATAATGCTGTGGTTGCTAAAGAATTTAATATAGATCTCATTGCAAAATACTTTCAAATTTCTGAAGAAAGAGTTATTCAATATCTCAGAAGTTAAAGGTACCATAACATATATATAGGGGAAGTCGGTACGGAATAGACACGTGTTGATTATAAATTTTTAATAAAATTATGGAAAAATAAAAATGTCTTCATAAAAGTATAAAACATTAATTTATTCAATTATTTACTCATTACAATATCAATATAATTTAAAACAACGAATTTTGATTTTTGATGAATTATTAAAAGGAAACTTACAAACTTCCCGTAATACCCCCTACCCTTCAGGATAATATGTTTTGTATTTACAATTAGTGCAATAAAATTTTATACAAGTAAAATCTTAACGCCTTTTGTGTTTTCTTTTTTATATTTATTTTGCGTACGGTTGATCACTTTATTAATTATTCCTTTCTCCAAACGTTTGTTTTTTCTACTGCACAGAGTCTTTTCTAACATTATCCCCTTTTCTCCGTTCCCTTTCGTTCTTAACCCATTTAGGTCTGGGTTTTTAATTACGTTGACGTGAACAGAGGTCACTTGTGTTAGCTTGTTTAGTTTCTTGTGACATTGGGAGAGTGACATTCCTTCAATAGTTTATTTTTTATAAACATTTAAGTCTGAAAATATATTAATATTCAGTTGAGAGCACAATGTATTTACATACGCGGTATTTAAATCAGAGTTGATTGGACAAGGTAACTCATGAAGTTTCTTAATTCGTAGAAGACGTTTAGGGTTTTAATAAAGAACTTGAAAAATGATTTATTAGAGAACAGCGGGTAAGTGGGATGTTTACTAATTTGGATCTTAATTTCTTAGGAGACCTAAGAGAAATCCAGCTTCACAGCGCCATAGTTAAGTTGATACGGCAGCATGGATGATTATCAAAGCACGATTTGTGTATATGAAAAGAAATGAATGAACTTCAAAAGTTTGAAAGCTGTAATATGCGGGAAAATGAAAATAGGAGTGGAGAAATCTCTTTTGCTATACGGAAGTAACGGCGGGAAAATGAAAAACACGGGAACTGATATAAAAAATAATGTATAAAATTGTTGTAAATAATATACTTATACAACATTATTTTAATTAAAATTCGAACAGCTTTACCTACTGTTATATTATTTTGTCCAATCGCTTAACATACTATAACACGTTCCCTAAAACTAGTGAAGACATGGAGAAGGGAATGCTGCGACCCCACAGCAAACTCGTTTCCCATCATTCGGAAGGGCGTGAGAATAATACCCAATAGCCCGACCTACCTGATGGAAAGTTTACTAAGGTTTCCCTTGCGTCTCTTTTAGATTAAACATTGGGCAGGATCCTTAAACTGTAACCCGGGGGCCCTAGTCAACCCTTAGCTGCCTTTCTCTACCTTCACACATCCATTCGACAATTACATTCCTATGCTATTAAAGGGGAGTTACCTGTTTCAGGATCACCCTCATGCAGCCTGTTAACCAAAGAAAATGACGCCTTCCGTTTAATAATTGAAGTGACAAACAATCACTGCACTACCAACAAATAGGTGTAATAAAGATAAAGAATTAACAAAAAATGATTTGTGAATGAATGTTATTTTGTGTAGAACTAGATAAACTACGAACATGTGTCAGAGTTATTCCGGTATAGAGGAAATGGTTCAGCAGCCTAAGTTTCCATGAATATCGTAAAAGTATTTCGAGAAGAAATTATGGGTTGTTCCATTATCCACGGTAAAACAGTTGAAGAAAGAAAAAAGATAATCTTACGCTTCGAACAGTAAAATCTCTGCTCGTCTTCAGAGAAGAGGTAAAGTAACAGAGCAACCTTTTGAAATCTCTGACTTGTTCCCCTAAAATGTTAAATGCACCAATAATTGAGTAAAGAAAACCTGTCACCCAGCCCATATATATTTAGCATCAAATCTTCAGTCAGACGAGAAGACGTTGTTAGTCGACTCTATGAGATAAGTTGAATCAAGTTGGTTTATTTACTTACGGAATTCTTGGACGGACTCATGAGTTTTTATCCAATATTCACATCTTATTTTTAACTTTCTAATTTTTATTTACTAATTTATTCATAAAAATCTATTTTGTATGGAAAATTTAGATTTTTATCTGTAAGTACAAATTTATATAATTTATTCTCCTTCCACAGACATAACATAAGATTAAAAATAATCTATGAAAATTTCAGTACTGTATCTGTAACCCGAGAAAACGGCGCCTATTTTACTACTTGCATGAAGACCTCACGACTCCGCCGATAGCAAATGTATCTTACTCCCTACATTCGATGTCTCTATTGGAATTATTCCTCTGAGACACTGGAGAAAAATTTGTTTGATACAATTTTGAAAGAAGTTCGATAAATATCTGTAATATAATTTTTAAATTATACTATATGGGTGCCCGAAGATGCCCGGAAATTCATTTACATTATCCAGCTTCTTCGTCTTCGGTTCTAGAGCCCATTGATGGCCTGGGCCTACCGAGTCGACTGCAGACTATCATCTCGCATGACACACATCAGCTCGCCACAGTATTTAATTCGACAGTAATCTCTTTGTCAACACAATAAAATCTCTGCGAGAAGGTCACATTTAAAAATTTACCTACTCACGACCCAACTTTATGAAATATGAATTTAATTTTAACTACCGCGATGACTCAGTATCTTAATTGAGAGTACCTTAAATACGCACAGTAACTTAAAAGAAGTCTCTAAAAATGTGTACAATACAGAAATAGAAACTATCAAACTCACTAACCACGAAAAGTATTTATGGCGTTTATTTACGATTTAAATATCTGTACTCCCGACCCCTCCCCAGGGGTGATAATAGTGTCCTACCTTTGCTGTCCTTGCTTGCTTTCGGATGGCAAAAAGAAGATGTACACAATTTGATCAAAATTGCTCCACGTGTTTAGATTTGTATGTGGCACATACATACACAAAAATACACTACAACAGTCAATTGTATTTATAGGGAGAAGATACTTCAACTATATCTTTGGTCTGATCACCGTGAAGTTATATCTACCAAAAATAAAATTGAATGTGTGGAGCGCGGGTCTTTGTACAATAAAAATGCACTGCGACACTTATAAAACATTTAGGATTATTATTAACTCATTAAAAAGCATAATTACTTAAATAAAATGATAGTTAAACTGATGAAATATTTCACACTTAACAGCAATTTAATTATCTCGCTTGACAGGATACATAAGGGCATAATATATCAATTTGCAAGTTATATGTGTCTTTCGGGTAGGGTCTTTTTGGCCTGAAAGGGAGGAAGAAAGAAACATAAATCTTCAAAAGATCGACAGAAATCTTTTCTCGGTTAATCAGCGCTAAACACCAAAATTTCAGGGCAATCGGATTAATGGTATACGAACCACCTTCTTCTTCTTCAGCTCTACAGCCCATTAAGGGCCTGTGCCTACCGGGGCGACTGTGGACTGTCATCTTGCGTGACACATTCCGAATTTGGAGTAACACGTGGTCAGCGTATCGATTCTCCAAGTCTTAATGCCGGTCTTCGAGCCCATGACGACACAAACATCCAAGCTCGTGCCAGGATTCGAACCTGGAAAGGCAGCAACGCTAGCCACTAGACCACAGGAGGGTATACGAACCATACAATTCGCAATTGGTTTTGAACAGGTCCGGCTTTGGCGGGGTAATTTAATTCATATATAAACATTTATATTCATATCTTCTGTAGTCTTCACGATATCAAAACGAATCATGTACAAAAATTGAGGTTAAAATTCCCGTTTTAATCCCTAAAACTTCCATTCAAATTCGTTGATTCATTTCTGAGCATGTTAGAGACAAACTTTCAGACTGACGCTTCAATTATATTTATTGGTACAGATTTTTTATTGACTTTATTTATAAAGGTCGCATCGACTGCCTGGCCATTAGCGATCACAGTGACAATTATTTACATATTATTTTACAATTATTTATTTACGTATTCTTTACAATTATGAATTTACAAAATAAGATACTGGTAATGCCCATTTTCTGTTCGTTAACCAATAATAAATTACTTGTCTCCATTACATTAAAATTTTTAAATTTAAAACACACTATAAAATACATTTAAATTATATAAAAAATCTTACTGCCCTTACCAAACTTAATAATGTGTTCTTGATATTCATGGGAGTCCACGATGGATTTGTAATTTTTGCCCTGTAGGTATTTTTAGTCTGTGGTGCTTGGGACATTGATTGGTTGTTGACATGTCTATATTTAAGGCAGTATTACACAGATCACATGACGGTGGGTTGGATTGGTATTGTTGATTCTCAGAGTTTCTTACAAATTATTTTCTGAATGCATTAGAGCCCATAGTAGTTAAGATGTTCTTTCTAGCGGGACGTAGCGTTATTTGTAGTTGAGATCGGCTTATATTATTTGAGAATTAGGTGATGAACTCATTGTTAAGCAATCTTAACAGAAACATTAAGTAATATTGTTTGTAATATCTTGTACAGGAAGCCGCGAACCAGTCACCGACGCGGATTAAAGGCGCTTGTCACGAGCGACAGCACTGAGCTTCCACCATTTCATTTTTATGAAATAACACTTGTTAATTTCAAGTCCGCTCGGCGCACGCACCTGTTTGGAGAACGCGGACGGCTATTGTAAACTATATTCAGACTCATCGGAGCGGCGAAAAAAATTCCCCCGGTAACCGCAGCTGAATTTCCATTGTGCCAACAGTAGCGTCGGAGGTATATATTTTACCGCACTTTTGGCTGTGTCCACACGGTAGCCAGTAATATTCAACAAGACGAGTCGGCGGGCCGCGGGCTCGTTAACTATATTGGCCCTAGCAGGCGCACTCCTCCTCTCCGTGTAATTCACTCTAATGTGCAACTAATTGTTTTAGTCATTATTTATACTTGGGTAAATATGGCTGAAGAGCGAGAGAGGGACCGAGAGAGAGAGGGGCGCTTTGCCTTTGCTTGCCTTGGCGTCCATTTCAATTCCACTTAATTTTGTGGTCTGGGACGTGCAAATATTTACTCCGGAGGGCTGGCTCGCTCGCTGTGTGCAGAGCGCGATTGCTGGCTGGGTTGGAGCGGTGCGGAGAGGAGCGGAGCGGAGAGGAGCGTGTGTGAGGGAGGAGCGCCACTGCGCCTCTAGTGGCAGCACTCGTGTGCTGCAAGCCGACCGTGATGCGATTGCCCGGACTCAAAACCTTAAATGTCCTGAAAACTCGCCGTGTTGACCTGCCGGCCTCGCGGGGAATACCCTCATTAAAGCATTTTTCAGAGGGAAACTCCAGCGCAGGGGTGAATTTCCCCAGGCGCTTTTATTTTTATGCCCAAATACACTTGTGTGTAACATTAAGCCGGGTCGGATATCCTGAAATTATTTGTTGAAGAAGTTCAAGCGCCTGATAATCCAAGTCGTTGTCACCACCGATTTCATAAGTGATAATTAACAATTAAACTTATAATTTCAGACCAACCTCTGACTAATATCGTCGTCTCACAGAGTTCCTCTGTGAATACATTACTCACTTAAAATATAAATATACCTGAATGATGAGCCTAATTACATCAAATAACTGTAAGAGGCTGGGTATTTTCTAGGTTATATATTAATGAGGTGCACACGAAATGTCATGATGAAGTATTAAGTTGATTTCAATTGTTGTGGTATTCAGTCCTAAGACGGGTCTGATGCAACCCTCAATGCTACTTTATTTTCCACGATTTTCAATTATCAGATTAATGAGGAAACAAGACAAAATGACGCTGAACCAGATTCAGACACAGGAGCAGTTCTTCAATAATATTTGTGGGTAATAAATTGAATTGTGCTGCGATTCAACATTGCTTCCGGTGAAACGATACGTGGAGAAATCTCTTGTGGCGGATCTTAAAGGAAAACAAAAGTTTCCTCGTAAAATTTTCTTGCAACTTATTCTATGAATAGGATATAAGCCAAACATCATATAAGCATCGCAAATTATAATGATAAGTAAACCAGGAACAGATATAACGAACGTCTACTTCTGAGATATGTAAGTTTACTGTCATTAATCTCAAAAACACTTGAAAGATTAGTGTTTTGTAGATTACTTAAAGATCTGCCTTCAGAAACCTCCAAAATGCATGTAAAGTCAGTGAATCCGATATCTCTCATACTACAAACTATATATTTTGTGTATGACTGGGTGAGGGTTTTTTCTTATTTAATTTCATCAATTTTATGACTTTTCTTAATAACAAGATTTTAGGAACAACATAATTATCCCAATACTAAAGAAGACTGGGGATGATAGAAGCACGGGAAAGCTAGTTTAGTATCCCATGCGTGTAAAATATTAACGAAAATGTATATAGGAGGATGGAATCGTTAAACAGAATGCGAGTTACGAGAAGATCAGTTTGGTTTTGGAAAGAATATAGGGACAAGGGAAGCAATATTGACTTTGCGTCTAATTTTAGAAGACAGGATAAGAAAAAACAGGCGTATGTTCATGGAATTTGTAAATTTAGAAAAAGCGTTTGATTATGTGAACTGGAACACAGGAATAAAATATCGAGAAAGAAGGCTTATCCATAACCTCTACAGAAAGCAGTCAGCAGTAATTAGAATTAAACGGCAAGAAAGGAAAGAAGAAATCAATAAAGGAGTAAGACAAGAACGCAGTCTGTCGCCCATGCTGTTTAACTGACATATAGAACAGGTGATGAAAAACTTAAAAATAAATATGGAAAAGGAATAAAACTGACAGGAGAAGAAATAAAAACCCTAAGATTTGCTGACGATTGTACTATTGGGGGAGTCAGAAGATGACTTGACAATATATTGCATGAATCTGATCCTGAAGAAGGAGTATATTATGAGGATTAACAGACGGAAAACCAAGGTGATGGAGTGTAGTATGGAAAATAGTGGAGTAACAAGGGGTGTTAGATTGGGAAGGGATATTTTGAAGGAAGTAAAGGAATTCTGGTACTTGGGAAGCATAATAACGAGGGATGGTAGAAGTATAGCAGAAGAGTAGGATAGTACATGCAAGGGAGGCTTTCACAAAAAGAGAGGAATCTGCTTACAGTTAATATAAATATGAATTAATGAAATCATTCTGGCGTTATTTGTGTGCAAAACGTGGACGATAGGAGTTGCAGACAGAAAAAGAATATAAACTTTCGAAATGCTGTGCTATAGGAGAATTCTGAAAATCACATGGGTGGATGGAATCAAAGACAAGGTAGTTCTAAGCAGAACAGGGGATGAGTGAACAATATGGAGGACGTTGGCCAAGAGAAAGGATAAATTAATAGGCCACGTTTTGAGACGGGTAAAATTAGGATTCGACAGACGTGTGTGGATTAAGAACAGAAGAAGGATGTGGTAGCTATGTAGTAATGGATAGGCTTGCGCAGGATAGATTAGCTTGGAGGGTTGCATCAGACAAGTCTTAGGACTGATTAACACATCAACAACAATAACAATATCCATGCAAAAAATTGTCAGTTAGGATTTTAACAGAAACTTTCTACACTGCAACAAATTCAACGAATTTCCCGAAATATAAATGAACCTATTGAGAATAAACAATTGTAGTGGAGATAGGTTTTTGATAAAGTCTGGCACGTAGTATTAAATTATAATACCAAAAGTATATTTTCATTAATAACTTGAAATCTCAGAAAATCACATTGGAACGAGAGAAAATTACAAAAAAAGTAAACTAAGATTTATTTATCAAGCCTGGCCCACTACTGTATGTTTTGCACTACTCAGACCATTGCCACATTATACAAGAAAAGGGGCATTCACTGACGATACGCCTCTTAGATTTATTGTTATTTTCATAAGCTCTCTTTGACGAAATGAGATACGTCCGAATTACATAAAGTAACAAATAATTATAAATAAAATAACATACAGTTAACTACCCAAAATCCTTAAATAGGTAATTAGAGTCTATAAGACATAGTATAAAATAATAGAATTTACGATACGCACACAAGGCAGCTCCAACACACATAAACAATGGAAATGCCACGTCTTGGAGCTACACGACGAGGAATCTGACCTTCCGTAGTAGCTCCAGGCAAGACATGAACAAAAGTGCAGAAAAAACTGTCCATAAAGTGTTAATGTTACGCAATATAACATTTTGCAAAACAATTAAACAATTTTGCACGGGAATTAATTTCAACTATTACAGGAACGACCAAGAAACTCATGTACAGAGTGAAACGCGCCGTTTAATAGGACATTTTTACACTGAATCAGAATACATTTGTAGTTATTATTGTCTTTAATCCCTGGAGAAGGTTGGTATACAAAATTATCTCGATTTGGAGGATACTCTCTCTCTGTCCCTCTCTCTCCTGCCACGCAGACACTCGAACAGCCTTAAATGTATTTTACACAAAATTACCTAACGAATCTACGACAATGGTTATAAAAGTGGAAAATGAAACTGAACGCGAAGAAATCTTTACGTATCAAATTTACTCTACTTAAAGAAAACTCCCCCCCTTCTCGGTCACAATAAACCATAAAATTCCCACAAACGAAACGGTAAATAATATTTAGGACTAAACATTGGTTCTTAATTAACTACTAAATATCATATAGTAAGAAATGGGGAAGAAGTTGAAATGAAGACAAGAGAATTACAGTTGCTAATAGGAAGATAATATCGATTATCTATGTTGTACGATAAAATTCTGCAACGTAAATCTGTCATCTTACCAATATAGGACTACGGGCTTTAAGTATGGGTATGTGCAACAATAATTTTATTCAAACATGCTAATCGAAGATACTGTATTTATGGTACGTAACGAATCTCACACTGCAGAAAGATTTAAAAGTTCCGATTGTACCGGAAGATATCCACAAAGAAGCAGTCAAGCATTACAGTCATAGAAAAATCCAACACTGGACAAATTTTTACAACCTGTGATTAAGAAAATCTCATAAAAAAAGTTGCCTAGTGAATTAGTTTAAGTTATAAATTTCACAGGAGATATCATGTCTATTGATACTAAAACAATTAACTTATAAGCAGTCAGCATTTTAGCTTATAGAATTATATTATTCAGTTTCATAAATCTTCTTCCTCCTTGGCTCTGCAGCCCTTTCAGGCCTTTGCCTACCGGGTCGACTGCGTACTGTCATCTTACATGACTTATTCCGGATGTGAAGTGATATGATTCTCCAGCTGCAGTCTTAATCCCAGTCTCCGTAACAATAACGACACAAACATCCAAACCGATGCCAGGGTTCGGACTCCGGGACCTTTCTGTTGTGAGGGAGCGACGCTATTCACTATACCACAGGAGGTTGGCGATTTATAAATAAATTATAATAATAAAAAGAAAATGCTACTTTTAGTTGAATTATTTGCATATTTGATCACTCCAGAAAAATCCGTAAAGTCAGGGCTGCCGTTCCGATCGTCCAATGCCCTTAATAAGTCTGTAACAGTAATAAAGACGAAGATAAAAGTCTCACTATTCGAATACATATTTAACCGGGAAATTAAATGTACCTAAAAACAGGGTGATTATTTTAAAAATGATATAAAACCCTTACGTCTCTACTGAAATTTATTATTATTAATCGTTTTACAAAGTATTAAGCCTAGATGGTTTCATAGGAAAATTAAAAGCAGAGAGTAATTGCGCAATTTGTACAAATTTATGTTTACCTTATATAATTCAAATTCTCTATTAGAAAGTTTTACTACTTTTTCGTGAGTTGGTGTTTTATATGCGCTGAGTAAACTTATTAATAGAAATACATATTTTAGTACTACACTTCAACCAGTTCGGTTGAAGTTTAACTTAACTATTGACGAGTACGAGGCGAATCCTTGCATGGATGTTCAGTGTGTGTGTTTTTACACTGCGAAACTAATACATTTAACAAGGAAACGAGTTCCCCTAACATAGTCGTAAATAATCATAATAGTCGATGTGACTACATGCAGATAAAAAAGAACTGATATTATATTTAAAAAATAAGGAAAAATAATTTTTCAGATTTATTTATCATTACCTTAGTCTTCTCAATACTCCTCCTTATGGTTACTGCCGTTCTTCAGGCACTTGTCGAAACGGGAAAGAAGATGGAAAGCAAGTGTAAATTTAAGGCTTGGTTTTGTGAACAATAAGGATTAGTGTTTAAATGAATTTGTATGCATATAATTGTCATTTTGATCCTTAAGAAACGCTTTTTCTCTATTTTCCTTTACTTTTAGTTAATATTTAAAAATATTACTTTTCTTTCGTTTATATATTCAATAAATTTAGCAAAGTTATTCTCAATCGCCAGAAATAAATATCGAGTACTTTTAATAAGGTTAAATAAGTATTTGAGTTGTATTCCAGATATGCCGGTTGCAGTAAAGTTACTAACTAGTAACCTAGCCCAATTAGCAGTTAATGTAGCAAGATCGATACTGAAGTAACATGCTCACACTAACTTGATTATCTATTGCTTCACATTACAATGAATCAATTGGGCTTCTTGTGCGTCATTGAAATGATGTAACTTATTTTATTCACACTCGTCTTCTTTTGAACCATGGTTTCGTAAGCACTATTATAATACTACTCTTCCGATAAATTATTATAAAATGTGTTGAACATTTATTAAAATTATCGCAGTCTTCAAATAAAACTTTTACAAAATCTCCTCCTTGTAATGATAATTTTCGTACTGACGTAGTTAATGTTGACTTAAGTCTTCAAATGTACGGCAATCCTCCGTGTGAAGGCTATAAATCAATTCTGTAAATTATAACTACTGTTGTACAGAAAATGTTTGAGCCTACATCTTAGGGCTTCATAATTGTGTAATTATTAAAACTGTCTAATTGCAAAGATATGCAAGTGAGTGCACAATACAGCTACTTATTTTGAAAAAAAACATTCAAGACTGACGTACTACAAAATATTTCTCAATGCAGAAATTCACGCGGACAGCGTAAGTTGTTAGAAATATTGCGTTCGATTCAAAACTTTTACATGAACCCGCAGGATACTTCATATTTATCTGCCACCGGGCTTACGCCCAATTGTAGACAAAAAATAAATACAATACAAAATATTTATGTTAATATTTTTCATTACTTTATACTTACTTCTATTAGCAAATGAGTGAAACAGCCTCTTTGTCAGTTTTTATTTGATTAAATATTGAATTATACTACGCTTCGTCTCTCATTTGAGACTTCTTCAGGTATTAAAATTTAGGTGTTCATGGAGTGAGGTTCCGTGAACAGCTAATTTTTGTACCTAAAGAAGTCTCAAATAAGAGACGAAACCGACAAAGATGTTGTTTGAACTCATTTAATGTATATTTATTTGTCAAATAAACTATTTATTTACTTCTATTATTAATGTTTAACTTCCTTTAAATTATTATTAGTAAATTAATATAACTAATTTCACTTTCGGTACTGAAGTAGTAAAACGCGTAATTGTATCCATTATTTAATTGAAATAAATGATAACACGTATATATAAAAATAGGTTCTTTGCCAAATTTTTGAATCTGTTTGAAATTACGATCGTTTTTGGCAAGAGTAACGTATTTTAAGAACGTTTGGAATGACTCCAGAATTACTCATTGAGTTATTTGCTAAGTTATCACCTAATTACCCAGTCCTTATTTATAAAAGCGAAATAATTCACGCTGCTGCAACTTTACTCCGTTGGTGTCCTGAATTAACCTTTAATTATAAGAGTTGACTCCCTGCCAGCGGGATAAAATGCTTCACAAATTGGATTAAAATTACAGCCGCTCGTTATAACGACACACTGTACGCTTTGATAGTGTTGAAGCAGCTAGCGAACACTGACCATAGAAATTCGTGTTAGTTTCTCAGAGGAGCAATTTTTACCTGCCACACAAACACGCCGCAGAGTTCTGTGGCGGATGTCACCAAAATACACCGACACCCGCCTGTCCCGGCCACAAATATCAAACCTTATTTATGTCTAGTAATTCTAGAGGAAGGTGCGCGGCGTCCATCTTCGCTTTTACTTGAGTTTCGATGTCGACCAACTAATTCCTTAGTATTTGATTCACTGTGCTGTATTGCTTTCTTATTTGATTTTGTATTGTTCTTGGAGAAATATGATATTAAATTGTGTGGATAATAGCTACTAGTTTTGAATATTGAGAAAAATATCTCGCTGTGTTTTTCCCTTAACGAAAAATATCGGAGAAATATTTCCTCTGCCTCGGCATGAGACAATTAAACAATCGTTCCTGACCAATTTCTGTTTCTTTGACTTGCATACAATTTTCCTGGGAATTTAAAAGAAAGATTTTTGTTATTAAATTGCTTTTTTATAACACGAAAATCATATACTACGGATTAGTTACGCTCTCCCTGTTACATCTTTAGACAAATAGGCATACTTTCCTATAGATGTTCTTGTACTATTGCGCAGGTAAAATAAGGCTGAATTATTGGCACATTCATAACACTGCTCAATTGACAAAATGAACAACTTTCCGGTTAAGTTCTTAAACTGTCGAATCGAAAATTCACTTACATGAAAAGTACTCGGTATTATTGACTTCATATTCGGCCAACGTTAATTTTCTAATAAAATATCAATCAAATAAGATGTGCCAAAAATTTAGATTATATTTGTTAAGTTTGGGTAACATTTCAGAGGCGTGGGATTCCACGGAATGTCTTTGAAAAGGCAAAGATATTCTTGGCCGACTACATCAAAAATCCATGGCGAACCGGAGATTAATAGTGACGCGTTATCCCGGTAGGTAAGTATTTATTTTAATGGGGCAGCAAAGTGGTTTGTAGATTAACACCTGCCAATATTTTATCTTCTTATATGTAATTTATTGTTTAATAAACCGTTATATCCATTCACTGCGTATTTATGTTGGGCCGACTTCGCAACAATTCATTGGAGGCGTGCCTTGGCTGCACTGTCTGCTAGAACCGAAATGTGGTATAAGCATTCCTATTAATTATTCATTGTATCTTTTTTGAGTAATAAGTTGATTATTGGAACACAAATTTTGAATTATATAAACCGGCGATTCCCAAGGGGCGTCGCTGCTCCGTTACAGGGGCGTCGCGAATATATTACATTATACACATTCAACCAGTAAAATGTTTCACAGGATACTTAGAAATCGCTTGATGAATGTTTGCCATCCATTCTGATACAAGAATTTTACATTTAAACTTTTTTTCCGAAAAAAATTATAAAGAGATAAATCGAATGAAAGAAAAACACAGTCAGAACGGAAGATTTTTCAATTACAACTACGCTTTGCCCTCGTCTTTGAGAGTCTCCACTACGGAAACAAAATTTAATGAAGACGATATCAATAATTCTTTTCATTTATTATACCAGCTTGTAATCTCTAATGAAATTGATTTGTCTTGCAATATAGAATCTGTTTCTGAAGATCGTGTATCGTAAGTTGGTTCCAGACAGATAATTTTGTAAAATTTGCATGGAATCTGGAACCATTTAAAGTGAAACCTCCTTCGGAATTTACATGTTTTGAAGAGGAAGACTTTGATGAAAACTCATTGAGGACACAATGAGGTAATTCCCGATAGCAATATTCTAGCTGTGTGAAGTTGGGTTATCGTGGGCGCTGTAATGCGAAAATAAACGTGGAACAGGGGATGAGGGTAACTGTATCCACGTTGATCCGAGTTTTGAGAAACTGTGTAATGGGCAACAAACTAATCTATCCAATGATTTCAGTTATGTCTCTTTAATAAATTAGTTGCGAATGTATAATCCGCTTTTCATTTATTACGATATTTCTAAACTTGCTTAACCTCGTTGCCAGTGAACTTCGCAAGCTTTCAGTAAGCCAATGGTTTGTAAAAATTGAATTTATTAAGTGAGTCGGATCCAAAAGTTTGTAGTTGGGAACTACTGATATAAACTGAGACGGAATTTATTTTGAATTTAATACAATCACCAGTAGCGAAAAGTGGAGCGAAATAAATTGTTAAACACTAATTTGTCTCGAAAAAGAAACATACACAATCAAAATGAATTGGCTCGGTATGTTGAATGAATATAATGAAGTCAAGACCTATACAAGAAAGGAGACGTGAAGACTAATTTTTAAAAGTTTCAAGAAAATGTTAAAAATATGAATGGTAGTTAAATAAGCGATCGAATGAGAGTTCCCTTTCTGAATGGTGTTCAGCGACTATTTGGTACGAATATTGTGACCTGAAATTTAATAAAAAAACAGAGCTACAACAAAATTGTTCTGACGGCAAAGTACTTTAATAGTTTTTATTACGTAACGAAAAATCTTAGTCTTCTAGTATTGAATATGGGTTAGCCCAAGTTTTCGACGTGCTGCGTTCACGGCCAGTTAATCACTTCATCAGACGCGTTTGGTCGGCCAACGAAGAGACTGCGTCAACCAGCGACTGTTTGACCATTGTTGCGAATTCCTCAACACTCCCAAGTGTGATGATACTTAAACAATTTCTAAACCCAAAATAGTTTAGTTATGAGCACAAATTTCCGCCTTATTCAGAGTCTGGAAGAGAACTGATGCTGCTTCAAGTGCTTGAAAATAACCCTCCCCTCTCCCCAAACCAAAATTGTCTCTCAAATCACTTCATCGTAGAATCTTTTCGCTCACTGCCTGATGATGTAATAATGCGACCGTACGTTTAAGCGGAGAGAAAGATAAGACTCCGCCACCAATTAAGTCTGTAATTAATGCGTATTCAGATTAATAATCTGCCATGACCTGAAACATTCTAGACAGCATTTACGGTTAAATAAAAATTATTACGGAAGCAACAAATATCCATTTTGGTTGTTTAGGCAATGAAAATAACATTTAAATATCTACTAAAAAAATTAAATACCTATAGCGCAGGGGAAGCATATATGTATAATTTATAATACGATTGAAAATATATTAAATCGGCTGCCCGCTCCGGCTTCGCACGGGTGGTGTACCTAATGAAAAGAATGAGACAAAATCTTCCGTTTAGAGTAAGAGCATGTAATGAAATAAAATTACAATTAAATAATTCGACCATATTTTGTAGTAATGCCTTGTAATGCAGAAGATTTTTCGTTTTTCCTTCCGAAGAAGAAACAAATAGTGGCGATGGTTTGCCGACTCTCGAGCATGCGAAAAAAACAATTCAAGGTTTATTTCACACACTTCTAACGATTGAGATTGGGATCTATTAATTGTCATTGCGAATGAAAGGCGCACCGGAGACACGCTTTAATTCAAAAGGAAAGTCGATTGGCATTAGTGGTATTCTTGGAATCCTCGCCTTTGAACTTTCCTATGATTCTAATAGCTTCTGAATCACCACTCACTTTTATATTATGAGATTTTAAAAACTTTCCCGTACGATTTTTTAAAAAATTTCTTTTTTACAGACCTTACCCTGTCAATAACGAACACACTGGTGCAGTCGTTCGTAAGTTATGCGTGTACATACATTTCGGCGATTCATTTATATATATATATATATATGGTCGGCTAGCCGACTTTCTGATGAAGGGGACGGTGCCTCTGAAAATTCAAGAACTCCAAACCTCACAAGGTGTCTACCATCTATGAACATCAGGTAAGTCACCTACTTTCTACCTCTTTCCTTTCCATATTAATTGTTTTAATTAACATGACAATGTCATTTCCTGACTCATATATATATATATATATAGATGATAATGTCAATTTACTGTGTGCCTCAATAAGGGAAAATGTGTTATTATAGTACAAAGAAAAATTATTTTTTGTAATATAAACTTCACTTCGCAGGTAGCTATAAATTTCAAACTTCGGTCAATACATTAATGTTCTAAAAAGATTAAAATGAACATTTCAATTAAATGTTGACTTTTCTGGAAAATTCAAGCTCTGAAGTTTTCAGAAAAAATGCGTCTGGAAATCTTATTCGATCGACATGACACAATTGCTAATTGCCAAATGTAATATATTTAAGTATTCGTGATTGGATGTGAAATAATTTCTACGGAATTGGAATGGAATAAATCTAATTTACGTGGTAATTGACTGTAAAGGAAATTCATTCTGTGCATTGTAGCATTTGCGGTATAAAGTAATTGGGATCTGTTAGTAAACGATGTCACGAAAAATTTTACGTAGGATGCGGCCATATCTCGGTTTGCGACATTCGACTGAGTTTTGAAGTGATTGATTTCCGTGTGACGAGGGTTAAAAGCGGTTTCGGAATCGAGTGTTTGAAATCGCTGTGAGATGATGCGAGCCCGACAGAGGCGCTCTGTGCGTTGTCACGGAGGAGAGAGCTCGCAAGGCCGGGCCACGGCGGCTTCTTTGGCTGCGGCTGACATTTTCGGCACAATTAGTCCCCTCGTGAAGAGCCTCCTTGTGCTCGGGACTCGAGGTGTGCAGCCAGCGCTTAGGCACCGGAACAACGACTCCGTGACGCGCACACACGCATACGCACTCCATTTCCGGAACGGCCAACTTCAAAGGACCGACCCACGAGCGTCGCGCACAATCGCTTCTATCCCTATAAATAATTGAACTGAGAGGCCTGGACACAAACATTATGAATACCCTTGGCATTATTTTCGGGACAAGACACTTACGTAAGCCATAGGATCACTTCGTTTGTTCCACGATCTCCCTTTGAATGCCAATTGCAGTAACTGCTATTGTTATCTATAACACTCTCAAGTTGAAAAAATAACACAGGATATGTTCCCAAATTCTTCTCTACTTCACCCCCTTTACAATTTTTATTTTTCAATAAAATCCCTAAATTTTCATTGTAATGAATAAATATTGCTTACATCAAGTTTCAGTTATAAAAAAATTCGGTATGTGATATGACAAATATATAGTGATTTGGTATTTTGTCCCCAAAGGTTTTTTATCAGTCGGGGTAAAAATACAAAAACACTTATTCATTTTATAATAGGTTTAATTTTGAAAACCAGAAGCTTTCGGCCAATATTCCCATATTCAGCCCAACATAAAAGTTTAACTAAAACTGGACTACGCAACAGCAAACAAAGAACTTTAAACAAACTAGATACCGTACACAATAAATCACTGATAATAGCAGCAGGCTGCTCCCATACGAGCCTCATAGAAGCTCAAGAATCCGCCCTTGATCAAAGAAGGGATACCCTAGGTGACAAATATGCATTGAAAGCATTATTCTCCCTCAGACCATCAATTAGAAATAATATCCCCCCCTAGAATCAAACCTAAACTAAGGGTTCATCCAAATAGATTCAATTATATACAAGATTTAGCTAAATTTGTCACCAAATAGAGTATGCAATACCAGATATTAAACCACTACAAAATGGCAATGACTGTCCGTGGAAATTTCGCCCCAAAAAATAGCCCACAGAGATCAATGTCTTTAAGAAATTATGGATAAAAGCTAACATAGTCAATGAATAGAAAATAGAAGTCATTTAAAGCTAGCAATACCCATTATGAAGAAAACTATTTGAGCACATCAAAAGTCAAGAGATTATGGTCGGAGTTTACCTCGGCTTCTGGGTACGTTTTACAGACCAGCACCTGATCTATATCTCTGTCTCTCCATTATATAGCTCAATATAGCCTGTGTTCCCCGGCTTCTTCCATTGGTAGTCTTCTTTCATGATTCTTGAACCACACATTTGTCATTTCTAATTTGTGCTCAATGCTCCTCTTTGATTCCTTTCACCAAGTCCATAGTCCTCAACTAAATAAATTTCTCTTCCGGTTCCTATTAATGAGTTCAAATCACCCATAATTATCAAATTCTCGTTTCCCTTGACATACGTCCTTTCAGTAATCACAAACATAACCTCGTAAAGTCACTTTAGATTGATGCCGACATATTGTGTATTGTGTTTCGAGATAACATATACATGATTAATCGAGTAATTTATTAGAATTATTAGTAGGCTATTAAAATCAAACTCATTCTACCGTGAGTGTCATAATTAACATTTGGACATCGACTAAATGTGGAATTACCAGTTCAATTTAAAATTTTCTATAAATTTCAGATAATGGTCTTGAATAATTTTAAACTTTTTATTTTTAAGAACTTCTTTCGAGTAAGTTCGAGTGTTTTATTTAAGAATTTTCCCCAGATTAAATATTGTTTTCGGGGGATAACAAGACCAAATATTAAATTTATATTAGTATCGTTTTGTAATAAACAGCGTATATTTGAAAATAACCACTTGTTGTAGTCTAAGTGAACAAGGGAACAACCGTGCTCTTTGCGGACACAGCGACCCCCTTCCCCCTTTCGCCGTGCTCTATGCAGACACACATATAAAGAAAAATCTCTTCATTTATGCGTAAATACAAATATAAAGTATCGTAATTTTTGGTAATTAAAATTAACAGAATAATAATAACGTAAATACTGTCAAAATAAATTGTCCTGTTTAACATTAAGCAAATGCACACTGTATAAAATTTCAGAAACTTGTCTGGATTTGTAATTACTATTATGATAATTAAAAATATAATTTAACTATCATTTTACCTGACGGTTACGTACTACGTGTATTGACAATGCTAAGTAAGTTATGTACAAAATATTGAATTATTAGATTCGAAATTAATAAATTTTGGTTATGTCACAACATTTCTGTTAGCTAGAAGTAACTCAGTGAAGAAAATAATAGGTATACATCATTATAAAATTTTTATTATATATGATCTTCGAAAAAAGCAATTAGGACCCAACTTTATTTAACATATTCAGAATTTATAGTATTTTCATAGTAATAAGAGTCAAATTACATAAATAAACAAATAAAATTATTCTAGTAGGATTAAAAGGATTTGTACAACTACAAACATTGAAAACTTATCAAGAATTCTAAAATATTGTAAAAAAGGAAACCAACAATTAGGTAAAAATATTGGTAATGTATAATATTAATACTTTCTTTGTCAAAATTTTAACTTTCAATTATAACAAAGAGATATCAGATTATTGATTTATTGAATACAACTTATGTCAAGACAGTTAGATTTTTTGTAAATGTTTTTTAATAAAACATAGTAGTATTTATATACTGATATCTCATAAGCATAATTTAGATCATAGTTGGGGCAATAAATGACTTAAAAATCCGTAAATTTTAATGTTTTTTTACCGTGTACCTTCTCGCTGGAAAATTATTTTCCATAACTTTCTAATACACATCAAACTCTTACTTTATAACTTTTTATGGTGTCGTGTATAGAGGAGATTAAGAGTATCGAAAAAATTAACAACTTAATGGATATAAGAGGTGTGAACGTAGTTTTAAAGCCCGAGGAAAAAAATAAAATAATCCAAATAGCCAAATTTCTTAGAATGACAATAGTGAGGATCAAATAAATAATAGTAATAATAATAAATAGTGATGCTATAATATGAAATTCAGTACATAACGTTTATAGTATAGTCATACAAGTTGTACGTAACCATAAAAAATAAGAGATAAAATTATTTATTTATAAAATATAATAGTAATTAGAATTTCATATCAGATTTTGAACTGTTATACATTGTTCATTCACTTAATATTAAAACCAAGACAGTTTCTTTTCCCAATAATAACAGTCTTATAATTCAGGATGTATGATATTCTAGTTTTAAGAATTAATCTCCAACTTTTTTTGTTCAGATAGCTTATTTTTAAAATTTAATTAACTTCAACCTTACTTAAGAAAATCTATAATAATTTTATTTCTCATGTTACTAAATTAATAGATTAGTCCTTATATGCCTGTTGAATGTCTGCATCAGAACCGATATTTGTTGTATTTTAATTAAAGTTTACTTAAATGTTTGTATTTTATTTGGCTGACCAATTTTGCACATTTTTCTATTTCGCCGTTTAGGTTAGTTAGCAATGGATTTTCCTTCATTTCAGCCTACATTTACAACTTCAACAGAAGATCACTTGCGCCGTCACAGGGGCTGTTTTGTTTACGAAGTTCCAACTACCTGATCCATGAGGAAGGGGGGAAGGGTCCAAATTTTTCCGCTACAGATCACGTCCGCTGGAATCACGACGCCATCCATGTAGGTGTTCTCCACATTATTATGACATTCTCTTAAAAAATGTATTTAACATATTACTAATACGCCACTATCGTTAAGTAAACAGTAACTTGCTCTCAGTGTTTAAATAATGTTAAGAGGAATTACCGACACACTTAAGTACTGCCGCAATTTCTTAAATAAGTAATTGCACCCACATTTGAAGAGACCCGGTAAAAATATCATGTATCTTGTGGAATCAAACGATTTTTCTCTTCTATAAGGATAAATTAATTTTTAATAGAAGATGCTTTTAATTTGTTTTCCTAGAATCATTTTAAATGAATGGCACAGCAGAAAAGCACGTAATGACTTATTAATAAATCCATTAAACTCTGTTAGATACGAGAATAAATTATATATTATAGTTACTCAGAACGTAAAAGATTTATGAAACCACAATTCCTAGAAATGCATTGACCAGATTTAATTTTTTTTTAAATTTCTACAAATGTCATACTAGTGATTTCGGTAATCAACCTTTTTTTATTGAAATTATCATATTATAATGAAAGCAATTTATGTGGTACACAAAATGCCATGATACAAATTTTTTTTGAGCCATAGGCACTGGCACACTTGATTTTCCGAGTTAGGAAGCCGCTGCTTCTTCCGTCGGCACCCGTACCTGGGGTCTTCCTTCCAAGAATTCGAGTCTGGTGTTAACTCTAACCTTCATGCAATGACACCTGAAGTCTGTCTCGCTGCCTTCTCTTCTTTCCTTCTTTATGATGCTACTTTCCCAGTGACAGTTTGTCTCATGAGACATAAAAACAAATTCTCTCACTGCTGATTAAATGGAGACCAACTAATCTTGCCTCCGTCACTCTGATGCTATGATCCAAACTGTCTTGTCACCTCACTTGGTTCAATCCCCTTACTATCTCCTTACATTCTCCCTCCTCAGAAATTCAAGTCAGACTCTAAAACATTACATAACATGTTAGTCATATTACAATGCTTCGAGGATATGGAACAAGTCAACTAGTTTTACATGAATTTATTACATTATTATTAGGATATATTTAATCTAGTTTTACATCAATAATTACATCGTCTCCTCTCCATCTTCCTTCTTCAAAATTCCTTTTATCTGCCTCGTTTCGTCTCAGTCTAACTATCCAGATACCCCACTATGCGAGTAATTGCTGGATCACATGACCCTCTTTTCCGTTCACGTTTCCAGGTTGTCCCGCGGTTATTAACTGATTTCGTGGAGGGAGAAACGACCTTTGGAATTCCCGAGGGTTTAAACGCCCTAGGCAGGTAACGTATATTAATCCTCGAAAATCCGGATTTCACACGTTCGCGTCGCTCATCCTCACCTGATCGGCGTCTAGCTGACGTATTGTCACCGTTTGATTGGCGCCATTAAGGAATGTGTCGATCAGTGATTGAATAAAATAGCAATTGCCGCCTTAATTCATTACAGCCGTTTCTAGAATTTGTAACAATAAGCAAGGCAATGAAAAATGATATGATTCCTTCTATCCTAGAGTCAATGAAAGTACATATCTTTCTAAAGAACACTTTTAAATGTTTAAATTTATTACGATTTTATTTAATAACGTAATTGTAACCTAAGATTATTTAAACTTTTTAAAAACATAGTGGTAGTAATTCAATTAAGTTCTATTTATACATTAATCAAATTGAATAAATTTACAACAAAGAGAAACAAAATTAATTTGCTTTATCCGACGCTTCATCGCCGTACTTGTGACTTCTTCAGGTAATGTTACTACATAAATTCTACCAAAAATTTATAAAATGATAAATTAAAAGTTATTCAAATATCAAAATCTTATTAACATTAGTAATGGCAAATAATAATAAAACTTACAATTTTGAAATTTTGATGAGAATCTAAACCCGACTGCCTACCAGGGCATTTTCAACCGAAATATGATACAAGAATACATAGTTACAATGTAACATACAATGTTAAACATAACAATGTGTAAAAGTGTGAAATTAAAAATGGACTCATTAAACAGTTTAAATGAACAATGTGAATATTAAAATATTGAATATGAAACAAAAATGAATGACTTTCCTCTAATTCATCTATAGTTTTAAATATTATTTGACAATGGGAATCCTGAGGTTTAACTGTCGTATTTGAAGATTACTTCAAAAATTTACATTTATTATGGAATTAACAACAAAGTCGTCAAGTATATCGTGTTTGGTCACTATTCAAATATGATTAAAATTATCAACTTAGAATAGAACATAAGACTTTATTAGGTGTATTGTAGACCCTCATTAAATAGTAGTATAATATTTATGTAAAAAGACACACAATCTTCCATTTCTGGCAGTTATAGTGAAAATGTTACAAAATAATCATAATTTCATGAAGCCTCCAGTTTACCAAACATATGGCGTCTGTACTGCTGTTTTCATCTCCTGCGTTTTTACATTTATGCCTTTAATCAGTCAGTTTTATTTTTTATTGTTTTATCTGTGCTTTACTATTGGTCTGACCTATTCTTTCTACTTTTTCGTCAGTTGCTCTAGATATTTTTTTCTTTGGAGTGTGCCCATTTTACTTTATATTGTTTCTTTCTCAATTAATATACTCTTGATTTATTCTTCGAAACTTTGAAACCCTTCCTGTTCTTTCAGTTTTTATAATTCCCATCTCTTTGGTTTCATTCCTTTCTTGAGTTTCTTCATATACAGGCTGTTGAGCAAATTGGCTTTAGGTTGATCATGTTTTAAAAACAGTTCATTATTTTCTATTTGACAGATTGCAACAGACTCCTGTTAATTACCAATAAAAGAAAAAGTCAGGACTGAATCACAAAAAAATATGTATCTATTAATATCACAAGTGTGGCGTGTGGGTTTAAACCAAAGAGAAATAATGGCCAATACACAATTAATTTTATAGTGTTACTTTGGTTTTATCATCTTCTGTTTTGACATTAGAAGGAAATACACTAACATTATGGGCTCATGACTTTTAGTTGGTGAATATTGTTTTTATTCATAATTTGTTAGAAAAGGCTTTGTTAAATTGCAAATAAATCGATGTAAATATTGATTTATATTGTTTATCGCGATAAGTATGGCTTCAATTAATTTGTTTTCATATTTGACAATTAATTTAAGAATAACATAGCTTTATCTTGGCAGTGATAACTTGAAACTGATCTTCTCATTGCTCTTCTGCATTCTTCATTTAGCAAAACATCTGAGTTATAATATAGAAATTATCAGTTTCTAATTTATAGTTGAGAAAATCTGTCAACTCAATTTTAGTTTCTCCGTTGCTGATAAGGACTCAGGTTAACCTATGTCATCTATCACGTTACAACTGTAATTTTTATCTGTTCTCAAGTTTCTGAGAACCTAAATAATCTTGGGTAATGGATGATTGTTAACTACATGGCTCACATTTCGTAGCAAAACGTTTTACTTGAAGCGGTGCATTCTGCGTGTTGGGTAACTGCTGAGCAAATGGCTTTGGGCAAACGGGAGACGTGGATCCAGTGTTAGAAACAGTTCGTTATTGCTAATTGACAGGTTGCAACAGACTCCTGTTAATGATTCTAGACCATAGGAAAAGGCCACCAACGGCGCTTTCCTGGGGCGGCGACATCAAAGGCTCGCACCCTCATTGAAGGTGACGCTTGTCCAAGCACAGAGCCTCCTTGTGTCACCATGGCTGCTCTCATGTGCGTCGTGTCGCGTCCCGTCCGTCGCTCTCAAGCTTCCCTGACTTATCGATTCAATTGTAGCCACAGTACCCTTGCCCAAACACATTATTCCATTACAGGGGCCCACAGTTTTATTCCGTTTTCATGTAATTCATACACCAAAAGTTGAATATTATTAATACTCGCTATTTATTCATTACACAATATACCGCCCTGTAATACTGCATAAGAAACATTGAGTATGAAAAGAAAAAAAATGTATTTATGTGTCATATGGACTGTAATTTTAAGTACTTTCCAAGAATTTGAATGAAATTTTTCTCAAAATATTGTGTTAGCGTAAAAATATCTAATGAAAGCAGTTCGTGATCTCGTTTAACTGCAAGAATTTCTGTTACCCGTCTTTTCATGCCGGAAATATTCTCCCTTGATTTACAAGATGTATTTTCTTATTTCAAAGAAATCGCAAATGATTAACGGAAAACTTTATTACAAAAGGGAATGACGAGTCCCCACAACAAACGTCATTTGTAACGGTGTGCAACAAGTACCTAATAGCCCTACCAACCGGATGCTGATTTTCTAGGGTTCACCCTGGATCACCTTTATGTGAATACCGGGGACATGGTTAACCCTTTCCTTTCTCTCCCTACAGCTGCCCTAGCCCGGCCGTTCTCTTCCTACACCATTAGAGGGGTTGCATAATGCGGATTATCCTAATGTAGCCTGTCTTCGCTTAAAAAGTTGATTCTGGTGACAGTAAGGCAAGAAGAACATTAACAGTTTTAGAAAAATATGAGTAATATAATTTTATTGTTATAAATGGGAATTTTTTATCAAGCCTAGTAGGCGAGTCGGAGGGCCCGGCCGCTTTAGCACGAATTCCGTCTGGTCTTTCTACTCCATCACCGCACTGCTAGTCTCTTTCAGTCGATACTAGAGCAATGAGTCAGCAAGAGGTTCCTCCTTCCGTTGCGCAACGGGTGCCTGTGGGACATTTCTCGCAGGTGCTCCACCCCAGAGTGATCGCGGGGCTCACTTGATTATGTCGAGAATGCCTCGCACTCTCTCTGTTTTTTTATCAAAGTTCTCACATGCCAAGACACCTTCACCTATTTTAGGAGGTATATGTACTGTGGTCGAAGACCTTGGGCATATGGCAACTGCCTCCTAAAACTGGTGGAGACATGGAGAAGGAAATGCTGCGATCCCACAGAAAACTCGTCTACCGTCATTCGGAAGGTCGTGAGAATAGTACCCAATGCCCGACCTACCTGATGCAGGTTTTTCCTTGCATCTCTTTAGGTGAAACACCGAGTAGGATCCATAAACCATATCCCGGGGGCCCTAGCTAACCCTTGGCTACCTTACTCTACCTTCCGCATCCCCCGTTTTCAATTCCCTTCCTATGCTATTAAAGGGGAGTTGCCTGTTTCAGGATCACCCTAATGTAGCCTGTAAACTCAAGAAATAAAATAATAAAAGTTGCGCAACGGATTATTATAAAGTTTTTGACGAGAGAAGGAGTGAAACCATCATAAATTTTAATTGGATTACGGGCACAATTAGGTAATGACACTGTCTCCAAAACTCGGGTGTACGAGTGGCACAACGGTTGTTATCAGAAAAACGCCCGTTTGAAGATTAGCCACAGGCTTTTAGCCCGTTATACTAACGAAGGAGAAGGTTTCCACAGCCAGTGATGAGGCATGGGTTCATCACTATACGCCTCAATGGAAACAGGCGAGCGAAGAGTGTCGACTAAGTCATGAAGCTTCACGAATAAAGGTCAAAACGAGATTGTCTGCTGGGAAAGTTATTGCCACCGTGTTTTGATATTTCAAAGGCATTATTTTGGTTGAGTTTCTCCACGATTGCCGAAAAGGAAACTCCAAATATTACTGTTAACTGCGGGGCAAAATAGTAGCTGCATATCGAAAGAAAAAGACCGCGTTTCTCAATCAGAAGTGTCATCGTCCTTCAATGCAAGGCCTCACACGGCGTGCATAACACAGTCTAAATTGGAGGAAATTCACTGGGATCAGCTAGAACATCCACAACACAGCCCAGATTTATCACTGTGTGACTACCATTTATTTGGACCGTTGAAGAAAGTTCAATATCAGGAGGAGGTTTCGAGAGCATCGCCTTCGACCTCAGAAATCACTGGCCGATGATTTGTTAGCAACCTCACATGACGCGCCTTTCTCAATATTTTCAAATGTTCTCGGAGGACGTTGGTCATTATGGTGAGTTCCTCTAGGCTGACATTGCCTGACATTTCTTCCTATGGTCCAAATTTAATGATGGTGTTTACGGGCGCACGTCTTATCCAGTTCTGTAACTTACATTGCCTCCTTTACGGCGTCAACCGCCAGGAAAGTCACAATCCAGTACCTCCTATTTATAAAATGTGCTAAAAGGCGCAGAATCCAAGTAATGTATTCATAGTATCTTTAATCCTACACTAAAACAATATTTATAGACTAATATTCAAACAATTTTTTTTATTACTCAGTCATAATGTGGCGATAAAACTAAAGGAGAATTGACACTCTGACTACGTGAAACTCCAAAATATCGTAAACAAGTCATTTAAGTCTTCCCGGTAGTCCAAGGTCCTAAATGGTCTGTAACGTCACGGAGAAAGAAAAATAAGAAACTAAAACGTTTTTAATATATTTTGTTAGGAAAATTTCAATGCATGAAAATGTGCTTAATCTATTTGTTTGAACCTATGTGTTCTAGGGATTTGGTTCAAATAAATGATAATTGTGTATTGCTTTTGGTTAAATTATAATTCAATGTTCTTTCAGATGAATATGACAATTGTTGATGTTTCTGAGGATGTAATGTAAACCGATGAGTGAAAAGCAGACCGAACAGCTATTTTTATAAACAAACATTCAAGACTGAGTAACGCCGTCCGAAGAACCCTGACTTTTCGACCGACAACCTGAAACAATTTTGGGAATTTGAAATCCGAAGTAATTCATCGTTGCATATCTATTCGAAATAAAGTTTTTGTTACGTTTATGCATACTGAATTGATGTAATTAAATAAAGCTCTTTTTCAATTATCTGATATCCATTTGAGGTAAGAATAAACTCGCTGTATTGGAGTATCGCCTTATTGCTCAGTGCATATATTTTAATCAATATTTAGTGTATGTGGATAAATAGAACTAATTAAACACAGCGCATTTTAGTCGGTCCGATACTCAATGACGGTGAAATTAAGTATGACGCACGTTTCGCAATATTCAACAATCGGGGAACTCATTAAGCTTTGCAACGCTCAGCTGGGTTAAAACACGCATTTAATAGCGCAATTATTAAGTTGGCAGTGTTGATAGAACACCATTAAACAGGATTAGGTGTTTAAAGCAGCTTATCGCCTCCAAGTTTAATCACTCTTGCAATTACACGAAATATAGCGTAAAATGAGAGAGCGCGCTAAGTGTATAAGCGCGTAATCTGGCCAAGACCGAGATGGCGGCCCCGGGATCGACGGGCGAGTTCTTTGTTTTAGCCCCTTCGTGGACGGGGAATCCCCCACGCAATCGTCTCGCAGCGCGGCCCTCGGGCGGGCCATTATTCCGAAAGGGGAGTGCGGCCTGACGGCTTAAGAGCCCACTTGGCCGGCTTGTAACACGATGATTAAACAAATCCCTGCTACTGCTGCACTGTCGCACTCTTGCGGCGGAGACCGAAGCCTTGCATCGTGGATTAGTGCGAGGGGACGCAGATTTAGGCACAACAGATGTGCCTTCACACACGGCATCGTGCCAGATAAAGAATGTCATCGCCCAAGTCCCAGACTAATATCGGATTAGAAACGCTCCCCGATTGCGGAAAATTTCTACGTTAATAATTAAACGCGTCGCGTATACATATCCTATTGATTTGGGAACAATGTTAGTAAACTTTCTGATCTGGCTCCTACAGCCAGACTGCACATTTAAGTCTCCTAACGTGACGGAACATCTAGCCGTTGGTCAACCAAGTCGATGCGTCCGACGCCCGAGGGAACCAACCACCAATAGCTCAGTTCTCGCACGACAGTAAAATTTCTGCAACACGTAAAGTTATACTGCAGTAATAATTATTTTACATTGACTCTGGAAGACAATTAAAAGAGATGTTTTCGGTCTATTAGCTAAACGTGGTGGACTGGTGGTTTAAAAGGTTAATGACGAAGAAATTTTTAGATTAGCGATTCGAACAACAGTCCTTGACTTTGGAGGTGGGGCGGAATTACAGCTGGTTTATAAGATGGAATTGGTCGTCTAAACTTTCACAACATCATTATCTCGTGTATTCACAATGGGAAACCCGAATAAATTCTATCGTTTGTTTCCGTGACATTGACAACAACTAAGAAAACCATAGCATTAGAGATCGAAGGCTTTTCCGGTGAAGAGAACTAAGAAATGTTTCTCGGGTTTCCAACCGTGTAATCTCCGTAAACAGCGACTTTTCGATGGATAGCACTTCATCCTGGAAGATGTTGGAAGTGCTATCCATCTTAACGTCGCTGTTTACGGAGATTATCCGGTTCGAAACCAGAGAAACGTTTCTTAATCCAAAGCAAGTTTTCAGTGCACACTACATAGTGTCCATTTCTAAGAGGAATTCCTCGAAGAGTCCATTAATTGAGGATTTCCCGTTAGTGCGGGTGGGGAAGCCTTGAGACCTGCACAGTTTGCGGAACCGGAATTGAATTACAATTCCGACTAGTCCTCAAAGCCGGAACTGCTTAGTTTTTAGACCGCGTGTGTGCTGTGTACTCAAGTACTAAGACCTCAAGGTACGGAAAATGTGACCTTGGTAATATTTAGCCGAGTTAATTAGACTTTATGAAGACATGCATTTGGCATATCGGCTCAAAAGATTACCATGATAGAGCAAAGCTCTTAGATAAAATGAAAGAACAAAACCCGAACACGTCAATAGATGAAGTTATTAAGAAAATTTATTAAGTTATTAAGAAAATTATAGAAATGAAGGAGTAGATAAAGTCTGAAGCGTCTGCCGACACCGTTTACATGTCAAAGTTGTGGTACTTCTCACACTTAATTTTTTTGTTTCATTTTATCTGTTTTACGTCGTTGTATTCCTCTAACAATATGTTATTTCTCTAGTTATAATATATTGTATTTCTTGGTGATGCGTCACTAACAAAAGCAGATGTAGGTAAGTTTCTTGGTCCATCCTCATGTAATTATGGAAATTTTTCTGGTGAACCTCCTATTCTTTTATAAGGCTTTTGTGATAATATCTTCTCCTCTTCAGCAACCACTCCATTTACCATACACTTTTTGTGTACTTCTCCTTAAGATTTGCAAAGTGCAGGATGTTGCGATCAGTTCAAGCGTCATCTGTTTACACCATAAATTTCCAATAGTTTGAACCTCTGTGGTTTCTGAAAGCCTGCACGAATTCCTATCTGTCTGTGTGAAAATCTTCAGTTGAGAAAATTCTCCGGGATTGTAGTTGTTGCGTGAAAACTTGACAAACGTCGCGGCTAATGCCTACTTTCACCCGGTTGCAAGCTGAAGAACTATTGGAGCAGCAGGTACGCCGGGAAAACCTTCGCTAGTTGTTAATAAGATAATGTGCAAATAATTCTTGATCATAATTAATTCAGTACTGACTCCTTGAACATATTGTATCAACATTTGAATTTAACTGACATCTAGAAAATAATATAATAATCATCAAAGTCAACAACTTAGAATTTTTTTAATTATTCGATTACAACATTTAGTCAACAATGTTGGGACTTCTTCAGGTGAAAATAATACACAGTCAATTTCGACTGGAGTTTAATTTATTTAATGGTTGAAAATACATAACAGGCCTAAAAGTGAACGAGCATATTTCCTAACTGATTGAAATTTAACTCCAGAAGAAATTTGATTTTGTATCTTATTACTGAAAGAGTCTCAAAATTGTGAACAAAACGCGTAACGTACCTAATGTCCTGAATAATATAAAAAATTCTGATTGGTTGACTGTTGATATTTACTTGATTATTATTTTTTAATATAGTAATGTTAACAACGGAAACTTCTTAGTAATACTATTGTTGGGTGGCGTTTCCGCTGATAAGACGTGAAAGGTGTAAATGGCAGTGCCGAACAATGGGATACCGAAAGTAAGATAGGGATGTTGAAAGTGTGACAGTGATAAATATGTAAAGAATATGAAAAAGACATGAAAAAGGTACACCGACGTATCGTACGGAAAGAGAGACGTTCCTGGTTCAGCTGAATCAAAGGAGTTTCCCCGCTTCTGAATGCTACGTCTACAGATTGTCTTAATGTTCTAAATGCAGATTTCCTTCTTCGTTCTTTAAATCATCGTAACATTTTCCTTAATCCAAGTGAAATTTCCCGTTCCTTTCTGCTTGTTTCAGCAGTCATTTAGTATAGAGAATTCTCTCTTAGATAATAGCGGAAGAAAATTAATTTCGATAAAAACACACGATATATATTAATATTGAAACCAAATTTGAAAACATATAAAGACGAAATAGTAATTATTAGAAAGTTACTGGAGTGGGAAAAATACCTTCGACTCAAAACTTGTCAATGAAACTTTTGTTAATGCCACAGAATTACAGAATCAGTAGAATACAGTTTTTGCTTCCACATTCCTCACTAAAAGACTGCGCTGAGCCTATCTTGAAACTTGAGGATCTCCCTCAAATTCACGATCTGAAGCCGTTTGACAATTCTCTAAGGTGCCAACTCAAGTGATGCTAAAGAATCAAAACGTACTTTATGAAAAACGTTAAAAATTGTTTCTCGATTCAATCAAAATTCTTCTAATTTGCGCAAGGTCTGCAGACTCCATGAAATTTCAAGATGATTTTCTCTGCCGCTCCTTTGCAGGATTACTAAATGTGTTTTTCGCACTGTCTTGACTGAGTCATGGGAAAGTTAAGGGAGTCATTCATGACCGAGTGAGATGCAACGGGCTTGATAGCCTTCTCCTGGAATAGACTGAATTTAGTCGGTTGATTTCTTTAAGGGTGATCGGATTCCAGATGCCAGCCCTGGTTTCTATTCTTCATTCTTATAGACGAAAAGTTTTACACTTAGATTATGGAAAAGATGTAATTGTAATTATTGTATTCAATTGATAAACGAAATTCATATTCAAGTTAACACTAAAACACCGAGCATTTCTAATGGAGCTTGTACAGTAGTATAGTTAATTTGGTTATAATCCTTTTTAAGAGACGATGGGCCTCAACTGAACCAATAACACATGGTCAACAGATCTTACAGATTTGTTTCAGAAATAATGATTGTACGACTAGCTATCTTGCAGTGTTCTCTTCCTCAGGAACCGCTCTCCATCACGACGCCTTCACGGCGGCCGTCTGTAGAATTTCTTTTCACCTCGATCTCCTAACACCAATGCATTTAGTATATTCTGTAATTTCTGTCTTTGATTCCACTCTGAGGTAATAAATTTGAAATTATTGAACGAGCGATCTTGAAGGGACACTCCGACGTTTCCTGTCATAAAAAATACTCCTGCACCAGGTTTAGACATCGTGAGTCGACTCAACATCAATATGCCATTTCCCATTTAAACATACAGTTACAAATCAACTTGAAGGTTGTTAGCCACCACATTGAGGTCGGATATTCAACTAATTTAGCAGCTATCGCAAGTCAGCTCCGCTTCACGAGTGACGAATCGTTAATACCTCCAACGCCGTTTTCTGATTTTACTGTTTATATCCCAGTGTATCCATAGCAAAAAGGACTTTCAAGTAGCTTAGTAAGTTATCTGATCGAAGAACGTGTAGTAATGAGTGTATGTGGCAATCGCCAATTTATTTAATCACTGGCTGAGACAAACTGGTGGCAGGCATGATATGTTGAGCAGGAGAGGTGAAGAGGCAGAAATTGATCAGTCTGAAATGAAACTTGGAAGTAAGAAAGTGAGTTGGGAATTAATCTCCGAAGAAGAAGGTTGAGAGGAGAGTCTGGTAGTTAGACCATGGCAGCTGGAAAATAGAGTCTGGCCATAGGATCTAAAAGAGAGAGAGATAGAGGGAGGGAGGCGTAAGAATTGGTCGCGAGTGAGGAGACAAGTTTGTCTTGAATCTTGAGGCAAACCGAGAGAAGGCAGTAGCAGGTGGAGGCCTGTTCACTAATTCTCTGGAATCCAGGAAAGAAGACAGGCGGCAGGGTGTAGCAAGGTTGGCCCACCCATCTACGTAATCCGTGCACCAGAATTCTTGGAAGGAAGACCAGGTACTGAACGTGAACTACGGGATCAGCCTAATTATTTATGACGAAGGAGGAAGGAGCCACCTCACAAATGCGGCAGTACGGAGAACAGGTTTGTGTGTGTCTGTGCCAATGTCTAAGATGTGTAATGGTTACTTTTCTGCTCAATAAATCCCCACATTTATGAACCTTATTAGATTGAGTCTCGTGCTGAGATAGTCGTGGTAAATTTTGTACTAATTGTGATTCCATTTAATAAATTTTAATTGTTTTAAATCGAACTAAATAAATTGCTTGGAATTTAATTTAAAATTCAATCCCCCCTGTAAAAACATTATAGCGCTAATGGGGGTGGGGTTAAATATATAAAATTGAACCAAATGTCTGAAATATTTCACTTATAAATATACTGTATTTAAATTGAGGGTGCCTTTGCTTTCACCCTAAGGGATGAAACTTGAAGCTGTTGAACGGGAGCCCCTGAAAGAAATCTACAACTTTCCCTGTCATAAATATTATATATTCCAATTTGACTTAATATCAGCCACATTAGTCCATATAGTTCAATATTGTTGCCTCCTGAGCTATTTAATATTTTCTTACATTTGATTGTAACGAAACATACGTGTCCACATACAGTTAAAATTAAGAACTAGCTTAAGAGTTTTGTATCACAACATGGGACCGTATTCCACCGAATTACATTTAATGAAGGAGAGTAGCTGATAGAAACAAATACGTGCATGTTGACTTTCATTAGTATCGACGACGTAAATCCAAACTGTAGTGTTTAGGTAATCAAAAAAGCAAACTTGATACGGCTCAATAGGCTTTGTAGAAACATATTTTACGGGAAAATAGTGTGGCCTAAGCCTAGATTAATGGTTCCTTTGTGTGTTAATAATTCGGTTTTATGTCTGCGTCATTTGCAACGTTAGCAGACGTAGTTGAGCTCACGAGCCATTACCGCATGTTCACTTTCCCGCACCTACTGCACTCAAAGCCGGATTGCCGTGTGGTCTGCTAGCCTAATTACAGAGAGCAACCAGCAAAAATGCGCACAATTTAATTAAATCCTGCAGCGGTGATGCGCACGCGGGGTGAGTGCCCAAAGTGCCGATCGGTCGCTCGGCTGCAAAACTCTTCGATTTGTTCGCTGCCAGCGAAAAGATTCTTCGAGCGGAAGTTACTCATTCATTAAATGTCAGTAATTTGCTGTACTATTACTTCGGTTTTTGTTTCTCGCCATCAACGAACTTGAGTCATGTAAATTAAATTACATTTGGATTTTCGTCCGCGCTGTCTTATTCAGGTGCGATAGAAAATTGGATTCTCCCCACACGCGCTGGGTGACCACAATGTCTGAAATTCCAAACAGTAAGTCTCCAAATAGCTAAAGCACCCGTCATTTCATCACTCAAAATAATTTAATGATCAATTTATTTCACTCAAATTAAATTGCACTAAGAAATATTGTACCAGAAATAAAAATAAATTTTCAGGAGCACAACTGTATTAAGTGAACGTGGGAATTCAAATAAATTTATCACCGAAGAAAATTAAGAACTCAATAACATTACATTCATAAAAATAAGTACATATAATATGCTGCCACGGTCACGGTTAATTTTATAATTCTACATCGAATTATTATGAAAAATTTATGTATTGGAAATTTATCTACCAACGAAATCGAAAGCGAATTAAAGGATCTGGATGGAAAACTTTTTTCGATCCGGAAATCGAACGCGAGACCTCCTTTTGCTAAGTGGAGGATTTCCAATCTGAACTATCCGTGTCGGCTTTCCATTCATTATGTAGATCTTTTCTGAGACTCACTTACTTCAGTGAAGAATGGCTATTAAGTGTACGAGCAATAAATATTAAGATATAAATGATTGTCAAATTTAGTCGATAATTACGGTCACGCGTAATAGTTTGTTCTTAGAAACATTTTATTCAAATAAAATCATGGTATTAATCGGCTCCTAAATGACAAGAAAGTGATCGTTTATCTTTTCAATAGATGTTAAATTCTGGGATGTGGCTTTAAATTTACAAATCATCTCCTTAATTATTCATATTCTAAAATGTTTTCCCGTAATGGAAATTAGCTGCAAATTAAATAAAATTTAGGTCTCTTATCTACTATTTATATTGACCTTAATTCTTTCAGATTGTACAAGACGAGTGCTGAGATGGTTCCATCTCTCGTCTATTTACAAATTTGAGTCACCCAAATAACATTCACTAATTTGGATTAAAAAAATCTGGGAAGACGAAACATTAAACTTTTAAAAAAATATTCCATTACATTGTATTTTAGGAACAATCAAGAGGGCTATGAGAATTGTGAGCGAATGAAAGATGTTATTTGTTCTAATAGAATTTAAAGACATATCTACAGTTTGGCTACTTGCTAAATTGTAAACATAATTGAATATATAGATGGATCCGTGTAGAAATATTAGAAGAATAGACTTCGCCTTTACCGCAATCGTGAAAAGAATTGGCACATTCAGAATTAATACTATCGTTATTTGTCGTCCTGTAATAATAAAGCCCAGCTACCCAGAATTTAATGGTGCGGAAACAAAGTCAAGATACGTGAAGGTTATAGACAGGAGTGATAAAAGTCAGACACAATGGCGTGACAGGGGTTTTCCCACGTCCCGTGAAATTTGGCTACATCGGTTGGTAAGGAGGATGGTGTTTTTCCCCAAATTCGCCGGTGAGGTGGAAGCAAGAGGGTCCTCCCAGAGAAGACAGGCAATAATTTTGATTGGAGAATATCGAGTCTCACCACCGACAGACTAAAATAAAGCAGTGGGGAAAAATTATTAAAAATCCCCGTATAAACGAATTTTGGAAGTTTAAGGAGATGATTTGGACATTATGGACGTGGAGGATATTACTATTTGATGACTTAAGGACGACGAAAGAGAGTAATAAGGAAGGAAGGCGTGATCCAGTCCAGATCTTCCAAGTGCATATTGGTTAAACGCGGAATTCCAGAGGGGTCAGCTACATGTTTAGCAAAGCTGTTTGTAGCCTTTTACAGATTTCCTGGTACTGCTACCTCCGAGTAGGATTTGTGATAGTTATTCTGCTCTATAAGAAGGTCCATTTAAACGATCCTTAGTGTGGTGGTCTTGGATTTAGTTGTAAGAAATTTGATTTGTGTGCTTATTGTAAATATAGTGTTTATCATTAACTGTAAAATGACTAAATTGTAGCATATATGTAAATTTGATAAATATAAATGGTTTTTCATTATAAATAAACTTTAGTATAATAAGTTTTCATTATAAAATAATATATCCTATCCCATATGCCTTTCAGCCCCTTCAGCTACCAGATCAATAATTTACAGATAAAAACTGTGAAGACTGTAATAACTCGCCCGTATGATGTAGCGGCCGCGCGAACCAGAGAAGCAGATAGAGAAAGTGCTTTGGAGAGAGAGTTGTATATGCTATGGAGAGGGGATTGAGCTCTGGCCGTAATGAGGCAAACGGCGTATGTTATTTAATGTAAGAATTATATTTTTACAACGACTAAACGACGTGTATTAATTGAAATCGTAATTTTTTTAGAAATAAAATCTATTCATGGAATTATTTGCTAAATGTGGGGTTTTCTCGAACGTATGGAAGTCCGGACAATGTAAGAGTACAAGATTTGAAAATTTTGTGCAATCTGCTGTTGAATCTCGAAGCAGGTCAGTAAATCTTTATATTTTCGCTTGATATTAAACACGCGAGAAATTTAACGGGATAGATGCGTATATTGTAATCTCCCCTGAGATATAGAATAATGTTATGCGAGTCCGGGTGACGTCATCGTACGTCATAGTGTGATTGTGGTATATCGCAAAATAATAGTGACGGATTGAAAATGTACACCCCGATTTGTGAGTTATAGGGACAGTTAATTCAAGTATTTAATGAGTATCAGTAATAAGTAGAAGAAGGAATCGTTACAAGACGAAAACTTGAGAAATTTCCAATGTATGTAGCTATCAATCGCAATCACTCTATCACAATAGTCCTCAAAAAAGTTTTAAAATGAAGGTAGTATTATTTAGTTGTTATGTAAATACCGAGAAATTCTAATAACTAATTTGATGAAGCCGTCGATGTGCTTTTAATAGGAATAATGGACAGGCAACGACGCATATTTTTCGGAGTTTCAAATAAATTTAATGAAATCTTTTACGCCGACTGTCCTATGATAAATGTAACGTCAGAAAAGCGATTTTATTTGCAGCGACTGAAGAAGAATCGCAGATTTAGTATACGCAGTTTATTTTTCGAAAGCTGATAACAATGGGTCTAGGGGTGTCGCAAATCTTTCTGTTGATCAGGAGCGGCGCTTTATAAAAGCTCCCGAGGGGCTTCTCATCGCATGACCTCTATACAGTTATTGCGTCTCGTAATAAATACTTCCTCGGCATTATCGGCTCGTAATATTGATCGCCCGGCCGCTTTCCAAATCCCATTGTTCCTGCTCACAGGACAATATCCTCTCTCCGAATGTGTTTTCATTCCGTAAAAAAATAAATTCTTGACGTTCTTATCTGGCGAGGCCATTATCCGCCGGCCGTACGTCACTTCGCCCCTCCGAAATTGTGGACAGGGTACCTCGCCTCGGGTTTTATTTGTCCCCGGCTTAGCAATCAGCAGCTCATTTGCCGTGACGGTTGTCAAGGGACGCCAGCGCCTGCCACTTTTATTTTCCGGCGTGGAGCGGCAAAAATACTAAACAAAAAGAAAAAAAGAGATCCACCCGCCTCCTTCAATATAAGACCATCAAAACCTTTTTTTTTTCAATTTCCTTTCACAGGCTTCATTTAAATCTTTTGCATATCACTGCATTGTTTAACTCGCCATTCACAGTGATGGGTCTAATATTTCGAAGCGACATCAAATAAAGCAAACAACTGCTGATGCTTATAACGGGAATATATACAGAACTCTATTGTAAATACAGAGTATATTTGATGTATGTGAATACTGTATTTATACATATAAGTAACTCTTACAGCCCTGAGACTGCTGACTGAATATGACACAGGCGACGGATCGTGGAAGTCTTTTTATGTCTATTAAATTATTTACGTTTATATTATGAAATAACCAAAGCTTCTACACTCGAGTAGGTGCAAAATTTTAGATTTTCGTTGCATATTGAGTCTGTGATTGTATTATTTTTATATTAATTGGACAATAATTGAGCAAGGTGCTAGTTGTATAAAAATTAAACACAAAAGCAATTAAATTAAAAAAGACGAATATTCTCTACTTACATTTTTTAGGTTTAATCAAAGTTAGAATAAGAAATGACAGTTCAGTGATATAAAATTTAGAATTAAGAAACCCGTTGTTGCTGTAGAAATCAATCATCCTTAGACTAGTCTGATACAACCTCCCATGCTATTCTGCGAAAGCCTTTACTATTAGTAACTGAATACAACATGACTATAGGATAAATATGGCAATATGTAGAAATTGATTACATTTCTGCGGTGTTGATAAGAAAATCTGGCGAAGAAGTATTATCACATCTGTTCAGGATAGTTTGCGAAATTACGAAACGGGAAGAATACCAGCAGAAGATTTTAGTAAAAACATAATTATACGCATATTGAAGAAGACTGGGGCTGATAGATGCGAACAGCATTCGTCAATTAGTTTAGTACCTCATGCATGCAAAATATTATCGAAATTAGTATATAGGAGAATAGAACGACAAATAGAATGCGACTTAGGAGAATATCACTTGGTTTTAGGAAGAATATAGGGACAAGAGAAGCAATATTGGCTCTGCGTCTGATTATAGAATACAGGATAAGAAAAAACAGACCTACGTTCATGGTATTTGTTGATTTAGAAAAAGACTTTGTTAATGGTGAGCTGGAACAGACCATTAAGGATTTTCAAGAGGACAGGAATAAATATCGAGAAAGAAGGCTTATCTATAACCTCTACAGAAAGCAGTCATCAATAGTTAGAACTGAATGGCAAGAAAATAAAGCAGAAACCAGAAAGGATGAGGTCTGTCGCGCATACTCTTTAACTTATATATAGAACAGGCGATGAAGAAAGTAAAAACTGAATATGTAAAAGTAATCGTATTACAAGGAGAAGAAATGAAAATGCGGTTACCGATGATATTATTGTTATGATAGTCAGAAGAAGACTTGGAGAACGTAATAAATGGCATGGACGTGGTCCTGGAAGAAGGGTGCAATATAAGGTTTAAAAAGGAAAATCAAAGGTGATGGAGTGTAGTGTAGGAAACAGTGGAATAAGAAAGGGTGTTAGATTTGGAATGGATAGTTGGAAGAAGCTTAAGGAATTCTGCTACTTGGGCAGCATAATAACTAGGGATGATAGAAGTATAGTGGACATAAAGCGTAGGATAGCACAGGCAAGGAAGGCTTTCGTAAAAAAGAGAAATTTTATTCCGGGAAAATAAAGGTGAATATTAGGAAATGATTACTAAAAATGTTCGTATGTAGTGTGGTGTCATTGGTGCGAAACGATAGGAGTTGAGGAAAGGAAAAGAATAGAAGTCTTTGAAATGAGGTGCTATAGGTGAATGCTGAAAACCAGATGGGTGGATAGAACGACAGGAAGTTCTAAGCAGAATAAGGGAAGAGCGAACAATATAGAGGACGTTAACCAAAAGAAGGGATAGATTAGTAGGCCACTTATAAGACATGAGGCTCTTGTAAAATTAGCATTAATGGAAAGTGTGTGCGGTAAGAACTGAAGATGGAGGCCAAAAATGGAAAACGCTAAACAGATAAGGGAAGATATAGTAGTTTTGCGATAATATAAAAGACTTGCGGAAGATACGTTAGCATGGAGGGCTGCATCATACAAGCCTTTGGACTAAATATCACATCAACATATAGCAAACTTCAATTTTTCAAAATTTAATATTTTAGAATATTATTAATTAGATTTTTTATTATAATGGTGACTGATAAAATAGTTCATGGAATAAAAAGCATCGAGGTATGAAATATTTTGAACTTACAATCTGAGAATGTCAAGTATCGATCATGCTATCGTAAACAATAAAGAGTGATACACACTGATAGGCTGAACAGTAACTGAGTCAGGAATATAAATTTTATATTGTGAATAAAGAGTAAAAAATCGTAATAATGGGATTATTTAAATGGTTTGGTTACTAGCGCATTATGGAGGTGTTTATGTGTAGGAAGAGGAAAATGGCGAATAAGATTCTGGTTTTGAACAATTGTACAGACTTGATTCTATAAAATTAATTCATAGAATAAAGTCTGTACAAGGTCATCAATTGTTTAATTATATATAACTGACGTTACATTTAAACCTTTAGAAGATGCTGGAATGTTGGGTATGAATAGAGGGTGTCTGATTACTCTGTGAAGGAAGAAGGGTTGTAATGTTTGGGATAATTCGGTTGAGGAAAATCTCTTTGTTGTGGAAGAGAAAGAAGAAAATGGGGTAAGGAATATGAAATAGGGATAATAATAACATAAATGAAAAATGGTATGGAATGATTAACTGAAATACAGCTCAAAGCTATCAAACATGGTAAGATAATTTAAGTAAATTGTTTTTTTTTGGGTGGAATATGTATGTAATATATAAAAAATATTACATATTTTGCGTTCAAATATATCAGAGAACTTTTGGAGTTTAGGAATTTATAAAAGAGAAAGTGTTTCTTTGGCTAGAAGAAGCATTATTTTTGTTTTGGTTGTTACCTTTTTGGAATTATTGGTAATGTGTATAGTAAAATAATACTTTATTTATGAAAAGAGTGTTTCTGTCTGAGGTGAATATAGGAAAAACAAACAAGGTATTGTTGCACTGCCACAAATTATCCTGAGAGATAATAGAAGGCTGAGCTGCCGGGATAAATCACAATTATCATATAAGCGTTTTATTAGTGAACGTAAATTAATAAAACTTTAAAATGGAAAAATAAACAGCAGTGAGAGTGGTAATAGTATTTCGGGCTATATAAGCGAGAATGGTTTGGTTACGAGGACATGGTGTCGGTATTCACCGAAGAGAAGTAATTTCTTATAAGACCGAGTAATAATCAGTACATCTGTCAGGTTCCAAAAAATCTTTGCAATGTTACTCTCTATATACAATCGAGTAGACACGCGAGACCTTTTTGAAGTATTATTCATACCTTTTAAAGTATAGTCTCACGGGAAATGTTATTCCGTTTCTAGTAGTAACTATTAGATATTACTATATATATTTCAGAATTATTATGATTCTATGGCAGATGTATTGCTTAAAATTGAAGATCAGTAAAGTAACATGGAATTTAATCTAGAAGATAATAATGTAGTAACTTCGAGCTGACCGGGAATCGAACCCGGGACCTCCCGCTTTCAGGACGGGAGATCAAACCATTGAGCTAATGTGTGTCTATGCCGAGTTCGTTCCGAGATCCTTCAGTTTCCTTGGTATACCTGAAACCTAGGCTCACCTACAATTTTACTAATCACACTCTTCATGAACGTGAGGTTCCGGATTCGATTCCCGTTCCAGTTGAGATGTTTTCATCCTGATCTTGATGATTATGACTAGTATATTGCATTTTAAGTCTTTTAATATACCCCTTATATTATATTACACAGTTTTTAATTTATTATTATTATAAGTTGGAAAGGTAAATTTGTATGGTGTTTTATAGTTATGTACGCTTAAACTTCTAATTGCTATTAATATTGGCTTGTAAGAATTATTTTTTAATTTTATGTAATGGCATATCAAATTTACACATTCTAGATCTAATGGAATAGACAAATAAAATAGAACATACTGCAAGGAATTGAATGTTACTTGCTCACTGCTCTAATAACTTTGTTAGCTAAAAAGTAACTTTAATTTTGTTCCTCTTTCTGACAATGTATACATATAAATAAATGAATCGCCGAAATGTATGTAAGCGCATAACCTCCAAACGATTGCGCCAAATTGGATTATTCCTTTTTTTTGTGTTTGTTATTGACAGGACGAGGTTGGTATAAAAGAAAAATTTAAAATATCGTCAACAAAGTTTTTAAAATCTCATATTATGAAAAGTGAGACAGAAGACAGTGGGGGAGATATATTTACAAAAAGATTGACGTTCATTTGTTCAGCCTGCTGGTGATAACTTGCTCACTGGGAAGGGAGTAGTTGTGGCGACACATGCCAAGTTAGTACGTCTTTACCGCTAGTCGAAAGAACTCGCATGAAAATAAAACAGTCAAGCGTGGCATCGAAATCGGTGCTATGGGAGTCTTTGAGTTTGATTGTGACATTTAGAATGCGCATTAAATTGCAGTTGATCCCTTAACAGGGGGATGGAACGGGGTAAAAAACACTTCTGTGTAATACATTTAAAGGAAAAAATTTAGATAAAATTTAGTTTCCATATTCCTCGCGACCCAATACCAAACACTTTGGAGATGACACGGATACTACCCCTGGGGGGAGGAGGTGGAATTGTTGGAATTTTTATATGTAGTAAAGGTCATATTTGAGTCTAAAAAGAATTTAGTGGGGTCATTTACTTTTAAAGTGTTTTCCCCGACAATATTTGTGTATAATTTCAACCCCTTCAGCATGTGAGGGGTGAGGGTAGAAATGAGCCACATGAAAATAAGAAGAAAACCATCGAGTTTGGGTCGCTGTGCTACATTATGCCATTCACTATGCGATTTAAGTAAAAATTCATCCCTTAAGTGGGGAATAAATTTTATTCTGTTTGAGAATTTAAAATATTTTTAGTCCTCCTATTGTGCCGAGAGTATTTTTGACTATCGAGAGGTTTATATTGTGACGTTTTCGATGCTGGTTTAAACATGTGTTGACCAAGATTCTACCGGGATAATATAAATAAATACCCGGCAACGCCGGATCCCCAGCTACTAATGAAATAAAATAAAATAAAAAATATTGTCCTGTAAAGTATATTGATTGCAATTGCAGATAATTTTATATTACTTGCTCACAACTCTAATAACTTTGTGAGCTCAAAATTAAAAAATTTGTTCCGCTTCGTGACTTAACTGTAGATATAAATAAGTCGTTTCTGTTAAATTCTATTTCTAATATAGGCTGGGTTGGCTAAACTGCAGATTTTCAGTAACTTAATTCACTTTCTTTGCTAGATATTGAATGAGCATCCTAATGGAAGTACGTATACTTTCGTGATTGAATATGTTTTTCCTATTGAAAAAAGAGAGATAAAGGGAGCCGCAGATAGAGAATAAATTGGGCACAAAGGACTTTTTGTGGGGAGTTGCGTAGATCACATCAGATATAATAACGTAAAAGGTTATTGATCTTTTCTGAGCGTATCCATCATAGGGGGATGACAGGACAGCTTATTGGGTGGTAACTGACTGAAGCATTTCTCCACTCTCAGATATCTTAATCAACCAGATGACAGAGCATTTCAGAACGACCTTAGAACGTGAAGATATCATTACTGTATCAAAGGGAGATACAACCACGGATTAGGCTGAAAATAATTTGGGAAGATGATTTATAATTACACGTATTTATGTATTTAATGCAAAAACGTCTGGGCATGTTGACTTATATCAATTCAAAAGTATATATATCAGTTATACTTCATACACATAAAAATTTCAATAACATTATATGGCTTACTAATTATGCAATCGTTTTCTAAATATCATAAAAAACAGATTATGTTATTATTTAACAATTGACTCTAAGAGCAGTAAGCAATAATAAATACACTTTTTCACATTACATATACTCAACTAAGTTTAGTGTAGTGAAGTTCTCAGTGCTGCGAAATCTCTAAAAATATACTACAGTGACATATATTTCCAGTTTTTTTTGTTTCTTTTTTTAGGCAAAAAATACTATTCTTTTTTTAAAAAAATCATTCCTAATAATATGATTCCACACTTATTTATTTATATTGAATATAATTATACTTTCAACTATAGGTTAAATATGGTCCTTACGACCAGTTTATTAATTATTGTTTAAGTTCTATGTATCTGCCACCGGGCATCTGCCCATTTCTAGATTTAATAAATACAACTATAAGATTTTCGGTAAAATCTATATTAGAGCTCGGAGGTATGAGTATTGTAGTTAGTCAAATATAAATTTTAATTTATACCTTATTTAAATTTATCCTGCCTTATTTTTGTCGTATTAAAATTCTAGCAGTTGGTATAAAATAAATCAAATTAAAAATTCCCCTGAGTCATAAACATTACATGGTATACGAAAGTAAACAAGAAATGTGTTGTTAAGTCAGTGGTAATAGAGAAAGGTGGAAAACTGGTATAAATTACATTTATGGCTATCCGCAGCTCAATGAACACGCTGTTGCAACCTAATGGGATAAACGTAACTTATCTTATATTTTATAGGATTTAAATGAGATTTTGGTGCGGTCTCTGTGGGAGTAGGAGGAACACGGCGTGAGAATGAGGAGTGACGGCGGTGATCTTGTTATTTCGTCGCGCGTGAGGAGACGTCGCCACGAGACGCCAAGAGTCGGCGGAGCGCACAGCCGGGACACGTCATTAGTCCTCATCGGAAAGACCATGCAAATATTACCAGCACAGGGAAGCGACAATTTTCACTACTTTCGATATTAACTTCCCGGGTGCTAAGACTGATACGGAAAAAGTCTTCAAAAATAATTATAAGTTCTTCATCTCAGTTCCCACATGATTCTGTTGCCTTGCTGGATTTGAAGTGATCAACTTCCATTCGACGGGTCGAATCGTACGAAACATTGTATATCATCTGTTTGTGTCAACTATGAGATACAATTGTTGAAAATGTAGAAGGTCGGTGTTAAATGATAAAGAAGTAGCGAACTAATAGATAAATTTAAGTGATAAAACGAATACCTCACAACGTTTCTGCAGCCCCTTTATGCTTTAGCCAGGTGAGAAGACACGTCAAAATGAATGGGGTATTTACCTAATTAGTATTTGTACTATATTAAAAGTCCTCCAGGATCCCAATTAGATGGTTGCCTTTAATTAACTATATTATTATTTGGTATTTTGATTCAGATATATATTTATATATATTTTTCTTTTCTTTCGCCATGGCTCTACAGCCCATTGAGGGCCTGGGCCTACCGAGTCGACTGCGGACTTAATAATTTTATTTAAGTAACGACCTACTACCTAGAGTCTAAAGTAGGCCTTTTTTTACACAGATTATAATAATTTTTACAATATTTTACAATAATTCATAGATAAACAAGTATCAAGCAAACGTATTAAGGTTTATACAAATATCTAATCTAATCTACAAACTACTGATTCGTCGTGAGTCTTTGTGACAAGACTTATATTATACCCTTTCTTGGTTTTCCATTTCCAGCCATACATAATTTTTTTTATTGATAATAATTTACTTGACCTGTTTTCTAGATTCAATAACAGGTCTGTTTAACAATATTTTTCTTTTGTTGGTACATTTTTTTTACATATGAATACAATAATAAAGTATATGCGTATATTTAAATTTGTTTTAGCATGTAAGATCATCATCTGTTACACTAATTTTATTATTATATTATTTTCGTGGAGAGACTAAAGGAGAGAATTCTTAATTTCTTTGTCTCCTCATCCTTTCCACCTACATAGATTTGGTTTGTGAAACAACTCCGGTTTTCCGGTTACGACCCACGTTTCCGGATCTCCATGACGCGTTGGTCGAGTAGTTGTAGGTTCAAACTTTTTTACTAATTTTATACTCTAATTATTTATGACTGTATTTGTATTAGCAGAGTCCCGGTCTTCGCGGCCATGACGACACAAACATCCAAGCCCATGCCAGGATTCGAACCCGGGACCTCTGGGTTGTGAGGCAGTAACGCTAGCCACTACGCCACAGGAGGTCGGCATATATTTAGAATACTAGAATAATAGAATACTATTAAAAATTTGCGAATATTTTATAAAAACTTAAATATTTTTAAAGTAATATATTTTAAACGGAAATTATAAATACTGGTCTTACTCATGGAAACAAAAAGAATTTCTCTGTTTCATTTAATGGGGACTCTCTAGGAAACGAGGACAGAATCTAAGAATTTAAAAAGTAGAAAGCAAGTAACCATAATCTAGATGAGAATGAATCAGAAGTTGTAAAATGCCATTGACCATATTTCAGTCCGATGACTGGGATATATCAGGAAACTTGTCCGGGAGCAAATTCGTGGACGCTGGCGTCTGACGTCTGTCTTCCGCAAATATTCTGCATAATCGCAACAGTTGGCGTTTATGGCTTGCAACTCGTCCCACATGTCGGCTCGTCTGCATGTGCCAAAACTCGATCAAATAGCCTCCTTCAATGGCATTCATTAATGACGGTATGTTTTTTGCAGTAATGAGCGAGTTTTTCTGTGCCCCGTGTGTCCTGCGAGCCTCACTATCTCCAAGCAAGCTTTTTATCCGACTACTTCTGTAAGATTGCCTTTTATCAGGTAGTCCTTGCAACATGTGCCGCTTCTCGCTCCGCTGTTTACCCAGGAAGGAATTTGCGTTTATGATTGGCGAAGGAAAGTCCCGACTCCAGCTATGAAAAAAATTGCGTGGGTTCTCCGACGAAATATGAATAGAAATTATTTGTGCTCCCCTGTGAAAAAAATGACGTTTTTAATATACGATTGGTGGGGAACGAATCATTACTCTATGAATTAAATGGATAATGATCAATTCATCACGCCACCCACGTCTATGAGCCGTATTGCGTGAACGTGTTAAACGATTAGCGACATTCTCGCATAGTTTTACTTGTAAACGGATACAACTAACATTATAGCGACTATAATTTCGATTTTACGGAAACGTTACTGTTAATTGTGAAAAAATTAAGTAAATTGTTGGTGACTCCAGTTATGTTTACAGGAGTGGAGGAATGTCGAATCGGATCTCGGAACGTCGACTCGGACTAGCTTACTGGTAGATTGCCTGCTCGGAAAGCGGGAGATCCTTGGTTCGAATCCTCTGTTCGGTCGGTATTTATTCATACTTGAATTTTAAAATTATCTTTAGAAGGAACTTTTCTTTAATCGTTTGTATATGGCCAATCATTATTTAGTCCCCTATCAAATCATTCAATATGAATGTTACTTGACGAGACAAACAAATATAAAATAATGCCAAGGGATGAGGATATATAACGGAAATGAAGGGAAAGTGAACTAAGGTTCCAAAAAAACTGACGATTCCGAAAGCAACACAACTATTAATGTTTCACATGCAACCACTACGTCAAAGGAAACGGTAGGAAATGAAAACTACTCAAATAGAAAACAATCGCCTGCTGAGCGTCTGTAAGTGAAAGAAAGAAGATCAAAATTCTGTGATGGAGCCGTCTACTGCGATAGAATCTAAAAACACCTTCCAATTTAGTGATATAGGTATATTAATTATATACATTTTTCTTAATTTGACTCTGACTTTCGTATCTACTATTGAAGGTAGACCTTACTTCGTACTCAAATTCGCTCATCAACAGCAACACTTCCACACGTCCTGGTAAGTTAAAATAGATTAAACTTCAGAATTAATTTGAAAGACAGTATAAAACAAATAAACACGGTTCATTATAAAATGAATTTTATGTGTTTAATCCTAAGCAATGTTTGCTACTTTCGAAACGCCCGAGGCCGAGATCATGATTCAGACAATTCTATGCTATTTTGTGGAGTTAGTGATAAAGTTTCTGTCTTCATGTCTCAGGTTTCCACTGTTTAACAAGTGGAATGGAAATATAAGTTTCAGTAAAAGATAAGAGAATCGAGAAAGAAATAAGAATAGTTTAAGATATTCAGAGAATCTGGAGAAAGTATTAACTTCAACTTAACTCCAGAAAACCGTACCGTATACTCCAAGCAGAGACGAAAAATTAACAACTAATCATTTCGATAAATAAACTGTTCTCCTTAAAGCCATTCATTAACTCCGGTTGAAACTCATAGACAAGGAAGTACATAGTTCTATGAAGAATTAATACCTTAAACATATTGTCTCTGATTTAAACACATAATTGGCATTTTAAAATTTAGATTGTATATTCAACAGTGCAAAATAGAAAACTCTGATTGCAAAGAAATCAGGGACATTTCTAACTACAATTATTATATATTCTTTTGCGTTGCAGAAGTGTTATGAAGAGTTTATTTCATCACCAAATTGACCTCTTATTTATCTAATTATTTCACGTTGAGAAGAGTTGACCTATAACAGAATGGGTCATAAGCTGGCAAGAAGGCGTCGTCTTGTTATGTTATAAACTGAGCAGGGGAGTAAGAAGTGGGCTTGAAATACGTAATAAATGGCTTGAACGTGATCCTGGAGGACATGACTATTAATAGAGAAAAACAAAAGACATGAAGTGTAATTTGGGAAAAACAGGAATCAAGAAGGATGTTATATTGGGAAGGGATACTTTGAAGGAAGTTAAGGAATTCTGCTACTTGGGCAGCATAATAACTAGGAATGGTAGAAGTATAGGAGATATAAGTGAGAATATTAGGAAATCATTGCTAAAATGTTCGTATGGAGCGTGGCATTATATGGGTGTGAAACATGGATGATAGGTTTGAAATGTGGTGTTATAGGTGAATCCTGAAAATCAGGTGGGTGGATAGAATCACTAACGAGGAAGTTCTAAGCAGAATAGGGGAAGAGAGAACAATATGGAGGACTTCGAGCAAGAGAAGGGATAGATTAATTTGCCACGTTTTGGGACATGTGGATCTTGTAAAATTTGTAGTAGAGGGAAATGTGTGGAGTAAGATCGAGGATGGAATACGCTAAGCATATTAGGGAGGATGTGTTAGCTATAAAAAAATGAAAAGGCTTGCGCAGTATAGGTTAGCATGGGGGGGTTTCATCAGACCTGTGTTAGGATTGAATACCACAACAGTTTCAAAAGTCAACGCAGGCAAATTCTAACCGAAAATATTGCATCTATTTATTACTCATAAGTAATTCCTCTTGTGTGGAATATATTTTCTGAATTCATTACTTTCGTTTTTTTAATACTGTTTTTTTATAGTCTCGCCAACGTCGGTTTACTTTTCTCCATCGGGTATATTCAGTCAGGGTACTCGAAAACACACACAAATACCTGGGCCCTTGCCGGGATTCGAACCCGGGACCCCGGGGTATCTGTGATGTGAGGATATGACGCTAGCCAGTAGACCACACAGGCGACCTACTTTAGTTTTACATAAGTACAACATTCAGATAACAGCAGAGAAAAAACATATATAACGAATTAAATTTAAATACGATAATATAAAATTAGTGTTAAGGTATTGCATGGATCACAATTATTAAAGTTTGTGATTGATCTGTATTGGTTATTAATAAACCGTCTAGATCTCAGAAGCATATTCTTATCTTAAAACAATAGTTTATACAGAAAGGATTTAATTTCCCTGATTCATTTGTTCTAATTGATTTTGCAAGAGCCGCCCAGCCCTAAACTATTATGTAAACAGTCAATTAGGATTGATGGAGCCCTCGCCGTCGCAAGTGACATCAATCTACGGCCGATGCTGAGCGGAAGCATTGATCCGTCGGGCAATCGCCGATAACTGTTCTCAATGCGGCCGCACCTACCTCCCTCTCGGCTTTTCAACAGACTCCGTCTCCCTCGTTTCCGGAGCCACCACCAATAAAAAAACTGGAGGAAAAAGCACGCTCTTCGCGTCGCTTGACTAACGAGTGGTATCGTAGCAACGACCCCAGGGCTCTCAGGTGAATCTTATTCGCAGACCAGACTCGTTAGGTGGCGACCACCCGACCGACACACAATCGCTCTAAATTGGCCACCGAGACCTCCCCCTGCCGAGTAACAACTCCTGCAGGAGTTTATAGGGGGAACGTCTGATACGCCTTCTACTTCTCTAGGGCGACGCAACCCTGTTAGACAATTTAAACTGATCAATTTCCTACGGGTGTGTAAATTAAGAATGGAAATGCTGTTCACTTTTCACAAAACCACCCTAAATTTCTGGTTAACAATAGGTCAGTAGGTAACTATACCCAAAATTTGAAAATTCCACACAATATACTGTAACAAGGAATAGGATATGTATATATTAAGGTGTTGCTGTTCGGTGTTTTGTTAAAGGTTAATGAAAATCAACTGAGGCTCCATTATTTGCCAGACGTAAATTTTGTTAAAAAAATTAAAAACTATCACTGATTTGATTATTGCACTATATGAGAAAAAAGTAGAAACTACAACATATACCGTCTTGAGAAAGGTTATGACGTAATCACTTCTATTTTCTCTGCGCTGTTGTAAAATATAATTGTTGCGGCACTATCCATTTGCAACACAGAGTATCGGCGTTCTGCAGTATTTCTTTGAGGTGTAAAGATTTGATTGTTGGGTGAATTTTTACTTTATCTTAACCCCGAGCAGATTAAATTTTAATAAAATAATTCTTACTGTACAGAACTTAGTTGATGTGAGTACTCAATTTAATAATAATTACAAAAAAATATTACTTCCCTGGATATATAAACAACTAGGAAATACACCTTTTCTTATTTAAGGTGTTAATAAATATTTTTAAATGTGGTACATTTATTTGGTTCCCACCAGGCCTTTTTTCGAAGCTTCCAAACAGGAAGCAACAGTGAGTACCTAGTTCCAAAAAATCTAAGCGGAATGGGTCCTTCCCCCTGGGAACGACAGTTCGCAGGACGGCATTGATCGGCCGCGCGCATAGCTCCTTTCGTTTCAGGGTCGCCCCGCATGGAGGTGTTGCACTTGCCATTTAAATGACCCTTGAAACTTGACCAGAGTGAGCTTCCAAGCTAGGTCTACATCCTGCTGCTAACAACTTCGACAGTACAGTCAAATGATTGTGTCAAGGCGGTGAACTATAAAACTTTGACAGTACTGACAAGCATTTTGTTTCAATACTTTACGGGTCACTTCCAGCCTCTTGGGTAGTCCGGGGTGTGCGACCGTCTCGTCTGTTGGGCAGGTTGGTACACTTTGATACTATTCTTGTGTTCCGGAGTCGAGGGGCTAGTTCAACTAGTATTTCATCTATCAACTCTCGCCTTCAATGCTTTTCTGATTTATCGAAACTTGAACAATCATAACCATTGAACTTCTCTCCTCTCCACCATCAAACGAATTTCCATTTGGACTAATCTACAACTATCTTACTTTGCAACTGCATCACTTTTAATCTTCTCTTTCTCATCTGCTACAAGTTTAATGCGTAACAGTCGCATTACAGGCCTTCTTCTTTGTGCAGACTTCATGGATATCTCAACAAATTTTGAACTCTCGATGAACATGGTCAATGGGAATTGAATCCATGCCCCCACAAATATTAGTATTGTTGTTAGCGACTTCCACTACGAAACGACATATCGAAACGTACGTTCTTGTAGAAGTCCGATTTCCTGGGGAAATATTACGTACGTGCCAAAATCTTAGGAAGACAGAAATTTGTTTTGGCTGACATTTACAACTCATGCACATCGTTTGTATACTTAAAGGAAAGCCGTTGATGGCTTTTTCCTTCCTTTTACTACCTGGGTCCCATCGTGCAATGTTCTCACAGTCCGTACACATAAAATAATTCTCGTTAATTAATTGCGCTTATGGACACTACAATGGTTTGAGACGAATCGTCGGCGAAAATAAAAGATGGAACAATCACTTCGAACAAGGCATAAAAATCTGAGCGTGAAATGGAAATAATCCGAATCTCCAGTGAAAAAGAAATACACACGTCAACCCTATCTGCATGTAAAGCGAGCCTAAATCCTTTTAAGATTCATTAACTGAAAAATATAAAGTTTGGAATACTTAAAAGTGCCTTAAGAAAACATCATTTCGTTACTGATATCAACAGTTGAAGGAAGTGACGAAAATGAGTCTTCCTCCTCAACAATAAAGCCGACAGAATGATTAGGATGAAAATAATATCACTTTAAGTATTTATTGGCCTGTGTATTGTCTAACGTACATTGTCTCCCTCGTATATGGACGGAAAGTAAATTAAACGCTTTTGTGGGTATTTATTATCGTTTAAACAATAACAAGATTAATAAAGTAATTGGTGTCTATCGGTATATTTGCAAGGAAAGTTTCCTGACTCAGACGTAACTGTTTTAATGCATATTCATCCTTATTCCGGGTATATGGTATTACATGTTGTTTTAGAAACACCATCCAGTTGTTGTTGTGGTATTCAGATTGGTCTGATGCAACTCTCCATGCTAACCTATCTTGCGCAAGCCTTTTCATTTCGTTATAACTAGCACAACTCACATCCTCCCTAATCTACTTAGAATATACCATCCTTAGCCTCCCTCTTCTGTTCTTACCCCACACACTTCCCTCTAATGCTAATTTTACAAGACCCTCGTGTTTTAAAACGTGGTCTATTAATCTATCCCTTCTCTTAGCCAACGTCCTCCATATTGTTCGCTTTTCCCCTTTTCTGTTCAGAACTTCCTCGTTTGTGATTCTATTCACCCATTTGATTTTCAGCATTCGCCTATAGCACCACATTTCAAAGACTTCTATTCTTTTCCTTTCCTCAACTCCTATCGTTTCGCACCCATATAACGGCACGCTCCATACCAACATTTTAGCAACGATTTCCTAATATTCACACTTATATTGCCCGTAAGTAAATTCTCTTTTTTGCGAAAGCCTTCCTGCTTGTGTTAACCTACTCTTTATGCCTACTATACTTCTACCATCCCTAGTTATTACGCTTCCCAAGTAGTAGAATTCCTTAACTTTCGTCAAAATATCCCTTCCCAATCTAACACCCTTTGTTATTCCACGGTTTCCCATAGTACACTCCATTACATTGGTTTTGCCTCTATTAATCCTCACATTGAACTCTTTTTACAGGACTACGCGCATGAAATTTATTATGGTTTCGAAGTCTTCTTCTGATTCCCTTAATGCTACAACATCGTCGGAAAAGCGTAGGGTTTTTATTTCTTCTCCTTTCAGTATGATTCCTTTTCCATATTCCGTTTTATCTTTCTTCGTCGCCTGTTCTATATATTAGTTAAACAGCATGGACGACAGACTTCATCCTTGTCTTACTCCTTTCTTGATTACGGCTTTCTTTCCTTGGTCTTCAATTCTAATTACTGCTGCCTGTCTTCTGTATTAACCTCATTTCTCGATATTTTATTCCAGTGCTCTTCAAAATCCTTAAACATTTGTTCCAGTTCACATGATCAAACGCTTTTTCAAAATCTACAAATATCATGACCGAAGGCCGGAATTTCGTAGCCTGTCTTCTAAAATTAATCGCAAAGTCAATATAGCTTCTCTTGTCCCTATTCTATTTGACGTTCCATTCTCCTATATACAATCGTTAACATTTTGCATGCATGGGATACTAAACTAATTGTTCTGTGCTGTTCGCATCTATGAGCCCCAGCCTTCTTCGGTATGGGTATAAATATGTTTCTACTAACCTCTTCTGGTATTCTTCCTGTTTCCTGGATTTCGCAAATCATCCCGAACAGCCATGATATAGCTTCTTTTCCCGATGCTCTTATCCACTCTGCTGGAATGTTATCAATTCCTGGCTCTTTACCATAACTCAGGTCTGTCAGCGCCCTATCAAACTCTGACCTTAAAATTTTGTCTCCATACTCATCATCCACCTTCTTTTTGTCTTCTATTACTGACTGATCTATATTTCCACCATGATACAGCTCTTCTAGATATTCCTTCCACCTTTCTGTTTTTTCTTCTTTATCCATAATTGGCTTCCCATCCGCTCTCCTGATGTTCTTGCTAATATTTTTCCTCTCGCCGAATGTTTCTTTGATTTTCCTATAATCTGCGTCAATTTTCCCCTTCACCATGAAATCTTCAACTGCTTTGCATTTCTCTTGTAGCCAAGCCTTCCTATCTATGTCATTCTTCAAGCGTCTGTACTGCTCTTTACCATTTTCATCTCTCGCGTTTTTATATTAACGCCTTTCATCAATCATTTTTATAATTTATTGTGTTATTCATGATTTCCCATTGGTCTGAACTATTCTTCCTACCTTTTCTTCTGCTGCCCTAGTCTTTTCTTCCTATAAGAGTGCTCACTTCTCTTCTATATGGTTTATTTCTCCTTTCTCTGTTGATCTACTCCTCATATTTTCTTTGAAACTACGAAGCACGTCCTGCTGTTGTAGTTTTTCTATTTCCCATCTTTTTGTTCAAATTACTTTCTTGAGTTTATTTTCAGCCTGAATTTCATACGGTCAGAGTTTATATCTGCTCCTGGGTACGTCTTGCAGTTTAGTACCTGATTACTAAATCTAATTGGAACCTGCCCGTGTCCCCCGGTTTCTTCCACGTGTATAGTCTTCTTTCATGATTCCTATACCAGGTATTCGTCACGACTATACTGCGCTCAATGCAAAATTCTACTAGTCGATTTCCCCTATTATTCCTTTCCGCAAGTGCATAGTCCATAGTCCCCAACTACACCATCCAGATCAGATCAATATTGCCTAAAATAAATGATCTGGTTTGGATAGTGAGAAAAGCAAAAACTAGAACAGATTATTACCTTTGTATCTCGCACAGTTACACAGCAGCAATATTTAACATAAGAGTGGACATTCAGTGTCCAGCCTTCGTTCCCAAAAGGATTTTAAATCCCCCGCACACAGAGGAACAAGGTATCTAGTTAAATAACAAACAACTTTAACAATAATTTAGTGTCTCTCCCCACCTCTAAATTAAACGAAGCCCTTTTGTGTGGATTCTATAAAAATGATTTGCGTCTAATTAGGTCGCAGATATTAATATGAAGACAAGGCGGCTGTAAATTGCCCGCCATTGTAGCGGCTGCGCGCGGCTCGTCGTGTTATCTGATGCGCAGTTAACATGGCGCCTGGTACTTACTTTATGCGCCAGTCGCGATACGCTGAAATATTAAAAGCCGACTTGTGACCACGTCCGCACTGCCACCGCAGTCGCCCATTGTATTTTATCCTGCGCGTCTGAATAATACCCACCCCCAATTAAGGTGGTACCTCCGTTTATCTCCATTGTTTAGCACGCCATAAAAGTTATCAGTTAATTAATATGACATAGGAGCGGCCATTAACGAGGTTGGCCATTCCACGCTCTTTCTCGCGCTCTCTTTTGTGCGAGCGCGTATGGAGGACGATAAAGAAGGGAGGCGGGTTATCTGGGCGCGGTATTCTTCCGGCGTCGTCCCATTTTGGGAGCGCTTTCAGCTCCTGCCCCTCTTGCTCCTACAAGTGCTACGGCAAACACCGCTAATACCCCGGGACTCCGCAATAGCTTCGCCAATTTTGTAATGTATTCCCGTGCCGACTGGAGATCCACTCGGCTCCCGTGAAACGTATCAAATTACATTCCTTTCACGTTGATAATCCTCTCTCCTTTGTTGACTGTGTTTTTCGGAGAGAACGAAACTTAAATAAGGCTTGAGTGTGTAAGATGGGATTGAACACCGGTTGAGGCTCTAATACGAGGCGTTCAAACGGGTTTATTCTCCCATTAAGCCTCGCCACTAACGTTTCAGCTTTTGACGTTATTTTGTTGCTGAGGGAAGCTCTTGTGCTTCAAATGCATTTACAGTCTCCATTACTGTTTATAGACCAGAAGCTCAGATTACGACTGCCAAACTTGAAACTTGTTATTACCGACAAAAAATCTCTCGCTCTGCTTCAGTCGTGTAAGCTATTGTCAAATTCTATTAAATTCAAGACATTATCTGGACGATAAATTGTTAAATGTGTAAAATTGCTTATACATTACAACGTGGGAAATGAGACATATTCAATACAGAAGATAGAAAGACAGATGTGACATACGACTGTAATGCAGTGAGACTATGACATACATCGAGATGATATTTTGTTGCTGCCGGAACACATTAATGTTATTAAATGAATTAGAATATTTTAATTCATACTTCGATAAGGCAAAATACGTTCTAGTGAACGTAACACTCAGAGAGAACCAATGTTCCCCCACCCCCAAGTGTATTTAATTAAAATTAATATATATACTAAACGTACAGTACGGCAAAATATCTCTGAATGGAGGCAGGTAACGAAAAACTTGCAGACAGAAGTTGTAGGGTTTTGAGGCGGAAATTCGATGCATGCATTATTTTGGGATTTTATGCTCATGCTTGCAAGATGCAAGCACAAAGTCCTTTTTTTTTAAATGGCAACCTTATTTTTTAACACCATGAGACATTTTCATCTTGATGACTTACTTTCAGATAGCCCATCATTCATGCCATTACTACTAATTTTAATGGAAAAAAAGACACAAAAACGAATAAAACTATCTTTCTCTAAAATTGGATTACTAGCCGTCTTTCTCATTGATCATATAATGACTATTTTTATTCTGCACTAGCTGGAGACCCGGCGTTGCCCGGTTATATATTTATATTATCCCGGTACATTATATAATTCTTGGTCACCAAATGATGAAACCGGCATCGAAACGTCAGTATCTCGACAGTCAAAAATATTCCCGCTACAATAACAATGCCAATCTATAAATACTGTATGAACACGTCCGTCCAGACCAGTAGTTGAGCTTATGATCGCTTCAGGGCAAACCTTACAAGTCGCAGTTAGTTTTTGAACAGGTTTACAACAATAGATGGAGTGATATTGGTCGCCCTACCGGTCGATCAGGGCGCTGCGGGAGTTTTCTCGCAGACGCTTCTAGCCCAGAGTGACTGCGGGGCTTACCTGTTCATGTCGGGAATGCCTCGCACTCTCTCTGGGTATTTTTTATCAAAGTTCTCATATGCCGAGACACCTTCACCTATTTTAGGAGGTATATGTACTGGGGTCAAAGACCTTGGGCATATGGCAAGAGTTGTCCGTTGATCCCATTGGATCAGTCGGCCAATTGCCTCCTGAAATTGGTGGAGACACGGAGAAGGGAATGCTGCGTCCCCACAGCAAACTCGTCTCCCGTCATTCGGAAGGGCGTGAGAATAGTACCCAATGCCCGACCTACCTGATGCAGGTTTTCTAGGGTTTTCCCTGCATCTCTTTAGGTGAAACACCGGGTAGGATCCTTAAACCATAGCCCGGGGGCCCTAGTTAACCCTGGGCTACCTTGCTCTACCTTCCGCATCCCCCCTTTTTCAATTCCCTTCCTATGCTATTAAATGGGAGTTGCCTGTTTCAGGATCACCCTCATGTAGCCTGTTACCCCCCAATAAAAAGGTCGCCCTTCCTCCCACTCTCTCTCATGCTGCCAAAATTACGCTTATAATAACACAGTAAGTGTGATGAATGGTATAACTTTTAACTAGCAGTTGGTTTTTACGTCACCTTTCGCGCGGTAATTAAATGGGTTTATAAATATTTACATTAGTATCTTCTGAACTCTGCAAGATATCTAAATGAAACATACACGAAACAAAGTTGAAATTACTGTTTAATGCCTGAAAATTTCATTGTTATGCGTTAAGCCATTTCGGAGCATAACAGACCAAGAGTATAGACAACCGACAGCCACATTGGAGATTCAAACGCGAGGATATAAGGCAGCTTTTCCGTAGAATGTTTTCAAATTATGAGATATTGAAACTCTTCCGTACGATTTTTTAAAAATTTTCTTATATAAAAATTTGTCATGACAATATTGAACATATATATATATATATATATATATATATATATATATGTGTGTGTGTGTGTGTGTGTGTGTAGCAGATCGGTAGTTTCCCCGTTCAGCTCAGCTCTTTCTCGATATTGGAATTTACTATCTTTAAAGGCGCCAGGTATTTTTTGCACGTACCCTTACATCAGCCAAACGACAATGCGTCTGCCCGACATCAATGCCTGTGTGTCGTGGCAGGAAACTTGCCCAACAGGTAGCAACTCGTTATCTACAATCCTGCTCGTATGGATTTTGTCTGGGCTGTAACTTAACACGTTGAAATATATATATATATTATAAATTTCACTCATATCTAGTCTGCCTATCATTTCTGACAGTTATATTTATCTGACTTCATTGAAAATAAATTAATAAAATTAGTCACAAATAAATTTTAACAAAATTAATTGTTTTAAAATATTAAGACAATAGCACGACGTATTTCCTTTCATTGGATTATCTTCATTTAAATCAAATCTTATAAAAGAAAAAAAAGATTTTACACAAATCCGATTTATAATACAGTTATATAAAAAGAATTTTGAAAAATACTGACAATTTATTTCATGAAACATAAATGAATTAATTTTAAGTGAGCTCGTTGCCTACATATTGCAGCCAATATGACTGTTATGTACGAAAAATTTGTTGAGTCTATTGTTAATGTTTCTAACTTAACAATGGAAATTTTTACTTTGTACGAAAAAGTAATCTCAATCCGAATAATATAGAAATTTTAATTAAAATCACATGTCATTATTCACGTTAATAGATGAATTAATGGATCTTTTGTCCAACATTTCCTTCATCTGAAAATAATTTTGTAATCCTTTTTTTTTAGAATTATGATTTGTTTGGTTCTTGCATTTATTTACTTTTCTATCATTTCATTTCTAAAATTCATTAGCGACCAAAGTATATATAATATATTCTAAATCCTTTCTCATATCGTTCAATTTAGTAAATTAAATAATTAAAATTGAGTCATTTAAAATAAATATGGTTACGCCATTCGTATATAACTTTAGGTATTGCAATTGTGTGTGTGTGTGTGTGAGCTAGTAAGTTGATTTGCAGGAAGGGCTGTGGAAGTATATTTTATAATGTTTATATATTCCAGTGTATTTTATGACAATTATTAACAATAAATTTGAAATTTATTAAATGTATCTCATTGACAAAAGCTGTCTTTACTTCTACGCAAATAGTAAAGGTTGTAATCTAGGGAAGTATTGAAACGTTTAATCCGTTTATAAAAAAATAAACACACGTGTGCAAGCTGAAAACCATCTTTAACCATTCGTTTAAGAAAGGTTTCTTCAATAACATAAAAATATTATTGATTGTTTAAGTCTAGTTTATTAATACCAATTTAAGGGTGAATATTTTATCTGGTATTAGATAAATTTGAATAAAGTCCTTTTCTCGGGGAGTTTGTTGACTCATTGAATTAATAGTGGAAATAATTGGCAAATTGGTAATTTAATACCCCTATACTATGCCAGCGGGTTACTGTACCTCAAATAAACGTTGAAGAAGGTGGCGGTTCTAGATGGTCGGTAGCTTATGATTTGGTGGTCCACTGTTAAATTTTCTCGTGGTTGGCAGTTTACTGTTGGCAGGTTGCTCAGCACATAATGCTGTTTATTCCATTATTCAGCTACAGTGAATAGTTTTGCTGATTTAAGGTCCGAATGAGCTAGGTTTGTAATAACGTACAACTTCCAGGCTGTGACTTCAATAGTCTCTTAAGTGCAAGGGCCATAATATTCTTTGACCTCAGTTTCCCTTTCCTTTTCCTTTCTCAGCCAATCAAAAATTATCTACCCCTTACAGACAGACGTCATCGTCTCCCCCTATGTTTGCTCGCGGGAAAAATATTTCGGTGAGTTAGATTTTCCCCTGGCGAGACAAATTATTGTTCTAGTCAGCGTTCCAGGAGTGTCCACAACTTGTCTCGGCAAATGCTAAGTACTTAGTTCGCACCTCACTACACCAAGTCTTACCATCGGAAATGCAGATAATTTCTACATTCCATCAAATTAATAAATTTGAACCATTACGGTATGACAATATTATTTAGGGAAATGAAAAATAGAGGCTCGATGACAAAGCATTTGAAAATGTTCTTTATTTAATTTTTTAATCTCTTATTGCGATTTATTTTTACAGTTTTTATGTTTAATTGTGACGATTGTTTTTTAAATCCAGATATCGCAAATTAAAAATTTTCTTTTCTTTTTAATTTTAGCAAAAACTTAGATAACTAAGCACAGTTTAGAATCAAATCATATTCTCGATATTATTAAAAAGGAACATATAGTATTGTTTATGAATCCAATAATAAAAGAATAATTTTTCCAAAAAGTTGTGCTTAAAAAGCAATCTTAACATATATAGCGAGAAATGATCATCAATTTAAAATTAATCAGAGAAGACAACGAACGGACGTGGGTAAATACTCCTTCGTAAATAGGACCGTAAAAGACTGGAATGATTTACCTGAATGTATACTAGCGACTGTTCCGAAGAGTGTAAAATTATTTAGGGACAGAATTAGTATTTTTATATTGAATGTTTATATTAGTATAATTTTATTTTATTATTATTATTATTTTATTTCTTAAACTTATATTCCTTTATTGGAATATTAAATGTATGTTGCCACCGGACTCAGCCCATTGTAACGTAATAAATCTATCTATCTATATTTTAATTCTAAGAAACACCAAACAGTTTGACCTTAACAGCATATATGAATATTTACTGCAAAATCTCTGTCATTTTTGTTTTTATACATTTTTATCACATAATTTCTGTCAATCTTTAACTAGTGTTCGACAAAGACCTATATACGTCAAGTTTTCCGTATCATAAAATAATTAAGGTTAACGTTTTTTCTATTTAAGAGCATACGTAAAATATATAATAAAAAATAATATAAATAATATTATAAAAAATTGATTTAGGCCTCCGACTAGTATTCTAGTATATTTAAACATAGGAACCCTTTTTCTGCCATCTTCTTGTTTAAAGACAAATTTATCCAACAGTTCATCTTTTTACCGTTTGAATTTTGTAAAATGTTTTTCCTATGGTTTTATACAATGCAATACTATTTTATTTTGAATTTAATGTTACTAAGTTCAGAATTTCAACTATGTGTATTCTGTCATTTTCTTTTTACGGGATTTTTTCCCTTGTTTAAACTGCTATTTATGCAGCACGTCGATAATTACTTTTTAACAGCGAGCTAGACGAAAAAAATTAAATTTTATAAAAACTTGAAATTAATTCAGCATAAAAACTTCATTATTATTTGAGGATTTATTTAAATTATTTATCAGCTAGAGTAGTTGCGGATGTAAAGTGGCTGAGAATTTGTGTGTATATTATGAGAAGGGTGGAATTGAATTCAACCTCCGACCTGGCACGTGTTCGGAATCCGCAGCGCAAGGGAAGCTGCAAGAGTGAGCTTTGTAAAGTTTTCAACAGACGTCTTGGAGCCTCACGATGGGACTGCGGCAAGACAAATGTGAGGCCATCAGGCAGAGCTTCCGCGTGCTGAATGAACCTAGGGCAGGGTAAGCGCGTGCTGACAAAGGCCTGTTTGTACAGATGTTGTGGTGACTGGACCTCCCACCGACGCCGGCTGCCACACCATCAAGAATACATGACACAACAAACACACAACCAGTCAAAACTAATTTCATTCAGAGTGTATACACTCATTCATCAGGTGCAACGAAACCAGGACTTCACATTTGCAGCAGCCAACACGAATCAGTTGACCACTAGTCCAAATATTCATTAAAAAGGATATAATATAATTTTTTTTTAAATGATCGGGTATTTGTTTTCATAAATTTTAGTACCTTAAAACTTATGTAATTTCCCATATCTCCCTCGTGCAACGTATTTATTTACAAGACGTCCAACGTTTTAGGTAAATACCCATAATATGAATGAATCAAATCATAACGATGGAACGGTTTTTATCAACGACCAGTATTGAGGTACAAAATACATAAACGTTAAAGCATCTCTCATATCGCCATAAAGGTCTCAGAAATTTCAACGCACACCTAAGGATTGAGGTATTTTAATCATATAGTAATGACACATTTTTACCTCAATAATATCCACAATTAATTTAATTTATACGATGCCTTAGTTCCTTCACATTCTTCATGCTTGTAACTGAAAAATTAGATGACCTTTCGCATTGTCATTATCGATCTTATGTGCCCATATCAGTCGACTATCTTCTCTTGTCTCAACGGGTCAGTGTCACTGATATTTAAAATTTTACAAATCTATCTTTACTTTCGCATGACGTAATACATTGAGCTATTCATTGCAATCATAATTGTAGAGTGGGGATATTTGTTAACTACTGTATTTCTTTGAAGAGGTCGAGAAGGAGGGCAGAGATGATGTAAGTTGTCGCGTCGGGATGGACGTCACTTGGTTCTGACTTGGGGATGTAATTGTACAGTAAAATTTGACTATGATTTAACTTTTTGCAGCCATTTTTGAATTACAACTGGATGACCATTTCCAACCTGGGCGGATTCGGTCTTTCCTCTCGCGAGAAGCTCTGGCAAATCGGTAGTCCACTCTGATTAGGCTCTTGGTCTAGTCTCCTTTCAATTCATTAAAGATAACTTTTCCTTTACTTCTAGTGTTGTATTCTAAGTTACCGTTTCCATTTCTGAATCTGATTTTCTAGATAACCACGAACTCATCCTATCTACCTTTCCTAAATACTTCCTTTTTAGGGCATCACGACTAAGATCCCGGAGTCTCTCTCATCGACCCTTAGTCGACGTGACACATTGTATGGGATCGTTTTGGTTGAAAATTTTGCTTCAAATAATTGGATATGAGATTCAGATTAATTTGAAACATTTATCCTTCACGGAAGAAATAGGACAAGCGAAAAATCTCCATTACGTACATAAATAAGGAAATACATCCTCAAGAAAATAAATAAATAAATTGTTGACTACATGCATAAAATAATTTATTAATCTAAAAAATTAATTTCTGTAGGCTTTCCCGGTGAATAAGCTGTGGGATTGTTCTCGGGTCTCCAACCGGGTTGCGTTTGCAAAACACGACGTTTCGTCAACAAGTAACTCTGTCGACATATTTTGGTGAAGTACCGACGGATTAGTAGACGACGAAACGTTGTGCTTAGCAAACGCCACCCGTTGGAAACCCAAAAACAGTTTCAGAAATGTAAAAAAATCTTAAAAACAAACACATAAAACAAAAGATGAATACACGGAAGAATCCTTCAATAAATATGTAAAGTCTGGCACTACAAAGAATATTCACATAACCCAGTAAGTTATATGCTACAAAATGAGGAATTTTATATATTTAATTTTAACAAAATTTATTTTATATCAAACATATCCGACGCATACGTAGGAATAAAAACCAATAAATCAACATTAATTTTGTCAAGAATAATGAAACAGCATTTTAAAAGTCTATGTAAAATGTCAATTTAAATGCAGTTGAAATGCCTGAATTATTAGCTAACAAGATTATTTCCTAATCCTAAACCTCCCCCTCCGACAATGGAGACAACTCGCAAGAACTATGATAGATTATCACTGGAAATCTACACAAAATCAAAACAACAGGCTTAGATCCCGGTGCACAAGGGAATAAATGGGAATATCTCCGTCGAACAGCTTGCCCCTCGTCAGCACATTCCCGGAAATAATTAAAAAGGCTCTTTCAAAACAACTTCATCTCTGTAATCAAAATTTGTCGCTTCTAAAATCAAGTTCAACCCACAAATCAGTTATCAATTTCTTCGCCATCCATATCATCGAAAAAGCACCCAAGAAGAGATCAAGTGGTACTTCCTATACTAGAATCCGTTCACTATAAATTAAAGCACTCCCACACTTACAAATAATCTCTCTCCAATTTTTGATCTCTGCAACAATATTATTAGCATGGAGCACTTATCTTCACGAGTAGAAAATTTCTCTAAGGCAGACGCCTCGTCCTCGGAAACCTAAAACAGATTAAGCACTCACCTGAATACAAAGATTATTATTATCAAGTTACTAAAAACAACTAATTTTTATGATGTATTAAAATCAGTTAGTTGTAGCTTTTTTTCTTCACATTTGTAACCCCTACTAATATACGTGCCTAAGAAGTTGCGGAAATAGAATTTGGAGGCAACAAATGGTTCAAGGTGGGTTTAGATGTCAAGCAAGGCTGTATGCATACTTCCTACATATCTTTTCAACATTTTCACCAATGACATGACAAAACGAGGTTGATTGGCTGGAGAAGATAAGTTAAAAGTGGAAACGTCATCTATTATTTTCGATACACTTATGGGATTTCAACGGAAAGAAATTTAATACAGAAATAATTAATTTGGATGGGGAAGGGTCGTATTAAGCTCTGGAAGTATGGTATAACAATAGATGTAGTCACAACTACAGAGATTTCTAATATATTTCGACCACGTCACCTTCGACCTCTAAGGAATAGGAAAGAATAATTCCGCGATTATTTTACTTCCTTTCTTATACCAATCCGTCAGCCAATCCCAACACCATGGTCAACTAAATTTTCTATCAACATCTTGCTCATCTTGTATTTCAAAGCAACCGATCCATAAAAAATTACTTCCCAAAAGTTTTATCCATCTTCCACCAACCTATAGGCTGTAAACAAGCTTGAATTCAAATATACTGTATCTATCCTTCGGAAATTATCATCCATAATCTACAATGAAAATACGAGGAATTGAGTCCTACCATAGTATAACCGCCTCATCCAAAAGCAGTCTACACTGAAATGCGCAATTTCATCGGCGCAAAATGATTAAAAATTTTTAAAACTGCCTGTCCAAAAATTAATTTTATATTAAAATATTAAATAATCCAAAATTCTGTACTGGCCTTTTTACGGCAAAGAACTCATGTTCTTTAGTAAGTGCGGATAAAAAACTCCAGAGACAAAACGAATATTAGGGTTCAGAGAAGACATCAATAAAGAAAGTGAAAAAGGTTTCACAAATAACAAGTAATTGACTAGTATACCGTTTTGTTTGCTGTAGTCATGTACCTGCGACGTTTCACACATTATCAGAAGATAAAAAAAAGAGAGAAATATCACGGTGAGAATGCATCACGGAGGATGATAAATATTTTCTTACGCAGTAACAGAATTATGAACGAAATATCAGATGATAAGGAAGCAATACAGAAGAAAATGTGTTCATGACTTGAATTAGTGGTTCTCGATTTCATGTGACAACTGACTGAAACTATTTTAAGAAACTGATATCTTGACTACGCGGGAACATGCTTCAATCATGTTGGTTGGTGTGAAGACATAACGTCTTGGTTTCCCAACAGAATTGCGTCCAACTCTAAATTATGCACGCCACAAAACGGGGACGAGATTAAAGTTAAGTCTGTGTTCTTCCCCCCACTATAAGCCGGAATAAACGCGCTGGAAATATGAAGTTAGCTGGCTGTGATTACAACTGTCGCCCGGTGCTGAAACTTTTATTACCGCGGCGTTGACAGCGGTAGTTACGTCGAGTTCCGCCACCAGGGGTAGACAACACTCGCTCGCTTCAACACCATTCAATAAGCCACGAACTACTTAAATTTCTCATTACCCCGCAAGATAATTTTGTTAGTGACCCTGTGAGCAACTCGGATTAATGTTAATATATGAATTATCCAAAAGTAGAGTTTTGTTTCTTTTTTAAAAAAGGAAATATTATTATTATTAAAAGAAGTTATAAAAAACAAATCAAAATTATCTGGATTATAAGTGTTTAACACTGAATCCTGCTACATAAGAAGCTTAGTTAGCACTTCGCGAAATTCTTATAAATTCATTAGTTCCATTAAGCACTCAACAAGTCAAAATTGTATCAATAATACATATTGGTGGCAGATCGATATTTTGAATCGTTTCACTCATTACTACGAGTCGACCAAATCTCACCCGATTCGGTTCTCAACGTTGAAAATTAATAAGTATGGTAAGTAAGGAGAAGGAGAGGGACGAATACTCACAAAAATTAGAAATAAAATATGTAATAATTATAAAGTAATTGATTTATGAAAAATAATTTTGAATTTGTTTTAGATGTTTTATAACTTTTGACGAATGTTTGAGACAAAAATGTTTCACATAATAGATAATATTTGTTAAAATTGTACATATAATTTATAGACGAAATATGAGAAAACAAAAATAAATTAAAATATACAGTCTCCTTTAATAATTTGAAAGAAAAACGATAAAATCTTAAATTACAAACATATTGGCACTCAGAGACATTTTAAAAATTTCGCTCTTCAATATTTTTAAAAACACGTAACTAACAAGCTGAACTGTTGATTAATAATAGAAATTTCACATCCTTTACCACAATGAATTGGTGAAGATAATATACGGCCAATGAAGGTAAATTAAAGCTGTTAATATTTATATGGAAGCCGGTTGGTGATTTGAGAAATTAAAAATATTATTCAAGAGGTGAAACAATGCTTTGTACATCGAGAAGTAAAATAACGCTGAGAATGTTCAGCTATGCATATAGAGCAGTCATTAGAATAATAAATCAAATTTAAGTTCTGTCATAATTATTTTAGCAATAATTAAGACTTCAACATACTGCATGTTAAAGGAGTTACGTCTATCACTTCAAAATTTATTACAAGTTTTATTGTTGATTAATTCTTGGACGTAACCGCTCATAACTTTTTCGATTCAGAACCTGAGTCGAATCTTACTTCAAACCGACGACTCCAGAAGCTCGCTCACGAGCCGACTCAGGCAGGCAGTTAGCTCAAGACTCAACGATTCAAGAAATTTTATTACGACTCTAAGACTCAAGTAACTCGCGCACGACTTGAATCGAACTGTGAGCCATAACTCCATCTAATGCGTCATTTTATAAGAATCGACTCTCTGAAACGATTCTCGGCTCCTTTAACCCACCTGTAATAAGAAAATACATACTTATAGAACTAAGGTATTGCAGGCGTAAATAAAGAATTGTGAAGTATCAGCTGGGCATAAATACTAAACAGGTTTATGTAAATTTTAAACATATTAACTAGAAATTTTCATGGGAGCTAATATACATTACGTTTAGTTCTATTTTTGGATTAATCAACAGTAAATACGCGCTATTTATGCGCAGAGTTTTATGTTTCTTCATAAATAGGTTGTAGCTTAATGTGCTTCTGTTGCTTAGAGGAAAACAAATTTATACTATTGTATCATCGTCTATCCTTACGATCTAACGTTTTATAGTAGTGGAGGTCGCCCTTGATTACAAAAAAGGCATCAATTACATTTTACGTATTACAGGATTCCCAAAATACATGTTCTTTATTGTTAAAATTTCAAGATTTTGCTAAAGATTCCTACAATTTATTGAAAATCCTTGCCCCGTAACGTTCGTATCGCACGTTCCTGGGTCTTCCAAGAAAAGATATGAAAACAGGATCAGAAAACATACATTTTAACTTTTTATGTCTATATATAAATTAGTAGTGACAGAAATAAGTAAATTGAATAGCGACATTTTAAATTAATTCATAATTAGATTCTTATGAATGAAATAAATATTAGAATAATTATTGTACTTGAAATACCATAATATATTACTTTATAAATATAAAAATAATTTATTGTTCGTAAAATATAATTATTTATAAATATAATATATCATATAGAAAATTTATCGTTCGTAAAACATTATTCTATGTTTGCACAGATTATTTCGAGACCTTGAAAAACGTGGAACTTATTTTATGAATTCTATTACTTATTCGTTCTATTATACTTATTTATTATTAGTCTTATGCTTACTCAAAATACAATAAAAATCTTGTTTATTACTGACATGTAGCATCATCAGTCTCTTGCTTGAATATGAGGAAATTCCAGTCATTTTCAGCACCTCTTACATAATTATAATACTTTTCCCGATTGTGCTGCTATTGCCTCAAGTTTTTATTTGGTGTATTTTGTTTGGTATAAATTAGACCTATCATAATGATTAATTAAGGAAAAATATTGAAATTGCTTATTTGAGAACTGTAAAGGGTATTTCACATTTAAAATACTATAAATTGTTATAAAAGAAATGTATACTGTAATGTACGGGTTTATTGCGAATATATTTATAGCATTAAATAAATAAGAATCTTATTGGTATATCACCTACATTAATTTCAAAAACAGATTATAATAATGGAGGTTTGTCATATTTCGATAGCAGATAAAGTTTGATTTAATTTTAATCAACCTTTAACAAAATTATCATATTTCATGCTAAATGAAGAGCTTTTTTGACCCTGAAGTGACGTTTTTACGAATACTAACTCTGTCACGGAGCTTCGTTAATTATAATAAAATTTTAGGCCGTAGCCTCCTTTCTACACCTCATAAAATCTCCGAGACCTTTTAATAATTGTTATAAGTGCAAACTTCCGAAACAGTCAATGTGAGTGGACATTAGTATGAAAGTAATTAATGTTTTCATTCAGAAATACCGCAATATACTGATGAAACAGACATTGAACAACATTACTTGATTATAATATTCCTCACATTTTAGGCAGAAGTTAAGGAAATATAACATCGCGCTGTCCATGGCTAAGAAAATATGATTAAATTTTCTTATGACTAAATCGTAATATTGCCCACTATACAGTAGCAGAAATTTGTATCAGTTTAACTTTTCTGTTAATTATCACAATTAGATATAAAATAATAAGTGTTAAATAGAATTCCGAGCCAACAACTCAATTGATTTCTTAATATAATAAATATTTATAATATTTTTATAGCTTTTATGTGATTGCGTCGATAATTAAGAAGTAGATAGATTTTGTTTGGGAGGTATACAAGTTCACCTTTACTCTTTGCAAACGCAAAGCACCCGACGAATTGAAGTGATAGTATTTTCAATTAAGAAGTTTTAAAAACGCAATTACAAGACTGGCCAGTTCCGCTGTTTACAGAGATGCAATCATCGAAACGAACTTGGCAGTCTCTGAAATATATATAAAAGAAGAATTTTAAAATTTCCGGAGCCAGGCGAACAAGCCTTTCTCATTACTCAGACCTTGCTCTCGTAGCACCTTCTTTTATTACGCTGGCTATTGCCTAGCTGCGCAGAAATTTAACTGGCAAATTAACTTTTGCAATTTTTATTCCCCACTCGCGAGAACATCCTCGAGCAGCTCTTAGAAAGTTCCCCCCACCTTCGAGTCCGTGCATTGTGCACACCAACCCGACAATAAACCTTCATTATTGCTAGAGACCCACTTGCCAAACTGGTTTGCTTTAATTAGTCTCCCAATCCTAGTGTTGCAATTATTTTCACGAAAATACCGTCGGCTTGCTCTATTTAAAGTTACATTGTTCATCGTACCTTTACTTCATTAGCAAAGTAGTTAAACGGTACATTTCCATTGCGATACAATACGCTTATACGTAAACCACATGCTGAGTGAACTATTCAAAAATACTTGGTTAAAAATGACGTTACTGCCTGAATGGATTGATTTATTGTTGTTTCCATTATTCCTCGATTGAGAAAATAGGATGCGTTGTACATTACAAATAAAAAACAATTTTAAGAACAAAATAAGGAACGTAATTACAAATAATCTTCAAATAAATAAAATAAAAATCATAAGTTACCATTTAAATTAATTATAAAATGATATAATACAAATACTGTATGAGCCTGAAGATATTGTTAATTTCATCTTTAAATTTCAAATTAACGTAAATTGCAGACGTGCAGGATGTTATTTTTTACTATTACAAAGTCTGAAACAATGTTTACAGTGAGACTATAATCTTTGAAAATAAAAATTGATTGCTTATGGAAGTAAATCTATATTTAGAAGATAATAATAATTTTTCACTTTAAGTTTAATAATTAGTCTAATAGATATAAATGTTCAACAAAGTGGTCTAATAAACAAAAATATTATTAAATAAGTTACATTTACATGCTATTTGTCTATTTGGCCAATTTTTGCAGATTAATACCTCACCTATGCTTGTAGATTATTCAAGGTTTTCATGACTTTATCACAGAAAATCTCTGATCCATTTTCGTGTTAATAAACTGTTTTTTTTGCGCATACCAACAGCACAAGTAATTGAAAAACTATTTTGATTTGACCAAGTTGTTGTCCGATCCTTCTTTTTGTGCACTTCAACTCGGTATTCACGAAAACTGTAACCCCCAAATAATTTGAAACAAATGTTTTATTTTGTGATTCGTTTAAATATTAAACGTCTGCGTCTTTTCTTTGTAAGTATGTGATGGGGAGTGGAGGGGGGGGGGGCACAAGAGGCTACATGAGGGTGAACCTAAAACAGGCAACTCTTAATAGCATAGGAAAGGCATTAAGGGTGGTTTGTAAAGTAGAGAAAAGTAGCCAAGGGTTGACTAGGGCCACTGAATATAGATAGTTTAAGGATCCTACCCGGTGTTTCACTTAAATGAGATGATGAGAAAATCCTATAAAACCTTCATTACGTATGTCGGGCTACTGGGTACTAATCTCACGTCGTTCCGAATGGCGGGAGATGAGTTTGCTGTATGATCGCAGCATTCTTTTCGCCGTGTCTTCAGCACTTTTTGGCCGACTGATCCAATGGAATCAGAGGACAACTCTTACCGTACACTCAAGGTAAGTACACCTCCTAAAAAGATGAAGGTGCCTAGGCATGTGAGAACTTTGAAAAAAAAACAGAGAGAGTACGAGGCTTTCCCAACGTAGTCAGGTGATCTCCGCAGTCAATCTGGGGGAAAATACCTGCGAGAGAAAACTCCCACATTACTATTCGATTTCTATTTGTTAACAGGCTACAGGCGGGTGATCCTGAAACAGGTAAGTTCCCTTTAATAGCATAAGAAGGGAATTAAAAATGGGGGATATGAAAGGTAGCCACGGACTGACTAGTGCCCTCGGGATAAAGTTTAAGGATCCTGCCAGATATCGCAGGGAAAACCCTAAAATACCTGCATCGGGTGGGTCGGGCTTTTGGGTGCTATTCTCCCGCCCTTCCGAATGACGGGAGACGAGTTTGCTATGGGGTCGCAGCATTCCCTTCTCAGTGTCTTCACAAAAGTAACTTTCTTCAAAAGTTTGCAAATACTTACTTTACCAAGCGTATATATTTATGAAATATTAAAGTTTGTAAAATGAAACACTAATTTGTTTCAAACAAATGGCGAGTTTCATGAATACGCGACTAGAAATCGTTTAGCTCTAAGGTCGGACAAGCATCGCCTTGCTCTACACCAGAAAAGCATTCACAATACCGGGATAATTTTATACAACAGCCTTCCGCCAGAGGTTAAAAATAGTACCTACAAAAGCTTCGTGAAGCAGAGTAAAACTATTCTTTTAAATGGCGCGTTTTACTCGGTACAGGATTTTCTTAATCGTCCTTCTAGTATTTAAATCAAGGTTCCTGCTGCAAGTGTTGAATGAGCTGCCTTATAAAATAGCACATCACATATCTTAAAATTTCTATTCAGTTTTTTCTGCTCTTTTGTTTGTTTGTTTCATGTATTGCCTGGAGCTACGACGGAAGGACAGTTTCCTGGTCGCAGAGCTCCAAGTAGTTAAAACTCCATTCCGTGTTCCTCAGTGTGTGCTTGTTTGTGTTTCCCAGTGTGTGTCCGTGTTGTGTTTATATTGACTTTTGTCTATATACATTTTCTTTTATTAATTTATTTTAAGTTTATTTGTCTTTAATTATGTACTTTATTTTGTTCATTTTTAATTTTTAATGTATGACGTATCCTATTTCCTCAATCGAGGATTAATGGAAACAACAATAAATCTAAATCTAAAATCTGTAAGCGATCAAATAAATACCAAATATGGCGGTAATTTTATCACTTGATTTTGTTGCTTGGGATCATTTCATCAACCAATTAAAACGTTACTCTTTAATAACTATAGTTTTGGAGACCAAAAATAAGAGAATGCATTAAATAGTATTTAGGGAATACGTAATGAGACGGATGATTTTTATTGTTGTATGTGAAGAAAAATAATAATAACAATAAAAAGGAAACAACATTTTAAATGCATTGATTCCATGGTGCATGTGTTGCATAATGAATTCATCAGTGAGCAAATTAAATTGAAGCAATTTTATTTTAATGAGAATCGTTAAGTGATTTACTCAAAATTTTTCGTAATGACGGAAAGTCTAAAATTTTTCATTCGTTTGTCACAAATTGAAAAATGATATGTAATGGCTCTTTCCAATGCTATATTAAATTTCAAAGGGATTGAAGATAATAAATGTTATTATAGTTTTATCTTTGAGTTTATATCAATTTAACGACATGAATTTTTAAAAACAGGAATATAATAAGAGTTACGCATCTAAAATGTATATCCGTATTTAGACGTTATCCACATAAACGTTCACAGAATTGCTCCGGCTTAATTATCAAACAGTTCTTCATGGATTTTCAGTGAGACACAAATTTTTAGTTAACTCTTGAGTACCTAAGATTTATTTAAAGACTAAAAATTACATTTAATTTTACGTAAATAAAACGACTGACAAGCTCGTAACCAAAGAAGATCAAAGAAACAAAACTCCCTTCAATCAGAAATTTTCGCACTTCCATTGTCAAAGAAGTTCGTCAGACACAGAATCAAACTGAACTCGCCAATTTAAATTACACTAAATTGTTATCGCAAATTAATGTGATGCCAACTTGCATCTCACAGATAGAAGCATTTAAGAAACCTTTGAAATTTGATGGCAGATAACTTATTAAAAATAATTTTAAACCAATATTTAGGATAAGTTAAGTGTTATAAAAACTATTCAACTTCTAAAAATAGTATTTTAGCAATAATGATGTTTCAGTATCGCTTATCTGCTCAGTTGGGATACATGCCAGTAAATTGTTGAATATAGCCTGGGCCAACAATGTGTCCCATCAAGTAAATAGTTAACGAGCAAAATAAGTGCTAGATGTAGGAAGCCCCGGCTTGTATCTGTACATTTTGCCAAGCCGACAACGGTTTATATCTCAGGGCATGTATAATTCTCCACAGATGAATTCAGAAGTTGTCCCCGGAATCCGCAAAGCTGTACTCGCACGGCTCGCGAGAAGAAAACTAAATATTTAATGCACCTGCTGATATTTCTCTTCATTTGGAATTCTGTCGACCGTACACCGTTCCGTTACTAATCCGATTGCGAAGAAATGTTTCGGGAGTATACCACATAACGAAATTTGCAGTCACGTGTTTCTGAGCTTGATCGAACGTTGCTTAAATCCCTGACGCCATGCGGGAGATTTGCGATCATAACAAATGTAAGGGTCTCTTACAGTCTGCTGTTTGTTGTCCTCTTTTGTTATTATGTTCCAAACATTAGGATGTAGCCTTCCACAAAAATGAGCATGTGTATAACATTCAAATGTTTATTTTCTTACTTGGTCACTCTTTTAGATGCCAATCGTAGTGTAATCATAAGATATGTGCATCTTATTTTATTTTTATAATTTTAACTGATTTTTAGGCTTTAATTTTAATAAACGTTATGACTTCATTAAAATTTAAAAAAATATGTAGTAGGTTTTTAAAGAATTACTTATCTTCTTCGTCTTCGCCAGGTGCTACAACATATGAGAATGTTTTGGCCTTTTCAAATATTGAGTACAATCCCACCAGTTTTTAATTTTCATAATTCTGATATCAGTTTGCACTTTATCCAATCATCTGCCTTTTTGTTTTCCCCTTATTAACTAGTCAGTCGTCTTCCATCCTATATATTTATAGGATTTTTCAGTAACGGCGGGTCGATGCTGAAATGGAATAAAAAAACTCTATGTGAGATATTTTTTATTTAAAAGGCCATATACATGAGCCTTTAAAATGAAAAAAGTATTTTGTTAATACCTTATTGAAAAACCCTGTAGATGTTAAATCCAATTTTACCACTGTAATTTGATGAAGTTAAAATATTTTTATGTACAATAATTCCGTCAAGTTCTTCATTACATTTTTTTCTATGTGCCATCGGTTTCTATAGTTGGACCTTATATTCTTCTGACTTTTCTCCTTCAACTACTAATTTTTTTATCAGCTCATTTTAAAACTCAGATTTCACTCGCATATCTTACGACAGGCCTTATAATCTATTCCAATAAATGAAATGGAAGTGTCTGTCTATTATTTCAAAATGAATTTCAAAATTCAAGTGAAAATTGCTGTTTATGCGATACCTAGTTGTCTTCCTGTCTGAAATTTTGTCTTCCATAGGCTTCGAAATGGATGAACGAATTTTAATAAAAATGTTAGTTGAATTTTACAGTAAAAATTCGTGTATGTTCCATTTCGATATCTTGCAGACAATTCTCAGGGACTGACAGCTTAGTTTTATTTGATCTGTTTTGACGCTGCTGTCGTATGAAGCTTTTATTGCCATTAGCACAAAAAAGTACAAACTAAAAAGCTGTAAAAATATATGAAAAATAAAGATATATTTGTATACGAAAAATAAAATAAATACTCTTGCTCTTGTATTAATCCATGTTAAAGCAACTAATCTTATTAATTTAGAGGGTATTTCATGTACCGTTAGCTATTAAAATATTTTAGCTCTATATACTGAATCAATACGTTTCGTAAAATCAGTGAACAAGTTTTGAAAATCTATATATTAGAATTTTTTTGTAAACAAAATTACTTCGATTTTACTATGATTTATGACTATATTCTTAAATAACATCTGTGGCGTCCTTGTCTTTATATGTACTGTATGATTTAGATTATTTGTACAGTAGTCTCAGAAGATTTTGTACATCTTATGAGGTCAACAGATAAAGGCTGTGTAATGCAAGTATTTTTTAATTATATAAGTATTGTTAAACTGACTCTTTGGCCATTACATTTTATGAAGTCAGATAATAAGTTTTAATAATTAATAATTAGGTATTTGTTAAAATATAATGAAATACTTTGTTTCAAAAGGTTATTTAAGTATAATTTTTACAATATTTTTACTCTAAAATTAATGGTCTTTTGTATAAGTGTTTAGTTTTAGGCTCTTGCTGGGAACTGTATCTCAACAGTATTGTACGATTATGAGATGATAATAATAACATGACGTTAGACACACCTTAATTGATAAAACGTCAAAATCGTCGAGATCACGTTAATTTAAAACATGGTGACACTGGTAAGTGACGCCTCAAAATGTCTTTTGATGTGCCTTCAATTTTTAAGATTTCCTTCAACTGTTTCCGAGATAAAGACGACCAGGTTATGCCAACTTCTTCCTCGCGGTTGAACCAGAATCTAACAGTTGTATCTTCACTATTTTCTAATAATCTCTGCCTTATTAATCATGACTCCTCTCTTTCTGTTGGTCTATCTAGGAACATTTTCCTTTCTGGTTTTTTATTGGATAAAACAATTGTAATTCTTGTTGTCCAATTATTGTTATTCAAAGATTTTGTTTAATTAACAAAAGATTTTGCATTGCATCTCACTCATTTGTAAATCTCATCTTGAAGCATATCCGGAACCAAAATGCATTGAATTCAAAATAATTATTTACTATTTTTCAATTATTTCACTTTCCGCTGTAGCATATAAGGTTTATAGCGAAAATAATCGTAATAAGCATTCTGATAATTACTTTTTGGTAATGTAGTCATCAGTTTTCAACTTTAAATTTGTATTATTAATCTTTATTCGTCTTTATGTTAATTTTGAATTGTTATAAACACGGGAGCGTTGTTCGTAAATTACACGATAGGGCTCAGCCACAATTAAGGGCTGACAAGATGGCGTCGCGGCAGTTTTACCGGCAGCAAGCTTATTCCCATGTGCCAGATGAACTCGCATTATGGAGTTGCCGCAGTAATGCGTTCGCCCTCTCAATGTTTAATGGCTTCCGTGCTCTGTTATTGTGTAGCCAACTTTTGTAATAGCGGAAAAACTTGAGTTTTGAATGAGATGGAAGTTATTTAAAAAACACATTCTTCCTCTCGTCCCCCGCCACCACTCACTTCTCCTGCGGAAAAATATAAAAGTCGTGTTGTTTTATAATGCATTGTAAAACCCGAAGGGAACGCTCAGACGAGAATTATAACTTACTCGGCGCGCGGCGGCCATGTTGATTACCACCGAGTACAGTAGTGTTCATGAAACATTTAAAACAGAAATTAAATTGGACCCTCGGTATCATCACACCTACGAAATGCAGTTGGGTTTTCGTTAGATTAAGTGAATTTATACCAAACTCTCAGGTGAAAACAATGCCTTTCGTTCTTTTGTTATAAATTAATTTATCTAAAATAATCTTCATAACTATACATTTCTACTATAAACAACCTTTATTTATATTATTAACTAGCTGGGAACCCAGCGTTGCCTGTGTATTTATTTATAATATCCTGGTACATACTTAATTTTTGTTCAACACACGATTAAACTGGCATCGAGAACGTCGCAATATGAACCTCAAATATACTTCCTGTATCTCGACAGAGGCAAAAATACCCCCGGTACAATAGCACGACTAAAATATTTTCAATACTCTAACGTAATTTTTTTCCCACGTAAGGGATGAAATTTTACTTAAATCGCATATTAAAGGTCGTAATTTAACACAGCGACCCCAAAGTCAATAGTTTTCTTTTTATTTTCATCTCTCACATACTGGAAGAGGTTGAAATTATACACAAATATTGTCGGGGAAAAAGACTATAAAAATAATTGACTAAAAGAACTTTTTTCTTCTCAAATATAAATAACATAAATTTCCACGAATTTCACAGCCTCCCCCTAGGGTTGGCTGCCGTGTTTTATCTCCAAAGTGATTGTTTTAGGTCATGAGGAATACGGAAACCAAATTATATCAAAATTGTTCTGTCTTTTAAATGTAAAATGTAAAATCCCCTGTTAGGGGATAAATAGCGATTTAATTCGTTTTATAAATATCATAAACAAACTCCAAGACTCCTAAAGCATCGATTTAGATACCAAACTTTGGTGTTTTGTCTTTATTTACATATGATGCCCCCTACACCGCCACTCCTATCAATACTCCTCTTAGACGATGAATTGAGTTGAAATTATACGCTAAAAATTTCAGCGAAAACGCTATCAAATTAATTGACCCAAAAATATATATTAGAAGGAAATAACGGCAGTTTATGAATTTTTAAAAACAATCGCTCGTTCACTCCCGCCCCAAGTGGTCGTAGTTATGTATTAACCTAATTGTGTTCAGTTAGTTCGCCAAAGACACCTATTAGAAATTTGTTTAAAAATTGTTCCATGCGTTAAAGATAGTATTCGGAAGACTTTTACCCCGTTACAACCCCTACTAGGGGATAAAATAACTTAAATTATATTTTTTTATGTCATAAATAAAGTCAGTGGCTAACAGTAATTCGGGTTAGAGTCCAATCTCGATTGTTTTCTGGTATTTTTACGTAAAGCCCTTTCACCCCCTTCCCAAGCATACTCCTCTTCGATTATGAATGGGGCAGAAATTATACACTTTCAGTGTCCAAGGACACACTGTCAAATTAACTGATCCAAGAATGCATTTATATGATAAAATATCGTCCGTTTTTGCTTATTTCAAATTTTCCCTAGGGGTGGTAGCCGACTCTCACCCCAACAGTGCTGTTTTCTGGGTCGCAAAGAACATGTGTGCCAATTTTGGTCTTAATTGTTCCATTCGTTTCGGTTTGTATGCGGAATATACATTAACACATACAGATAATTTTATTATAGAGATGCCTAATTTATGATATTAACGGATTTGTCGTTAAAAGACAATTAAATATATCATACTTCAATTATAGACCCCTATCGATTTTTTTGTAAGCTTATATGAAAAATATTCATAGAAACGTGTTAATATTTGTGCTATAAGAAAATTTAATTACTAAATGAGAATTTAATCTGTTAGCCTTCTCATCATTTTAAGTGAGTATATGCTTAGACGGTTGCTTACTTAATTCTTAAAGAACTCGACGACTCAGAACAAGGAAATGTTACAGTTCAATCCTCGTTTTCGTTGATAAACAATTGAAACTTCATATACCATAAAATTTTTTCGTTTATATTCCAACCTACAATGGGATGCAGTCATGAAGTTGCAGCTTATTTTTTAAGTTGTCGAATCAGCCTCTTCGAACAAGCTTTGCGACCGATTTGGACGTTGTCTAAGTCGTAATCTGGTTTTTAAGGTATGTCGTTTTTGTTGCTCTCAATAACCTGTAGAAAACGACAAGGGATGCATAAAAGTTGTGTGGGTATTTATTTTATCACTTAGATTTGTCCGTTAATGACTACCTTGCTATCTAATTAGTCTTCTTTTTTGCCGTGCAATTTAAAATTCCACATATTTTCCATTCTTGTTCTACCTGTCAACCAGTAAGCTGAACGTTAGACGAATGTGACCAGATTTTTACCCATATGTGAAAATATCTTTTATTTAAATTAATTTTTATCCTATATTTCACAATCTAAATAATGACAAAGGGAAAATATATTCGCAGAAAACAAAGGATGTAAGACAAATAAAGATTTTAAAATATATGATAACTGAGTGGGCGTATTTAGTAGCCTAAAGGACAACTTTCTGTATATAGAACAGGCTATGGGCTGGTATTTTAAGTTACGATTTTATTCGGAAGCGATATTGTTACCTTCCCACACAACGTAGCCCCCGCAAATTGTATACACGTTCCTAATTTTACTCGGAATATCAATCAATGGATTACTTCCGAAATAGAGTTCTATATCAAATAACTGTAGAGTGAGCAAATATATTCTCCCTTATTATAATTATAAGAGCAGATAGATATATCAGAAATAAAATATGTGAATCTTTAAAAATTGCATATATAAAGTAATATGCCGTTTTTTGTATGTTCGTATTAGTAAATATTATAAATCTAATTAAAATAGGAGATAATTTTTTCACCTTGCATAAGAAACTCCCACTTCAATAAAAAAATTAAATCGAATAAATTTACGGCCTATTACAAGTTTTTATTTAACTGAACCGACATTCTTCACCGTATTTAGGACATCTTCAACTAACTTCATAAAATAAGCTACAATAATTAATACAAAATATTTAAAAATGCTTTAAATATTACTAATTTCGAAGCCTTAAAAACATTAGTAATAACAAATAATAATATAGCTTCAAATTCTTCAAATGTAATATAGACTGTTAAATCAGATAAACCATATTCCTGTTGCAACTTCCCTTGTAAGCAGTCAAATTTATATTTTATACATTTGGCTTCCTTTTATCATCAAGATTTCAAAATTTAACACTTTAAGATATGTTGACGAAACATCGTTTTTTTATTAAATAAATATTTTGCCTGTAATTGCTTGTAAATTTATTCGGTTTAATTATTATGACAAACAAACTTAAATCGAAATACTATTTAAAAATTAAATTTATAGTTTTGTTTATATTAAACTCAAAATACGTAAATGAAATGCAAAATAAAAGAGTAGTGTAGAATAAATGTGATTATTATGCAATAATTATTACCACATTATGTGAGGAAGAGGGATTTTATTACTACGTAGTCGATAAAGTATTGAAAGCTGGATTTTGTATTCAAAATAATTCAACGAAATTTCTAAATCAGACTTTAGAAATAGTGAAATGAAATAATATAAGAATGAAAAATGCATTTCATATATATTTATCTATTTACGATATGCTACAATTTTCTCAGTTTGAAGTTATAAGATGGCATTTTTTAAGAATAACAATAGATATATTTCCAAAATTTATACACACTAAATATCTTATAGACATGAATTCGAAACTAAGGGTCGTTTAAACGGGCCTTTCCATAAAGACAACCCACTAACACAAATCCTACTCGGAATGGCAGTAACAGGAAATCGGTAAAAGATTACAAACAGAGGTATTTACTGTGTCGTCTCAACTTTCCTGGAACTTGTTGCTGGACCCACCTGAACATCCAGACAAAGATGAACACTTAGGAACCCCGGACATTATCACGCCTTCCTTCTGTTATTTAAATGTCCACGGTCAGGACAACCTACAACTTTTTATGCTCCGCTCTAAAATTGAATCTTCATTGCCAATCAATCTGCTTGATGTTTCAATCATAATGTCCCAATCATAAACTCGACATCCTTAATCTCAAACTCCACGTCGTTAATGTCAAACTCCACTCCTTAATGTCCTTCCAATATTCATTTTTCTGTGGTATAATTTTTCCCCACTTCTTTATTCCGTCGGTGGTGGGGGTCAATATTTTTCAATAAAAATTCTTATCTCTTCTCTCTAGGAGGAGCCGTTACCATTGTTTTTTGGAGGAAAACTATCCTTGCTCACCATCCGTTGCTGCCAAATCTCACGATACTTGGGAAAAACCCTAGATGCACCGTAGTGCCTGTCATTTATTACCTCTGGCTTAAAATACGACTTTCCTCACGTCTCCTGTCTTTGATTCCGTACTGCCGAATTTCGCAAGTAGTTTTGTTTATCGTTACAATAGATTACGCTAGTTACACTTATATGTAGTTAACGGAAGAAATAAACATCGGCATTTATGAATTTAAAACTAAGGCAAAAAATAAACAAAATAAATTATAATTAATAAATATTTATAAAGTAACAAGTTTCAGCCCAGCGAAGAAGTTGTCAAGTTAATTATATTCATTAATTATAATATATATTGTCTGAGTTTAGCCTTATTTTTAACTTAATTTAACCAATACAAGCAATCATTATTAAATCTCCATTTATTTTCTAATAATTTAACCGCAATCTTAAACAAAATAAATTTGGTTGTAAGCGGCCTAACGCGTCGTATAAGCCGCCGCGTGTGGGCCGCACCCAAGCGATAAACATTTTTGCATATTTTTTAAAGTATTTAAAATATATTGTTCCTTAAGTAAAATGCTCATTAAATTTACATGTTAATTCGCGCAAAAAACCATCAACAACATTATTCTTATAAATAAAATTAATTGTTTGTATTTAAAACCACAAATTTCGGAGGCATTCAAATCTAAACGCGTGGAGCAATTTCAACCGAATTTTTCACAAATGTTCTTTCCGACTCGGAAATAAACACTGTCGGGGCAGGGGTGGAGAGGGCGGAAATAATTAATTTGCAAAATCGGCCGATAATTTTTGCGTTGAATAAATTATTTTTGGGATGAATTGCTTTTACGGTGTTAGACTCGACACTATTTGTATACGACCTACCCTAATGCCGTATAGAACTCACTACAGGATACGTTATGCCCTTGTATAGCCTGCGTCTATGCGTGCAACGGCGACGACGTTCGCGAGAAATTAAAAGTGGTATAACTTAAGTAAAATGTTAGTTATGTTTAAACATTAATATGCCGGGCATCGCCTGATCGTGTAATATAAAAATTAGTTTTCACTTTCTGTATACACTACGTATTCGAAATATGCATGTTTTATATTGTTTTTTACATGCGTATTTAGGCTGTACTCATCCTTCGCAATTCATGGAAAGAGATCTGCTGTTTTCAGTAACGATAGTGAAAGTTTACTGTAAAATAAAACAGAGGCATGTTTATATTGGACATTCTTGTTTTCAATTTCAATTTTGTATTCAATAAATATGTTAAATAATGATAAAATTTAAGTATCACCAATAAGAAACAAGGAATTAGAATATAATATTTTATTGGGAAAACCGCTAGAATTTATTAAGCTGTTTTCAACATTACAAATTTTATTTTCTAGACGTTACTTACGCATTTTGAAGAGAAATATCTTGAAACAAACTTCGTAATTTAAAGCAAAAGACACCGATCTAAAAGTAGGCCGGGTATTTTTTAAATGGTATATTTAATAGAAAAAATTGTAATTGTGTGTTACGTTGTATTGATATTATTTCTCAAGAACTAAATTACGTCACACGATGTTTTTGTGTTGTCGTACTTTAATTCATTCCCAGATATTTTAGATGCCAATTAACGTTGCTGCTGTTACAAAATTGGTTACGGTGATTAGTAAATGACATTCAACGCTCCAAATGTCACCGGCCGATGAATAATTAAATAAACTCGATGCAGTTAATGTATTTACCATCACTAAACTCATTTAACGTGTTTCTAAATAAGAGCAACACTTACTTCAATGTTGCGGAATGTCCTAGTTTGAAAGGGGAATTATTTTAAAAACGCTGATTTTGTGGGGAGGAACGGCATATATTTATTTGGTCGACGGTACTGTTGTCTTGTACGGCTTGGATTTTATCCTATTGTTAGGGATTATGTAAACTTCTTTTCGCAGTATGACTTATGCAGAGAAATCTTTAACTCTACGACAGCCTCAGTTTGCTCAGAAACTTTCATTACATCATAATCGTACATATTAACTTACACATTTTTAATGACTAAACACAGTTTGATCAGTGTTTGTCATAGATGAAAATAGTTTTTCTTTTTTTCAAGCATATAAATACACGTTCCTTCATATTATATGTTTTACTTTCTTTAGACCTTATAATCTTACCTTTTTGTAAAACACCCACTAATATGTTCTCACTCTCTATTTTAACATATTGTTTTTGCCTTCTTGGCAATCTCTTGATAGACTGTCTTCTCCATTTCGTACATTTAAAGGTTTTGTGGCTCTCCTTTGTTTTAATCTTAATGAAGTACCTGATTTGATGTGGGAACGAAAGATTGAAACGACTTCAACATTATTCTGCTGTTAAATTGTAAGAGTATTGATGTTTTATTATATAATAATATCGGCCGATAATTTTAGTTTCCAACCCGTGTTTGAAGAAGATCTACAGATGCGTGGAAAGAAAATACAACTACTGATTACTGCTGAGTAATTCTAGTCAGGAAGAGGGACATCTGCATTGCCCAGGGAATTAGGAAAGACCTTATTCACCCTTCATTACTAACGAATAGTCTCAAACTCCTAGTTCAAAATATTTTATTTAATGTTTTCTTACCAATCAATAAAGTTATATTCATTTGGATTTAGTTGCAGTGTAATTCCTAATCTTGATCTAATTGAAACAGCACTGTCGAATTTCGGGATCACTCTTAGACCAGTAATTTACAATACTAGGTTTATTATTTTATTGATTTAACAATATAGTCCTCTTACATAATGATGCAAAATAAATATTCTATGCAAGAGGACTGTATTGGTAAATCAATAAAATAATAAACCTAGAAGTCTTGATGTAAAGATATCCAAAGAAATTATACTGATCTCAGGTTAGTATACTCTGTGAATGCTAAAGAAAATCAATTACTTCCATTATATTTCTTACGTTCCTTTCAGGAGAATTCGTAGACTCTATTTAGCAACGTTAATTAAAATATACAATTTTATGACCCCTTTTTTCAGTAACAATTCACTGTATTTCACTGAAATATTTACAGTTTGTTACATCTTATCATTATATATCTATAAACTTTTAGATTTCTAAATTTATGATATAGTAAAACTTCTACAAATATTTCTGCTCATGTTCAAATATTTAAAATTAATAAAGCGATGTACAAGACTTTATTAATGTCGATTAAATTCTTTTATGAAGCATTTTCGACCTGCTACGAAAATTTCATGCAAATATCTCCAGTTTTTCTCTAAGAAATAGTATCTGTTACACATTTCAACAAGGCAAAAATATCTTGTTTACCAACAACGCATGAAAAAACAATTAAATATTTGGGGCATTTATAGCAACTTCTAAAAAAAACAAGTCCCTGCAAATATTCTTATCCACAGCTTTCTATATGTCAATTTAAGAGTTTGAAATTTTTATAAATTATGTTTAATTAAACAAAAAAATGGATAGTTATAATTTTATAGTTTTAAATATTTATACTTTTAATTATAGAACCAAAGTAAGTCATAGATCATAAGGCGCTGATATTTTTAATGAAATTATCATACCAAAAAACAAAACTAACTTAGCCGGGTGCCCGCCGTTTCATCATATATTTATTTTATATTAGCCAGGTGAAGTATTTAATGCGACACTAATCTCTTGGCCAACACTTCGTTTAAAAGGAGAGCAGCATATTTTTGAACATTTACATTGTCGCGCCCCTATTGTAGCTATGCCAACGGTCATCGTAACATGTAAGATAACTCACAGTACCTTAGTCGAATAGAGAAATCTAATGTTATCTTAAATATGCACAGCAACTATAAGTAATTCTGAAAAAATGTTAAATTTAATACCCCGATACCTGAAGGGAGGCAAAAATACTCTCAGTAAACTAAAGTCCTCTCACAAGTACTAAAGATTACAAAATACTTCCGGAACCTTAAGAGAGTAAAAAATATTTATGGTAGCATAATAGAGGAAAAATACTATCTCAAGCTTAAGAAAAACAAAAATATTCATGGTAGAAGTGGGAAAAAGAACTAAGAATCGATTCTTATAAAAGAACAGTTCTCTAAAACGTCTAAGTAAAAAGAGTTACGGCTCACTGTTCGATTCGTAGAGTCGTGAAAAAATTGTTGAGTCGTCGAGTCTTGAGCGAACCGCCTGCCTGAGTCGGCTCCTGAGCGAGTTACTTCAGTCGTCTGGCCGACTCGGGTTCTGAATCTCCAAGAACTAATAAACAATAACACTCGTAATAAATTTTGACCTGATAGGCTTAGCCTTTTTATAACAGGCGAACTGGTAAAGTCTTAATTATTGCTAAAATAATCATGACAGAAACTTAATTTTGATTTGTTATTCTTACGACTTCTGAATATCTATAGTTAAAATATTATTCTCAGCGTTATTTTTGTCCTTGCGTTGTGTACATAGTTTCTTCCATTCCTTGAATAATATTTCTTTGTTCTCAAATCATTAACCCGCTCTCATATAAAGACACGCGGGTGCTCTAGCGGGTGGGATGAGAGGAAACAATTATTTCCTACTCTTAATCTTTTAGTGCTAAAAAAATTTCGTACTCCCGCAACATCGGTTCCTTGTGAACGTATATATCCAAATCTGGGCACATCATGACGGTAAAAAGGAGACGACTTACTTCCCAAAAGCTTGATGTAAATAGTAATATTAATTTTGTAAAATAGTGATACAAATATATTTATAGTTTTATAAATAAATGACGTGTCAAATTTTGTTACATATTTTTTTGCGCATTCTCAACCTTCTTACTCAAGTTATTAATGCTCATTCAACCTTCATAAAAGAATCGGATGGGACTTGGAGAGCCTTAGAACCCTTTAAAATTATCGACTCGCAGCAATGATTGAATCCACTATGAACGACTCAAGTAATAAAATGGATCTGCCCATCACTAACTTGAGATTGAAAAAACACTCCCTCACCATTATATACGCTTGGGGTGTTTGTTTCTGGGTCGTAAGGAACATGTAAACACAATTTGATTGAAGAGGATCCACGCGTTGAAATTTACATATAAACACAAAGTTTTATTTATAAGGGTATCTGATACATCAATGAAACAATAGTTACTAATTTACATGGTCGTTAATATGCTTTATATGAGAAACACGCACAATCTAAAAAGCAAAACAAAATAAACATATTAAACACTCTGTTGCACACATTCACTTTCTCTCCGTTAAGGGTAGCACCGAAACATATATGTGCAGTGTCTTACAGATGTCGCATTGAGAACGTCACACTTTCACGTGACGTTCCACATATCTCTGATTGGTGCCAGGTCGCAACATATTCCCGTAAAAATAATGTCCCTGTTCCTTTACGGCGGATTGTAATACCAGAAATGTACACTTTTAATTACAGAAACATGATCCTTCTTCAACAAATCTTAAATTTTCGGACTTTTATCTACTTATAGCGTTGTTGATCTTCGATACACGAAGTGGTTCCACATGTAGAGAAACGCGAGGTAATGACCTTTTCGAATAGTGAGATATTTCTTTAAAAATAAAATACGCACAAATTTGAGCTGTTCAGAATATATGGCTGTGGTACTTTCCTGCATTTCGGCCGGAGTCATGGAGGGAGGTCAATGAACAGTTAAATTTTGTAAGTTTAAAACCATGTTTTGTATTTAATTTTTTTTGTAACATATTACCTAATGGAACCCATCGTAATTTTCATTTTAGAATAATAAGTACACTTATAGATTCGTTTACCCATTTTTGACCAGGGAAATTTTGGATCCTCGCTCCATCAATGTAGGAGTATCGAATTCGCTGTTTCCTATTGCAACATTTGTATGCGTTGATTCGTAACGATGACATTTGTGAAGTTAAAGTCCGTTGAGCGGGTCTTAGTCACATTCGTCGCGCTGTCTACAGGAAATGTAGATTACATGTTCATTGGGCAAGTGTGGAGACACGTCTTTATGGTTGAGACATGTGAAGTGATGTGTGGTCCGGCGGATGTCTTTAGTTGAGTGAAAGGCTCGTCGTGTCGATGAATCGCTGCGAGCGTTCTGCAGGGCGAAGGGGAGGTGAGCTCCTATAATCCTGAGAACGGGTCACAAGAGAAGCGAACCCCTCTGCGCGCCTCCCCACACCCTCACATTCAACTTTAATTGAAAATGACAAAATCCCCTATTCAAATGGTAATGCTCTACTACCGGAATCCTATTAAGATAAAATAAATCTACAAACAAATCGATAAAAAAGCGGGCCGTTCCGTGCCGGCCTTGGCGATACAGGCAGAGCAAAGTGGCGTTAAAGCTGAGCGGCACTTACACCCGCCCCCTGCCGTCCCAATGAGACACATAAATTACCAAGTTAATGGGCTTTTTATATAGAGCTCTTCCTTTACTTGGCCAATCCTCAAAGCTGGCTGCTCGAGACGAGGGCTCCGTCTTCTTTTTTCCTCCCGTTTTTCGGCGGCGTGCGAGGAATTTCGGGGGGAATTATCCGAGCACTTGACTTTGGTCCACATCTATTAGGATGGCAGCTGGAAACATTTGCGACAAAATGGCCGTTTCCTGGTCCAAAACGAATTTTGATTTTATTTAGTTCTCTCCTCAGTTCCTTTGAATTATATGTAAAATTTATGCAGCTACGTGTGCATTCAACGGCAGATGTTTCAGCTAGTGTCACACATATCATTTAACTACCACGAAAATAAATTTCAGAGATATAGTCTTAACACGTACTATTAATAAAATAAATAACAGGTTAACAGATGGAACAGATTTCGGTTAAAGAAAACCGCAGAAATTTTATTTTTTCAATTGAAATAATTAATTTTGTGCTGAAATTGACACGGAAGTAACGAAGAAACAACCGTTATAGCCAGAAAATCTCTTGTTCTTCGAGAATGCCTTGGTGTAGTTGTGACCATACAAAAGTATAAACATTACACTACCCGCCCTGTGTAGTATCTATTTTACAGTGGGAAATTCCAGATCGTAAATTTTTAGATTCATAAGAACTAGGAAACAACTTATGACGGAGAATTTTATCGAGTCACATTTCCCTCCGCCCTTTACAAGACTGAGACTGCAACACATTTCTGAAATTGAGAAATTGCTTGTCTTTCGATCAGTGAAAAAGTTGAAATCATAAGAGAAATCGGTCGTGGCCTTAAACATGTTGACATGGGTAAAAACTGTGGATTGACATTTTAATTCTTACAAAATAATAAAACCAGTAAAACGAAAATTAGAAGTTGTCAATCTGACAATTTAACATTTCATAAATTGAATGGAATTTAGTTTAATGCAGCTCCGTCTTAACTTTGACGGTGCAAACAGTACGATTTATCAGGTTTTATTTCTGTCAACTTAATTTAATTTAGTTATACAATGTATGTTTCATTATTTATATTGATGATAAAAGAACAGTGTATTATGAGTTTTGCGTTCTCTGAATAAGAAAGCAAAACCCGGATGTATATATAAAATTCTTTCCTTCGCGCTCATTGTGTTTATAACTAATTTGAATCAATACATCTGAACCTGTTGTTTATCTACACAAAAACGTTCCCACCTTACGCGATTTAGTTTTACGTCTTCTGAAGATGCTATCATTTGATTTTAAAGTTATGCTATTGACAGAAGATTTAATACAATTACATGGCTGAATTTGATACTATGTATAAGCGAGCCATTGAAAATTATGTTCTTATGTAACTTCCCCAGTGTTGCTTAAATCATTCCAAAGTTCAATGCAAGTATTGAATAAAAACAAATTTATTTTACTCTGCTACATATTTTTGCAGTTCATACACGACGAACTGAAAACCATCATTACAATGTTTCAACGATCAATTCAAGATCAGTGTTCAGTAATATTGTGACAAGTATTTAATTATTTTTTAATGACGAATTATGAATACTTTTTTATAATAACATTTCCAGGCCTTTTTTCAGTTATAAAGTTATTAACTAATAACTAGTTATATAAATTGATTGGGATATGTAATATTAAGTTCATTTGTATTTATGATTTCGTATTTATTTTATTGACATATCCTTCATCGAGGACTATTGAAAAATATAAAATTATCTTAACTAAAGTACAAATAAATAATCTTTTGTAAATTAGATGAGAATTACTTTTCGATGAAATAGCATTTCTAGGACAGAAACTCTTCATTACATTTGAGTAAAGATAATTTAAAAGTTTTATTTATTTTACAAATTTTACCATCAAATTAATTCTGCAATTACGCAAACACTATGATTAAATTATGAAATTTGACATGACGGTAATGGTAGTAGTTTGATCTGTTATAAATAAATATTGTTTACTACAACGAAACCACGCTGAGCAATAGAACTGCAAAGAATATGCAGATTGAGTTCGGTATAAGATTATATAGAACCCATTTCCACTTCCACTTTGCCTACATTCTTCAGACATTTCTTCACATTAATAAAGACGAAATGACAAATATTACATCAATTATTTGACTTTAAAATTAGATTCAAGGTTTAAAAAATAAACATATTTAACATACATATAGAAATTTTAGCTAATTCCAAAGTTAGCTTCAACAAAATGAGGAATAATTCTTTCCTAGTACATAGATTTATTTATTTTGATCTTCTTTCCATTAATTTATTATCCTTCGTGGTTGAAAAAAGTGAAAAGAAGCGTTTTATATCACATGAGTTTTTCATTTCAATGTAATTTTACAGTATATCAAGTAACGAAATTTTCTGACGATGTTGGAAATGTTTATTGATAAAGGTTTATTGCTGACATTTCTGTGATATGCATGCATAAATTTAAAGTACATAAAATTTATACTTAGAATACGTAAATATATTGTGTTACCATTTTCACTTACATGACAATTGGCAGGACCCAAATTTAGCATAATTTAATTCTACTTGGCCAATTTCTCGCAGAAAAATATATAATTTAACTTCGTATTAGACGACATCTGACTTCATTACAAATTCTAAATATTCATTGAGTGAATTAATTTAATGTATGGAAAATTTTTAATTGGACATGACTTTACGAATACTGATCCAAATGATTATTTTTAGGGTACAGTAATAATATCTTCAAACCATAGTATTAATAAATAAAAAATCTATTGTGATTATATATAATTCTTTACATATTTCTGCTTACTTGATGTTATCAAGTTCTAGTCGTTAGTTACTCTGAATCATACATAGCAGATGCTAATAATATAACTTGTTACGCGTAATGCATATACTGAAGAGGACGACCATAAAATAAATTTGTAGTGAAACCGTTAAACAAATATGAAAGCCGGAATTTTTTTCATAGTTACCTTGCGGTAAATAAATATATAACAAACCGGAGTCGACGCTAAGGTCTCCTGACATTGCATTTAAAGTGGAAACGTAGTATTGTTTATAGATCAAATATATGTAATAACATTTATCTGATACCTTTCTCTTTCACGATAAAAGGATAGGTGAAGTACGTTTCCAATATCTGAACTCTGTTACCACAAAGAAAATTTATCCACTTTTACATATATTATGTCCTTTCAAAATTTAGCTGTTGAAGTCGAAAAATGTGGACGAAACGTCATAAATATATGTAATACATATTAATTTCGTTTTCTAACTAATTGACTGTATTTTTTATTTCATCATATAGGATGTGTTTGATGACAACAATGGTGAAGATGGGTAGTTTAGAGCGACTAGTATGTTGTTTAGAATATTCAGCTCATAAATACACAGTTCCCCTAGCGTGCTAAAAAATGAAATAATACAGGATATAATTGTGTTGCCGTTTATTAATATTAATGAACTTCATCATTATACACTTTTTTAAGCTTAGTTCTAACAAATTTTTCTAAAGGAAATTATTTGCAATACAAAATAGTTACAATTATAATTTATTTTAAACATTTCCATCAGTGGTACCACCTAAGGGCAGATCCTAGTGAGGAAAAAACCCTACACAGAACATTTTCCTCTTTCAAGGGAAGTTGTACCCGACGGTGGTTTCCTTTGCCTTCCGCCGGTTGATGATGGACCCTTGCAGTTCTCTACCACGCGAACGTGACAGAGGAAGTTCTACAATGGGTGAAAATGCATAGGACACATACAAACACCCATGTCATAGCCGAGGATCGAATCCCGGACTGTGTGCCTGTGAGACCACAGTAGGTCGGAGATGAATTTACAAATGTATTTTATAGCTCACGCATGTGGCGAAGAAAGTGTGTGACATTTAGTCCAAGTGCTGTGTTGCAGCGAAGTCGTCTATGGTGTCAGTCGTTCGACGCTTGTCTCCCTGCGCTTAAATAACTATTGGTAACTTATTTTCTGCCAAAAATCTTGATCTCTTTGATAGAGATCTCGATCTATATCTATAACTGTTTGTCCAACCTCTTTTCCTGACGTCTACCAACAGGATCAAAATCTTTTTCATTCCTTCCACAGCACTAAAAAAATTCGATCGCTGTTTATTTATCGTTTAACGTTATGACTCACATCATTAAGTGCTGATTTTTGCTGATTCCTCATTTCAACAGCACCGTAAAACTATTTCAGTTTCGTTTTACCTTAAAATAAGCTTGGCTAGTTAGCTGTCAATGGCTTTCTATTACCAGTTTCAAATCAAATACCTATCATTGGCGATGAACCTGTTCACCGAAGATAGTAAATGACTTCGCTAATTTGCATATATTTTCCATCATCATAGTCTATTACCTGTTCTACATCACAGATGAACTGTTTTTAAGCTGATAGGCTATACAAGAGTTATATAATTAATGACAAATCCCTTTAATAGCATAGGAAAATAATTTGAAAGAGAAGATTCAGAAGGGAGAGGAAGGCAAACCTGGGCTAACTATTTCTCTTTTTTTGTGTGTAACAAGCTACATGAGGGTGATCCTAAAACAGGAAACTCCTCTAATGAAATAGGAAAGGAATTGAAAATGGGAAGTGTGTGGAAGTTAGAGAAAAGTAGCCAAGGGTTGACTAGGGCCCCAAACTATAGATTGAGGATCGTAACCGGTATTCACCTGAAAGAGATGAAGAGAGAAGCCTAGAAAAACTGCATCAGGCAGGTCGGTCTATTGGGTACTTGTCTGACACCGTTCTGAGTGAGGGGAAAAGATTTTGCTGTGGGATTGCGGTATTCGCTTCCTTGTGCCTCGACCAGTTTACGAGACAGCTGGCCGATTGATCCTATACTACCTGTGGAAAACCCTTGCCGTTTGCCCAAGGTTTTCCATCCCGGAATATACACCTCAAAACAGGCATGAATACCTAGACATGTGAGAATCTTAAAAAACCACGGAGAGAAAGAGGCATCCCCCACAACGAAATTTAATCAGACACGTATTTTTTGATTTATTTATTTTATTTATTTCAAGTATTTAAAAGTTCGTTAAACATTTTAGTTTAGCATATAAATCATTAAAAATAATCTCTGTGATCGGACACATTGAGCTATACTTTTTAAATGCCCATATTAAGGAAGATGATAACATTTCAGCAGAGTTGATTATGGGGCGAAGAAGCAATATCATGGCTGTTCAGGATAATTTGCGAAATATACAAAACAGGAAGAATACCAGAAGATTTTAGTAAAAGCAAAATTATACCCTTACTGAAGAAAGCTGAGGATGATGGAGAAGAAAGCACACGTCAGTTAGTTTAGTATCTCATGCATGCAAAATATTAACGAAAATAGTATATAGGAGGATTGAACGTCAAATAGAATGCGAGTTTGGAGAAGATAAATTTGGTTTTAGGAAGAATGTAGGAACAAGAGAAGCAGTATTTACTTTGCGTCTAATTTTAGGAGACAGGATAAGAAAAAAACGGACTAAGTTCATGGCATGTGTAGATTTAGGAAAAGCGTTTGATAATATGAACTGGAACACACTATTAAGGATTTTTAAGAGTACTGGAACAAAATATCGAGGCTTATACATAACCTCTACAAAAGACAGGCGGCAGTAATTAGAATAGAAGATCAAGAAAAGAAAGCTGAAATCAATAAAGGAGTAAGCAAGGTTGCAGTCCGTCACCCATGCGTTTGGAGTGTGGCGTTGTATGGGTATGGACGACAGGAGTTGCGGAAAGGAAAAGAATCGAAGCCTTCGAAATGTGAAGAATGCTTAGTCAGATGGGTGGATAGAATCACTAACGAAGAAGTTCTTAACAGAATAGGGGAAGACCGAATAATATGAAGGAAGCTGACCAATGGAAGGTATAGATTAATAGGGCACGTTTCAAGACATGAGGGTCTTGTAAAATTAGCATCAGAGTGAAGTGTGTGGGGCAAGAAGAGAAGAGGGAGGTAAAGGATAGAATTCGCTAAGCGTTTATGGAGGATGGAGTATTTGGTAGTGTAGCGCAGTAGAACCCGCGTCCAAATTTTTATTATAATTTACGGGAACTTAAATACCAAATATTCCGGCATGAGAAAGTTGTTTGCCAGGAAGAAGGGGTTTTTTCCGCGCGTCGTCTCGGCGGCTCGGAAAAACAACAAAGGGACTGCGACTGACACCTGGACCATAAAGCTTGGACACATCGTCGCCGTTTCGGAATGTCTTAATCTGCCTGGGAATTTGGTGACCGGGTGGCGTGTGTTCCCCAAATGAAACAAGGGATATGATTGGAGGATATCCATCCCTGCCACCTTAGTGATAGGTGTCGGATAAGTGGGGACAAGGCTTTAAAGAGGCTGGCGGAGACAATTTTAGAGGAGATTGGAGAGATTTTTGCAGTGGATGGAGAGAGGAGATTGAAGGAGAGTGGTGGAGAGATTGGACAGATTTTGCAAAGTGATGGTGAGAGGATATTGAAGGAGAGTGGTGGAGGAAATTTTTGAAGGTGGTGGCGAAAGGAGATTGGCAGCATAGAAGTTAAGGCGAGAGCAGATTGGTGAGGTGGCAGCGGAGACCATGCTTTGATCAGTCCAGGAAGCAGGGAAGAAAGAGGAAAAAGCGTAGTTTCCTTACTTTGCCAGCATGACTTCGTACGATTGTCTACCGGCAGTTATAAGTTCCACCACACGGAAATTACAACGAGACGTCTATGAAACAACTCAGATTCGTCAACGAACAGATCTGCTACACGTGATCACCCAAACCATTAATACCCTGAGATTATAATTAATAAATATATATATTTAAACTCAATTAAATAATATCCCCCCTCATTTACAGTAGTTATGCGGGGATTAAAAGGCTTGCGCATGGAGGATTTGTATCAGACCAGTCTGAATACCACAACAACAACAAAAATGAAGATAAGATGTTTACTCTGGAGTTCTACAATACAGCCAAAAGTACAGTGGTGTGTGGAAATTTTTTAAAAATTGTTAGTTATGAGAACATAGTACAAGTTGAGACGGTGAATATTTCATGATCAGAGGATTTCATTAAAACCGATGATCACAAAGAAATCAAAATTGAAATGTATGTGAATAATAACGTTAAAGATAAATAAATAATGATTGACATGTGCATGGAATGAAAATGATTTTCATATTGTTAAATAATTATTTGCTATTAATAATATTTTTCATAAATAATATACCTTAAGTACAGAGACAGGTTTATAGTAAAATACTCAAGTTATTAAAATAAATTGAAAGGTTGTATTTCTACGGTTTTAATTTGCCATCCTATGTGCTGGTCGCTTTCGTAAGCTGTTTGAGTGGGTGGAGCTGCGAGGTTAAGGATTGACCGTGTCGCTTCGACACCTCGTCACCTCGTTCGCCTCGTTCGCCATGTTCATCGGGCTGGCGTGAGTGGGTGCAGAGGAAATGGCGCTCAACGCTTAGAACAGCGACGACACGGGAACAACAGAGCCCACAAGTTTTATTTATTCGGAGAGAGGGCGCGGCAGGCTGTAAACGGTGTAAATTGTCCTCCTGTTTCCGGCAACACGTCCCCGGGGAACAATCTGGAGCGAGGTGTTGACGCATGCTCCTTCATCTGGCGCTCTTGTGAGCTCTAAATTATCCCATGCAGCCGTATCGCTACCACTAGCTCCCGCGATTCTATCTTTCACACGTTACTCTGCTCTTTGCAGAAAAAAAGTTAAAGGAAGAGCGTGCTTGCTATTCAAAAATGACTTGTCCTTATGATTGTGGTCGGTTTATGCTTTACACGTTGCTTCAGTATAATAATCAGAAACAAGACGGAATTGGAAAGCCAGAAGTTACACTCGCCGAATTATGAATGGATAGTGATCTATAAGAAGTAAGGATTATATTAATCAAAACAGTTTTTGCCTACAACAAAAACATAAATTATAATTTGTTTTTGAGCAAGGAATCATTAATTCGTGTGAAAGTTTTATTAATTCATATATTTCCTCTTGATACATTTTATTATAAATGAAAATGATAGTCATTCAGGTGGGTAATTTAACCAACAGAATAGGAAGATGTGGTGCTTAAAAGGTAGAATTTCCTTCGGATTTCGGATTTTTTCGTTTTACTTCCTCATTCATATTTTATGTTCTCTTAACTTTGTTTCAACGGTGCATTAAGTTTTATTTAATGGGAGACACGTACGTGGGTCACAGTCTAAGACATCCTAGATTAATAAACTCTAATGTTGAAAGGAGTATGATTTTGATGTAAAAATCAAATAAGTATAAGCGAAGGAAGTAATTTAAAGAGAAGACGTTTGGACAGCAGTGCACATTTGAACCCATATAATTGCTGTTTATTGTCAAATTAGCAGAAATTAAAATTTATTTCCCGTTGATTGCAAAACTGAATTTTGTTTATTTTATTTGCTTACAGTAATAAATTTAAAATAACGTTGGCACAGGAAATTTCGGTGCTTTAAGTGTTACATTCACCTACAATTATATGTTATGTGAAATTTTGTTTTATTTAAATGCAACATAATTACATAATATTTTGTGTGTTGCAACTACGCATTTGTTTTCAATTGATGAAAAATAGACTATTTAACTCTTGGACATCAGTAAGTATTTAAAGTCATAATTTACAATAATTTATTTCAACAGAAATGGAAATAGGTGAACATATTTTATAGAATTTTAATGTTAACAACCTTAAAAATTCATAGTGTTTACTAAGGAATTAGTAGACTGAAGTTACAAGACAGTGTTCATTCATAATTTATTGTATCAAAACTGCAATTTGTGTATTTTATTCAAACAAATTGATGTAACATTAAATATTTAGTGAAAATGAACAGAAATATGATTGGATCTATTCTCCATAAAACTTTACAATATATAAGAATTAGTGTATAATATATTTAAGGGAATTTAAACTGATTACCTGATAACAAATTATTGTTAAATATGAAATCATATGTAAGTGATAATATAAATGCAAAAAAACTGGCGCTTAAATACTGAAAGCTCCTATTTAAATATGACACGGAGAGCTTGATTAGTTTTAAGTTGATAACTGTAAATAAAAGGTTAACCAGAGATTGTAGGCTTTCCCCGTGTATGGATTGAATAAGTTCTCGGGTTTTCACCCGGGTTATATCAATTGTAAAATACAACGCTTCGATAGTTAGCTGATTAGCTAACGACGATGACGGAGATAGCTATCGGAAAGTTGTATTTGACAAATGATATAACCCGGGTGAAAAACCATGAATTTTATATTCAAAGAGTTTATCAATAAAATCCAAAAATCGAATTAGAGCATACGCATCTTTGACAGCACAGACACAAATTTTTCAAGAAAATTTTTAGTGTTCTCCAAACTTAGACTATGGTTGTTTTTTAATTACAATCATGCTCATTCCACAGATCATGTTAATTTGTATTCCCTTGGTTAGCTAGAATGACTGATCACTCGGCCTTGCAGAACTAAGTCTTGCACCCTCTTTAGCAACCTTCTGGGATAATGACATCAATAATGGCATTCTCCACTGGAAGCTATAATTATCCGGTGGTGTCTGTGGGAAGATGAGGCGCGTTGTCTTGAGGCGAGAGATTGCCGGTGTCCGGTAGCATTTTCCAATCATAGTGATAGCGATACCCCAGTGTAGCCCCGAGACACTCCCGTCACACTTCTCAGTTTACCGAAATGAAATCGTCGACTGGATTAGTCAGCTTCTCGACGTGCCCCTCAAATCACGTTCAACTTCATTAACGATCATTACGCCTTATAAGCGATTTTCACTGATTTGAAATTTATATTTATTTTTCATTTCACTAGAACTTTAAGTGATCTTCGAGTCCAATGCCCGTGAAGGTAGACGGTATTGTGTTATTGAGTAGTGTGTAAATGAAGGAATCAAGGTATACTTCTTCTCAACGCTTAGAGGAATGAGTTCCGTAAAAACAAAAAATAGGATTCGTTACTAAATTAATCCAGGTCCCCCACGATTATAATCTTCCCTAACCTTGCCGATTGCATAATTCATTTTACGTGCAGAAAGTATATCATAATTCGTAATTCTTGTACGAAAAATAAATAAATGTAATATTTCGAAAGACCTAAGCTTAAAACTCTATAAATAATTGTTGTTGTAGTAGTCAGTCCTGAGACTGATATGATGTAACCCTCCATGCTAACATATTCAGCAGAAGCCTTTACACTTCTACATAAGTACCACATTCCACATCCTCCATAATCTGCTTAGCGTATTCTACCATTGTCTCCCTCTTCTGTTCTTATCCCACACAGTTCCATATAATGCTAATTTTATAAGATCCTCATGTCTTAAAACATGACCTATTAATCTAATCGTTCTCCAACTCTCACAAAACAAAAGCTTCTATTCTTTTCCTTTCTGCGACTCCTACCGCCCACGTTTCGCACCCATATGACGCCACACTTCATACGAAAATTTTTAGTAATGATTTTCAAATATTTGTACTTAAATTACCGTAAGTAAATTCATATTTCTGGCGCAAGCCTTTCTTACCTTTGTCATTCTACTCTGTATGTCTACTATACTTCCAGTTATCGTGCTGCTCAAGTACCATAATTCCTTAATTTCCTTCAAAATATCCCTTCCCAATCGAACAGCCTTTTTCAAACTATTTCCTATACTACTATTGGTTTTCCCTCAATTAATTTTCATGTTGTATTCTTTCTCCACGACAATTGCCATTTATTACGCTGTTTAAGTCTTCTTCTGACTCCCCCAATACTACAATATCATCAGAAAACAGAGTTTTTATTTCTTCTCCTTGCAGTTTGATTCACTTTACGTATTTATTTTTAACTTTATTTATCGCCTACTCTATATGTAAGTTAAATAGTATGGGAAACAGACTGCATCCCAGTCTTACTTCTTTCTTGATTTCTGGTTTCTTTTATTGTCCGTCATATATATTCTATATTTTAATCCTGTCGTCCTCAATATTTTTAATAGTGTGTCCCAGTTTATATTCCAAAGGCCAATTTTGTATCTACAAATGCCATGACCGTAGGTATGTTTTTTCTTAATCTGTCTTCTAAAACTGAACACAGAGCTACAAATGCTCCTCTTGTCCCTACACCTGAACTGCTCTTCTTCTAACTCGCATTCTGTTTGACGCTCCATTCTCCTATATACTAATTTCTTTAATATTTTGCACGCATGAGTCACAAAGATAATTGTCCTGTGCTGTTTGCATCTATAAGCCACAGTCTTCTTCGATATACGGATAATTATATTGTTCCTAACACCTTCTGGTATTCTTCCTGGTTCGTAGATTTCGCAAACTATCCTGAACAAACATGATATTGCTCGATGACCTAATCAACTCCGCTGGAATGTTATCAATTCCTGGCGCTTTACCATTGCTGAGGTCTGGCAGTGCCATGTCAAACTTCGATCTTAAAATTTTGTCCCCCAACTCTTCATAATCCACCTCCTCCTCTTCTTCTATTACTGACTGTTCTAGATTTTCCGCCGTGATACAGTTCTTCTAGATATTCCTTCCATCTTTCTGCCTTTTCTTCTTTATCTAGAATTGGGCTTCCCATCTGCTCTCTTGATGCTCTTGCCTTTCCGAAATTTTCTTTGAGTTCCCTATAACCTGCGTCTATTTTCCCTTTCACCATGGAGTGGTCAATTGAGATATAATTCAAATCGTTTTTCTACTTTTTTAGAGAGCTTGTCGGGTGCAACACTTCCATGAACCTAAACAAAGAGGACATGAATACGTCTTTTTTTACATTCGTCAATTTTACATGCACGACAATTAATTGTTAAAGTTCTGGAAGCGCTGCATCTGATGAGCTCTACGAAAAACTGTAGAAACGTTGTGCGCTATAATTTAACCATTTTAGAAGTGAATTATTATCAAGAATTAAATTATATGAAGAATCTTATGCTTTTCGTTTAATCTACTTGACATCTAGAAGGTCAAAATAAATCAGAATGCAGGAATATTAATTTAAGCGGAGATTTATATTATTTTAACTAGTTTATAATAACAACAGAATTTTTATTACTTGTCTTTAATTGCAGTTGTAATTAGAAAAATAATTTACATTAAACAGAATTTTTTGCTATGAAACATTACTCAATTCATAATATAAGGTATTAAGAAATATAATTAACTTTAAGTCCTTGTGTTGGTTAATAATTTTATGAAACCTCGCTGCAGGAAGCCAATTGTTATGGTTTTTCCAATTTTTTTTTCTAATTTGACAAAGAACAAACTTTGCAAGATTGTAGGTGGGCGGTATTAATGAAAGAAACAAAAAATAATTAATTTGATGTAGGGTATCTAATTTAATAACCCTACCATACGCTATTATATTTATTTATATTTTTCATCACTCAGACATTACTTTAATTAATTAGATTCTCTCTCTCGGGGAGAGAGTTGGTAGAATTAATTTTAGCAGAAGTGACAATTTAATACCATGACTGTATAAATGGCTTGCTGTGCCTCGACTGTAAATCGTGAAGTCGTTTCCCTGTGGTGATGACATTGGTTTTGTCGGCTGTTTTAGATGTACCTACGTGATGGAACTTCCTCTTGTTGATGGTGGTTCATCGGTCGTTAGACTTTACTGATATACATTTATTGTTACCAGGTTAACCAGAAACAATATTATGTATTGCAAGGATGCCGTCGAATGAATCTATCTTGCGAGTAGGCCAAATTTTTGCTACTTATGGACCCAGATCTGAATTAGTTACATGCTGAAAAGCTAGACGTGAGTGATCTTCACTGATTCGGTTTTCCTTCCAATTACATATTTTGTATGCATAGATGTCACCGTCTCCTTTTTTGTTGAAAGAAAATTGGTTCTATATGTGGGCGGTTAAGTTATTTTATAGAATTATATTCATTGGTATTTAAAGAGGGGGTTACCACGTCTCGATTAAAGGACAAATTCCGTGTTTTCATCATCGGTTCACTGCCGACCCATCGCAACTAAGTATCAAATATTCCCTAAATTTGTGCATTTCCCCAATTTTTATTCAATTCTTAATGTTAATTAACGACTTAGGAATTGGAGTAGTTATAATTTAAACTAAGAAAGTGGATTTCTGATACAGACGAGATGGTAATTGCGTTTCTTGAGGACGATAGAGACATCTGGAATTGGTGGCTACTCCTCTAGATGCTAGGGTAAAAATGAGGTTAATTGTTTGTGATTCATGTCTTGCATGATACACAACTTGACATGTACATGAAGAAAACTAACTTAGATTCTCATCTCCCTCTCTTCTCTCTCTCTCCCTCCCCTCCTCCTCTCCTCTCTCTCTCCCTCTTTCTGCCATCTACGTAGTACTGACGGCTCCTGCACATTTATTTTTACTTTTCCCTTAAAAATTCTGAGGTCAACAACTATGCCATATCAAAAATCATTTGTGGTTATTTTCTGCAATACTTTTTTTGCATCACGTCAGTCAATTGTTACTCGACATCTGCTATTAGGTTGTATTCAAGTAGTTCTTTTGGGTTGTATATAACATAAACCTGCACAAAGTAAATTTTAATTATTAGACATTCGTTCTGTTCGCTTGCAGGTTTGCCAATCAGTAGTAAATTTGAAGTGTGATTTTCTTGATAAAACGTCAAATATACACAAGGAGTCAACTGTTGTAGTATTAATGTAGGTGGAAGCATAGAAATACAACATGAGTTGCACTGTCAGACAAGGGTAACTTCAGTGTTGCATTAGAAAATTTCAATCTCTCACGCGAACGATCTACATACACTGTGGTTTATGAAAATGATCCATTCCATGTTAAATCATTCGAAATAAATATCAGTTTAAGTGTATTGTTAAGTTATTCATATAAAATTTATAGGCTTCACAGTGTTACAAATATATTGTTATTATTTATAGTGTTTATTCTCTTTCTTTTTTGAGTAGTACCTTGTAAAATAAAAAAGAAAATGAAAAAAGAAATGTTATATTTACCTTTACAACACAATTACCTAAATTTGATTTAATTTTAACGCGGTTTGAATGGAATTTGATACGAATGTCGATATTTAACAGGAAGAGTTCACATCGAAGCAATATTGAAACAAGAAGTATAAACAAGTTTACGCAGTGAAATTATTTTGTAAAAATCTCTTCAAGCTATTGAAATGAAAGTTTAAAATGCGCTACTAAAAATTTATTTTATTTCACCATGATCCAGTTGCAAAACCATTATAAAATGCTCACAACACGCAGGAAGCACCTATTTTACAAATTTAAATAAATAATCTATTGGAAATATCATGAAAAATAATTTTTTCAAAGAATGAACCATTATTACAGAACAAGTCATTTCGCTCATTGTTGGTTTCGATCAAAATTATTTTCTTTAACACCCAAGAAGATACCTTCTTAATTATTCGACACATTTACGGCGTCCAACACAAAAAATTAAAAGCCTAAAATCCTAAAAAGCTTTCTTGTATCATTTTATAGCTACAGTAGATCCGTTGAGTGCAGACCATCATCAATTTTGACAAGTTGCGAGGCTTGTGGTCATGGTCATGCAGTGACCCAATTATCCAATGACATATCATTACCAGCAAAACTGGAGATGCAAGTCTATACTGGCAAATTGATGTGAAAGTTGGGAGATGAATTACATGATTGCGCAGAAATTGTAGGAAGGATCACAAAAGGAGACACGATGGGGAAGGCTGAATGGTATCATATGAAGAATTTTGATCAGTGTTCAAGGAGAGTTCTGAGTTGAAGCCCACTAAATTAATAAATGGTTTTACAATAAAACAGAAATTAATAAGTAATTTTACTTCTATTTTATAACTTGACTTCAACAAAGGTTGCAGAAACGGAACGCAGAGTGGCTTTAATTATTCACTACATTTATTATTATGATTTTGTTTATTTTGTTGTTTAACGACAAATGACTTCGTGTAATAATAATTATAATGCGTTAAACAACCAAATATAGGTTTAAAATTAAAAATATTAACTTTATAAATTGGCAAAAATGAAAACAATTTTTTACATAGTTATACGTAACAAATTGACATTGTTTTATCTTTCTCCCACAAGTAATGCTTTCCAAAATTACATGACAGACGAAGGGGACTCCCCAAAGACGAGGTACTTCGGTCTGTTTTGAGAACTGTATGTCTCGGCGTTGCAGACTTAGACATAGGCTAATAGTTGTCTGCTTTTCCTATTGGACAGTGGGGTAGCTTTCACCTAAACTGATCCAGGCATAGAACAGAACGCAGCGTCTCTTTACAGAACTCCTCTCAAGTAATCGAAAGGGATTGGGATACTGTGATAGCTCGACCTACATGATGCAGGTTTTCCATGATTTACCCTAAATCACCGGATATTATCCTCAAACTATAGCTCGGGGAACCTATTTATCCGTTGGCTGCCTTGCATAACATGCATACCCCTCTCGATTCCCTTCGTATGATATTAAAGAGGAATTACAATCACGAATGTTACCCTAAAGCATGCAATCTTAACAAAATAAAATAATATAAAATTAAATAAAAATCCGTAAACCACACTGAGAAGCAAAACTTCAAAGCGGTGGCGTAAGTTACGAAACGTACTAATTATAAGAAACGTCTTATTATGTTATATATTGAATAACATTTGTTAGCATTGCAGCAGTTTAAGCGTGAGGTGATTCAAATATAAATCTACTTCTAAAATTGCTTTAATCGAGTAGAAGTGGTGGTTAGGCAATTTTATTTATGTATTTAGAGACTTACGCTCTTTCTGTCTGCTACATTGTTAAATGTATCAGTGATTTAAAGTTATTTACCAGTCTGTAAAAGTTATTTTGTTATATTAAAAAATTATTATCAGCGTTGTTCCATAAATATTATTCAGCTAATTATTATATTATAAATTTTTCTACGACTCTAAATTAAAAAGCACACACATATATATAAAGACGGCCAATAATTCAACATATAAATTTATCACTATTTATTGAAAAACGACGTTTCGTCTTCTTTTTGAGAAGCAATTCATCATGTTTACTTCTTGAATGTGAAGAATTTAGTGTCGTGGACCATTTCCAGCGACGGTTACGGCCGAAGTCTTAAAAAGGAGATGAAATGTCGTTTTTCAATAAATAGTGTTAAATTTATATGCTGACTTATTGACCGTCTTTTCATTTATTATAAATTTTAAAATCAGAAAACTATGTTGTAACAAATAAATATATATTGTGAAATAAATATAAAATACATTAATTTTTTATTAATGACAAAAATGATATATTTTATTTAATCACGTGGGCAGTGCTAATCCAGACCGTGTCAATTTACCGTAATAGAAGTACAGGGAGGCGTGTTAAAAGAAGGCCCCCTGTAGATATTGGATCTGCCCACGCAGGGAACAGAAAAGGAGGCTGCAATGGGACCAAGACGAGACGAGAAACCAAATAAAAAAATAACTCGGCTGAAATCCCTATAATTGGTTTAGCTCCTTTTCCAATTACCCGAGACAGTACGTGCTATGTAAGACGAGCCCAGAAAGCTCAGTGACAGAGAAAACAAAAGAAGCAATCTACTTCCCTCTCGCTCGCTCGCCCGCGCTTTCTCGTATTCGTCTTAAAAAGAAGTCAGGCAAAAACAAGAGGGGGAGAACTGTGACAATGCTCTCGGGGAGGGAAGCTGTGATTGGTGGACGCGGATGGGAAACGGAGGCGAGGAATCGTGAGAAGAACGACAATATGCTGGCGGCCGTGGTTGGCTGACGGTCATCCAGTTACAGAACTACTCACCTTTGTTAAGTGAAGTGGCAGCTATAGAAGAGATGCGGCGTGCTTCAGGGTTAATCGCTTCGTTCGGCCGCAAAAACAGCCTTGTTACTCCGGGAGAAAAGAGTGCGTCTATCTGCCTGTCAGCCCGTGGAAGTCGAGGACCACCCTACGCTTCCGACAGCAACAAAGAACACCGTCCTCTCAATTCTAATTATCTGAATCTTATTTTCCTGCCTGTGGAAGCTCGATGGAGTTATGGACACAAATTTTGGGAACACAATGAAGTGGCTCCTATTGAGGCGAGACGAACATGCTCCCTCTCGTTCTCACAATCTTCCTTGAAACTGCAAAACCTGAACATGCTAACACAGTCGTCAAACGTAGAGTTAATTAAAACCAAGAAATTAATAATAATAAGTATTATTCTGACATAGGAGCGGATCTTCGCCCAATCCATGACATACAAGTCTTGAAAGGAAATAATGTCGATATTATTCAACACTATGATACTACTGGACCGTAAATGGAAGTGATTAATAGCTCATCCAAGTTCCATGCCAATAATTTAGACGAAGCTAATATTATTTTAAAAATTACCTCAATACCTGCCAACAAATTATAAATTACGTTTAACAATAGTTTGCGTTATATTTGGGTGTTGTTAAAGTCAAAATCCGGAAAACTTAAGTGATGTGACTTCACATTAACAAAGTTTGTAGAACATGTTGCAAAAAGGTTTATGAAATACAACTAAGTAATTATCATAAACGTGGACAAGCAGTATGAAAATAATAAGAATTTTCTTACTATATTGTGCACGTCTGTTATATATAGACCTTTATAATATCCTGAAGTAAAGAACTTCCTTCTCCGTCTCTAATGTCCTCTTATCAGAATGTTATCACCACTGGTATTTCAGATTTTAAATAACCTGTATGTTTACAACTCACATTGTTAAACTCATAAGATAATTCGTATCATAATCTATTTATTAATTACCAGATAGGCCGTTTTTTTTAGAAATCTTTGGTATCCTTCCTTCATTGTCCAAGACGTGTAGTGTATCATTCACGTTTATCATCCATCTTGTTTTAATCTATTAAGAAGTAACATAGGTCTAAAAGTAATTATAATCTAAGTTAGTGGGAATGCTCAATTGAAACCCAGTAAAACATATAGTTAATTTTTTAGAAGAAAGACAAGAATGGAAAAATGTCAACGGGACCAGGGAATCGAATTATTGAATTGATAGGTGAGCCTAGCTTAGGTTTACGGAATGGAGAAGTGTTAAGTCGGTCCTTGGACGTCGACTCCCATTAGCTCAGTCGGTAGAGCATGAGGCTGGGTATCACAAAGGTCCTGGGTTGGATTCCCTGGTCCGGTTGGCATTTTTCCATTATTGTCTTTCTTCTAGTAATTATAATTTCTTGAGCTATTATACCGACAGTATTAATAAAGCATTTGCTTCAGAAATTTCACATCCTGGAGAGTGCCTAAGCTTAAAAATGTTTCACTATTCTTTTCTCTTCGACATAACTTATAAAATATTATATAATAAACTCAAAACTGTAAATAGAAGTTGGTCCAATAAAATATCTGAACTAATGTGAGAGATGTTCATTGAAAGAAATACAGGAACGAGAGAATAAATTAATCAACACGAGAAGTATGAACGTTCATGACCTTTAGAAACGTTGGATAATCGACTGAGAAAGGTCATTCATTGTACACTTGCGCATCGTAGAGATTAAGACATTTAGGGTCAAGTGTGGAAAAATTTATATTAAGCTTAAATATTGACAAATAATGAAACGATGGATTTTTATTAATGATATGCTGTTTATTTATAATTTTATTAATTTGTTGTTGATTTCAGTCCCTTGACTGGTCTTATGCATCCCTCGAAGCTAACCTATTCTACGGAAGACTTTTCATTTCTACATGACACATTCTCTTTAATATGTTTAGTGTATTCCATCCTTGGGCTCCCTCTTCTGTTTTTACCCACAGACTTCCCTCTAATGGTAATTTTTACAAGACCCAAATGTCTCTCCTTTTATTCTGCTTAGAACTTCCTTGTTAGTTACTCTATCCACCCATCTGATTTTCAGCATGCTTTTATAGCACCACATTTCATTCTTCTATTCTTTTCCTTTCTGCAACTCCTATCATCCTCGTTTCGCGCCTATATAACGCCATACTCGATACGAACATTTTTAGTAATGATTTTATAATATTCATAATTAAATAAGCCGTAAGTAAATTTCCTCTTTTTTGCGAAAGCCTTCCTTTCCTGTGCTATCCTACTCTTTGCGTCTATTATTCTTCTACCATCCCTAGTTATTATGTTGCCCAAGTAGCAGAATTCCTTAACAATCAACTTGTTATTCTACTGTTTCCCATACTACAGACCGTCACCTTGGTTTTCCCTCCATTAACTCTGATGTATTATTTCTCCAGGACCACGTTCATGCCATTTATTATGTTTTTCAAGGCTTATTCTGATACGTCTAATACCACTATATCATTTGTAAACCATAGGGGTTTAGCTCCTTGCAGTATGATCCCTTTTCCATATTCATTTTTAACTTTATTAATCGCCTTTTTATATGTAACTTAAAGAGCGTGGGCGACAGACTGCATCCTTATCTTACTCCGTTCTTGATTTATGCTTTATTTTCTTGCCCTTCAATTATACTTACTACCGACTGCATTCTTTAGAGGTTGTGGATAACTCTTCTTTCTCGATATTTTATTCCTGTCATCTTCAAAATCCGTACTGCTCAACGACTGAATAACTAGCAAAACTCGTCTTTAAACAGGATGCGGAGTTGACAACTACCCCAATACTCTAGTGAAGCAAGAGATTTCAAATCAATTCGTTCCTCAGATTTCAAAAGATCCAAGAGTCCAGAAATTTCAGCATTAATCAAAATTGTTATACAAAGACATCAGTAGGTTTTAACTATTTTAGTCATACTCGTCTGTAAATTAGGAACGACTTATCTTGTTACTTGTACAATCGTACATTAATTTATATAAATGTGATTACTGTCTGAAAAATTAATTCTAATATGTAAACCTAAGTGTTACCACTATCACACGTTTGTTGAAACTGAAAAAAAAGAGCTAGTCAAAATACATTAACAATATATCATATTCCAAGATTATAATCGAATGAATAAAAAATGAAAAAATATTTGCCCAGTCTTTGAGGGGGAAATTTTATTTATGGCACTGCTGAAATATTTCACATCATTTACCATTTTCCAATTTCAGTTAGGTCTCAGATCTGGCCTCTTACTTCTCCCAACGTTACCACCAAAATTCCAATCTGGTGTCCTCAATACGATGTCGACGACTGCTAATCTTTACATTGTGACTATATGTCTGGTGTCTAATGTTTCTTTCCCTCCGACTATCCGGCGATTTGCTGCGTGGCAACTCCATTCATCTAGCATTCTGTCATAATGAAAACTACAAATGCAGAAAAAAATGGCAGCTAAAAAATTAATCTTCCAAAAAATCCGCTTTACATACTGTAAACATACTATCAAACTTTCAAATAGTGATAACTAACTTCTAACTCTATAGTCATATCTCGACGATTCCAGTCAGTATTACAGTGCCGTCATATAAGATGCTATATTTTCAAAAATAATAATATATTTCATGTAGCGTCAACATTCTTCCACGGCGTCGTAGACATGCAACAATTTCAAGACAAAAAATTCACACTAATTTTACCTACTATAAGTAAGTTCTAATGCATCAATGCTATGGTAATATTCAGTAGGCGGTACCGAATAACTGATTTCTTTTTCGGACAAAAAATTCAAAGTTATTTCCTTACACCTTTCATTCGTCTTACTGTTATTATTGTGTCAAAAACATATTATTATAAAATGTTTAGATAATCAAATTTAGCCGAGTTAAATGCCCAAAATTAATATTCTGCGTCATTTGCACGAGCGTCACTTGTCGTAGTCTGTAAGCTTATACCCACATATCACGATGAGAAAATTCAACAAGAAATTGTCGGTTTATTTTATAGACGTTGAGCAGAGGGAGCGAAGACGCTTCCTTTGGCGTGTGCTGAACCACTCCCGGGAGACACCAATCCGGGATTCAGTTACAACTCATTTGGTATCAGTTACAAATAATAAAAGGGGCGGCGGCAGATAACAAGCCATTACCGAAGGCGCCGTAACGCCGCGCCAAGACAACGACAGATTAATACAGGGGGGAGGGGACTTGGACCACAACACAACAGCCACAAGAAAACAGCAACCTCAACCCACGGTAATGTGCAGCATATGGAGTATATCTTCCTTAGGACTCCGCTACAATTTTCGTTTATTCAGAGAAAAGATTATAGAAGGAAGGTAATCTGAAAAAGAGGAAACAAAATAAAAAAATTCTCAGGGCAATATTACAAGTGATTATCATGATAACGTATGCGAGTATTACCGAAACCACGAAATTTACGATTTGTTCTACACGACACTTACGCTACAATTTGAATTCCAAACAAGGAAAGAGTATTAAAGTACGAAATCTTTCCCAGTGAACAGCATGTATAAATTCCTCTCGGGTCTCCAACCGGGTCAAAGAGATTATCAGTGAAGTTCCAACGGCTGGCTCTGTCTTCTTCTTCAGACTGGCGGAGCCAGCCATTGAAACGTCACTGAAAATCTCTTTGACCTGGTTAGAAACCGAGAGGAATTTATACAAGGAAAGAGAATAATTTTGGCAAATACAGATTTTTATTCTAATTTGTTCATACCGGACAAGTCTGCAGGGTAATTAGAAATTGATTCCTAATTAAATAATGAACGAAGTATCCAATGTGCTTCTGCTTTTATCTGAGAGTTAATTCCTCGCGGCCAAGAAATTGGGCGTTTGAGGACCTTGTTTTCGTTTCGGATACCGACAAGCAAATCATTGTGAATATAACTAACGCATGATTTGAGAAACGGAGAACTGAGAAAGTTGCTGTTTAGGTGGGAAAAATTATCATGGTCCGCTTTGCCATGACAGGACTATTGTGTTATTTCTCACAACCTGATACAATTAGATTCCATATCAAGAACCAATAATTCAACTGATCCCATTAAAATAAATGGATAGAGTTCAAATCAGATGAGCGTGGAGGCCGAGCAATTGGGGCACATCTACCCATCCATCGATCAACGAAGATTCGATCCAAATACTCGTGAGACTAGTGTGCAGAAGTGCCATCATGGAAGAAGTGAGCTTGCTGATGAAGATCACTTCATTAACATTAGGAATAGTATTTTCCAGCGTAATTAATTTTCTTTGGGTAACAGGCCACATGGAGTGATCCTGAAACAGGAAACTCCCCTTTAATAGCATAGGAAGGGAATTGAAAAAGAGGATATGGAATGTAGGGCATGGTAGCCAAGGGTTTAAGGACCCTACCCGGTAAAAGGGATGCAGGAAAATCCTAGAAAACCTTCGGACTATCCTGTAAAAATCTATAAAGGCGGGTAGAAAAACGTCACGGTAAGCATCACTGTTTTGAAGGCCATAACTTGGAATCCAAGCATTTTCGGACGTGAGTTGTAATGACCCGTTTTTACTGTCGACATATGGGGAATACATACACGAAATTATGGCCTCTATTTTTAACGTCTTGTATATTTATAAATATATAATTGTATTATTTAATTGAAATTTCGGACTATTATTTACTATAACTGTATTTACTGAATTAATTGTAAGTATTGAATTAACAATAATAACTGTAATGCATTAATAATTTCGTTCTAAGAAGTCCTGGAGTGAGGTCTATGTACAGCTAAATTTTTTAAGTTCAAAAGAATGCAATGAATTTAGTATTATTAACGTGTAATCCATTGTAATTTTTATTTTAAAATACGTGAAGAAGTTTCAAATGAGAGACGAAACGTAGTATATTTAATCATATTTAAAATAAAAATTGACAGAGGGTATTATAGTTCACTAAATTATTTATTTCAATGTCATAAACTACTTATTAATAACAATATCGCCATTTCAATTGAATCAATATTAATTAATGAACAGCGTACAAAATTAAAACCGAACAGGATGACGAATTTCACATTTTCTAGAACTGCACTTTTAACATTTTGGCAAATTATGACAGATTTTACGGTAGTAAACACCATTTATTTTGAAGAAAGTTAATATAATTCACAAACGGATCAGAGATTATTAAAAACGCTTCCGAAAGGAAAATTAATCACTTTCTGCAAACTCATTTGTATGAAATCAGAAAGATTAGTAAAATATTAAACATCTTGACTTAAATCTTCACTGTTAAAATTTTTTGTTTCTAGCTTCCGGTTTTAATGGAAACGTATGTTAACCGCAAAACAAAATCACGATAATGTAGTGTTACAACTCCAAAACACTTAATAAATACTGTTATAAATTAATTTAATTGTTTGATTATAAATGCTTACATATTTTTTATTGTACGGTTATTTATCGTTACTCTCTTAGAAATTATAATATATTAACAAAGAAAATAATGATTTGGTATCAGTCGAACCTGTTAAAAATATTTTACGGCTATTACAATGTTGTTGTGGCAGTCAGTCTTTACATTGGTCTGATGCAACCCTCCATGTTGATTTATCCTGCGTAAGACTTTTCATTTCTACATAACTATAACATCACACATTCTCCATAATCTGCTTAGCGATTACCATCCTTTGCCTCCCTCTTTTATTCTTACCCCATATACTTTTCTCTAATAATAATTTAACAATATCTTCACGTCTGAAAACGTGGTCTATCAATCTATCCCTTCTGTCGGTCAAAGTCCTTCAAATTGTTCTCCCTTTCCCTATTGTGTTTATAACTTCCTATTTAGTTACCCTACCTGAATGTATCAAACTAAAAGTGGAACTTCAGTTAAATTTTTATTGTTCAGCTAGATGTTATGTATATCTACAAGTTATACAGTCATAAATGTCCATTAATTTGGAGTTTTAAAAATTTAATTTGGATTTATGTTTTTAATATTGCGATTTTAATAATAATAAAATTAGTAATTAATTTTTAGGTGTTAGATTCAATTCTTCAACGATACGTATTGTATATTAAAAGTTTAGGCTGCAAACACCAAACTTTTTATTTGGACGTGATAATATTTGGCGCTCAGATGAAAGCCCTTTACACTACTGAATTGAATAAGCTCTTGAAGATAATGAAAGTGTTTAAATTGGACTATTTAAAACCTGTTTTTGAAAAAAAATGAAGAAATGAACTTTTAAAATATTTTAACAATTAATAGGATGACAATTAGTGAATTTTTCGATTTACTCGGTATGGACGTGTTATTCAGTTCAGTCTTTAATGTATAAAAATCCTGCGCATATAAATCGTCAGTTTTACGAATGGCATATGGAATTTAATATATTAATTTTTGAAATATCTGACACTTTTAGATAGAATAAAATAGTTCCCTTACTTGAATACTGATTTTAAATTTATCCTAAACGGCTTAAACAGTAAAGGTATTTCAATATTTAAAATTTTGTAAATAATGAATAATTTTATACTCTTTTAGAAGTAAAAATAAATTTAAAGATTAGACGGAATATAAATGAGAGCAACAATAAGGAGAACAGTCAAAGTAAGGGATTACACACCTGGTTTCCTAAGGTCTTTGTTTAATGGAGGAGCTTCTTTGGTGCATACTCTAATAGGGCTGCCGTGAAACAGCAGTTTCCGTTTCCTGCGCAGAGCAGCGCGGGTGGCATCTCGTTAATGCTGAGTGTGACTAATTGAGTAATTTGAGAGTAATTTGCGGACGTGGAACATGTCTTGCTCGCCAAGGAAGAGGTGGGGCCTCCATTATTGAGAGCCTGGGACCGGGCGACAAATGAAGGGCGCACGCTTAATCCCTAGGGAGTCTTTACTCCGCCAGGATTCGGGATACAGTCTGCATCACTCTCAACTTACAGCTATAAGAAAGAAAAATTACACCTCCGCAGAGGAACACAACCCTTAAACTAACACCACATATTTACTGTGTCCTACAGAAACTGTTTTGTTTTCTTTAGTTCACGATTATTTCGTTAACTTACTTTAAATGAATCATACGGAAAGAAACTACCCAACACATACTTTAAATTACTAAATTCAAAATGTTATTAGTAACTTACGAGTTGTTTTTATAATGCATTATAAAATTAATGATACTTAAACGAATTAGAAAACAACGCCGAACAACAATAGTAACGTCTCTTTTACAAGAATATTAAAAAATTAGCGGTACTAATTATTATGAAGTATATTTGAAACTATTTCACAATTTATTCGCTATAATCTCTTATATTGTACATATAATCATTTTTGTAAATCCTACGATTACCACCCACGAATACCTATGACCAAATATTCAACTAGAATACTAATTAAACAACTTTTAAAAATAAAGAAATTCTGTGCTAACTAGGGTGTTTGAATGAGAAATTTCTTCATAGAATATTCTAGAACCTTCTTAATAAAATGGTACTGAAATATGGACATGTAACCGTAAAGAAAGTGTTCACTTGAACATAATACATTTGGTTGATTTAAAATCCCGTGATTAATTAAGGATTAAGAACAAGGATCGAAATTCAATAAGGCAGGATTTTAATATGATATTCTTACGTTCCCATTACTTTTACTCCACAAATATAGTTAGTATCTAAAGTGCCCGGCGTTGATCGGGTTCACTTAAATAATAAAGCAGGAACGTAATTAAAAATAAGTTTATTACAGTACTTAGGGGTACGCTAAAATCTATTTCTTTTGGGTCACATCCAACATATTTTTGATCCTAGGTTGTGTAATTATCAAAAAAATCGTCAAAATAGTAGTTTGTTTTACAGAGAGGTTTCATTTTGACCCATTTTCAGGAGTCTGAGAAGAAAAGAAAATATTACCAAAATGGTAAAGAATAGAATTTACAATCGATCAAGTGTCCTCAGAGTTTTTCCAATCGCCACGTCTCTAATTACAAGAGTCTAAGGATGGAGGGATTCCAAAATTGAGTTTTTTATTACCAGGGGAAGTGGGGTTGGTCCACGATGCAAATAAAAATATCTACTAGCAGGTTTGAGTGAGACAAATAGAAGTTCTTACTTTTCTTCAAGTTGAGTACGGACTTTGCTAGAGGCGGAAAGCCATTGAAAAAAAATTTAAAAGTAATAAAAACAGAGGTTTGTTGTCAATTTCCACTTTTTTCTCATATATACAGTATTATTTATTTAATTTAATTATTTTACTTGTTATGAATGCAACTATCAAATGCATAATATTTTATTTGCTTTTACAAATGACCAATTACTGAATATTAAAATTTACCTGACGCCAAAAATAAAACTAAATTACGTATTCACCGTATCGACAATCCAAAGAAGTTTATTATTTCTAAGGGAGTTTCTTCCCTGCCAACGATAGGTTAATTACGACGTGAAATGTTTACAATTAAAAATATATAGTATTATATATATAGAATATAGGCAACCCACATTGAAATGTTATTTCAATGTATCTAAGGGACATGAAAACTTTTACGTATAATAGTTTTCACTTTTTTCACATATATAACATCAGTATATTAAAAAAAGTAAAGACTATGGACAGCTTCGTGTCCTGAGGAACACGCGTGCCAAATTTGGTCAAATTCGGATCGGTAGTCTGGACGTCTGTAGCTATGGCATACATACGCACAGACAAAGGTTTTTGGTAAACAGATGTACGGGAATCCTCCACTTAGGAGACTACGCACAATACCAACGGATTTCTATCTCGCGTTTTACCTTTATCTTTAAAACTCGTTTTTATTGCATTTCACCCGGTTCAGTTTTCCGTCCAATACTGCTTTATTTCTTCTTCTCCCAAAAATGACTTTCTCAATGTAAACCTCCAAAATAATTCACATTTTTCATTTGCCAACCTGCCTACCTATTTAATTTCTTACCGTTTAATAACCCGATTTTGGATTCACTGATTTCTTATATCATCACCAAATTGCGTATAGCTGGTAGGAACTAAATCCTTTTCTGAGAATTTTATCAGTGGCAGAATATAGAATGCCCGTTGCTAAACTAAGTTATATGTCAACACCGCTACTCGAAAAAGAAAATAAAACATTTTAATTCAATACAGATGTAATGCTTCAACTACTGCTATGCTATGAAGGCTATGAAATTGAAATAGATCATAATGGAAAAATCTCGACCGGATCGAGATCAAGTCTAGGTCTCAAGCTTTCGGGTGGACGCTGTACCATTTGTGGTGTGCGAGTTTTCAATAGACATCATTTCTGCTGCTTTTGAATTAAAATCATTGCACCTATGACCAATTTACACGTGTCCTAATATTAGGCCGTGAGGAATTTGATTCAGTACATTGTAGGCGAACCTGTGCCTCAGGGTGGATGGAGAAAGCTCGCACCAGGCTGGGAAGTCGACTCATATACCTCAGACGGAAGATCGTCCGAGCGGTAAGTAGAGGTCTCGGATTCGATTCCCGGTCCGGACGAAATATTTCCATCCTGATATTCAAAAGAGGAACATTTTTCTCACAATCTTTCGCAGCATGATGCTTAAAATTTTCTTTAAATATCACCATTACTCGGCTCAAAGTTCTAAAGCCGACTGCCAGATTCACCACACAGTATGATGGACTTTACGAATTTTTGCTACTTTGTACGCAAAACTCTGTAGTGTAAATGTTAGTATAAGTATAAGTATAAAATCATATTCCATAAATCCTATAGAGAAGCACAAACTTCAAGGATATGGAACGAGTCAGAGATTTTACATAGGTTGCTTTATTAATATTAGAATATACTGTAACTATTCATTAATTTTTAACTTATAATAAGATTTTCTTAAGTTCTATACAGAAGTCATACAATTTGTTCCTTATATATAAAATTGATAAATTTTTTTACATTCTATACTAAAAATTTAGTGTTCTAATAATGTTCTTACATAATTATCTTTCATAATTATAAATATCTACCCTATGATACATTCAGCTTCATAAATTCTTCAACAGAGTAGAAGGAGTGGCTTAGTAAGAACTTAGTTAGTTCATATTTGAACTTGTTTGGATTTATTTTTAATTGTTTAATGGAGGTGGGAAGTTTATTAAATATGCTAATAGCATTGTAATGTACACCCTTTTGTATTACGGTTAGAGACTTCCCTTCCTTGTGTAAATTGTTTTCAACGAAAAGACTTAAGAGGATTCAGTAATATCGGAGAACCTATTTAGGATTTCGGATTTTGGTCGCATTATATTTGTAAAAATACACACATTAAATAGATGAAAAACTCGTAGGTATTCAACATCTTTGAACGTATCAGTGATCAAGGCGGCCATTGAATCTTTCGTGCGGATGCACCATACTTGTTGAAATATCAGGATAAGTTTATGATACTAGATTATCTGAATTAAAGTTTTTATGGAATATTTATGGGATCCGTCCCTCTCTGCGGGTATATTGCGCTTGGCGTGTATTTCATTTGCATTAACGTGACATGGCAGGTGTCGACACCGGCGGCGTCTAAGGTTTTGGCGGGGACTGTGGAAGTGCTGCGCTCTGTAGCAGAAAAGTCGCTCGGGAATTACCCGTCATTAATTCAGGAGGCCGGGCGCGGCGCCATTAACAATTGAAGCGCGCTGTGCAGCAGCAGTTTAGTTCAAGGAGCTGCAGGGAGAGGGGGTTAATTTAAGTTGCTGCCGCTACTGGGCGGTAATGGAGCCACCTCTGTCTCCCTTTACCTCACTAATAACCTACCTTCAACTTGCCACACATATTTTTTACACCGAATTTGCATACTAATAGAACCTTTATGTCATATAATCCTTCGCTGATGATATTATATCAGTATCAGATTTGTTGTTCCGAGTTTTCTAGTGAATTAATACAAGCTGTAAGAAATTAGGTGAGGGAAATTAGTAAAATGAAGTTAGCGGAAGAGAGTGTAATCACATCCCTACCTAATATTTACATCTTTATGTAAAATAGATAAATAAAAACTCCGTAACATGCACTTTTATTTGCAACCCCTATGCAGTATATTATGATATTAATATATCACATTCATAAAATATTCATGAGTGAAGAAACGATCATTATAATATTAAAAACACGCAAGATTGATAAGTTTTCATAATTAATGATGACATCTAACTTAACCTAAAATTTATACATATTCCTAACAATTACATTTTGTTACGCAACAGTTATTACAGAACAAAATTTCCGCTCTCTTTTTGTAATTTATATTTAGTGTCAGAAATCCAAAAAGTAATAACGCAACAAAAGAAAAATATAAGATGCATTACTATAGCGAAAATTAGTTTTTATCAATTCAAAAAAATAATATGTACAGGGTCACTTGAAAGAATATGTCTTTTTCCACAATTTTAGTGGCTCTGGATATCGTTTCTATTATTTATTGAGAATTACATGTTTCAAAATATTATTAGGACACTAAATTTCATCAATTAATATAATTATTAAGAGCTCCCAAAATATTTTAAAGTCAATCTAAACTCTGTCAACGTACTATTTCGTTGGCCATAGTCTATGAATATTATTTTCATAAGAAATGTGGAAACATGAACTCGGTTATTTCCAAAATTATGAATAGCAAATTCGTTGGCTACACTAATATTAATATTCCGTCTGTAAATAAAACACTACAATAGAATAATCGTTTAACGTGGTTCAATATTTATTTTACAATATTGCACTATTTAGTTTTGAAAAAGTGGTTAAAATGCACCAGCAGTAAATCTAACCATGTTACAACATTTTTTCATAAGTATAATGCTTTTCAATTTGACGTATTTAGTAGGTCAAAAACTTTTTTTTAAAAAAAATTATGCTTTTACAAATAGAATTTTCCTTCATAAGTGGGTAAGAAGCATTTTATTATGGCATATACTTATTGTTCCGGCATACAACATGAAAAAATGGCAACGTCGAATGTAAATATAAAATGTATCTCACGCTATTAACACGCAACAAAGCTTTGAGATTATTGCATAGTATAATATTGTTACATAGTAACAATTAATGATATCCCCAAGATGCACTTCAATAGAGAACAAAAAAAAGTAAAATTATTTAAAAAACGCCAACAAAGTTTATTCACATAATAAGTATTAGAATTAATGTAGTCGAAAACTTCACACAAATATTTAAGTTAAATAATATTTAGTATCAGACAAAAATCTTTAAATCAAAAGTAATATAAGTATTGAAAATAACTCTGTTGCTTGTTATAGTTTGAGTTAATATTGGAATTTTAATAAAATACATTTTACACGTGTTTAAAAAATAGCAAAATATTATTTTTCAGATATTATAGCATCAATCATTACCTCACACATACGCCTCACACAATTGACGATTAATTTTAGCTGGCGTAACATTCCTGGAATTCTAGAAACGAATCACTGTCAGCGCGTCGTTCATTTGTTCTAATAATTTCGAAACTCTCCAACAAAAGGAAACCCCAAAGTGATGAAGCCTTCACTACATAGGACAGTAGTGTGAGGCGTACGGTATTAATAATTGATACGAAAATATCTGGAAAATAGTGTTCCGTTATTTTAAAAATAAATATTGGCGCTTCCTATAAAAATAGACCTCGTATTTATTAATAACAGTCTAAACTTAAGTATGTTACCGTTGAAGACATGCTACGAATAGCTCAAAATGAAATAAGAATCAAGTAGGATACATTCAATCGCTGTGTTTTCAAGAAACAATTGAGAAGAAGAAGCAGGAAATCCTCAACGTAGTAAACATAATCATCCATGGCGTAGTGAATATAGTTTGAAGAAGCAAGGGGTTATTTGAATTTTTAACGATTTAATAATAATTCAGTAAAGTTTCCACTGAATTCGGTGCGTGCACGTGCCTCTTTTTTTTTATCTATTTCCAGAAAACACTTTAGAACTTGTCAAGTAACGCTTTTAAACAATTGGGTTTCACAGAATCCACTTTATTTTTAAAAGCCTCCGGAGAAATAGCAGTAAACTTATATTTCGATTGCTTTATCAACTTATTCCACTGTGGATAAAACAAGAACGGAAAAACTGCATTGGGATTCACAAGTGCAGAGAGGGAGCTTAAAAACTTTCTTTCCTCTTGTTATCTTGCTCAGAGCCGCTGAGACACACGGGAGGCGGTCGAGGACTTCGATTGATCGACTCAACGAGCGATTGTTCGCATCGCTCTTAGTAGAGCGCCGCTTTCACCACCTGCAAACGGCACCAACGATTTCACTCTTACTCCAACATCTATTAACCTAAAATCGCGAAATCTTTTGATGATTCCATTTTTATTGTAAATTAGATCCACAGATCTTACCATTTACCTAACGTTCAATACAAACGACAAGATTCTTAGTATTTCAATTGCCGAATTATTGCCAGAACGAAAGTCGACAACACTCAAGGAAAAAGAATAATTTTTATTACAGTTTAAGTCATGACAATGTAATAATATAGTTTTTTATGAGTACTGTTAATTCGTAAGTTCTTTCTAATATTTTGTTTGCCTTGTTTGTTCTTGACGAAGAGGCAATAATTTATTTTCAATAATTGTCTTTAAATGCACAGTGGAATTATACTGCGTCGAACATTTTATACTAAATGATACTGACGTATTTCATGCTCTTTAAATGATATATAACGCACGGAACGTATGATATTTGTTATTTAATATTATCACACTTACTATAAATATATTAAGAATGAATTTTATAGTCATATTATTAAATAAGTAATAATGGTATAGCCTTAAGCTTATTCGGCAAAAAGTATAGTCTTTTATTTATTACCATTGATAAATGAAATATGAGGCAATACAATTAACTCATGCGATTTGAAGTTATTCCTTACACTTTACGCTCGACTGAAACTACCACCAATTTTACTTGCGCTTTTATAATTTTCCATTGTTTTTGTGCATATTATGTTATTCATAATTGAACATTATATTCAAAATATTTTAGAATAATCGCTGCTAAGGTTTCATAACAATGTAAAACTCTCGAACATATATAATTTACCAACTAAGTAAATTCACTTTGTACACAATGCGATTCCCATAATATATTCCTTCAGCAGTAACGCAAGGGTGCTTAAGAAGGGAGAAAGTTTTATCCATTTCGACATTAAATTTTAATTCGGGGTAAAATCTTTTTAAAGATGCGACCGATTTCTTTGATTGGAAAGCTTTTACTTATTTCATTAAACCAGCTGATTTTATGGATAAGATATTTAGCAAGAGATAAAGGGAATACAACTCATCCCATATAGTCAATTAAAATTTAATCAAAGTCATTTCCCGATTTTTCATTAGTTCTTGAAAGCTTTTATTGAAATGAAAGTTCTTGAGCGATGAGCCGCTGTAAACCTAAATTAATTTGCTTCTCTGATAACGATTAGATGGAACTTCAAATGCCCATACATTTGGTGATTGAATAAAAACGAAAGTTTAACGTTAATACGTTAGCCGATTCTCTAGAGAACCTCTGATGTGAAACTAGTATAAATATAATGAATGCTAAATTATTTAAAAACTTGTTCTGTATCTTAATTAGTATACCTACATTTTAATTAAAGATTTTGTCGATTAAATGACGGGTGAGGTCACATCTTGTGGAGGAGACGAATAATTTTATTTCTTTTGTACGTTATTGTAAGATTATTTCATGGTATAATATTTACTGATAACATAAAATATTTGTCATACAGTAGATGAGCGGTCAACCTATAATAAATTATTTTATAGGCTTATGCAGGTGATAAAGGTGCAGTGTAGCCAAAGCTCGTCAAGGAATACATTGTTGCCACTGTTTTCTGGTTTCATATAAATGGTTGATATCAGTAATTATAATTATATTTTATGACAAGAAAAATTTGAAAAATTCCGTCTGAAGCAATAAATCTTTTTAAATAATTCAACTTAAAACAGGTGCGATAATATCAGCAATGTGAGACTATATTGGCTGTCAAATACAATTGGTCACGCATAATTTATATCTACGGATCGTCTAGACTTCAGCAGATGAATATTTATGTTGAAAAGACGTAAGCGACTGCTTTACTTATGTAAAAACTGACGGATGTAAATTATCCGTGACAAATTTAATGTTCGACAGACAATAAACGGTAACGCCAATGAAATAAGTCTTTCTTGAAATAGATCTAAAAGGTACTGTTTATCACTCTACTCATGCTTTCATGATTTATTGTACACAAAATTTTATTCACATAAATGGAAACCATGAAAACTTTCTTATTGCCATCTATAGTTAACGACGAATTTAATGCATAAATGTTATATGTCGAGGAAGTCGGGGCGGAACGGGACACCTATTGTTTAATATTTTTGGAAAATTATGGAAAAAGAAAACTGACTCCATAAAAAAATAAAACATAAGTTTTTTCTATTATTTACTTAATATATTGTCAATACAACTTAAAACAATGAATTTAGATTTTTGATGTATTTTTAAAAGAAATTTACAGATTTCCTGTTCTGCCCCACCCCGGGAGCAGAACGGGATAGGATGTTTTGTATATACAATTAGTGCAATAAAATTTAATTTAATTTAAGAAACATATTAACACATTTTCTGTTATATATTTATTTTACGTACGGTTGATCTCTTTACCAATTTTTCTTTTCGCAAATCAATTTTTTTTGCAATTTCACAGTCTTTGCTAACATTATCCCTTTTTTCAGTTACATTTCTTAATATATTCTCTTTAGGTGCAAAATCCTGTAACTCATTTTCATAAGCTGAGTCTACCTGTATTTCCTTTTTTTTTTGAGGAACACACAACATTTTTCTGATACAGTGGTATTCCGTTCCGCCCCGCACGCTACTCTCAGTTTAAGGTTTTTCACCGATCCTTTATACAAGTAGATTTAAACCTCGTACGTAACTTATATACAGCTAAACACATCAAGTTTAAGGATTTATTCCATCAAAGAATTAAAAGAAATGCTGCAAAAATTCTAAATTCATAGATGTAAGATACCAAACCAATAGTTCATGTTCAAGTTGCAGTCAAAACTTGGTGAAGTCGGCTGCCTTTTTCCTTGACCACCCCTATTTTCTAATCTCCAGCACTATAGAAATAGGATATCCAGTTCCAGCCCCGACTTCCCGTATATGTATGTTAAAAAAATATTCTCTTTTTTATTTACTCCTTCTAGTTTATAGTATCTAAAATGCATTGTTTCTCATCCTGATACTGGTCCTCTTTGATTAATCAAGCGAATCTTTTCGTAGAAATTAGCTGGGTTAATTATTATATATTCATTATTTAACAGTTATTTAATTTAGGTAATAATAATTTTATATATAGAATTTTCATTACTCGTGTTCCTTCAACACTTTGGGCAACTCACATTAATAAGGTCAGCAGTTCTTCGTGATACTACACAATAGTAGCGTGTCGAGTGAAAACAGGGTAAAATAAATCCTGTTTGAAGAATAGAGTGAGGTGAAGGTAACTCTTGGAAGGTTGCCTATGAGCAAGGAATTCTCTCAGGCGAGGCGGAGAGCTAAGATTGAAATGTGTTATTTATCCAGAGCCCTGAGTAAGATGCTTCCCCTGCCGTGAAGACGCCTCCGCAGCGCTGTGTATGTATTATTGATTCGTTTTAAATCCTATTAGGTGTCGCCACCGCGACAGAATTCTCTCAGGCACGGAGGGCGTCCACTTAGTGTCTCCGACCCTCCAACTTCAAATGCTCAGCTTTCGTTATCCCACCAAATCTCTCAAGTATAAAGACTTTATTTGTAGAGAAAATATGCGGGGGCCAAGTTTAATTCAGATTAATGTATTTATTTGTAGACTCCGGAAAGTTAAAAATTGATTTCGCAGTACATATCCTTCAATAGACAATAAGTTCTCGTATTTTTCTCGTAGTATACTGAATTAAATTATTATATTCTGACATTTAGAGGAGGCGAACCAACAGACCGCAAATTAAGTTGGAAATATAAGAAGTGAGTCTATTGTCACATCCGTTCCCCGACCTATTTGTATGCTATAAAAATAATAAATCTTCAAAAACAAGTACAGTTTGCATATTATATTTTACGATACAATTATATTGAAATATATGACTGATTCAGAAATAAATAATTTGGGAGAGAGGTAACTGCTATTAAATAAATTTCTTGTAATATATACTCGCTATTATTATAAGAGTCCAAATAATCCTTTGAACTGACGTGTATTGCGAGTTGCATTGAAGATGTGACGGCCAATTTTCCAGACGAGTATCCTACATAATCTAGATGCCCATTATCTGAAATGACGTGAAGTTATAATAATGACACAGTACAAATTTTCTTTCTTTCTATATCCTTGGAACAACAAACCATTTAAGGCCTTGACCTACCTGGACGACTATCAGACTGTTATCTTTCATCTCACATTTCAAATTTTGTTTGGTGTGGCTCATGGTTTTGCGTTCCATTCTCCTTCAGTCTTAGTTTTTGAGACCAGGATGAGCACAAACATACATTACCGAGTCGGGATTCGGACCCGAGACGGTGACGTTGACCACTACACTACAGCACGTCGGCGTGATAAAATTTTGAATGTCAAGAATTATAATTTTTATGCCTTATAATTGGCTCTTAAGTAATACGTCTTATGTAAGAAATTTTTTTTTGAAAACCTGTAGATTTCGAAGAATTTAAGGGATGTAGAAATTAAGAATAATATGGTGATAATAATGTCACATGTATGATTTTTTGTAGAATTGTAAATGTGTTTTTGAAATTTATACTTTTTGTTTTCTATAGGACTGAATAAGGCAATATTTTTGGAATGCTCCATTATCAAAGTAAATTCATCATAAAAGTTATTAAATAGTGAATATATATTGCTTGGAAACCAAAACATTTTCCGTAATTTCAAAGAAATCAATTTATTTCTTCTACAACATTTGTATAAAATGTTCTTTTTCGGACCTCAGTCCATAAACATTTATAATCTACTTAGGCTATTTCCCATTTTACAGTTGTATATTACATTATGTTCTACAGTTGTCTACAACTGTTACTAAGTAGTGTTTATTGAGACTGACAAAATAAGAAAAAGAGTTTTCAATATTATTATTTTTTCGCCATTTGATCCCGACGTGTTAAGTTTGAAAGGAAACAGCTGAGAATATTACTTATTCTTAAAAATGATGTTGCACAATTCGCAAATACAATTTATATCAGTATATTTAATTATATTTATTGTTTTCATGAAGTATCCAATTTTAGGAAAATAGTATTCATTTTGACTCATTTTCAGGAGTCTGAGAAGAAAAGAAAATATTAGTGAAATGATAGAGAATACAATTTCCAATCGATCAAGTGATCTCAGAATTTTTTCAATCGCCACGTTTCTAATTACAGGGGCCTAAAGTTAGAGGAATTACAAAATTAAGTTTTTTATTCTGTTGTAGCTCAAGGAGGGGAGTTTCCTTGGAAATAAATACATCTACTGATGGATCTCGACGATACAAAGAGAATAAGCCGTTATTCGTTTATTCAAGTACGAGCTTTGCTAGAGACGGAAAACAACCAAGAAAATGCCTGCAAAAAGTGAAAAAGATGGAGGTTTGTTGACATTTTCACTTTTTCCACATATATGCAGCATTGTTCTTAAAGTTACTAATACTTTTATCTGTGATGAATGTCACTATCAAATGAATAATAGTTATATGTTTTTACAAAAGAAAAATTACTAAATATTAAAGTATTGAAACGAAAATTAATTAATTTTTATACCGACTATCCGAAGAAATTTATTGTCTCAGGGAGTTAGCACTCTGCCAACGATAGGTTAATTACGAAGGAAAATGTTTATTATTTAACAAATATATAGTATCATAGATCAACCAGCGTATGGGACACGAAGCCTTTCACGTATTTTTTTTCACTTTTTCGCCTTTATAACTTCAGTATAGTTAAAATATATTATGATCTAAGGTTTCAGGCCAATTAATATGTCATCAAATATTTTACAAATTAATTTATTGCATCGTCATTAATAATAAAAACTTTCGGCCATTGGCCATTCTCAATATGTAAATAATATAGAACAAACAGCCAAGTTACAACCATACAGAATGAGGATGGCCAATGGCGATGCAATAAATTAATTTGTAAAATATTTGAGAACATTTCAATTAGCTGGAAACCTTATATATTATTTAAAGTTCTAATGTACCTTATTGATCAATTTTAAGATTGTGGGTAGTTTCGGATTTCGAGGAACATGTGTGAGAAATTTGGTCAAATTAGGAGTAGTAGTTTGGACACCTATAGGTTTTCAGATTTATAGATGAATGTTTCTTTAGTGATGACCCAGTCACTATTTATAAGAAATCACTGAGTAAGTACAATTAAATCTGATAATTCTAGTAATGCATACTGTGTTATAAATTTGGGATATTGTTGAAAATTTGTAAATTTATAATTCTAAACTGTGAAGATAAGAGAATGCTATGTGAAACAATTTATCACTTAAATATTGTGTTTGAAGGATGCACGAGGAGGAAAATTGAAATGGACTTGACGTGTCAAAATAAATGTGTCAGTAAGTCTCGTGCATGTTTGAAAATTATGAGCGATCAAGATGCTCTTTCACTAACAACCGGAGTTCTTGCATAGTTTTCAATTGTAAGATATTTTCTATTTGTGTTAGATTTGCAAGGAGAGCGTAGAAATCATTGATAAGTCGTGATATCTATGAAACGCTGGATATTACGTAGGACAGGTTTTGGTTTTGGTGGAAACTGTTAATGTTACGACGACTTATCTAGCGTCCCTCGCTCAGCAGCTGTGTATAATGGAATTTTCTCTATTATTATTGCGGGCTATCGGGCCGCTAATGAGTCATGCAGCAGCGGGCCTAATTACGCGTGGGCCATCAATTTGGCGACTGGGGACAGGTTTATCTGCGTCCCACGGGGAAGAACGAGGTCGCTTTTGTGCGCTGCGAAGGCGACATTTATTGCAGCGTGCCCCCCGAGAGAACGCCATTAACTTTAAAAACACTGTATGACCGCGCGCATTGTCCGCCGTAATCGGAAATGCTAAACGCCGTCACTGGGGACCGCATTCGCAACGCCCTAAGACGCGCACATGTTGGCGGTTATGTCGTACAAATGGCGATCCCAAACATCGAGGGAGTGGGGTGCCAAAGCGGCAATATCGCCCACGGAGCAGCCTTATTGTGTTTGTTCTGTTAACTCTGCTCTGTCCTGTTGTGAGGATATTAATGGCCCTACCCCGTAGATGTAATACTCAGGAGGTAACGGACTGACCAGTTGACTTTAAAACAGTTTCGTCCCATGGGGAAAAAGAAATACTGGGGTATTACATTAGGCACACGGGAAATGTAGTTTCTCCTGTTTATTGAGGACGAGTGTTATAAAATATATTGAAATGTCTGTTTTTTCACATAACATAAATATTATAAAATTATTTTAAAAAATTGTCCATAATATAATTACAATAAATTTTAGTAAACTGAACGTTAGACATAAAGGAATTCCCGAGACCTTGAAAAATGTAATGCATGATTGATCAAAATTGATACATGAAGTTACGGCTCCGTCGCTCGTAGCAACTATTCCGCTAGAGACTTGTTGTTGTCGGCCTTGTTTGACTCGCCGACAGAAGAAGCCTGCAATTGTTGAGTCTGCTCTACGAGCTCGGGCCAGAGCAAGTGCACGGGAATATTAGTTGTCCTAGACGAACCATTATGGCGTAAAGGTGGAATTGGGTCCGCGAGAAACCGCGAACGTTATTGTAGGTGTTGGATCTTCAACACGCTACCGGAATAGTGAGACGCCACACAAATATTTTACGATTTATAATTTGATAGCCCACGCCAGATAAAAGTACTCGCGTAAGTGTTTATATGAGTCAATCGTCGGCGAGGCGCGGAGGAAGTTGTATTAATAACCCGCCCTGTGCATTGTTTTCCTCTAATCGTTCGGAATAAATTTGAGTTATGTAACTAAATTTTTGGTAATATTTAGTTAAAATCAATCTGCGTAATCCAGTAATCGACGTCGGAGAGTAGCCGTGACACGTAGCTTTGGCACACCTGTGGGTAATGTAGTATCCGTTACGTTACAGATTATTACAGTACAGTTCTAAAGGGTATAACAAAACTCATTGGAAATTTTCTGCAATCGGTTTCTCATGTTGATCAAAGAAGAAAGTGTGTTAAAACATGGGTCCGGAAAGACATAATTACAGAGTTATATAAACTTCATGAATTTTACTACATGATGATATATCTTGTTATCTCGACTAACATACGAGACGCTGGATACAATTACGACATGAGAAAACAAACTGTGAATAAAATTTAGGTCAAAATTAATACTTTTTGGCAGCCGCAAGTGCTTATCCATCATGTATTAACTCAGTAGTTACTGGGAAGGGCATGGCACGATTCCTTCCCTACCGTTCGACGGCAATCAGCTGGAAACGACCCGAATTTTTCCCGACCAGATAGTGGAATAGAATGAAGTAGATTGCATTTTCGCAATGAATTTTTATTTTCATGTCACATTTTATTTATTAAAAGTACAATAGAATATAATGAAAACAATGTAATGAATGCCAATTTATAAAAACATATTTCAGTACAAAACAGATTGAAAAAACTTCATCCTAGATATTTTAACAGTCCTTTACTTTTCCATTTTCTGTGTATACATACAGTTTTAGCATTTATTTTTATTTTTTTATGTGACTGCTGGTGATTTAATTTTGGTGTTAGTGGCAACATAAGTCATGCTTCAACAAATTCATAGATAAAGAGACAACATGCGTTGCTTGTCCGTTCAAGGTTGACTAGGAATTCCGTTCACAGGGTAGTAAGAAATTGGGAATTTTCATCGATGTGATTTTCCTCAGACTGAGCACAGGAAATGTTAAATTTTATCGGTTGTAGTATTATGAAAATAAAATAATCAGTAAAACACTAATAAAACTCCTCGTGCTTCAAGTTTTGTAAATCGAGCAGATTATGTAAAAATAGACCAGCTTTTGTTTTATTTCGATAGTCCCTCTGGACTCTTACTCTACCAGCTCTGAATCAAGTGAAATGTGATTGTCTGGACCACACTTAGAGTCCTAATATTCGTCATAGATTCTATTATTGTGTTTTCCAAATCAGGAAAGGTTTTCAGGATTATTATTCTTTTGATATTCTTGGTGCTAAGATTATGGAAGTGTGTAGCTCTTATAATTACGACGGGAAATAATCGGACAGTGCCATTTACATGAAAGTAACCGCAATTAACTGGGAAGGAATCTGGTCTCGTCTGTTTGAAGTGTGAAACTGGGAGCATCCGGGGAAGGAGGCATACAAAGTTTGAAATTCAGCGTTGCCCTCATTATTTTTCGCATTTAGTGAGCTTAGTGAGAACGGTTTGTCGAGCCAACTTGTATAGCACGTGTCAGACTTCTCCTTGTTATGAGGGAGACTGATAAATACACGTACAGCCCAGACGGGATCGATTATAAGTGTTTTTAGCCTGAGACAGTCAAATATTTGATGTTTAGCCTGAGTAATATCCAACTCCCGGTGTGTTACCCTGCCCATATCGTACGTGGTCAGCGCTCGGTAGCCTGGTAGATGGTTCTAGACATCGTAGCAGCTGATCAGAAAAACCTTTTGGCAAAGTAAAGACTTCGTGAATGATTAATTATTGTAAATATGACATCATTTTCACTATTCGAAGTCGGGAAACATTATAAACTGTAACTGTTGACTTTTTCTGAAGTGAAACGAACTTGAAATAAGAAACGTACCCTGCGAAGCACCATACGAATACTTAATAGTTTAGTTGGTCCAGTAAGAGTGGATTGTATATGTGAAATGTCAGACTGTAGTGGTTAAATTGCCACAGCCTAAGCTCATACAACTGGAACTGGCCATCATCCAGTGAAGGTCGACGTATTCATTGTATTACGCTTTCTAGACAGAGACTTTGTTGACAGTCACACTATGTGACACGTGCTACTTGACTAATTGAGCTGACAGGAAACAGGTGGGTTCACTAGTGTCCCTAGCGTACATATCGCGACAGCAAATCAAATGAGAGGTTAGCGTAGTAAAACAGCGACTAGGGCTGCCGATTCCCCGGGGATATTACTGCTTGCTAATGAGGTATCGGCTGATTCACGCGCAACTCGAATAATTCATAACTGGCGAGGCTGCCGACACCGCTGCCAATTACAGCCACCATTAGGCCCTTCCTTGGGGGACGATCACCACGCCCGTCTGCTTATGGGTCAAACTGCCTTCCATCTAGTAGCAATACCAGACCACATGTGCGCGCAACTTCCAAAGTAATCGTTGACCAGCGCTCGCATCCAGCCCTACAGCTGCTCTATTACAATCTTAATTCCTGGATGCTTTCTGAGACATGGAGTCAAGCGATTCACGCTTAGAAGCGTTAATGGGTTGTTAAGGAGAAGTGATCTCGAGATAATTTCAGGTTCCCCATTAAGGGATTATGACTACGCTTTCGGTTGTTAGAAGGATCATAAATGACAAGCTAAGTTGAGGAGCAACGTGCACTATACCTCAGAACTCTGAGAATCTTACAAAACTGAGTTTAACTGTCACTGATATAAGTCTACAGTCACTACACCTAAAGAAAATCTGGAGTAGTGTGGCTTCATCCCCGCCACTCTGTTTAGCCAATTTCTCACAGACAAACGGCGAATCGACAACGTCCTTTTACTAAAAACAGAAACCGCTGTAACTAAACTCTGTTCCTCGGGTTTAGCATAAATATCCCCTTATAGATATAAGTATAGTTAAGTTACCTTCAATCCGTGGAGTCTTAATTTGGATGATTTATAATTATAAAGGTCGTATCGACTTCCTGGTCATTAGCTACCACAGTGACAATTAGATGAGTTTTGTTCTATTTTAGAGTCACGTTATAAGGTCTCATTAAGATTAATAATGTGGCACTCATCACCAGGGCTCAGCATGTCTGTGCCTGGAGCCGTGTGATGCTGCTATCGCTTAGAAGAATTAATTAAATTAAAATTCATAGCATCTTTAGATGATTAAAATATATTATATATAAATTTATTTATAACTGCGGAAGTGTAGAATCGTTGTTAAAAAACTAAAGATAAATTAGTTTTTTCAAGTTATATAATAATGCGTAAATCAACTATCATATTCAACTGCCACCATCATTCTGTCTACATAAATTAAGGTCCGAATGTTCTGTGTTGGGGGATAAAACTTTTGGTTGTCAATTAAACATTAACGTTTAAACCACATTTCCTTTTCGGTTTTAGGGTTAATTTTAATGATATTTAAGTCTAGACTATTTTAACATATATGTATTATTGAAGGCCTCTTGTCGCAGGACTCGGCAGCTGGTTGTCTGTTTGCTGACGGCCTCGCCACGTAGAACAGGTCGGTGACTGGCTTTGGACTTACTGTTCAACTTCCCTCTCAGCTCTCACTCGACTTATCCTCTCCGAATGTCCTTCTCTCCCGTTATACAGACCAGCTCCTCAGCTCAGACTCGACTCGACCGTCCTCCTCTCGATCTCCACACTAACTCCTCAGCTCAGAAACTACTCGACTGTTCTCCTCTCCGTCTCCACACCAACTGTCTTCTTCTCTCGCGTTCTACACACCAACCGTCCTTTCCCCACCTTTTCCCTCATCACTTCATTTTTCTCGTTCCATCTGGACCACCAATAACCACCTATCATTTTGAACAGAACAGACCCCCATTGCCCGCGAATTTGAGCAATCTTCGCCATTTTGACCACTGGCAGGGAGAAATAATTTATGCGCCGGCACGGACAGTAAGGTACAAGCAAAAGTTCACATCTTTTTGTGCTGGTCTACCCCACAAAATTCTTCAGGTAGATGTTCCCACGTTATTTTCTAATCCTCCCCCCCCCCGCACATGGAACAAACAACGAGTATTCCATGCGGTCAATCGGATACTAAAAAAAGAATCTTTTTAATAATTACTTAATAATTAATATCTTAACAACTACTTAATATCTAATATCCACTACGTGTGGTTTACTACAGTACGACATTTGATTCATAAAACGTTTCTATCGGTGTAGCATACAGAGGTGAAAGTGATTACGGTACTTTGTCGGATGTCATAAGCTTCAGATGCTACAATATATGGCATGTACAAAATATTTTTCATGGCTAGCCAAATTTACATGAAATTTGTTTTTGACAATGTGCTTGTTTACGAAATTAATATTTATTCTTTTGTTTCGGAAAAAAATATATTCCAATCTGAAGAAAGGAATTGAATTATAAACTACTTTCAATGAGTCACAATTAATTAGAGAGAAAATGAGTTGCAATTGGTTATTGGGAAGCAAGTTTTGATAGAAGATATTTATATTTTGAAAGTGGAAGGTAGTTAACAGTGAGGAGTGATAAGAGACTTACGCAACAAATATGAGTATAATTTTTTTAAAAAATTGTAAGAAATGATTTCTGATGACAGGGAGGTGTTTAATAAGACTATGAAGAAAGGAAATAAATATTATTATGAGAATTGCACAAGCTGCAACTAGAGGGAGACTGCTGCACAATACAGTAATTTTTTTTCGGTAAAATTTACCTATACAATTCATTATTTGTTATTACCCTAATCATTAAGTTCAGTAATTTTTATAAATTTGTGCCAACAATTCCATTTGAAACGGAGAAATTAAGGTGGAGCAATAAACTTGTAATTTGAATTACTTTTGATGTTATGAAATATTTGTTAACATTATTTAATATTAATATTAATAAAATAATAATAAAACCAGACGTGTTTTATTAAAATTCGAAGTTATACTTCTTAAAAAATACGAATATTTTCGTGGATTGAAACTCATTCTTGGTTTTTATTTTACAAAGGCTTACTAAAATTCATTATTACCCCTTCGCAAAAACCTAATCTTTTATTGGAAATGATAAAATCCCTAAATTATGCAACTAACTGTTGATATAGACCCGCAAGATTTAAAATATTAATATCCTGATTATTCTATAGTCAAATTTAACAGTTTTCATTGAAGAGTTAATATTTTTGTTTTTTATTTAAGAGAATAGAAAGTTCTTGGCGTTTGTTGCGCTTACGATATGAAGTTTGAAGTCTTCAGCAACGACGTGTTATCAGTGAATGTGAACTACGGCGGAATGGCCGTGGGTTTATTACCGCACTGAGGGGGGGGGGAGGGGGGCACCGAGAAGTTTGTCGAGGCACCCTTCGCCAAAGTTCTCACTAGTGACGTCCATTGTCGGCACATGAGACACATCAAAGCGAAGTTCTTCCAGATGCGATGCTTGTCCCTAATTAGGGCGCACCCACGTGTTTTAGAAAGCGCATAATAGAGCTGGGTGTTGAGGTACGCGAACTGTGAGAACCGAGATGGCTGGCTGCGTTCGTTAGGATCGAGTCGCTTCCGACAGACATCTCCCGTATCCACATCCTACTTAATAATGCATTCCAACTAGTCTACGTCGAGAATAAGCTAAATGGCAAAGCTGCGCATCTCAACGTTTTCACCCTTTTTTGGTTGAATTTCCTTAGTTCCACGAGTGAAGTTCTTGGATGTTTGGGGGCTTACTGGTTTCTTAATCAGTTTACATTAACAAAATTTTTAAATTACTACTTGATACAACAAGATAATTCAGCGAGAACATTTTATCTCCATCGTTTCAGAACGTTTCTATGTTGATACACGCAAAGAAGAATGTAATAATTTAATGTTAGACTACTTTGCAATAATCAATTTTAATCAATGACGAATTAACGACCCGCATAGCAAAACAGACTTTTAAACAATATTTTGAAGAATTTCTTACATAAACTAGACGTATCGACTATCAATTATGACCCTTGTCAATACACGAGTTGGTTTATTTTATTGACAAGGATCAGAATGGATAGTCGAAACGTCTAGTTTATATTAATAATATTTCCAAACTTTATTTAAAAGTCTGTTATATGGTTCGTTAATTCTCACTGATTATGTTAATCACAGACTTGAATGTTCTCATATTAAATTTAATGTTATAAATACTAATTACAGTGGTATTGGGGGGGGGGATCAAATCTCTAATAACATTAAATTAGAAAGAAAAATAAGTTCTTAATTAAAAAAAATAAGTCTTCTTCTGACTCCCTTGATACTGCAATATCACCGGCAAACCATAGGGTTGCAGTATAATTCCTTTTCAATATTCCGTTTTAATTTTCTTCATCGCCTGCTCTACATATAAGCGATACAGCTTGGGTGACAGACTGCATCCTTGTAGTTTGCTTTCTTTCATGCCCTTCAATTCTAATTACTCTTGACTGCCACCTATAGAGGCTATGGATAACTCTTCTTTCTCGATAATTTATTCTTGTAATCTTCAAAATCCTTAATAGTTTTTTTCCAGTTTACATTATCAAAGGTTTTATCTAACTCTACAAATGCCATGAACTTTGGCCTGTTTATTCTTATCACGTCTTATAAAGTTATACGCCGAGCCAATATTGGTTCTCTTGACCCTACATACTTCCAAAAACCAAACTTATCGTCTCATAACTAGCATTCTATTTGTCGTTCCATTCTCTTATATACTATTTTCGCATAAAAAAACGAGGATGAAAGGATAACTTGCTGACTGCGGGGCTCACTTGATTATGTCGGGAATGCCTCGTTCTCTCTCTGTTTTTTATCAAAGTTTTCACATGCCGAGATAACTTCACCTAATTTGGGAGGTATATGTACTGGGGTCGAAGACCTTGGACTTATAGGAAGAGTTGTCCGCTGATCTTATTGGATCTAAAATTGGTGCATGAACGGAGAAGAGAATGCTGCGACCCCACAACAAACTCGTCTCCCGTCATTCGGAAGGGCATGAGAGTAGTACTTAATGCCCAACCTACCTGATGCAGGTTTTCTAGGATTTTCCCTACATCTTTTTAAGTGAAACACCGGGTAGGATCTTTAAACTACAGCCTGGGGGCCTTGCTCTATCTTTCGCATCCCTTCTTTTAAATTCCCTTCCTATGCTATTAAAGGGGAATCGCCTGTTTCAGGATCACCCTCATGTAGCCTGTTAACACAACACACACACACACACATATATATATATATATATATATATATATATATATATTTGACTGCATGAGATAGTGAACTAACATAATTGTCCTGTGCTGTCCGCATCTATCAGCCCCAATCTTCTTCGGTATGAGTATAATTATATTTTTAATAAAATCTTCTGGTATTCCTCATGTTTCGTAGATTTCGCAAACTGACCTGAACAGTCATCTTATTGCTTCTTCGCCGGATGATATTATCAACTCAGCTGTAATGCTACCAGTTCCTGACGCTTTACAATTGCTCAGATCTGTCAGCACCCTAACAAGCTTCGACCTTTAAATTTTATCCTCCAACTCTTCATAATCTACCTCCTCTTCTTCTCCTTTTATTACTGACTGATCTAGATTTCAGCCGTGATATAACTTTTCCTTCCATCCTTCCGCCTTTTTTCTTTAACCAGAATGGCTTCCCATCCGCTCTCCTGATGTTATTGCTAATATTTTTCCTCTCTCCAAAACTGTCTTTTATTTTCTTATAAGTTGCGTCTATTTTCCCTTCCTCCATGAAATCTACAACTGCTTTGCATTTCTCTTGTAGCCAAGGCTCTTTGGCTGCCTTGCACTTCCTATCTATCTCATTATTGAAGCGTATTACCATTTTCATCCCTCGCGTTTTATATTTACGCCTTTCGTCAATCATTTTATTATTTATTGTGTTATCCATATTTTCCTATTTGTGTGAGCTATTCTTTCAATTTTTTTCGTCGGCTGCTATACTCATTTCTTCCTTCAAAAGTGTCCATTTCTCTGCTATATTGTTTATTTCTCCTTTGTCAATTAATCTACTCTTGATATCCACTGTTTTTCACAAATAAATTTTATTATTGTTTAATTAATAAGGATACAACGTTTCATCCAACTTTGAGTACTTATTCAGGTAAATTTTTAAATGGATGCACTATTGTATTACGAGTAATTGGTGTAGTAGCGGTTAAAAATTTACCTGAAAAAGTCCACAGAGTTGGATGAAACGATGTATTTAAATCAAATAATACTAATTAAATTTATTTGCTGACTTATGTGGCAATAATTTTTATTTATTTGTTATTAAATTTAACGTCAGAAAATGATGTTTGTATCACTCATCCCATATATGATAAACGATTACTCTGAAATACCACCTGATGCCACCAATTCTCACAGACTTGGGACAATCGCACATCGCGCCTTCGTTTCAGTGTATTATTGCCCCTGAATGAAACCGTGAAACCGACAACTTCCCTCACGCCACTTATTTTTGATTTCGTACTGCCAAATTCTGTATTTAGTTGTGTTTTACGATTACAGTGGGATTCCGAACTAACAATGTTGGATGACGTCATCCAACGCCGTAGTTGCGTTCTAACTTCGCTAAAATCTCATCTTCTCCATATCCTAAGCACCTTCAACTGTATCAAATTAAATATTACTGGGGAACTTGCTCTACTTTGCTTGGGTCAGTATCCCTTGTACATCAGTTTTAACAAATACTAGCAATTTTCAGTTATTTTTTATGTTAATCGTGGGAATGAACTTTATAAGTAATGCTGTGACGTAATAAACATAATATTTATGTTTTGCTTTCTGTAATAAACTTCTCGAGTGTAATGTTACGGGCAATAATGAAAGGGAACGGTAAATTATAGAAGATGGAACGGAAAGTTAATTTTGCAAAATGTCTCAAGTGGCTTTAGGAACAAAAGCTGCATATGATCAACCATCATAATAGTTGTTTCACCTACGCCCAAATTCCTATACATTTTTCGTAATTATAAAGTTTTGTGGAATAACAAGGAAAAATTCAGCAACGGAGTGTAGACCAACAGATGAGAGGGAAAGTTGAGGGTTCATCATCATGCTACTATTTTCGTCCTTGTTTGCTTTCGATTGTCGGTTTTGCAGTTCTCTTCAGCGAAGTATTTTACGATTAGTGACACGACCCAGCCAGAGTTGTGTTGTCGGGTCGGAGACAGTGTTAATCCCGACACCCCGAGAGGGCCGGACATAAATGATGCGCCGGGGGACTTGTCCTTAGACGGTGATCGATAGCTGAGGGGGTCGCCACCCTTTAACAAGTTCCTAGTGTGTGTTACAGGCGCTAATGACGTTTCGGCCGACAGATTGGAACGAATCAGGGCTTGTGGCCGGCTGCGGGGGCAATATGCAAAGTTGCACATCTGCAGCCCGCCTTCTTTGTTCACATTCAAATCATAGTTTTGAAGGTTAAGAGCTAGCGGTAAATTGGAACCACCACAAGCAACAATGCTTGAGTGTGCCCTTGTTACACTACATATGTCGTAGAAACATAACTCATATATAGCGCTTTTGACATCGGGGTTAAGCGGAACAATTATGGTACCTTATAAAATAATCGATTCAATGTTTAACATATCCAACATTTGTTTCGCAATCAATTTTTTTCGTTCGACTCTATGTGAATATGGTGCAAATCTAAGATTGGTTGACAGATTTCTAAAGAGCACAAAAGATTTTCTTCTCATATACGGACGAAAACTAGGCAATATAATAGCCAAATATTGTTTCAAATTCCATTTCTAATTCAATTTCAGACATTCATTTTCTGTGATTACTTAATCAACCGGTAAATATAGCGTCACTAAGAGTTGTTGGGCCAGTAACTATTTCAGAACATCGTCCCTATTCAAATCAAATGATTTAGCACCGTCGACGCTAAACAGGACCGTTTTTGAACAATGTCAGTGGTAAAAAATTGCAGCTCCTGTAAGTAATGACGAAAAAAAACGAAATATTTTTAATCAGAGAATTTAATTTACTCATTTCATTAGTCCTCGAATAAGAAAAAATAGGAAAATTACTAATTAATTCTTACATGCTGCAATTTATAACAGCTAGACGTTTAATTGTTCATAACTAAACATCGGGACACATTTTCCTGCCCAACATAGCTAAAACAACAATATAATAATAGATTAAGTTATGAATCGTATAATGAAATATATTGCTGAAGAACCCTCCCCAATTTAATTCATATTTTAGTACATATTAAATTCAGAGAATATTCTGAGACAGACAGAGAAATTGCGGAAAGTATAGGATTAGAGCAGCAGCCTGTCGAGAAGATCTGTGTCTGCTAACAAGGCTAGCTTGAATATTTCAATGGTCCTGCCATAATTTCCCCAATTCGCGATGCCATAGCACTCGCGGGAATGAAATACATAAAGTAAACCATTTTTGTTGTGCCTATGCCAACATGTTGCATTGATGTTATGAGAAAATAACACGATCAGATTTGTTTCCCATAAATCATATTTATATGACGATTCCACTTTCATCTGTTGTCGGTCTGAAGACTCAGAAAAAAGGCATGAGATGAAAAATTATCAAGGGAATTATTACTAACATAAACTGAGAACTGAAATATCTTAGATGTTTGTGACATTCGTGTAACGAATTTATTTTAGACAGCGTACTAATAGTGACAATTTATTAATATAAATAAAAAAAGTAAAGACTAAAAAAGTGTTAGGAACAAAGCACGTGATTAAATTCCAATCATATAAATGAATATGATCATCTTCCGCTTCGACAGCATGCTTTTGTTTTCTCTTTTTAAGATAGGATTCTAGGAGAAGAAAATCTATGATCAATAGTGTCAAAGCTTTAGAGAAATCAGCAAATATTCCATATACCTTCATTCCTTTATGCAATGAATTCTCAAAATATGAATGATATCGTACATTGTACTATTATTAAGGAAAGTATGATGTTCGGGATTTAAAATATTACAAAACAGGCCTTTGGTCTTGGAATTTGTAGATTTAGAAAATTCGTTTTATACTGTTAATTGGAGCAAAATATTGTTAAGATGTTAGGATTGAAAAAACGAGAAGAAGGAGGTATCAATAGCCTCTACGGATGGCAGTCAGCAGTTATTCTACTCGTAATTGAAGGGCAAGAAAAGAAAGCAGAAATCAAGAAAGGAGTAAGACAATGATACAGTCTGTCGCCCATGCTCTTTAACTGATTCATAGAACAGGCGACGAAGAAAGTTAAAAATGAATATGAAAATTTAATCAAACTGCAAGGAGAAATAATAAAAATCCTAAGGTTTGCTGATGATATTGTGATATTATGGGAGTCATAAGAAAACCTGGAAAACATACTAAATGGAATGAACGTGATATTGGAGGAAGAGTTAAATGTGAGGAATAATAGAGAGAAAACCAAGGTAATGGAATGCAGTATGGGAAATAGTGGAATAACAAAGGGTGTTAGATTGGGAAGGGATATTTTGAAGGGAGTTAAGGAATTCTGCTTCTTGGAAAGCATAATAACTAGGGATGTTAGAAGTATAGCAAACATAATAGGATAGCTCAGGCAAGAAAAGCTTTCGCATAAAAGAGGAACGTACTTACGGCAAATATAAATATGAATTTTATGAAATCATTACTAAAAATGTTGGTACGGAATGTGACGTTATATGGGTGCAAATGTGGACGATAGGAGTAGCAGACAGAAAAATAATAGAAGCTTTTTAAATGTGGTGCTACAGGAAAATTCTAAAAATCAGATTGATAACTAACTAGGAAGTTCTAACCACAATACGAGAAGAGAGTACAATTTGGAAGACTTCGACCAAGAGAAGGGATAGGTTAATAGGCCACGGTTTTTAGACGTGAGGGTTTTGTAAAATAAGCATTAGACGGAAGTGTGTAGGCCAACAACAGAAGAGAGATACCATGGATGTAATACGCTAAGCGGAATAGGGAGGATGTGGGATGTGCTAGCTATGTATAAATGTAAAAACTTTTTTATAAACCGAGAAATGGACTTCAAGTGTCAGATGGCGACTTTTCTTGAACAACGAGATTAGTTTTACCTGTTTTCAGAGCATCGGGAAAAAATTCAAGTTGGAAATGAATTGAAGTGGAGATGCCATGTCATCGGCTTATCTGCTTCTTCGAAACACTTCATGTTTCTTATTACGGTAATTATTTCATCTATACATGTATGAATATGATTTTGGAAGCGTGAAGTAACGTTTTCAAATGCTTATTCAAATGATTATGATTTCCTTCTATGAAGGCGAGGAGAATAAACAAACTGCATCGGACTCTTAATATTTTTTTGTGATACGTATAAATGGTCTCTGTATTGAAAAGTCGTAACATGCCAATAAGATCTATTTATCATTTGGTAAACTATAATAAATGCGAATGACTACCACGAACATAGGCGTTAAAGAAGAGCTTAGTTTTGTAACGTAATTCAGTTTGCGAAATCGCGTTTCCCTGATTTTTATAGATATTCATTATCACGTTCTGAGTTAAATGTAGTTTAATTAGGTTTCAACTAATTTTAATTGACTGTATAAGAGGTTTGTACAGGAACTCGTGTTTAATATTATATGACTTACGGAGAGCATTTATAAAATTTAAGTGGTCTCTCGCATCGTCAAAGCAAAGTGTTACAGTCAGAGAAGTAATTTTATCCTTCGTGACCTTTCTCCATTACTTCCTCTCTCATGTTTTTATCGTCTCCGGTTCAGCGTTTTGACTTGAATGAATGAAATACGTTTCCGCTATTACCTTGTTTGCCCGGTAGGGCTCTCTCAAGAATCACGTGTGTTACAGTTGAATTTCCATTTCTCGCCGGTGGAAAGATTAGTGTAACGGCAGAGGTCACTTTATTCAGTAATTATAATTTTGTTAAAAGTTGACTAAAGCAGTAATGGTTGTATGGTTCTCCGTGAGCGTTGTGACGAGGGTGTACAGCGTCTTGGCTGAGGGTGTACCGCGACAACTGCGTCGCATTCACACACAAAATAATGCAAATCACACTAATTACGGCGTGCAAATATCCGTGAAGCGCCAGCCAATGCGGATTTGCCGCCCGCGCCACCGGAAGCCCGCGCCACCAGGAATCATATTATATATTTTTTATTTAGGAAAAAACTTCCACCCTTATAATTCGATCAGAAGCACCCCCTCACTCCTCCGCCGACCCCGACTCTTTTTTATAGGCTGCGACCCTCCTCTAAACCCATTTCACGCTTCAACCCCATTTTTTTCACACGCGAGCAAACCCTATCCTAAACTCCATACACCCTTAAAAATCAGCCACTCCATCGTTCGTTTTCCGATGCAGATACTGGCGTGCCAAAAACATGCAAATCGCTTGCTGCTCCTCATTATACAGAAATAGCGCTTCATACAAACGAACACGGTTCCGGTTTCTTTTGTCTCTAACTGCTTATCATCACTTTTTTAAAACAAAATTAATAAAATACCTTAAGTGCACTTTATATTGAATCACGGATAAAACACAGCTAATCATTGGATCATTATAATCGAAACTGTCATATAATTTCTTCATAACGGTGAAAGCCAGAATCCACCTAACTGTTTGAAAACTAAATTTAATTGTAGGTAATATCACTAAAATCGTCAACAGATAACCTACATTATAATTTTAAAACATTTAAAAAAAATTTCTAATCCATTCTAGTCATTAACCCAGTGCAATCAATTCGAAATATATATATTTATTTTATTTCATTTGCGCTTCACTTATTAAATTATTTCCTTGGTAAGTTTATATCAATGGCTATCCCAAAACCTCTGTTTATAAAGAATAAGTAATATGTTGTTATAATTGTTATCAAACTAATATGCACACCTATTTTAATTGAATAATTAGGATTAAATTTAAATTTTAAAGTTAAATTTTTAAGATAATATAGCATCAAAATTTGTTAATCATATAATTACCCTGAGTAATAACTGTTGATTATACGTCAAAATTCCTGCATTTAGTAAAATTAACTTAGAAAAATTAGTAACAGGATATTATAGCATTTTTAATAATTTCATAATTTGAAGCATGACTTAACTTAAATTTTGTAAGAAATAATTCGTGCTCTAAATTTGCTTTTTGAATGTTTCCTGTAATTTAAGATAAGCAGTTATATAGTAATAAAACAGTTTTAAGCACATATAAGGTGCGATTAAATCTTCTCTTCTAGTATTCTGGTACTACTGAAATGTTATTTAGTTTTATAATTTTTTTCGGAATATCGGTGCATCATGATTTTATTAACTTGCTAATCATACTTCTACATAATTTCATGTAGGGATTTAAAAAAAATTTAATTCATACTAATTATTATTCTGATCAAAAGTCAATTTCAGAGTAATTATGCTCCAGTTTTACAGTTAGCGCATCACCTTGTGGAAGAATTCATGCCATATATATATGAAAGTGTTCTTGTATGTTCTCTATTATTTTATAACATATCATTAATGTACAATGATATAAATTTACCATGAATGTTTCCTTACAATATATATTGATTAGGAACTTCTAACCTTGTTAAAAATTACTCTTTCTCCTTTGTTGCTATGTGACCAGTTGATTTATGGGTTAGAAAATGTAATGGATATATTTCGAAAGGAGTAAAACAAGCGTGCACTTATTATTTGAAAGTAATCTAGTTAATTTAGGCTGACTCTTTCTGACAATATATTTCCATACGTCAAACAACGTCAATATTGGTTCAGATACTACTGTGGAGTTAATCAACAAATTAATTATGAAACAGTTTTCTTATTTGATATATTTTTACATAATTTCTTCTAACTTGCAGAAGGTAAAAAAATTTATTCCATAAGGAAATAATTACACTATGATCAATTTATGTTTTATTATTTTTCGAAAAATTTATGTCACGATTTTTTTATTATATAAGTGACGAGAGGAATTTAATACAGAACCATAAATTTTTGGAACGTCTATCCAAACCATTGATCTACTTTACTATTTGATATATCCGAATTCGAGTAAGCTCAAAGTTATCTCAATCGTTACATCAATTCTATAAGGAATGCGTATTTGTTACATCACATAAAATAGGCCAGTAAGTGAATATCATTGTTCATTTATTAATGTGTGTGTTGAGAGTGAGTGACTTAAGCATTCTAATTTAAGCTATTTAGAACGACAATTACAAAACGCCTAATACTTCCCAGTATTCGTTTCTTCAGTACGCTTCAAGTCAATTTCAGTTGGTCAATTAATTGTTGGCAAAATTTAAAAGCTTACCATCGTTCCATGTATTTAGTTTTTCGGGTTTATTAAATCAACACAATCATGTACGCAAATGTGATTCTGGAGTGTAGTGAGTGAAAATGGCCAACGTCTAATAAAAAATAACACCACGTCAGAATAGTATAGCTGTAACATTTTATGTTGAACGGAAACGGAACTGGTAAATGGCAGTGTAGTAAAGTTATATTTAATTCTGTAGGAGAGCTGCTTCGTTGGAACCTCACAACCATCAAAAAGGGAAATGAATACAGTTGACAATGACTCGTGCTACAGCAAACACCGAGACCAACCGCAGACATACAGAGACAAAGAGCACAAAATATGCCAACAAATGGTTTTTGTTTGGAACAACATGACAGACGGACGTTCGTCATGGTGACGTAAACGAAAATCATTGTTAAATAGTCCTACTTTGCAAAAGCGCTACACTGTTCAACAAGATGTCAGGAAACGATCCTTTGATAAAAGTTAGGACAAAATGGACAGTCGGATGAATAATTTTCCCAACTTAATACTAAATAGTAAGCCGATAAGCAGTCACACAATTATTATTCCACGTTAATATTTACAAAGTATTATTAGCTCAATTTTGTTACTGTGCTGCCGATCGTTATGGCAACACGGTGTACTACCACATTTCGTAAGGAAGAGGTCAGCTTTATTTTAGTTTATAATATTTTTTGTATAGATACGACTGACAACAAGAATTTAAAAATTACCGCTTTGTCATCCACCACTTGATGGTGTTGCTATTTCCATACTCTTGATTGTTTGTAACGATGTAAAGTCCTCTAATGTACTGTGCATTTCCCGTGGGTTTCGGTGCTGTCTAATACAAAGGCGAAACCATCTCGCCTCATCAGAGCGCGGCTCCACATAGAATTGGCGTCGCCAGTAAACACGGGGCCAAACGCTTCACTGGCAACAATGTCTGCGCGTCGGCCGCTTTTCTTTTGTTTAGCACGCTACCATTGGCCGCCGCGGTTGCCTAGCAACGGCGAGGAGCCGGGGGCGGCGCATGCGTACTGCGCCCCCGGGACGCTGATGCATCTTAAAATGTTTCAGCATGCGAAACGAGGCAAAGGAGAAGGAAGAAAGGAGAACAGATGATTCGGAATGAAGTCTAAATTGGTACAAGCGGTAGGTAGTATCGCAGAGGGACTCGCTACAAAATAGACTGCTTCTCTTTTGCTCTCAGCTAAACGTTGTCATCCTTAACTTGAAAAATATTTACGTTTTGGATTTGACCGTGCTTCTAGGGAGATTGAAAAAATTATAATTGTAATAATTTTATCGGCTAAAGGAATAGCAACTTCCAAATAGACGAACTGAGACTTGGAAACCAAATTTGTGTTAAAATGTGTAACAATTAGAAATTTAACTTTGACAATTTAAATCCTAATTTATCAAATATTTTTTCTAAATTTGTACCAGCTTCATTATTTCATTACGATACGTTTTATTACCACGCATAAATTAGAATGACAGAATTGCAAGTAAGATGCAGTCCATTTAATTGCCGTATGGGTTATAAAGTTGGGCTGTTTAAAAGCTGCTATCTAGGAAAAAAGAGCAAGTTAAAAGTATTTGCCCGCGTCTATGAGTTGTATGAAACTTCTTTTCTTATATTACTCCTTACAGGCTTTAACGTTTTTTTGGGGGGTTAACAGGCTACATGATGGTGATCCTGAAACAGGCAACTCCCCTTTAATAGCTTAGGAAAGGAAGTGAAAAGGGGGGATGCGGAAGGTAATATGTGGCTGCATAAAATAACTAACTGTCCGTATTATGACTTACATATTTACACCATTAAAACTTAAGAGCGACAGAATTATCATTGAAGGACCCACTAAATGCTCAAACTTATAAATGAAAGAAACATTAATTTCTGATATTTTATATAATGTAGTCAATTTTTTCATAATGTATATTCAATAATAATTTCTATTGGCATAGGCATTCCTGTTGTTTTATAATCACCACGCAGGATTAATGCCGTTGGGAAAAGTATTACAATTTGATCGTGAACGCACAGCGGCATTAACCGCAGTAATTATAACAAAGAGCCAATTTGTACGAAATATAATAACAGCCTTTTTTCGCTCGGAACATCATCAGAGATATTATATAAGAATTACATAACGTATAAATGAAATCTGGAGAGTTTTCTCGGTCAAGGTAAATAACTGATACAATATTTCTGTTGCATAGTTTTAATTCAACATGAAAAAAAAACATACAATCAAAATAATACTTCCAAACATCTCATTTATTTGGAACTAAATGTCAAACTTAATTTAAATATAAATATAATACGCGAAACTCGCTGCGAGACGAATTTACAGTGTGATCCCATAACATCTACACTACCACTTGAAGCTTCTAAGACGCACGTCTTTCTGCCACATCCGCACCAGACCGGCGGTCGACCTGTCTCAAATCACTCGAGGTAGTAACTTTTAGTTTTACAAAACACCTAAGTGACCAGTAGAGGTAGTGGCGTAGGAGCTCCCACTTTGGCATCCGGGAGCAGGTCCACCTAGGAAGAAGCTATTGCACAAAGTAATTATAGTGCCGGTTTTAGAGAGTTGAGCCCTGATCATCGTAAATTCACCGACTGCATCGCCAAAAAAGTAAATATAGGAAAAAATACTTCAATATTTCTTAGAAAATTAGACTTTTGGTATTTAACAAAAGCTACAACGGAGTTGGACTTTGGAAACGTGTTTTAGGAGTGTAACTGATAAAAACAACTCAATGATTGTTGAGTACAGGACTCAGAACTTACGAGTTTATTAGAATTTAAATTGCCTGTTTACAATCGGCACGTTGAGCAAGCATCAATTTTGTAATTAGTTATTGATGTCACAGACCTCAACTCTCAAATTTAGCACTGGTCACACTTTCCCAACAGTGTTCTAATATCAGCAATAAACTCCGATTTAAACCTACTTTTGCCGTGGAACATTATTACAAAATTAAACTCGCGTTGGATCACTGTAGGTATCGTTCACTTGGATACACTCAATTTCTTTCAAGTTCGTTAACGTCGCTCAAGTTAAATACTGTTGATTAGGATAATGGATTAGGCGACGTATTTCTAGAGTCTGTTTCGTGATCGCCGCTATCACACGGCAGCGCAGCTGTCCATGAGCACGAGCACACGGTCCTCGGTTCACGACGTGTGGTGAGAGCTGAGCGAGTGGTGCGAGCCCAAGGGGTGGAAGTACGGGTGTCCGTAGCCCTGGGCCCCAGGGGCGGCGCCGCTCCCTGGGGGCAGCGAGTACGGGTAGGGGGCGTACAGGAGCCCCCCGTGCTGGTGATGCGAGTACGAGCCAGGGAACGGGGGCCCCGGAGCGGGGGGCGGCGGCACCGTGGGCGAGTTCACGTCCATGCCGGGGTTCTGCTTCTTCCACTTGGTGCGTCGGTTCTGGAACCAGATCTTCACCTGCGTCTCCGTGAGGGACAGGCTCAGAGCCAGGTTGAGTCGCTCGCAGACGGACAGGTAACGCGTCGTCTTGAACTTGTTCTCCAGGGCCACGAGCTGCTCGTACGTGAACGCCGTCCTCGCTCTCCGGGGTTTTCCGCCCCCGCCGTTGCCCGAGCCGCCCCCGGACTTGCCGTCGCCTCCCAGAGACTTCTTCTTCTTACTGCTACCCCCGGAGGCGCTCTTGTCGTCAGAGGCGTCGCTGCAGAGATCGTCTCGCACGCCGCAAGAGTCGTCTTCGTCCCCTGTCAGGTCCTTACCTAAAAACAATTTACAGTTTTAAGCAATGCTTAAAATAATATCAATCATCCAATTTACAAGAATAATGTATTTGATAGAGTTTTATTCGATACATTGCTAATAATAGCAGTTTCCAGTTCATTTTAGACTTACTTTTGGAAGAGTATGCCTAGGCAGAAAGACTAATCCTATGTGGAAACACCATATTGGACGTTAGTCTCTCAGCTCAAATGATGTTAGTACTATCCGCCTTATCAAAGACAAAAGATAGTTCTGATCTTAATGGTGGCTTCTTGAGCTCTCAACACAGCGCCTCTTAAAGGTCTAATAAGATAATGTTTCAATCCCCGACTCAAAGTTGTAGCGGCACAAGAATACCATTCACTTGTTTGTCAGAAGATGGAAAATTGATTGCACATATTTGAACCATGTCTTGTCATAATCTTGGCATACTGAATTTATTTGCAAACTATTGCACATAATTTATCGCAAATTTAAAAAATGTTCTTAACCTATCAGTAATGGCAATTTTCTTAACATTAATTAAAAAAGTCGTTCGTTTAATTCATCATCCAATTATTTTTACCAGATATATAAATAACATCCATTCTACATCACCCCGACACTTATGACGGTGACAAATTATTTGAAGTCAAGAATCAAGTTTCATGAAAGGAAATGGTTGTACTAATGGGACATATTTTTTCAGACTACTAGTAAATATTGGTTACATAATAAATATTAAGGAGAAATCGAGACTATGTCCAATAAAATTAGAATTTTATACAACACGTGTCTTAACAGATGCTCAAAATATTGAAAATTGCGAGAAGTAACACAACAACAAACATAGAAGAAGATTTAAAAAAACGTTAAGACAGAACAGTCCGAAGCGAGATAATAAAAGTAACTAGAGTTCAAACTTCCACAAAAACAAACAAAAAAGTATCGTCTCATAATAAATATTTACGTTTTGATATGGCCATCTTGTTAAGTAGAAATATGCCATGATGTGACGATAATCTCACCTCAGCTCCTGATTTGAGGTATTAATTGAGTTCACTTGTAAATTGTTATAGAAGCATTGGATTCTTCAAGGAAGTTCAATGATATCATTAAAAGTAAAAGATCTACGATGGAAGAATAATTATTATTCTTAATCATGGATTCTTCACTTGCTTTAACACTGCGTGTATGGAAAATTAAACAAAATATAAACCAAAGAACTCAAAGTCATATATAAACTTTAGTGGCTTTATTATTCAGCCAACAAAAGTAAATGTATGTTGCTACGGTTCGAACGGTGTGCAGAAACATATTTTAAAATGTTAAATATGTTACCTGATTAATAAACTTAAGATTATATGTGATAATGCGTGGAATAGAAAAATTGTCTTTGCTGGAGAGGAAAAATAAATAATTCTAAGCAAACATAAAAGGGAGCAAAATATAATAGAATCTATTAAAGTGACGTGTAGTGCAGCTTATTTTTGTATATGTGAATTGAAAAAGTGTGTATGTAGTTTAGTGTTTGCTGTAAAGTATTAATGTTACGTTGAACGTTTGATGGAGGAAGATTTATAATTAATTAGTTAAAAACCTTTATATGCTCATAAAGGTATCTAATTAATAGTTTTACTTATCTCGTCAAATTTAATTGTTCATGGTTTCCGGATAAAATTTATTACTTACTACTTGGCGGTGGGTTTAAAAAATTAAAATCGACGTTAAAAATATTGGTTGTTCGGATGAGGGAAATTTAGTTTACGACGCCTCAAGCGAAAAAATCATTCAATGCTGAAGTAACATATATAGTGGTATTTCCTGAATGCGTTTTAGAGCTTTTTTTCTTAAAAGGTCAAACACGTGTATCAATGCAAATAAAATATATATCATCTCTGAAATTAGTTCTATAATAAAATAAACATAAATTCGTGTTATTCAACTGCTTGCATACTACTAAAATTTCTTTTTATAAAAATTCATTCATTGACACAAAACACATGTCAATTAAACTTTATATCAAGAAGAAGAAGAAGAAGAAATTAAGTATTTCCTACACTGTAGCTAATTATTGGCTTACCGTGATTAATGTTATTATATATTATGACTAAAGATTTATTTGGAAGAGTATGGACCATAATTAAATTAAGGTAGGTGTGTAACAATTTTATAGCGTCGCTTAACATATGCAGCAGAAATATTTTATTTTCTGTGCGTGAGAGCATTAAGTTTTGTTGCAGAGGAACATGGAAGCCGTATGGACCAAGTACAGCGAACGTGTGATACGTTTTTGCAAGCGTCTCATCTTGAGCCATGTAAGACTCTCCTTGTTCCATAATCTTCCTAAATGAGCTCAAGTAATTATACCGGGCTGCTAATTAGAGTTGGAGGAGCCGGAGAGGGAGGGAGGATTGTTTTAAAGACCAACTAAGTGTTTAGTTAAATTCGCCATTTACAAGGGAGGGGTCGGGGACGGAAGGGTGAAGCATAGACGATGACGATGTAAATTGTGGAGTTTTGGGGAAACATTGGTTTTAAGTTGTTGTTCTTAAGTGAAGGGGAAAATTCGGCGGAGGGAGGTGTGCGAACAATCTCCCCGTCCCACACAAAAGTAGCAGTGGCAGTTAATTACTTGTTGGAAAACCTCAAGAGGGCTAATTAGGGCTTAATGAACGCAAATTTGAAAGATTAAGCAAAGCGGAAGAGAACTCTGTACAAGGGAAAGGGCGAAAACTAAGAAGACTAAAACTTATCGACCTCAATATGGAAGGGATAGTTTACACGAACGCGCCCATTCTAATACACGTTTAAATTAAATTCTGCCACAAGATACGTACAATGTAGTATTTTATTTAAGTGTAACTATAGGAGGTTGCTTATCATTTTATTTTAAAATACATTTAATTGTTTTATAATGTGAAATTTTAGGTAAATCGTGAAACTTAATTTAGGTTGTATACATTAAATTATAGCAGGTGTGTTTATATTAACATATTATCGGCAATGTATCTTTTTATTATAATATTATGAACTCTACTATGGTTTATTATAGGTCAAAAATATTTCACTAATCTATAATCGTCAAAGATTCCGTACTTTCTTGAACAAGTATTTACAGCCAATCTGACGAGGGAACTTTGTTCGTTATTGATAAATATTATTTTATTGATTAGGTTTGAGTCTCACCAACCATTAAATATTTTTTCGTTACAATCAAGTCTATTAAAATGGTCGTTAGGCCTATTAACAAAAATATTGACGGAATAATACGGTATGGTAAATTAAATTAAATGATTCCTAAAATTAACTGTTGTGCTCCAATTGTTCTGAGGAACTGTATAAAAATTGAAAACTTTTCTGAACATTAATAATATAATCAACAAATTAGAGTTCAATAAAGCTCTTCCATTCAATCAAAAATGAAATATATGTACTCGTTTGATTAAGGATCTGGCTGGTGAATTCTGCAAACTGATGAAGATAAAAATACTAATCACGTCTGAAAACAAAATATTACAATTCCAGGGGAGATGTAAATTTTTACAAATACAAATTTAGACAATTGTGTTTGGAATTTTGAAAAGAAAGACAGTAATTTCTGGTAGAACAACAGAGTACGGCTCGGAGCAATGAGTGAAAAATCATCAATTAGGTTAATAGCATACTTTTGAAAAAGCTAAAGAGAAAAATAAATACATTCAATTAAAACTCAGCTCTGAAAACTATGAAACCGAATTAAAGACTTAGGATAGAAAATTACGCTCGTGTGGTCATGATTTTTCTATCCTATTCTGTTAACAGTGAAAGAAATATTATTTATAGTGGGTCTTTTCGGGTTGAATGCTTCTGCTATAATGCTGAGATTTTAGTTGTTTGGCGTAGAAAGTTCATGTAAAACGGTTGGTAACTACCAACGATACGACCAAATAGAATAAAGCCACTAAAGACTTACGAGCTTCACTTCCTGAAATTTAGTACGATACTTACTTAAAGATGAATTAATTTTCTATATTATTTAGTTCTATCTTGCGTTATCGTACCAACAGTATACATTTTATACATTTAAGTAGCTAGGAATTCTAGAGAATGGATCATTAGAAGTAATTAAAATTGTCTCAGGGTGATATAAAAATCGCATATTGGGTTAACGCAATCTGACTGTATCGTTCTTTTAAAAATACCAAAAAAAATTTAGTCTGACACAAAATTGCATGATTTGATAGATTAAGGCTTAATTGTTACCCAAGTCTAATGTCATGTTACTGAACTGCCGTAGTAAATTTTATAAACAACTGTCGTTAAATTGTTCCTTAATGTATCAATAATATTGTTTTATACAGATTGTTTCGATATTTCTCTTATTCATTTAAAAATAATCATTGCTAAATAAAATTGGTTTAAAAACAAGTGAAAACGTACTACGTAAAAAATTTTAAATTTTGTATTCGGAATTTCTCTCGTTATTAAGTTGGGAAAATAATTTTCAGACTGAAAGAGATATTGAAAACTATGACATTTTCCGACTTATTTATTTGTTAATAGGGCATTAAATTGCCTTTAATTAAACATTCTAAAAAGAATTTTTGGCATTATACTGATAACATGGAATTTTCTGTAGTAAATTACGTATCGTTGATAGAAAGGATTACTCGAGAAGAATGCTTAGATTGAAAAATTAAATTAAATCTCTAAGTTATATTATTTCCAATATTATGTTTCTGGGATCAGTAATTACAATAAAAAAATAAGTAAAAAATTCCTTCTAAAAATCGTAGGCCTGGAAAATTTTTAACAGGAGTCAGCAGGAAAATTTTATTACGTTTACATAACGAATGTCACTGTAACGTAAATCAAGGGGATATCTCAAAGTTTATGCATGTTAATGAATATACTTGTTACCAACTTATTTTTCCCTTATGAAGCTTTACGATACTACTCACTTTATGTATCTTAAGAAACGTAACCCTTATATTTAATTTAATCTGGCATTTAACTTTCGGAAATATTGACACTGGTACCATGTATTTTCTTGATTTGTAAATAATTTAACGATTACGATAGATTATAGGGATATGTGCTAATTTACCATTTCAGTAAAATTCAAGAAACATGCACCCCTAAGAAGGGACCAAAGTATTTTTATAAATGAAAAATATTAATTAAAATGTTTAACTTGGCCGTATATTACGAGAAATATTCTAGTAACTTGGTTCTGATATGACGTCAATAAGTAATAACACATAGTGTACATATGTTGAGGCACAAAATTTTCTTAAGTATGCACAGTTAAATTATTCAATCAATAAATCCAGATGAAAAATTAAAATAAGAGACTACCCACTTGTAAACGAGCAATGAAGTACTGCTAATCTAGATTTTACCCCTAGTGGATGTATTTTGATATTTTGTCCTCAGATTACTGATATATTATTGTAACCAATCTGGTTTTGAAATTTATTGACATTGGTGTACTACCAATTCTTTTTTGTTTATTTTAAGTTGTATCAACAGCTAAGGTTATTAGCGACTACTTTACTATTTGGGGATATTATCTTCATTGTAAGGGAACACAACGACGCACACAAACACCCAAGCCTTTGTCCAGAATCGAACTCTGGACCCTGTAGTACGAGATAGTGATGCTAGCCACTTGACCACAGAGACAGGCATTATTATAATAGTTTGATTACTTTTATTCTTTATTTTTTTATTTTGTCTTCCTTGTTGATTTTCTATATTTGATGTTTGTGTTTCTTTCTTCGGATGGCGTGCTAGATTACAAAATTCAAAATTATTGTTGTTCCTTTTATATTCCTACAGTACTAGAACACCCAAGTCCCTTGTATCAATCGTTTCTATAGTTTATCTGGTACATATTTCGTTGTTTACTAAATATACTGAGACAATTCCAGTTAATCCAAGATAGGTCTGGTGTTAGCAATACTTTATTCAGTATTTTTCTGTGAAGAAGAAGAAATGCGTTATTCGTGACAGTGGTCGACTCTGACTGACTGACCTCTGCCCCGACGCTATATCCACGCTCGTACGTCTGTCCCGTAGTCAGTGATCTGGATTAAATTACTGATATATTTTTTATGCGTTCATTTCTGCGTGACACCTCGCGTCGGCATTCCCGTATCGATGATGATTTAACTGATCCCCCACCCCACCCGTTCTTATTTATTCTTCAAACAAGAGGCACTTATCCTTAATTAAGTCGCTTAGGTCCAGACGTAGCCTGGGGCAGCTGCGCGTTCTGCGAGGGGCCCGCTGTTTTAATTATAAACTTTTTATGTGGTGTTTATTCTCTTCCGCGGCTCGTGTTTCCCACCCCATTGATTAATTGAATGAAACAGGTTTAGACGCGGCTGCTGTGGTTCGGCGTGCTGTGTCAACACTCGCCGCTTGATAGCTGCGTTGCCATGGCGACGGGCAGCTGGCGCCATTACCGGGCTAGCCTTCTCAAAGTGGCTGGCTGTCTCTCACCAATTAGGACCTCCCCAACTACCATATCATAACCCCGATACGTGCGATAAGTACGTCTGCGAAACCAGCCTGCGCGGTGGCTGACCTTCATAACGAAACACTTGCCCTCCGTCACTTGAAAGAGTCTGCTGGGAGGATTCGGAAGGGTAGCCTCCAAATTTTATGAAGCGGGGACTCACATTTACACTAAACAAACAACAGGTATCAGACAGATATATTTAAGAGGAAAGGTAATCAATCATCTCTCCTCAAAGTTATAACGTTAATATTCTTGAGAGAAGTTATCAAACTTTGATTTAAGGTTTAAAAAAAATTTAATTATGGTAGAGTAATCATAAAAAATTATTTATTGAACTAAGGAAAAGTTTCCCAAGTAAGTTTTTGAGATTGTCTTTATGATTAGATAGTTATGTAAAAGCTTCAATAATTAAGATAATTAATTAAACCCGAGAAAAACTTGTCAAATAATTAAAGTTGTTAGTTTGATTATTATTTTGTTCAGTTAATTAAAATTCAGAATATCTTACTTTTATTTCTTAAGTAAATGGAAGCGATTAAATGAATCAATTTTATTGAATACTGAATATATTTTTAAGTGAATTTAAGAAGTTTTATTTATGCTCACTTAAGACGCTATGCCAAGTGTGCTCAAACAGTCGATCGAGGAAATACTGTATGTCCATTTTGCTTCAAGAAATTAAAAAAAAACGCCTTCCGTTGGTTACTCGTACGTCAACACTGTATCAGTTATAAAAAGTGATACCTCGTAAATTCAGCCAGCTTTTTAAAGCCATATTAAATTTTTATGTATGCATAAAGGGAATGTACTGTAACAATATAATTTTAGTTTCAATGATTGATCGTCTAGTGGAGGTAATCGGTTTTTGACCTCAAGGAACAAAAAAAAACATACATGTGACGCAATAGACGCACGCTTGTGATTGAACACAGTTCAAGTCGCTTTCTTACTTTTATTTGTCAGTTTCTTGCTGAATACTTTATTTGCGGACGATCACTGACAGTAATCGTCTAAACAGAATTATTCCGTTTAATACTAAATTGAGTCTATTTAAGATCACGCAGTGTTTCTGCTTCTTGCGCAAAATAGCAAAATATTCATTGGCGTTAACAGACTACATGAGGGTGATCCTGAAACAGGCAACTGCCCTTTAATAGAATAGGAAGGGAATAAATTTATTACAAAATGCACTCATTATGAGACGACGTACGTGGCAGTGTAGATGAGAGAAATTTATTGGGGTACAGTTATCGATGTATTTTGCTAGATCAGCAACGGGGTTTTGTACCAGTAAATTATTATCAATTTTGCAGTTAAATTTAACAAGCAATGGCGATATTTAAATAAATTATGACAGCCCGCTATGTCAGTGGTGTTTAGTTCAAAGATGTAATTTACTACGTTCCGACTCTCATGAGACTTATTCAGGTATAAAAAGTTAGCAGTTCATTGACATCACTCCATCAACTGACAAATTGTTATCTTAAAGAAGTGGCAAAAGAGAGTCTAAACATATTACATCTTTGAAATAAATTCCACTGACAAAGAAAGCTGTTATAACACGTTTAATTATTCATTAAAATGTCAGATAAATGGCGACATTATTGGAAACAGTGCCACTCAGAAATGTTTGCAGAATTTGCATAAGGCTGCAACGATCAACTTTAAGTTGCTAGTTTGAGGTACTGTATGTATAGTCCGTCAATGCCAATTAATGTTCAGATGTGAACAATATATCTAATAAACACTGAGCGATAGAGCCCATAATATAGACACCGATTAATAAATTAAGCAACTGAAAACTGCGACCCACTTTTTCGAGATTCTTATCTTGTAATATAGTTTATGAAAAATAATTCATCACGAAAGCATTCGAAATGCGAGTTTTACATTCCTACAAAAAAATCCACATGCTTACTACTCACTAATTTTCGTTTTCGTTACATTGAACTGTTAAAACATTCGTTTTAAAATTATGGGTTGAGTTTAAACCTTTCATGAGGAGGATATTGTTGGGGCGTTATTAACATTGCGGCAGTCAATGATAATTTCTGAAAATTCAATTACAGTTGTTCAGCGCTTCAAATGAAATGATTGTTCCTTAACGTCCTTCTTCATGTTTTATTTGTTTATTTTTTGGTTAACAGGCTACATGAGGGTGATCCTGAAACAGTCAACTCACCTTTAATAGCATACGAAGGGCATTGAAAAGGGGGGATGTGGAAGGTAGAGCAAGGTAGCCAAGGATTATTCCAACACTTGAAAAATTACAAATAATTCTGAAGTCGCCTAGTTGTATTAGAGAATTATAATATGAATGAGAATGCTTCAGAAACTACAAAAGCGTATTGAATTATACCGAATTACCGGTCGTTTTATAATCAGGAAAGGTTTGGTTGGTAAAATTTTTAACTGTTCCAAAAATTGTTTGCTATTATATGTCTTCAAACATGGTAATATCAAGCAACGACAAAAAATTAGAAATTATTAAAGGATCGTGACATTTTTACTAAGATTCGTTGAAAAATGTCCTTTGTAACGGTTTCCAGCTTATTGAATTCAAAATTATATTCCTTACTGATTGAAGTACACTCACCTTTTGCAAAGAAAGTTGTCCACAGCAAGGAACCAAGAGATGAGAGATGAGTAATAGTATTTACAGTTGCGTAAAAATGTTAAGTTTTAAATTATTATGAACCGTCGTCGTGTCACTTTCTACGTGCTAATATCATTCGATTTACCGGAACGGTTGTAGCATCTACAACATAAAACCTTGGAAACCAGTCTTATTGTTAAGTTGTGTGTATACTTCCAACAAAAGGATGAGAATAGATTAAGGAAAAGTGAACTGGCCTGTGAAAAGTAACATATTATTTTTCACGTTTTTTAGTAGTAATATGTAAAAAAGATTTTGGTTTAGATGTTAATGACGACGGGAGCAGATAAGACGATTGCGCGTTTCAATATAATGGTGTTTACTCTGGAGTGACAGCTTTCACAGACTTCTCTACACGAGAGTTCCACTTAATAATTCAGAGGACACAGTTTCATTGGTTATAAAAATATGGCTTCAACATGGCTTCCTCCACTTTCTGTGTTTCATTCTAATCATTCACAATCTTTACACGGAGTAAAAGCCCTGACATAAATTTTATCGCAATAATGGCAAATAATTTTCTTCCTCCTCTTTGTTTGAAATCCTATCGAGACGACTTCCCAGACTGTAATCAGGTACGACACATTTCGGATTTTCATGGGCACGTTTACCAGTTTGTTTATTCTTCTCAAATTTGTATTCGATTAATTGAGACAAAATTGTGAGCCTTATAGAAATTACTTTTTACTCCTTGGGCAAAGATATTGTTCGGTTTACATAAAAACGTTTTTAACTGAAGCGGTAAGTAAATTACTTACTTTTGGAGGGATTTTGTTTTTCTGGTGACAGGCTACATGATGGTAATCTAGAAACTGGAAACTCCCTTTATCAGCATAGGAAGAGAATTTGTAAGTGTGGTTACGGAAGGGATAGGGAGACATCCAAGGGTTAACTAGAGCTCCCGAGATGTTGTTTAAGCATCCTACCCGGTATTCACCTTAAAGAAACGTAGGACAAAATAATGCAATTGTATAATTGCATGTTCGCCTTGGTTTGATGCAAAATGAAATAAAAAATTTAGGATATTCCCCTCTCTTCACCTCGAGGTATAAAAGGCAAAATAAAATATTCGTTATCACGAGAAAGTGGGAAGGCGGGAAGGAAATAATTTTTTTAAAAAAACTTGACACCGAAAAATGAGTAGTACCATGGTAAAGAAAACATAGGCAGAGGCTCTGTTTGATCAATAGTAAACACGGAATCCAATTTTAGTTCAAAAAGCGAACTCTAATCATAAGCGTTCCATTGCCACGCAATACGTCTTTCCTTCACCTGACGAAAGCAACAAACATTCCAGAAACATCGTGTAGTAATTGTTTTATAATTTAATTTTTATCTGTGCATTGTCTATTTCATTATGCAATATTCTCCAGCAGATATTTTATATTTAATTAAAATTCTATTTTTTATTTATGAAAGTTAATTCTAGAGTACATTTTTAATTAAGTTTCATTACGAATACAGTACATGAAATTTGATTAGATTTTTACCTGACATTAAGAATTTCATCAAATTATAGATGGTTTGGTACCATTTTTCTAGTAATGGAGCGTAGAATTATTATTTATTAAACATTTAGAATAAAATAAATATAAGTTTGATCAGGTAGCTAGTGTCTGATTTGCTCAGAGGAGTGGTAATAGATGGTTTGGTATCATTTTTCTAGTAATGGAGCGAAAAATTAAATTTTATTAAACATATTGGAATAAAATAAATAGAAGTTTGATCAGGTAGCTAGTGTCTGATTTGCTCATAGGATTAGTAAGGACCTCATTTCTTAGATAAGAAAGAAATGAGACCATTACTAATCCTGCGTCTACCACAGCCTAGCGGCATTTAATACTACTATCACATTTAGAAATAATCTCATTAACGTGTCTCTTCTTTTTGCCGTTACCGTCACTATTGTAAAATTTTATGGATGACTTGCGGCGACCTATCATTTTACAATTACCATGTGGAGTGGAGACGCCCGGCCGTGGCAACATGTGTTGGCTTTGGAAGGTCGGCAAGTGCAAAGTCGTCAGGGATGCGGAGACAGTAAAGCACGCGTAGTTGGAGCTATATGTCCCGTGGACGGGTCGACATAGCGCTAGCTTTGTGGTACAGGGTTCACGCCTCAGTGCGCTTAAATGCTTCCAGCCGCTTCAGACTCTTCCTGGGGAACTTCACAAGACGCTAACGGTATTTATTCTCCAAGTCTACAAGTCACAGCTCAACACAAATTTGCGTCACAGGGGGACTTTGTTGTTCAAATTTATTTTCCTAGCGTTGAATTGGAAACAATTTCATGCGCAGAAACTAATTAGGAGCGGTATTCTTTTGAATAATAAATTAGTTATGTACTGCAGTTGCGGTAGTGACTGCTATAGTTCTTATGTTAGACATTTATTCAGTTGTCTGTTCTATTGGAATTAGTCAACGGAGGCGGAAAAAAAATACAAAAATATTTCATTCAGATCTCCTTTCCGACACAATTTTTTAAAGTCATTAAAAATAAATTCTATTCGGATTTCATGAAAAGTATATTATCGTCTTCCGTAAACGAATAGGAAATTATGTATATTAAATGTTATTGACAATGATGCAAATATTCACACAATATACCTTTTAGTACAGAAATTATTCTTTTGAAATTCAAATGTCCTACTAAGTTTAGCGCTATTTTTTATTTTATAATAAAGAATTATTTCCATATCAAACTGTAAACAAAACTGTTATGGTGCCAGGAATTTTGAAATACTAAAATTTTTAGTTTAACTAACGTTTGAAATAACCCTCTATTCAGTTGAAGATTGTATTTAATGAGCTACTTTTTTTACCAAAAACTTATCATTTGAAAACTAATAGCTTATCCTTGTACTATAAGTATTAGTTTACTAGGCTGGTGTTCGAGAAGAAGCTTGAAATGTTTCACCAATAATAGTATGACATCGAATTAAAATACATATTGACTCATAAAATACAAAAAAATTAATTAAGATATTTGAAATTCTGAAAAGAAATATATATGAATTCCTTTACCTGCCCAGGGTGTAATAATCATCTTGCCCAACTCCAGTAATAATAACGTTTTCCTTGCTCGGTCGTGCAGGGAAGCTGACGTCCCCTACCTATTCAACCAATCAAGCACAGACTACAAAATGTTTGCATAAAGCCAACATACATTGGCCTACGTGATGGCCGTAATTGTTGGATAATGATTACGTGCTAATCGAAATGCAAACACACAGGTTTGATTATTTGAAGCATTGCAGTTGTGTGGTTTTATTTTAATTTTGTGCATAAATGAAGCATCTCGTTTAGCCAACCAGATCGTGCTCAAGCGAATGAGTTCAGAAATGTAAAATTTTTGTTGTCCAATTTTTTCTTACAATACGTCACCGATTAATATTTAGTGTGTTGATCGCATTCTACATCCAAAATATTTGCCGACATCTGGAAAAAAATTCTAGTAATACGGTTTCCAAATTTGGTTAACTCATATACTCGGAGTTCATAAATAACTAGGAATTTCTCAAATCAGAATAGTTCCATTATAAATAGGCTTGACCGATACGTTGCTTACTGTCCAGACGGAGAATTTAGAGTAAACCCTTAATTTTGCACCAGGAATAATTGCTTTTATAGAATAATACAATAATAATTTATACGTTACATTAAAAATATTTACTAGATAACGAAAGTTTTAAAAAACACCAGACAATATTTCACCTGTAATGTTAAGATGAGAGAAAATCCAGTCTTCCAAATATATTTTGGTTTAAATATCGAGCAGTCTCTTAATTTCCCGTGATCAGTAGGGCATTACTTTATCCCTCTGCTGAGAAAACCAACCATACATGGTTCCCTTAATTTGAGAAAAATCAGTATTTTCATATATTTCTTCAAATAAAGATTTAGAAGAAAATTTATCTTTTTTTGACGACTTCTCCTCCCGCCTATCAGCCTGCACACTTCATATCCAATGCTACTGGCTTTTATGACTCAGTATCTGATATAGGCGTTTTTTTAATGAAATAGCAACATTCTTGGAATTTAAACTACATACCATTATCTAATTTTTGGGCCCATATATTCCTAAATCACTTATTATTTTACAAAAAAATCGATAAGTGATTTATTTTTCTGAAGCATCAGATAATTGGTTAATAGTAGTTCCACTATGTTGTAAATTATAGAATACTGCTGCAGCTTCAGATTGGTCTGATTTAGGTTTATCAAAATTCGATCTGTATACATACAGGGACGTTCCCCACAACAATACACATCATTTGTAATATATGTCTCTCGTAACTTTTAAAATTCCAAACTATTTTAAATTTTATTTGGTACTAAAATATTCCAATCAACTTTCCTCATATGAAGTAGCCTAATATGTTGTCCTAGCATGTGTGAGATTTATGATGGCAAGAAGGCGAACGTTCGTTCAGAAAACTTTGAAACAATACTACGTCGGTATGAATTCCAAATAGATTGGATAATATACATGACTGTATATATATAAAAAATTAGTCACCTTTATTACATGGAGATTAAGTTTTTGTTGCTATATAACTTACGTATATAGTAGGAAAGTAATGATTTTGATTTTACAATTAAACAAATTCTCTGGCATAAAAAGTACTGCAAAGTAGAAAATTAACAGGAATGCGAAAGTACTGTTAATGGTTTATTTAATTGTAATTTAAATGTAATTAGCCGAATTTTAAAGTAAACTTGCATGTGCCTACGATTTATGGCTAACATTTGACGTAATAATATCCATTTTTCAAATGACTATATTAGAGACAATTTTTGGTAATTTGATTCCATATTTTGAATATCAACTGCTCTTTGATATGTCTCAAGTTCAGAATTCTGTAACCGAGCCATGAATTCTCCCAGTGGATGTCTCGCGACTTCGGAACATCAGTCATTCATAAAATTCGCAAGATTTAATTAGGCATGTGGGATATTTTGGTGGCGACCGGCTGCTCCACTAATAATCCTCAGCGGCGTGGAAAAATGGCCGATATCCTGCACTTTGTCTCGCTACAAGGACGACCATTCAACCTAGTATGAAAAATGTCTTAGCGCACTGGCGGGTACATAATTCCGCGTGTAAATCATCGCAGCTTGCGCACATGGCCATTGAGATGTTTAATTAGCGCTACAGCTAATGACCATGGCACATTAGAGGCTACCGTAACACTCGGTCTTCTGTGCCACGGTTCTCCTTTGAACGGGCGTCGGAATAACTTGGCCATTTAACAGCCTGAAGAAACTCGAATCGCTTACAAAAGCGTTTTGTTCCCTTAATTAATGTCGTTCTCTTTCTCTGCCCCTCCCACCTCGCCCAGCTACCCCCCTCCCCTCTCCCACTCTCTCTCTCTCTCTTTCCCGCTCGTTCTCTGTCGACGTTTGCCCTTTGGCGAACCAAGCACTGCACACAAAAAAATAAAAAATAAAACTTTAGTAGCAAAGTACCGAAGCTAATTATTGGGAAAACGAAGTGTACGGTAAGCAGTTTTACAAAAGCGCAGTTATTTTATAATTTATATATGTTTATTCCCCAGACTAAGTATTCCGGCTTGTTAAATGTCAAATGGAAAGTATTCGTAATTTGTAGCTGTCTGTAACTTGAAATTTGCAAAGAGCAGAATGGGCGTAAATTCGAGAACTTTTATTTCAATTACAGAGTGCAAAATACGTAAATTAGAGATCCTCTCGGTGCGGACCTCAATTATTTTAAGTAAATGAAGTATCCACTAGAAACGTTTTATATAATAATACTCAAATGATAATTTTTAATCAAAAATAAACAGAAATTAAAACCAAGTTAATAATTAATGTTACTGAAATGCATATCTCTTAAAGAAGTAGAAGTACAATAATTTTATTAACAATTACTTTGCCTCGTTTGAATTAAAGTTTCTTTTATTATGATGTAATCCTAAATTTCAATATGAGGATGTGTGCAGAAAAGGTAATTTGTTTATGAGTATGATATTTTAAAATTCAAACACGTGCTATTGCCGTTTTTCTAAAAGTGATTTATTTTCTCTATTAAACTATTTCGTCGGTAAAAATGAACCAAATATATTTTATAAAATCATAATTATTACAAATCATAGAATTTACGTTTCGGACAAGTGTACGTTCCTCTATTACATTAAAAACCTCCAAAAATTACAACTTCGTGCTTTTATTCGACGTGAAGTACAATATATTTGACTTATTTAACTTGTTTCACAGTATGTATCTGTTTCTATTACACTGTTGACTACTGTACTTGTATTTTTTATATATGAAATAATGTTCTGAAATGTAGCAATGTGGTCATTATCGGTTTAAGAAGTTTAAGACAAAATGTAATGATGTGGGAAATACAAAGAATAAATCAAATGGGCTTTAAAAGAAGAACAACTATTATATAATCATGCTTAAATGTTTAGTTTTTAATTTAAACAGAAATTGAAACCAAGTTAAAACTTAATGTTACTGAAATTCATATCTCTTAAAGGAATCAGGCCATTTATGGTGAAAAGTATAAACATCTCGTATATAAATATTTTTCACCTTTAAAAATTTGTTAGTATTAAATCTAACGCATTTTAGTTTGATGTTGGAGAGAAAAAATATGAGTGCTCCTAATGAAATTTAGTTTTCTCAGCAATTTTATCATAATGATTTAATTTGTATTTCTCATAGAGATGAGAGATTGTCGTTTTACATAATTTCATGTGATCGTAATTTTTTGACTGCGATTAACTTAAGGAGGAACTTTATTACGTTTGTCTGTAATTGCAGAAGTCCGAAAATTGTAGACGAAAAGCGGTATGAATAAAATGGTTTGTCTATGAATTAGTTATGAATTTAATTCTGTTGAAATGAAGACTTTAGATCTCTAAGAACTAAGTTTTTTGTACACCTGACGCGTTCTTTAATGCCACAGTAAATATTGTGATTTTAAATTTGTCTTTCTTTATCCTGTCTTTTTTTTTAAAATTCAATATGTTTATTGTCATTGTTTATATTTGATAGAATGGAACAGTTAAGTATAATTATGTTTGTCTTTTATATATTTTATGCAATGCGTTATCCGTTGCCATAGTAACGTGGATCAGGAAGGTTGTTTAAATGAAATTGTTTAACTTTTTTTTATAAAAATTAATTGTTGGTTTCTTTCAACAAAGAGTGTAGGCTAGCTGTACCTTAATTCCCAACAATTTGAGTTTAAGGAACGCAATCAAGTGTGACGTCTCCGTAGTTTAATTGACGCAACCGTCGGAGCTGGTAACCTTTTGAGCCGGGAGTCCTTTATGTGGCGCACATACTACCTTCTTGGCAGCTGCCATAAAGACTTAGTATCAGATGGCTCTTTCACTTTTCTCAAATGAAGCAGAGGAGTGCTTGGCAGTTGTAATCGCGCGCACGGCACTGATAAATGGAAGGAGACGTTCTGGATGACGAGGTGATCTATTTCTTTGTCATGCAGGTATGTAAATAATTGCAGCTCATCTTAGTATATTTTAATGGTACTTAAACAAGCTGTTTTCATAACTGCCGTCGTCTCACGTTCCGTCTCTCCACAGACTCAGTTCAGTGAAGTCTGAGAAGGAATGGATCTCGTTACTATCCAAAAAGCATCTACCATTAAAATTTGAAAGTCCTTCCGGACCTCTCGGATAGCTTAATGAGTGAGATAATCATTTATCACAACGTTTTCATCGTCTCCTGGTATAGTTTCGGGACCTTCGTATTACAATGATATCACTCGGGCAGTAACTGGATAGATTGTTTCATAGGTCTCAGTATAACGATAGTTAATAAGAGAACAATCCATTACGCTTAAACACTTTCAATTGTTTTTACCCTTGTTACTAAATTGCCATCCGTCTCATCTTCAACCTTTCGGAATTGGAGATAAGACACAATCCAGGATTACGGAACAGAGGAAATCCATTAGTAGTTTAGTTACACGATTCGAATATAATTATTCGCGAAATACATTTTCAAATCTGACGAAAATAAATCCAAGAATAAGGTATATTCTATATTGATGTACATTATACGTTTGGAAAGCAAATTAAATCTGAAAATTACATTGAAATCTTCCTGAAGTCGATAAACGCCAAAGATAGATTATCACTACGATGAAATTAATTGGAAATAAATGTTTTTCAGTGGTACCAATTCTGTTATTCTAGTTGAATAAACTGTTTATATATTTTGTAAGTTATATAAAATAAAGGAGAGTCCAGTACGTTTGTTGTCTTCACGTAATCAAAACTGAGCTTTAATTTCAACTGTTTACATGAAACATATTCATGATCTGATGAAATAAATTTTACTTACCTACAGTTCACAAAAATTTTGATTTTTATCAAGCAAAAATTAATTATCAGACTTAAAATGATATTAATGAATTATATACGTTAATCTGAAAACATTTATTTTTCAAAAAAATTAGAATGAATATGAAGAGTAATTTCTCGATAGACCTGTATCCCAAGGAAATATTTTTTATAAATGAGAAATTCGTTGTAACTATTATTTTTATTTTACGAGGGATATTCGTACTACGTTATTATTAATTTTGAAACTCAGTAAAATTAACCGGCGTAAAATTGTGACACTTAAAGTAAGTAAAATTAGTACTTAAAATTGCACGAGTACCTTTCATTTTAACACGGTATTGTGTGTGTTCAACATTGATTTACTTGCGGTTTTATTACACAAGCTACAATCAAGAAATGTACTTATTCCTTAAACGTATTTAAACTTTCATTTGTGTAAGCCTTTATTCGCTAATTGCTTTATTTTGAATCATCAGTATTTGTAAAGTCATTAGATTTGGAATGATAAATGGCTGAACTATGACAGAAAGAATGTATGTGTAAGAGAGAAAGCGCAAAAATATTTGTCCGGTCACTATCCGTAATCAATAGAATAGTTAATTGATACTAAAATTGTCTACAAAGAGTCAGACAACATTGAATACTTCTTAGAGAAAGAAATAATGTATCTCCACGAAGATCATTCGTTATAACATAATGAACAATTGAAATAAATAAACTATTGGATTATTTTACAGTCGTGCATTTTTTTCGCAACTAATTAGTCTTATCTATCATCTTTCTGAATTTGCGAAAGTAATTTACTAGCCAGTTATTGGGCTATTGATGTACGTGGAGCAAGTGAGCCAAGCCTGCCGCCGCCGCCGCCGTCGTCGTGTTGGTAATGGATAGAAAGTATGAATTGATAGGAGAGCTTGGGAAGGTAGGGGAAGCTCCCCCCGGGCTAACGGCCGGGGATCTATGCAGCTTTGCGGCATTGTAGCCTAATAACACTGATTAAATAAACCACCGCAGGACTTACGGCACAACCACTGGATCAACCTGAGGCACTCGATCCTCGTCGCCACGGCTTATGAAACGCTGACAATTACCCCACGCACAACTAATTAAGTCTAGATAGCGAGCACAAACGGCTTTAAGATTGTTTTAGCAGGGCAACGTAGAAATTGCTGTTCAATAGCCTGTTAGTTGGCTATTTAGTAGCTTTTACCCTTTCCAGTGGAATCGTACTGAATGCCGTTTGTGAGTACTCCGTGAATATTTCAGTAGGAATCAATCGTTATCGACTCTTCTTCGATACACTACTAAACTCAAATGCAACTCTAAGGTTAAAATTAGATACATCAGTATATTTATGGAACAAAAAAATACACATAAAATTATTTCTTTGATTATTTTGGAAACAAAAACGAAAAGTGACATATTTTCATCCGTAACTTTTTTTTTCAATATAGAATATCTATTTTACCTATGATGACGTAAGAAAATGTTCGTTAATGAAACTTAGCGTGCTATTTATTAAAAATAAACGTGAATATTATTGATTAATTATAGCTATAATGACTTAGTGAACCATAAAAAGACAACTTGTTAATTCAAAGATGCGTAGATTTTTGTAATATCTTAGTTATTACATATACAAACTTCCAAGTTAATATATTGTGTATGTAAAATATTTTTCAGTGGTAGAATCATAATTATATGCACTCAATTATTCAAAATGAAAATAGTGCCGAAAAAAACCAGAGCAGAAACGAATATTTTATTAAGACTGATAATTATATTTCATTCAAAATAAAATAGGGTACAACACCGTACTATTTAAGTGCTAATCAGTTCGGAAGAGGGAATTCGTGACTGACGTTTTCAAAAACCTGCCTTCCGATAACGAGGGAAGAAATCGGGAGATTTTGACTCATTGCTTGGTAATTTTGAGAAACTTAAGACAGTTTACTTTTCATTCTGTTACAGGAGCAGTGAAACATATTTCTTAATTATATCTTATCGCATCACTTGATTTCTTAAAACTAAAAAAAGCATAATTCACTAAATACTGAAAATTATGATTACAAAAATATTTATTCAATATGACTTCAATTATTATATTGAGAGGTTTAGACTTATTGCGACTCAGCTATTAGCTGCCAGCGTTAACAACAAAATTCGTAAGTAGAATGACGATGACTACTTACAACCTCTGAAAATTTTCAATCACGGCAATGCTTACTCATTAAAAATTATTATGTCTTCGATATTTACAATAAAATGGGAAATTCAAATATAATTACAACAGATAAATTCTTTACATTCAGTCTTCTGATTTCCCTAATTTTATTTTCACTTACAACTAATAATAAAATATATCCTGGAAACAAAATTTTAATTTACAATAAATATTATAAATTTCTACAATAATCTCGCAGAAATATCATTGACTCTTAAACTTTCTGTTGACATTACTTATACAATCAGAATCCTTTTGAATTTGAAAATTGATTCTGGAAGTGTCAGTTAGTTGAATTATCAAATTTGTTTTTAATTCTGATTAATAATTTTACAATCCATAATAATTTTACATGTTCAGTGACTTTTGTACAGAGCACAGATTAATCAAACTGATTAAACTTCTTTCTAAATAACTAATAAAGCGTATTTTTAAATTTATATTATTTATAAGTAAATTTAATAGTCTTAGTCCTTTCAGTAAGGTTTATTAAATCCAGAAAGATCATAAATAACTTGTGTGTCCCAAAAATTTATTTACAATACAGGACGATCATAAGTACACATTCATAGCTTAAGGGTAAAGATGTTTTTATTGCTCCGTGGTTATTATATTTTAATGTGTGAAAATTATATATATATGTATGTAAAGTAATGTGTGTGTCGAGTTTTTATTAGGATTTAACCACAAGAGCTGAAATTTCATTATAGTTGGAGTAATTGAATTAAAGAAATAAATAAATATCTTTTCAATTACAAATGTTCTTTATAGAGATCATTAAATTAAAAATCTACTCAATATTTTAGACCATGTCGTTCTATCAGTTTCATGTAATGTAAATAACTTCAGTTTATGAAATTGAATAATTTTTTCTATACTGTGAATCAGACATGTTATCGCAATAATTAAAGCCAACTCTAAAATACATTTGCAAAGAATTGTGGCTCATGAGCCTGTAAACTTTGACAGATATATATATTTATTTACTATTTATCTTCCTTTTGAGGTTTATACAATTATGTTATTTGTATAAGTTATATCGTCCACTTTATCAATATATTAGGCACATTTTAGAGGTTCCTTGAAGACGCCTGCCCGAAGCATGTGTAGTTCTAATTTAATTATATTAGATAGAATTGGTCTCTCTTAAAAAGTAGGAATGTCTCACACGAATTATTCATTAATTTCACAGCATCCTGAGATCAAAACGGTTTCACAGTTGCTTACGGTTGAAAAATAGCCCATTTATTTTAATTATGTATAGACACACATAACAAGTATCGAATTTATTTGGAACTGAAACGAAAGTAAGGTTGCATATATAAATAACCTTTTCTTTACTTATTTTTTTTCATTTAAGAAAATAGTTTTGCTCTTAGCTAGCAGCATAGCGACATTTAATAACCAAACTGGCATATACTCTGTTTCTATCATGAAAAATATTTTTAGTAACATTCTGAAAAGCAGTTGAGTAAACGCCGTTTTCAGAAAACGTTAAATCAAATAAAATGTATAACTTCGTTGTGAATTAGTTTAATATAAACGACGAAAGAACTCCTATCGCACGTCGCTAAGGGAATCGGCGTGAAAACATACGGATTTATTGCTTGTGTTTATTTCGGAGACTGGTCTGCTGCTAACACGTCAAAACACGCCGGTTAGGCCAGTTTTATGGAGTCGATACGTTATACGAGAAGTACAAAACCCCAGAGTTCGTTTCAGCTTTCGTTTTTTCCTTTTCCCAGCGTTGCCAAGAACATAAATCTCGGCTACGCGGCTCTTGTCCAAATTCTGGACTACCATCCTAGTTCTCGGCAACCGAAATTGTGTTTACAGATAACCAACGGTCCCAAAACATACAACAATCACAAGTTAACACGGTCGATTTGGTACTTTAGCATAATTAATTGGTCTAAATTACGCATCCGGGCTACAAATTCAGGCATTCCTCTTATAATTTCTGACGTCGATTTTATATATGCATCAATGTCCAACGAAAATTAAAATTACATTTTAAAACAATTAGAATATAAAGGAATCTGGGAATATATTTTGAGATTTGTAAAAGTGGTGTGTCAATAATATGTACAGAAATTACTAGGTTAAGTACAAAATTAAGACAGTAAGTGTTCTTAAGTAAAGGACTAAATTTTCCGCAAAATAAATTTATTAAGATTCCGTTTTTATTTACATCTAACTAATGAATGTTTCCAAATTCGTTCTATAAGGAATGACACCAAAAAGCCAGCCACTTATTATCCTGACGTCTGAAACGAAGCACGAAGTATAATAATTCTACACTGAATAGGCAATAATATTGGGGGGGAGGGGGGTGGTGTTTGAATCTGCAAACGGTAAAGGATATAAGACGAATTGTGAGGAATAGCGGATAATTGGATTAGTTAACTCTCTCTTCAAGATGGCGGGAAGATTAGATTCAAAGATTTCGAGTTCTTAATTATGGAATATAATAATATAATTAAGAACTATATAAATTCTACTGAAAACCGATAAGTTAACGCTACTAAAAGGCTTTTAAGAGAAGAAGTAATAAACATTTCTGATTCAGCTTACCAAATCTACTTTTTAGAAACTAAATTGCAACCTTTCTTTTCAGCCGTAATCGCAACATTATTAGATTGTAAACTTGGAATGAGTCAAAACTTTATTTTCGTATTACACTTTCTATCATGTTGTAATAGTAGGCAGAATATGCTTAAGCCATTTTCAGTTTAAATAGGTGATAAATAAAATTATATTTAATTTATATCGAGTTTCATAAATTATACAATAATATCCTAATTATTTTAACCATTTGTTCCATGATTTAGTTGTATTCTTGGTAGATTCTTTCTGAACCAACAGTTTATGTAACAGTTTGAAACGCAATAGTTACACAGATTTTTTACTGTCTACAGATTAAATGTGGAACTAAGATGTTTTATTCGTAAATCTTGCAGATAAGTAGATTATCAAAGAACAGATATGACAAGGTATATATTACAGATATTTAACTTAGTATTATATAGTGGGTAAATTTTATCCCGTTTGAATAAAAATAAACGTAAGCTTATGTGTGCATGAAAGTGAAATGAAAATTTATGATTTATTTAAAACTATAGCCCAAGTATTGTTTCCGGTTTACACAGTGCATTTTTACTGTCTTATAAGTTTTAAAAACTGGTTATGTACAGTTAAAGAATACTAAAGAAACAATAGTTTGAAAAAAAAATTGTTCGCGATTTATGTTGCGTTCGAGGCTGTAGCGGGAATTGAATGATTATTATTTTCGAATGAATTGTAATGGAAGAAGATTAGTAGTTACAACGTTTCAAAATAATTTGTGTCATTTAATATATTGATAAGGAAAAATCATCCTCAAAACTAAGAGTTGTTTTGCAGACTCACCCTGTCCGAGGTCGCTCCCCGGGGATAAAGCGTCGACGTGCGGACGCCAACAGCATCCCGCCGCCCCTGCGCCGGAAACTCCGCGTCCCGTGAACTTGTTGGGGTCGAGGATGTTCTCTACGGAGAAGGCCAGGCGTCGCGGAGCCGCCGACGCCGCGCCGCTGCCCGCCGCCAGGACTCCGCCGGCGCCGCCGCCTCCGACCTTGGGTGACGAGGACCTCGAGTCGCAGGAGTCGATGTGACGACTCGTCAGATCCACCGGCGTTGGCATCAGGTCATCGTCCACGTTGAGTTCATCCTCTTCGTCGTCGTCCTCTTCGACGCGGTCTTCCGACGTTACCTCCGCGGGCGGCGCGTCGGCGTCGCTGTCGCCGTGTAACAGCGGGTGGTGACCGAAAGACAGCAGTCGCGGGGGCGGCGGTGAACCCGCCGAGTCGTCTTGTTGCTGCTGCTGCTGCTGCTGACACATCAACCTCTGCATCATCATCATCGTCATCATGCTGCCGGTGTAGACATTGTCAACGTAACGACGTTTCCTCGTCGGACATTTCTAGACTAGAGCGCATCGGAGCGTAACGCTCCTTCCTAACCTTCATCGCATAAACAGTCAGCTTTCACGTGACACCCGGCAGCCACCTAACATAACTCATGCATGCACTCGTGAAACCACGTGAGAGACGATGGGACGAAGCTAGCGACTCGCCTCGGAGGCTGCTGGCTCTGCGGAGGGCGACGCCGCACTAAAACGCGCCCACATGGCAGCTCGACCCACCCCTCACTGCTAGCACGTCGCCTCTTAGCACCCCATACAAAAACATGGCGGGCAGATTCATCTCAACGTTAAAACTGATGATGGAGCATCTCAAGCAGCGGCGGGGAGGGGGCAGGGGCCTTGTGGTTGGCTGCGTGACGGGCCCCGCGCGCACCTATTGGCCCCGCGGAGTTTTCAGCGCCCCGGCGGAGGGGCCGGCCACGTGATTGGCTCCGGGGAGGGGATGAGCGAGGAGGGGGAGAGGGAGGGGTAAGGGTACCGATATGGAGGGAGGAGGCATGTTTAAGTCATCAGGCCAATGTGCGGATTAGCAGGCTGATTATACCACTGTAAATAAGACACAAGTGGTTGGTCGATTTAACTACCAGCTACGCCGATGCCAATCATAGAGTAATAGCCGGCCGTAATTGGCTCGCGGCTTCCGTTAAACCACCGCTCGGTTACGTATATACCACTGACGCCACCTGGGGATTCACTCAACGTCGAATATTGTACTTAGAAATTTAATTCTGGAAGTAGCACCAGCCAATCAGTAGAAATCGACAGGTGACTTTCATACATCTCATCGAAAGAATGTTGTAATTATCTGCCAGGCCTACCTACTATATACAATAGAGTACTTGCATCATTTAATGCGTTACAGTTACAAATGCAGTTAAAATATTTTGTAAATATATCTTATAATAAAGTATATTTTATTTATTAATAGAAGTTATCGGGGTTTCTATTGTTATCTGTTTTAAACGTGTGAAGGTAATGGAAAACCCGACAACGAATTCTATTAATCATTTCAGACCGATGGCTCAAAATTTCAATTCAAAATATTGTACTTCATTCAAAAAATATATTTATTAAAAATATACATTTATTCTGTCATCACATTGATCAAGAGAGTTTTGTTACTTTATTAAAAACCATTTTGTAGCTTCCAATTATAGAGGGGAAAAATTAGTGCTTAATATTGAGTAAAATTTATACCAGTTCTATGAACTTAAAATGGGTAGCAGTAATTCGTTATTCGGACACATCATGAAAGTTCTTTGTCATACGAATTTAAGAGTTAGTTCATGAATATTATTAATTATATCAGAATCCCTACCAATTATGTAAACATAATAATATCATGCCATTAGAAGAGAAGTGAAATGATTACAGAAAATGAATCTGTCTTAATATCAGCTTCGTATAGACTCGTCAAGAGAAAATATTCCTTTATTTGGATAATAAATTGTGATTTAAAGTAGATTATGATTTGCAGAGGTGAAGAGAAAGCGAGGACAGAAAAAGAGCAAATTTGAAGGAATAGAATAAATGAGGCGAAAGAAAGTGATTTAAAGTTGAATGAAATAAATAAAAACAGAACTCGCAAACGAGATGACAATTTACGGCGTATAGGAAAAGGGTGTGGGAATAGAAATAAGGAAACGAACTCCTATTATGCGCTCATTGTTGATATTATATATTTACAAAACTAACCAGAAGCAAAAGACTCCCCTTAAACTTCTTTTACAAACTGAAAACTAGCTTTCATGCAAATCTGATACAACCTAACGACACATTGCAGTGGAAAGTATGAATAATCCGATGCGTTTCACATTCCAAAGAAGGGGCGATATCTCGCATCCTGAAAACTATTTTATTTTCTAAATAATTATAACATCGATGTAATCACAAATCAGTCCTTTCTAAGGCATAAAACTCAGAACATAAATTCAGAGTCCTGCCTGACTCAGAATATTCGTCATGATATTAAATAATATTTTACCGCCAGAAACAATTGAGTGTGACCACTTACTTCTCGTTAATTAAAACGTTCGGCACACCGTTTTTTAACTGAGAGCGATGTAGATTATTCAATAATGATATACTTATTTTTTTTTAAAAAAAAGCAACTGTATGCAATGTTTTGAAGACAATTTTTCGCCATAATGCATGCACGGGGCATATTGCTTTTAAACCTTCAGCTAGGCAACATTCATATTATTATTAATAATTTATGATTTATTACAGCAGTTTGTTTTATCAACACAGTTCTAATAATAAAACCATAAAAGGCGTATTTTATTATTGATACTTCTAATTTGGGTGCTTAATCTTAATACGATGAGTTAACATTAAGTTAGCATTTTTGCAGTTTGAAATAAAAGTTAACTATACGGTTGAACTGTTTATGGAATTATTAAGCAATATGAACTACAATTTGTGTATCAGTATGCTCATTCGAACAATTATTCCAAAATCTCTCATACCCGAAGTAAAACTGGGATGTAAAGCAGATTTAAACCTAACATTTAGTTCTATATGCCTTGAGTAAGTTGTTAATGACAGTATCAATCCAAGTATTATATACGAAAAGGAAAATTCATGCAATAAATGTGACACACACAAGTGCAAAATAAACAAAGGTCAACATGATTTTTAGTCTCAGGAGTATAAATAGCTGCACTTAATGAAGTTTTTATTGCGCTATGTAATCAGAATTTCTCGATCAGCCAGATCTGTTTTAAATTTTTTAAACCAATGATTTTTCACCCAATTACACTCTGGAACAAGTAAGAAACGTTTTGTTTAATAATGAAAACAAAATATGTTATTCCAAAAATATCTTCTTCTGAGTTCAAAGGTTTCATTTGTTTTTCACCATCAGGCGAGGATTTCCGGATATAGTCAATTATAATTTCAATACTTATCTATTCTAAACAGAAAAAAGTCAAACATTTTGACTCAACTAGAAAATAAGAAAATATTCTCTGCTATAATTTTACTGTGGTGCATTCCTCTTGATGCTTCAACCGTAAAAGGCCAGAAATTTTTATTACCAAATTGCAAGCCGGAAAACTACTGTGAAATTATCAGTGTTAAAAATAATTAAGAAGCCACTATGTAGTCCTCGCAGTTTATTGTTAAATAAAATTAGGCTAGCTTGTGACAATTATGGTCATCATAAGGCTGTGAAAGGACAAAAATAGGCACATTAATGCTCAATCTACAATCTATATATCTATAAAACCAAGAATGTATCACGCAGAGTGAATCTCAGACAGAAGGAATTATCTATTTTATACAGTGGCGTTGCAACCTACTACACACCTTACAAAACGTTGCAACACCACTGTATAAAATAGGTAATTCCTTCTCTCTGAGATTCACTCTACGAGATACATTCTTGGTTATATAGATATATAGATTGAGCATTTATGTGCCTGTTTTTTCGTATCACAGCCTGATGATAACCATAATGGTCGCAAGCTAGCCTAATTTTATTTAACAATAAACTTTGAGGACTATAGAGTCGTTTCTTAATTATTTTTAATATATAACAAAGTCCATTTTTAATCTACATTATCAATGATTTTATATCGTCATTTAAAAATTTAGGTTATATTATGGTCTTAAGAATACACTTCCTGCCTATGTTTATTCCCGGAAAATATTGTTGCAGTGAGCGATGGGAACGGGAACACTTTCATAAGGAGATTTCAGCTATAGAAGGGCAATTGGAATCCTAATATGCTGCCCAATTATTCATTGTTGAACCATCAAGAGCGATGCTTCACGGGCGAAATATAGCAGAAAATCGATATTTCTTGCTTTGTAGGTTAGTCGGAATTTTTAAATAAATTACAAGTGTCAGTATCGTGGCAATCTTGCGTGATGGGGGGAAACCAGTATAATTTTTGAATTCAGGAGAAAAATTACTATCAGAATCGCATTTTTCATAGACAAAATGAGCTTTTTGTTCCTGATTGTAATGTTATTGTAAAAGAAATGCTGGAGTAAAGACGAAATGGACAAGCTTCAGATCCGTTTAAAAGGAGATTTGTACGAAATCAGAAGGAATGTTATTAAGTAGTATTAGAACATATTAATTATTAATTTTCGAACTACACTGTAAAATGTTTCAATTTAGTATTGCTATTTTGATCAATATATGTGTACGTTTGAGATGTGATTCATCCATTAGCAATATGCCGAGAATTGTATTACTGAAAACGAGTTCTGGTATTGATTAACAGTATTTTTCTCTCTATGCTTTTTTGACGAATTCTTCAATTTCTTTTATAAATTACAGACACACCAAAGCACCAAATAAAAGTGAACCCATAATAATAGAATATATTAAAATGGGAAATTCGTTGATTGAAGTAGCTAAGAAGGCTCGGTGGCGGGCCGGAAAGTTCGATCCCCGAGCATTGCTCCCTGATGCGTGACAGTCGGAGATTCAGCACTGTGCGCGCAGTAATCATGTTAATTTAACTCGTGATGACGTCATTTAGCTCCGGCACCGCAGCGCCGCCACGCTGCCGCAGTGCCATCTAGGGAGCGGTAAACGCGTCATTACTTGCCAACGCGTCCGATTTAATATGCAATTACGCGACTCATCATGGCATTCATATGCATGGCGCGGGCCGCGGGCTGGCCACCCCTGCCAGCTCGTTACCGTCCTGATTGTGTCTATCAACTCCAGGTGCATAATAGATGCCCCCGCGTCGCTAGCAACTATGGCGTTTCTCTCATTGCTCATCTGGTCAACCTCTATCAATCGGGGCACTCGCTCGATTTTTAAACTTTCATTACTAGTGCGGTTTACATAGAAGCAACACACGTGGGTAAGCGGAATGAAACGCCTACGGTCACGTATTCTTTTACGGACTAAGGCCTTGGGTAGGACATGAGCGGTGAAAGGCAAGCGGCAAGGAGATAGGTAGAGCGATTCCGCTCACTTTAATGTTCCCATATAATTCAATGGGTTCTTGGTTCCACTAGCTACGTCAAGCGCGAGCGATAATGCGGTATAGCTCGAGCCGTTGAGCCAGCCGCTCACCGCCGACCCCGGACATTAATTTTTTTGCACCCGGAAAGCGGCAGGGACCATAAAAATCTCTCATGTCCTACAGAATGCACAAAAAAGGAAGAGGACAATATAATTTCCGTCAGTAAAAATTTATTTCGTTTATTAACCTCATACGATGATCGGGCCAAATGTAAATATTAGCGGCGGCGCCCTCCTAAAGTTATAAATATTTGTGTAATATTTGATAAGTAATTACAACCTGATGCAATAACCCTGGTAAATACTACAAAAAGTTTATTTATATAAAAATCAGTTATACAAAATTAATAATCTGCAATCGTGTGATACAATTCAAAACATTCTGGTAGAAGTAAGGAAACTTTCCTCTATTTACACCCACGTTATTTCTCTACGTTTTTTATTTTTTTGGAAAACTCTACAAGGTTTTGACGGTCTTAATTGTGATGCTGTTGGGTCAATGTGTTTTGGAAAATGAGTACAATGCTTCGCATGCAGTCTCTCTCACGTATCTCCGGAAAATAATTTTCCTCGTTCTCTATAATTCGTTTTTGGCACATTCTTCAATAGTGATTCGGCTATGTTATTCATATAGTCAATGTAATATTGTTTCTTCCCGTTATTTATTTTGTTACATAGAATGTATAAATTGAAAGACCAATATCGAACAGATAAAAAATATTACATATTCTTTCATGTATTTCCTCATTACTGGAAATAATGCTAATAATTGGTCAATTATATTCATTCCCTTGTTGTACTCTGTAATAAAATTTGGTTTTGGAGTACGATTGGATCCTTGTGTAGTCATTTCGACTGTTTCATGTTTTGTCGTCATCATATAAACATCTCGCTTGTCTTTCCATTTTATAGCACATGCTATTTTCTCGTACTGTGCCAATTACATTTGTTTTATAATTAAACAATAATGTCGTAAACAATTTTGGGGAAGAATACCAGTTATCTATGTGTAAAGTGTGACCCCTGTGCAACACTGACTCAGAAAGTTCTAGCAAAACACTTTCCGAAGCGCTATAATCACGGTTTATTTTACCGTGGCGTGTATATATTGTAATCAGTGATTTCGCCCTTCAGGCGTGTTATAATTTTCGCCACTTAGATTTGTGCGCGGTCGGTTGTTGCAGCAACCCACGGGTAAGGAACTATTGTGTACGACGGATCTATTAACAGCAGGTCAGATATTTTGAATCTGGACGATTGTTGACCTGGAACTTTCTGCGGTCATTTGCGTGATTTGAAAACCCTCAGGAAGTGGGGGCAGGCCTGGGACATAATAAATAGAGCGTATTGGTAACCAGATTATTATTTGATAAATACAAACACCTTGTAATTTGCAGATATCTTCTCAGAGGCATTGATTTTATAAATATCGGCGTTTCGATAACAGCCCACTTCGACCAATTTATTTGTATTTTTTTACCTCTATCATTATTATGGTCAATGTGAAATACCCCTTAATTTTGTGTTCTGTGTGCATTCGCACGTATTTGAGCTGCATACCCGTTAGTTTCGGTTACAATATTTTTCCATAATATTTAATCGAAGATTACATTAAATATATCTAATTCTCTTCTAATTACTCCTAATTGACGTAAGGCTGCTGCTCTTATGCCAGGAGTCATCGTATTGTCCCATATTTTTGGACTATTTCACATTTCTTTCCAAAGCTAGGGTTCTGGTAGTTGATCGTCGTCAGAAGTATCATCAATAACTAATCGCGTGCATTTTTTCCGAATAGCACGTATATATCACTACTGTCACTTTTGGTAGAGGAATTTTTAGCACGATTCTCATTGCTATCACCACGAAACCTTTTTCTTGAAAACATCTTGTGGAGATGTTTCTCTAGAATTTATGAAAATAAATTTCGATGTGCGAATGTGACCAAGAATAACTTGAACTGATCACGATACGAAGAGATGATAAGAATATATCACGAGCCATGTTGTGCTATTTGTAATGGGGCGACCGCCGTACCACGAGCGATGCCCGTAATATTTACGATTGGGCCGATCATTATACTACACAAGTCATGCGAATCGCTCGAAGGCTGCGCGAGCTTGTTTACGTTTTCGGCCCAAAATTCTCGAACGTAAATCGTAGGTTAAGGGTTAAAATATTAAGAAAAGGAAAGGAAGAAAATTTGTTTACTTTTTATATAAAAATATTCAGCAATCCCTGCTTCCGCTAGCAATGGCCAAATTAATGTGAAGAAAGTGTTAATACAGTTATTTAAATTCATAATTTATTTTTTTGCCGGGTTGATTACTGTTTGGAAGGAAAAACTACTTACGGCTTCACAAAGTAAATTGATAAAGGCAGAGATAATTACGACTTCATGCTTATAATACGCCGCAAGAAAATTTCTGATTAACAGTAACAGAAAATGGCTGGTCATGAAAAACTGATACTCCAATAATTAATTATTTAATTCATTTATATATTTAAAAATAATGGAAAAATATATATTTCCTATAAAAACATATTTTAAATGAGTTATTATTGCTACAACTAGACCTATCTTTGGCTTTAAGTGATAAAATAATATGCGAATTTACATTTACTTAAAACATTATTTTATTTTGTGAAGTGATTGAATAGTTTATAAAAAAACCATGGTGGGAGAGTTAATTCTTGAACGGCATTAACAATTGGATTATAAATAACCCCAATATTATAAATAGCCGACGAAATGTTTTTGATGAAATAATTACAACTTTCAGCATATAATAAGGAAACACAAATAACAGATGGTAGAAAAACAAGTTTCTCGGTTGCAGTAAAGTTGAACTAAGATGGAGAACGTAGGATTTAATAGGACTTGCATTAAGTGGGAAAGACAGTTATCGGGAATTATTGGTTCTTGAACGACAAAGAATATTTCGACAATTTATTATAATTTGCGACTCTGATTTTGTAATTTCAATACTGTCACTTGCCTGGAAAAGGATCGCAAGAAGTTTTGATAAAAGCACCAACTACCTGCATCTGATCCAATTACGCACGTCACGCCACAATACAAAATTTACCTCAGTGAAATATAACAATGTATGTGTTGTCATTAGGAATTGCCGCTACAAAAATCCACTTTGTTTCTTATTACTAACATGAAATACATTTTTTAATTAATTTTGGACAGCTAATTTCGCCGTAATTTATAAATAAAAAAGTCTTAATGTAAAAGTAATTAAAATATAAATTAAGAATTACAATGTATTCATTTATTAATCAAACACAACGATATAATGACTGCATTTAAGTGTATTTACAAAATTAATGTATATATCGATAATATATAAAAATTGAATAATTTATAATACATATATGCACTGTGACACCCTCCAATTTGTATTTGTTGAGTTCAGTGGATGTTTTCTTGCATTTGCGTACCCTTTTACTTAAATAAAGATGACATGGAACGGATGACAGGGTGTAAGAGCTGACGAATAACATATATATATATACTCATATGGTTTATAATCTAGTAGATAAGGCAGTTAAATTATCTATTCATCGCTATCATAAATTTAATCTCGACAAAATTGTAAATATTCTTATTATAAATTCTTATCACGTGCATTTCACTTAAAAAAGTATTAAAATGAGGTTGACTAATAATAAATATGAATTTAAGAACTGACGTGTTAAATTATCAAGTAAGAAATTATTTACAGTATAAAGATTGCAATTCCTGTTACATTGGGAAAACTAAACGCTCCTTAAAACGGCACCTTAATGAACGTACAAACAATTTAAAATATTAAAATGCCGTGCCGTAAAGGGCTCGTAATCTCACGCAAGAAGAGAAGCTGCGCTCACCGCTCTGCCTCTCTGTAAATGTTACGTCCGACCGCTCGTCGCACGCAGCTTTTATCGTGCCCGAGGCGAGTCTAAGTAAAGCGGAAGACAAAATTATCTACGCTCGCTGCTTTAAGTGACAGGTGACACTCAGCGACTAGTAGAATTAAACATTATCTGTATCTTGTGGAAACTGCAGACGGTCCTAGACAGAACGAAGGGAAACGTTCCATAGCATTTGTTACGCTGTTAATTTTACAGAGCTAAGAAATTCATGTGACATACATGCAATATAAAACGGGATAAGTTATTTAGAGTAATGCAAGATCTTGGTACTCAAGAAAAGCTTGTAGCTATAACAAGTTCCGTCGGTATGGTCAGATGTAGAGTTAAACTGCAAGGGAACCTACCAGAACCATTCTGTACACAAAAGGGCCCTTGGGCAGGGAGATGACTTGGCATGTTTGCTGTTTAATATTGCGCTGGAAAAGTTCATTCGAGACTAGGGAATTGAAAGTAGGGTACAATATTTCATAAATCAGTACAGGTATTAGCATATGCTGATGACATCAACATTATTGGAAGAACTGAAATGAGTGTCAAAGAAGCATTCAGTAGGATAGATGGCGAAACAAAATGGACGGCACGCACGGTAAATGGGGAAAATACAAAATATATGGTGGTATCAGAAAATCAATCAAAACTGAAATGTCTTGAGATCGGTGATTACAAATTTGAAAAGGTGACGGAATTTAAGTATTTATGCTTGCTGATGACATCAGACAATAAAATCAGTGCAGAAATCCATAATAGACTACTAACAGCGATTAGATGATACTACAAACTTGAGGTAATCTAACATGACGTTACATTAGCCGTAGTTCTATTTACAAAAATAGAACTTTAATAAGACCAGTGTTATTGTAAGGCTCTGAAATCTGGGCCTTCGGGACTACTGATATGAACAGATTGGCTATATTCGAGGGGAAGATTTATGGAGCACTTAATGATCATGGTTGCTGGCGACTAAGTTTCAACCATGAACTATACAATCAAATCAAGAAGAGTGAGATGTTTACTGAACCTTATGGCACTTCTGAGTAGGACGACACACATTGAGATGGCTGGATGTAAGGGGAAGATGGGTCGAAGGAAGAGGAGAATAAAAGCAGAGGATCAGTAAACCTGGAAGCGTATCATTGAGGTGGTCAAGGCTGTAGAACTAACAGAAGAAGAAGAAATTGATGTAACTCCGAATCCAGTTTGACATTGCTGAAATATTTGTGGCGTAGATAAAGGATAAATCTTTCCCTTGCTACACCATCCTACTTGACCTTTATTTAGGATTTGTTAGTAAAATTGCTATATCTCAGACTCGTTAATTGGGACTAATATCCATGGAGTTACTTCATGTTTTATACAGAGAACTGTCTGATGTCAAACTTTCCCCGGGTTATAATTAATCAGAGTGTTACGTCAGACAAGACAATGAATGTATTATTTTACCCGTAACATTTGTATTTTCAAGTATGCTGCGCTGAGGATTAGGAAAAGCCGCACACATGCCGAATTACCCAGTGAACTTTTCTCATTTAAACTTTAACTGATTTTATTTAACATTTGTCGTAAAACGTTTCGATAAACGATTAACAGAAAAAAAGTACCAACAAGTTATAAGTCACTAAATTGAAATGCAACAAATTAGATGTACTTTTCTTTTTGCATATTTTTTTGTAATATCTTTCATCTGCATTTCTTAGTCAAGATTGTTGTGAGATGTATTCAATCTTTAAAAAAAATATTTAATTAATCGGAAGCTTTTGATCTAAAAGGTCACGTTTAACCTTTTAACCAAAAAAATCATATAGTGGATATTACATTATTATCTATAGCAATAAATAATTAAGAAAGAGCTGCCATTTATACGATATCTGTTAAAAAATAAATAGCTGTTTTTAAAATTTTGGTCTTCTTCTCTGAGAGATTATCCAAAAAGTAGACTTCGAAACGGCTCAAGGGGTTTAATTGAAAATTTTTGGGATTAAAATGGGAATTTTAACTTAAATTTTCGTGCATGCTCCATTTCAATATCTTGCAGAGTCTACAAGATATGAATATAAATATTTATAAAAAACTTATTGCTGGCATCTGACGGGTATTATGAGACCGACATGCCGCGCCTAAGCCGGCAGGAGTAGAAAATTCCCAAAGACTTTCAGCTTTGTTTCATTTGACCTATTTTGGCACTACTGTCGTTTGAAACTTTTATAGTCTGGGGTTTGATTCATTCATTGTATCATTGTCAACTGTTGGCTCAATTTAGAAATAAAAATTGGTTAGATTCTATTTCAATTGAATTATGGCAATTACATTTGATTGATTGTAAGCATAGATTTTGGAAATTATGAATTACTTAGGTCAATAAATAAAAATGTGTATTTTAGTCATGTTCAAGTGAAGAAATAAGTCTCTCATCAGTTAATGCGAGTGCAAAGGAAAACAAAAACATTCGGCGGCAAAATTAATCTGATCAAGTCCCGCGCGAACCAAACATATAACACAAGCTTCTAACATTATCACTGGATGGAAATGTCATTATTCGTAAATGATGACCAAAGTATTTTTTATTAATCATACGCGTTCATATTTTACCGATATTTTTTATGATTCCTAATTTACAATTGATTACAAATTTTATAAGACGATATAAAATCATATTTATTTTAAGTGAAGAATTTAAAATTTAAAAAAAACTTTCCTTTAACGCATACCTTCATAAAAGTAGGTCTACTAAATATAACGTTCTTTTCACGTTGGGCTTCCGAGCCATCCGAAGGCGCGTTATTGTCATGTATTGGATACGCAACGACAGACATTAAAAACAATGACATATAATCATAAACTTAGTGTCAAACAAAAATGATAAATTAAGTACAGCCTTTTCAAATCATGAGGAGGTTTATAACCATAACTTCGAGGAAATAGCCATTATGTATACCAATCCTATTAAAATTAAGCTTACGATAGCTGAAGCTGTCCACAAAAATATTAGTTTTAGAAGTGAATGTACAGTTATAAGCACAAAATACGTGGGTATTATAAATAAAATAAAACAAGACAAAGCCAAATAGAATCTAAAAGTGTGTTGTCCAATTTTAAAAGTTAAATACTTGATATTTAATTAGCAATTTTTATGTCTCACTGTACTCGAAATCCTAAGTAGTCGATAAATGGTGCATCGTAAACAACTTAGTGTAACCAGAAAGCAACACTTCTTTCTACGAGGTTTTAAAGGATGAAGGGTAAATCCGTGCCTTACAAAATATCGGATGATATAATCATTACTTTTAATTAATGTATGTACTGAGCAATATTATTTTCATTTATTATTCTTTAGTAATTGTAAATATGATTTTTTAGAGCTTTATAAAAATTTTAAATGCTTGTGAATTGGAAAAAGTTAGCCAAATAATCAAACTAATAGTCGTGTATAATTAATATACCTTAATAGAAAAATCTTTGCTTATTATTTATGAATAATGACTTATTTATCCATAAGAATTGTTACATGTATGGTAATAATATCATTCCTACTTTACTTTCGCCTTTCACGTCAAAAGCTTCCGACGAAATAAATCATTATTTTTGAAACTTGTTGTGGTTCTTCTGAATACTTTTATTTTCCCAAACTTCTATTGATATTTAAATTATTAAAGTACATTATATGTGGTCATAGTTAATATTTATAACAGACTCAATTCTAAATAGTGTTGGTTGAACGTCAATTAAGCTTTAAGATTTAAATTTTTAATCAAACTTTTTATAATTATCTGTTATACGGGTGGTTAATTCTTATTTAAGTTAATCTTATAGTGTCGAATCTACGTAATTTTATTTAAGGGTGTATATAAGTTTAAGAGCAGTATAGATTTTAGAAAGTTTTTAAAAAAATTATTATTATATTTATTACCATCCAAAACTTATTACAAGCTATACGTTTACTTTTAGTTTTCAACCCCAGGAACAAGAATAAATTAATTATTGAAATAACCAAGTCTTGAACAAACAAAATAAAGTTATCAGTAAGAGTAACATGTGCTCTCAAATCCACTACACAGTAATTAGTAAGATTGCCCCTTTGATTTCCTGATCTATAAAGCAAGTCTCACTGGAAATTGCAGACTCCTAAAGTTGAAGCGGAGATTCGTCGGAATGCTTCCATTACACTTCATGCATCTTACACATCACGTTCTAGGTAGTTCTACAGAGCTCCACGTGTAAATGTCATTGGACAAATAATAATCTCGAAAGTTAATTATACGTGAATAAATAATTAATTACTAACCACCTGTCAAAGGCAATTTAGCCCGGTACTATGGAATAAAGAACATAACTAGCAATCCCAGCCTAAATGGGTTTTAAAAAAAAAATAATAATAATCATCTTAACAACCAAGTAAATATCGATTCTACCCGAACCTCTGATTATATTTGTACTATATACTATAATTTATCCCCCTTGATCCGCAACAAAAAATGGCCTAGTTCTTTCTTTAAATCAACAAAAGTAATCCTACAAAATTTGGGAGGAATCACTTCAGGGTTCAAAACATTTTGTGGAATATAGTCCCATAAATATATTATCCTTTTTTTCGTACCATAGATTGGGCTAAATAGATGAAAGCTGCTTATAACTATGTTAAAATGTCAGAGTTATCTATAATTCTTTGTTTCCTGTGTGATAGATCAAACCTTTCTAAAAGACAGTCTTTATACAGAATTAGAGTTATCATTGCAGAAAAATATTTCACAATACTTTTATAGTTTTCTCATGATTAATAATAAAAATGAACCTATCTGCATTGTCTAAATATTTTTCGTAAGACATGATTTGATCTCAATTTCTTGACTTCTTAAGGATAGGGATACTTGCAAGTATTTTACTTATCATATCCTTTTTATCCATGTATGTGGTAAGAACTATTTCATAGGTCCATAGATTCAGACAAAAGTATGATCGGCTTTAGCTACTGTTCAAGAGTATTATATTCCCAAGGTGGACCAAGATACGTTTATTTGGTAACAACTTGAATAATTTTGAATTTCACCCTGATACTCGCGATCCTGCTGTGCAGAATTACTCGGCATAGGGTTGAGAGTGATACGAGCTGGTTTTTTTTGTGTGTGTGAGTGGGATGGGGAGTGAAAGGGTGGGAAGTTCATTGTGTTCGTTTAGCTGGGAAACGAATCGCACCGTTTAGAGCCAGCTGAAAACTTGTCCGATCGATATTAGCCAATTCAAAGCAAGCCAGGCGATACCACCAGACCGAATTGTTTGCAAATGAAATTCAACAATGGGGGGCTCAACTTAGGAGTGATAGCGAGACTTTGAAAGGTTCGATCACAAGTGCTGACACCGGCATCGCTGAATCTACAATACAGAGCTTTGTGAGTTTCAATAATTGAGCCATTCATTAATATGGAACAAATCTCATATCCATACAATTAATGCTTGCGTTAGTTACTGGCCGTGGTTGGAATTTGTCACTGGAATATCTGTATATTATTTTTGTATGTCATTTTCTAAAGGATCGCGAGTTCAAAACAACCCTGAAGGTGATTAAAAAACACCAAACGTTATTCACAAATAATTTATCAATTATACATGTTGCTCTTCCGTGGCCTGTATAACCACTGTCAAGTAAATAATCTGTTCAATCTTTGTTTTTATTACCACTGGGCAACCTTCTTTAGTTCACTGTCCACTTCTGGAAATATATCCCGTTAGTTTAACTTCTCTTGTTTCGTAGTAGTCACGAGTAATAGTTCCCCAATCAACTTCAAACCATATTTTCCTTCGTGAACAACTTCGCTACTATCCCATTTATTTCATCAGTCAACAAATGTGGCGAATAATTATATTTTTATCCCTTCCAGTGCATAATTCTATATTTTTATCAACTCTGTTTTGGGCCGTGAGTATATCAAATATCACTGGTATGCTCTCTTAAAATCAGTTAATTTTTTTTCTCCGATTCTGAGACGTGTAGTATTTATTACAATTAATTTTTTGTTTTGAATCCTACGATTGTGTGTTATTAAAAATAAACAGATTTGTTTGTTAAATGATCATTCTTTAAAAATAAATTACCTTACTTAAAGATTTAATAATTAAATCCCCGGCTCAACGCTGTTATCTGTCCTACCAATTCATTGATGTCTGACATTCTCAAAACGTGACCTATTATCCTATCCCTTCTCTTTGTCAAAGTGCTCCAAATTGTTCTCTTCCCCTATTCTTTTAGAAGTTCCTGGTTAGTTACTGTATCCACTCATCTGATTTCAGAATTCTCCTATGGCACCACATTTCGAAAGCTTCTTTATTTTATTGCCTGCTACTCCTATCGTCCACAATTCATCTTATTCTTAAAAAACCTATTTTTGTTCTATACACTCATTTTCGTTGTCCTGGTTCATAATTTTACTGTATAAATCTTTAAAGTTCTCTCTGAGATCAGATCTATACCAATTTACGTTTATTTACTTTCAACTGTGCATTTCCTAATCATCATTGTCTAAAATAAAATTAATTTCCTTTGTTCTATTATAATTGGTTATTTCTTTGGTATATTACCATCTTGCATTTCGTTGAATATAATAAGAAACGTTTGAGAGAATGGAAAGAATATCCCATGGGTTTTCGCGTCTGTAACTGAGAAACGTTTTTAGTCTGACACGACGCTGGAATAGACTTCATACAGTATAATTCTTTGTGTAAGCAGTACTCGAACCTGCAGCACAACTTCGATTCTTAACACAATTCTTCCCCTGATTACGATCTGAATATTTTAGTGTCCGAAACATTGGATTCTTTCTTCCTCTTACCATATGACCCGTTACCAAGTCTCAAAATCATTGTCAACAGACTTAAAAACTACAATCTCTACAGTTTTTTCATCGATTTTGGAAGAAAATTTTGTCAGATGGTTTGAAATTCTAGAGAAATATTAAACCATTAATGCGAATCTATGGATTCGTGCGTAAGTATTATGATAAAGAATAATGTTTCGGGCTAAGACAGACAGAGATATTTTCCGTTTTCCCATTATTCAAAATAATTTTCATCAGAACATGTACATTTCTCTATAATTGTATCAAGTGGGAAATGTGTTACGTTAAAATCTTTCAGAATGCTTTCTGCGGCCAAATGTTATGGTCTTCCGTACATCTATTTTCCTTCTAATAATTCTCCGGGTTTTGTCGATTATAATAGATTGCACTGACCGACTGTAAAAAGCGACGACGAGTCGTGCACATGTTCCACGGTTTGAACAAAGCGCGTTGTCTTAGATTTATAGCGAAACGTCATTCCTAATTAAAGCAAACTCTTGAGGCGTTCCCTTAGAAGCAGCGCGGCGATTTGTGCCGAGGGGAAATGGCGGATTACAGCGGCGAGGTTAATGCCCGTGAAATTTGTGTCTGTCGAAGGAGCGGCTAATTCCGAGGTCTGCATTGTCCACGGCATTCACATGCAGATCCGCCAGTCGATAGCCAACAGGCGGCATCCGCGGCGTTCGCGGCCTTCCACTGCTCTCATTCCCATCGCAAAAAAAATAAAGCGAAAACAATTGCTTTCCACATGGCCAGTATACATGTATGACGTCAAAGTTCATCAATTTCAACATAACTGTTCAAGAGATGGGGCAAGGAGTTTTAATATTTTCTTTAGATATGGATTTATTGATTCCATTTGTCGGTTGGTGAGGAAATAGGACTAGTCAAGCTCCATTAGATCTTCATACATACTTAACTAAGAATAACAATTTACTATACAGAAATATAACTATGAGAAACGTCACACATTCAAAAATTAAAAATACTTAATAAAATATTAAATGTGTTTTAATATTATTTATGCAGATTTTAAACGCTTAGACGTATTGCAACTTAACTTGATACACATATTCTTAAAACCCGCGGAACACTACGGAAAGGGCGGGGGAGGCAAGAATTATAGTTAAAAAGAATATACGTATGTTACAAACAGTAAAACTTTTGACACCTGACAATATTGGGAAATACAACATATTACATTCCGCGTAATATGAATATTATGTTTACTCTCTGCTATGGAGAACAATTATATCCTGGAATACAAACATAAAAAACCAAAGCGAAATATGTTAATAATTTAATGTCGGTTACAGTAATTTTAGTTTGAACTGCTTATATTAACATCCAACGTAAAATATAATCACAGAGCTTCATCTACTGCACAAATAGTAGTACGAGCTTTCGACTGTTTTCGGACACATTAATCTGAAGAGAATTTATTTATTCAGGCGTTGAATAAACTATTTTCAACTTCTGAATGGATTAACCCTTTTTTCAGATGAATTTGTCTGTAAAAGGACGAAAGCTCCTATTATAAATTGTACTAGGAAATGAAGATCTGGGATTATATTTTACTTTGGACGTTAATAAAGGCTGTTTAAAACAAAATGCGAAATATGTCTTTAAATAAGTATTCTTGTATAATTATTTAGAGCCGCATTTCAATGCTTCACATGCTATAAATCACGGAAGTCAACTATACTCCAAAAATACGAACTTTAAAAACTTTTAAAGAGTGATACAAAAATAAAATCCGACATCTTTTAATCATTATATTAAATAGATATTTTGTCAATTGTAATGGTTCACGGATCAAGAGAGAATTCTTGACGATCAGTGTAATGTGCATTGTCGAATTTTGTGTATTTATAAATTTTAAACCGGAAGAGCTAATTTAAAATGAGTATTTTAAAGAATTAACGACATTACCGTTAATTAATGTTTTTATTGAAGAGTTGACGGGCAAACTTTACTAATTTACGTGGTTGAAGAAGAAAGGAATTAAAATAAAAGATGGGAATTATAAAGCTGAAAAAAACAGGAAATACATCAGGAGTAGAGAAATGTGAAAGAAAAAATATAGAAGAGAAATAGGAACTCTTGAAGAAAGAAATGACTAGAGAAGCCGACGAAAATTTAGGAAGAATTGCTCAAACTAATAGAAAAGCACGCATAACACAAGAAATAATAAAAATAATTGATGAAAGGGAAAATAGACGCAGCTTATAGGAAAATAAAATAAACATTCCGTGAGATGAATTATATTAGCAAGAACATCAGGAGAGAGGATAGGAAGCCAATTCTGAATAAAGAAGAAAAGGCAGATGGATGGAAGGAATATTAGATGAGCTGTATCACGGTGCAAATCTAGATCAGTCAGTAGAGGATGTGGATGATGAAATATTGAGGGACAAAATTTTAAGGCCATAGTTCGATAGGTCGCTGACAGATCTGAGCAATTGTAAAGTGCCAACAACAACACATAATTCTAAGATTCGTAGAGAAATAAAATTTTCATTGCTTCTCTTAATTACAAATATATAACCAATTCAGATATGTCATTCTGTTCAAACATTCATTTTCCGCCACTAATAGTTAAATATTTTCTTTAACTTATATATATGAAGAAAACAAGGCCAAATGTTTTATCATAGAATATATTCATATAATTATTTATTATACTGCAACTTTCTGCTCATAATCTATCATTCGATACGAGTTAAATCTCGTGTTGACGAAGGTATTCCTAACGAATTCATTCCTTTTTCAGGATAATATAAATAAATATCCTGGCAATGTCGAGAAGCCAGTTATTAAAATTTAAAATAACAAGTGTACAGATAATTGTAAAAAATAGTCTATTTCATAATAAAAAATAAAATAAACAAGTGAAAAAGAATTTATATATAGACAAATAGTAATCGAAAATGGGTACATAATTGACCAAAAATGAGAATATAACCTATAGTTTGAGAGAATTAAAGTAAAAATATCACTAATACGAACAGAATCACTTCATACTAACTAGTAAATATACCATCAATAAAATTCTCTCGTTTCACTAATGGCAACATAAGTTATTTTGGTGACAGTACAAGTCATCGTCGTCAGCGCTGTTACCAGAAGTATAACACAATAAATTATTATATTTTAGAGAAAACCCTTGCACAGTCATTGGTATTCTTAAGTAATTTGTTTCTCTTATACTTTTTCGACCTTCAGTTCGCCATATTCATCCATATCTTCCCTGGTTACGTAAATAAAAAATTATTCTCTTTCTTTTAAATTTAAATATTTTATTTATAAGCAACAAACTTGCCTGTTTTTAAATATTTGAAGGTTCTTTAACTATTAGTAAAATCATTTTATTAACTTTGTTACATCATTTATCCTTCAACGGTAATATCAACCAAAGAAATTAATGAATACTAATATTTATTAAGTATTAAATTTGCTAATATAGTAAGAACTTTTTGGGAAATAGTTTAAATAGAATGCTTACGGTTCGATTAAAAAATTCATTAATTGAGTAGTACGCACGACTCAATGGGATATTTTTACTTTCTTTTACGTAAATATTCTAAAATTATTAGTATTTATTGTTTACAAAGACGGGCTGTTTAACTTTATCTGGCAATAATAAATCTGGGTTACTAAAGTTTAGTCTATGTTTATGCTCACACAAACGGGCGTTTCCTAGTAGCGAACTGCCCATTAGTCAGCAACAATTTAACGAGGGTACTTGGGCTATAGTTTAAGAGTCATACCTCTGGAAACCAACATCAGGTAAGTCGGACTCTCAAAACTTGTCTCACACTCTTCCGAACGAAGGAGACGAGTTTGCATTTTCTTCTCCATTCTTCTACCAGTTTAGGAGGCAGCCGGTCGATTTTTTCAATATGAACACAGGACAGCTCTTACTGTAAGCCCAAAATCTTTTAAATACAGACCGAGGTGCCTAATTGACGAGGGAGTAATTTATTCTGGTAATTGCATTTTATACCTAGAAGCGATGAGTTTTCACTAACCTTAGCGTAATTTACCAAAGTATTCCCTTTCCAGTAGAAAATTTGACTTCCTTGGACGTTTGTATATTCAGTGACAACTTACGTAGCGTCATGGAAGTTTACAGGAATGCTCAAACAGCCGATCGCGATCGACCGGTCGATTACGAGGAATTTAAAAGTCTATCGCGGAAATATGTACACATTCGTCCAAGAAATTAAACAATAATCACTTACCGTCTGTCACTCGTACGGCAACAATAAATCTCAAAAAGTGGTCGTACTACTCAGGTTTAGTACAATTTGCACGATACACGGATGAAATTTTAAATATAGAATTTAAGCTGGTCAGGAATTCTTCCTTATGAATTGAAAGACGTGGCGTTGTGTGATTGTAACATGGACAAGCTCGATTCGATCTGTTCAAAGTTCTTAATACACGTCCTCAATGTGCTTATTTTCCCTATGGAAATTGACAATGATGCTCTAAACTGTAAGTTTGTGCCTTCTAAAGTGTCGTTGACTTTTAAAATATTTATTATAATGAAAGTACGCTCTTGACCGTTGAACTGATGCTTAATTATCAAATAGCTATGTTTCTCTACATTAATCTCATTTTTCGGTATTTCTGAATACTGCAATAAAATGCCAATTTGCATTTACAATTTCCTGTTCTACTTTTATTATCTGTAAAATGGACCTTTAAAAGGGCTACTGGATAATATAGACAATCTGCCTGAATTTCCACGATGAAATAACAGATTTAATGACGACCCATTAATCAGTTGAGTCCTGGTCGTCGAGTAGACAACAGGAGTGCCAGAGCCAGTGGTGTTTACATTCGTCTTTGATCCCGCAGCCGTCAAGTGTCCCAGCTCTGAGAAACTTATCAAAGTACCACAGCATCTTTCTGCTAACCGATTCTGACCCAGACCACTACTAGGACCTTTAATAAGATGAACCCCGAAACTACAAAGAAGAGAACCTACGCTGGAGCCACGTCAACTGGAACCTTACCGGATAAATCACATGCGATCATCCTAGATGCAGTACCAGAAATCAATACAGATGAGTACCTGACAGCGATAGCTAATTATATTTGTCCCAGCAAAATCAGATTCATTTCTAAGATTGCAAACGAAAGATATGTATTTTCTTCAGCTCGAAAGCCGACGTCGAACGAATAACTTCAATAACTAAATCCATGTGTATTAATAACCAAGAAGAAAACATTTGACCGTTGATAATAAAGCATACCACGATAATAATGTCAAATGTCTGCCCAATAATACCGAATGAACTTATAGAAACAGAGCTGGCAAAACGCAAAATAGCCCCATCATCCAAAATCACAGGCATTCGCGCAAATACTTTGGACCGTTGATTCGCTCGTATACTCAGTTTCCGAAGTCAATTCTTCACTGCCCCATCGTCCATCCACAACCCGCTAATCTGCTGGGACAACACAAACTACAGAATTTTTCTTGCCCCTGAAAACAACAACTTCTACCTCAGAAGTATAATGAATATAGGGGGTACATTTAATTATTTAAATGGGATAATTATATCTTAACAATGATCTTTGTAGTAAAAACAAGAAAACAATTTACTTTAACAAAAAACATATTTACATTAATAATTAAAATTTTGATTTTATGCGGGCACTTCTTTCGTCTATTACAACTACATATATATTTACAAATATGATACATATAAATTCCTTAAACAATTCTAACTCTAACCTCAGGGTCGCATTTATGGGCCTTCTCAAAGAGCAGAATGTTAAACACAAAATCTACTCGGACCTGGCAGAAACAGAAAATTAGCAAAGAATCACAGGGGTAATTACAGTGTCGGCTTAATGCAAATTCCACCTCCTTCCTCCTAATTGGGTCATCCTTTCTCCAGATCACAGCTGCCAACCTCCTATTCTCCCTGTTTCAGGAAGAATTTCAAAATTTCCCTTGCCACAATTTGAACCACAGTCATAAGTGAGAAGATTAGCGTAGACTAGCTCCCAACTAAATTTCTCACCAACTCCAAAACTGTCCAAAATCTCCTCTCCAAAGAAACTCTGTGTAAATCTCTTTCTATAATCGATCTACCCTAATCTCATCACCCCACTCTTGCACCAGTCTCCAATCTCTCACTAAAATCTTTCTGCCAGGCTTTTTAAAATCTCTTCCCCACTCCTTTAGTTTTTATCACCAAAAACACAGCAATGGATATCCACCAATAACATTTATGGTGATAATTGGGTAAATATGCCATCCGTAGCTGCCAAATTCTCACAAAAATTTGGAAATTCCCAAACCGCGACGCGGAGTCTGAGTTTTATTGCCCCTAGTTCAATCGCTGTCTCCTTTATTTTGTCTCCATGCAGCCAAAAGCCCAAGCAACGTGTTTGCCCGTTACAGCAGAAAACAAGGCCATTTTACAAAAGAATACCTGCTAAGCAAAACAATTACATCTCTCAGTCACGCAAGTCATGTCAACCCATCCAGGCAAATCAAACCGAAATACAACACCGAAAGGAAGATAGCATCTCGTAGTTCGCAAAGAACAGACTATCATTCATCTTCCCATTACCGAAGTCTGATGTTTTGGGAGAAGCTGACATACCAACTTAGTTAACCCAAACCGATGTACAACCTCAGAAAGAAAATGCCAACCCGCAATCGACAAAGAAAAGACCGTCATCCTCTCTATTCTCACAGGAGTATGACATATCCGTAGATGACAACTTCCCAACCCTTGAATCTACAGTCTCCAGTAACCCATAAAAGAAAACTAAATAGTTTGATTGGAGAAAATAACAGGATTCCTTCACCAGGTCTTTTGAACTAGCGCGAACAACATACGAATCCTCTTCATATAGCTTCCCAATTACCTTTTCACATGCAAAATATCTTATCACTAGCTCATTCACATAAAAAACCCATTGAGTCTATCCAACGTCAACCAAGTATCCCCGGAAATGCTAAAAGTAATATACCCTACTAAAGATAGAAACCTAAAGAAGAAACTAAGTAGACTTATTAATACGAAAAAAAAGCAACTAAGAGCATCATCCACGTTGGAGACCCAGAACTCTATAATCCTCTTACAGTGGAACTACAACGGCCCCAATAGAAGAAAAAATAACCTAACTAGATTAATTTAAAAGTTTAAACAAGATTTTATGCAATATAATCACCTAGGCGACGATTGAAACGTTAAAGACATATAATACCAAATCATAGTGGAATGAATCTTTCTCCTCTGCTCACAAAATATACAAAAACAGTCTCAACAAGAATCGGAAACACCCTACGGTGGACAAAATAATGAACTTCATAAAAGCCAGGATGTTCCGGAAAATAGACAAATGTGGATAATTTAATGGAACGGCAACAATATTTCAAACTTCTTCATTTATTTTTAATTGTAAATGTTCTTTATAAGTTAAATTTTTGTTGATTGTGTGTGTTGTTTCTAAAGACCGTACCAGTTAATGCGACATTATACTTAAGAAAGAACACAATAATAACCATGCTGGAGCGTTTACGAAAAAAACAAATCAATATTGATCTTTTAAATATACCTACAATTTATTCCATACAATGCTCCTGATTTTAAGACAACAGAAGAATAAATAAATACATAATTCCATCACAAAAAATCTTACTATTAATAAAAATTTGTAAACATTAAAAATATCAGGACGCAGGTTTACTGTCATGTTCATATGCTCATCGTCTTGTAACTGTAATTAAATTTACTCGTAACTATTCAAGACGTTTCGAAAACCTAAGAAAATTATCCTTCAAAATCAGTCCTTTAATTTTATCTATGGAGACAATAAAATCCAAAAGTCACGATTTTCAAGAACACTTTCGTCCATTGTCTAAAAGTCAATTATAGAGGAAATAAAAATATACTAAATATTTTGTGAATATAACGTTAATAAATGGAAAGTAAACAAAAAAATGCAGGAAATTTATCTGCTGTTGTGGACAAGTCGAATGGTGAATTTTAAAATATTCAGATTGAAAAGATAAAAATAGGTTAAAAGGTCTGTTGGGCTGCTGATACATCGTAAATATCGCGGCTCCTCGGGCAGAACGTATGCGGTCCATTGGAGAAAATAATTTACGAGCATATACGGTACGAAGGCTGAAATACGGGTTTCGTAGAAAGAAGGTAAAGGAATAGTAAGGTATCATGAAATTCCTAGGAAAAGGTTATAAACAGAATTAATGACATAGGACTTAGAACACACGTAACAGTTATTTCTAAGACTTTGTGGGCTTTCTTAATTGCTTATGCAATTACCAGTAGTTAACCATTTATTTCAGAATTTAAAAATAAAATTACTGTTATTAAAATATAAACTATTACCAGGATGTATTCTTCACAGGGTTTTCTGGTGAGATATGTTGCAAAAACTGATATTATTGTTTAAAAAATTTTGTTAAATGGTTCATGATACTGTTATTAGCGTTCGGTTTTTTCTTGGTTTCTTTCTCAACTGTTACCTTTTACGATTACCGAAGACAATACTGTTATTTAGTTAACTCTAAGCTTATGTTCCAAATCTGGACACCTACCACTATGCGTATCAATTATCAAAAATATGTTTATCCTCATCCAGGTAACTAGTTTTGCTGTAACCGACGTAGCTCAAAAACTAAATTCAAGGTTATCTTTGCAAATAATTCGAAAAATGTACCTTCTATAGCACCATAATTACTGAAATGGAATGCTGAACTTTGTTGACTGCAATATATTTTAATGGTAAAACAGAACTACGTCCAGAATTTGGCGGTACGAAATCAAATGCAAGCGGTGGGAGAGAAGTTGAGTAAAGTTACAGATAGAGTAATGAAACCTCGACAAGTTGTCTCGGCATGGGTTTTTCTACGACATCATGTTGTGAGCGGGCATGGTAATTTTCCCAAAACATCGGTGGAGTGGGATGAATGGCTTTCGCAGAGAAGACAGATAGATAATTTTGATTTGACTGGATCGGGCCCCGCCACCGACGGAAATGAAATAGTAAAGTGGGGAAAAGATGTTAAAAATCCAGGAAAACAGTATTCAGTCACATTAAGATTGAATTTTAGAGGGAGCAGTAAGAATGAACATTAAGAAAGAGCAGTTAGGAATTGGAGATTGTACTGGCCATGGACATTTGAATAACGGGAGGAAGGTGGAAGTTCGGTGGAGCCAAGCGACAGGATCCAGAGGCAAGTTCCAGATTAAGCTGAGAAGAAAGAGTATTTACAGTTTGTAACATTTTGCCGAATTTCATTGCAGTCCATTTCGGTGTAGGGTTTGTGCATGAATTATGCTCCATGAGAATTCCCGTTCAGACGGCCCTTATAATAGAGTTCATGTCTCTAGTTTATAATATATCTGATGTGTGTAAATATATGTTAATCGTTAAAATAAAGAAGGCCACGCTCGTATATTAAAATTTATTAAATGATAGTATATTTTAAATTGATAAATAATAAAGGGGGTTTTCACATTTATATAATAATTCGTCAATTTAAAATAATATTCTCTTTATATTCATTTCAAGTTAAGCCATTAAATTGGTGAGATAAATGAATATAATTTTCTTGCTCTGGCGTAAAATACAAGTCGGAGAAAAAATTTACGCGTAATCGAGGAACACGAAAGATATATCTTACGGTAGGAAACTGTTTTAATACGAAAGCTCTTCAAAACTCAATCTTGTAACAAATCCTGGTCCACGTCGCACTTTATGATCCGCTACGTAGGGCATGTGTACAGAATCGATTCAATATTATATTCCAGTATCAAATATTTATAAAACTCTTCATACTCTAAAAGCAATTTGTGGCGTCCATTGCGACATCAAAGTATATTCACAAAATGGTTTACAAATTAACAAACTGTTTAACTACTTTGCGCAAAGTGGATGTAATAATGTGCTAGTGTAAAACAGGTAATCTAAACGGCATGGTCATCAAACGGACAAATATTTATGAAACAAACAAATTCCAGGAATGAGAACTTGTTATATCAAGAGTTTGCATGAAAGCAACTAACTGTATATGAATGTGTGCTAAAGTTTATTACTTTGCTTTGTTACAGAAGCGATTTACTACATTGAGGTAATTAGAATGTGCATATATATACTCGTTGTGAGATTTAACATTGGAACTACAACCACGTAAAAGGCCACCAAAACATACTAATTACTTAATGTTTAAAACGTTTATTTAATTTAATGCAGTTTTTAAAAAATGGGATGGTCATAATGGTTAATAAAATAAAGTTATTACCTAAAACTAGAATAGTTATTATTCTTTCTTCTAATATAAGATAAAATACTGAATACATGAACAATTATTAATAAATTTAAGGCTCAAAATCCTGATAACTTCATTCTCTTTCAATTCGAAACATTTATTATTTTTGTTAAACTTTAATATATTTGTAAATAATCCATTCCAGCATCGGCCAATTATCCACGACCATTGATTCCTTTTCCATGAGATAATTTTGTCCGATAAACCTTCGTTTAGCTTTCTGAGTTGTCTTTCTTGAGAATGTCGCTTTCATTCTATCTTTTCTATAGCAATATATCTTTCCATAAGGAAACTTCAGTGAATGATTTCGCATTTTCACCAGCTAGATAATTTGCTTATCTCAGAAGTCGTATACAAACTACACAAAACTGCCTTTAAAACACTTTAAAATACCTTAATTTAAATAGAAGACGCTATAAGAGAAGAAATCTCTGCACAGTAATTCTAATTTCTACAAATAGTGTTTTAGCGTTTACCACGTCTGATTCCGCTTTTTAGGTTTAGCTTTTCTTTTGAGTTCGCCACCTGGTTTGTCGGTTTTGCGCATTTTAATCTGCCGGCGAAAGCAACAACAACTGATTAAACGTTGTTTAGTGTTTACAATATCATTATAATTTGTCTTCTTATTACCTACTTATTTATCTTCATTAATTGTAAAATTACATTTTAGTCATGAAAAATTCTTGAGAGAATATGAAATATTTAGAAAAATTCTATTTTTTGTTTCTCGTCTAAATATATAGAAACTTTTTTGAACAGAATGATATATGTATTGTATGTATTACAAATGTAGAAGATTTTTAAAATATTGTGTACAAGCGGCCACGACCCTTTTAAATATCTAAAGAAAAATATGGTGTGCGGTATGCGCAGTGTAGTTGTGATGGTGATTCCAAAGGTTTTATGAAAGTGATACTAGTAAAACCTCATGGAGATGACTCAAATTGACAAACTGGAATGTCCGATTTATGTACAAGTGCTTGGATTCGTAAACTAAAAAGGGATGAAAGGTAAGAAATTGTCAGATGGCAAATAATTAGATAGTCATGGTCAACATAGGGAAGAAGAAATTGATAATCTTCTGTTACGTGTCCGCTTGATGATGTAGATCTCCAGGGAGCCGTTGACAAGAAATGAAGGGATCCTCTGTAGCTTCTAGAAGTTGGTGAATCTGGCGTCGATTCTTGACATCGATGCTGGTTTGGAACGTGGAAAGGATATAAGGTGTGAGGATTATCTTGAAGGGTTGTAAACAGGCAAGAAAGGTCAGGGAAGTTCGATAGTATGGTGGTAGGTACACCTGAGCTAATCATGGAAGAATCAAATGGTTGTAATTTTTTATCCGTTAGGACACAGTTGTATAATTTTCGGGTATGTATAATTTACAATCAATATTATACACTGAAAGAAACAGGAAAGTAAAGGAAGACTGTTAGGGTGAACTCTAACGGGTAACCTGCGGCAAAACTAAACGTCGGTCTCCGTCGAACTCGTGGTGTTGGAAAGCTTTTAAAGACGTAAGTAGAACAAGCAGACTAGATCATCATCATTGTCATCATTCAGTCGAGAAGCAGTTTGTGTGCCAGGTTATTAACCTCGTTGTTAGCAAACCTACGGGAAGTATTGAACTATCTTAAGGACTGCGGCCATCCATCAATGTCCTAGGATTGAGTTGTATTGAAGGAAACGAGAATTATTCACACTGAAACTATATTATGTTTTGGCCATTAGAAGACATCAGGGAAATTTGGATGACATGAAAAATGTTGTGGGTCACATTTTTTCATAAGTGGTCCAGACTCGTGATGTGGCAAAAGGTGATGACTATTAACATAACCACTACTTGCCATATGACTAACTTCAGGAAATCAAGCCCATTTTCAGGGACCTGAGTGAAAGACGTTTGTTATTGTTGTTTACATGACCAAACTCAAATGTAAATCAATATTTTAACCATATGAGAGTTCGATAAGACTGCGAAATTTTTCACTTTGGCGCCATTCTTGATAAATATGATAATTTAAAAAATATTCCTTAAAGTTTTAAACATATGACAGACGTAGTTTATTGTTGGCAGCCTTTTGTAGTGTTATATGTTCAATCAGGCAAAGACAAAGGGAAAAATACGAATTTAGCGTTGCCATTAGACGCCTTCATGTGAAGAATGGACAGATCCAACCCAAATTGGATGAAGTTCATGAGGTTTTGCACCACCATTAATTAATAAGTTTAAGCGAGGTCGCAGAAGCACAGAAGATCGGTCGTCCAATTGAGGCCACCACTCAGGAAAACACGGAAAAAGTTCACAATATCGAAATCGAGGATACCAGACTAAATATATGTGAGACAGCTGATGCCGTAGGCTTCTCAACTCATTGAGTGTATTTCATCCTCCATAAAAAACTTTTGTGCGGGATGGGTACCATGACTGTTGTCATTAGGCATGAAACGGGGAAAAACATCTAACCCTGAATCTAGCAATTTTTAGGCACAACCTACAAGATATTTTGCAAAGACTCGTTACCGTTACAGTACACTTCACATACCATTAAAAAAATGTACAAAGATGGTGAAAATAAATCTAAAAAGGCGAACGAATACCATTTTGTCACCTGGGAAGGTCTGTCCTTTGGGATTCTGAGTGTATAATATTCATAGATTACGTGGAAAAGGTTACAGGCATAACTGCTGATCTTTTGGATGGTTTGAAACGGGTGATGATTGAGAAATGACAAAGAAAGTACCATTTCAGCAGCGTCTCATCCAACCAATCCACCAGACCTAGCACCAAGTAACAACACCTGACTGTTCCAAACCTTGAAAATTTTTGTTGGTGGGAAGAAATATTCATCAAATCAAAAAGTGATCGAGACCATGTCAAATTTATTAAAGATATCAAAGAGGATATTATTTTAAAATATTCAGAAGAGCTTATTTTTATTATGACTATTTTCAACCGCAATTATAAAGGTATTCCACCACAAGATATACAATATTTGCTTCAAAGTCGTTAAACATAACAAAGACAATGTCATTCACTAAGATGTTTCTGGATATAAGAATAGGAAATGGAAACACATCTATAATGAGTGATTTAATTATATTTTTTAACATCCAAGATTGAACGTGAAACTAACATCAGGTTCATAATTAGGCGTAACAAACATTCCAGAGAGCTAAATAGGAATACTATGAGAAAATTCGACATTCCAAGGGAATCTCTCCCAATGTAAATCAGTAGTCAAATATTGGGTGTCACTCGCTCTGGTGGGAGTCTGCGTGATCGGGAAAGTTAGTTGCGAGAGACCGGAAATAAGTTAAGGTTTGATATATTGCAACCCCGCAGAGTCGCGTGGGAGGAAAGTGAGTCGAGGAGTGCGGGTGATTAAAATTCCCGGCGCGACTCGGCAAACAATTAGTCCTCAGTGTGGCACCAAAGTGTAGCGATGGCGGCACTTAATACCGTTCAAACAGCCCCGAGAAGTTGGAAAACTTCTGCCGCCCGGTAATGAGAAACTCGACTGTTAATTCCGGCTCGACAAAAGGACGGCTGAGAGGGTCTAGACAATTAAGTCGCAAAATGAAGAAGACTCCATTGCGGAGACGAAGTCGCGCCCTGATAAGCACGTCGAAATGAGCCTTCGCTCGGACCTTCTCCCTTGACCCTAAGCCCAACTGTCCCTAGCTTTCAAACGCAACCACATGATATACGAAAATTAATATCAGCAGAGTAGTTGTCATCTCGCCGCATGATTTTCGTGTTATTTCAAGCTAAAGACAAGTAACAAATCTTTTCTTTTCTTACATTTCCATCTCAAAACCTTTTCCACATGCCACCTTCTCGTATTCTTGATCTGTCGGAAATATGCAGTAGATCTGAAGTCTCATCATAATTATAACTTGAAAAAATGCTATATCAGCTGTGACCTACAAAAACATATGAACCTTACGTGCGAAGTCAGCCTGAATTGGTCAATTTATTGAAGAAGGGAATATTACTCCTTAAAGGAAGAATAAATTTCGAAGCATGAACTGGTCTAATGAAGAATTAAATGCGTAATTCTTACACGGTTAATTTAAATGTAATTCCTATTTCTCTAAATCGTTATAAACTGGCTTCAGTTAGTCATGGACGTTGGTAGCATTTATAAATTCTTGGCCTGGAAACACTGTCTCACAGTTCATAACTTGAACTTAACCATGAGGTCATTCAACCAGAATTGATCACACCAAAGTTATCGGCGAGACAAATACAATTATTGGGAAAGAGTCATAGAGAAGAGAGCGAGGTGGATATGATCCAGAATCATAGGAATAGTGAAAGAGTGAGATTTCAGGCCACCTATAACAACCACTTTGCTAAGAGCGGGGACACTTTCTCGAGAACCATGAATACCTGATAAAAGGTTCTTGTTAAAAGGAGTCGAAAGAGGGGTAAATTCAGGAGTTCATGTATACTGTACTACATGACCTAACATCCTCCGATCATAATATAGACCTATGAATGTTTTAATTGATTAGCTAACAAACCTTAAAAAATCATTGCATATTTTAGTGAAGACTCGCTGGGTGTCCTGCAATGCCCGAGATATTAATGCTTAAATGTAACTAATATTTTACTTAAGTTATGATACTTTTTGTTTCTCGCAAACGCCACTGTCGACGTCGCCGCACGCATACACGCAGGATACGTAAGGGCATAATGTATCCTGTAGTAAGTTATATGTCACTAGGGTAGGACGTATACAAATAGTGTCTTGGAAAACGCCGTAAAAGTAATTGACCCCGAAAAGTATTTAGTCGACGGAAATATCAGCCGATTTTTCAAATTTAAAAATTTCCGACCCCCTTCACTATGAGTGGTAGCCCTCTATTACTTCTACAGTGATGATTTCTGAATCGTAAAGACGTGTGCAAAATTTAGTTGAAAAATGCTCCACGCGTTAAAATTTTTATGCGGAACATGCATACTGTAACATGTAAGTTACAACCCCAGCCGATTGTTGGTATATGCGGTCAGACTCAATTGTTGTGTGTGTGACGGTGATTTCTGACGTAAAAGGTACGCGGGCTGTGCATGATACGACCACGTGACATTTTTATGTTGCTCAAATCGAATGCGAGAGAAAGCTCTATTCATAGTGGGCTAACGTCGCGGTTACGTGACTGGGCGCTGCAAATGGGTGACCCATGGCGGTAAATCGCATACAACGAATATTAGTCATCGGCGCGATGCTCTAGAGGAAGGATGTGTGGTGGTTTTAGACCAGAGTAGAAGCACGGATAGTAGAAGTAATATTAGGTCGACTGAATGTTTGGCGAGTGATAGTAAAATAGGTTGTAATGACCACGCCCTGGATAATTTATTTACTCGTGCCTCTGAATCATTAAACTATCATTAACTGTTTAAAAAAGTTTGGTATTTCTTTCCAAAAATACCTGCCGCCATTTCCGAGGTTTAAGTAATAATCATCGCAGAGCTGAGCTGCCGGAGGAGGCGACGTTTCGTTTCAATACGAAGAGACACACGTACGAAATTTGAGCTTTTTTACACATAAACAATTAACTTAATTTATAATAATGTCTATCTACTTGGCCTGATTTTGAGAAATATCTTATAAATTTAATGAACGTTTTATTATTTAAGTAACAATATATTTTAAGTAGTTAAAAAATATACAAGAATGTTTATCTTTCAAGTGCGGCACACAAGCTACGACATATAAATACGACGCGTTGGGCCGCTGACAGACAATTTTATTTTAAGATAAAATCTTGTGACAGAGAAATTAAAACGATTAATGGACCTCTATTAAATCTAATTATACGCATTCGTATCAATGGAAATAATTCTCCATTCATTCCTTTTCACGCCTCATGGATACGTAAGACGCTGTGATGAACTGCTTTAATTACATTTCCATTACTATATATGTTGAGATGTACAGTTAAAATCAGATAAAAAACTTATATGTAGACAGGTACTGAAGTGAATTGACAAATGTTTCACGTGTAACTTATGCCGAAGAAGTTATGAAAGATTTACTGTATACTTCAAATGAGAAGAACGTGAAGTCGATCTTGTATCAAACAATGAATTATAAAAAGAATCTATGATTGATTAAATGACAGAGTAAGATGGGCTCTTAAAGGAAACAGTTAATTGGATGGGATGCCACGTTCTCCAGATGGCCGACGTGCTGGCCACTGCGCTACGTGCCACTATGTGCTCCCTTTTTGTGGCAGGTCGTGGCGTTTAATCGAATAGCGACTGTGAGCTTTATGCAGGCTCGAGGGACCAGGTAGATTGCCGGGACCGAATTCACGTCAAACTTTATAATAAAACTCGCATAAAGCCAAGTTTAATTGGTTATCCGGTGTGTGAGGCGGCCCATTGTCAGGAATTTCGAGTGATTACACTTAACCCCCTCCTCGAGGAGACCAACTTAAAAGGAGGGATCGTTCTCCCCGATTCCATTAAAATCTCTCAGTCACTCCCAATTAGCTATCATAATAACAATGGAAGGATCCGCCCTATTCAATAGCCTAAGGGAACGTGAAATTTCGAGATAGGCACGTGTAAAATGCGTCTCGAGTTTATAGTCCCTCACTGTATGCTCTGGGAATTACGCCGGTTGATATTCCTTAAGCATTTTAATGGGTGTTATGTGGCCGGGGCATGAAGTAATAAGTTTATAAATGGGACGTCACAGCACAATGGCTGCGGACGTCGATGACGGCTCATTACATGTGACACATTAATTACGCTACGCTGTCCAAAAGAAAACGAGTAACAGGAGAGCGTGGCAGCTTTCTTGCCTTGCCTACTTCTCAAGAAGCTTTCAGTAACACCGAGATGAATACAAAAGTGCCACCTGGCGTATGTGCTGCATAGAAATTCAAGCACAGAGAGGACTAAAAGTTAACTTTAGCACTACAAAACGATTTTAACGCGTGAAATTATTAATTATTGTTTCATAATATTCGAAAATTACAAAACATGGGTTAATTTTCATACTCCGAAGACTTGTTCTTTACATTCAACGGATTTGGCATAATATAGTTCAGTAGAGTCTGAAATTATGACCATTAGTATACCTAGTGATGATTATTTCTCTTTATTCTTCTTTTTTCCATCCATAGCTCTACGGACCATTGAGGGCCTGGGCCTACCGAGTCGACTGCGGACTGTCATCTTGCATGACACATTCGGAATTTGGAGTGACACGTTGTCAGAGTATCGATCCTCCAACAGTCTTAATCCCGGTCTTCTCGACCATAGTGATGATTATTACTTGTATTATTATTCGTTACAAAGTAATTGTTCATTAAATTCTGGTAGTAATGATAAATATCATAGACAGTACTATTTCATTAAGTTAATATTGTATGAAAAAAATTGTTTTTGCTGCAATAGATATTCTGGAACCGAACTAGCAACTGGTTCGCGCTCAGCCTTCCTTTAACCAACTCATATTCTTAATAGAATAGCATGGATTTAATTCCCGGCGTGTGAATAGTCACTTATGGTGGTTGGAAAGCAACATGAATTACAGAAAATTTGTGTCTTATTTATATTATTACTTGATTTTGCCTGAGAGATACTCCTTTCTCAGTTGTAATAGTTTTTAATAACCATGAGGGTTTTGTCGTTTACGATTATCGCAGGTGGAATTCGACGATGATACTGTGTGGATGGGGTGTTTGGGAATTACTTAAAATAATTACTAATGAAGAAAATATTTACAAAATTCGGAGGTACGACGATGCAATCTGACTCTAAAATCTCAGGTTAAACCGTGGACGATACCCTCCCTAAACGCCAAGGATTGGGAAACATGACAGCGTACCTGTAGCGTCGCCTCTCTGTCAGCTTCTCCGTAGGACGCCCTCCTCAGCGTCGCAAGAAGACCTTCAAACGTCTTCAAGATCCAGGAGAAGAATGTTAATTCACACAACCTCACCACCGTGCCAAGAAGAGTAAAGAAATCGACCTATAAGATCGATTTTCTTTAAACCACGAAATCCTATTGGTTGAGGCAACCGCGTGGTATTTAAATATTTCTAAGTTTTCCTGCTTCTCGATTCCCACGCTACTGTTGTTACGGAAATGGCACAGGACGCACCCCCACGTGCCGAAATGCCAACTCTGAGGATTATTGGTGGCATAAGGTCTCGACATAAGGAATCCATGACCATTCCCCAATCCTCGCTAATTTTATATTATTAATTTAAAAATTATCAACTAATGCGCTACATCAGACTATATGTGCTACCTCCGTTTGCCTATAACTGAATTAATGTTCTGTTTCATCTCCAATAAAATATAATAAAAGGAAAAATATGGTGGTTTGATCTTACAACTCAACCAAATTATTCACCTGAAATAAATTTCTAAATTTATATTGCGTAGTTCATTTATTGAGGGCAATTAATTGATAATGACAGTCAAAAGCAATGACTACAACTTTAGATTATTAAATTTTTCCAGTAGATCTCAGATTAGAAATTATCAGAACTTCGTGATATACCCTACTAATTAATGTTCCTGCTTCAAAATTAGGACAAATTTTCATTTTACAAAGAATTATCTAATTGTTTGTCTCTCAATCCTGCACTTTTTTACCCCCCCCCCTTTCTCTCTTTCAGTCACTGTCCAAGTCTCTCTCCGTCCATAATCAGCATCCTAATGCTCACACCTCAAGAAATAATAACGGCTGGTGGATACAGAATCCTCTCCAATAAAAATTATTTAGCTCGAGAATTTTGGAGGAGCCTTTCACCACCACCAACCACGCCTTGTCAACAACCGAGTGTAACGGAGTCTCATCTATTTAAAAATCCCGGACTTGCACCAAACTGTCTAGATTTTATTTCCCTGTTTGTAACATTCTTCAATTTCTCTCTGCCAAACTCGGTATTATGCTCATTTTCCCCATTACAGCTTCATTTGACGGTAGATTCTGATTTTATGTTAAGTTCCCATCTGTTTTGAATACTAGAGTACTGTCCGTTCAACACTCAAAATTTTAACTTGCAATTTATTCTGTAATAAAATGTACCCCTCGTAAAATTGAAGGAATATTGTAACTTTCTGACCAATTACCAAAGTACATAAATATTGCAAATAAATCCATAGACTGCAAATTATTATTTGATAAATTATTACAATTTTGTAATAGATGTAACGAGCACAATACTGTTTTACTGGATGGTGATTTTCTACAGCAAAATTGCAGGAATAAAATTCCCAATATCTGCTATGAAACCAGGACGTTTGCCCCCCTCCCCCCAAGTTGGAGAAAATAATACATCACGGAGGCTTGTTTGGGGAGGCTTGCGAATTCCGATGCATTTTAAAATCTGTGATGTGTTACACTTTGCAACACAAGGTTCTATAGCGGTGGCCATTATCATTTAATGCCGCAATAAGCCAACACCGCCATGTATCAGGGTCTGTGTAATAGAAACACGTCTGCCATTGTGTTGTCAATCATCCTTCACAAAGGATCACAGCTGGAAGAGTAAGGGTCGACACCCTGTTTTCGTGGCGAATCAATTTACCGCGAAGTGAATACACTGATCGTTGAGAGCGAACCCTGATGGAAGTGGCGTGACGAAGGGATTCTGTCTCCAAGTGTTGTGTGTCCTGGAGTCAACTCGGCGGAATAAAGACTCAACCCAGGTAGCCGCTCATCTTCCCTACACAACTAAAAAACTCAACGAGGTTTCTATTAAGAACTACAGCTGTTCTTACATCAATTTACGAGAAAGGCTTGTCAAGCACGTGGCAACTCCTTTCTTTTTTAATGAGATTTCTTTTGTTTAATACATTAATCAACTTACATGCTTGAAATCTTCAGGTTGCTGTTTCTAAAGATTTTCTGATAATTCACCACATGCGAATTACCAGAATTTATTCAATCTCCCGGTTCCACCCTAAAATTCAGAAGTCGTACCCTACAAGAGCGATATTTGTTCGACAATGTTGTAGGAAGTGCACAAATCGCAACCAAGTGTCAAAGATTTCACAGAAATGCAGATGATTAAACATATCCCGATAAGATAATTCGATATATAGAAGAACCAACGAGATCATAAGCGAAAAAGAAGAATAACATCCGATTAGTGGCATGAGCGTTGATCTTGAAATATTTAAAAGATAACTCAGTATACAAAATAATTGTGAAAATGAGTTATTAGCAAATAAATACGCTACTCGGGGTTAAGCAAAAAAGTTTAATTGAAACAGAAAATAATTGTTGATAATTTCATATTATTGACGACGAAGCATTTGTAAAAATATTTATTTAACGTTCGCTAATTTACCTAAATAACTCGAAATGTACTACACAAATTTGAGACCATTATCAAGTATTTTAAAGTCAAGTACAGTTAGTTGCAAACCGATAGGCAACCGTTGAAAAGCTAAAAGATACAACTGAAATCACAATATTGAATCTGTTTTACTAAATATATTCCCCCCTAAAATGATAATTTATGCATCCAAGCCGATTGCAATTTAATAGTTAACGGTCCGTTCTTTTAGAATTTTCCGGTGGTACTATAATTATATTACACAATTATTTGCGTCTTAACGCAAGTATTCATTTTAAATACAGAAAAATAATTATTATATCAAAGATGTAATATAATATAACGACTATAATTACTTTTATTGTTTGCTGGTTCTATTTACAGGTAGCTTTCGTTAAAATTACGACCTAACAATAAAATTCTGTGGAATTAAAATTATGATTTTCGTTTTTTGAGAAAGTCTTGGGTGTGATACTCCTGTAATATATATTTTATACTGCAGTACATTATCACTGTGTCAGTATATATATTTTAAAACATATTTTTTAGAGATAATTAGCCACTATCATCTCTGTTTTGATATTTGGCGATCAGCGAATGGGAACAGGGATATAGACAATATTGCCACACCGTATCATTTCCTTCTCAAATAACTCTTACTTCAACTGTGTGGACAATAATATGTGACAACATCGCAAGAATGCGATTGGATGGTGCAATGGCAGCTTCAAAGTAAAACTGACTCCATTAGGAATAAGACTATAAATCAATTCAACACAATTTAATGTTATTATAAAGTTAAACAATGATTAACTTGAAAGTATTTAACTCTATTTAATGTAAATTAGTCACAGATTTAGAAATTTACGATTCTGTCGAGTAATGAAATGAAGAACACCACACCCCTGAATGAAACAATAGCCGTCATACTAAAATATCGAACGTTTGTGATGTAATTATTTCGTAATAGGCAGTCCGTGGGACATCAGTGTAGTTTGTGTTATCGGACGAGTTATCTCTTCCTGAGCGGTCTAGCTACGTCAATTTTTGTTCGTCTTCCTTGATCTAAGAAAAGATATTTCGTCCCCTTCTTATAAGTTTGTAGTTTTCTCACGAGAGTGCGTATCTTCTTCTCAAAACATGATTTACTTTAAAGTTTTACTTTTTTTCGATTTCTATACGCGGAAAAATTCACCAAATTTTCGTAAGTTTCATGCTTTGAAACCTATGCTATTTTTGAGATATTATTTGAAATGCACAAAGAAATATATTTGAAGCGTTTTGTAAATAAGTACGATGGATTTTTACACTGTTTTTATCAATATTTGGTTCAGTTGAACGGGGCTCTTAAGCGGTTTTGTGACATCTTCCTAGTCTGAGGGTCGCGCGTTCGAATCTTGCTATCGGAAAGGATGTTGCAATGTCTGTATTCAGTGAAGAATTGATTTGAAATATTTTATAAGTACTAGCAACAAAATCTTAATTTTGTGAAGCCGACCTAACCACCTAAATGTGTTTCGCTCCAGCCAGTTATTCTGAAGGTCGTGCATTCGAAACCTATTTCTGTAAACTGTTAGAGTAGTCTGGAACTTTCTGATAATAATGTCATATTAATACCAAAAAGCAACTACCACTTTTTATTGTGAAGAATTTTTAAGACTATATTTATTGTGAAATATTTAATTTAATTTTTATGCAAAATTACGTGAATATTTTTTAAAATGCACATAATAAGAAAAGATTTTAAAATAAATAACCTTGTAAAACTCTTAAATGAATATATTTTGTTTAATATCTACCTGTAGGTAATTAAAAACGAAATAATATGAAGTCATTTTTTGGTCATATTTGTTGATAAATATCCGTCAGTGAAGGAGTTAACAAGAACGACAGTAAGTATGCAAGTTCGGTCAGCCTAGCGTTACCCTTAGGTAACGTTATAATCGACGTCAGTGAAGTCAGACACATTTAGATTTTAACTTACTTTTTAATTAAAAATCAAAACCTATATATAAACAAAGTTAATATTTCTGTTTGCCTTTAAATCATTTCAAAATGTTGGCTGTTTTATTTTTGAAACTATAGTTTCCGCTAATTCGTTAGAGACGATATTAAACCGGAGGTATTATTCTTTCATCAATAACAGGACGCTTCTTCCGTAAATCATCAGATTCCTTTAATTGGCGGGGTATGTGTCGTGAAATAGCACTAATTGCAGGCTCGAGGGTGGTCTTCGGCTTTCTTTGTCGCGGCGTCCATTAATATCAGGCACTCCGTCTGTCACGACGCGAAAACGACTGCGTCTCTTAATTTACCGCGAAACGAGCGCTCGCACTTGAGAGCTGGAACATTGCCCAGGACTCACAACAGATCTCTGACAATACACGGAATGCGCAACTCTTATAATATTATAAACAAACGATTGATAATATCTACAAGAGAGATATATTTTACAATAAACAAATATAACTAACCAATAAAGTATATTCAAGAAACCGACGAACCTGTTAAAAATGCTCATTATGTGCGCGTTTATAAATTTCAGAGACACTAGTATAACTATCACAACTTGTAGACAAAATTGAAAAAATTCTTTAGTCAGTTGTTATAAAATGATACTGTACTTGCATATCCTAGCCAAGAGTCATAATGAATCATCAAGACACAGCACTTGCGATGACCTTTTAGAAAATTAGGATATAATAATAATTGTTAAAGAACCAATAATATAATTGCATCAATATATATGTCTGAGACAAAGAAATGGTAATTTTTGTATTTGGAAAATATATTCGGATTTAATTTATTTGGCCTTTTTTTTAATATTTTTGTTGTTGTTGTGGCATCCAGTCCTAAGACCATAATAAATGGAATGAACGTAGTCCTAGAGAAAGAGTTTAATATGAGGATAAATAGAGAGGAAAACCAAGGTAATGGAGTGTAGTATTGGAAACAGTGGAATAACAAAAGGTGTTAGATTGGGAAGGGATATATTGACGGAAGCTAAGTAATTCTGCCACTTAGGAAGCGTAATAACTAGGAATGATAGAAGTAGACATAAAGAGTAGGATAGCACAGGCAAGGAAGGCTTTCTTGTAAACGAGGAATTTACTTATGGGTAATAAATATAGATATTAATAAATAGTTGCTAAAATGTTCGCATGGAGCGTGGCGTTATATGAGTGTGAAACGTGGACGATAGGAGTTGGGGAAAGGAAATGAATAGAAGCCTTTAAAATGTGGTGCTATAGGCGAATACTGAAATTCAGATGAGTGGATAATATCACAAACGAGGAAGTTCTTAGCAGAGTAGGGGAAAAGCGAACAATATGGAGGACGTTGACTAAGAGAAGGGATAGATAAATAAGCCACGTTTTAAGACACGAGGGTCTTGTAAAATTAGCATTAGAAGGTGTGTGTGGGCTAAGAACAGAAGAGGGAGGGTGAGGATGGAATACGCTAGGCAGATTAGGGAGTGTGTATGATGTGGCAGTTATGAGGAAATGAATAGGCTTGCACAAAAAAGGTTTGCACGCAGAGTTACATCAGACCAGTCTTAGGACTGATACCACAGCTTGATTATATACTGCTGTCACTAAATTGTCTAGAAATAATTCAACAAGATATGCTCTAACATTAAATTATTGCATTGGACGTCACGTGCGAGGATGTAACGTGTTGTATAGTTGGTGAGAGATAGCAAGTCGTGTTGAAATACTAAGCGCAGTGGTCAAATTGTAGGGAGAGCAGGCGGGAGTTCACTTTAACATGAAACTTTATTGCGACAACTTGGTCGTGTAAAAGGTTTTCTGAAAACATTCCTCTGCGTTCAGTGAAGTTAAGAGATAAGTCCAGACCTACTTCTCGAACCTATGACTGATGAGCAGATGCTCTGTAATATCTCTGTAATATTACTACCTCCTACAATAGGACTGAATGCCACAACAACAACAACAACAATGGGCAAAATATATTCTAACACTAATTGTAGTAGGTTATATTAAAGACAGAAAAAATGTTATTTGATGTCTTAATCAGCTCTTGTATAATAAAAGAGATTCACGATTGCACTTGTTTTACTAGAATGTCTGTATTGTTACAAAAAAACGTCTGCTTAGTTGTTTTTTGTACAGGTTTTCATTAAAAACTATAAATTTGAAAAGAATACATATACTTGTAAGTACCAAGTAATAGGCACGTACCTCTGCAGTCAACTTGAAATCTCGTAGAATTGTCGCCACTACGAAGCATATCAACTAAATATGCAGATTTAAATTTCCTTGCATTGAGATGAACAGCAAGCGAGCTCAAGTGACGAGGAGCCCATAAAATTTTTGTGCACCACGTGGACTCGTTTAATCGTCGTCGCTTTGCCTTGGCTTCTGCATCCAGGTAATATTTTTTGCTGGAGGACGGTGACGTCACGCCTGGCAGAGGCTGGCTCTAGTAATTACGAGGTTAACGGAAGCTGACGACTAATTGGAGGGACTCGAACAGCTTCGCGCTACAAATAATGTTATTAGTTAGGGCCGAAGAGCTTGGCAAGAAGCTGTTAGCCAGGACCCCGTGCTTCCAATATATCCAGACCAACGCGCCGTGAAGTCTAAAAGGGAGACCGTACGCACGTACTTCTATCAGAATAAACGAGTCCCTATTTACACGCAATAATTTAAGCTGCCGAGTCTCGAGCTCCCGAGGGGCTATTTCTGAAATGTCTCCAAAGGTTTTATGTTAAATCGTGCGGATTTGTGGTCCCGAAGCGAGGAGCAGCGTTTACTTTTTCACGTTAAGATTTCCAGAGTCCTAGAAGTAATAATATAGCTACTGCATCTTAAGCTTTGTTCAACTTCAGGAAGTAGCCTACTAATAATATACATTACTACGCACAATTCTTTAACAATATCTAAAATGACCTGTTTTACGATTTTGGTGTAGTTACTTTCTTTTACGTGTCTTTAAATTTTATACCAAATAATTAAAAATATCTAGTAAATCCAAGATCCGTTTTACAACATAAATATATACAACAAACCTTTATATCTCCATTATTATTTCTACTTTTATTTCCTAATTTTACAAAGTTGTTTACGTCTGTGATTTGAAATAGTTACAACGCTTCTATATATGTCCAGTAACTCTTTAGGATTTGTCTCCATATGTAGAATTACTGCTACATGGTGATTTTATTCTTTTAGTGCAATCACAAACTGTTATTGTTGTTGTGGTATTCAGTTCTAAGACTTGTATGATGCAATCCTCCATACTAACTTATCTTGCGCAAGCCCCAATTTTTCTTCATAACTAGCACATACTACATCCTCCGCAATCTGCTTAGCGTATTCCATCCTCCCCCTCCCTCTTCTGTTCTTACCCCACACACGAACCTCTAATGCTAATTTTACAAGACCCCCGTCTCTTAAAACGTGGCCTATTAATCTATCCCATCTCTTTGTCAACGCCCTCCATATTGTTCGCTTTTCCCCTATTCTGTTTAGAACTTCTCGTTTGTGATTCTATCCAACCTTCTGATTTTCAGATTTATCCTATAGTACCACATTTCAAAGGCTTCTATTCTTTTCCTTTCTGCAACTCCTACCGTCCACGTTTTGCATCCATATAACGATACACTCGTTACGAAAATTTTTGGCAACGATGCCCTAATATTCACACTTATATTACCCGTAAGCAAATCCCTCTTTTTCAAGAAAGCCTTCCTTGCCTGTGTTGTCTTACTCTTTATGTCTATTATACTTCTACCATCCCTAGTTATTATGCTTCCCAAGTAGCAAAATTATTTAACTTCCGTCAAAATATCCCTTACCAATCTAACACCCTTTTGTTATTCTACTGTTTCCCATACTACACTCCATTACCTTGGTTTTCCTCTCTATTTATCCTCATACTGATCTCATTCTCAAGGACCAAGTTCATGCCATTTATAATGCTTCTCAAGACTTCGTCTGACTTCTCTAACGCTGCAATATCATCGACAAACCGTTGGGTTTTTATTTAATCTCACTGTAGAAAGATTCTTGTTCCATATTGCATTTTAACTTTCTTCATAGCCTGTTCTACATGTAAGTTAAACAGCGTGGGCGACAGACTGCATCACTATTTTATTGTTTTATTGAATTCTGCTTTCTTTCCTTCCTTCATCCTAAAATCTAAATACTGTTGACTGCCTTCTGTAGAGGTTATGTATGTCTCCACAATAAGAATAATAATAATTAATAACTGTTATTAGTATAAATAAAATAATATTTGTCTCCATACGCTCATTAGAAACTAGTGATTCTCCTATCTCTTTTACGTTTGATGTATTAGAGGGTCTTTTCTGGCTATCAGTCTGAATTTGTTTGTTTCTTACCAGCAAACGGTTGGTCCCCTTTTGCTCAGCAGTCTACTTAAATATGTCACAAGGTTTCTATAAGGTACGGCAAGTGGGCTTGGAAAATGCTGCCAAGGCAATATATAGATATTTTATCATCCTGTATCACAAACAGACTATTGAGGGTCAAAGAATAAGATAAATATTCTGATTTTAAATAGGTAGGAGCAGGAGTATCCCAAGGCAGCGTACCTGCTCCTATTCTATACTTATTATTTACCAACGATATCCCAAAAATGGATGGAACCGAGGTGGTAACATTTGAAGATAACACCGCGATGCTTGCAGTGGAGAAAAATCAAAATTCGTCAGCTAGAAGATTACAGGAGGCTAGCAACGCAGTAGTTGACTGGGATGAACAATGGAGAATAAAGCTGAACGAGCAAAAATCAATCCATAACATCTTCACAATTATAGTTATAAATGGTATCACTGTGCCCTATAGCAGTGCCAAATACCAGGCATGACTCAAGACGTAAAACCCAGAAGGAAAGAACACGTTAAAAAACGCAGAACTAAACATTAATTATAGAAAACACTATTGGCTTATTGGAAGAATTCCAAGCTTTCAATTTCCAATAAACTACTGATTTACAATCAAATATTGAAAGCAATATGGCTGTATGGTAGTCAGCTATGGGTGTGTGCAAGTGACACAAATATTAAGTTTATCCAAACATTTCAAAATATATCAGAAATACCAGTTTGCGAATTTCAACCATCCAGGACGAATTAAAAAAGTTACTGGAATCCAGTGGCCCGACAATTCAGGACCAATCAACACTTTACCAGAAGACTCAAACGAAGGAAAGCAACTGATCTTGCGCCATGGGCAGAGTATGAAAGCAAAGCACAGTACGTGAGTGGAGTGTATACACTCAAGAAAAACCTAGAAGCCAACATTAGATGGACTCTAGTCGACTATTAATGGTTGGTCTTTAAATACTAGTTATAATGGTAGGCACGCTGATTCTATTATTGAAAAAATGTATATATGTCGATGAAGTGGTGCCTCGCACACAGAGGTCCCGTATTCGCATTCTGGCACTTGCATGGATATTTCCATTCCGTGAAACCCCTACAAATAAATGAGTTTCCCAAATGCTAGAAAATCTGTAATGGCTATTAGTAGTTTATGTGACTGTATCTGATTTTTTTAAATGTCTATTATATATTTTTAGTTGTGCTTCAAAATGTTGTATTAAATCTAAATTACCGAACGTCGTAAATCCTACAAATATTTCATAATAATGGTTTTATTTGGTGAGAAAGATGTCGAACCACCGGAAACCCGAGTTAAGGATTTCTCGGAAAATTGGTCAAAACAATTTTACTGAATACATCACGAGGGAAAAATATTTGTACATCATAGAGAATCAGGGACAAAAATTTATGCAAAGAAATCAATCTATAAGAATTAGGGAGGTCATTTAAGTGCACCCCGTAATTATTTCTTTAATATGGCCTGATTAAATGACAATCAACTGATGATATTTTATTTGTTATAAATCAGTAAAATCCACCACAGTTGTTTTGCGACGCCACGAGAATGCTTTTAGCTATATTCAACTGTCATACATCATTAGGCAAAATGGCGTACGTTCCAAATCGTACCACGACAAGGAATTTCTTCAATGAAATGATGAAACCCCTGGTTTTAATTAGTCATAAAATTAATAAACCAAAATTATAATTTAATTTTGAGTTTATTAAATTTTTTGTGAAAAGCTTTCGGCAAACGTCAGTCATCTACAATTTTAAAAACCAAATTAATTGAAACATTACAAAACAATAAATGAAATTCATACAATATAAAAGCAAATTTGGTTATGAAATATTTTAAACCCTAAGTATAAAATTTTTTTCATGGAATTTGTTCCGTTTACAGATCCACAGCGGTAGAAATCATAGACTAATGAAGTATTTCAAAAATTTAAAACGTTGAATTCAGTCAACCAAATAATATTTATTTTCACGGTACTAAAATTGTCATGACAGTTTGAGAGAAAATAGCCTTACAATATTTTTACAGGTAAATGCAGCTTAGAAGTAACTGATATTATTGTTTAATTTTAAGAGAACTCTGGAAACAAGTTTTAAATTAAACGTCAAGGAAAAAGATTGAATAAAACGTATTCTGGCTATAGTATAGACCGTAGCAAAAAGTACTGAACCTAACTTTAAGAAACTCTCGCAATTGTTCGATTTGTTTAGGAAAGAAAAAGGATTTTAACTACAGTCGTTAAGTAATACATTAAATATTCATTTTCATTAGGCCATTTTTCTAACTATGAATCTTTTTTTAAAAAATCACATCAATTTTATAGTTTGACCAATTATTAAAATATTTCCAATGCATTCTGTCTTATAAGTGATAAAAAGTCTTAGTGTTATATTGTATGTAGGGTAAGCTTCAGACCTGTTATTCGGCAGGCTGATTTTTTGTTCTTGACTGAATGTGTTCTATCTTTTCCTTTATAGTTTTTATTTTGATATTTAGTAATTGATTACAGGTCTCTTGACCCTCACGCAGATTTTTACTTTTACTTCCATTTATATTGATTTTCGTATTATTCTCTTTTAATTTGACTACCAAGCACAGTAAATGTCAACATCATAAATATAGGTAACAATGTTAACTACATAAAGTAGCTCCCCTGCCCTAAAGCGAGATTCTTCGAATGTTTCCGCAATATTTATAGCCCATTTCTCGTTTTTATGACGTCATTAATCGCTTCTACAAACGCTGCTATTAATAAAGATCGCTTTTAATTAGTATTCGTGGTGAATATATACCCACTAGTTAGGGGCAGGTGTCGGGACAGACGACTCTGGCAGGAGCTCTGAACGCCTCTATTACCCGCTCTTTGAACCATTTTAAACCAGCCCGTCCCTCAGCTTCATTAGCATTTTGTCGCGCCATTCCGCTGTGCCTTTGCTTTGAGATTTCTTTTAAATCATAGGCGGAGCAGCGCGTCCGTCCATTGTATCGGTAAAATTAGAGAGGCGCGCCGTGACGTGGCTGGCGAGCACATGTGGAGACAGATTCGTGTTTATAATTAGAGCCCCAGGAAGTGGAAGACCGCGTTTAGTCGATATGATGGATAGACCCGGAGCCGCGTTTAAAGTCTAATGGAACGAGGAATTGGAAGGCGATGAAGCTTGGCGAACAAGCACTCAATTAGCACCAGCAACTATTAGAACACGCCTCGCCGCCCGCGCCGCGCTGCGCCGCTAGGTGTTACGTTTCATTCCGACCTCGTTTCCTTCGTCGGCGGCAGGAGAACTACTCAAACTACTAGTAGCGAGGACTCTGTGTCAGTAAGCCTGAATTTGGAATGAAGGCGATCCACTTTCGTGACCGAGCGTGATAACAAGCACTGCTGGAAGAATTGGAAAGTGAACAACTGAAGCATTCTTGGTTACATCAGACCTTATGTCTGCTAAAACTGAATTTTACAATGACCAAAATGGTTTGAATTTCTCCAAATAACAAATAATTAAATTCATTCTGATAGATTATCATAATAAAATATTAATTTATAATTATTTTGTGCTTCAATGCCACTTCATCTCAGACAGTTATCCACCAATAGGCTATTTGACTGTATTCAAAATATACCAAAATTTACTGATATTCTTGAAGATTTTATTACGCTGAATCCATATTTTTTATCTATTTTCCCAAAACATGTAAATTATCTGCAATAAATAATGAAATAAAATGCAGGGTTTTTTCTGCTCGTCCACGTGATCGGAAACGCTTCATGATTGGATGTAGGTCTAGTGACGTCACAAGTTAGTACTCGGTTGTGTTGTATATGTAGCGCAGTAGAACCCGCGTCCAATTTTTTTTATTATTTACGGGAACTTAAGTAACAATATTCCGGCAGGAGAAAGTCGCTTGCCAGGAAGAAGGGGTTTTTCCGCGCGCCGTCTTGGCGGCTCGGAATAATAACAAAGGGACTGCGGCTGACACCTGGACCATAAAGCTCGGACACCTCGTCGCCGGTTTCGGAATGTCCTAATCTGCCTGGGAATTTGGTGACCGGGTGGCGTGTGTTCCCCAAATGAAACAAGGGATATGATTGGAGAATATCCATCCCTGCCACCTTAGTGATAGGTGTCGGATAAGTGGGGACAAGGTTTTAAAGAGGCTGGCGGAGACAATTTTGAGAGATTTTTGCAGGGGATGGCGAGAGGATATTGAAGGAGAGTGGTGGAGAGATTTTTGGCAGGTGATACAAGGTGATGGCGAGAGGATATTGAAGGAGAGTGGTGGAGAAAGAGATTGCTGGTGATACAAGGTGGTGGCGAAAGGAGATTGGCAGCAGAGTGGTGGAGAGAGGAGATTGGTGAGGTGGCAGCGGAGACCATGCTTTGATCAGTCCAGGAAGCAGGGAAGAAAAGTCTTAACAACAGGGGAAGAAAGAGGAAAAAGCGGAGTTTCCTCACGACTTCGTGCTATTGTCGACCGGCCGCTTCAAGTTCCACAACACGGAAATTACAGCGAGACGCCTATGAAAACAACTCAGGTTCGTCAACGAACAGATCTGCTACACGTGGTCACCCAAACCATTAATACCCTGAGATCTTTAATAAAATCCCATTTTAATTAATTATTTTTGTACATAATATATATACGCACTACCCATATTAAAATTATTGTGTTTACAATTAATAAATGTATATATTTAAACCCAATTATTAAATTCATTAATTAATATTCCCCCCATCATTTACATATTTATAAGCGTTCATGCGTAAGGTATCAGTTGATTTGCTAATTCTCGCCGTTTTTGGTATAATTAGTGATGAATTTGGTTTTATTAAAGCACTAACATTCTCGTTTTTATGAAGTGGAGAGAAATTTTGTGAAAGCATACAGTTGGAACCTTTCCCAAAATGGACGCACTTATGATTGGATTATTCTTCAGGTTGTGCTTTTATTTCTATTAATTGTAAGTGATAATTTGTTGCAACTTGTTTAGTTCAAATGTATTAATACACGAAACATTAAATATATATTCTTCTTCTTCTTCCAATGGCTCAACAGCCCTCGTTAGGGCTTATGCCTACCGAGGCGGCTGTCATATGGCCTGACACATTCCGAATTTGGGGTGATACGTGATCAGTTTATTAATTCCCCATCAGCCTTAATCCTGGTCCTCGCGACCACGATGACACAAACATCCAAGCCCATGCCAGGATTCGAATCCGGGACCCCTGAGTTGTGAGGCAGCAACTAGAGGCTAGCCACTACGCCACATGAGGTTGGCAATAAAATATATATATTTAACTCAAATTTATTAACAGAAACAATATTAATGAAATATGATTTGCTAAAATACTAATTTTAAGTAAAAATAAACACGGGTTGTCCTTTATATCTTTCGGGTTTCTATGAGCGAGTCGCAGCCACTTCTTTCGCATATCTAGGAACATTAACAAATATTATTTCTAGTGTTATTATCAACGTATTTGTACGCTGCGGTAAAACCATTTATAAGCAATTTCTTCGAAATTGTGACGAACTAGGCAAAGCCGGTCTCCTTGTTTACTATCTTGTGACGTCATGACTCCGCGCCCGAGCCAAGGCAGCGTCTTGGCGGTCTTTTTTTTCATTTAAACTTAATCGCGACATTTTGGGAGAATTAATACAGTAAACTGTGTAAAATCCGATATAATTAGCGTAAATTGACGTAATATACAATCTAAGATTTTCTAAAAGTAGTCATATAACCTGTTCTGGAAATATCCTAAGGGACACCCCAAAGTTCGTTAAAAATTAAGAATGGGAAAGAAATAGAATAATTTATTTTAAAGAAAATAAGTCTGGTTGGATAAATAAACAAAAATACGGCACAATATTTCACCAAACTAATTTAATTAACATTTAGTTAATATTAAAACGTTTCATCCATTCTTCAAGAATTTTTTTATTAAATGACTGATTTTAATTTCATCCATCTTTGTGGCCTTCTTCATGTGTCGCAGCGTAAAACACTCACTCATTGTTTCACATCATATCGGTCGTACGTCGCTGAAGATAGTCCATGACACCAAATTACTCATATTATAATTAGTTTATCTATGCATTGTGTTCTTTGACTGTTTAAATGTTGTTGTAATGGGAAACAAAAACTCCTTTACGGTCACAGTTTTGCAAGTTATTATATTTTAAAAGATGTAACTTTCGGTGGTTATACCTGCCATATTTATCCTAATAAATTACAAATCAATCAATATATTGTTTATAATTCATTTATGAAAAAGCTTTATACAATATCAGATCTATAAACTCTTTAGAAAGGATATAAACAGTTTTTTTTATAGAAAATTATACTTCATATTTTAACAAAATTCTTCTGTTAAAATTTAATGTTGATTTCGTAGTTTTTGTGTATAGTTACCTGAAGAAGTCCGTATAGATGGATGAAACGACGTATTTATATTAACGAAATATTAATTAAATTTATGTTCTGACACATTGGCCCGTATTTTTATTTATTCATTTTACTTAATGTCAGAATATTAATTGTCATTTTGCTTATAAACTAAATCTATATACAGAAAATTATTTCCGATTACTATACATTTTGTAAAGGAACTTATTTTTTTGGTTGGGTTTAAATGCAAAGAAAATTAACTTAATGGATAATATTACTTATAATATTTAAACAGAGAACTGTAATTAGCCTAATATAAGATTACTAAATGATGTCTTGCACTTCATGATATTATACAGACTAAGAGTTAGAATTGCGGGTCGTGTAGCAGTGATTCTGGTCTAGGTTCTATATGTACACCATTTTTGTCCAGATACTTCCGTGCATTTAGTATTTTGCGGGATATAAAGTTGTATCATAGTTCATCTTGTCCAGGTTGTGGCAAGCGAAGTGCGGACTTGCTTTCGTTCGAGGAACCCTTTCCTCGATGGCGAGTCTCATGGCTGGTTGGATAATTCCATGAATTGTTCAGTGTCTAGAGCAGAGATCCTCAAAGCTTTTTGCCTCGTAGACAAATTGATGAACTTCAAATATGTTTTCGCAGCTGATATAGTGCTACTTACTTTGAGGGATTTAAGATAGCGTCAAAACTTAAAGAAACATCTTGTGCCATTATTGGTGTAGCAATGGCTCCTGCTCTTGAAACCCGACATAAGTAAAGAGAGGAATCATGTACGTCCCGTAATATGTTTTGAAAGATAGACATACTGATTGCTAAAACTTTGAAACTGCTGAGGACGTACGTGTGTAACTGTGCATACTTTGAGTATTGAACTACTAATCCAGCTAAGTAAAAAGTTGACATAGTCTGCAATATACCACGCAAGAATAATTTTTCTTTTACAAAATGAAAACTTTCTCTCAGAGAAAACTCAGACGTATTCGAGTGGAGCTGAGGGAAAATTCTATTTTATAATATTTCTTGAACAGTTTCGTATATCAGAAAATATACTTAATAACTTAAATTTTAATATAGGTCTTCACCACGTTCCATGAACTTTAAAATTTTTTTTACTTCATAGGAAGTTTTATAATTTATGCAGATAGATATGTCTTTGTATTATAAGGAATATCTCTGAAGCTTTTATTGAAGTAGGCTTTCCATCTAATTGAAATCGCCTTGATTAATTTTTTTGGCACTTCTCCTATCTCAACTATTAGATGATGTCTTTTGAAGCCTTTTCGTATGGCACTGGTGTAATTTTCTAGACGCTTCTGGAAGTTTCTGTTGAGGTCGATGTACATGATGACCCTACGCAGGTCAACGAGGTATGATACAGGCTAATCTTCTGTGCTACGTAAATGGCAAGTGGCACTTTCCAACAAGACGACGTGATGGCGTCATATCTCCTGGTTACACCTTTGCCCCACCAATCTACATATATTATATATATGAATTCATTCTTTCATCTAAAAATTCACGGACATCACCAGGATCAAGAGTCAACACAATTTTACAACTGTTTCCCAGATATTATATAATTATAAGCCAAATATGACGTGGATATAAAATTAAACTTTCGAACCGACTAAACATAGGTTTCCTGGTTGAGTCCAAAATAAAAATTCTGATATTGTTCTTATATCCCCAGGGTAAGGATGGCAGTCACAAATTCATTCAGGAATTCAGAACGAATTAGAACCAATCAAACACAAATGTTATTTTCGTCTTACATATCAATGGAAGATGGTGTGTATAATAAGACAATTACAATGTGAATTTTTATCTTGTATTAAACTTAAAATAATTGCAATCGGAATAATTAATGCTTGGTACGATATTTAATAGATTTTAAGAAGAATCTGGGGTCCAAAAAATGAAAATGGTATTTGGAGACACAGATATAACTAAGACCTGTATGATCTATATAACGAACCAAACATCGCAACAGTCATTAGATTAAAGAGGTTGGAATGGATAGGACATGTGCAACGTATGGGGAAGGGAAGGATACCTTACAAGGTATTATACAATCAAATCGGAAGTAAAAGAAGGGGAGGAAAACCAAGGAACAGATGGATAGACGCAGTAGAGAGGGATATAAAAATTATTATGGATTTGAGGAACTGGAGGAGAACAGCACTGGACAGAGTCGAATGGAGGAAGCTACCACTGGAGGCCAAGGCTCGATATCGGGCTGTGGAGCCATAGAAGAAGATGATTTTAACTACATATATTATATATTTTAAGTCCGTGGCCGCCTAGAAAAAAACATTATTTTAGTCAAAAAGATGATTATGGGGTACAGACAAAGATTTTTATCTCAAGAAATTTTTGTGAATAAATTATTACTGGCTGAAAATCGGGGTTGTAAGAATCATACAAAAATTAAAAAATCAGATCTAAATAAATAATCCAAAAATATAAAGAATAACAATAATAGCTGAAAGTTGAATCGCCGATTGACAATTTTATTTATTTCCTCTTAATATTTCAAAAACGCCAATTGAACAACTCTTTACAATTTCATCACTAAGGAATCTTCATCTTCATTGAAAAGTAATACTTAATTTATGTAAGTCTTCACCATGCCGGAAGAACTGGAATACTAATCTCCAATGCTTTTGAATCTTCTGAACTAGTCGTAATTAAATGCTGACTCGATTTGTAGCTGACGTTACAACGAAAATAAGTTTAAAGATAATGGATTGCGATGAATGTTGGGTAGACTTCAATTGCAAATATAATAGTTTTCTTGTTAGGATGAACATTGTTGCCAATATTAATATTCGTAGAGAGCCATTAATTCCTTAATATGTAATAACATGTTAGCAATAAAGCGCCGACAGCAAATCATCCAGGAAACTTTATTTGTTTTTGTCTATAAATACGGACAGAGATGGAAATATCAGCCTCAAGACTGAAAAAAATAAGTAATTATACATTAAATGTAACAGCTTTATTGAGATAATATATTTATTTTATTCCTCGTCACAATTATTCTACTTGTTTGAATTCAATTTCATTAAGATCAGACGATATGACAGTAATCCTCCAATATCATCACAGTAAAACAATAAAATTCTGGGTAAATCAGTTACGTCAAGAACTGACCGATCATCGTGAGAAGGAACCTTGTGTATCTTCCACATCTGTCGCAGACAAAGTGTTGTTTTGTTGATGTCGTTCTCTTGACAGGAAAGTTTTGATATTATGCCAACGGACCTACATTTTTCAAACTCTGTGGAAGTTGTTGAAATGGCAACGACTCTGAACATTTCGAATAACGGCGACAAATCAGTATGACAAAACGTTGACGGATTACAAGTAACATACTGCATGGCATTATAAACAAGTATTTATTACTCTGCCTAAGTGTATCAATTTTAACGAGAATGCACCGATAAGCTGGAAGACAGAAGTTGAAAAACAAAGCTGGGACACAAAGAAGTGAAAGAAAATAAAGCCGAATAGAGAATCATTCTATGTAATAGTTGTGTAAAACTGACGATTTGAGAGATTCATCAAAGACTTTCCAAAGTAATACAGTCAGGAACATATTTGGTTCAGTCTAACCCTAGTATGTAATTCAGTTCACCCCTTGCAACGCTACAAAAGTAATTCCCTTGTCTACAAACGCTAAATGATGTAAGTAGCGATTCAACTGTTTTCTAAACAAGCGTCTTTATTCTATCGTCTCAATTCTAATTACGAATTTATGATAATTAAAAATATTGTTTTACATATAATTATCATCAGAAAATTAATGTGGATTATGATTGAGAGCATAGCACAATTTTCCTTATTGACTAACAAAAAAAAAGAACCAACATGCAAATCTTGACCGTTATTATGCGGATCCGAGTTATTTCATACAGATATTTCTGTTATTTGAAAAGTGCACAATCCATGCCAAGTAAACCATGGGTAGGTACCATAACATATCCGAAACGCTTTATCGTTAATCTGACATCATTGCAATGAATGAACAAATTAATACAATAATCCCTTAGGATAAAATATCTGATTTCCATTTATATTAAGATATTTATGTTACGGCATGTATTATAAACGAAAATAATATAATTGATTCTGGTGAACTATTTGATGACTCTGAAGAATGATGTACGTTTCTTTGGATGCTGTTCAATACGTACCATAAAATGTTTCAAGTCTAATAGGCTATAGGTTCTGTGTTGATGATTTTCCAGACATTTATTTATTTATCTAAGTGGGCTATGATTGTTAGCAATTGTAGAAATTCTACATTAATAACACAAATAGGTATGTAATGAATAATGAAGGGCAATAATTTATTTTATAATGAAATAACATAAGAATCAAAAACCTATTTACAATATACTACAATTTGATTACTTTTAAGTTACAAGCCGGCATTTTTTAAAGATTAATTATATATATAAATTTTAAATCTTATAAACTAAATACATGAGCTCTACACTAAGGATCATTGATCGGGCTTTCCCATAAATCCTACTCGGACTTGGCTGTACCTTGAAATTGGCAAAAGGTTAGAAACAATGGTATTTACCGTCGTCTCAGCATGCCTGGAGTTCGTCGCCCCTCTGGACTACCGAGTTGGACACTTTGAACACGCCTTCCTTCCGTTGTTTAAAAGTGCCTCTTAAAATTAAATCTTCATCTGCAATCATAATTTGCTTAATGTGCCAATCATAATAGCCCAATCTTAAACTGGGCGTCCTTAATCCTAAACTCCACGTCCTTAATGTCCAGAAATCCATTTTATTGGGTTTTTGATAACTTTTCCCTATTTCCGTATTTCATATTCCATTGGTGTCGAGGCTCGACATTTTCCAATAGAAATTATTATCTGTCCTCTCTGGCGAGCCATTTGCCCCGCCACCGACGTTTTTGGGGAAAAACACCATCCGGTGCCATCAACTATCACAATCTTGGGAAATACCCCAGTGGCATCATCGTGTCTGCGTTTCAGTACCATTTGTCTGTAACTTTAGACTTCCCTCACGTCGCTTGCCAAATTCCGCAAGGAATTGTGTTTATAATTACAAGTTATCAAGATTAAAAAATATTGACGAAACTAAAATCCTTCGTTCCTTTTTGTGTCTCTTTTGCCATACAGTATATTAACGCAGATGCTAAGAAATAGCTCTTTTACCATGCTAAAAACTATTCTTGAGTTTCTTTATTGAGGCTGAACAAAATCAGTTTGTTGACTGCATCAATATTAGCAAACTAACCTGAATGATGTACTTTTTGCTTCCCTCCAACGAATTTAATTTACTTTCAAGCTTTGACTATAATATTTTAATATAAAAGCTTTTTAAATTTTGATCTGACCTTCAAGATCTTGCTTGTGCCATCAAATAAATTTCAACGTACATCTATTTTCTCTACTCTCGTTCCCTGAACGCCAGAACGGCTCCCATTTGAAAACCACTCTCGTTAACTGACATTGTGCTCTCAAAATATATTTACTGATTTTAACGAAAAAATAATTTTATATTCTGTTATAAATTATTATACTTTGTAAATACCTGAAAATTGTTATATCGTCGCAGTAGCTCCAAGGAATAGATAAAAAAGCCAATATTATTGGTTTGCTTGCAGGAGTAATGTTTTATTTTCTCTATTTTATATTTAATTCTGGGAGACGTAAAAGATTCATTATAACAAAGTAGGAGATGGCTTTAGGGTAAAACGTACATTTCCCTAGTTTACGGTACTATTACAGAAATCTTCGCAGTCTCAGCTGTTTCCACATCTCAACTACTCTACATTAATGATATGTACCGTGGAGAGTTTTTTTCGTACCGATAGTGAATGGTAAAAATAACTTAGCAGTATGATGTGAAGTGTGTGTAAACGGAGTTACAGAATGATAAATTTCTCTAAACTTTTCAAAATATAGGTGATAAATCGTAAAACCTAATAATTTTTTAAAATTTATTATTTTATGAACTTTTTACACTTTACCTCATTCGTATTAGAAAGCTTTCAATACGCATGTACATTAGCATTTTATTTTTTGAAGTGTTCCACCAACTATTCCAGAGAACGTGGATACATTAAATAAACTATAGTCCCCTAGATCTATTATACAATTTTCGACGGTTGTTTTCTGGAGTATTTTTAGCAGACGAACCACAAATATAATTTAAAACGAAAATTTTCATATACATTGTGCGTAAAGGAACAACTATCAGTGTTAATCTGTTTAAAACTGGACAGATACAAAATATTAATATTAGAAATAACATAATGGCTGTGGTCATACTTGATAATGGTGTATTTCGTTACAATTTCAAGCAGTTGTAATTGACGTGGTTATTTATTTCTACATGTAAAACGTTTATTATTATAATAAAAGGATCAGGATGGAAAATTATGTACGAGGCCGAGATTCGAACCCGGAACCTCCACTTACATGATGGTCGACCTTCTACCATTTTAGCTGTACAAGTCAACACTCTTTCAGGTGAGTCTCAGGTCAGGTCTAATGACGTCTAATGACGTGTAGTCGACTTGGATATCTCAATTTCTACAGCCACTACGTACAAGCGTAGGTCCTGTGATTGTTTCCCGGGACAGGTCCAGCTTTTCCCATTCTCAACTCTCTAAATTTTCTGAGCTTCAATTGAAGCAATTCCGTTTTGTTTGTATCATTTCAAATGTTTTTGAAAACTAATAGAGTAAATAAAGTTCAAAACAATAATGAAAGTCAGTTATTTCAACCAATTCTACGGTTAATGTTTTCGTGTTTCAAAAAATAGGTACAGTTAAAAAGCAAGGTTCAATTTGTATGTAAGCTCTAAGTGATATAATGAGTATATTAATAATGTATTAAACGAATATTTAATTCTTCATAGTCGTAAGATCATTATGTATGTAATGAAACTTAAATAAAAACAATTAAATAAAGCATTCACCTGCAAACAGTTTTATATTACAATATCAGTTTTAATTTCACCATCATTGGACTATATTGATTGTAAAGTTTTTTTTGGAAGCATTATTGAGTTTATTCTAAATTTAGATAGCAAGGAGAATAAATAATAAGAAAGATTAAAAATTTAAAATATTTAACAAACAACAAAAAAATAATCTCCTTGCTCTTCAAAAATATACATTTTAGAAAATGAATTTTACTTTATACATTAAAAATGAAACAAATTGTCGGGATGATGGGTTCAAATACCTGAACACTAATTGATTGTGACAATTGCTACTGTGGTATTTAGTAGATGGCATTGGGGGGACTTATGGTTTTGTTTAGTACTTCACCTTCATCGACACGAAAGAACTCTTAGATAGATCTGACCGGAACCTTTCTAAGTCATTGAAGTGGCCGCTTATGGAATTTGAGGACTGCTATCACTTGCTGAATGTCTCGTCTCTGCGACCACCAGGTGTTTCCGTCCGCTCAACAATTTAATTAACAGCCTTAAATCTCTTTTCATCAATATCCCTTTATGGATCCTTCAACAACTGACCTGACCTTCTTAACAACTTGATAATAACAACAACCTTCAACAACTAACTCCTCAATTTCTACGACAGCTTATTGATAATCACTTGACCGCTCAACACCCACATTCCAACTATTTACGAAAACACAACAACCATCCTTCTCGACAACCCCTACACAACTAACTTTTCAACCTCTACTCTACCACTTCGAAACTTCCTATCTTTCCGTCTCTGGCAAAATATCCACGACCTTTGCCAATAAGAGTTCGTCTTGCATTTTAGAGTTCACATGTCTTGATTCAAAGACGTGAAATCTCACGCACCAGAAGTTAATTAAGTTCCTGTGGGAAAGTCTCAGACCTGGCAAAATTTTGAGACAGGAGCTTATTCCCCTACTCAATTTATTACCCTTAGTCCAGCGTCGGCGATTCTTAATCACTCAAATAGATATTGTGAGGCCAGGCTCGGTACCTAAGTTTCAACGAACTCTGCAGCTCCAAAATTTTACTTTGACGAAATTACTCGATTAAAATGAAATAAAACAACCCTCCCAATAATTTAATAAACATGCTTACACTTCATTGCATTATGTATAATAATTCTGTAAACATAAACACTCTCATATTAATTATTATTGCAAATTCGGTGTTTTGGCTCATTAAAAATTAACATAATTCCCCATTCAATAATTATTTTATTTAATTGTAAGTATACTTGCTACGCTTATCTCAAATAATAAATTTTATATTTGGTTGGTTCGTATTTTTTAACTGGTTTGATGTCACAAAGAAAAAAAAATATGCTCAAATTAATCCGACCTTAGAGAAGAAAAAGAGTTTTAAGGGGAGTAAATCTTTACTCCGTTGTGTGCTGTTATTAAATAAATATCCTGTAATGGCGTAATCCTGTGGGCAGAATTTAATTTAAACCTCCGCACAGAGGTCTAGAAGATATAACAGTGACATAACCACGGTCCGCTTTGCGTACAAGCCGTTCTAAAAATGAGCGTTTAATACGACGGGGATTTAAAATTAAGCACTGCGTCCGGGCCGTGCAGACGCCTATATCGTCAGGCCGTTTCAATTAAGGGGAAGCCCTAATTCTTATTAACGAGATGAGTCCTGTTTGTATCCGAGCGGTTAATTTTAAGCCCCGCGACGCTGTATATTTCGCCACGTTTGAAAGTCTAATTGCTGTGCGTTGACAGAACTATAGCGGCGCCGGGCCGGAAACTAATGAGTGAGGGAGCGTCTAACTAGCTGCTCCTCGTTGGACGCCGAGTGACGCGAGGATTTCTGGAAGAGGCGGCGGCCCACCCGCAAGCCCCGCGTCAACGCCGCACTCAATCACGGCCACAAAGACGTGACTTCGCTTCCCAAACAACTATTTATTCTGTCGTATTTACAGAATCTGGAACCTTCAAAATAATACCTACAGCTCTTCTCTTTTTTTAAAAATAATGTTCAGAATGGTAACAAGTACAGTTTGTAAAATATCGAGGGACGCCACTTGAATCTCGTAACATGACTATATTTTAATAAAACTTTAGCCGCATACCTGTGCTTCTCTAAGATGTTTCGTGAAGCCCTGGTCACCGAGCTACATTCTCCATAATCTCATAACATTCCGTGGTATTATCTATTTTCTATATAATTATAAGGTTCGTATGGAGTGTGGCGTTCTATGGGAGCGAAACGTGGACCATAGGAGTTGCGAACAGGAAAAGAATAGAAACTTACGAAATGCTGTGCTACGGGAGAATGCTGAAAATCAGATGGGTGGATAGAGTAACTAACCAGGAAGTTCTAAGCAGAATAGGGGAAGAGATAACAATTCGGAAGAAGGATAAATTAATAGGCCACGGTTTGAGACATGCATCTGTGTTTTTTTTTGCAGCATAGTGTTTTCCTTATCAAAATTTTTCGTAAGTTATGTTTATTTCACCTGTATTTTAATTTTCCTCTCTGATATCTGATGTCCCCAGGCACATTTCAAAGCACAGAAAAATGCAAGTCCAGGGTTGACTCGTGGCAGTTCTGTTTGGTGGCAATAAAGGTCCTTGCACGTAATTTCAGCAACACGTATACACGTTTTTTAGTCTACACTGACCAAATAACATATCGTATTAATATCCCAGTGAAAGTTAGTGTTACCAACGGCGAAACCGTAGGATTCTTATAACCGACAATGACTCAATATATGATAGAATAATACTATTCAACAATATTCCTCCGACGATTATGAATATTAGTAGCTACAAACTTTGTAAATAATTGTAAAGTGCTGCTTATTATTTCCCGGTGGATAGACTGTATAAGAAGTTCTTGGGATTTCACCCGGGTTATGTCATTTGTAAAATACAAAGTTTCGATGGTTAACTGAGCCATCGCCTATGGGTAACTGATGTCTGAAGACGTTGGCGGAGTTAGGTGTCGAAACTTTGTAATTTACAAATGACATAACCCGGGTGAAATCCCGAGAACTTCTTATTCAGTCTAGATTGTAATGGTTTAACTTTCTATCTGAGAGATTTTGATTAAATTATAACAAAAATATGTTAATTTATTCCAATATCCTTTAATAACAGTTAATTATTCTATTGACATAATAATAAACTAGAAAATGCAATCAAACTTCGATAATAAATCAATTAAAAGGAAAATATTATATTATTTCTTGCTTGGTTTCTGTGAGTCGTTCATTAATAGAACTTTACAAAAATAAATGTAATTTACATATTGCCTAAAATACTCCAAATTTAGAACTACTATTAAAATGATATAATTTTTACAAAAGTAGTAGATTAAATTCGACTGCATCACCGAACGAGACTGTGGCTTGGCTGCTTCGACGACGCCCTGGGTGTTAAGAGATAATGTGGGCGACGCCACACGTCCTGAACAAGCTCTCAAATTGTTGCCTCTCACAGGCTGGCGCAAATATTTCAAAGCTCCGGGCTGCATTCTCTAACTTACGATACTAATATTTTGGTTTGTACCCGTATCTCTTGCTTCTCCTATATATGAATCTCGCAGCCCCTCCGCTAATGCTCGTTAGCAGAAAGCATTCCTCGGATAAGCGGGAATACGTGCTTTCTAGTATAAATTAAGTGACATGAAACAGGAAAATATATTAATTCTTTAAGTTGCCATAAACTTTTAGGAATTTTTTCTATGAGATGCGGATAATTGAGCTGTTCGTAGACGTAAGCATCTGGACACGGCAACGAAATAACACGGCTCTGAAATTCATCTCATTAATGGATGTAGATCTTTAGTTACCGCTTTTTGAGTCTCGTAGACTCATCGGAAAACATTTTATAGAAGGGGCTTTTCCAAATCGTTGTTATTAGAAAGTAATAACTTGAAATGGTCAGAATTAACAGATTGGTTGTTTTCGGGAAGTCGAAAGAATTTAATAGCGTTTCTTATAGTGCCTACGAAACATTTTAAACTTGAGGAAAAGTATCCCCGTTGATCAGTCGCCTTCATTACGTATATGAACGCGAGAAAATGCTTGAGATTTAGAAATGATTTAGTGGCTTGTAATGTAGCATTTAAGTACGGATGAAATGGATGCCTTTGGAACATCTGAGGCAGCAAGTGGCAATAACCTCAACGCGGCGCCCTTGCCAAAGTTTAGCGGCGCCCAGATTTGCAACTGTCTGTATAGAGACTAGACAGCTTCCGTTCTCATACAGCATGTGCTTCAAAAAGAGGACCCTCGAAACTTTCTCACGCTACAATTGTCTGGCATATCATGGGGTCAGAATCCTTGTTAGCAGTCACACTACGTTGTCTTTAGTGAAAATTGACTTCTGCCAATAATTCAGTCTCCTATATACTTCCCTGTATAAAGCATTCACTAGTCCTTTGACTTACCAATTTTAGTAAAAAAAAGAGATTAAAATGTAAGAATTATCAAGCAACTTGCTAAATTTTTAATAAATTGAAAACTTTTAAAATTACAAATAATTTTTTCTATATCAATCCACATTATCTCATATACATCATACATTATATCATATACGAATACATATGTATATCCCACAAAAGAGGAATGTCTGTTAACCGTAAGTTATTTATACGATGTAAGTAACACGGATTTTGGCTACTTTTTGATTAATTTTCGGAACAGATAATATGTTCTTATTTCATTTCTAATGCACCTTTTTCAAAATATGGTGAATTTCGAGCCAGGTTTATTACTGGTTTTGCATAATCAGTTTCATGAATATCTAACAACCTTAAGCTAAATATAGATTGAATCACACACACACACACACACACACACACACATATATATATATATATATATGTGTGATTCAATCTATATTTATATATATGTATATATACATATATATGTATGGGTAACATGCTACATGTGGCCGGTCCAGTAACCCCTTTAATGGAATAGGAAGGGAATTTCAAATTCACGGTACAATTCTCAAAAGAAACAGAATGAAACCGTAGGAGAAACTGATAAATTTATTATTAGGAGCTAATATTTATCCACATAATACGTTAAACATGCAGTGGTGAAGCGGCCATCGACACTGCCTCGCATCACAAATCCCCTAAGTCGAATCGTGGCATTCGTCATGATTAAGAATTGGAAAGCGACTACAACAATCACGTTTCCCAGCGAAAGATCGGGAATGTGCTATCAAAGATGACAGTCTGACAAATGTATCGTTCAGCCAAGCGCCCGTTAAAGAAGAAAAATAAACGGGTTATCCAACATGACATAAATTTATTGATACCCGAATTGTATGAACTATGTAGCCGCTGAATGATTCGGTCGTAAAACTGAAACAAAGAAAATGATGAGTTAATCTGAAAGTAATATGAGGATTTTGTGTTATCCATTAAGTTTGAAAAGTAAACTAAGTTATTTATAAAATATTAGCTTTGACTAATATATACCATACGTTGATTATGACATTCAGGTTGAAAATGAAGAAACTTAAGAATAAAATTAAACAATATATGGAACAACAGAATAAAAGCATTTTATAGTCAAGTAAGTCAATACAATCACAACGATATTTCTTTCCTTGACATTCTGTAAGCTTTTAATAAGATGGTCGGTTGAATAAACACAAGAAAACATTATCTCTCCATCATTATCGACTGTATGGGCAGTTTTTAAACCAAGTAATAATTATTTAAAAAACAACCCAACATTATTTTTCTGATATTTTATTATCAATCATGTAAAGATGACTCACTTCTGTGTCTGGCTTCCTAGGGAATGGAAGATGTCATCACGCATGCTCAAAGCTACAACTGCAGCACTGCAGCGGCAAAATATGAAAACGTATCTTACTTTAATAATAGCCTTCGTATGAAAGCATAGATAACTAAAATATACGATGTAATATACCGATACGCGTGTACAGAATTAAAATCCAAATTTGCTGTAATCGACAAAGATGTGTATAAGGACCGGGGTTCTGTCTAATATCCAAACGCCATATTGAGAAATTTTCAGACGACACCTCTTTGTTTCCTTCTAGTATTAAACGAAATAGTTCCTCGAGGAACTTACAAAATAATAAGAATAAAATTGAGGCGATTATTAAACAATAGAGAAAACTGACAAAGAGAATTGCTTTCCAGTCAATCCGAACGGAAAGAACTAGTACAATCAGCCACCACCAAATTTTTGGACTACATCGTAGATTAACATGATCAAATCATATATTTAGCAATAAAAAACAGCTGTGAAGACAAATATACGATATTGTAGGTAGAAGAGCACATGGATGTAGATTAATCGCTATGTACGTTGTACGCATACCTTACGTTATTTTTCAACTCGATAGAAAAACCTTTCAAAAACATTTTAAGAAAAAACAAAATCAAATATGAAAGATTGAGTACAGAAACAGATTTTAGAAACCGAGTGATGATATTATTAATAATGGTGTAAGGTGTACCTGGTACTGATGGCGTCGCCTTGTGCTGAGAGACCGAATGCCGCGGGTCTCATTCATTATGATATACTCCCGAGTTTTAACGTCATTAATTTGTAGCTGTGGCGGCTAATTAAGTCAGCAAGTGGCAGCAACAGCACACCGCCCACCACCCACCGCCCACCGCTCGTCTGTCACGGGAGGTGCTGCGATTAGGGCACAAAGCCCCTTATTAATGGAGATCAATGCTTGCATGCTTGCCCACCATCTATGGCATTGGGAACGCACAAGAGTACGACTTTATTCCGCTGAGAACTCTCCAGGATTTTCAAGAAACATGATATATTTCGAATAAAATTTTTTTTGGGAACCATCGAATTACAAAAGGAGGTCACGTTCTGAAAATATAGTTATAGAAAAAGAATGTAATTATTTAATAAAACCATTTAAAATCAGCAGAACTCTGTGACGGGTACGAGTACTACGAAGCAGCACACCAACTATTAACCAACAAATTTGTTAAAAAATACAAGTAAAGAACATTATTTCGAGAAACAGGCATTTTCAAGAGTCTAATTTCATTTTTAGTTTTGGCTTACTTCAAAATAATTAATTTCGAAAATGTGTTCTTCCTCTGACCTTACTTATATAATTCTGAAATAATATTTTTCAGGAGTTATATAATCAAAATTGAGAGAAAAGAGAGTGGAAAACGGAATGTGATATCATGTATAAATTATCCATAATAATTTTAGTATTAAGTAATTAACATTTATGAAAATTTTGATCCAAAACTGTAGAAAAGGAAGAAGTATTCAAATAATTGCATTCAATTCAGTGTCAGTTATATACTTACTCGCTAATCCACAGATAAACTCTGATAGAGTATATACAGCTCGTTTGTGGGGATTGGCAGGACAATACCTAATACTGTTCACGCTGGTAACTGGAAGTTTTCGAGTAACAAATTTTTGTGTATGTGCCTACGAAAGAATTTATTATGTTTCTATATTAATAAGATCAACTTTGTGAGTGCAGTATCAAGATGTGTATGATTCTGCGCAAAGCCAACCCGAAAAATTGTGTATTCATATACTTTAATATTAATCAGCACAAGAAACATGAATAGTGAACATCGAGTTTTCCCACATATCAACAAAAAAAGCAGCAAATATATTAATTTGTCACTACGAGTTATAATGTAATTATAATAATAGCCCAATTAATGCAAGTGACAATTACAAAATATATTAAAGTATCAGTAAAATACCACAATTTTATGCATACACAATTGTCAGATATATATCGGGAGACAATATTCAGTGTATGACTGATTTAAATGATTCCAAGTAGCAGAATTCCTTAACTTCTTCAAAATATCCCTTCCCAATTTCTCACTCTTTGTTATTCCATTATTTCCCGTACTGCATTTCATCACCTTGGTTTTCCCTCTATTAATCTTCATATTGTACTATTCATCCAGATTCACGATTATACAATTTTTTATTATTGTTTTCTAGTCTTTGTCTGACTCCCCTAAACAATATCATCAGCTAACCTTAGGGATTTAAATTTTTCCTTGCAGTTTGATTCCGTTTCCATATTCATTTTTAACTTTCTTCATCGCCTCTTCCATATATAAGTTAAAGAGCATTGGTGACAAACTGAATACTTGTACTCCTTTCTTGATTCCTGCTTTCTTTTCTTGCCCTTCAATTTTAATTACACCTGCCTGCCTCTTGTAGAGATTATGGATAATTCTTCTTTCTCGAAATTGTAATCCTGGCATCTTCAAAATCCTTAATAGTTTGTTCCAGTTAAAAGTTTTGACATTTTTCTAAATGTACAAATACCATGAACGTAGGCCTGTTTTCTTTTTATCTTGTCTTCTAAAATTGCTTCTCTTCTCCATACATTCTTCCTAAAACCAAACTAATCTTCCCCTACTCGCATTCTATTTGACGTTTCATCCTCCTGTATAAAATTTTAGTTAATATTTCGCTAAGCTAATTGTCCCGTGCTGTTGACATCTATCAGCCCCATACTTCTTGAGTATAATGATAATTATGTTTCTCCTAAATTCTTCTGGTATTCTTTCTGTTTCGTAGATTTCAAAAACTATACTGAACAGCCATGATATTTTGTGTGTATGTGTGAGTGGGCAGAGTTACACCCATCCTCCGTAATTCCTTCGGACAATGAAGACGGACCTTTTCTGCACGATAGCATAAAGGACATTTCACAAACAAAAGGAGTCATCCGATTCTGTTTTGAGACAAATTTCCTTCCAAAGTAGAAAGTTAGGCGTGAAAAATTAGAAATCGCTACTGGGTATGGAACTAATGCAATCATATTTGCGATAAAATCCATCCACATCTGTGACTCAAAATTTTATTATTGTCTAAAATTGTTAAAAAAATCCAATTAGCCGATTGTCTACTGGAAATAAGATGGAGGATTTTGGAAACCTCTCGAAGTTACGTGCAAATAGCTTTTTGGGCGGAGAGGACAGAAAATTGGTAGACGCTTGAAAGAAAACATGAAAATTTAGAGCCGCTGTTGAGAGCTGTGTGGAGCTCTTGAGACATCTGGATATTCATGACTTCTTAGTACGAGTTTCCGCTATTTTGAGCCAATGCATCCGCCAAACAGCAAGATCCTCGATGCGGTCATCGACAGGCATCTCCAGATCGTCAGCTCAAAGAAACAAATGAAGTACGAAGGAAAACGCCACCAGAGAATGCTACTGCAGTCCTCGTCGGTATAGTTAACTTTGATTAGAATATTCATATTTCCAGACCCATTTGCCATAAATTATGTTTCTTCTTATAGATCACCCCGCAGGAGGCCTGATTTTAACGTGTGTCATGTAAATCATAAATTTATTATTGCTCTACCGTTCCATCAGTATCAATGTTTCAACTTTTATGTAAGTTCATTTTGTTTTCTTTTGGATTTTCGAATTTAAATTATTAAAAAAGTCCACTTTGCTTTAAATTATTTCTTCATTACTATTATTATATTCTCCTTCAAATTACAATTCCGAAATATTAATATTAGCTTAATTAATATATTAAATAATTAATAAATAAACCTCATCACTCCTCCATCTATTTTTTGTAATTGTCAGCCATCAGTGGAGCTTAATTAATTAATAGTTTGGTAAATGAATCTCCCACCCCATAATAGTTTTTTGTACTTATTATCCGTAATATTTTTCGGTAATAGAGTCTAAAGCGGGTGCCTCTTACTGATTTTTGTTCGACTATTCTTACTTGCTTACTTCTTTAAACGTTGCTGCTTTTATTTGAATGTCCATCTGATTGTGTGCTTGCCCTTTCTTATTAGAAGTAAGAATGAAAAATAAAAACTGTGCCAAACTGAAGGCGTCTAATAAATTTATTTTTGATAACTTTCATCATATTCACTTACCCAACTCTTCTCCATGCAACAGGAAAGCGATGAATCGAGAAATGTGTCTACAGAGGTTTTATTCATTTACTAGACCGTTTTAAATCCGACAGAGATGAACGGAGAAAATAAATGCAGGTGCACAATTGCCAGACCAATGAGAGTTTTATTGATCGTGCAGGTTGTAAGGGTAATCCCCTTGAAGAGGTCAGTGGCACGGAAAGAGTGGAGCAGGCAGCTAAGTAAACACGCCCAGCTGCAGAGGTTGGTAGCAGTGATTTGTGCCCCCAGCATGAGAGGTCCCGGGACGGATGAAAAATGGAGATGTAATCATCATCATCATTGGCGCAGTTAGGTCCCCGTGGAGTCTGCTCTGAATATTTGATGACGAGTTGGGGAGTTGCTGCCTTAGCATAGCGCCACAGACTCCTTCGCGAAGTTGCTCGCCCTCCACTAGCGCCGCGGCCCTGCATCTACATAAATATCCTACAGTATTCAATACCACTATAACTGACAGTCTCATTATCTTTAGATATTAGAAAACAACTATGAAGACGTAGCTTTAGTGAAACAAACGGTCAAGAGCTAATAATATAAATACGACGAATGAACAAATACAGAGAGTAACACCTCAATTAAAATCCGGCAACATGTTCATTTGATCTTGGAAATTATAAGGAACATCGTGGGACTAGAACTCCCTGATTGATCTCCGTTGCCCGTAAGAATCGATTGAATCAAATTAATATTTTACTTTCGTTTATTTTATCAGTGCGTTTCAATTAATAATCTTGAAGAGATAGTTTACTTTCATTTCTGTGGCCTCGAAGTTCGGTCTATCGACGATCAATGCTCAATCAAGGCTTCCACTTGGTTTAAAGCGAGACTTGTATGCGTAACAATATATTATATAATTTAATTACTCACAGTTGATGACATTAAACACACTAAAATAAACAAAAACAAAATACGAATGAACTTAAGTGTTTCCTTCTATTGCTGTGAAGGAGCGGCAGTACACAAGGCGTTGAGTTCAAATTCACAGAAGTAATTAACAGGTACGGTAATATGTTCCAACGTTTTCATTTTTTAATTTAATCTATTATTGACACCAATATATACTGTTTCACATGTTTCTATTAAGTATATGAACATTTTATTTTACGGCTACAGAAGAGTTGAAAACTCTCGAGCTAATGGTCCCGTCCTAGTTTAAATTGTTCCAAATATGCGTCACTATTCACAATATATTTAGTGTGACTTCACCCATTAAAACAATGGTGAAGGGGCACTGCGAAATTGAGGAGTTTCAAAAATGATTGAACTTCATATTATTTATTGTTAAAATACAAATCATTCAATACAGAGACCATGCAAAATAGAAATGCAAATTTAGATACACAAAATTGAGATATCAATCAAAATGAGATATTTCTCAGTCATAAATTAATTACTTATTGTAGATTAAATAATGGGGAGGAGGGGTTATTATTTAAAATTATTTTAAAATATTTGCGTTTTCAAAAAGCACAATAATTTTATTTATATTTAAAAACAATTGATTTATAGGGTCCTGCGCACTATTTACAATTATTTATATTTTTTAAGGGGGATGACTGTTTAAATTTCAAAGCGTTTCTCACGTTTAATTATTGTGGTAAGAACGTGCAGCAGATGTACTAGCCAATTCTAGAAATTCCTCGTAGCTTACTTCGTTCCTCCAGGTCGAGTTGTAAACTGGACATCGGTGGACGGAAACGCAATGGATCTGGTACTACCGGGTGTTTTCAGAAAAAATCAATATTCCTCCTTCTTTACTCATGAATCTAACACATACAAAGAGGCCATTGAAAACTAGCATTAATGAAATTCTTTCTAATTTGACAAACAATAAACTGTCAAGTCAATTAGTCGCATTGGAATAATGCTATAATACTATATTCCGGAAACAAATATTATGCAAGATTAATACCAAAAATAGTACACATTAAATCCAATTACTCATTATTTAGTGTTAAAACTGATACAAATAATCTCAGTAGCATTTATGGCCATACTTTTTTGTATATTTTATGGAAATCTTTGTTTATATAGTTTTTTAACGATATTTGTAGTGCACACCTAATAAGGCCCATGGATTGTTATTGATATTAATTTCTCGTCTGTATATGTGCATGTAATTTTTATTACTAATTAAGTCGTTTATAACTCACTCCTTGGCCATTATATATTGTGAATTTTCAGAAGAAGGGTGATAAATATTATTATATATTAAGAGTAGAGTTTCTTTTCGTTTATGACAATTGTATTAAGCAAATATAGTATACTGATTCTGCGAGATATGCTATTTAGTTGCTCAAATGTTTATTCATATTTGTCTATATGTATCTGATTATTATATCACAGCAAATATTAAATTTATTAGTAGAGTTCCTAACGGATCAAATCTGATTTTATAATTTGACTGAATTTTACGTTACGTAAGGTAATTAGTTTGTAGACAGGCGTGACGGTATCGACGGAAGCCGTGTACCATCGCTTTGACGAAAACAAAGTTGGGGTCGGATCTCTCAGGCGCCGTATCAACTAATGGTGGTCCGTGGAAAACCAGGCTGGGAATCTTTACGCCAGTGTAAGCACGCGCCGCCAACATAATGCCCGGCATCAGCATTACCTCTGCGCGGAATAACATTTTAAAATATAATAAGGCTATTATTTTCGAAACTCCCCAGCACAGGCCATCATTTAATAAACACCATCAAGTGTGAAACCTCGCCGCCGAGGAGGGGGGAGGGGGAGGAGGGGGCTGTTTCGCCACTGGAATACGTATTAATATTTAAAAACTCAATTTGGATCTTATAGAGGCAGGAGCCGCGCGGGCTGTTATGCGGGCATGCGTCTCAAATGTATCATAGGGAACGTGATGGCGAATTTAGTTTATGCGTTACGGTGCACTGGGAAATTGCCTAGAATTGCAGAACACCCCTCTGCCCCCCTTCCTGGGCCTTGGCTAACTGCCAATCCGGGCCCGGATATAAAAAATTGTAATGGGGGCAGAGAATTAAATAATTTCATACCGCGCTCTGCTCTGCTGGTAATTTAGTAATAAAATTGGATGGGCCGAGGGCAAATTCGGCTGTCGCTCTAAAAGGGATATTTATTTCTAACGAGGTGTGCTGTTATTGCATTAAACAAGTGCCAATCGGCCGGTTCCCGTTTTTATTGGAGGCCGTATTTTAACCCCCACCCCGACGTCCCATTTTCAGGCGTGTTCCGCCCTATCAAATATTACAATTTGCGGCCATTATGTTGATGTATCTGGTTATAATCACGGGGAACACGTAGGCTATCCGTATCGCACTTTAAATGAAATTTATCGACCTAATTTGATACGCTAATTAAAATCTTGTTAGTAGTTTAATTTGCAGTGTTTGGAAATGTTACCGGCTCGACCTCGGAAGTGTCACTAATAAGATAATAAAGCGAGTAGTTATGCAATAGTGCGCGGGCGGGCTGTGGTTAATTCGGCCCGCATTACGCTTTCAATTATGCTCGGCTATTCTGTTTGAATTTATCGGTAATTAATTGGATATTTGGATTCGTCACTAGTGTAAATATCGGAATTAATTCGGAAATACGCTGCCATTTTACTCGTCTTATTTTCAACGGCTGTTTCGGCCCACTACACTATTTCCCTGGAGATTCAACCTGCAAAATGCTATTCCCAGTGTTTTGCATGGAACTGTATTCGAAATAGTCCAAATGGCATACAACACAGTTTAATTATTTTCTAAATTTCATAGAAAAAATAAATTTACTTTCAGGAAAATGTGATTAATATTCGAGTATACGGATATATAGTCTCTTGCATGCCCTCGCGTATTCAGAAAGACATTTAAAAACTGTCCTCAGATGTTGATGGCCCAAAACTTTCATTTGGAAGAACAACAAATGGAGATGGCGGAGAGACTGCTAAGGCGCGAGAGGAGATCAACGTTAGTGTGAGTACGATTAAATTTGAAGTAGAAGTCTGAAATGTAGGAGTTTGAACAGATGAATGAATAATAACAGTCTGATTCCTTACCGGCACCCGGAGCTGATTTATTACAAGCCCAGACCTAGTCGTCAGGCTTGCAGACGCCGCAAAAACAATAAACAATTTTCCGAATCATAAATACTAAATACCACCAAACACTCCAGTGACGCCATAGCCCTGTTCCACAGCAATCCACCTCGCCATCCACACAACCACAGACTCAAATGAAAACTAACAATCGACTACATCCTTCCACTCTCTCATTCTGGTATAACCTAATATTAATTTTTCCCCTAGTTATCTGGCGCCTCATTCTCTAATTCTCAAAAGAAACTCTTCCTCTAATTCTCTGTTATCTTGTACCCCTACTACCCTAAATTCTGATAATATTCACCCCCAAATGATAAGCTAAACAAATATTAATTACCGCAATAACAAAATTATATTCACAGCTCAGTCATTTCTCTCGCTATAAAATTGTTTGTCACTGGACATTCAACTACACCACGCAGTCATGTTAATCATTTATTCGCCGAATAAATACTGCATACCATGTAGAAACAACTGTAATATCACGGAATATAAGTTATCGTAATAAAAAGAAAGAAATAACATAAATATTGAATACAGAGCAGAGGCTCGTCCAGACTTACCACGCGCTGAGACAAACATTGGTGATTTTTTGCTATAATTTGAAATGAAAGAATTTTAATAAATTTTATGGATTTGTACAAAAAATACATGAGTCTTATTACATAACTCTCCAGACTATTGTATCCATAATCTGAAATAAATAAATGTATTTTAATTTTTTCAGTATTGTTTTGGCAACATATACACTTTCAGTGTTTATTTTAAACAACCCCAACAATATTATACTATGTAGCTTAAGTAGTACATTAAGGAATTATTAATAGCGTAATTCTCTTAAGCAAAACGTATTTATATTCTTATTACGTGTCATCGGTAAGTTTTTCATTAGACCATTAATTATTTTATCAGTCCACAGACTAATTTTGTGAAGTTCTTAATTATTATGTAATGCTTCAGAACATTTTCATAACAATGACGGTACTACGAGAACTTCAATTTAATCCATTATATTTTAATCGACAATTAATATATTTTTGTACTTTAGGCTTTCCGTTGCCTTCTGATGATTCGAATCATTAGATCTTATAAAAATTATGTACGCTACAATCATCATAATAAAATGCACTTACTAACAGAAACTTACGTTACATTAAGTTAAACTGACCTGAAAATAAATTAAACCTTAAATTTAAAGGCAAGTTTATTTCCTTGTAAGAAGTAGACAGCCATCTTTAAATTATGTTTTTCGTTTAATGATGGTATCCTTATAATGGTTATGAATTGTCTAAAAATCGCACACTAATGCACAACTACATTCACAAGTTCACCCAGTTAACTTTTAATGTTCCTGAAAATTAATATTCATAATATAAGTTTTCACTGAAATTAAATCAGGAAGGATTTTTAATTTATTAATTTATTGAATAATTATTTTATTTCCTTATTCCAATTACTTTTACAGTTATCAAGCAGAATCATCTATTCATTGATGCTCAAAATATAACGGAGTGAATTTTTAATCCATAGGTTTTATACACGTTTTTAATTTCCATTTCAGAAGTTGTGACCTTAGATTGAAAAGCGTAGCTGGTTTTTACTGATACAGGGAAGTTTTTCCAGTTTCAAAAATTGTATATGATATGATAATTCTTTGCATAATTATTAATATAGTTTCTGACAACGAATTAGTATTTTTAGTTTATTTCGTAGTAACATATTTCAACTTAAAATTCATTAATAATTTCGCATAATAATTTCTTTATACATATCTATAAATATTAACACAGAAAATTTAATGAAATGTAGATAAATAAATTGCGGATTACAATGTACTAAATTTTTATATTTTATAAACAATTATTATTCATGAGACAAATAGAAAAATGTAAAAATGAACAGGCATTTTTGAATATATGGTGAAACGGCTAAGGAGTTTTAGTGTCAATGTGTTTAGAATTCTTTTACTTATATGACGAACTGACATTGTCATCAGTACAAAATGTAGTAAAAAACGTTATTGATTTTCAACCCAAGCATAAATATAATCATATTATAATGTTTCGTACATTAACTCTGATATATTCATTATATACAGTATCATTCTGCGTAAAGGAAATCACAATCGTTAATACAAAACATTATGATAACATTGTTAAAGACAATGAAATAGTAAGCAATATCTGAGGCAAAATAGGTCTAACGCACATCTTCTTTTTAAAGTCTCTAAATTCAACTAATAAAGGTTTGAAAATTTTTCGTGATAGCCATTACAGAAAAGTAGACATTGATTATGGAGGAAAGATGGAAAAACAACTTCAATCGAATCGATACGAAACAGATTTTTAGCTACTCTGATTTGGACCGGGAACAATTCATTCAATATTTCCATCTGTATAATCCTATACTCTCCGAAATTATAGTTGTATTTCTAAGATACATTTAGTGTTTTATTAATCTATACCAATATGTAAAATTGTCCATGTGTCTCTCTGTGTGTATGTTTGTCTAGAATAAGCTCCGAAACGGCTCAACGGATTTCAATGAAAATTTGAGGGTTTAAAAAAATGAGATTTAACTTAAATTTTCATGTATGTTTCATTCCGATATCTTGAAGATATTAATGTAAATATTTATAAATCCATTGAAATTCCGCGTGAAACCCAATTACGAGTCCCATTAGGCGACCCTGAGAAATAAACTTCTTTGGATCGTAGATATGATGTAACCTAACGTAAATTAGTTTTATTTGTCGCGTCTGGTAAATTTTAATATTTAGTAATTGCTCATTTTATTGGCTCCGAAACGTATGATAGTGGGACCTGTTCAAAACCAACTGCGAGTTATAAGGTTTGCCCTGAAGCGATCATAAATAGATTATAGCGTACTTTTCAGATATTCAATGAGTTCAACTTTATCAAAATTCTGTACCTGTTGTTCCTTTTTTATTACAAAATAAAAAGAAGTATTTCAGCGCGAACGAAGTCGCGGTGGTTAGCTGATAATAAACTAATACGGAACTTTAATCCTGTTTCAGTGTATTAAACAACAGACATAACGATACCTGAAACCGTTTATATTCATTTTTCGTTAAAGAACTGATTTAAAATAAATATAAAAGTGACACGAGTAGCTGATATTTCAGTATAATTCTTGTCGGTGCCCAGAATTTGGAACTATGGAATTTCATTCTGTAGATGCAGAAGCAACGAGACCTCGATCAAAAATATTAATTCAGACTAGTTTTACTTTCCATTTTTCAAAATCCTAAGGAGTTTTGGTTTGAATGTATAGTATCAATGTGTTTAGAATTTTTATTTATTTACGTCCTGTTTACTCACGTTCCTTTTTAAGACCAGAATTGTAAAACATTCAGCTCCTGTTAAACATGACCCTTCATCACTTTTGAAAAACTGTTCCCGTGCCCGTGACTCGTTTTCCACATAAATGTTTCTTCGTTTGAAAGAGTTCCATGCTGTATTAATACACACCAAGGGGACTAACTAGTGGCCTGGATGCAATTCGTCTTCATTACCTCGCGAAATTTTTTAATTGCATGTCTATTTAAATAGTGTTGCTTCTATCATCATTTCTCTACAACTGTAAAAATTTGTCTACCAGCGTCTACATTCTTACTCAATCTAACACCCACAATTTTGTTTCTGATATCAATTGATCAAAGTGTCACCCTGAAGTACAAACAACTGTCAATCATCCCGAAAGTGTTTCGTGTTTTAATTTACTGTATACCAAATGCTAGTTTTCACCACAGCTGTGCACAGTGAAGAACAAATCACGCAATTATTCTCGCTTCGATTTAATACAATATATGCTGGTGGAGAAATTTCGCTACTATGTTATACAGATATGTTTGACCTCGTAAGTGTTTTCGTTACATCTGAGACGTTTTCAAGGTTTCACAGCTGTTGTTAATGAATGATTATTGCGGAGAAAGTAGAATAATCTGATAAAAAATAAGAATGTCAGTTACGCAGACTAAAAGCAATAAGGTACAAGGTTGTTCCGACATTTAAAGTCTGGCCCATGAAGGACCGTCCGCATCTTTTTACACCAGACAACATCCTGCTCCTAGACACCTATGGTTTATTGAACTATCCATTCGCAAACACCTCAAGCAAAAATGCGAGGTTATATTTTGTTTCAAGTGTTCTTAGTTCAGCCGTGGGAATTGATGGATAGAAGTTAAATGAGAGTGGTGGAAGACACGGCGGCTTCTTCTCGCGATTATTTCAGTGCACTTATTGAATTTAAATTGGTACTCATTTCGTAATGATTGAACGGAACGTGGTATTATTGTTCCACATGACGCTGTAGTGGCGCAACGGTGTTCCTTGTCGAGGGTGGTGGAGCTCGCGTTGCCGTGTCACCTCCCCTGTGCCCGGTGTTAATGAAGCGCCCCTGTCTGCAGCCGTCCAATTTTAAAATGATTAAGCGCTCCCTGTTGAAATAGCGGCTAGTAATTGGGTTGTCAGTCAGACGGCAGCTGGCGGGGGACGAGGCTTGCCAACGCTTCATTTCTCACGGACTTGCCAAACGAAACAGCGCATAACTGCCGGACACTTGACCCAGCTATGATAACGACTCGTGCTCATCACTGCTTACAGTTATGCGTTTCGTTTATGAACTTTAATAAGCAATATTCCTTTTTCTAAGGCAAAGACAACCATCCTTAATTAATTATTTGCTTGTAAAACAATAATTCTATAAGACAAATAAATTTTGAGCTAAAAATAAACTTTGAATAATTTTTTATAGATGATACTTTTAGACAGAAACATATACGTAAACCTTTTTAAAGACCGGGATTGAATACTTACATTTATTTATTGTTGTTATTAAATGAGTCTAAATTTCATCCACTGACTGACTGGATAGCTATTTTCAGTACAAAAAATAAATATGAATTGGTTTTACACCCAAGTCGTGCTATTACGTTATTAATGTAGAAAAAATGACTATCCATTCGTCCTTTCGTTAAGCGTATGCAGACCAATAATTATTGGAGAATATTGCATACAATGTTTGTACTAGAAAATTGTTACAGTATATGGGTTTATGTTGGATTAAGTAAATAATAATAAAAATGGAAATTAATTGAATTTAGGATGTATTTATTTAAAATATACTATCATTGAATAACTTTCAATTTACAAAGCCGGCAATTTTTATGATACTTTTTCCATTATTTGAAAAAATGAAATATCTTATAAACCAGAAACAAAAGATTTATAGAAAAGGCCCTCTTAGTGGGCCTTCTCATAAAAACAGAAATACATACATGAACCCTACGCGGAGCTTGCAGTACAAGGAATTCAGAAAAACGTTACAAAGTGAGTAATCACAGTTTTTCAGCATAGCCTTGTAAACGCCACTGAAAACCACCGTTCGCCCATAGATGTTGTGCCAGTCCCAACAAAATCCTTTAACTTCCTTGTTGAACAATGAGCACCTTGCTCATTTAGTTTTCTTCTTTGCCACCACGGACATTCCTCCGATTATTAAAATTTTCACAGCCAAGTACAAACTTCGATCTCTTGCAATCGAACTTATTATTATTTAATTTCCACTGTTTATTTCTGAATTCCTAATCCTCGGAAGCCACTTTTCTTCGGTTTTTAAAATATTTTCCCCACTCCATCAATTGATTTACTTCGGTGGTGGGGACCCGATCCTCTCCAATTAAAAGAATTTGTCTTTCGTCTTTGGGAGGATACATTAACCCCACTCCACCAATATTTTTGGAGATAACCAAGACTCGCCACATTCCAGGTATCCCGGAATCTCAATGAGTTTGAAAACCCAGACTGGCGCCAATGTGTCTAGTGTTTATTACCGTGTCAGTATCCTTCAACTTATCCCAAGCCACCTGCCAAATCCCGCATTCCGTTGATTTTAATGCTATCCATTACAAGGTGATCATAATGTGAAAATAGGACAGAGGAACTTTAAAACTGAGCTCGGATTGGAACAACTTACCTGCAGAAGTTTTCCTAATAACTTGTAAAGCTTTTAGGGATAAATATAGAAGTTTACGTGTAATTTTAGTGTAACAAGGAACTAACTGAACAATGCATATCTGAATTTTATGTTTCATGAACACATTTACTCCCTTTGTATGTATGATTTGGTTTTTATTCATATTTGTTATTTTATTTTTATTGTTTGTAACTACAATCAAGTGTAACGAAATTGCATAATCAATAAATTCACTCATGTATTAGTAAAAATGTATATTATCATCACCCATTTTCTAATTCGTACAAACACACTTTTAATGCATTACATAATACAGTTTCCTTCTCGTTGTTTTTCTGCTATTTCTAAATGCTTACATATAAATTAAGGATGTATATAGTATTTTCGTAATTCTTTATAACCCGTTCGTAAAGAAAAGCAATAGAATTTAATTTCAGTGGCTAGCTTTTACTCAACATACATTCAAAATGGTTGTTTTTTTTGGTATTCAGTCCCAAGACTGGTCTAAAGCAACCCTCCATGCGAAAGTATGTTGCGCAAGCCTTTTCAAGTCCGCATAACTAGCACACCGCTATTTTTTTTGCGTATTTTCCAACCTTGAGCTCCCTCATCTGTTCTTACCCCCACACACTTCCCCTCTAATGCTAATTTTATAAGACTCTCATGTCTTAAAAAGTTGCCTATTAATTTGTCCCTTCTCTTTGACAACGTCCTCCATATTGTCTGGTATTTCTAAATTATGTTTATACTTCCTCATCAGATTTTCAGCATTCTCCTATAGCACCACATTTCAAAATCTACTATTCTTTTCCTTTCTGCAACTCCTACCGTCCACGTTTCGCATCCATATAATAACACACAACATATGAATATTTTTAGTAATAACTTCCTAATATTCACATTTATATTAACCGTAAGTAAATTTCTGTTTTTTTGTATCCTACTATTTTTATCTGCTATACTTCTATTATCCCCAGTTATAATGCTGTCCAAGTAGCAGAATTCCTTAACCTCCTTCAAAATATCCCTTCCCAATCTAACAGCCTTTGTTATTCCACTGTTTCCCATACTACACTTCTTTACATTGATTTCCCTTCTATTAATCCTCACGTTTAATTCTTTCTACAGAACCACGTTCATGCCATTTCCAAGTCTTCTTCTGATTCCCCTAATACTACATTATCATCGGTAAACCTTAGGGTTTTTATGCAAAAATATCTTTACCCATAAGGGTTTTTTGTGGGTGGATTTTCGATCCAAAGAGATTTTGGAAGTATTAATTAAAGCTCATCGAGATCACGATTTTATATACTTCTGGTAGCTGGTTGCGAATATGTTTGTCTCAGTTCGGAGTTGACAAAGTTTGGATTCGGACTCGCCTCCGACAACTGCAAATGTTTTTCTGATCTGCGGAGGTGCAGTGGTCAGCGTCACCGCCTGATGTTACAGATTGTTGGTTTGAATCTCAACATAACCTTGGATATTTAGCCTCATCATGGCCTGAGGTTAGGACTGAATGAAAATCGCTAAGATGACCCACGTGCCACTATCCAAAAAATCCTAGTGGCCTTGAACAAGAAGGTAGTTGAAAGAATTCCAATGTCGTCCTGACTTCCGGAAACTGGCAGTGGGTGGGTTCTCCTCATTACACGCCTCTTGTACCGGAAAAGCTTTAATCTTACAGTCAAACATCGTTTAACCATGCGTCACGTATCCGAAGCGCCGTTTATTGGAATATTTTCACTTTAATTTTGAGGGCATTTTGAAATTCACTTTTGTTTTTAATATCAGATACTAAAAGGATCTTAACTGACAAAGTATGGCCCTGTCCTAAACTTGATCTAAAAGGGAAGCTACTTTACACTGTACTGCTAAACCTTTGCCTTCAATAAATATGCTCAACACATTTATTGTTTACTGTTTTACCATATAAACACTTTTAAATTATATATATCCGAATTATTGAATATCCGAACCGTTAGTTTGGATAATCAACTTTCTACTTTAATTCGATACATTCCATTAGAAGCTACATTAATGCACCCTTGTTTACTTAACGTTCTCAACAAATTGCATGTCTCCAAGTAATATATTATTAATTACTTCTCGTCTACATTCAACTCTGACCTTATCACTAAATGCCTTCCAACAATGGCTTTCCGACGAAGTTCGTTGTATATAACACTATATTTTACACTTCGCAGCACCTATTCTGCCACATAATTTATTTGAAGTTACTTTATACGTGCAACGAACACAATGTTATTCAGTAATGTGTCCAAGATTAGACCTGTTTAGAAGTGTTAAGAATCACGACTCACTACCACAGGAATCGAGCAAGTTATAAGCAATCAATAAGAATGTCGTGAGTTTCTTCGGAACTAATATTTACGAAATGTAATTCTTCCCAGTCATTAATTGCTTTAAGTTTTGAATTTCACGGAAAATATCTTCCAGTCTCTAACACGTTTTTGACATCTTTACTTTATTGTTATTTATATAAGGTGAACAGTCAAATCTATGCACCCTTTGCATTAAAGGTTTCAGATTTGCTTTTACAGAATAATTTTCTTATATCTCAAATGGTTGAATTTGTTAGATTCTGTACAAATAAATTTATGAAACCATATAGAAATGAAAAGGTTGCGCGGGATAGGTTAGTATAGAGGATTGCATAAAACCAGTCTTAGGACTGAATACCATAATAACTACAAACCAAATAAGTAACAAATACATAAAATTCACAATGTAAAAGAGTAATAGACTCTCTTCTAAGAAATACACTTTCCTAACTCATACAAAGTAAAAATAGTGCAAAATGATAGTAAAAGTTCTCTACAATTATGGTTAAAGATTTGAGGAAATAGAAATTGCTCTAGACTGGTCTATGGTTGACAAACTTGTGTTGACTTGACAAGACCTTATTCAGGAATGGGCCAATTATAAAAAAAATAATTGGGTGTCATCTTTAGAGTTCCTATGGAACATTTCATTAAGAGAGGGGTGGGATTCATTCACTGGACAGTTCAGTTCAAGAAATTATTACATTAAAACTTTGAGAAAAAATGATTTTTTACTTTTTGGATTTTCTGTTGTTTGGTGTTTACATAGGGTATAATGTTTACTACATACGTTGGCTACAAATTTAAACAAGAAAGTGATAGTTGTGACATGCTTTATTAAGAAGTACCTACGTTCAAATAGCGAGCAACGTAAGTTTCTAGAGGATAAATTATGGTTTCGTAGAGCTGATAGATATGGTAGAAGCTGGGAACATGTTTGGAATGCCGATAAATGGCGTTAGTTTTAATTTATGGTTACGAATTCACGTGGAAAAGGCTCTTTCAATTTTGTCCTAAAACGAAACAACAGGTATATAATTTTGATAAAGTTGAATTATTGAATATATAAAAGTATGGTATCATCTATTTATGATCGCTTCAATTAAATATTAATTTTATTTGCTTTTAAAAATTAAGCAATTTCTAATTATTAAACTTTACCTAACGCGACAAATATAATCAATTTACGAATACATCGTATCGAAAATACAAAGAAGTGCATTATTTCTAAAGGAGTTAGATCTCTGCCAACGATACGTTAATTGCCCCGCGAATCCTGCTGCAACAAAAGACGTAGTGAGAATACTCCCTCGCTCTGTCTCTCATGCTGCCAAAATTACGCTTACAATAGGACAGCAAATGAGATGAATGGTATAGGGTCGCCTAATGGGACTTTTAACTCGTAATTGGTTTTCACGCGGAATTTCAATGGATTTACAAATATTTACATTAATGTTTTCAAGATACCGAAATGAAACATACATGAAAATTTAGATTAAATCTCCTGTTTTTAAACCCTCAAATTTTCATTGAAATCCGTTGAGCCGTTTCGGAAACTATTCGAAACCGTCATAAAGACAAACACTTCGATTTTATTTATTGGTTTAAATAAAGGTATAAAACCCAGCTTGTCAGATATCAATATTAACTTTATTTATCCGCGGAGATTACTTTTACTACAAAATATTTTATTTTGCTTTAATCTCATAAAATGTTTTTGCATAATTTTGGAGGGCATCTGATTAGCATTACAGAATAGAATTATTTTTAGTTATTATCTTTTAATAATGGGAAGTTATATATAAGAGTTTTTTAACCAGTAAAAGCGTAAGCAGCAATGAAAAACACATTTTTACGTTTGCATATTACCATTAGCTATTTAGAGTCCTTTGGCTTGAGGTCCAATTCGTCGACGGGTTTCTCATAAGAGACCGCCATATACTACATGAGTAATAGAGTATTGCATCACCTTCACGAAGTAAATGAAGCAATTTAATTGATATTTATATTTGGAGACAGTCAACTAACCTATAGCTACTGCTAATTCCATTATTACTCCACGATGACGAGGCTGTTATTCGTGCTGACGGAACAGATAACATCGTATTGGTGTTAGACTTTCATTTCCTGAGACACGTTTTCACAATCACTGCTTGACAAATGGATTATAGTAGTAGCGCAGAATCTCTTCAAATTCCAATCTTTCACTGGGCATATTCTATTAATGTTGACAAAACATTATTTAATAACGTCCATGCTCCGTCCTCCAGATTTTGAAGAAAGTCTCTAGAAACTGAAATATGTGAAAAGGTAAATTTAAGTTACGTTACATCGGAACAGAATATTAAATATTCATTTTAACTATTTAAAATACTAAATGTTTGTGTAGCTTTGACTCTTACATGCACCCAAGTTGAGTACAGAGCTAACAGTAGTATAATCGTGTTATTGAGTTACCTTCATAAAGCAAAAAGATTAATTTTTTCTATATTGCAAAAAGAAAAGTGCTATCGGAAAATTTGTCGGGAGATGTGTTTTCTATTGGTTACATTTGATATAACATGATTCGCACGTAATTGTTAACAATACACTTGAAAAATGTAGTAGACGTTTCAGTTACACACCTCGCTTTTGAAAATAATACAGTTTTTTTTCAGTATAACCTCAGAAAAATTAAAATTTCTTTCCACTCAGACCGTAACAATTATTAATCAAGAAAAAACAAAAATATTCAGTTTTGCTCGTGAAAAAAAAACGTTTCCTGCACCGAGCTGCCGGGGAAAGTATTCATTATTCTCATTTGCACGCACCTTTTGTGCTCTTACTCACCTCCCCTTCTTTCCTCTTCCCTTTTTCACGTCAAAAACAATTAATTTTAGCTAATTAAATTTTAACTTGCCAACAAAAGAGAACCGTACTAGCGTAAAACATCACTTCTTTGATTTTTATTTTATTATATCTTCTCCGGTAAAAAATGCGCAAGAAAAATAACACAAAAATGCTACCGACGAAAGAATCCCTCATTTTTCACTGATGGTAATTATTTTCCAGAAACTTAATTGCTACTTAGTCTTTAGAAGGTGTCCCCGTGCGGGCACAATTAATTGGCTCGCACTTAACGAATCCGAGCTTTAATTAACGTTTTAAAAATATAACGGATGGCTTTTGTTTCTTTTGTAATAATCTCGGAGCTGCCTCTGGTAAAGAGGCCTTGCGCGGCGGAAAGGGGGAGGGAAGCGGAAGGATTGGCTAAAAGTTGATGGCACTAAGATGAAATTATGCCCTTGAGATCTCGCATTGTTTGTTCTAATCTTTAACTCTGTATAAAGTAATTAAATTATCAATGCTGCGCAAAGCTACTTCATAATAATAGGCATGGAGAGAGACTGTCTGAGTATTTCTTGACAGTGATGTTTGAATGCGCTTGTTATGTGCTCATTGCAGAGTCAAGCATCTTTCTCAATTAAACTAGCTGCTAATAAAAAAATTACTGAAAACAAAGCCACAGATTGATTTTTCAAATTATTTACTTAATAATTTATATTCATTAGTTGACTTATGAGTGACACTCAAGGTGGAAGGAAGTGGCTCAGAAATATTATTAAATTATGTTTGCAAAAAACGAGAAACGTGTACATCTCCATATGATGGCTGAAATTGTAATTTCTGTGAAAACATTTTTTAAAGAATTTATCAGAATAATTTGTTTAGTTAAGCCAACCGCTTTTGTAGACCGAGAAATTTAGGCTCAAAGATCGTAGCCTTTCCCGGTGTAACTGTTGAAGGAAACTTTCTCGGGTTTCCTTCAAATTTAGGCTCATTAATATTTTATTGTGCTTATTTATTATTAGCATTAAGTGAGTCTAATTTCCCGATTGGGTCTGACTTGATAGGAAAATAACTTGACAGGGAGTAACAAAGTTGAAAAACCTGTTACCATCGCAGGAATAAAGGAAAGAATTGACGCATTTGGAATATTTCTACTGACTTCAGATCAAGCTAAATACTGGCGGTACTTATGCAATCAAATTTTTGTAAAAATTTTAACATATTTTGAAGGAAAAATTTCAAAGACAGTTCCACCTCGAGCTTCGATCAAGAATTTAAATTTACTATATTTTTATTACAAGTTTTAGTTTTGAATTAATTTCCCACTACCTTGGTTTTCCCACTATTAATCCTCATATTGAACTTTTTCTCCAGGACTACGTTCATTCCATTATTATGGTTTCCAAGTCTTCTTCTGATTTCTCTAATACTACAATATTGTCGGTAAAGCGTAAGGTTTTTATTTCTTGTCCTTGCAGTATGATTCCTTTTCCATATTCCCTTTTAACATTCTTCATCGACTGTTCTATATATAAGATAAACAGCAAGGGAGATTTCTTGATTACTTGATCTTCTATTCTTATTACTGCTCCTGTCTTCTGTAGAGGTTATGTATAAGCCCCCCCCCCCCAATCTGGATATTTTATTCCAGTGAAATAAGTAATTATAAAAATAAAATAAACGGCTGACGGTACTTTACTGTTATAATTGAAGTATTGCGCGGTTTTGAATGGACTCGGATTTCCTTTTATAGAAAACAAAATTACTGGCCACATTTATACATAGCCATATATTGTAATGATTAACTTCTCTCATTCCCTCATCCAGCGTTTCAAATCCCTTCCTATGTTATTAGTGAGGAGTTCTACTTATGTGGGTTACTTTCATGTGCCTTGTAACTCAATTAAAGTTAGTGTAAAGAGTAACAGTTTTAAAATATACTGCGTAATCAGACTTAAAGCTTCGCAATTTAAATATTCTTGTGGCATTATATAGCACAATTTTCCTACTGATGTTGTACATACGTCCTTTGTATTAATACTATAGGAAATTCCCGTAATTAAGGGCAAGATCCAAATTCTACTCCGACATAAGAAAATTATGTGAATTAGTAATGTTAATTATAGCATACTATAGAATAAACGGATATTGAGAGGTTAAAGTGAAAAGTATAGGATAACCATTATAGAGAATACGTGGACCAATACGATTAGTAAGTCAGAGAAGAGAAAGTCATACTTACGTTGTATTACAATATTTTGTGCTTAATTTAATTTTACTAAAACAATCACTCTACGGTAACTTATCCAAAAACGAAGAGATTTTGATTTATGAGTGAGTGATTCAAGGAGCTGATAGCTCGTTCTGATTCATGAGTGAGTGATTCAGAGCAGGTAAGTCTGGGATGTCGATCCATGGGATCTGATTCATGAGTGAGTGATTTAAACAGCCAATAGGTCTCGGATCACAGGAGCGGACTGAATCAACAGAGCTTCCCCTCATTCTTCCGCAGAGATAGAGAGCGCTAATCATTTGAATCAGATCTCGATCGGATCTACCATCTCTGGAAAGGCAGTCGCAGGTGGGACTCAAAACGAGGTGGAGAAGTTGCAAATTTGGCACGACCAAGGTGTCGTCATTTTACATGACGGTATTATGTTTTAAATCCAATTATTAAGAAAAAAATGTTCTCGTACAACTGTGAAATGATACACAGTCGTAAAGAATTAATTAATTGGAAAAACGTCGCCCGATATGTTGGGTTAAAAGTTTCATGTGCGTTAAATAAATAATTTAAAAATGAATAATTTCATGTGGTGGGGAAAAACTATAGAAAATTTAGAGATTCTGATATGAATATAAAGTGTTTGGTTGAGTTACGACGCAACGACGAGCGTGCGTTTCAATAAGTAATTAAGAAATCGGAATACCAAACACGAAAAATAAATAGAGCATTACAAAATACAGGAACAGATGAATTGTAGAGGTGATCTAGTATAGAGAGAAAATGAACGATTTATATACATAAGTCATTATTGCATGATATACCGTTTATATAGGCCATATCACTGAACCTGCAGTCATAACTGAGGAGTATAGAGCTGGACATCAGAAATGTAGACTCGTGTTTCAGCCGCATTCGACGCAACCATTTTTTTACTTTATTACCTTTTTCACCTTTAATTTATAGTATTTTCTGTTTCGAGATTGTTCTGTTTTTGGAATACTCCATGAATGTATAAATTGTACTGAACCCCGAAGAGGAGTTAGTCTTTCGCAGAAGGAGCGTATGTACAACAATTCGTGTCAAAGAAACGTCTATAACCTCTAACAGTGTGTCTTTCTGTACCTCACGATCCTTCAGAAACGTGACAATATGTTATGTATAATAATATTTAATAAGCGTTCTTTTATGCCATTATACAGTTGTTTAATAGTTAGAAAAATGTCGCAACAATGATCGTAATGCATTCATTACAGTATATATCTCTGTTCCTATAAACATGCATTACATATAATTTGATCATCTTAGGATAAAATATAACGAACTTAAGAGAACACAGCAGAAAGAGATTAAAGCATTTTAAGGGTTAGGAAACAAAGTACTTGAGTTAATAAAACTTGTATGCATTGTTCTACTTAGAACCTATGCAACAAAGGGATCATGAATCTCAATAAAAGAATAAAAGAAAATATTAAGTGTACACGTACAAAGTGGAAGTGGCGGGTTCGATTCCCCGTCTCGTTGACATATCCACTTGATCTATTAAAATGTAATTTACAGTAATAGTATTTTGTGTCACTTCCTGTTACATATTTTTATTCTCTTTTCCTAACTTTTATTCTCATCTTACTTACACATTCATCTCTTACGTGACCATTTCGTGCTACTAGTATGGCCAAAATTCAATTTCTTTTTAAAAAAGTAGTTATTGTAAATTTTTGGTATTTTATAGTGCCAGGTGAGATGTGGGAAGTGCTTCTCTGATTTCTAGGACAGTGCCGCCGCCTAATTGGAGACACATTCCGCCAGCAGATGCCGCCCATGTGTGTGTGACGTCACGCGCGTAATTAGCTCCAGTATTGCGGGGGCAGACACGTGCAACTTCCGTGGAAGACGATAAATGCAACATTAATTATGTCGTTAGAAAGACATTCGTGGTTTGATATGTTGTCTGAGGCAATATACTATACCCCCTTAAGGCCCATAAAAAAGACAAAGAGTTTTAGGGTATATGAAGTAGTTTACAGTGGCTGAGAGCCACCGTCGCCTTACCACAGTCTGCGCGACGCAGCGTATCAAGGTTAAGTGCAAACGATAATGAGAAACAAACAGAACGGAATTACTGGTTACTCATCCTCTTAAATTATTAACCAGCATTTACAACATTTACAACTCCTAAATTTGTTGACTGTTTGGCAGGAAATTTGATATCAATTTATTGAGAACATAATAATGTCCCCATTTCTTATGTTTCCCATTCATGAGTTACAAAGACGATTGAAATAAAAAAATTAACAGAAAAGTATATTTTGCAAAATAAAAAGTTTTAAAATTTTTATGTTCATGTTTTGTGCAGATTACATATATAATGACCCCACAGTCGCAAATTTTCGACTATTTAAATTTTTTTTATATCGTCAGTTGTTTTGCAGGAGCTTTAGATCTGTGCAAGACCATATTCATGGGGACCCTAATCAACCCTTGGTTACCTTGCTCTACCCTCCCCATCCCCCCTTTTCAATTTCCTTCCTATGCTATTAAAGGGGAGTTGTATGTTTCAGGATCACCCTTATGCAGCCTGTTATATCCCCCCCATACACACACACCAAAAAAATCTGTAATTACACTCCTTTAAATTATAAAATTATTCAAAGAGAGAAGAAGTGATTCACTTGAAGCTCATCCAATGGCCATGAAACTAAATTTAGAAGGTGAGAATGGAATAATGTTGACGGGACACGGGAATTGAACCTGGGACCTCCCGCTTTCCGGGCGGGGGCTCGTAACCCACCGAGTTGGTCCAGGTTGACTGTCAGATCGAATGCAACATTCTTCCACTCTCGTAAAACTAAGCTCGGATCACCTACAATTTACTAATCACTTTTTCAAGCCATAGCTAAGATTCAAGGACTCAGTCTGTCGCCAAATGCTGTTTAATTTACATATAGAACTGGCGATGAAGAAAACTGAATATGGACAAGGAATCATACTGCAAGGAGAAGAAATAAAGCCCTTACGCTTTGCTGACGATACTGTAGTATTAGGAGAATAAGAAGAAGACTTGCAAACCATAATAAATGGCATGAACGTAGTTCTGGAGAAAAAGTTCAATATGAGGATTAATAGAGGGAAAAACAAGGTGATGAAATGTTGTACGTGAAATAGTGGAATGACAAAGAGGGTTAAATTGGGAAGGGATATTTTGAAGAAGTTAAGGAATTCTGCTACTTGAGAGCCATAATAAGTAGGGATGATAGAAGTATAGTAGACATAAAGGCGTTGAAGACTTTACTTACGGGTAATATAGGTGTGAATATTAGGAAATCGCTGCTATAAATGTTTGTATGAAGCGTGGCGTTATATGGGTGTGAAACGTGGACGATAGGAGTTGGGGAAAGTAAAAGAACAGAAGCCTTTGAAATGTGGTGTTATAGGCGAATGCTGAAAATCAGATGGGTGGATAGAATCACAAACGAGGATGTTCTAAACAGAATAGGGGAAAAGCGAACAATATGGAGGACGTTGACTAAGAGAAGGAATAGATTAATAGGCCGTGTTTTAAGACACGAGGGTTTTGTAAAATTAACATTAGAGGGAAGTGTGTGGGGTAAGAACAGAAGAGGGAGGGAGGTGAAGGATGGAATTAGCTATGCAGATTAGGGAGGATGTGGGGTGTGCTAGTTATAAGGAAATGAAAAGGCTTGCGAAAGATAGGGTATCACGGAGGGTTGCATCAAACCAGTCTTAGGTCTGAATACCACAACAGCTAAGATTGAGTGGTTTGAAAATTGTGTAAATAGATTAAGGTACATGAAAATTAATTCAAAGAGAGAAGAAATGTTTCGACTGATACTCAGCCAAAGGCCAAAGGCCATGGAAGATGCGAATGGGAAGATGTCGACCGAGCTCTAGAATCGGATGAAGATAGCCACGTCCTAGGTCGAAAGCTCCTGTAAAACGACGGACGATTTTAAATGAAGATTTAAATAGTCGGAAAATCGAGACTGTGAACGGGTTTTCTTACCTAGAATCTATTAAAATAAATTAAATTTCTTAACTTCATATACAAAGAATGACTTGCATCGCATATTCTACATAAAGATTATTTTGTTTGATCCACAATAAAACTCCACAAAATGATTATATAACATTATATAACCGATACAAACTAATCGTTGAATTTCATTCACAATTCGACAAGTCAGGTATATGATAGTTTATAATTAGTAGTTTCGGGAAATTGTATTGTTTTAATCGTGAATTGACGGTAAAAAGTTTCTTCGTGATTTTATCTAAGTCATTTCAGTTATTAGAAAGATAAAGATTTACTCATCGCTTATCACAATGGATCGTGGTTCTGAATATTTATCCCCATTAACAACCTTTTCATACCTAGATATTACCTCATTTGGGTTATTTATTTAATTCGTGTATATGACGTATTTGATATCTAGTCCAGTGTCAAATTGCAGGCGAATTTGGAGGTTATGTAGAGGTATTGTAGCCAGTTTAGGTGCGTGAGTAGAAATTATTAGGTTAAGTTGTTAAATTCCACGTTATGTAAGTAATTATGTTATACAAAATTTATTAATTTTTGTGTCCTTCGTGAATTTCCATGTGCCAATTACGAGAAAGGAAATTTTTCAAATGGATTACTACCCGCAAGGTTTTACAGCAATCAATATATAGAGTGAGACGGAAAATTTTAGAGTAATCTTTATCTATTATAAGTAAAAATGAGATGAAAAAGTCAAAATAGTGATAAATGAAGGAGAAACAGCAAAAAATTATCGACTTACGTTAAATTTATAGGAAGCGTCGACTGGCTAGGAAATATGAAAATGTAATTGTATGTTCCCGAAGAAGTACATTTTCGTATTTCCCTGCCAGACGGTGCCTTCTATAACTGTAGGAAATAGATAACTTTTTTCTGCTTTTATTTTCTTTTGGGCGTAACAGGCTACATGAGAGTGATCCTGAAACAGGCAACTCCCCTTTAACAGCATAGAATGGGAAGTGAAAAGTGTCCGATATATATTTTATTATTAGCATCAACAAAAATCGTGTAATATGTGTCCGTTACAACTAACAGAAAATAAACTATTTTACATTACATATTCCTATGTAACGTGAATAAATATACATTATTTCTTACGGCACTAAATCTGAATGGTTTATATAAATTGTTTGGTCTAGACTTACATCAGGGAAGCGTGAGCTTTAAATAAATTTATTTAAGTTGCTTGCTACATAATGACTGATTAATGATACCTGTTTAGTTCAATTAGTTCTAATTGGTGGCCAATTAATCAATCGGCCAGGTTCACGCCCTGTTAACGCGTTGTTAATGGGCAATCGATTCTGCGGTATCTGGTTTGTACACCATTGGAATGGACCCCATTGCTAAACACTACGGTGTTGAGTTTGTATTGCGTAAAGTCGTCGCATTTCATGAAAAATCAGTTGTAACTAGAGGTTAACATATTTTAATTTAATCTTAGAATGAAAGTTTTACTTGAACATCAAGCTTGTCTTCACCAGATTTAGAAAACACCTCCGTATAAATTTATTATTACTACTTCATATAGTAATATAACAATAAGATATGTATGTAATACATTGAGATTTGAAATTAAAAGACTATTAACAGTTGGTAATTTATCTTTTCAATCCTTTATGTAAATAATATATTATTAAAAATTAATCCATGCGCTTAAGTGAGTTAATGTATCATAAAAGTAGTTAAACAATTAACTAACAAAATTGAAACAAAAGATAAAATAAATAGTTAACTCCCAGACCGCTTGTTGTTTAAACGCATTTCTTTGCTCAAGTCAACTCGATTCGTGAATAAGGCGAGATTCTTACATTGATTTGGAATCTATGATGATCCAATCAATTCTAACTTTCAGACTTATCAAAGAACGAATGTTTTCCCGGTGTATTTGCTGAAGAAAATATTCTCGGGTTTCCACCCGGCATCAAGCAGTTACGATTGGAGATGTCAAAACGTCGAGCTTTGATCGCTGTTTGACCCGAGTGGATACCCGAGAATATTTTCTTCCACTTTCAGACTTTATTTTTAAAAACTTCCAAAGAGGAAAAAACCAACGTTTCGGTACTTGTTTGTACCGTCTTCGGATAATTATCCTGTGGAGAAACATTGATAAACGACGTGTTAACACGAAGTCCAAACATTTTACATATTTTGTAGAAGTAATATACAACTAAACAAAAAAGAGGTACGAAAATGAGAACACTCACCTAATTATTAATACAGCAAGTGTTAATTTTTATTACACAATATTTATTAACACAACCACCCAAGTGTAAATTTGAAGTGTGAAACTTAAGATAGTTGTAGTTGATGGATTGTAGAACTATAGGAGTTTCTAAAACGTTGTGTTAGATGCTGTCATCTGACACTGGGAAGTCCGAGGAGAAAATTAGATATATGGAAGGGCCAATAATACTACCCTGGGGAACACCAGAGAGAATCAGTGAAGTCGTTGATGTGCTGTTGCCACTTTTAACGAAGTATGTTCTTTTTTGTAGATAGGATTGAACTATTCTAAAAATAATCAATAGTATCAACGTAGTAACTTTTCAGAATAGCGACAAGATTTATTTTTATTTAGTGACACCGGTATTCGTCAATAAGAAATTAGGTCGACCAGCGACCGGCATTGATATGAGAAATGACGAAAAATATGTATAAGTATGCACGTTTTCAAAATAATGAAAATTTGGTAGTTGGGTTCATAAATATATATATTTAAAATTGATACATGATGTATTGATAATTAGACGATTGTTCTCTTTTACGTTCCTCTTTTTGTTTATTCATATATATTACTACTACAAAATATGTAAAATGTTTGTTTTCATGTTAAAACTTGGTTTATCAATTTTTATCCACAGGATAATAACCTAAAAAAGGTACAAATAAGTACCAAAACGTTGTTTTTTCCTCTTTGGAAATTTAAAAAATAGAAATTAAGTCTGAATGGGGTCGGAAATTTTAATTAATATTAAAAAATCAGACGTTAAAATACAACCCATCTGAATTTTTTTTGCTTTTTCTGTGACTTGAAATATCCATTGCTAACTTCCTGCATCTTCTAGTTGGATGATGAGTAACAGCACTATCTTTGGTTTTATGTTTTATCAATGTTCTCCATATAAAAATAGTGAGTTCAACAACTTCATCCTTCGTATATCTTTCTGGCTACTTATAATGATAAGCTTGTTTGCCCCACATTGAGCGACAGTGAAACGTTATGATGTCCCGAGTTCGTGATGTAACTATCTTTATATATAATTACGTGTATACTTATCCATATTTTTCGTCATTTCTCATATCAATGCCGGTCGCTGGTCGACCTAATTTCTTATTGACGAATACCGGTGTCACTAAATAAAAATAAATCTTGTCGCTATTCTGAAAAGTTACTACGTTGATACTATTGATTATTTTAGAATAGTTCAATCCTATCTACAAAAAAGAACATCGTTAAAAGTGGCAATAGCACATCAACGACTTCACTGATTCTCTCTGGTGTTCCCCAGGGTAGTATTATTGGCCCTTCCATATATCTAATTTTCTCCTCGGACTTCCCAGTGTCAGATGACAGCATCTAACACAACGATTTAGACACTCCTATAGTTCTACAATCCATCAACTGCAATTATCTTAGGTTTCACACTTCAATGACGGGCCACATGAACCTATTAATCACAGATACTGCAATCAACCTTCCTCAACACAAGCACCATAGAAGACTAAAAAGAAAACGTTCTACAGACTTTCCGGAGTAGTGAAACCAAAACTTCAAATAGTCATTAATTCCTACAATAATCATCTCATTAACTAAAAATTTCTATAATAGTTCTACATTTAAATACATGTGCTCAATCTCTTGTTAACAATCACTTGGTGGGGCCTGCTGTTGAGCAGTTTCCCCATTACATGTGTCAAGTTATATTACTAAGGATATTATCATAACTAAATTGTACATCGTACAGATAATGTTTTAAAATCAAAAAAAAATACTATTGATGAATCAGTGGATATAAGACAGCAGTCGAAGAGGGCGAAAGCTGTACAAATCGCCCAGAAAGGTTATGCCCCACTTTTTTTTTGAAAAATTAGAAATTATTCAGTAAAAAGACGAACGTTGAATGAAGGCTATTATGCAACATAATGTGGCCGCTTGATCCAACACGGAAAAGACGAAAGTACTGTTTCATTGTAATAATACTCGGGATAACACAAGTGCATTTTTAATGGAGAAAAAAGCCGAATTCAAATTTGAACTATTGTTCCGTGCACCGAATTCACCAGATTTGGTTCCTCGGCATTTCATTTCGTGATAGCTGTTTTTCAAGTAAATACCTGTACATATTTAAACAATTGAAAAAATTATTTACCATATTTTTTGTTAATCATTGCATTACACCTCACACTACTTCTGGCACGTCGTTATTAGCGACTTGTTGTACCGGGAAACAGGGTTTTCTATTCCTTCGTCAAAGAAATATGTCAACTCATCACTTCCTGTTCCTCGTCATCATCAATGGCTTTGAAATATTTTCCACTCAGGAATTCCTTCAAATGAAGAAACACCAAATCCAGGCTCCAGGGAAAGTGTTGAAATGAGTGCCCAGTTGTTGACATGCCCGAAAACATTCCACACCTTTGTTCTCTTTTTCATGACGAGACTTTCGTAGCGTTTCATAATAAACGTCTTTGTTGATTATCGCATTGTTGGTCACCTTGTCTATCCCAGAAAACCGTGCACATTCTCTGTGGCAATGCGTGTTTGAATTCAATTTCACACAATTACATCACCCTTTATACCCCCACCTCCACCCCCCCCCCCCCACACACACACAACAATTACCAATGAATGTTTGCTGGCGTTTTATTCCTTGCATTCAAGACAGTAAACACTGATGTGAGTTCACAGTCGGCCGGTTGTTCACTTGCTTTGAAAATTTCTACAAGTAAAACACAAAGTGACTATGTTTTACGGTTGCGTCTGACTTCCTATTGAATGTAGGATGCGATCGTGCAAGCTCAAAATCACAACTGCAGCCGTAAAATATGTAAACGGTAATTACTTAAAAATGCCATCGTATATGATTAGCAGAATAATGGCTTGCCTACACAGGTGTCTATTTTGAGAACCTTTGGTAGAATTAACTTTTGTATGGTGTGAATAGCTATAAGAGATCCTTTGCGAGGTGTGTAAGATGGAAGGATGTTGAAAAATAAAGATTTATCGACCAAAAAATAAAGTATTCTTTTAATTTATTGGCCTCTATTTATACAAATTATGTATAAGCAGAAAGTATTAAGCCATACAAGTACTTTAGATTAGTGATCAATAGCCCGTTGTTATATACAGGTTTCGAATATTTTGAGAGGTGATAGTATCTTTCAAAACAAAAAATGCATTAATAAAACATGCCTTCGGGAATGCATACTTTCTAGAAACTGTACACTTGTTTATAGAGGGGGGGGGGGTTAAATTGATATCCACTTGTCATAGGAGATACTCAACGTGACACAATGAATCCCTCAGCCCTACAGCGTAAGAAATCACGCTCTCTTTGTTGTTGTAAGAGCTGACATGCATTGAAGACGCGATACTATAGTGTCTGGACAGTATTGACCGGGGTGGCGTAGACTAATGCCTTCATGTCTCCCCATAACCAAAAATCGTGCGGTCTGAAGTCTGGGGAATGGGGAGGCTACCGTGTAGAAACTTTCCGACCAATCTAGCGATCCTGAAATATCAGCGTCAGATGTTCACGCACATTACGGATGAAATACGATGTATGCTGGTGCGCCATTGTGCATAAATCGCATCTGTAGGGCATTTTCTGTCTTGGTACATCTTCCAACAATCACTCAGACAGGAGGGCGCCTCACGCGTTCTGCTCATGCCAATCGCCGCACACTGATTCCAGGACTATTATACAGCAAATGTAGGTCATGCTCCTCCATCTGAGGTGTGTGGACTTACCGAAGACTTTCTCTGTTCACTTTGACGGGAACCTGTGTAATTATGGTACTATGGACAAGTGTACACATGCGTTTTCGGACCCATGATCACTGGACTTTTTCCTTGTTTTGTTGGCTACTACAATCTGTCAAACTATCGACACTATAATCAACATCCAGTGTTTATTTGTCTTTATAGGTGCGCCGTAATTGGTCGATGCACGTGAACTGGACTAATTCAGGACGTTAGCAAACCTAGGGTGTATTAACGAGGGTCAACATTAGATATTCTCCATTGTGGTTGTACGTTTCTCAGTTTTCCTAATGTAAGGATCTAGGTGACAGTTGCCTCACTGACCATAAAAAGAAGTAGAATATCAAAAATTCTCCGTGAAGTAAAATTTATGAGCTGCATGTCATAATTGGATGGTTATGCGGGGACTGAGTCCACGGAGCGTGTAAGGATACGCGTATGGAAAGTCAGCCTTGTGGCGTATTAATGAGGGTCGGCTAAATAGCCCATTAGGGCAGCGCGAGTGTCGCTTAGCAGTCCATCAGACGAGGCCTCAGGCTCTGCCAGTCCCTGCGATGTCAACACCATGTTTTATGCATCCACCTCCGCAGCCATTTTTCTGCTGTCCCGCGCGTGTTTCTGTATGAAATGTGTAATAGCACCCCTCCCACCGGCGCCCAGCCCTTTTTGCCGACGAGCCCCATATAAACCGTCGTGAATAATGCAGCAGCCGCTGCGGAAGAATCTAAACATTGGAGCAAATTAGAAAGCGGGCAGACTGTATTACATGATAGGACTTCTATCAACAGCTACTGCACGCCCGGCTTGTAATATGCATGCCCAGAGAGGGGAAAAACGCAAAGCTGTGATTGGCTACCTACTCGCCCGCACAAAGAACCAACCCAACGATAAATAACTATCAAGACTGCCACTATTATTTCAGAGCATGTAACGCTCTTCTATTCCCCAAAATCTAATGTTGAATTAAAATTTTATTCTATTAATAAAAAGTAATATCGCCACTAAGTCACTTCACTCAGATCTACGTGTCTTCAAGTTTATAATAGCGATGTTATCTTACACTGGAATGTGAGAAAGACAGAATCGGTAAAGGCCTCATTTTGTATAGTTAGTAAATTTGCAAAATTATAAAATAGAGTAACGAACATTACGGGATAGATCCGTCAGCATTCTTAGGAGGAAACAGGATATGTCACAGCTTTTAAAATAAGTAACTATATAAATAACAGAGTACACGACAGTACAATAAGAACTACGACATAAAGTATCCTAATTACTTACTTTTAAAACCAAATATTTAACACTTTCTAATAATTACAGCGACATTCAGAAAAGAAAATATGAACAAATGACTGATTCATGATACATGTTTTGTCACTCACATCATTATACTGTAGTCCAAATGAGAAAGGCAGAAAGTCTAAAAAATGCTTTTCAGAAATCAAAAGATAAATATTTTTGAGCTTCGACATTTACATAAAGCCCATATAAATTAGTCTTATAAAGTAATTAAAATATATTTAACCGTGAAAATTTTTCTAAAGTCGAAAATTTTTTATTACTGCCTCTACTTCCGACGGCAGTATATATATGCACAGTCACAGCACTAAATCGTTTTGTTGATTCGTCTCCTGGCCACCAGCTACGTAAATTTATCGACATGTATTTTTCTTTAAAAATAAAATAAACAGAACCGAAGAGGAAAAATGTGCGTATTATTTAAAAAATAAAACCTGAAGCTTTCTATTATTAAAACAAAATTCATAACATTTTAGTATAATCATCTAAAGTGTACGAATTTTTTTAATTATGCCGTGATTTCCGTTTTCATAAATTATATTAAAATATGTAACTGTAGTTCTACATCTAAAGAAGTCATAGTTCCTAATCTACTTACAAATTATTCAGCCTATACCTCAATATTTTATTGTTCACTATTTGAAATATGATAAAATTACCGGTGTAGGATTTGGCTGTGGAAAAAAATTCACCCGGATTCTACACCAAACCAAATAAAGGAGGTGTACATACTATTTTGATAACACCAACCTTAGTAATTCTAGTGCATATCCGAATAAACAAGTCCTTTAATAACCTGGAGCTATTTAGTTTATCCCGGAGCAGACGACAGTAATCGCGGCTTTCTGCAATTGCTTAATGACAACATGGCAGAGGTGAAGGGGAAAGGTGATATATAGCTAATAATCATTTTTTCTTGTATTACATATACAACTCTTCTAAACATCAACGGTGTTCAGGCATTTTTTTATCTGGAGTAAGGACAATACTAATGTAGGAAAAGTGATCAACTGAAGTTTTAAGCATTGTTAACTATAAATTGGACGCAGTTTAGTTAAATGCAAGTGGCGTTTTGTTCAAGTTATAATGTGGAAACCTTGTAGTTTAGTTCAGTGAGAAAGGAAAAAGGTTATAAATTTCAAAATAGAATATGTAATGCATAGTATATTTAATATCCTTTAAAACTAAGAAAGAAATATCTCTTGTTTTATTTTAAAATAAAAATAGTAATACTTTTCGTAATAAACTTTGTAAAATGGGTAATAATAGTAGTAATTAATATCAATAATTTATTCGAAAATAATAATCCTTCAATATAACCGTCTCCCATGTAACACTGAAAACGAACAATATTTGATGCTATTCAAAAACGGTTAATTTTTTTGGCAAAGTTACGCTTCACTGCCAAATTTGGCATTGAACTCGTTCTCTGAAGACTAAAACATTTCACTAATTTTACTCTTTTTTGGAATTTATTTTGTTTTGCACAATTATTATTCTACATGTGCATGAAGCACACCCGTGTTATTTAATTTCGTTTCAAATTTTTTTCTTAACGACGAAATTTCTCTTTACGGATAGATTAAGTAATATTATCCCTTTCTCTTCCTTTCGTTCGCCTCCTGTTACGCAATTAATTCTACGAAATAAATATTCATTTTATAATTGAAGAAAAATAAAATGGAGTATTATTCTGTCGTTCTTGTACAATGACTCTGTTTAAAGTAATGACCACGAGTTATCACATCCTCCATTCATTAGTCATTAAGAAGATGTGAAATAGCGTGACTTGTGTTTTCCTTTTGTTAGAACGTTTCGTAATATTCAAAAAAACTCGCCGTCTTTGCAGTCATATCAGTGGTTCTTTCCTTGAATGCAAGGTATGTAACGCCAAAAAACATTAATCGGAAATTGAGTGGGGAGTACAGGAAAGCAATAATGTATAAAGTGGAGGCACACAACATCTCCCGTGAATAAGACAAGGTATTTTGTTGGTTGAATTCTTGTCGAGAAAACAAATGCCTTTAAGAGACATTACAAGAGGGATCTCGTTCAATACAGAACAAAAGGCGTGGAATACTTTCGCGTGGAATTATTTTGATTTTTAACAGCAACCGTAACACACCGTAACAGACGAACTCAATATTTTATAGCATCGTTTGGTTGGTAACAATTCAACCATTCCGTACACTCCAGATTTGGCACCAAGCAATTTTTATCTGGTTCTTCATCTGCATAAAAATACTAGCTGCAAAATATTTCAACTACCACGATAAAACAGGAAGCGCAGACTAGTTCTCATCTTTACTATAATTGGTTTCTCGTTTTCTAAATAACAGCGCTGACTATTTGGAGAAGTAATCTGAGGTGTTCGGTAACGATTGTCCGACCTCCTGTGGTCTAGTGGCTAGCGTCGCTGGGTCCCGGGTTAGAATCCTGGCATAGCATGGCATGGCATGGCTTGGATGTTTGTGCCGTCACAGTCACGGAGACTGGAATTAAGGCTGCTGAAGAATCGATGGGCTGACCACGTATCACTCCAAATTTGGAATGCGTCGTGAAAGATGGCAGTCCGCAGTAGACTCGGTAGGCCAAGACCAAGGCAGAGCCAAAGAGAAGATGGTAATGTTTGATAATAAAAATAAAAAAACAAGATATCTGGATAATAATGCTGTGTTATTGTTAAATTAAATATCGATACGTACTATTGAGATGAATAGATGGGAATGACTATTTTACTTTAAAATAATATAATAATGAAAAATGTATTTACTCTATATTTATTTATTTATAATGTATTGGAATTTGCTCACTTTAAAGTTATAAGCCGTCCTAAAGTTATAAAGATTAACAATATGCACAATATAAACAAAATTTACAGACACAAAATCTAAAATAAATACATGAGTTTTAACATAGGGCAGTTTAAACGGTCCTTCCAATAAAGCAGAATCACTAACACAAATCCTACTCGGAACCAGGAAATCAGCAAAAGATTACAAACAGCTGTATTTAGCGTGTCGTCTCAAATTCCTGTAACTTGTCGCTGAACTCATCTGGACTTCTGCGTTGTACAAAGTTGAATTCTGGACTGGATCACGTCTTCCTCCCGTTGTTTAAATTTCCACGGCCAGGACAACATCCAATTTATCATCGCTGCCTATAAACGTCAATCTACATCTCGAATTATAATCTGCTGAATTGTCTCAATCATAATGTCTCAATTATAAACTTCACGTCCTTAATGTCCCAAAATCCCATTTTCTTGGATTTTAATAATTTGTCCTCACTCCCTGATTTCATATTCCGTCAGTTGTGAGGCCCGATATTGTCCAATAAAAAATATAACGTCATTTCTGGGAGGAGCCATTTGCCCCGCTCTATCGACGTTTTTTTGGGAAAAACACCATCCTCTTAACCATCCGATGCCGCCAAATTTCACGAGTCTCGGAAAAAAACCCGACCCTTCAACTTGTCTGAATTTTATTACCTCTGTCGGTAACCTACGACTTCCTCACGCCGCTTACCTTTGATTCCGTACCGCCAAATTCCGCAAGTTGTTATTTTATCAGTACACTATAAATCAAACTAACATCATTGTTTTTCGGGTATAAGATAAGAAAATTTATTGGGGATATTCGTTAGATCAATACTTTTACATTTTAGCAGGAGATTTACAAGTTCGATTTTCGGGTACCATTACGAAACGGCGTATGTAGAATCAAGCAAACTTTTACCCGAGAAAGGGCGCAAAACAGGGTCATAAACTTCGAAATTTTGGTATTTTAGCGGGAAAGTTGGGCAAAGATCTGTGAAAGGTGTGACGTCGTTGAAGAGAGAAATTTTCGGACACAAATTCGGAGCAGATGCAGTCCCGCGAGTTAACGTTCACTGAGTTAAAATTAGTGTTGGAAAAGCCATGAATTGAGCGACGGACGAAACCGATGAAGAAGAAGGGTTCCAGCGATGAACTAACAGATCAGAGGGGAAGGTGAAAAAATAGACCCTGATTTCAACTAGATGTTTGAGAAGAAAGTAGGATAACGCCAACACAATGATGTCAATGATGCAGAACCGTAGAAGCATCCTATTCACAGGAGCAATCAATTAGGAGTAAATTATAAGTAAACATTTTCGTTTACAGTTATTTTTAATATCATTTCGCCATTTTACCTCTGATGCATGTTTCAATTAACAGCTGATTTAAGAGAGTTTCATGGTTGTGATTGATTTAGAAAATAGTGCATTGTCATTTATTAAGTTAATTTTATAAATTATTTTTGTAAAGTTTTATTATTACAACAGCTTAAATTCTTTAGCTGCTTCTGGCTTTTCCTCTGTCTTCTACAGTTCTCAGCTCCATTAATAATCATCTCCTGTCCCATGTCGGGTTGGCATGTAGTCCTTTATTCTTAGAACAATTTCTCTCCATCAGGGCTATCGTGCGTCATTGAACTTACAAAACAATTATTACTATTTTTTACGATTTAAATACTATTCAGGGCAAAAATATCCAAAAGTTATATGTTTTTCGGTCGTTGTTTACTTTCCTTATTCTTAGTACTTGAAGCTCCAAGAGTTCGTAGATAGGAAGGACTAAAACAGTTTGTTGGTGTCCTATCAAATTCTCCTATTATTTTAGAACTATTCTCTACCAGAATTTAACTGCTAACTTATTTTCTCTTTCATATTCGACGGGAACCTACGCACGATCTTCTGCTGCCTCCTCCGTCGACTGGAAATTGACTGGAGATTGAATTTTATCTTTCCGCTTTTTGTCATTCAATTCTTAGTTGTATATTTCTTGTAATATTATATTTGATGTATCCTATTTCCTCAACCGAGGACTAATGGATTGAATAATAATAATAAATCTAAATATTGGAACTAATTATGAAAAATGATATGATTTAGAAATAAATATAATTCATTAAAATATTTTCTTTGTTGACACTTTAATCTTTACTTTCATCGGGTGTAAGCAATACAATGACTGCAGAATGATTCGAATGATCGAAGCTTTATGGATTGGCATTAGTTGAAAGGCTTTCCATGTTTTCATATTTTATTTACTAAAAGAAATCGCGTGGAGTAGGCCAGTGTGAGCATTTAGAGCTCGCTTTCCGAGCGGAGGATCGCAGCTGCCTAGAAACTGCTTGTCGAGATGACATAAAGCTAATTTTAGCAGCCGCGGCGACACCGCACTCAATTACCGCTAATTGAGTTGGAACGCCTGGAACACTGGCAAATGATTAGGCCACTCGTCAGAAATAACACTAGAGTAATATCTTCTCATATTTCAACGTCCCGCAATCTGTATTAGAGTGAGGCCCGTTGTTACGAGGAACTCGAAATCGTAATATGTCACCAATACAGCAGGCCGTGTATCACGAGTAACAGCCATCTTAGTTGTCACTGACGGGAAACTCATTAATAGTGGTGAAGCGCACTCACAATAGCCGCTAGGAGTCACTGACATATTTAACATGAACGAGTTGAAAATTTGATTTCAAATTCTTGAAAAGGAGACGCGTCTCCGGGATTTCATATATATATCAGTTCTTTCGTACAGGACGAAGGTATTATATAGCCAATTAGGAAGTGTTAGCTCGGATATGTAATACATGTGACAATCCAACAGAAAGCTTCTGGAAGTTCTTTTATTCAATATAAAGGGCCATCGGAACCAAAACACAGCTTTGGGCATAATCTTAGAATCCCAATCTCAACTATTTGTACATATTCTAGTACAATAATTACTAATGTTAAATTGAATAAAGTGAACTTTTCGTTTATATACATATAGCTATACCCGCGACTTCGTTCGTGTGGAATTTGGACAAATAGCTCTTTTTAATTTACCTTAAATACAAAGCCACAGTTACAGAATTTTGATAAAGTTGAATTCATTTAATATATAAAAATTACGGTATCATTTATGTATCTATTTTATTTTTAGTATCTATGCTACATGATAAACCTTAAAACTCGCAGTTGGTTTTGAACGGGTCCCGGTTTCACACATTTCGGAGTCTATTTCAGACAAACGTCCAGACAGACAGAAGCTTCAATTATATTTTTTGGGACAGATTATATAAAAATGAACAATTGATAAATATTAAAATTTATTTGACCCGAAAAATAAAACCAATTTACGTATACATCGTATCGGCGACCCAAAGGAGTTTATTATTTCTATAGTAATTAGCTCTCTGTTAATGATAGGCTAGTTATGGCGCGAAATGTTTATAATTTTAAAAAATATATAGTATTATAGATCAAGAGTATAGGCAACCCGCATTCTCCTTTGGAGATTTCGATGAGGGCATGGCCCACGAAATCTACCCCGATCACTGTTTTCACATTTTTATGTGTTTATATATATGTACAACCTACTATCGTATGTTAGATGTACTATGCCAGAAACCTTTGCGGGAGTGTACCCAACAACTTCCGAACGTTTCATGGTGTGGTAATGCATAAAGGACAAACGGACATACATTATATATATATATTATTTCCTCTAATATATGTGTAATTTTTCGAAGTTTTTCATTAATATCCAAAGATTTATCTTCTCGTTTAATTAATTTTTTTCTTTTTTAAAAATTGTACATTTATATTGGCTACTATTCTTACTTGTGTCTGTATTGCTTGTCTTTATTTTACACTGATTTATTTTGACAGTTATGTGTACTTGTTTTATGTATGCATGTAATAGTGCTTTGAGGTGTACTATTTCCTCAACAGAATCAGTGAATTTAAATCAAAACAAGATGAAAACAAATCCCTTAAGGCATTAATCGCAATGAACCCACAAACGTACGTCTGTAATCCCTAGTGGTTTTATCATTTTATTACAGAGCGAAAATATGTATTTATCACCACATACCCCTATGATTATGTGAATAATTCAAAAGTAAGTTTTAAAACTGTATCACGATTCTTTGTTGAAGAATACATCATAAATTAAAATTAGTTTTGTGTTCGTGTATAAGTAAACTAGAACGAATTTTAAGACCAATAGCGGGAATTTAGTTTTAAAATATTCAGTTTCATTTGAAACCATGTCTCCTTACCTATACGTACTTTCTTTATGTTGTGACCGAATGAAAAAGTTAATAATTAAATTTTGAAGATGTTAACGATGACTGAATATCAAATCCATTAATTTATTGTTTTTTTCTAAATCACTGCCTGAATATGTAATTTTTTTTCATTTTATACTGACTTTTAAAAATAAATGTCTTTTAATAGTCATAAGACCAATTTTGTTTCGTATAATAAAAAATATATATTAAAAGTAATTCTCATTCAACGTTTTATAAAATATGTAAATTTTATGTAGACAATTATCGTTACGGCAACGAAAAGTAAACATTTTGCTGATAGTTTTTCTTTTATTTTCATCCACATACTGCTTACTAGAACGAATGTATAAGCTAAAAATAGATTTGAAACCTTCGCTCATTTCTTATTTTCCAATTTTTGTTTTATAGATTATTATATAATCTAATTTGAGCATGAATAATAAAAAAGTTTCACAAATGCGGTGAAGGAAACATTTTTATTTTGAAATTTCTATCCCATTGACGAAGATTAAAATTTACTGTGGTTATTAACTATATCTGATTTCTTAATTCTGAAAGTAAAGTTTACATAGATAACCTCACAGAAAGGCAAATTGAAGTATGCTTATAGTATTAATATTGTATTACAAAAGCATGCAGTCGTCATATGCGTTAGCGCCAGGAATTATTCGTTATTTCTAGTGAGTGACAATGAGAATGACACAATGTTTCTTTGCCTATTAACCATTTCATAAACTGCTCTGAAAATTTAAATAATATAATACTCCGTCAACTATGATAAAAAACTTTTTAATGAATAATTGATAAACGTGTTTCTACCTTTCTCGTATAAAATGTAGTTGACTTTATTGCCAAGACCGTAAAGAAACAACTTCATTATATTTCAGCTTTGGGGAATGTTGAAATGATTTAAAAAATAAATACATCGCATCTCAGACACTAATGAAAATTACAAGACGCTTCCCGTTAAACAAGGACGCGAAACCATCATTAAAAGATAGCTTGTTAAAGGATGTTGTTTTTTCGTTGTATCAGAACGAAATAAACCTAATAAAGAATTCACGTAAATTACGGTAGCCAGTTCCATGTACAGACTGATTTTTTCCACTTTTATATAATTGAGAAGTTTTTAAATTAAATTTCAAATTAATCATATCATACGTATACCAATGCCTCCTGCTTTTACGAAAAAATAAATGTATTCCAATTTTTCATGGCTCACTTGTCATCATCAATAATTAGACGCATTTTAATTGGATCTGAGCGAACGCAAAAAATGCTTGCAGAATAAATAACGAGGTTAGAAACAAAAGCCCTACGCTAATGATGTTCCGTTCTCCGTTGTGTGGGCATGTCGCGTTTGCGCCCAGATCATTGTGCAAGAAGTCATTAATATTAATTGGCAAACTTAACTTACGTCTTTTTTAATTTCCCGTAACTCCAGTCGATTCTTTATGCCCACTTCCCTTCCAAACAATGCGTTAACGACATCTGCAAAAATATGCAAATTGCCCATATTAGAGAAATTATGACATGAATATTTAAAAACCGAGCGCTCCCTCACATGTGAATAAAAGCAAAAGTGCACTCTCCCAAAAGGTGTGATTTTTTTTGTTATTAAAAATTACATTGCTCGTTTTCCTTTGGGTACAGAATTTCAGAACGCGTAATTAAAAAACGTTTCCATAATGCACTATGTGAAAAATATTTGTGACTTCACGGGAGCTTCGATAAAAAGCACTAAATTAGATTATTTTAATCACGGAGCTTGCTATATTTACCACTGTAAGTTTGAAAACTGATCTATTTTCCTAGAACTTTAAATCACAATGTAATCTATTAAAGGAAATTGGATGGCCATATCTTTATTTATCAGATTATTTTTGGTCGCATAAACAATTGAAAGTGTTATTAGTGACCCGATTCACATAGCTTAGGTTTTTACACATTCAGTTTATTAAATTTCTTTGCACAGTTAAGCTTCCTTTATGAATACTAATAGGCTGGATATTGCCTCCGCGTTGTTGCATATGTCTAATCTACAGAAAGGAGCAATAGTTTTAGTTATTTTGTCAATGATAAAATAAGTAACTTTTTCTCGGAAACCGCTATAGATACAACACATAGCTAATTTTTAAGTATATGTTATGCGTAAGCAGAATAAATTATTGTAATTATTTTTATAAATGTCAAAATAACAGTTCTTGATGAATAAATTAACAATTGAAGTTATAGTAAATCATCTAATCTGATTCTACTCTCGTACCGTAACGTTAAAAATAAGCTGTGAGAATTTCATTGATGTATCTGTAACTGTTTCCGAGAAAAAAGAACCTAACAATCACCATTGTATGGTGATGTAGCCTTCCCAATCCCATTATTTGGCTTTTAACTGTCCCTCACGAGTATTTATTTCTTGGAAATATTATATACTCTGTACCAGTTTACACGGTTTATTTAATGTGTATACATAAACAATGGACCGGCTACAGTAAAAAAACAACACATTATTTTAAGTGAATTATGCGGCTGGATTTCACTAAACGCGCATTTATCCTACAATATTTTTGAAAGACGGTGTAGTAATTAATGATTTATGTAATAGCCTTCCTCGGGGAATTAACATGAATTGCCATCTCAGTATTATGGAAAATAAAATTGAAGATTTAAATGTTTAGGGAGACGCAGGTCTTATGAGTCCAGGAATGAGTACAAATTTCCAATACGAGTCGACGAACCACTTGGAACGGACCTTTCTACCTTCTACAATATAACTGCGTCTCGTCAATGGCGTAAGTCCTGCTTGCGCCGCGAGGGGCGACCAGCACTATTCATATCAATCACGTCACGTGCCACTGATAGAAACTTAACGTTCCTTTACTCAACACGTCATCTACAAGATAACGACACACTAACGTAGTTATAACAAAAAACTCTAATATAAGAATGATTAAGTAGCTTGAATGAAAAAATTATTATTGTTGAAATATTACTGTTTCGTTTGATGCCAATTTATATTTTTAAACATTCGATATTCATTTCTGATGCTGCAAGAGTGAGTGGAATGATACTTAATATTTTCATGTTGTGAACTGTTTTAACAAACTTACAAAAATTGATAAATTGTGATTATTGTATTCAGTCCTAAGACTGGCCTGATGCAACACTATACTGCGCAAGACTTTCCATTTTTACACAACTACCAATTCCCACATCCTCCCTAATCTGCTTAGCCTCCTTATTCTCTTTCTATCACTCACATTTCCCCCTAATGATAATTTTACAAGACGTGGACAATTAATCTATCCCTCTATCCATTCTGTTGGTCAAAGTCCTCCATATTGTTCTCCCTGCCCTGCTTCAGCTTAGAACTTCCTGGTTAGTTGTCCTATCCACCTTTCTGATTTTCAGCATTCTTCTTTAGAATCACGTTTCAAAAGCTTCTATTCTTTTCCTTTCTGCAACCCCTATCATCAACGTTTCCATACGAACATTTTTAATAATGAATTTCTAATATTCATACTTATATTTTTATTACAAAAGCCTTTCTTGTCTGTACTATTCTACTCTTTATGTCTACTATACTTCTACCACCCGTAGTTATTACACTTTTCAAGTAGCAGAATTCGTTAACTTCCTTCAAAAATCCCTTTCCAATCGAACACCCTTTGTTATTCCACTATTTCCCATACTACACTCCATCACCTTGATTTTCACTCTCATAATCCTCATGATGTACTCTTCCTCGAGGATCACGTTTATACCATTTATTGTGTTTTAGAAGTCTTCTTCTGACTCACCTAATACCACAATATCATCAGCAAACCTTATAATTGCAGTATAATTCCTTTTCCATATTCCGTTTTTACTTTCTCCATCGCCTGATGATATAAGTTAAATAGCGTGGACGGCAGACTGCATCCTCGTCTTACTCCTTTCTTGATTTCTGCTTTCATTTCTTGGTCATCAGTTCTAATTACTGTTGACTACCTTCTGTAGAGATTATGGATAACTCTTCTTTCTCGATATTTTATTTTTGTCATCTTCAAATGCTTAATAGTTTGTTCCACTTTACAGTTTCAAAGGTTTTTTTGTAAATATATAAATACTATACTGTTTTTTCTCATCCTGTCTTCTAAGAGTCATAATTGCTTCTCTTGTCCTTACATTCTTCCTAAAACCAAACTGATCTTCTCCTAACTCATATTCAATTTGACGTTCTACCCTACTATATACTATTTTCGTTAATATTTTGTAAGCATGAGCTACTAAACTAATCGTAGTGTGCTGTTATCATCTATTAGCCCCAATCTTTTTCGGTATAGGTATAATTATATTGTTCGTAAAACCTTTCGGCGTTTTACCTGTTTCGCAGATTACGTAAAGTATCCTGAAAAGCCATGATATTGCTTCTTCGTTTGATGATATTTATAAACTCCGCGGGATTCCTGGCGCTTTTGATAACATCAATTTATGGAAATAAAAAATAGTCCTTTACACGTACGTTTAACTCACAAAAAGCAAAACAATTTTAGAAATCAGTTTCTTCAGACTTAAAGAAAAACAAAATTTGAAAGAATTGTAGTAATAAGATAAATTCCAACAAAGGGATCATAATGCGAATCTGTGAAAGTGTATCATCCAAATTGTTCAGGTAAATCCGAGTGGAACTGATTAAAAACTAAACTTTGAGAAGGCCGAAATGATCTGTTAATAAAATAAGTATTGCTTTAATATATAAGTAAGGTCGTTGTGTTTAACTTACTTGAATAGTTCCACAAAAATTATGGATGAAAAATTCGTTAACTAGAAATCAAATTATTTAAGTATACCAATTTTTTGACTGTGTTCATAATTTATATCTCTATATCATATGTAGTTACAAGTCTCGAATCACAAATAGCAATTATGTTAAGGTTAATCACGGCATTACCTTCATTGAGTAAATAAAAAACTTTTATATACGAGAGTGGTCTGAAAAGTTTCCGACCTTAACATGAAGATGGCATCACTCGTCAACAAATGCTAGAGAATGTGTTTGAGCGCCTGTAGTAAGTTACTGACCAAAATTTCAGCCATTTTGGACACACAGGTGTTGTTTAACAATCAACTGAGTAAGTAAATGTAGGTGTTTTGGTGAAAAGGGAAAAAATAAAGTATCAAGCTGTCATTAAATTTTGGTTTTTGAAATGCAATACGCCTACAAAAATTAAAGACTAGTTGTATGTTGTGCACGGACAGTCTCTGTCATCCTTTATGCACCGTGTAATTTTGGGGACCTAAATTTCAACGTGGCCGCATCAGGTTTGCAAATACCGACGATCCCAACGCTCAAGTTCATTAAATTCTGCTAGACAACATTTGATTTAAACTGAGAGAGATAGCAGCGGCTGTGAGTAAAACCAAAAACCACCTGTCACATTTAGCATTCAATCAAGATTTAGGTACGAGAAAACTGCCCGCGCTTTATCTTAGACCAAAAGCGTGTCGAATGAAAATTTCCAACGCTGTGTTGGCGCAATGAATTAGAATTTTGACGCCGACTAATTACTGTAGACGAAACTGGGATATCCCATTATACCACAGAAACAACAATATAGTCTTAATCACTGAATTGCGAAGAGGGAATACGTTCCAAAATAAAGGAAAAACTGTATGCTAGGTTGGGAAATTGGTAGTGAATGTTTCTTTGGGATAGTAATGGAATTCTCTTAATCTATTATCTTCAAAAAAGAAAAACAACATTACAGGAGCATACTAATTATTATTATTGACATCATGGAGGCATAAATTACAAAAATATAGCTACATTTGCAGAAAAAAAATTATCGGCGGCGTTGCGATTTTGCACTGTCAGTCACTGAGAAGTACACAAATTGAAATGTTCCTTACACTTATTGATAACCAAAGGTTCTTATCATCATTCACGTTCGTTACACTTTTCATAGTTAATATATATAACATCAAGCCATAAATCATTAATATCAAAACGTGGCGTGAAGAATTTATATTTATATGTTATTGAAGTTAGCTTTGATCATGCGAATATCTCAAGAAATGTATTAAGATCGTAGTAAATTTCCATCTTATCTACATTTTCAAAAACTAATTCTATTTTCTTACGCCACTTCAGATTGACGGAAATTGAGTTGAAAATTAAATGTTTCCAAGCAGCTACATTCCACTTCTTTTCACACCTCCCGAGTAATATGATGAATCAGTTCGTCGTTTGCTTAGATGCTTTAGCCTATTGTCAATGACATTGCAATGATAATTATGTATACTCGTTCCAAGTTTAAAAAAGTTGTTGGAATTAAAACATGCCGGTGAATAATTACCTGCCCGTAATATTACTGCTAAAGAATATTACCAAGTTAATCTTCGATTATAAAATACATGTCAGCATATTGGGCTCCAATTACATAGATTACATCGTATTAACGTGGTAATTCTTTGAAACGGACAGAATCTACAACCGGTTTTCATTTTATCACACATTTACAGAAAAATTTTGAATTTAATGAATCTTGAAAATTGAGATGGTTTCATGATTTTTATGCGCAGATAATAAATCTCTGAAGGCAATTCTTAATGATTGACGCGTAACAATCTTTTCTGATTACTCCGACATATCGTATTCAAAAACTATAAACATAGAAGAAATTAATTAATCTTCTCCCAAGAAGCTTACTTTTGTTCACATAACATAACGAAAAACAACTACTTTTAATTTTCTTTAGTTAATCCTGATTGTTTCAGACCCCTGAGAATATCTTGAATCAACAAAATAACATCCCTGGCACTATCTAGCGACGGGAGTCTTAACCCGGAAGGAGGAGCAGGCGACGCGTGCTGCACTCTTGCGGAGGAAAAGTGAACATCTAGACATGGTTATTTTAATTTTTCCACTGGCTGGTGTCCTATTCTCTTATTTTAATTACTGGTACGTAGTTAATTTGAGGTATATTTGCCTTTTATTACAGGTTTTCAGAGAAAGTCAAATTGCGTAGATCACATCGTAAGTAGAAATTGTTTATTGAACATCATCGAATAACACAGACGGCTTGAAGGTAGAAAGACGAATATATTTGGTGATGAAGGAAGAAGCCAGACAATGTAGCAGATCAAAATCACAGAATCCATAAGAAGGTGGCAAACGTAATAATGATCAGAATAATAAACAGTAAAGATATTTTCCCAGAAGTCTACTTCGGCACTATGATATATGACGCTGAATGTCCGAAATTAAGTGTATTGCATCGACGATTTAATCTATTACTGTACTTTGTATAAAAATCAATACACTAAATAAATATTACACTTAAAATGATTTCGAGCGGTTTGTTTCACTGTCAAAAAATATTAATATAACAGTTGAAAATGTTACATAAGATAAAAGTGACAGAAAAAATTATTAACGGCTGATAAGGACTAATATTTCATAAAATAAGTAGACCTACGTACGAAGAAACAGGATAAATCAGAGATATTGAAATACGAAAAATTGATAAGACACGAAACAGATCGGCTATTGCCAACGAAATTCCTCTTATTCTAAATTAGTGTTAAAATTTTATTGATGTTAACTTTATCATTTTGATTCCTGTAACACGCAATTCGGTTGAGTTTCTCACGGGGCCCAAACATGACTGTGCCGCGGGAATGCCTATCAACTTATTTTCCACATAACGCAAATAAATGTAATTTTCTCTTACGGTTTTCAAAAATAGATTTATATAAAACTGATATTCTTTAATTGTTAGCCAACCTTAATACGTAGAATAAACGTTTGAATCAGCAGTCTATTTTAGTATATAAAACCAATCAAATATCTTCGAAATCTAAGTTTGGCAAGGTAACACAATATAACACATTCAAACCGACAGTAAATATCCACATAAACATATATAAAATAAAGTATGATTGCATGTGTGAATTATCATGTGTAAATCATATAAATTAATGTAGGAGCAAAATACTCGAGCGGACACCGTAGAAAAAAATGCAGCTTGCCTAAAACAAAGAAAAAAGTAATATTTTATATCAAAGACATAATAAATATTACGTCAGTATAATAACATAAAATTTCATGTCAATGGACGAATATTCTGTTTTTAATTATCGCTGTATTTAAGTAATAAAGTTGTATTTAATTAACAAAAAATTACGCTGTTTGACACAAATAATTAGTAAATTAGCCTATGAGGCTGAACAAATTTAATATAAACTTTATTAATATTAGTTACTATACGACGTTTTGTTTCAAAATTATGAAACCTCATCTCGTGAATTTTAACAACAGAAACACAAAATAAATATTTAGAATATAACATATATAATACAACTGTATTAAAAAACGAGAATTTACTTTCAGAACGAATAGATATAGGAAGATGATAATTTAGACGTGCATGTTTCACAAGCAAAGAGCCAGGAACTCATAAGCGTAGTGTACGGAATCAGAATGGCAAGATTAACAATGACTGAAAGGGAAAGTAAATAATAAAAGAGAATCGTAATATTTGTTTAAATTACTTGTGTCATTTTTAGCAGTAATAACCTAATTGTTAGATCTGATGTGAAGGAGTCTAAAAAAGAGGTTACATTCCTAATCAAAAATAATTTATTTTGCCAATATTATGATTATTTAAATATATATGCTTCAACAAGACTTAATAATTTTGAAGATTTTATTTTAAATTATTTTTACGCTTATTAATTCTCGTTTCTAATGAGCGTTTAGTTTGATCAATATAACAATGATTGCAAACTCAAGGGCGAGTTTGGCATTCAACATTATGTTTACTGATATTATTAATTTTATACTTAATATTTATATCAAAGTTTAAATTATTACAAGGCCTGACAATAACTTTGATATTATAATTTTTAAACAAGGTAATAATTGTTCTAACTTTTTTTCTAAACAGAGGAGAGTTATACACATAAATTTGCTACTCAGCAATATAGCAGGTTGATTATTAATTTCAGATTTAATCTTAGCCAACCTAATTTTATTATATCTGTAAATGAAATTCAAATGATAAGAATTAATAATATTTACAACAGTCCATATCAGTATGATAGCACTGATGAGATAATTTAACTGCACACATACTAAATTAAAAACCATAGTGTTTTATGGATAATGGGTGATTTTGGCAAGTAAGTAAGAATTATTCCTGTCTGAATAATAAATAATGTTAGTATAGTTAATATTAAATCTGTTCTGACTTGTAGGCTGATTAACTATTTATTACTGATTTATTAACATAAAATCCCCGGACGCATAAATATCCTGCACGATTCACAAGTGAAACGTCGTGCTTACTCTGCAGGCAGAAATAATGCATACCTCAATAAAAATTAAAAATAATAAACTACGATTTAATGTTCCAACCGTCCAAAATCACCTAAAATGTAATAATAATAATAATAATAATACTTTAACAAATATTATGAGACATAGTGTAATGTAATATTTTATCCTAAATATAAATTAATGAAGAATATATAATATTTGAAAACAACTACATATTTCAAATTGAACTGAATAACAATGCACATAATTATAACATTCCAAAGATATTACAGTAGAACCAAAAATACAGTAAATGAAGAACTAAAAGACAAAAATATTTTTAAAACAGCAAAGATAATAACTATACATTTGTTACATTACATTTCATGAATTAAGATATTATATATATACTACTGAGGAAATCAGTGCCTGTTTTTATATTCAGAGAATTAATGTTGTGTTTAATACTAAGCATTTCTGAAACTAATCGGAATTTGTAGTTAATGTCTAAAATTTGGAAAATATATTATAGTTTGTTATGTTTCATTAATTTTTCGTCTGTTTTTGGCCATATTGAAACTTAAATGAAACTTACAGACATTAATAACTATTATATAATATAGGATATTATTGCTAAATTAATCATTTTAGAAAAAAGTTTATATAAAAAATTTAAAAAAAAAACATTAGGACTAAAATCTTGCACCTGAGATCTTCCAGAACTCTATTTACGAAATATGGACGAAAGGAAGTTTAATTAACATTTAGTCATTGGGCTACAGACAGAAAGTTTCATCCGTCTTTGAGCACTCCTTTGGGTAATTAATTACAATTTAATTTTTTAGTAGTAGTGCAGTTTTTTACCCATTACTATTAATTCAATATCAGTTGTAATAAAAATTATAATGAATATTCAGCTAAATAACACACATCTATTGCAGTGTAAAATATTCAGAAGTTAAAATTTTATATACTTTATGTAGGAAAATAAAAACATTTGTATCGTATAACAAGTTTCGGCATGTAAACAGCATTTTGATGCTAAACACAAACTATATTACGTCAATATTTTTTTCCTTGTTTTATAGTACTATCCGCTACAAGGCCATTGCCGACTGTGCACGATTTGGGGAACTTATATCTTTGTAGGGATATCTTAGTAAAGTTTCTCAAATAGCACAAACATCCAAGCCCATGCCAGGATTCGAAACCGGGGCAGCAAAGACGACAGGAATTCGGCGTCAATAATTTGAATTGAAAGGAATTAAGAATTTTAGGGACGCTAAATAATCACAGAAATTTTATACATAAAATTTCTTAAAAATTCTTAGGAACTATAAATAGATTAATCGAATAGTGTAACATAAAATAATTACAATGGTCTGCATTATATCCTGTTGTACGTGTTTAACTTTAACGAAAAGATTCACAAAACACGACAACTAGAGTTTTCATGAAGAGTGGATATTGTTTCTAAATCTTAAACTGTGATATTCAATTGATCTTTACTACCTTATTTTAATTATTGCTGTTTTCATTTGAATGGAATTGCGAATAGATATATAGAAATGGCCTTAAAAAGAATTGTTCGTGTAGAAATAAAGATTTAGAGTAACAATAATGTTAAAAGAATTCACATTGTTGTATTTTTGGGATTTTATAAAGTGGCATGCTCTAGGTTTGATGCATAAATGTATTAATAAGTTGTTATCAACTTTTAGTAAGTATTGTAGGAATTCTTAAGAAGTTAGAAGTAAGGAGATCTTGATGCACCAAGCCTCGGTTAGATATATTTTTTTTAAAAAATAGTACAATTGATAATGCGTTAAGAGAGTTTAAATCGTTGACACATGGAATGAAATTGTGGAACATGTAGTTAATCGAAGACTGATATAATTAGAAATCTAATTGCAAATTGTAAATGGTGTATCAACATAACTGATAAGTAGCTTTTTTGCTAAATATATTATCATTATCACACTAATTTTCTATCTAGCACTTGTTGCTATTTTAATTTCGTCGTCCCACGACACTATGGGAATATCATTGTTGGTTGTTGCTGCCATCTGTACACATCGTCAGTAACTACGGCAGTGCTCGATAAATGAGAACCCTGCTTTACGGCTCTGCAAGCCGTCAACTGCTGCCATCTGCTTGCACTGCATGGCGAATTTCTTAAACTGAAACGGCGCGTAGGGTAGTAAAAATATTAATTGTAAAAAAAAATTAATTGAAACGCCCTGACTCTATCATGTCTGTAGACACTAGAAATATTAATTAATACGAAAATATTATCGTAATATTTCAGAAAGGAATTAAGGACTATATTACCATAAAAAATGGGGTTTTGTACATCTTTATGGATTGTCAGTATCACAGATTATATATTAAGGTAAAAGTTTCGTATTACTGGATTGTAATAAATATTTAACAATTTAAATGTAAGAGTTGTTCAATGAAATACGTCAGTAATGCAAACAATTGTTTGTAGTTCAAAAATGTGTTCTTGTAATGTGTGATTTAATTGCTCTGTGAATTGTTACATTATTTCTGCCATACTGTTAGGGTTACTATACTTTTTGGAAGCAAAGTTCAGACACTGTACTTCGGCCCTCAAACCTCTTCCCCCACCTCCCAAATCCCGTACATCAATAAAAAAGTCATTAACTGATAAAACAATACATATTTATATACTTTTACTGAACTTATTTATTTTTATACAAAGTTAAAATAGATTAGCTAAAAATTTATATTTAATCTGTAGATACTGATGATTTCTGATCCGTTCTCTCATATTTTTCAGCAGATTTAACATATTTTAACGACACATTGTTTTTGAATTGATTGTAGAATTTTTCTACAATTCATATCGGTGTTAATTTTTACAACCATGAAAGCTTTAACCGACGATATTTGTACAGTATCTTATCCGCTGTGCAAACATTTTCCTATTAAAAATGTTCTTTTGTACTACTGATGATGTCTCAAGTATAAAAAATACACAAATTTCACTTTGTGATTTTGAAAATTGTTCATTGCTGACAATAATAAATGTTCCCTGCTCCTAGAACTTTATTTTGTAACAAAATGAAATTCATTCTGTAAGAATGATTCTAGTAGATATATATTATATATATATATAACAACTTAAATTTAAATAAAAAGCACGCACAGTATATGTTAACTAATCTCGAAGCTGGTAGGTTAAAGTTATTATTCTCTGCATACGCACAATATCTGAATTATTGTCAATTAATGTCATATAAATATTGTTGTTGTTGTGGTATTCAGTCCTAAGACTGGTCTGATACAACCCTCCTTGCTAACCTATATTGTGCAAGCCTTTTCATTTCCTCGTAACAAGAACAACCAACATCCTCCATAATCTGCTTAGCGTTTCTATCCTTGACCTCCGTCTTCTGTTCTTACCATACAAACTTCCCTCTAATGCTAATTTTACAAGAACCTCATGCCTTAAAACGTGGCCTATTTATCTATCCCACAAGTAAATTCCTCTTTTTCGCGAAAGCTTACTCTTTATGTCTACTATACTTCTACCATCTCTAGTTATTACGCTTCCCAAGTAGCAGAATTCCTTAACTTCCGTCAAAATATCCCTTCCCAAACTACACTCCATTACCTTGGTTTTCTCTTTATTAATCTTCATATTGAACCGTTTCTCCAGGGCTCCGTTCATGCCATTTATTTTGGTTACCAAGTCTTCTTCTGATTCCCCTAATACTACAATATCGTCGGCAAAGAGTATGGTTTTTATTTCTTCTCCTTGCAGTATGATCCCTCTTCCATATTCCGTTTTAACATTCTTCATCGCCTAAGTTAAACATATTATTAAGAAAATAATATTTATGATTTAATTCACTCAATTTACGAACATAATATCGCATTATTTAATGCTCTTCTTTCAATACACTGAATTTAAAAAAGTATCGAGACCTACTTTAACTGCATTCAAAGGATAAAAACTATTTACCGTGCTTTTCACTAATTGTTTATCGTATAAAATAGTATACGCTGCAATTTTCAAAAAACACTGTCAAAGTAACAGATTCAGGATTCTGAAATAGAGTTATTTATTCATTAATTAATTTTCATGACACCGTCAAACGCTTCATTGTGTTAAAATACATCGTTTCACTTAATTTTATTAGAAGCCTAGTTTATATGCAAAATATTTAAAACGGTTTTTATAATTTACTAGCTAGATGCCCAACATTTCCCGGATATTTAATTATCTTAACTGACTACAGTATTTAATTAAAAAGTAATCTATTTTTAACACGTGTTTAAGCACTTAGATAAACCATCACATTTATGAACAGGAAATTTGTAATTTTCTTTTTAAAAATTCATCAAAAATCTAGATAAGTGTTATTCCTCTATAGGTTTTGCAATAAAGGCGGGACGAAGTTGAAATGGAATAAAACAAGTTTTGTGAGAGGTTTTATCGAAATTATTTTTCTATTTTGAAGCCCTTGAATTAAATTTCAAATTAAAATAGGAATTGTTTTCATATCTCACACACAGCTTGCTTTATTCCATTTCAACATCGACTCACCCTAATTGGAAAACCCTATATATGGTCCTACAGTTTATATCCCTTCGGTCAAAAGGAGTTTTATATCATTTAAAAGTAACCAAGAGAACACATAGGTTCTAAACATCAATAAAATTTCAACTTTTCTGATTTATCCTCTCTTTGTCTCCATACATTTCCAGACAAATACTAAATCTAGTTTAATAATAAGAAATTAATAGACCAAAAATAAGATACGTCTGATGGTTGCTTCATCTACCTAAATTTAGTAGCATCCAACTTGTTATGGCGTGACTACAGTTTTCCAACGTTCTATATAATTTTTTTTAATATTAATTCCGTTCACAACCTTTCAGCGCAGTCAAAACTATCCAAAATGTTTTCTATCTAGATCCGTTCTAGTCATGTACAAAATAAAACTGACGCTACAAGCAGTAAGAAGGAGAATAAAATCGTAACGCGAGCTAAGTTTAACAATAAAAATATATCACCACCAGAATTTGAAATAAGGAATAATATAAGAAATAATTTACAGGGCAAATGATACCGTATTATTTAAAAATAAATTGCACAATTTAGAGACTGTAATCAATGCCGAATTTCTCGAAAATTAACTTCATGTGCTAAATAATTAATAGCTGTATTAATTATTACTATTATATTTACTATATATTTCATACTGTGAATCTGTGCAGCAGTAACCACAGGAATACAATTAAACTTTTAATGAGGCTTTAAACGTAAGTGTATTTCATTCTTATCTAAATTGTAATTAAAATGCCAACTTACAAACAAATGAACAACAAGCACAACAGATTTACATGTTTAAGACATTGTAAAATCGCATGCTACCATGTTTTTCAGTAATTTATGAATTTTGGAAAGTGTAGAAGGAATGGAGAAGTAGAGAATCTAGCGGTTTACGAACGGTCACGAACTTAGGTATTCGACTAGTATATTAATAATTTATAATATTTTAAACTTTTTTGAATTGAACTTTCTTTACAATAAAGAATTAATATTAATAATATCAACCGTTTTTTTGATCCGGAGCGTAGGTTTTGAGTTAGTTAAAATAAAATATCTGGTAATTAAGCGTATATGAAAAATATACATACTACATTATTATAAATTAAAAAAAGAGGAATATAAGAATTTTAGGATTGCCAAAACAAATACAAACAATATAAGTAAATATATAATCAATAATCGTTTTTAATACCCTCACACAACTTGTTTTATTCCATTTCAACATTGACCCTCCCTAATTGAAAAGGCCCCTTAGATCAAAAGGAGTTTTATATCATTTAAAAGCAACCAAGAGAACAACACATAGAGTCTAAACATTAATTCATAATAATGTAAATATTTAAATAAGTATAATCGAGTAAGAAAGGTCCCCGGAGTGCTTGGGCTGTCTGCAGTGGAGCAAACAAAAGAAAATGACAATGAAAGTGAAAGTTTGAAGACGTAAGATCAATATGGTGGAATGGTACCAATAATTGATGCATCATCGCTTGGTCTGTGCGATACGCCTGCCTTCTCAGTCTTTTAAAGTGCGTTATTATAATTTAAATTATAATATGAAGAAACTTCGATTAATTACATATTCCTCATCAATAATAGCCACATTACAGTGCTTCAAATTTGGCTCATTTTCTGGGGCACGTAGCTCACCATGCTGAAATTTCGCCATCAATTATCTCATAACTATAGCTCAATCTTTCAGTCCCTGAGATAAATGGATAGAGACTGACACATGTGCATTTACTGTGACTGATTAAGGTCAAATTAAAGACCTGCAGCTGCAGACAAAGGAATTTGGTAATATGGCACGGATTCCTGACAGTTCAGATTCTTTGATAAAATAAGTTCACGGACTCTGACAATGTTGAACGCAGTTTTTCCCGGTGAAGTAGTAGTATGTAGTGTTCTGGGGCTTAATCCGGGTGTTGACGTTTGTTTCCCACAACGTTTCGATGACTGGCACAGCCATCTTCTTCAGGTGAAGTACCGTGATTGTCAAGTTGTGTCTTATTTGAGGACACTGAATGAATAGTTCTAACAAGTACAACTGAGTTATATTACCCTCTCATATCTCTTTATCCCTCTCTTTCTGTCTACGAAACAGATAAACTTAAACTTTAAGCGATATCAAGGAACAGTCTTGTGACAACGTTCATTGTTATTTGTGTACTAAATCTTTGTTGAAGGATTTATAAAAAACCATGAAGAGGAAATTTGATAGATTTTTCAATATATGTTTTGTTTTCTTCTACAGCATACATCATTTTCCCATTTTAAAGAATTATTATTGGTGAAAACTTTCCGTTTTAAAGGGACCCATGGTAAATAAATCAACTTTGACACTGACTAGTCACAAAGTCAAATTTTTTTATCGCCACTACGTTGCTTGCCTTTTCACTTCAAAAGAAGAACCATGAAAGGGAATGGAAATTCATGTTGACGTAAGGCTTCTAGATGAACATGATTTGTTTTGAGAACCCTTTGACTGTTTCCTTCGTTCATCTGTCATCGCTAAGCGTGTATCAAGTAGCGAGGCTTGTGGGTCTTGAGTCCGCACGCGATCTCGTAATCACTTGGCCCTGGCAGAACAAAGATGATATCAGCAGGGCAGCACTCGTCATCAAGCGCCTCCACCCTCGGCTCTTTGAAGCTACCCCCTCTCCCCTTCCAACCCCATATCCCACAAATCTCCCCACACACCCCCGCCCCCACCCATCACCATTCTCATACCAAGAACAGGCTTATCGGCGGAATAGCCGAGGTAATAATTAATTTTTGCTGGTCTATTGATGTGTCTGAATGGAAGAAGAGTGATACATTTACTCAGGATTAAGGCGCCATTGGGGACTTAAAAGCCAAAATGACGGCATATATAATCCCCTGCAATTTCAATACGATTTCCCCACATACGCGCTCTTTTAATTAAGCTGCGGTCCAGACTTTATTTCAAAGTGAACATAAGATTAGTAGCGACGTGGGGACTAAATAATATACATTGCCAAGCTTTATGGTTTCTCTGAATTTCGGGACTTCTCTGCTCTACAAGAAGAATAAAGAGAGGAAAACTTAACTCCACCATTAATGGTTTATAATACCGAGACTAGAAAAATCGTTAGTAAATTCATTTAAGATTTATAAGAGGATGAGTAATTTTCGCGTATTTGTTTTACTTCACAAGAGCGGCTTTAAATTTTAGCCGAATGTGAATTTCCATGATTAATGCACGTTTAACCGCCATTCAGTGAAGAACTTATGTTATCGCGTAACATAGCAAATTTCATTTTTTTAAAAAGAGAATTTCTAATTTCGTGTTTTGTCTAAAATAAGAATCTCTTTGATCTCAAGGTTATTGGAAGGTCAAATGTATCACATGACGTAAATCATGTGGCTAACTGCTTTCCTCACGTTCATTGCCTCCTTCTTTGACATCTTTATTTATATGTTACAACAAAAACCCGAAGATCGGCTAGTTATCAAATTGGTTTTCCATTTCACACTATGGCCGAGAGGTGTGAGGTCGATGTCTGATTTTCTTAAAAAACTCCGGTCACCCAAACTATAATATCGGGGAAGTTCTCCTCTGCGCATCGTGTTTACAGACAGCAAGCTTAATTTCCGATTCATACAATTAATTTAACTTAACACGATTATTAACTTTCATTTAATTTAAATAACATGCTATACGGTATACATTTTTTTAAATAATGTGTAATAATTCAATGATTGAAAGTTTTACACTCTCCTATGAAGTGTTATTCCAGCAGTTTCATTTTCGTCTCATTTTGAGCCATTGTAATTGCAATGTTACATTGTTTATTTATAGCCAGTTATTAAAAACACCTTTTAAATATTAAAAAATAGTCTCCAAATATATAATACACCCCTGAGTAGCGCTCCTCGTGAAACGCTAGGGTCACATCGGGTACTCTCGGCCTTATCTTCGTCAAAGAAACCACGATACAGAGAGTTCATTTGAGTTCAAAGTAAATAGTGTTTATTCTACTTTTAACTAATCTATTTTATGAACTGAAACTTAATATCATCATTGAAATAAATATCAAGTATAAACGTTTGCCTCCATTAAACCCAACAGAGTTAATTCAATAAATTATTAACCTATTTTATTAACTGAAAGTTTATATTTCAAACTAAAATACGAACACATAGAAAGATGATGTTAATAAATATGAAATCCTTAAATTTTTCCCACATTTCAAGTAACTACGGCATATTTCAAACTACATTTCCCTAAAACGAAATTATAAATTCAAAGATAAGATTTCTTGATTAATAAAATTTAATAGAATTTTTACCAATTGCATAAGTGATAATTTTCGATTCTCTTAGTTATGTGTGTATTTTAAATTTTGTGCTCTTTAATAATAATAAAATTAAGAGTTGTTTAAAACACCATTTTGAATTTAGAGGTTATCTTTTGGGCTGGGTGCGCATTATGTAACGGAAAGAGATTGTAGCTGAGTGAGTGATGACGTAACAGTAATTACGAGTAGGAAATGTAAAAATATTATGGGTAATGGAATAATGAGTATCTACAAATGGCATATCAGAAGAGATACACATACTTCCATTGCATACATCACCCTCTGTTTATAAGACTTCCGAAAATCGTTTTTAGAATCAGGGGATAGGGAGGCCTGAAATTTTAAGTCTTTCAAAGAATTAATGAAATTTGAATAACCTTTTTCTGGGCAATAGCCTTCATTGTAAGAGAGATGAAGCGACTCCGCCAGTAAATGCATTATATACCATGCCACAAAACCATATCGAAGGTTGTTTTATGACCTATCCTCTATGGAGGGCACGAACAGTTATTTAGCGTTTTAATTTCATTAGAAGTACTCTTAAGTAAATTAGCGCAACGTTTGTGGTCAGGCGAGCTGACATATTGTGCTGGTGCGTGCAGTGCAGGTCAGGGAGAGCAAAGTGTATCATTTGTGGGAATTGAAAAAAAAAAGAGCAGGAGGCACGCAAGCCAGGCACGCTGCGCCGTAACCACTCTTTGATTTAAAAGTCCACCTAGAAAATGCTTGCAGTTCAAGTCTACTGGATAAATTCTAATGTTATGAAGATTGGCATCTATTGTTTACTGTATTACTGTGAAGCAGCTTTAGTCACCAACGGCACCTGTACAGAGATACCGTGGAATGTTGAAGAAAAGGAACGTAATGGTAAATGTAAGCTGCTCATTCTGTTGTCTGGTCAGGATTTGGCAGATCACGTCAAAGAAGCTCTTTTTAAGGCTCTTCTTCCCGTAGAAGTTTTCAAGAGCGTTCCTTGATGATTCCAAGGCAGTTCCACAGAACCCTTACGTGGTCGAACAGGCCAGGACGTATGTGTCTATGACGTGGCTAGGCCATACAAAGTAACTACATAACTCAGATTTAAAATAAAGTGCAAAAAACAGTTGACATCAAATTCTTTTAAGGATTTGATCTGAAAAACTCTAAGAACCTATATAATGTACAAACAACCTCAATTGTCTTCAACTGAAGAGGATAACGATCATAGCCACGGAATCTCTGAGCGATTGTAACAAGTTCACCAGGACGTAAACCCGACAAGTGTTTATACATCTAAAACACCAGGCTTTACTCTCTAATATAATATGACTTATGATAAAACGTGCGGTTTTGAGAACTATAGTTTTAAGAGAACATTATAATTTATTTATGATTTTTCGTCTGTAACGTCGTTTGACAACGACGCAATATCCATCACACACATATAATATATATATATATATATATATATAGGTTTACTTATTTGAAATTTACCTGAAGAAGTCCATAAATATGGACGGAATGCTGTGGATGTCTTAAGTAAATATTAATATTGTTTTACAAACTGGTTGGATTTTTTAAATGTATAATTGAATTATATATTGTAATGGTACAACAGAAGAGAATGCGGAATTTGGCAGTAAAAAATCAAATTTTAAGAGAAGTTGAAGAAAGCTACCGACAGGGTAATAAAACCTAGACAATTCGGCACCGGTCTGGTTTTTCTAAACCCGCTGGGATACCGGAAAACTTGTAATGTGGCCATAAATGGCGCTTTCCAAATAAAATCGGTGAAGTGGGGTGATTGCCTCCTCCTAAAGATTAGAGATAAAGACTTTTGATTGGAGAGGATCGGTTTCTCGCCACCCAAGAAAATCAAAAGATAAAGTATGGTAAATGTGTTAAATGCCGAGGAAAATTGATTTTCGAACATTAAGGAACGAACAGTAAGCAGTGAGTTATTTATATAATTCATTTTAATTAAACAAAATATTCAATAAGTACTGATGAAAAATTAATTTATGTCATAAACAGTAAATGAGCTTTGAAAGTTTCTATATACCTTAGTTACATGATGCATAGTGAAGCCACTTAGACGGAAAACCTGTAATCTAACCTCAAATATTGATTTTAAAGACCTGACTAATTATCCCGGGAGTTTTGCTAGTTAACAATGAAACTATTAAATTAAAAGGATTTAAAATGTTTCCAACTGTTATTTATCTCTTTTTAATATTTAATAAAGTTTGAATTGCAAAATATTGCACGTGAAGCGTAAAGTATTGAATTATGGTTACTGTATTTTTATTTTAAAATAAAAAATAACGAAATCCACTAACTCTTAAGTAGAAAAAATATTAACTATGTGTAATGTCGTTAATTGTTTGTGATTTTCACTTGAAATTATTCAGTTTTTGGAGTAAAAAGATTGACCACAGACTAAGTTTGAAAGCATTATAATGGATAGTAGTTCCGTGAATAAAGGTGGTTCTAAATAAAACCGTAAATATACAAACTCACGCATTTAATAAAATCGTATTGGATTTTAATGTTTTCTTATAAGTGTCTTTATTTTACAGTGTATAGTTCATCAAAAGGTAGGGTTGACGCCATATTGCGTGAAATTAAATATGGCGTATTTTCAGTGCCTAAATATTACGTGACGTCACACTTAGATAAGCAGTCACATTTGCATATTTTGTAAAATTATAATTCATTTTATAACTCCCCTTCATCTCACCAACGACAGTGTTTTCCCTCGACATTTAAGAATTTGTGTACCAAATTTGTGGCAATTAATCCACGCGAATAAATTTGTATAAAGAATTACAAAAGAAAATACAAGCATATATAATTTTTTATTATGTAAATTAAGACATTTGAAGCATAACTACTGAAAAAATCCACTTAACAACTACATTTCACGCATAGAATAAGTTTTTCTTTGAAATACCGCCTACTACTGTCAGTTATTTCCATTTCATCATTGCACTTCACTTCTTGAAAGGATGAAATTTTTATTCTGAAAACCTCCTTCCACGCTAGTAGAATCGATAGAAGAGTCGAGCCAATTAACTGAAAAGCTGTTCGCAGAATTATCTAATTCATGTTCCCTGCTAACCTACCTACGTCTTATCGCAACTGACATGCAACTCAGCCACGCGGGTAATATTGCCCTTCTATTTTTGAATGCTCCACTTACATCATCATTTTTTTAACTTCACGGTATTTGCACTTCTTGTTTCAGCTGTTTGCACAGAAAAGGTAAATCAGTCCGTAATGAGTGAGGATGGATCAGAGTTAATAAGTGATTGTTGAATCATAATCTGGGGGTGGGGTAGAAGATTGTTGACAGTGATATTGACTTAAAACAGTAGTCAGAGCTTAAATACCACCATGATTTCGTACTGTTATACATATTTGGATGATGTAAAAGTCGTTCATCACATTGCGTCATCTATTCCTGAGTATATCCACTGCACCAGTTGCTCAAACTGGTTCATCCCCTCTCTCTATTAAGATAATTTGTTGCTCATTGCTTGTAAAGGGGGCGAAGATTATTGTGCACATTGCGAAGGTAACCCTCGTCTATTGAATTGAAGTTGAAGAACTAGTCAACGCGGACAGACGATTCTAATAAAAATGGAAATAAACCAAAGAATATTATCGTGTTTGTAAAAATGTTTACGAGTCAATGAAGTGCTGAACTAAAAACTATGTTAAAAACGGCTCGTAAATACTGTTGGTTCTATTATACTGCATGAATCTCCATTAGGACTGGAGTATGAGACAAAAATGGTCACGAAATGTACCTCAGCTGACCTCCTGTTGTGGTCAGCCACGCTGCCTCACATCAAACAGGTCCCGGGTTTGAATCCCAGCTGAGCGTGAATCGTAAGAAGAGTCGCTAATGACCTTAGCAGTTGATGCTACTATCAATAAATAATTTAGTATGTTGTTGTTGTTGTGGAATGCAGTCCTAAGACTGGTCTGATGCAACCCTCCATGCTAACCTATCTTGCACTAGCCTTATCATTTCCTCATAACTAGCACAACCCACGTCCTCCCTAATATACTTAGCGTATTCTATCCTTGGCCTCCCTCTTCTGTTCTTACCCCACACACTTCTCTCTAATGCTAATTTTACAAGACCCTCGTGCCTTAAAAGGTGGTCTATTAATCTATCCCTTCTCTTGGTCAACGCCCTCCGTATTGTCCGCTTTTCCCCTATTCTGTTTAGAACTTCCTCGTTACTTACTCCATCCACCCATCTGATATTCAGCATTCGCCTATAGCACCAAATTTCAAAGGCTTCTATTCTTTTCCTTTCGGGAGCACCTATCGTCCACGTTTCGCACCCATATAACGCCACGCCCCATACGAACATTTTTAGCAATGATTTCCTTATATTCACACTTATATTACCCGTAAGTAAATTCCTCTTTTTTGCGAAAGCCTTCCTTGCCTGTGCTATCCTACTCTTTATGTCTACTATACTTCTACCATCCCTAGTTATTACGCTTCTCAAGTAGCAGAATTACTTAACTACCGACAAAATATCCCTTCCCAATCTAACACCCTTTGTTATTCCACTGTTTCCCAAACTACTCTCCATTACATTGGTTTTCTCTCTATTAATCCTCGTGATGAAGTATTTAGTATACTTAATAAAATTGAGTTTAAGCAGGTTTCGCCTTCCTTCATATGTACCATAGAGCTTCATATAGACCTACCATCTACACCAGTGATGGGAAAACTACGGCCCGCAGGCCAGATGCGGCCCCTATCCGGCCCGAGGGACATTATTCTTAATCTGTCGAATAAAAAAAACAATACTGGCTATAAGAAAAATAAAATATTTTTCCCTTTATTTCCCCTCTTTCGTTTTGTATCAGTGACGACACATAAATTTATCGACTGGCACTGGCTACTAGAAACTATGTAGCGAAGAGTAAAATTGGCAACGGAGCCTCCTCGCAGTAGCTACCCCCTCCCCCGTGGCTCGATATCGAAAAAATTCTCCTGATTCAGACCTGTCTTAGCGTTGTTGGTTTGCTAGTTTTAATCTGCATATTGTAAAAAAATAGTCTTAAGATTTTATCTAAGAACGTTAATTTGATTCTGAGTGCCGTGTTTTCAAAGATGAAAGGAGTTGTAAGCACTTTTTCATAATTTTTAGGGATCAACCACTGTAGAGTGACTTATGGTTTCATGTAATAATATAATATTCATAAATTTGGGAGATAGGAATATGCACCAGCTAGACACGAGCGTCTTGCTCATAGGATTTCACGGTTTAAATATAAAACATAGACAATGGAATACGTTGCCTCCCAGGTACGAAGGAGTGCTTCCGTCCTCCTTCGCTTCACGGTGCAAAGGCTCTTGGAAAACAGCCCCCGTTTGCCCTACACTGACGTGACGTACAAGGATTAAAATTTGCTGATTGGTACTTCCAAAAAAGCGCGAAATCATTAGGAACAAATCAGAGCCTTTTGACGATCACTGATCCAGGAAGAGGTTGTGTGATGACGGAGAGAGGACGTCTGGTGCTGCAGCAGCCTGAGTGCAGGATCGGGCCATGTAGTAGCTGTAAGACTGTTCTGTGACGAACAATCTGAGCAGAAATTGTTGATAGTCTATTCAGCCCACAGTAGAGCTTGAGTGGAGACAACTTTTGCATATTTAGCTAACCAGGGAATAATTTTCTTTCAATTTTTAGTGAATTAATTATTATGTTTTATAATTAATAGATATTTGTTAGCGTAAAACCTTAAATATTTCTTAAATCGCAACATACAGAAAGGTACGCTACACCACTATGCTTCATCTGCAACGAAGCCATAGCATTCTACAAAGAATATAACGTTTCAGACACTCCAACTCTAAGTTATATTGGCCTGCCTAAAGTTTTTTTCATTCATTTGGCCACCTCTGACCTATACTGTAAGTTATAAAAATTGCTTGTTTAATAACTTAGAATGTATTGTTAAATTTAAAATTATTTCACGCTAAAACGACAGAAGTTCCGGTTCAATTAAAATATTAAAATAAGAATGACTATTCTAATGAATAAATTGAATGTTCTAAAGTCTGAATGTATGTGTGCATATTCCGCATACTAATTTAAATGCGTTGATCATTTTCGGGGTAAGACGACTACCATTCCAATGGTGGAAGAGAAAATTTTTAAAACATGAAGAAACGGCCGACAACAGCTCAGAATAAAATATATTATAGCAATGAAATTAATACTGTTTCCCTCCATGTTGTTAGCGTACAATTTCAACATTTTCGCCAAGGGCGGGGTCTGCAGGGTCCTTACATAAAAATAATACAAAAAGAATCAAGAATGGCGTTGATTATAGATATCACTATTATTGCGAACATTGGACAAACTGGTTAAGTTGTATTCTAGTTCCTAGCAGCGGGAGTCGATTAGGTTAAAACAAAGTTTCGAGTATGATATTAAATGGGTAAAGCACTTAAAGCTAAATTTTGAAGACATGCTACTTGAGACGTTACAGAAAAGACTGTGAAGTAAAACACAACTAACTACTCCAGAGGCGAGGGTGGAAATATTTAAATATGCAAAACCTGCCGATATTAATGTTTTTCGATGTTAGTCATGTTTCTCCCAATGTTGTTTGAGTATAATTTAAACCACATTCGTCGTGGACGGGGAGGATGGTGGAGGGGCGTTACATAAAAATAACGCAATACGACCCGAGAATAGTGTCTGTTCCGGGGTAGTGAAAGCCGATGAGTTTAATTCTGACATTCACAATGACGGTAAATTAGATCAGTCCTTTGAAGAGGGTGTGAAAGTCGATGGTGGTGTTTCGTAGTATCATTAGCGAAGTTTTTTTTAATACCGAGCTGCATAATTTTTAACCCCTAATTAAAACGAACGGGAATACCCGAGGAAGTTGGGTTGAAAGGGATTTACATAAAAATAATGCAAAGCCGATCAAGGATAGTATCTATATCGGGGAAGTAAAAAAATATTTGAGATAGGAAAAATTGATAAAACGATCAACCTTAAATAAGTGTAAGAAAGAAAACAGGAAAGGTGTTGAGATTTTTATTAAATTAAATTTTATTTTATTGCAGTAATTGTAAGTACAAAAGATCCTATCCCGTTCTGCCCCGTGGGTGGGAAAGTACGGGAAATTTGTTTGTTTTTAAAAAATAATCAAAAATCTAAATTCGTTGCTTTAAGATATATTTATATTAGATTAAGTAAGAAATAAACTAATATTTTATAGTTTTTTGAAGTGATTTTTCTTTTTCCATAATTTTACAAAAAATTTTAAACGAAAAATGTCTCGTTTCTCCCCGACTTTATCTTTGTTACTTTTAAGTCACTGGGTGTATTTTTCCTCTATTATAGTACCGTGAATATTTGTATCGGTATCGGTACCAGTTTAGGCTCCTTTAATAATTTAAGGCATCAGTAGATTTCTTGACTCAATCAGGCTCCAGGATTTACAACGCCGGGTATGATGAAATTAACATGCAGTTGGCATAGATAGGGCAGGAACCGTGAAAAGTTAAAAGTTCAAAAACGTGAAGCTCTCGGTGCCGCATTAATCACATATTGAACAAGTTGTTATTGTCGAATTATATTCTGTATTTGGGAAATGAAGGGCAACGCACATCGGCAACAAGCAAGAGCAAATATTAACAACACAAGGCTTCATGCCTAACCTAGGCCTTGTTCAGTTGTGGAAAAGGTAAGGAGAAATAACATACAATTTTTATATATTGAAAATATCTTCTCCGCATCTAATACAAGCCAAAATTTGATAGGAATTTATTTATATAACATCTACCCAATTTTATTTCATTGAAACATGAAAAGATATTTTTCAATAGTTTATAATATGCTTAATATGTACTGTTATTATTTAAACTCTGTTTAAAAATCTGATGAAGTTAATCAGAAAGCTACGATTTAGCAGTATTATCTCTAAACCATACCTTTTAAATCCTACTTGCTGTGCCTAATTTAATGTGCCGACCTCCTGTGGTGTAGTGGCTAGCGTCGCTGTCTCACTACAACACACAGGTCCTGGTACGATTCCTGATCACGGAGACTGAGATTACGACTGCTGGAGAATCGATGCGCTGGCCACGTGTCACTCCAAATTCGGAAAGTGTCAAGTAAAATGACAGTCCGTAGTCGATCTGGTAGGCCAAGGCCCTGAATTTGCTGCAGATACAGAGAAGAGAAAGAAGAAGGAGAAGATTTTCATATAGTGAACAGACCTTCTTTTGAATTCTTTTTAAAAACTGTATTTTTACCCTGTCTAATTTTTCTAATAAATAAAATATTTAACATATGAAAATAACAGAAAATTAAAATACGGAAAAGTCAATCAACCGAGTTTGAAACAAATCACATAACAAAGAAACCATATCATAAAGTTTTATTACTAAAGTTATGCAGCCGAGTATTTTGACAATGTACCTATGTATGCTGGTTTAATTAATAAAAAATGCCTAGGTAGGATAAAATTAATTTGTGAGATAATTAGTAATATAAATAAAATCGTCAAAACACCTTCAATTCGTCCTCAAACATTCACAAAATAATAAACAATGATAATCATTAGTTTAAAAATTTGTGATTGTTTGAGGGCGAATCAAAGGTGTTTGAAGATAATATTCCTTTTTTGTTTTATAAAATTAAATTGTTTTAATCATATTTAATTCGAGGCATTAATCTACGGAATTGTAGATCATGATACAGTTCGCAATCATAATTATTAAAATTTTATAAAAATAAGCAGTAATCCTCTTGATATAATTGTAAAGAATAATTCATGTTAAAGAGCTACTTTCATTTGAAAATTGAAATCATTGTTTGAAAAAATTATGAAGATCAAAGAGCTAGTAGGGATATTGTGTTTTATTTTGCAGTCGCATATTAAATAAGTGTGACGAATTTACAACTCGTCAGTCACGTGTTTGATACTCTTACGTGCCCAAAGGCATAATGTGCCGGATTAGACCGTGGGGCATAATTTATTATGTTAACATTAATTTGATGAAGTATTAAATTAGCTAAATTTTTTTTGGATGAAAATGACGTAACTTAATAAAGCTTTATGTCTTACTTGTGTGTCGGCATTCACATTAGCAGTTATGAATTAGCCAGGTTAGGAAAGTAATTAGGATTAGTTTGTTAATGTTGCAGCCACTGAAGGGACAGGAGCCTGTGAGCAAATCCTCTCATTCCGCTAAGTGGGAGTGCACTTTGGCCTCGATTCCGCCTGTTGCGCGACTATGAAGTAATAACGCGTTGTTACGTGCGAAACAGGCATCAGTCCAGCACCTGGTGACTCTTAATTAACCCTGAAGCTGTGCTGAGGGAGGGTGTTAATGTATTAACCAGCCGATGGCGGGGTTTATCACGGGAAAGCCTCCTGGCCCGCCACTCTCGTCCAGACTCAAATTAAAATCTTAGACCGTTTCCTACTAATTATATCACTCACTTCACGAGGCGTCACAACTCCATCAAAAGGATTCAGACCTCAAAACTAGACTTTCTTTTCATCGGGTCCAAGCGAAGAATTATACTTCCATAACTACTAGCATTTTAAATTAATAGAGCTCAGCTGAATTTGATCGCTACGCTTGCCTGTGAAGCCAATATCACGAATACGCTTCAATGCTCACCACTAAGGTAATTATTGCTTCCTCAAAAGAATGAAAAAGTTTACTAGCATATTAACATAGCAGCAGATTGTGAATTAAACTTATTTCTCAACACTAATTAATGTTTAGCATTTTATATTGATAAAATTCTCACGCCTAATTATATATCTTAAAAATTACATCTATAATACATAATTATATGTTTTATAAATTTTTAAAAAACGTTAGTAATTCATAAAATTATAAATACAGTAGAGAATATACTTTCAATATATTAATCGGTTCGCCTCGTGAAATACTGTACAAGTGTCACAATTCAAGTTACAGATTTTAATTAGTAGCTGAGACAATGCAAAATTAGTGTAGCCTTATGAAATATTGCAGTAAATTCATAAATGCTGCTACAAAACTATTTTCTTTCCATTAACTATGATACTTAAAACGCAACAATATGTTAATTTCCACATTTACCAGAAAATACGATCGAAGGTTTTCCCCGTGTATATTCTGAATAAACAATTCTTGGGTTTCCACCCGGGTTAAATGGAGTTTAAGCCACGACGTTTCGATGGCATACTCTGCTATCGTTCTCATCGTTCTTGAGTACGCCATCGAAACGTCGTGGCTTAAACTCCATTTAACCCGGGTGGAAACCCAAAAATTGTTTATTTAGAAAATACGCACTAATTTAAATTTATTAAATAATGTCCGCTGTTAATAAATTGTGGATAACAATTTTTTAAGTCATACGATGATTTACACTACATTTGGCACTTTAACGGCACAAATTACAGATGTTAGATTTGGTTTATAAATTTTTCAGCGTTAAACTGAAATATCATTATACGGTTCATAAATTCAAATTTATTACTGACAGTTCAACTTTGGGTTGTTTTCAGCAGAATAAACTGTTATGATCCAGCTTACAATTGTACAAGATCATTTCTTATTCACATAAAGCTCTTTCATATATATATATATATATATAAAATTAATAATGAGCATTTCATCTCATAAAGCTCTTACTATATATATATATATAAATGATGAGTTATTTTTTAAAAATAAAATTCTTGTCTTCTCTCAATGGGTGCAATGATAGACGAACCCTAAATTTAATAACTTGGACAGTTTAAATGATTCCGTCAATCGTATAATTTGAAAATACATGTCAAAACGCTATTAAAGCATAAATAAGGAAATATCGCAGTTAGAAATATTAAAACTCGACCAATTATTCTGTGCAATGACATACAATAACGAGGATGTATATATATATATATATATATATATATATATATATATATATATATAATAGAAAGATACATGAAAGGAAATAATAACTGAAAGAAAATTAATACGCAAACGGTTATGATCCCTTATTAAGCAATTATATTAACGTGAAAATATGTGGCTGTAAAAACTGTTCACATAATTGAGAGAAGAATTTATACACGTCTAAAAATATGTATTTACCTTAACATGCGTTATTTATATATTTTAACAAAATCAGTTCATACAGAGAGACAAATGCATCCCGACAGTAATATAAAGAAAATAACACACGCAAAAAATTAATTGTTGCAACGCAAGGTTGCAATAATTGCTAGGAAACAACATTTGGTTTAATTAAAATCGCTTTGAAGTGAGGTATAAAATAACAGATATGTATTAGTTTAAGGTGTATAAATAATATATTTAGTATTTTTGTTGATCTCTTTGTGAACTAAAATATTGGGAATATGTAACACTGACATTGGAAATATTTTATTAAAAAATCCAATTTAGATACAAAGCTGTGCAAAAGTTAAAAGTCCGAATAAAAACTTATGAAAATGTAATTCCATCAAGAATTTATAAAATTCAGTTATTTCAACTGTAATTATAATTTAAGACAGTTATCATTATATTTATTATAGCGTGTATATATACTTCATCTTAGTAAATATTTCTTAGTTCTTGTGGTCTGACTTAAATATTATTCATTCACTGGAAATGTTGTACTTAAATACTTTTTGAAATGGTTTCTTGCACTCAATCTTCCAAATGATGAGAGAATTTTGTGCCTAAGTTAATACAAGAGTCATTAGAAACAAAAGTGGTATTGGCGATATTAACAATATTTCTTAGAACCTGAAATCGAAGTTTTTCCCCTGGAGTAAGGCCTAAGGCATTCAGAGAAAAACTTTCTGGGTTACGTGTTAGAACTATAATGTGATCACATCATGGATGTGTCCTTGACAGATTTATAACTCTGTTCAAACAGTAGAGACAATATACCGTCTCAGTCAGCAGAAACAAAAACTAGCCTTATAAGCTAAAATTCAGTGGAAAGTGGGAACTACAAGAAGAATGAGAGCTTAAAAATTATGTTAAAAGCTGGAAGCATTTGTGAAACTTGATGTGATTGTAACGTTGGAAGCTTAAAGATATTGGTGGGCCAGGAGCCTGTCGTCAGTGACGGAGCAAGTTCTCCAGATTGTATATAGGTTCATCTTGTAACATGACACATCTACTTACGGCTTTTGATGAATGTAACTTTATTTTCACTGATCATAAACCTCACGGATACCTTGAGATTAAGATCTCATGACTCAATATAACTTTAATATTTCCTAAAACTTTATAATATCTTAATTGGCGCATAACTTCAATATTATATATAGGTCCATATATTGTAATAATAAAGAAAAATTAAATAAATGTTATTATTAATAAGCAACTTTGTAAGTTCACATTAATAAACACTGCACCACTTTGTTAGTTGTCAGTTTATTTAAAAATTATGTACAGGTGCCTTCGACTATTGCCACCATGAGCTGTGGACAAATACATAATTATAATTTCTATAAACATTTCTATAACTATGTTAATACATAGTTTACATCATTTGAACATTTATACTTTGATAAATTGTTTAAACTCTTTAAAAAACAACATATCATTTCCAGTTTTATTTGCCTCAACTGGGTACACGTCCGATTTGCACTTAAGTTGGTACAGATTTTAGTATGGATTAAGTGTTTAATACCGATGGTGACAGTCGAAAACTCTTGTTTATAATTTTTAAATGAAGTTTAAATATTTAGATCTTTTTATTGCACAATGACATTTTAATTCATTATGAGAATTTCCTTTCCCCAATTCATTTAATTTTATTGTTTTTATGGTGACAGCTACTTGAGTGTTGTCCGCTTCATGCCAACTCCTCTTTAATGGCACAGGAAGGGAATTTGCAAGAGAGAGGAAGGCAGCCAATGGTTAACTAGGACACATGGGCTATGGTTTACGGATCCTATCCGGTATTCACCTGAAAGACGTGTAAGGCAAACCATAGAAAACCTCCATCAGGTACATCCGAATGACGAGATATGAGTTTGCTGTGGGGACGCTGCATTCCCTTCTCCGTGTCTCCGCCAGTTTTAGGAGGCATTTGACAGACTGATCCAGTGGGATTAGCGGGCAACTCTTACCGTAAGCCCAAGGTCTTCGACTTCAGTACATAAACCTCTCGAAGTAGATGAAGGTGTCTCGGTATGTGTGTACCTTGAAAAAAAAATCCAAAGAGAGTACGAGGCAACCCAAAATGTGAGCTTATAATACCACTGTAAGTGTGATGAATGGTATAGAAACTACTAATAGGACTTTTAACTCGCAGTTGGTTTTCGCGTCACCTTTCGCCCGGAAATTCAATGGATTTATAAATACTTAATTAATATATTCTGAACTCTCTAAGGTTTCAAAAATTAACATACAGGAAAATTTAAGTTAAAATTCCTGTTTCAATCCCTATAATAACACTGTATGTGTGATGAATGGAATAGAAACTACCAATAGGACTTGAAACTCGCAGTTGGTTTTCGCGCCACCTTTCGCGCGGCAATTCTATGGATTTATAAATATGTAATTAATATATTCTGAACTCTCTAAGGTATCAAAAATTAACATACAGGAAAATTTAAGTTAAAATTCCTCTTTCAATCCCTACGGTTTTCATTGAAATCCGATTAGCCGTATCGGAGCATATACAGATCAAGAGTAAAGGCAACCCATAATCACATTTTGGAGATTGAAACGCACGTTGACCAAGAAACCGTCCCGTAGAATTAATATTTATATTAAAGAACGAAGGTTTTCCCGGTGAAGAATATGTAGAAACGTTTCTTGGGTTTCCAACCGGGTAATCTCAGTACACAGCGACGTTTCGACAGATAGCAACTCTGTCATCATCCAGGCTGGAAGATGACAGCTTCCAGGCTGGAAGATGACAGAGTTGCTATCTGTCGAAACGTCGCTGTGTACTGAGATTACCCGGTTGGAAACCCGAGAAACGTTTCTAAATATTTATATTATATTAATATTATTATCGAAAAGATATATGCACGAATATTGAAGTTATATATCCAGTTTTTGAAACCTCAAATTTTCATTGAAATCCGTAGAGCCGTTTCGGGGTCTGTACAAGACGAACATATGGACAGAAAGTCAGACCGACAGACAAATACCTCAATTTTATTAATTGGTATAGTTTTTTTTCTAACTGTATGACATGTTGCATAATTATTTGCCAACGCATTACAATATATTAAGCTGTACTAACAGGTAGGTGTTTTCGTGTCTGATGTCTTCCATAATTTGAATTATAAAAGCGAAATTCACAAGGCTGAATTATAAACAAGTGTGATGTTTCCTTTTAGTGAGTTTAGATATTAGCTGTGTAAAACGTAATGTAGCAAGGGTAGTGTCGGAGCGTATCCATTTCCTTGTGATGCGGAAACACGCCTCTAATTGAGTTGGCCAAGTGAGCTCGGCGAAGACGCCATTTAGCGACCACGCCCTTGTCGTGGGGCCCAACCCAATTTTATTTCCGTTCAGGGATTGAGGGCGGGAGGCTCTCGTTTTCTTTTGTCGTGTGCTGTGCTCTCTACTTTGTCCGCGGCGGCGCCAAGTTAATGTAATTACGTGCAGGGCGATCCAGGCGGCTCTCAGCAAACTCGGCGAAGAAAGGGAAGAAGACAGCGGCTCTTAAAACACCTCGGCCCAAGTTGGCCGGGGAAAGTAGATTGGATCTCTTCGCTTTCACGGTCTCTCCCCACCCTCTTAAGTGGGAAGTGGGGTACTTTGTCGCGCCTTTGTTTCGATAGAAACGACAGCTCGCTGATACGCCACGGGGGTCATCCCCGGAGCGGCGAAAACCGACCAACAGATAAACATCTCCCAGACTCGCACAAACAGCTAGTTTGCAAAATGGGAGGGTCTCGTCGCTTTACGGACTTTTTACACATATTTAACTGCAATGAAATGAGGGAAGTGACTAAACATTATAGTGCAGTGAGTTAGGGGCCAGAGGGAGGGGATTCCAGGGCAATTCTGGACATAGTCGTTAAATTATATTGCTCTTAATGAGATTAGATAATATGCTCGATAGAAAGCGATTACAACATTCAACTAGAAAAAACTTCAAATCTTGCGTATTGAGGTTATTAAAAATGTTTCCACCAGCAACAACAAAAATAGAATCAAAATACAGGCCAACAGATGGTCCTCTAATTATATGGAGAAGTCTGTTTTAGAAATGACGAAAGGTTTCAACGAAAACAAACTACTAGGAACTGATTAACAGAAATTGATGACGGGAGCAGCTGAAATTATAATCAATTTTCTTACTCAATGAGCCTCCTCGCCCAACAACACAAAAATCTAACGACCCGGACGCACAAATACCAGCTTATGTTTCTTTAATTAGAATTTTAAATAAAAAAGGGTAAACCACACGTTTCCGTGATTACGCGAAACGCTCAGAGAACCAGAATGAGAAATGGAAAAGTCGTTTGCTCATGAATCTTCATTCACATACCACATATTTTGTCCCCGAATGTAACGCCCTCTTTGAAAGGTAATGAATACAAAATGATTTTTAAATTTTTAGATTCCAAAATATTAAAAAATACTGGTCTAAGGTAGTAGAATTGTTTTCACCCGGAGCTCAATCAGGAGCGTATAGATATTTTAGAAGAAAAACAAGACTGGAAAAATGTCGACCGGACCAGGGAATCGAACCCCGGACCTGCTGATTCTGGGCGGGTGTTCTAACCACTGAGCTAATCCGAGTCGACTCTGACTAGCTCACAGAGCGCCCGCCCGGAAATCTGGAGGTCCGGGGTTCGAGTCCGTGGTCCGGTCGACATTTTTCCATTTTTGTCTTTCTTCTAAAATATTAAAAACAACATTTAATAAACTATGAGACGTTATAACGGTACCAAAAATATTATTAAAATACATTATACTTGGCCGTGCAGTAAATGCAACGTAAGTTATATTCCAAAATTACTTCAGTCGAAAATAAATAAAAATTTACTACTTCTTAACGTATTTCTCGACGTTATAGGCCTATTACGTGTTTGCGTAGATGATGAATGTGTGACGATGCGATGGCATAGGAAATAAAATTCGTTCACCATTCTGTTTCACCTCTTCTCACTGATTATTTATCACTTATTTAGCACTGAATTTACTCTAGGTCACAATCCTCTCAACTCCACCTTTAAATGACGTCACATTTTAAATTATCCGCAATCTCTTTTCGTCCCCGTTAGTATACCATAATTTGACGTTTCGGGAAGATCCCGAAGGTTTTCTCCTTCTCCGAGGACAGTTGGGAGTTCCAAACATTTGATTTAAGTCATGTCCCAAACAGTTTTGTTCGAATTCACGAACTTGCACCCAGCCAACGCTCGGGAGCCTCCCTTACAAAATTTTAAAGCTTTGTTTGCTTTAAAACTAATAAAACAGTTTAATAACAATTCCTTTTCCTGAACAAATTTAATTCATTCTCATAGGGAGAAGAAATGCTTTAATTGAAGCTCAAATAAAGAGCATGTTATAGAAAAAAATGTTGACCGGATCTGGGTATCGAACCCACATCCTCCCGCTTACCAAGGGTGGTTTATCTCTGAGCTAGTCCGAGTCGACATAATGTCCATACTACACTGGATTCCAAGAGACTAGTTTGTAAAGAATGTGATTAGTAAGTTGTACGTGAGCCTAGCTTTTTTTTCTGCGATGGCAGGTGAAAATCTTCTTAAGACATTATCTCAGGGTCCGCACTGGATAGTAGTGTGGGATTCTACCCACTAAAAACACCTCCCTTGCCAACGATGACTGTGTGTATCTTCCTGTGGGACCGTCGTTAGACATTACTTCACAGGAAGCAGTCGTAGCGTCAAGCTCTCTCTGTCTCCTTTAAACATCATTATTTCTCTCTTTTTCGAAATTTCTTAATCTTTGAATTACTGTAAAGGCATATGCGCTTGCTTTATTCCAGGTATTAGGTGAAAGCAGCATATTGGGTACCTAATTATCTGGTGTTATTGAAGTTCCAATATCGCTTTCCCAAGCTCGTCTCCCATATAAAAATCTTGAGCAACTGAAAAACACGTGTTCTGGTGTCTCATTAAGTCCTCATTCAGGGCATGCAGGTGAATTATCTATGGCAAACCTGTAGAAGTACGCCCTGAAGCAGCCGTGACCGGTCAGGAGTTGAGTGAGATAATAATTCACCTCTCCGTGTTTCCGATCAATCCAGTCTTTAATTGATCTTATTAACCTATGGGTCCATCGGCCTTTATTGGACTCATCCCAAAGGCGTGGCCATTCTTCATATATTTTGAGCCTCTCAACTCTCTTGCCTTCCAGACCTCTAGCTTAGGTTTATGGGAGTGGAGGGATGTTTAATAGATCCTCGGACGTCGACTCGGACTAGCTCAGTGGTAGAGTACCCGTCCGGAAAGCGGCAGGTCCTCGGTACGATTAGGTGGATATTTTTCCATTCTTTTCTTCTAAAATTAATTTCTTAGTATCTTGAGAATCATATCAACTCCAAATAATATTTACACACGTTTCACGCGCATTGATTCCAATACAGGGAATGCAATACATTAAATGTTTCAGTATAACATAAATATTTATCAGTCTTTATAAACTGTTTTCAATAAGTACCCACCCCCAAGGCTACATCCGCTGTTCATTTCTTTCAGTTACTTTAATTTACTTTTAAAAATATATTTCTCTTCGTTCGATCAAGTGGAGTTATCTCACTCTTGCGTAAATGATCAAATTTAAATGAATAAATTTATTTCGACTTTGACTCGGTAAGATGGGAGCATAATTCTTTATTATTAAATAAATAAAACGGCTGACAAATAAGGTAGTGGCGGAATAATTTATTTCCTTTAATATTATATGATTGGAGTAAATGACAAAATTCTGCAGAGGGATTTCTAAAAGTGACTGCTTTTCACGTACGATGTAAGGGAAAATATATTGTAAGTCAAAGAAGTAATTCCAGAAAGGATTAAAATGTGGTGCGTTTTTATTGAATTGTTTATAATTTTTAGGTCGTTTTAATTATTTTTGGATTTAAAAGTTAAGAGATAAATATAACTATTATTTTAGGATTGAAATTTTGCTATACGCATGTCTCCAAACTCATACCTGTCATGGTCGTGTTTTTAAATTTTTGGTATTCGGTTATCATGTACAATGACCTTCGTTTTCTTATCATTTTCTTATCATGTGAGGCTATTTCGAAATTTCAAAAATAAAATATATTCTCATCTACTTTTCTTATAATCTATTAATATTTTTGGCTTTTTTATGTGTTATAATAAATAAAGAGTTGAGGGGTCTAGAAACACATCGGGGTTGGGGAGATTTTCATATACCCCTTAATTCCTAATGAGAAAAAGCTATAAATCAGGTTAATTTTCTAATTAATTTCATTTTTATCTGTTTTATTATCTTCTTACGTTTATGAGGTGTATATTATACCCTTATAACTCCCCCACCTTCCCTCAAGGAAGATTCAAAATTTTATGGGTCCAAAATGGTGTGAAGGGGGAGATTTGGCCTCTCCATGAGAAGGATCCGAACTGCAAGACATGCTGCTGAATAACAAAAGATTTAGGCTGTTCCATAAGTCGGAAAGTTCACTTCTTGAATTCACATCTTAACTATTTTCCCTTAGGACATCAAAGAAATGGAACGGAAGTACCACGGAAAATGGAGTGCTAGGATGATCTCTGACTGTGACTGTAGATGACTCCCGTGTTGTTGTAGTATTCAGTTCTTAGACTGGACTGATGGAACTCTTTATGCTTACCTATTCTGTGCAAAACGTTTCACCACACCATCCCTAATCTGCTACGCGCATTCCATCCTTGGCCTCCCTCTTCTGTTCTTACTCGACAGCCCGTAAAGAACATAAAAAGAAAGGCGCGAAGCAGATCATGAGAGGTACGAATAAGCTTCGATACAGGGAATAAAATTATATTTTAAAAATTTCGTCATTAAGAGAAGAGGAGATGTTAATCCCAAAGGCATGACGTACCTCATGAAAATTAATAACCAATATAATTAAAAGTTGACTTTTGACTTTGAATACGTTTCTAGAGAAAATGTTCTCAGATCCACCGTAAACACTCGGTTTACGGAAAATGAATAAGTGTTACTCATGACGTAGACTTTGGGCTTTCATGAAGCAGAAGATACATAAAGAATCAAAATCGAATTAACAAAAGTTTTACGGAAATACTATAAACTGAATACCGTCGAATAATCCTATTTATTCTGTGACGAGGCCGTACGATAATTGTGGCACAGAAATACAGAAAAATAGGAATAGAAGAGATGGTTGAAGCAAAGTTGGATTCATGATGGATAGGAATGTTTTTATAAAATGCTGTAACAACAGGTAGGAGATATGGTGATCTATTATGCAACGATGCTTCATAATTCATAAAGATCGTCAGTTTATGAAGTTATGTACTGTTATTCGAAAAATATTTCTGAGGTGTTTTACTTTTTGACCAAACTAATAATTTTTCCCTGGGGAAACGAACCTACACCTAACACTGTCTTACAAAATTATTTTTAAAACTTTTTTACTAAACAATTTGGAACCACTTCCGTGTTAGCAAGCTTTATTTCCATCAGAATTAAATTGCTGATATATAGATTCACTCATTTCCAAACTTTCCGACCACAGTCAGTTTGATGAGAAAACTGCGTAAATGCCACCAAATTTTCTATAAGAACAACAACTTTGTTCTCGGACAATGAATTTCATAAAATCCTCAGGTCGTCGATATTAATTAAAGACAACATCTACTCTTGGCTGTGCCTCACCGTAGACTGTCGAATATAAATCATAAATCACAAATCAGTGTGGCGTCTCACTACCATGTATTATGGTAGCGTTTTCGCGACTCGACTCTTTCTCTTACAACCGCGAATCACCACGAAACCATTACAAGTTTACGCCAAAATGGCTGGCCGTCTACTACGATAATTTACACTACTGCAGCGTTTCGCGTTCCTCGCGACATATACTGTCGACTTGTCTCAAAGGAGCCGCCAACTATTGTCTGGAGGCAACTTGGTTGAAAATTTGGGTTGTGTCATATTTTTATCATTTACAAATTGATTACTACGTATTTATAGCTCTAAGTCCAAAAGTGTCCTTTATTTCTTTTCACCACGTTAGAATTTAAGCAAGTCAAAAATTTCAAATTTGTAAAAAGGTTAATAATTGCAAAATGTAGAGTCATAAAAATATATTTCAAACGTTTTTCGCATATAATGAATTTTTTTTTGGCTTTCATTGTGAATTCTTAATGATATGCAGTTAATGGGTCTGAGGAACAAATTAGAATATCCTAACGCAAGGCGCGGACTACTAAGTTACTGATTTTATTAAACAACTTCTAAACAATTTATTCAGACTACTTTTCCATACAAAAATACTGGCGATATCGAGGGTCAAAGTGATCGTAATTCATAATAAATATTAATATTTTATGAATTTTAATTTTTTATTTTCTGTCTTACATTACCTGACGTGATCTCTTTCAAGAGCGACGTTCCCTGAAGCCCAAAGAAGCAGTGGTAACTTGAGTGTTATTGTTTGGTTGTGCTTGTGACTAAGAAGTGAATACAAAACTGTTAAATTAAGTCTCAGTTTAAATATTGTTTAAGTTGTTTACATTTATGAAACTATTTTTTCTATACTCGTTTATGTATAATTCCCTTTCGTTAATCTTTTATTCTGACATCGTGGAAAACAACCCAAGGACTACCAATGCACTTGCCCATCGAGCATAGACTATAATGCGTCAAATAAATAATGGTGGCAGAAATATTAAAGTAAAATGGGTGCATGGCAATGACGGTAACGCTGCAAACATGCTGAAGAGTTGGAAAAAGACGCAACTCGTGACGATCGGCAGCCATTTATATACCACAAGCTTTGCCCAGCAAACTGAAAAGATTATTACGTAAAAAACGGTGGCAGATTGAATGGATACGAGAAGAAAATGAAGGAGGCGTACGAATATTCATCCCAGACGTGCATATCAACATAAATTCAAGATGAATTATGAAATAACGCAGCTTGTGACAGGCATGGTGTCTTCAACGCTTACCTAACAAGATTTAACCTTGGGAAAACAGCGAAGAATGCGCAAAAGACGGCGCCGTCCACTTCATCGCCGGAAACCTATTCGAATTTTCCCGGGAGGAAACCTGTACGGTATCACTATACAAATTTGTGAAATACTACAAAATATTTACTGTGATAAAAAAACAGTGCATAGTATATAAGTTTCGAAATTTAAATAAATAACTATTTTTTAATTGAACCTTATCCTCGGGACGACTAGTCCGTCATTGCCGACAGTACAATTCCAAATACAAGATTATACGTTTAACACAAGCAACTTAGAATATTTAAAGTGGTACATAATTAAATCAACTTAATCATATTGGTGTCCTTAAGGAAATTTATCACATTAATTACTTCTTCTTCAGCTTCGTTCATTGATCTTTGCTGCTAACTACTGAGATGAATTCTTTGTTGATTAGCGAATTTATTGCAATTCAAAAATATTTGTTTCAGAGTCTTTTGTGCTTTTCAGGAGGTGGCTCCTCTCTAGAAAATAAATAATCATGTGTGAGCTTAGTATGTAAGGTTCTAATACGAGATATTATTCCTTGTTCCTTTCTCGTAACGGTTTTAGGAAATAAGAATGGGCTAGACAGACTTTTGCTTATGTGGATGGGGCCGGTTTTCTTTGTTTCTGCTATTCCCGCATTGTTTTCTAATATAAACTTTCATATTTTTCTTGTTTAAACTATATCTTTCCTCGTTTTCTTCCCTCATGACTGCTGTTATTTTAGCTTTTCCGTATGCAATCGCATTGCCTCTGATGTATTTTTGCGATGGGATCCACATAAGTATTATATCCGTGTTTTCCTTGTTGGCCTGAAGAATATTATATCTAATATTAAAATTTTGTTACAACATAGTTTTCTGGCTTTAAAATTTACATGAATAAAAGACGGCCAATAAGTCAGCATATGAATTTATCACTATCTTTTGGAAAGGGACGTTTCGTCTCCATTTTGAGACTTCCTCAGGCGTACTACAAACATAATATTACAGGAAAAAAAATTGTAACATAGAACCCATATTTAATACAAACATAATATTACAAGAAAAAATTGTAGTAATATAGAACCTATATTTAATTTCTTTTCGGACACGACATTGTCATTAAAATATTATAACTTAGGAGGACCCCGGTTCGAAAATCGGTTGTTTGTCAGAAGTGAAATTGGAGCAAAATATAATTTTCAATGCTTGTGTTAAGTTATTACGAATGGCGCAGTGAATCAAATAAGTCAGAACAATGTCAGACAATTCTTCCTCGGTTCAGATGTTATAATTTCAAAATTTAAATGGAATCATCAAAGGCATATAATTAGTAAATGATGTCAGCTGGTAATTACCTGATACGAAATACGTTCCAGCTTTAATTTTCGTAAAGTAGATGAGTTTCATTTTTGTGAAGCTGTACGAGTTGTCTGTCATTAATGCAGGCGTGCGTAGCGCCCCACCAAGCAAGACAATGACTGTGTACACACAACCTGTTCGTCCATTGCCTCCTCTCCCTTTGCCGCCTACAACCCTCATCATCCCTTAAAATAAACCTCTTCATTCCTCTCTACGCCACCCTAAATATAAGTTACAAGAGTCAGCTAGAGAAAGGCGAAGGGGTGGGACTTGATAAAGAGCGTAGCGGTGGGGCGGGAGCCGCGAGGGGGAGGAGGATCGAAAGCATTTGCGAAACGTTTTTTGCAGCCACATTTTGCAGAAGCTTGGAAGCAGAACGCTCATAACAGTGGCTAAATAGCAGGGGAGTATTCAGCGCCATCTACCCGTGAAGCCCATCATCATCTGCTCGCCATTCAAAGATTAGCCGTCTCTTTCCCCGTCCGTCTGTATTTATAATGCGCCACTATTTAAAAACACGGCCAACAACAACTTTCTTTGCAACTCGCTGGCTCTCACGGAGAGGAGAGAGGCGGGATTAATGGTCGGGAGTTTAGACTATCTGCTGCGATAATTGGATGACGCTGCCTTGGGTCGGCACCACCCGCGGAGCCCTGTGTAACTAATCTGTGCTTCGGACACAGCAGGGGAGAATAAGCTCTTAATGCCGACCAGCTCCTGCTTGCGCTTGCACCCTCATTTGCAGGCGGCTATGTTGAAAGAATACAACTATTCAATCACATCATCGTCGAGTACACAAATTACTCGCCAAAATTCATGCGGAGCTGGACACAAAAAAACTAGAAAACTCAAACAATTATTGCTTAAGTAGCGACGACAATCAAGTGCGTAAAAAGAAAATACAGAAATGTGGGACAAAGACGTCACAAAAGTAATAACACATACAATTACATAACAAATACGCAAATAAAAAATTATAACACACTTAATTTGACAATTGGACGACAAATTGAAGTAAATATTTTTCTATCCTTTATTTCTGTAGAATAAATATACAGCGCTTACCGTTTGTGACATTGAACGGTTGGGTGCGAACCAAAAGGAATAATATTATATGATTTACATTAATATATATAGGGTATATGACTTATGCACTTCAAATGTAAAATTTTAATTCCATAGTAACGCCAGCACAATTTTCGCTAAAACAACAAGAAACAAGAAACTTTTAATAATAAACATAAAGACGGCCAATAAGTAAGCATATACATTTATCATTATTTATTCAAAATCGACGTTTTGTCTCCATTTTGAGACTTCCTCAGGCGTAATACAAACGTAATATTACAAGAAATTAAATATGGGTGCTACGTTACATATTTAATTTCTTGTAATATTATGGTTGTAGTACGCCTGAGGAAGACGAAACGTTTTTGAATAAACAGGAACAAAGTTATATGATGACTTATTGGCCGTCGATTTATTTATTGTCAGAAAACTATGTTTTAAAAATAAACAACAGTTAACAACCTATTTTTACAATTTAAAAATTATTTAACATTTAAAAGCGTTACGTTTCGGTACTTATACGTACCCTCCTCAGATCCTAGTTCGACTGAAAAGTTTATGTTGATGTTATAAACGTTTCCTTAGTCTGACTTGGAATATTACTTATGTTTCTACGGTAACGGAACATCAAACATATTAAAATGTGTGCTTTTATAGTGTTTTTCAATAAGGGCGAGTCGATGCTGAAATTGAATTAAACAAGCTGTGTGTTATTTTAAAGGACATACATGGGCCTTTCAAATAAAGAAAATCGTAAATACCTCACACACAGCTTGTCTTATTCCATTTCTACATTGACCCGTCCTTATTGACAAACCTTACACTTATTATACCCAATAATATCTTATTTACCTTAAGTAAAAAATTTTAATTCACGAGGAGAATGATACAGTATTTCAAATTTATAAAATAATTTTAAAAATGAAAGAGAAAACCATAACACCATTTATTTCAAGGGGGTCACATTATTTTTCTGACGTAAATGTAGGAAAGAATGAAATATCAAAAGAGGGATCTCTGGTTATGCGGTTAAGGCGAAAATTTTGTATATGATAATTATGAAAAAGTATAATGCATTTTGAACGGTATGTTAAATAAATATTATTTAATCAAAGTAGATGAATTTGAATTTTGAATCTCCTTATATTGATGAAATGAGAGCCAGAAAGGTAGCAATCGTGAGTATAGCTTGATTATAATTTTGATTATATTTAAAATATTTGACTAGGTTTATTTCGTTAACGATGGAATATCTCACATGAAAGATTGATGATGTGTTGAAATTTAAAAATTTTGAAGGTTTTGGATACTGAACTGTTGTTTTAGAATTATTGTCAGGTTTACCACGTTATCCTGACTAAACAGGTTACCAGACTGGAGCTCAACAAATTATTCTTGCTCTTTTTGTAGCATAAATACGAATATTCAAGTAACCCTATATATATAACTTATATTTAAGGTGGCGTAGAGAGGAATATATATGGCGAAGAAATATCTGATATTAAGCAATATTTTTTTTCATAAGAGATTTTGAAAAACCGCTACATTGCATGTACATTTGACACGACTTAGTATTAGTAACAAGCTTTCCTGACGTCTCCACTGACATGTATATTTTCATAAAAAAAGTAAATATGGTCCCCGTCATCTCCCACGATTTCGAATGGTTGATTCGGGTCACTGAGAAATGACGCAGAAGGGTCATCATATTGCTAGCGGGCTTATAATTTACTCAGGTATTAATTCAAAGTAGAAAATTGATGCCGCTGAAAAAGGATTAACATAATTTTATATATGAAACCTAAAGTTAATATATTATAGAAATTACGCAGTAGATATTTATCTACGGATAAAGGGAAATCTAATATCTTTAGCTGAATAGGAAGAAGGAGATTACAGCATGACTACAGGAGTCAAATAAAACTACACCAGTCCGACTATGAAAGAATTGCTACATAATTTCGACACTACACGAAATCTCATTTATAGGAAATTCACTTTAATGTGCGTTTTTTTCTGGAACTGAACAGTTTGTAAAACAAGATGTAGAGAGCGGGGATTATTATTATTAAGCTCCACTGTTGGGTGAAAATTGTAATAAAAGGTTAGTCATAAGGGATCAATTTATGAAGGGTTCGAAAGAGAAAAGAAAAAAAATTACTTAATGATTCTGAATTTAATAACAATGAAACTTAAGATTCAATATGTAAATAAAAGATGGTTTAAAATTAAGACGGTAGCATTAATAATTTTATATTGAGACTCGTTAATAGCAGATCAAATGTGGGGTGAACCAAAAGAAGCAACGTTTTTATGGAAAATGAGCAACGTGAAGTTATTAAATGCAAAACCAACGAGACTGCACCTGTATTCGCTGGTGGCGTTTTTGCTTAGGACTATTTGGAGGCGCCCCTTGTTGACTGCATCGAGAATAATCTGGCTGAATGGATGACGCCTTGGGCCAAAATAGTAGAAACATCTACCAAAAATCTACATCTGATGAGGTCTGAAGTGCTCCACCCAGATCTCGCCAGCGACCCGCAATTTAATGACATCTCTGCATTCTCCATTTTTACCTCGTATATTCCCAGAATTTTCTTCTCCCTTTTCCAATAGCCAATCGACTGCAATTTCAAGTGGCATCCACTGGCTAGTATTTCCACAATTGCAGTCAGTACAAAAATTTTAGCTACCGGTTCTAAATAAGTGTCCTAACGTATGTTTTGCTTAATTTTCGCACACTAGCTGTTTCTAATTATCGACGCATATCTTCCGACTTGACGGGAGCAAATATTTCTTGAGTTACGAAGAATGACACATATTGTTCCTAGAAGGTATTTCCCGCGGAAAGGTCCGTTTTAATTGTCCGAAAGAGGGTTTTAGAGCTGACCATAAGCACAGGCCTTCAGACGATTTCTCGCGTAGTTTTACTACATTTTAAGTTTTATTTCTTAAAATTTGTATAATCTGAAGAAGTTCAAAAATAAAGGCTGTATTGTTTTGATTTGTTTCAAAATATGAAAAAAATTAATAGCCGTGGGCCAAGATGATCAGTCGTTTGAACTCAGTTATAAGTTTCCGTATATTTTTCGATACTGTTTGTTGTTTTGTTGTGGAAATAACACAAATAAAGCGCTGTGATGTCTGTTCCATTCTGAAGGAGCCAAAGGTTGGAAACGTACTTTCCATAACATTCTCAACATAGGTCTACTTTCTGCTTTGTTTACATCTGGCAATGGAAATGCGATGCAAAATAGCCTTTCAAAATGTGCGCCACAGTCTGGCATTGCGTCCGAGTAGACATTATCGTATGAGGGACGCAGTTATTACTGGTCTGCGGCGACACTAGTCGCTTAAGTGGGCAGGATCGCGAGCATCTCCATGGCAACTCGCTGGCCCAATTAACAGACACCCCCGCTAGCTCAGGTTACAAGCAGCGTCGGTAATGGCAACGGCGCCGGTCCTTGGCGTCTTCGCAATTAAACCACTGCTCGCAGTTAATGTCCAATTAGACGGCGCGGCGCTGTGATCGATGATTGCCCGCCAAGATTACCCTCTTCTAACACAACTCTTTATCAAAGACAACCCTCAAGAGAGTTTTAAGCTCGGCGGCATGCCTTCAACAAAACAAATTAGCGCACAGTTACGTCGCCTAATTGCGTTAATCCATAACTTTCGGGAATTTTCCTCTTCAGCGTTTATCTCTCTTCAATTCTGTATTTTATGACAGAGTGGAGTCTGGATTATCGCAGCCTAGCTGAGCCACTATAACATCATTAGAAAGAAATATAGAAATTAATTGACTGTTGTGGTTGTACAGGAATAATAATTATGTAATTGTCACTACTTAGATACGTCGCTCTATGCAGTGGAAACCAGATGAAATGGATAAAAAGGGTAATACTTCTTTAAAATAAACAATTATTATATAAGAGTCGCAACACACCAAAATTTACATTTATTTATTTATAATTTACAATAATTGCATCAATTTTAATTAACAAACCGGTCATTTTATGATTAACACTAAAACCTTTATAAACTATTTACAAACATAAGTATCTCACAAACTAGAAACATGAGATGTATACTGCGGTCGTCTTAATGGACCTTCTCATAGAAACAAAGATACATACACAAACTCTACACAGAATTTGCAGTACGAGGACAATCGGCAAAAGGTTACAGTCAGACTAATTGAGCTTAGCCTGGAACTCGCCGCTCGTGTCATAGTACCGTTCCCAACCGAATCATTTAACTTCCTTGTTGAACAATGAACACTGTGCTTAATTAGTTTTCTTCTTTACCGCCTAGGACAAGCGGAAGCATTTCGCCCATTATCCTATTGTTCAGAGCTAATTGCAATTTCCAATCTCTTACTTTCCAATTTCTTACTCTTTAACCTCCACTGCTTAATGATCTAAAATCAATTTCCTTCGGTTTTTAACAATTCTTCAACGTTCCATCCTTTGATTACCTTCGGTGGCGCGAACCCTATCCTCTCCAATCTTAAGTATTTATCTTTCATCTTTGGGAGGAGCCACTCACCCCACTCCACCGATGTTTTGGGGAAAACTCCACGACTGCTCACAGCCAGATGTCGCCGAGTCTCAAAGACTTTAGAAAAACAAATCCGGCGCAAACTGTCTATGTTTTACTGCCCTCGGTGTAACCTCCTTAAATTTCTCTCAGGACGTCTGACTTTGATTTTGCACCGCCAAATTCAGCAATCTGTTGTGTTTTACCACATCAAACGTATACTGGTACACATTATGTACAAACCAACACAGTTCACGGTCTGCCTGATAGATGTCACATAGTCAAATTATTATTTCATTGGAATTTAACTAATGATTTAATTAATTGGTTTGAAGTCTTGTGCTGAAATTGATTTTAATATTTCGTACCACCACGCCCTACAGAAATGTAAAATAAGTTAAAGTTGCTAATCCTCTGGGCATTGAAATATGATAATTACAATTATAATAATAATTATAGATGCGTCAAAGTTCGAAGTTAGTAGCATTTCGCTTAGTAACCTACTAAATGGTTACTGTTATAAATCATATGTAAACATAATTTATTCCATATGTTTAGGCCTCTGAAGAGTACTTTAAATATATTTTGTAAGTGAAGTGTTTATTGAATTTGGGGTATGGAAAATTTTTTTCTCTGGAAGTAGAGTAATCACAGAAAAGAATAAAAAAGGGAGTTATATCGGCTGTTTTTAAAGTACAGATATTTATTTAAAAATAACATAACATCACTTTTAACATTCAAATAATTACCTTAAACCTCATTCATCCGCCACATAGTCAATGCATCGTCACATTTGTTAGCGTGTTTCGTTGCGTTCAAAACTATTGATCGCCCCGCCGAATGTGAAATCAGATCAGAGATTCCCTTGTCGAATAAAAGGAGTGTTACATCAACAAACATTAATTGGCAATTGTGTGACGAAGCAATAATGAGTGATCGCCAAGGAGTGAATAAGATCAGATTAACGAATGCCAAGTAAATGTACGTGGTGAGGCCAAGAGTGTGTGCTTACAGGTCTTTGACGAAGGCATATAAAAACTGATTTCTCGTTGGGACAAGTACCTGAATAACGGCGGTGACCTTGTGGAGAAGTAGTGTGGGATGTAAGTAAGGTTTGATAATAACATAGTTGGAAATAAACGATTTTCTTTTAAGTAAATAGTGTTTTTTCATTAAAACACACCTGCTAGACTTCAAAATCCTGATAATTGTCAAACCAGCGGCTGTGTTGCGAACTTTGGGATTCGAATTTTCAACCACATAAAACTTTTATGATTAGTATAACTTCTGAAATGAGGGTATAAGCGTTTAAGAATTTTATTTGTACGTTTGTAAATTTCGTAAGTCGTGTAATAAATAGTATGTGTATACGTTTAAATTGCGTTAATGTAGGATATTTACCCACGGTTGAACCCAAGAACTAAGTGAATAATAATTCTTTTGAAAGAAGCATAATAATATGATTACAATTAAAAATAAATTATCATTCAGTGACCACACATTAATTTTGAACCACTAAGAGGCAGCATGACTAACGCGGTGACAAATCCTATGTTGTTCCCCTGCCTCCCAAATACCCACTCAAGCGGCCCTTAACACACCATTATTATTGAATAGACTTTGGTACACAAAACATATAAAGTCCATTTGAATGAAATATGTTTCAAAACTGCCGTTGTTTTCGTTTAAAAGATTATTATATACTAAACTTACATCTCAGTTCCCTAAATTTCGTGGAACGTAGAGTTAGCCAGACTCGCGCATTTCAATTTAATTGAAAAATAAACCACGGGGGTCTTTTATGTAATGTTAGCCTTTAAACAAATTAAATTTTCCTCAAAAGGAAGACTGAAATTTTTACAGAATTAACTGTATTGTAAAACATATGAAAAGGAAGCCCCGACATACGCATATGAATATAAAGAACCACTTGCTACGGAACCAATACACCATGAAATTAAAAAATATTTCAGAGTACTTACAACTGACATTAAATTTGATTGATCAATTTATTGGTCATATTTTTACACATTTATCATCTATTTTGAAAATAATTGCACCTTGCTAATGATAAAAATTTTATTTTTGAATTATTTAACAATGCTATTGTACAATACTTAGTGAATAAGTTGAATGATAATATCATTGACTGAAAAGTAGAATATTTCCTACAAAATATTACAAAACATTTTAGAAGCAAAAAGCACAATTACAACAACATGCAATCATATAAATAATGTATAATTGATGTAAGTTTATAAACATCATTCAACAGAAATGTATAATAGCTAATGACAAAGACGTTAATGTAAATCAAAATAAAATTTAAACAAGAAAAGAGCATAAGAATGTGAAGAATTGCAATTGAATTCTGAAATGTATGATACATGAAAATAAATTATTAATCAATTTTTTCATGTCAGTAAAAAATATTTGTTGGTATTTTATTGAAATATTTGTGAACCTGAGAATTATCCATTAATTGCAAAATAAAAATAAGAAAGTGACTTTTTAATGCGGCTTTCATATTACACCCAATATAGCAACTATTTCACAGATATATTCCTTAACTTAAAGTTCCCCGTTCATTGTTTTCTACATTACGACTGAGAATTTACGGTTCTAACATAGCTGACTCTTTTAATTCTCTTTATTTATTTATACGAATATTACATACTTTTCACCAAACAAATTCCATGTTTTTCTTCTTCCCCTCACCCTAGTTAATTTATCTTGCCTTTGTGAGTTAGTGGTAAATACTAATTTTTCAACTACATTCAGGCTTATTCCTATTTATTAAAGTTCAACAAAAAAACGAAGTATGCGTTGATTTTTAATTAGATGAAACTTATGCATATCACTATATTTTGATTTAATAACTTTTAAAAATGTTGGTAGCCAGTTAGCGGCTTTTTATTTCGAGGGAAGTTGTGGAATCCGACACCTTTCAACTTCATCTTGCTCTATCCCTGTCAATAAACTAAATAAACTTAAGATATTACCAAAAGATAAAATGTACCAATAAACTATAAAAAATTATACACTTTGCAACTCAATAAATTATATATAATGGTTTATTAAATTGCCTTGGTGAATTTTGGCTATGCTCTTTCTGTTTACATATTTATTTGATTTAGTTTATTGACAATTAGAAAAATGGATGGTCGAAACGTCTACTTTATGTTACAAAACTTTCAAAATTCTAGGTTAATGTCTCTTATACTGGTCGTTAATTCTTAATACGTTTTGTTATTCACAGACATTAATTGTTCCTTTTAATGATAAGGACAAGAAAGAGAAAAATGAAATAAAATAGATATTTGGGGCTATATGTGAATAGAAATATAAAAAACTGCAAAGTACATATTCGAAAAGGCATGAAGGCGGAGAAGTTCTGCATAAGGATTACAGCACAGTACAAGGAATGGACTTACATGTAAACTAAACGTCACATAAATGTGAGGGAAGTTTTGGGAATAATTTTAATTGTTTTATCATTGCACCAGGATGTATTTTACACCCATTTAGATTAATTCTGTAAAAGCCCTGTAGCTTGCTTCTCATTTCATGACAATCACAGCGCAATAAAACTGTATAAATCTTGCAATTAACCAATGAATACTGTAACTAATCAGTTTATATCGTTTTACTAATAAACTGAAGTCCCATGAAACTGTTTATCGTAGTGAACAATTCGTTTGAAACTACTCATTTGTTCTTTCACATAGTCTATTTTGTCTCTAAATTTTGAACGTTCCTTAGTGTGATGCATATAAGTAAAATTATACTTTCGGCTTTACATTTTTTCAAATAGAGTGCTTTAAAAAGCATATTTTAAGTATAATGCATTAGCGGATCCAAACCGATGTAATCTTACTTTTTGTCAGTTTCGATTTGTTTGTTCTTGTTTTTGAAATAGAGCGGTCGATTTTATTTCGATAAAACTTTTTCCATTGTTCTACAATGCCATACCAAAGTTATGAGCAACATGAAACTTTAATCCGTCGTCTGGAGAAAAGTGACGGTTTTCCAAAAGTTTGCTTTTCATAGTAGAACGTTCGAGCCAATTTCGTAAGAACATTGTATCCGTATTTATATAGAGTCATTGGAAGTTTTCCAGCCTTTTCAAATTGTCATACTTCATATTGCGTAAGGTCAGGTTAGATGGGGGAGGGGAAGGTTAGCTGAGTATTTCTATTATTTATTAGATTTGCCAATTAATCGTATAGTAGTATAGTATAGTATAGTAGTTGTTGGGAGATATTTGGAGTAATAGGGAAACATTAAAAAATATGTACATATTATTTACAGTAATTGTTTTTATGTACTATGCAGCGATTAATTCTCTAAAGTAGTCTTCAAGTGTTCAACTCACTGTTACAAGCGTGTAATCTAACTTTAATCTTAAATTTCAATAACATGTGAGTGTTAATAATTGCACCAATTCAGATGAACTGTCGGTAACCAGATTCAAAACTTTTTTTTTTATTCCGCAAGTCTATTTGATTTTATTCCAGTCTCTGGCTTCATATTCATCATCAATCTTTAACAATGTTTCCCTAAGATAACTCATATTAGGACACTCCAACTAAACCTTTTGCGACAACTATCTGAGTGTTTGACAGCAATAAAATCCATGGCGGAGGGAGAAGTCGCGGTTGTTAATCGTCTCTTGAGCTCGGTTATATTCCCACTGTGCAATTTTCTACAGAAAATGTTATTTATAAGTATGCAGGATAATACGGCTAAATGGTGAACGTTACGAAACTTGATTTCAACCATTTGAGCATGGATTTAGATGAGTTTAGAGCCAAATTGCCGAACTCTTCTTATTTGAAGCGGTAAATCTTACATGCTCATCCACGAAATTAAACTTAAAATATTATTTACAAAATTTCATGTTGCTGCTGCAACGTCCAGGGCCGAAAGATGGGGGACGAAACGTATTAAATTATTCCATTTCTGACTTTTGTCCATTCTTCATATTTTATTTATAATATTAAGTCAAGTTAATTTAATTTATTCATTTAAATTTCATTTAACCCAATTTTTAATGTGTATGTATTAATGATAAATAAATATTTGTTATCGGTAGTAGTAGAGAAAATTATTATAAAATTTGTGCTATATGTAACGCGTAAAAGATATTCCCAACCCATAGTCATGTACATCGTGTGAAATGAGTTAAACCTGATGTTTTCATACACGTACGAAAGCCGGGCAGCCAGATAGTCAAGGTATATTTCCTTATAATCCTATGAGAACGGGTTGACTAACTGCACGGGTATTCGAACATGAGACTTCTTTGTTTGGGGTAGGGGGAATCGCGTTTTACTGCGTCACAGACACTTTGGGGTATTTATTTTGTAAGCAAACACGATTTTTTTTTTGTTAACTCGTGAATAAGCAGGTGGGCTTCTGATCCTCCTTCCCACTGGTCGGCAGCTGAACTCCCGATTGTTGTAACTCTAGCCTCCTGTAGGGGAAAGCGGCCGACAAAGCACGCAGCAACCCCCCTTAATTGGTAATGATAGCTCACCTCGCCTCGCCTCGCCTCTCCTCACTTCGCTGTGCGGTGGCGGTACCAGATCTGCCTCTGATTTGCATGTCAACGGACGCGAACACACTCAAACATATGCGTTAGATTTGTCACATAATTACACCATGTTATGGCCAGCTCCTTGTTTCAGCGACGCTCTATTTCGCTTCGCACCTTCTGCCCATGCTAGTCTCCTGGTAAAACTAACGCTTAAATAAACGGCAAGGAACAATGAGAGAAAACATATCACGCACGGCATAATGCAATATATATAGTTAAACACAAAAATTGATTACAACATAATTTTCTGACTTTAAAATTTACAATAAATAAAAAGACGCCAAAAGCCAGCATTTAAAATATCACTATTTATTCACAAAAGCGACATTTCATCTCCAATTTGAGACTTACTTAGGCTTGAAATTTAGCAATACATCATATTTACTCCTTGACTCCCTCAGCCGAAAAGATCATTTCGGTCGTAACCGTCGCTGGAGATGGTCCATGCGCGACACCAAAATTAAATAATCTTTTTGAATTATTTAAAGATTATATGGCAATTTCATTGGTGTTTCATATACTTATGGCTAACGTTTTATCAAAGGTTCCATTTTGTCTGCTATAGTTAAAGGAAAGAAACACAACAAAGTGACGATGTGGAAAAACGTATTAATAAAAACGTGGTCCCGATTGTGATGTTCCTTGAGCTGCATTGACAACTACATCAACATCCACCTGGATAAATTTGAGGTTTAATAATTATTCTCCGCAGAAACGTTTCCATCAAGTAGACGCAAAACGCGCCTAAAACGAAAATTGAGATTGATAATGAAGTGAGGTTACCCTATTACAGTGCCGTAGGGGTTTATTATAAGCATTTATATTATTTTTACACGGATAATTTTTCAACATTATTGCTTCGGTTATTTATCTGTACTCTATCCTTACTATGACAAAGTATATTTTTACGTTGAACATTTTATTGTTTGAATGTTTTCTTTGAATAAATAAATAAGTAGCACATTCAAGGAGAAAGACTTCAAATGAAGCTCAGATAAGGAGCGTATTACTAAATATATAAAATAAGAATGGAGCAATATCAATTGAACCCAGGACTCGAACCCAAGACCTTCTGCTTTCCGGGGCAGTGTCTGCGGATTAAATAATGGTGATTTGTGAACTAATAGCATAACTGGAATCAAGTAGGTGGGTGACTCAAAATATGATGCGCGATCGTCGGCTTAACTTTTTATTAAATTTATTTAACTTTATGTCTTAGGACTGTACAGTTTTCTTTATAAAGAATATAGTAAACAAAAAGGTTTAATTGGCATGGAAAGTTCAGGACTGCCCGAAACTAGTTCTGTTTTCTATGACATTTTTTTCCTTTGTAAGCAAATTGACTAATGGAATCTCTTCCGCTTCAGTCTTCTATTTTGTGAATGGACGATTAAAGCTTCCACGATTGATGAAATGGTGGCGTTGCTATTACCTTACGTTTTGTTTCGTAGGGATTCATACATTTGTCGTATCGTTGTTTGGACCGCGGGTATTCCCAAGCTGTGTTTATGACGTACCAGTGTAATCCAGTCGTGAGTCACAAAGCTCTGTTTTGAGTCACCTGTATACGTCTGATGTTTCGTTTTGAAAATCGGACGAGTAGCACCACTTCAAATTCTTTTTTAATTTGTTCTATTATAATAAAACAATAACTGCGTATCGTCGAAAGAACATCCACTAAAATCTTTCATGCTCTCATGTAAATATTTAGGAAACTAGTAACTTTTCGGAACAGCACAGATTCGGTGGAACGACACACAGTCGTTGGCTCATACCCAGAGCATCACAGCATACGAGTACCAGTAGCTTGACTTCCACACGGCAGTACAAGGTCGACGATTAACAGACACGACGGAAAACATAAAGGTTGAATATTACTTTAACATAAATTACATTCTGTGATGTCAATTTATTCAATAAAATCTTACACGGTCATTTAATTTTCAGTGAAAGTTGAACCTTGGTTGTCAACGTAACAATCTGCCCATATTATCATAATATAGTCCTGCAGAGAGGGGACAAATATTAACTTTATATGTGTTCAGTAAAGTATTTTCTGATGTGTATAATAATTTGAAACAAAATTCATTAGTGTGTGCTTCGTAAATGTGGCAATTTCATGTACAAGGCGTATGCCACTAGTGAATAAAATATTCTACGTATTCTTAATAATATTATTGAATTCATTAAAACCAAATAATACTTTATTGCGTATTTCCTATCCTCTGTAAATACATTTGTCTGTGACTGTACCTTATCGGATACATAAGTTAACAGTCAGATGATGTAAACATTTGTATATTGTTTTGTTACAATATTTTGTCAACACAACGTCGGACAGTTACTTTTCTATACATAAATTATAATAAACTTGTGTTTCATACTATGTTGCAGTGGAGGTTGAGCGGAGCTCACTTTAACAATTGCTACGCCAACTTGGTATCCTGAAAAATATTAACGTAAGGAAAAATATTTACATCAGTACTCGATATGTTGCACGTCAAACATATATCTGAAAATTGAAGAAATAAGTCTACGGTGGGGTATAAAAATCTTGCCGCTGTCTGTATTTTTTTCTCTTAAAAATTATTGTACTGTGATGCCAAAGGGAAACATCACTCCTGATAACACTTCTCCTACTGGTTCATCTAATACGATTTCCTATTTCTGACAGTCTGTACGAATGTGTCACATATTTTACAGACAATTAAATGTTCCCTTCAAATATTAAATCTGGGGTTACAGCAAGAATTTGATGGACTACAGAACAAAACTTTGGACACCTACGGCAACATCAGTCAATGTACGGTATGCGTCTACAAATATTGAAGTTTTACTATAAATAAGAAATTATTGTTCGGGAGATTTAGCTAGTCATGTGTCAACACGATTTGCAGTGGTCAACCACGACCGTATTGTAGTGGGGGTAGATAGGAGATCATTTTCACTCTACCTTTGAAAACGTAACTTGGTAGTGTAAAATCAATTTTGAAAACATTGGACATAGGAAATATACTTCTGTCAGTTCAGGACATGCTGTATGTCAAGAAATTCATCCGTAAAATGTAATAGATGATAAGTATGGGGCGTGTTAAAGAAACGTTATCGCAGACTCCATATCCCATTTGTATGAATACAGTTAATCTTTTTAACAATGCTAGTAGCGTTCCGGCAGTTCGTTGAAAGGAAAGTTCCTCCTCAACCAACAATACTCCTCTTTCCCTTCTTCTATAGCCCACTGTGCATCTAAACATGCCATGTAGAATCTCACCAACTGTACTTCGATCGCTAATACCATTGACACTTTCGTTACATCCAACAGCCTGTAGCCGTGACTGAAGCCTTATGACATTTTCTTTTTAGTTCTATTACGTTAATACTTTTTAGAGTCTGGCAAGATGGTTCAAAGATACATGGGTTCGTTCTAATCATGCCAAATCAAAACAGTGAGTCCAGAAACGGCAAGAAGGAAAAAATATATAACCCATTAAAATTTTCATATTCATCTTCGTTAGTTCCCGTACTTACGTTGTCAAGTTTTGAAAAACTGCACAATGGGTCAATTGTTTTCTTTCTCGGTGTTATGTAGCTGAGCGGTGATATTCAATCCATTCTAGATGAATGCTATAAATTCCATCCAGTTTTCATTAATTTATCATGCAAATAAATTTAATATAATGCTGTAGTGTACATAGATGTGGAGACTAGGATTTATGACTAAAAGTTTTTGTTTTTAAATTAAACTTATTTTGATTTCCAATTGTAATGAGCACATTTGTAACAATATTTAATCATTGCTGAGTAGTTGTGAAGAAATATTAGTACTGTATTTTGTATTCTGAGCGACGACGTCGGAAGAATATATGTTCCATATGGTTGAATTGATGCCCAACACAATACGGTTCATGACGGGATACCCAAACTGTTGCGGAGAAGTTGACTGATCTAATTTTAATTTTCAATCGGAAGAGTGTGGGACTCTTCTTTTACTCATTTAACCGGAAGTATTGTGCTGAGATTTGTTTCCAGAATATAGCCTTGAATACAAACCTCGGCGAGTTATTTGCCTTGAAATGTGGATTAGTTTCACACTGGAGTGGTCCTATTGACGGGAGCCTGGGCACGTGGGCTTCCGCTATGATTGCGGCGAGAGAGAGACTTTGCATCAGTGCACTTGCACAAGGCCCCCAGCAGGACACTGTCGCAACAACGCCCCCTGCAGTGACGAACCGAAAAGGAACCGGCAAATTAGCTGCTGTAATCCTCCGGCGCTCTCCCGCTCACAAATAATAAAAGATGAGCCGATTCTAGGGGTGATTCAGAAACCAACAAAAGTAAATTAAAAGCGAAAAAAAATGTAGGAAATCATTCACCGACCTTCAGAAGCATTCTCTTCAGCTAAATCTCTCTACTTTAAGGCTATGGAATCTGACACGAAGAAATTCTATAGATCCATACATATCCTACGTGGAATAAAGAATAGACGTGCACTTGATTTTTTCTGTCACAATAATAAACAATAAATGATGTCTTCTTAGATTGAATTTTTCCAGTAATTAATTTCTACACAAAATTTAGACCACTACAAATATCCAAGATTGAATTCCGTGTGCTCACCTTATCATAGAAAATTTCATTGGGAATCCTAACACTTAACGCGACTTTCTGGATGTAATTTTCGGACTCATAAAAAAATAGTCCTACCATAATTTGTTCAAACATTTTGCGTATTTAAATAGTAATAAAATAATATTCTGACTTATTGGCCGCCTTTTTAATTTCTTGTACAATTTTTTTTCATTACTTAATGAGAGATACGAAATAAAGTTGAGTTCTTAGATCAGCCCTTCGTTGAAAAATAATTGTTTAGGAGAGAAGCTGTATTTGATAAGGACGCAGTATCTTAAGTGAATAAATATAATGGCCATACAGTCAGAAAAAGTTTATTAATTAACAATATCATCAATGCAATTAGAACAATATCACAAATTTTGGTCCTAATATTTTACTTCATCAGCAATAAAAGAGGATGAGATATACTTAATATTATATTCTAAAATTTCTTCAAATATCTTGAATATTCTGAAAAAATTGATGAATGCGCCTCTAAGGTTTCCAATTATTATACTTACGAATATTATTTAATATTAAATAAAATGATTCTGAATATATGCTTCATGCATATGTTTATCATGTTTTATTATAGGCCATAAATATCGATAAAAAGTTCTTTAAACCCAGAAATGCACTGTCTAAATACAAGCGTACGAAGGTACTTGCTTCATTGCAAAGCATCGTGCAGTGAAAGAGTTGCATCTAAATCCCGCAAACGTGACTAATTGTGACGTTTTTACTGGCGCGATATGTTGAATCTTACCGGAATAGTATATGGGCGCCACCTACGTTTTACGTAGGACAATTTTACTATCGGAATACACTCGGGCTCAGGACTGAGAACATGAATCAAGAGAGTGACGTCACCTGTTCCAAATCATACAAATTATCGAAATAAATAAAACAAATTTAAGTGAATGTAAGTATAACCACGGCAGCTTTACTTCATCAGTCTTGGAAAACAAAATGTATTTATATCTAAACGTAAAACTATTTACATCTAGGGAGCTCCGTGTTACTGCCGGCTTATCCTTGAAGACGATTCAATGACATAATTTACAGTCAAAATACAAATTTTAGGTAATTATTTTGCCACAGAGTCTGTTTGTTACGCCAGGGAGGGAAGGATCCAACTGAAGTGAATTTCACACGTTGCCAGTCAGGTGTCACTCGTTGTTTTGGCTGTTGACTGTCTGAAGATGACGATCTGGAAGCTGGCGGGATAATTAATTTCTTTGCCCCAGCATCTAGTTCCTTTCTTCTTTCACGGACTCTTCCCAGCCGCAGAGTGTGCAAAACCAACAACTTCAACGATACAACAATAGTCAAAATCACACAGATATTCTAGCATTACAAAGATATTTAACATCACTTATAAACGAAATTGGAAATAAAACTATTTACATGTGTCATCTTCCAAAGTGAGGTAGGATTATACGGTTACAATATATTGATGAAGAGTTGCCTGTTTCAGAATCACTCTCTATTCTATTACTTAACACCTGACCACATAGTATTGTTTTTACTATATATGTACTTATATATAGTATTGTTTTTACGATAGAAACATAGAGTGTGATCCTGAAAGGGAATTGAAATGAAAGGGGGAGGGGGGAGTATGTGGAAGGTAGGTCAATGCAGCTAATGGTTGACTAAGGCCCCCGACCTTTATTTTGAAGATCCTACCCAGTGATTGACCTAAAAGAGATGCAGGAAAAACCATAGAAAACCTACATCATGTAGGCCGGGCTTTTGGGGCTTATTCTCAAGCCCGCCATAATGACGGGAGATAAGCTTTTTGTGCGGTCACAGCATTCCCATCTCCATGTCTCGACCAAATAGCCGATTGATCCAATGGAATCAGCGGAAAACTATTATCGTAGTACCTACAAAAATATACATTGAAGTTTGGTTAAGTTTTCACCAATAGTAGCAAAGAAAAAACCTAATTTAAAATTTCCAGATGTTTTCCAGGAAATTGAAAAATCCACGTGTGATATGGAAGGCTTAAAAATACTACCTAATGGATAATCCACAAATTTTAGTGCCCTTCATAGGACATATGATAGATAAAAAATAATATGGAAACTACCCAGATTTGTGTCGTTTGTGGTGTTATGGGAGTCTCTGACTTTAATTCTGACATCTACCATGGCAGCATATTAATTGGCATTTCTTGTGAAGATTATATCGAAATATTATAAGCCTCGGTTTTCACAATAGAAAATTTCACAAATTAATATTTTGTGTCAATTTCTGCAAAATATACTGATATATTCGTTTAAGCATGGAGAATATTATAAAATGTTGATTAATTATTTCCAGTTTTGCTGTAATATAAATTTTCTGCACTTGTATGTTCATCCAGTTATTTAATAACCGATGCATCAAGGGTGTAATGTTTCAACATCACTACAAGTTACTCGTTCATTTATTAAACCTTAGTTTTTGTAATACTATATGTTTATTATTCGATGAAATATAAACGCAACTGAATTCTATAATGTATCGCAGATACCGTAAAAGAGAATAGATAAATGCGGACGAATGAAAATGTCCGTTAATACAGGCTTTGTTAATGAAGTACAGTTATAGTATTCTCATTTTTCAAATTATAGACATTACCTTAATTAAAATCTATAATAATTCAGAATAACAGAATCCACGCAAATATTGAATTTACATTGAGACGCCTACGCATTTACAAATCCGTTGAGATATGTTTCTGTCTATTTCAGACTAAACGAACATGCTTTGAAAGCTTTAAGGACAACGGTTTAAACACTTATGTTCATCGTTTTGAAACAAACATATTTTCGGCATTGTTATTATTGCGTATGACCTACTATATTTTCTCTGACTTAAACTTTAACCTTCATAGCATGCGAACCTAACAAGAACAATATGATGTGTTCATTTTACCGTAGCATTTTTAAAACAATATACAGAGATTACGTCTTACAGTTTCTCAAGTCAAACTGATGTCACAGTATAATGTCTCCGAATCTGGCAAAACTTTCCAACAACAGGTAATGAGCATTATTCATCGAAGAGGCACTTATTTGAATAAAATATCAAACGTCACATGAAATATAAATTTGAAGTTGTACATGAATGGCGTGTTTACTTATATCAGCAATATTTTATTACAGTATTCCTTTTTCCGAGAGCATTAGCAACTCTGAAGCGGAAAGATGCAAAAGATACTGTACAATTAGAATTTCCATAATATTTCTTTTTTCTCAAGCCGTGAAAGTTCGAGAGTTTGCTCAAAAGAGGAAATAACGCCGTATATAAAATGTGCTTATAATTGAAAATGATAAGAATAGAAGTGGTTAACAAAAACAACAATTCCGAAAGGATGATGTAATTGTTTTATTAATATTATCAATAGCGTAAAACTCCCTCCAAAATCTGGTTATTTTTAATCGTTTCTTAATGTCATTTCGCCCGTAGAGAAGTAAAACTTTTACTTTTGAGTCAGTCTTTCAACAGTTTTCATCAGAGCATAAAAAATGCACGATTGAAATGATACATGTAACGGTCCATTTATTTGGGCTATACTGAGGAACGAAATGCTCCCATCTTTTAAATAACTGAATAGTTGTATATATTTTTCTTCGCAATTCAAAATTCTATAATAATTTCTGTTATCAGAAAAGGGCAGATACATAGGCCTTAAAAATGTTCAAATAATTAATAAGTTGGTCGTAAGGACCATGTTTAACCTGAATCATATATACACCTAATAAATAAATAAATTTACATGTAATTATTGGAAAATAAATTATGAACAAAGAATAATATTGCTTTTTGCTGAAAAAGAAGACACTGTAAATATACCCGAATATAGGGAAACTATTTTACTGTTTCACATTAGTAAACTGTTGAGAGATTTCGGAGCAGTGATCACTTCACTGTACCGTTAGAGGACGTTCTTCAAACACTCATGCAGGCAACTTGTTCCAGTCATTTATTACCTATTTAGGGTGTTTGCCAACATCTGATTTTTACTGTGTCGCATTTAATTTGAACAAGTGATCACTCCTCCCGTACCGAGTCGATTCTTTCATTCTATCTCCGATTCCTGACAAGGTTTTTGACCTGCAATGGCTCGGTAGAAAATGCGTAGTTTAACACCTTCTCTTCTTGTCTATAGCGTATCCTACCCTAGTAGCGTTACCTTTTTTGTGGCCCTTTTTTTGCACATTTTCTTAGGATATTTGTGGATTTTTCCGGAACGGGTCCCAACATGGTGCGCCATATTCCATGAAAAGGCGTACTAATGACAAATATGTCATTTCCTTACATTTCACATTCCCCTGTGTTCCACGCTTTCCTTGTAGCATAGTTTACCTTCTCCGCACACCCCAGCTTGCTGTATACATAAATGCCTAGGTATTTACAGTTTGTTTCCTGAATCACAGTTTCCCCGTCTATTTAATATTACAAGGTGTAATAAAAGTGATCGCATTGCTTTTGCTATTGTTGATTTTGAGTTTATTTTGCTTAGCCTATGTACTTAGAATATCTAAGTTATTTTGGGGAGCAGTTGCACCTTGTCCCACAGTTTTTTCCCTGCAAATTACACAGTCATATGCAAAAAGTCTGACCTTAAAATTTATACAATTATGCAATATTTTTTATTTTATGGTCATTAAACCGTGGAAACTAAGGACAGTTCTCTTTGAAAATTGACTGTGGGAACGATTATAATTTCAAGTTGCACTTATTTTATTACATAATTTTTCAGTCAAGATGTTCTGAAATGGGTACCGAAAGATAGCTATTTTGAATAATAATACAGTTTCAACGTTCTGCTTTATCAGTTATACCATGTGTATTTCACGCTAAACTATTTGAATTGCCGTTACGCAAACTATAAACATATTTAAGCGTAGTAATTAACAAGAAAAAGTTTTAAATCTTTGAGAATTTTCCTAAAAAGGAAAAAATAGGTCAGCGTGTGTTCATAAATGAAGCCTTACTCTTAAAAATTGGGCTGTAAAACTTGATGAACAGCGAAGGGCCTCTATACGCACCTCAGATAGAGCAATATTTTATATGGTACCGCTCAGACAAGAGGACGAGTGGCTGTTGCCAATCACCACATACTGGTCCCAGGTCTTTTGTCCTGAATCTTTCTCTTTCTCTGTTGCTGCTGTTTATTTTTTTGGTTAACGATCGTTTCGTAGTTGGTCCTTTTTTGGGTTTCTGTTGACTAATTTTGTTAGGAGACAAAAATTACTGAACTAGATACGGCCGCTCTAGCGAAAAAGACGTCCCACGAGAACTGGCACTATATTGTTCAGCCTGGTTGTATGAGAAATAATAACGGTACATAGTAGGCAGCCCGTTACTCAATGGCGATTCCAGCCATTGTACTTTTTGTTAGTTAACTCAAAATATGGGGGGGGGGGGGAAGTTGCCATATCACAATATGGCAATAACACGGTCACCCGCCTCATTCATATTTCGCCTCGTTGCAGTTGGATGAAATAAGTTATTTGATGAAATGTTTGTCCAGTAGAAAAGTCTACCGCATAATACCCACGACAGAGAATATCCTGAAAAGAATGACCAAGAACTGATTCGTTCGCATACGTTGCCTAGTGCATACCCTTACAATACATATTAGCCAATCGGTCTTTTTCAATCCTATGTATATGTTCAATCCTATTTAATGTCGGGATTTTATGAAATTGATAATATTCTTACTTTTAAATTGTTTATCTGCCAATTAAATATACAATAAATGAGTTAATTGAGCCTCATTGTCAGATTTTTAAATTTAAATATTGAACATAATACTTTTCATCTCTCATTTGAGAGTTATTCAGAAAAAAACTTAGCTGTACATGGAACCTCACTCCATAACTCCTTCGGCCGAAGAAGTCATGGAGTGAGTTTCCGTGTATAGCTAAATTTGTACCTGAAGAAGTTTCAAATGAGAGACAAAACATTGTAATGTTTAATATTTAAATTTAAAAAAATGACAAGGAGGCTGATTTAAGTAATTCATTCTTACGTTTATAATCCTATTAATTTCTTCATAACATTTTATGTGTCACCAAGTTGGTCTATATATTCTTCTCAGTATATTTCTTTCAAATACTGGTAATAATAATTGTAGTCAGATAAAGTAGGCATAAAAAGCGGCGGAAGATATACGTACTCAGGTTGTAATTGAATCGATGGAGTATCGCATCTGCGTTAAAGTAGTGGATTTCGGTTAGATTACAGGTCCCGTAAAATATTTACCATCCTACTTCATAATTAGAAATAAAATATGTTTAAAGTCTCCAAAAAGTTAAAGATTACCGTCAATAGGTTTACCTTATTAGTTGGAACGTTTCAATTTAGTGCAAAACCCTGTAGTAAATGTTAAACTCCATGGGACCATTCCTCCAAAACAGTATGTTAAGTATGTATGATACCAGAGGGTTATTCAGAAACTTGCAACTTCTCTTTAATAGCATAGGACTGGAATTGAGATCATTAATAATGTAAATGATCAGGGAAAAAAATCATTCGAGAGAGAGATAATTTGATGGAGTTTCAAATCAACAAGTAACTCAACGTTAAATCTTTTATTTTCGTTAATAGTTGAGTTCTTCAAAAGAAAACATAGTTATACAACAGTAAGACTCTGATATTATTTTCTTGTTGCATTCGAAATTATTTGAGCACAAGAATAAACTAGTGAAATGATCTATAGTACAAAATCAGGGTTTAACAAAAGTGCACAAGTCAGTGATTAAACACTTGGGTTGTGTTTTAAACAGAAGACGGCGAATTAAATTAGTCCCCGTCTCGTGCAAACCTTTCAGGAGATAGCTACAACTTAAACACAGCCCTAAATGTGCCCACCCAATCATATTGAAGCACTCCAGGCAAATAAAAAGCCTCTTACAATGGCACGCCGTGTATCCGAAACTCAATGCGTGAGCAACAACAAACGAGCACGCTCCCAGCATCAGAAACAATCGCTCTGCTAATGGCAGCACGTGCCGTTCTTGGTCCATTGTAGACAAGTGCGGCTCCCTGACTCACTCTTATCTAGCGGGCCTTTCCCGAGATCACCATGTCGATTTAATAAACCAGGCTCGAACCTTTTTCCAAACGCCTGATACGCCTATTTGGTGACTCAGAATTTGATAATCATTCTTTCCCATGTTTCCCGTTATCGATATTACCATCTCATAATTGCACCCTTCAATGTAGAGTCTTTTAACTTCTATTCATATTAGAGCCCCAATCATACACAATGCTATTCCAAGTAATTACTCATATATCACTGGAAAATATACACGATTAAGTATATGTAAATCTTAACAATAAAGTTAGTTCTCCTTTGAACAAGTTATGCATTTTATTTTTATTTCCGTAATATACTGATGATAGAACGCAGTCCAGCAGTGATTAGACATGGCATGGATTCGACAAACCCTTTTTAGGTTTCCGGAGGTGACCCTTATTTGTTCCATCGAGTTGGGATCATACAAATTTTGTGGCCAAGACAACGTGACTTCACAATCATGCTTCTCGAAGCGTGATTCTGGCTTTGTGACAGAGGCAGTGATCGAATCTATACTATATCATAGTCCAGAGATGGCCGAACGAGGTGCTTTGGACGATTAAAAGTGTATACTTTAGCCTTGTTTGTTTTTCTGATCAGAAGTCCTTTTACATTATTAAAAAGCATTGTACAGTTTGCCATGTATTATAAATAAATATTATTAATGTCCAAAAGTTATGAATAGATGAATTTAATAACAGTTCATCTTGGAAACAGAAGGAACAGACAATTCGAAGCTCCAATCCGATGTCGCTCTGTGCCAATAACTGTAGTCCAGAGTTATCTTCTGTCAGAAGAAGATACAAGAACATCATTCTTGACTTTTGAAAATGGTGCTTCATTAAGCAGGCGTAAATTAATTAATTTATGTTAAGTAATACGGGGCCTACATTGTCCTTGTTTTGTTATAACCGGGTTCGTTACAGGGACGGTGTGAATCGTGTCAACACTTACTGTAACTTTTTGTGCTATACCATCAACAGTTACACGTAGGTCTTCACGAATAATGTCGTCAGTGTGGTTTTCAAGTTAAGTTGACAGTTCAACTGGCCGGTCAGGACGTTGCGTGCCAGACACTGAGATTCGGCCATTTTTGAAGAGTTCTACTCAGTTACAAAAATTTCTTCGTTACATACGAGTTTAATTCATCACCTAGCAGGTTTCTCACCTCCAGAAAGCAAAAGCGGGTTAAACAAACTTCGAGGGCGCACACCGTCATTAAAAGCAATTTTGAGGTTATAACGGAAACAATTTTATACGACAGGTGTTCTCAGATCTTCGGGAAAGTGATGCCAAGTTAAACTCATGAAAGTATCAAACAGCTCCTTTCCAGATCATGAGTTTCTTTAATTATTAAATATCCCTCGTATTATGATTTTCGCATTCAAATAATTTGAGGAAAATTAATCATTTAAAGCAGAGGTGCTTAACATTATGGAGGGATTACTGTTCTAACCTCGTCCCAACACATTCGAGCCCGTGTTCTGGCGGTCAGTGTTAGCACAAAGCACACTTGTTAATGTAAAGTCTGCAAGCCGTGCTTCGTGCGGGTATCAGCAGCAGGTATCTTCTGTTTGCATGTATCAGTGATGAGGCGCGTGTAGGAAGCTTAATAACCAAGAAGGGCTAGGGCCACCTTGCAGACAAAGTTAGACAATAGCCAGCGAACAAAAGCGGCATCGTTGCGTCTCTGGTTACTTCCCCGCTGTATCGAAGTCGCTTGCTTCTGGCGCCAGCCACCCACGACGGGTTTGTTTACGTGTTCCAATCGCTACTGCTAAATTGCTCAAAAAATTAACAAATTGTTGTGCTGTGTTATGGAACTTGCTCGAAATGATTGCGCCGGGTTCCTTTCATCCGCCTCAGCCTGGCGCCAGTGAAACTCTACACAATTTACTAACAATCCCCATACATTTGAAACATAGAACTTCAGGAGCGACCTTTGCCAGGGATGGATCAACTGTCTGCCTTCTTACACGACGCATTCCGGATATTTTGATGCGGCGCAGCGTCAATGAACCCCCATTTTCTTGACTATGACCAACACTGACTTTCATTCCCGTGCCGAAATTATGCCTGGGATCTTTGTGGTGTGTCGAAGTGCCGTTGACCACTACACCACAGCAGGGCAGCATAAAAAAAGAACTCGTCAAACTGCCAACATTTCAGACGTCGGGAATAGATTATCCAACTGCCTATGAGGACTATCTGTGCATATGTTACCGGCAATGTACTAAATTGGTTCATGCATTGTAAATGGTGGGGGAATATTAATTAATGAATTTAATAATTGGGTTTAAATATATACATTTATTGATTGTAAACACAATAATTTTAATATGGGTAGTGCGTGTATATATTATGTACAAAAATAATTAATTAAAATGGGATTGTATTAAAGATCTCAGGGTATTAATGGTTTGCGTGACCACGTGTAACAGATCTACTGTTCGTTGACGAACCTGAGTTGTTTTCATAGGCGTCTTGCTGTAATTTCCGTGTTGACAATAGTATGAAGTCGCTCTGCCAAATTGAGGAAACTCCGCTTTTTCCTCTTCCTTCCCTTGTTGTTAAGACCTTTCTTCCCTGCTTCCTGGACTGATCAAAGCATGGTTCACCTCTCCGCTGCCACCTCACCAATCTGCTCTCGCTGGAATTTCTCTGCTGCCAATATCCTTTCGCCACCACCTTGTATCACCAGAAATCTCGTTCTCCACCACTCTCCTTCAATCTCCTCTCGCCATACCCTGCAAAAATCTGTCCACCACTCTCCTTCAATATCCTCTCGCCATCCCCTGCAAAAATCTCTAAAATCTGTCGAAATTTGTCTCCGCCAGCCTCTTTAAAACCTTGTCCCCACTTATCCGACACCTATCCCTAAGGTGGCAGGGATGGATATTCTCCAATCATATCCCTTGTTTCATTTGGGGAACACGCCACCCCGGTCACCAAATTCCCAGGCAGATTAGGACATTCCGAAACCGGCGACGAGGTGTCCGAGCTTTATGGTCCAGGTGTCAGCCGCAGTCCCTTTGTTATTATTCCGACCGCCAAGACGGCGCGCGGAAAAACCCCTTCTTCCTGGCAAGCGACTTGCTCATGTCGGAATATTTGTTAAGTTTCCGTAAATAATAATAAAAAATTGGACGCTGGTTATACTGCGCTACAGCATGGAAAGCCTTTCATCGAACGTAGAATTATAAAACGGTTAATATTTCACACATTCGCAAATATTCTATTAATTTCAAAAACGTCAGTCGGCAGATCATTGGACACGCGTGTTACTTCCACAACTCCCTAGTATTCCGGAAGTGTTTGTAGTATGGCAATATGCCAAATCATCAATTTCTTTAAGAGAGCGAGTACTTTCCCGGCGTGAATTATAAATGCAGGGTGTTTCGGAAAGGACTCCCCAACATTGAAATGACATAACTACGAAATAGGGAGACACAGAAAGGTGAAGCAAGTTGGACAGACAGGACCGGAATTTATCATGCACTGGTTTGAAGAAATTGTTCCGTTATAGGAGGACAACAGAGGGCGCTGCGGCCCCAGCAGAGGGAACTTAGGTATGTCCAGCGAAAAGATAAGCTCGCATGTGTCTCTACAGATGAAGGTCCTTCTGTGAAAGTACACGAAGAGTGAAATAATATTTTCTTCAAAACTGTAATACAATTAATTTTTTCAAAGAAGTAGTATCACTCGTTCTTTATGGAAAGGTTGTATGTCACTGAAATAAATAAATTAAAGACATTCGCCTTCTTAAAAGTAAAGTATGAATGTCTTTTTAAATAATGGGTAGTATAACTTTTCGTAACTCCATTATACATCTGAAGCATATTAATACAGTTGGAAAAAATATCTTGTTTGTTCAAAGAGACGGAATGTAGCTATGATAGCGCAATGAATTATTCAATATTTTATAATGTTAACGCAACAAATTGTCAGCATTCAGCCCATTATTGTAGAGACTTCCATTATTAAAGCTTCCGTAAACTCAGTTTGCGCAAGATAACGACGAAAACTGGCGAAAAGAAATTTCGTATTCAGAACGCTTTTAAAATCGGTCTTTTTGAAGAAGCCCTTATAACGCCATGTTGCGTTTCGCGCTGCCATTTTTTAGAAACCATATCGCAAAGCAATGAGACACGGATAGGGGGGCCATTCAACGGGACCCATTGTCTAAACTGTTGCATGTCAAACCGTGTTTCACGGCCGATTGAACGAATTATTCGTAGACAACGGAGCCGCAAACAATGTTGGCTTTATAATCCACTTGAGTGTGCGAAGGGCCGATACTTGGGAACCACTTCAGAAGGGAACCAAGCCTGTTTCGAACCACCCACGAATTCGACGGCAATCTTCTTCACACAAAGAGAGGGGAAAAAATTCATAGACGTCTCGGCGGGAACTAGCGGAAAAGATCTAAATCAGTTATGAGTTCACCATTTTTTACTCAAAAAATAATGACAATCATTACGCTTTAAATACGACTATGAACTACAAGTTCATTTTATTTAACTCAGCGACAAAAACAAATATTGTATAAAAATATCATGCTTGGCAATACTTCCTTCCGATTTGCTATAATAGAGTTCACTAATTATACAACAAGTATTCCCCTGAGGAATATTTCTTACCTGACAATCAACTGTAGTGTTACTAGTATTAACACAATGTGAGGTAATTTATGAAAAAGAAAATAAGAGTACGTTCAAAAAATATGTAAACTTAGTAAGCTATACGTAAGATCTCTATAAAAGTCCATAGCAAAGAGTTCGTCTTTGCATCGCTTGTTTGTTCACTGTATTAGCTGCCCACAACAGTTTTCATTTATGGTATTATGTTTCCGTATTGTTTAATCGTCAAATAATTGCTTTAATTATCTCCCAAAATACGAGTTGGAATTATGACCTTCAGCTAGCAGTGTAGAAGTTTTCTTTTTATATTCTCATTTTTACAGTGAGCTACACTACTGCATACTAATAAATTTCTGAAGAGGAAGTCAGCAGTAATTATAACTGAAGGGTGAGAAAAGAAAATAGAAATCGAGAAAGAAATAAGACAAGGATGCTCATGCTCTTTAACTTATATACAGTACAAAAAATGAAGAAAGTTAGAAAGGAATATGGAAAAGGAATCAAAATGCAAGGAGAAGAAATAAAAAGCCTACGCTATGCTGATGATGTTATATAGTATTAGGGGAGTCAGAGACTTGGAAACCATAATATATGGCATGAACGTGGTCTTGAGCTATAGACGATTGCTGAGAATCAGATGGGTGGATAGTTACTAACCAGGAAGTTGTAAGCAGAATAAGAGAAGAGAGAACAATACGGAGGGCTTTGACCAAGAGAATAGATCACGTTTCAAGACATGAGTGTATTGTAAAATTAGCATTAGAGGGTAAGAACAGAAGAGGGAATACGTGGAATGTTGTAGTTACGTAGAAATGGAGGGTTGCATTAGACTATTTAACGACTGAATACTGCATCAACAAACAACAGATTTCACGTCAAGAACAGTCTCCTTTTATGGGGATAAAACCCACAATATAGTAGTCGAAAGGTAATTTTGAGCCATGCGATGCTACAAGGACGTATCAAAAATAGTAATCTGAATTTACTCTTATCTATAATAACGCTCAATTTATAATTTCCCAGTGAAAATTAATATTTTATCAAATATACTTTAATTATAATACATATACAAGTAATAAAATTCGGCTACCGCCTTCTTATAGATGTATTAAGTGTTTACTTGTAAAATTGACATTAGATTTTAATTTTGATTTACAGAAACGAGTGTGATATTATCATGTGAATCATTACGTAGGCACTTTCGTTAATAATAAGGTCGATTTTTATATTTGATTCAGAAAATTAAAATATTTTCCCTTAAACCAATTACTTAAATAGATCTGCTTTTTTTTATAGATTTACTAGCTTTAATAATTACTATTATTTTTAATAATATAGTCCTATTTTTATTGTCATGAAAATCATTGGATAATTTTATTCATTTCATTCATTTAATATTCGAAAGTTTTGGCGTTTGCCATTGTCCGATTCATAAATAATAAAAATTGAATAACATTTCTGCAATATAATATATAATTTATTCATATATAATCTACTCATTAATTTCAAATTCCTAACAGTGACAATTGCGCCACATGGGTACCTAATACGTAAATTATAATTTATCCCATCAATATTTCTGACTATAAATAATATTTCATGCCCTCTTTGTATCAAGACTATATTTTTTAAATACGGCTCCTTCGATTGCCTCATTGGTTGGTAATTATAATTTACATAGTCCGGAATATTTCTGGAATATGTCCATAGCTCCTTTTTTCAAATATAATATTTATTAAACTGAATCCTGTATTTCATGTTAGTAAGGCTTAAACTAATTAAACTAAAGAAAATCAATAACTTATATCAAAACCCTTGCTATGTTTGTCACATTTTTCCTCTATCTTAGGATACTTTTAAGAATGGATATCTTAATTCCTGATGGTAATTAGTATTAAATAATGTATACGTTGTCAATTCTAATATTTTGTCTGGTATATGCATAGTCTTTTTCTTTTAGAAGTTACATAAGTTATTTATTCTGATTTTTGCCTAAAAGATACGTGTGTTTTCTGTTTGATCCAAAATTACTGTCATGAGTCTTATTGGTATGATCCAATATTGATTTTAATTTTTTCTATCTTGTTATTAATTTTATTTTCAAGATTGAACCCAAATCACAAATTTTGTATACCATTATTATTATATTGATATTTCAGGTAATAATCTATTTATGAATGCTAGGGAACAGTGTTTTAAATATTTATTTTTAGTGAATTCTTGTATTTTCTTCAGAGTGCATACCGATTTGAATAAAGTGTAGTGCTATTTCTTTGTGTCAGTGAGAAATTTTGCGTTTATTGTGAATTTTAATTTATTTTGATTATCCTCCTCGTTTCATTTCACTGTTACTAGTTTTCTTGATTTAAATTTTCATTTATGTATTCTTAATTTTCTTACATGCGTAGCTTATAGTATCTCTATATATTTGTCTGACGTCCTATTTCCTCAGCAGACATCTAATCGATGCAACCATAAAATCTGAAACCAAACCGATTGCTTAAAATTATCTATATTATTTTTACATTCGTAATTTTTGTTTTCGATGGTAGAGCATTAAGAAACTTGATAGAAAACCTCACACGTTTTTATTACAGTTTAATAATATGTTTTTCAGACTATGTAAAAAGTATTCTACCGTTTGTTATCATTTTTTTATCAATTTATTGCTTGTGTGAAACGCACACACTTTCATAAAACATAAACATTAAAGCTAGTATTATACAAATTCATACGACGAATAACTGTTTCTAAAAACAAAATGCAAATTAGCTGAAAGACTTGTTGGTAAAAATATAATTATATTAAAATATTGGTACAGCTGTATAACTTACAAACCACGAGCGAATTAATGGCAACATATTAAAACACAATAAAATGGCTGATTGCAATGGCAATGGAGAGCATTTTTCCAACTTTCCACATGCCTTGAAGTTTCCAATAAATTCCTGTGATGTTCTCGTTATATAATTCACTTAAATATACTCTGACGCTTGTTAATTACGAATTTATAAACGTGTTCCGTTTCCGAACTTTCAATTGTGTAATTAAATGATACATATACTCGATTCTATAGAGAAAAGCCACTGAGTCGCCCAAAGCAAATGAACTTCGGAAAGCCTCGAGCTAATTTAGCAAATATCTGAAATAGCTGCGCGGGAAACACAGAAAGCATGCAATTTTCCTCTGTATTTTACAAACACATTAATTGCTAATATTCTCCTATTGATACCATAGATAACTACAAAGCTTTCCATTACAAACTGATTAGTTATCCAATTTCATCCTAAAATGAAGCAGATGAATAAATGAAATATTAAACGACTGCGTTAGAAGTATATTAATTACACAAAGAGTAGCTATATTACGGACGGGAATAAGTGATAAAATAAATGTCACAGAACATTTCTTCAATCCTTATTGCATTTGCCAAGAGATTGAGAAATGCAAGAACACTCCTCACAGATTGTGACAAATTTATAAACGAAGTTTAAGCGCAAAAATAATATAAAAGCATCAAGAAGTTGTGTATCATATTAGAACTTCACATATCATTGTAGCGATAAACTGCGTTATGGAGTAACTTTGTCCACGAAGTATTTCAATTGAATGTTTGGAGACTATCAGATGTATTTGTCGAATGGAAACTTTGGTATGTTCGTTCGAGACTAATATTAAGTGTCTTGTTCTGTTATCCTAATATTTAGTAAAATACACAATGTTCGATTTAGACGAAAAGAGGATCCTTGTATATATTTAAGAACAAAGACCTGTAAACGAAGGATATTTGTTATTCTTTAAAAAATTGGACAAACTTGTAAATAATTGTAATACAAGAGGAATAATAAAGAATTTGGATTAGAGTGATTGGGGGTGAGTAAGAAAAATGTATTGGACTTTTTCAATTTAAGATTTGTCTGCTTATTAATGTAGCGCAATAGGATCCCTATCTAATTTTGTTGAAACCTTTAGAATTTTAAAGGATCTAAAAATCCAGCAATAAAATTATAACTGGCAACAGGCAGGTAGAAGTGGAATTTCCCGGCGCCAGACTGACGGACGGCGGATTTGTAATACTAAACTGTGTTGCTGAAGGAACATTCACCCTTTCACCCTTCAAAATTTCCGAAGGACACTATCCCGGTGTCATGAAAATTTTCTCGCTCTGTACAAAGGACTAATGAGGTTTGGCGGAAGAAACATCACGTGGGACAGCGAGTTTAGGTGGCAGGCGAAAAATATTCAGAATAGTTCTAGATGTCGAGAGGGCGAGGAGGTAGAGATAGAGAGTAGTTCAAGATGTGGAGAAGGCGACGTGGAAGAGAGGAGAGTTGATCAGGAAGTGGAAGGAAGGAGAAAGCTGGAGAGTGCAACAAGAATTGAAAGGAAGCTTGTTAGCCAAACATTCATACAATTTGTCTCTTTTGTGAGAAGGTATTGAGAATAAGGAAGGCCAGAGGGAAGAATAAGGAAAAACTGGGGTTTCCTCAATCACCGGCAGTACCAGGCGAAGGGAAAATGTAAAATTCAACCTGAAGACAGAAGGAAGTTCCGGTTGCCTAGTAACCTGCATCAATACAGGAATGAAGATAAAACAAGTTCTTCAAGTAAACGAAATGTCTGCTGCAATTAGTAATTAACCCTCAGATTTAAAAATCAACCCCTTTTTAAGTGTTTTTTCATAAATAAAATTATTATATGATATCCTAAAGCGCAAGGAATTTTATTAAATGAAAAGCATTAATACTTTACATAAATAAATTTTAAAGGTGTTCATTGGAAATTGAATTGTTACAGACAATATTTATGTTAGATGTAAGCAATTGGTAGTTAAAATAAAAACAGCTCTGTCGACAAGATTGTTTAGCACAGCTATTTGGTTAGGAAGGGAATCTGATGAAAAGGTTGGCGGAAACGGTCTTTGGTATTCATTTTATTATTTATCTTTATAATTTTATTACTTATTTTGCTATGTAATTTGTGTACTTGTTCGTTTAATGAAATGAATTCATCTTCAATCGGGGAATCTACAATTAACTAAGATAACTTAATTTACTAAGAATGGAAACAGATTGAATAAATAATGTGTTACGTGAAATTTTTGAAGCATAAAATAATTGATTCAGACTCTCATGTGAACAAATATTTCCTTTAGGTTTAATGAATCAATTATTAGTTTATCTGGATCAACTCAATTGAGTAAAATGAAGTTTCGTGTGTTTTAACCCCGCGTTCTCAGGCAGCCTACATAACAAATTTTCATAAAAAATATCGTTATCTTCAGTTTAGCTAATAGTAGAAATTCCTGCTAAAAGGTGTAGGAAAATGTTATCAATCCCTCGTCACTATACGTTTATTTAGTATGGTGATATGAACACATAAATAGTCAACTATAAACATAATATACGAAAACCTTTAATTTTTTGTAGTAAGTGTTATTGTGGAGAACATTGCAGCAGAACCTTTAATTATTTACAATCATTTCTATTACAAAAATTCTGACCATTATGTATTATGCTTAAACATGTTTGTCATCGAACACTATATTGTCAGTTATAAAGCTAATATACATGTCAAACGCTGGAAACATACTGTATTATCGCTGGAATTCCAGAGTAACACACGAATCTGTTTGTATCAGCCCGAAAAAGGAATTAATTCGATCCTAATCACTTTCTCAAACGCTACTTAACCGGCATCGAGACCGTCACTCATTAATTGATCAATCACCACTTGATGGGCATATATAGCGGGTAGCTTCAATTCAAGATGACTGACGGTGTCTTAACCGATTCAAGAATTCTTCTGGTACCGTACCATGGAGAGTCTAAAAATTTCTCAGTCAATAATATTCCCAGTGCGTAATAAATTCCATAATTTATTATCATTAACAGCTAGCTTTTAGACTTTATTCGTGTTTTATAATTTATTAAAGTATGAAGTAAAATGGTCTGAATCTAAACAGACAACGTAAATACGTATCTGAAAACACACAACGTTTCCTCTACCAATTGGTAGACCTAATCAAGTGCATGATGCACTACCAAATGGTAAACGGAACGTTGTGTGTTTTCAAATAATTATTATGTGTTGTCTGTTTAGATTCAGGCCATTTTATTTCATACTTTTAATCACTTTATTCCGTTAACGTAACCTCAAGGTGTCACTAAAAAGAAAAACAAATAATGTTCAAAAGTTTGTTACGTCGTAGGACAATAATGAAAACTAAAGGATGTTATTGGACTAATTTAGCTAATAAGTAAATAGATATAAGAATTAAAGTAAAACTAATGTTTCGTCTTTACAGACCAGTTTTAGTTACGGAGGTGGTTTTTAGTGGGTAAAAATCCCACACACTTTGAAGTACGAGTTTTACGGCGTCTTTCTGAAGATTTTCCACTCGCCAACGCAAAAAAAATGTTTGTTACAAAATTTGGAATTAAATCAGATGAAAAATATTATTTATGTTCAATGTTATTGAAAATCTTCAAACACTTTTGAATTAACATTTTACTGGTTACGTATTTTCGACACATGGCGCATCAATTGAACAGCTGTATTCCATGAATTGGTTCTGAATCACTATCAACATACATGAAAAACCATTAATACAAAACTCGTTCGTCCTTCCATGTTTCGTGGTGTTCGCATTGCAGAATATAATTGGGAAAATGTGAGAGCAATCTCTTTAATAAGGGCTAGCACTAGTTAAATATGGCTTATTTACTATTATAACATTTTTCAATCCTCGATGACGTCACAGACCTTCGCGTGTTGACACATTCCATTATTTCTTTAACTAAAATACCTTCCACTTATACGCTAGCGATATTTCAAACCCAATTTGTTTTTAAGAATATGTGTCTCGATTTTTTTTCTCAATTTGTTCCACGCCTTTAAATTTCTATAAGAAACTTGCAAATAAACGTTCATACTTGTTTATTGCTTAAACTAAGATTTCATTCTGAAATAGGGAATACGAATGTTGAAATGTAAATTAATTAAAGTTCTTCTTATTCTTCTACACTTTGTTTTTCTGCAAAATACAATAATATAAAGTGTAAATGACAATACATTATAATAATTACAAGGAAACAATGACGACACTACCACATTTTTACTTCTTTCGTTTATTATAACCATCATTATATTGACACAAATTATCTTTCATTATTGACTATTATTTCCATAAATGTTATCCATCTAAATCAAAGAATCTCTAATGGTAAATCGTGGTCTATTCACTTTAAATCGGAGTTTACCAGTTTAAGGAGTTTAAGAAATGAAAGTCTTTCAAGTTTAATTCGCTGGAAATAAGTGTTGCACTAGCTCAAACAATATTAATTTTTAGTAATTATTTTAAACGAGACAATTGTCCATTGTATGAAAACGTTATATAATAGTTGTTTGTCTACTCTGTAGTCACTTACCAGGTAACTACTTTTTAAAACCAAACGTTTAGTGTCCTCCTTCGCCGCACAAATGCGCCGAGCATTTACTCTAGGTATTAAGTGTGTCAGAGGTATGTCTTTACTTAGATTTTCACGTCTGCAAGCGACAGAATGAAACCCCTGAGACAGCAGAGCGTGACTGCAAATCCTAAGCTGATTATCAGCATGAATAAGCAAGCTCGCAGCTTGACAGCTCGCGGTCATATACGAAATTCCTGGCTCTTGCTAACAAAGTTAATGTTTCTTCGCAGACAAAGGAAAATAACAGCGCGTAACAGTCTCGGAAATCGATGACTAAACTGATAAGGTTTGTTAAATAAGTAATATTTTCATAAACTCTTAGCAAGAGTTTTGTTTGTATCTGAATTTTTTTAACAATTTCAGAATCGATGAAAGTTATCGAATACATTCGTGACCTTATTAGTTTACCATAATTATTTTTGAACTAACTTACCAAAGAAACTCTCAAAAGGATCCAATCTTGCAACTTTCAGTAATGTATTATTATCAAATAAACGCATTTTTTACAATATTTTCTAGTTTGAAGTAAATAAATTATAGTTTTCATTGCAAGTATTGAAATAGCATTGTAGATATGACATAATCCGTAATAAATTGTTGTTATAGTAAAGAAATAAGAGGTTATATCACAACCCACTTTTTTGTTACTGTAATCACATGGCATTCCTATTTTCTGCGGTATAATATATAAGAAAACCAAATCATCTTTGACTAAATTTAAAAGCACTTCCTACAGTAAAATAATTCAACACTCGTTCGTACTCGGTTAACATTGAAATAGGTTTTCCCTGGTTACTTCCTTACGAAGTATTATAACTATAATTCTTTACTCGGTATGAGAAGTGGATAAAAAAGGAGTCCCCAATCTTTTTGTACGCTAGAACGATTTTTTCAGTAGGGCGACGAAAACTACCTAGATTTCTTATATTTAAAAAGTCACATTCGTAAGAAATAATACATCGATAAAATAAAGTTAAAATATTATTGTTCTACGAGAGAAGTACTTCCATTGAAACTCTGCCGAAGATCGGGAAATTAAATTTAGATGATCAGAATTTAAAATTCTCTACTCGACGGGTGACACTAGGACGCTGTAATGAATTAAAGTGACGGTTTTTTTATTCAGTCAGTGGCTACTCTGATCGAAATTCTTCATTGGCGCCAATCAGATGGGGATAACATGCCAGCAAAGACGCCGATCAGGTGGGGACGAACGACCCGAAACTTGCACTGCAGTGGACTAGCAGACGTTACCTGTCCATGGAGTTAAATCCCTCCGGAATTTCGAAGGTTGTTTCTCCCTTCGCGATCACGTGAAATTGTTCCAGAACATTCTAGAACATATGCGTGCAAGTGAGATGACAGTGAAAAATGTATGTTCTTATTGGTTTGATTTCCAATAAAACGCTCCCTCGTCCCGGTTGTTTGTCGCCCAAGTTTTTTTTTCGGCATGCAATACCCATAGATGCCAAGATTAAGAGCCTGCCTGGGTATAGCCAAGCAGGTGAAAGATATATATAATGTAATGAAAAAACGCAGATTTCGGTTATATCGTGGCATTGTGAGGCGCAGTTCGGCCTACAACGAAAGAAGTTTTTGCGCGACACGCGAGGCCAACAACAATGTCGAATCGGCTGAAAGCGGATGAACCCCCCGATGGGGATCCCCGGCGGGAAACTCCCTCGGGGCGTGTGTAAAAAAATTAGTGGTGTGTGAAAAAGACCGCTGGCGGGGAACCCCGCAATTTTGTGAAGAACCGATGGCGAGGCACCCCGGAATTGTGTGAAGAACCGATGGCGGGGAACCCCTGAATTGTGTGAGAAAACCGATGGCGGGGAACTCCCGGGGCAAGAAGTTAAAAGGGAGCCGTTGGGAGGCTCGTGAGAGCAGATGAGTTGGGGAGAGGACGGACGACGCATCTGTCAGATGAGTCTGGGAAGCAGATGAGTTGCGGAGAGGACGGATCAGTCAGTGAAACGAGCAGTTGCGGAGAGACAGAAGAGAGCAAATGATGAGTTGGACCTGGTTCATACTACCTTAATCGATGTAAAAAAAACCTGCAAGACGCCAGAGAGACGCGGAAACTTTCGTGAAGTTGGATGTTTGTAGGCCCAGTAATTGTGGGTAAGCTGTGAAACTTGCTCATTGTGCTGATTGAATAAATTTAAATGATTTGTTTCTATTTTCAGTAACTGCATACTGCTCTTCCCGGGAGACCAAAAACCCCCTGTAAATTTATAAATATAAAATTTTCTAATTGATTAAAATTTGTTCAATTAAATCAATGTCTTATCCCCTGAAAAGGATATTACAATATATATATATATATATATATATATATATATATATATAATATATATAGGGGGAGAGAGAGAGAGAGAGAGAGAGAGAGAGAGAGAGAGAGGGAGAGAGAGAATCTAAGCATATGTTGACCTGAGAATATTTTTTATGATTAGTTTGAGATATGTTGCCAACACAGGATTTCCAATGGTACACTAACCGTTTTAATATTTGACAGAGCAGTATGTCCGGGTAGATATTTCAGAAACTTCAATGTCCTGTTTCACATTTCGATGCTTCTAGCTAGGAGGATATTTTTGGATCTGCGGACTGCCAGGTAGTGTTGCATCAGAATCTGAATCTCTGGGTGCTCACCGTTCTAATACCTCGGCGGCGAGATAAATGCGCAGGTGGCGGTGACGAGATTCGCCCTGAATATTAATGTATCCGCCTCAAGGAATGTGTTTTCACGCCCCGTCAACTTGCGACTCCGGGAGCAGCGCGAATCGCGAACTTCACACACATTTACATACATATTAGCACGGGGACTCAGGGCTGCCACACTGCGCCTCGATCGCCTGGCACCCGGTTTGCAGACCTCTCTAAGTGGAATGCAATTACTCCTTCCTTCTTACCCTCAAGTGCCTCCTTCTGCCGCGAATTTCTCATCTTCTCCAGGACCAGACATAAAAAGAATTGTAATAAGGAAGTGCTCCAAACTTTCCAGCTCAGCGGCAGCGACTAATTTTAGCGAAATAACTAGGTTATCTTCAAATAGAACTTCATCTACTTATTAAAACGTCAGGAAACGCAGACACTGCATTTGTCTGGAGTGAATAAATTTAGTTATGATACGATCCGCCTTTCTGTCCCCTCCGCTCCTACAGTAAAACAGAATTTAAAGAAAATAAAAACTACGGTTTTGAAAATTATAACACAATTAACGTAAACTTCAGCAAAGTATATTTAATATAAGACGAGCAGTAAATCGTATTCAAGAATTTAGTTTATCGTACCATATATGCAGTTCACACAATATTAACAAAATAAATTTATATTGTGGACATCCTGTAAATATCTAATAATTACCAATATTAATAAGAAGAAAGCCGCCCCGTTGTAAGATAGCGGTCAGTGTCTCCTCTTCGCATCATGCACAGGAAAACTGAGGATAAGTTTGAAGATAAATTGTTACAACATCAACGCGCTCTCAAAAAAAAAATCCGAATGTGCCAATTAAGTTAGTCGTCCAGGAAGGCCAAAACCCTAAATGGGCTGCAGCGTTACGAAGGAAGAAAGACACTAGTAGATAAGAATATTTACTATAATTATAACAACAGAAGAGAGAGCAAATAGACGGTTTCGACAAAGCGAAGGGATAGATTATTATGCAACGGTTTTAGACATAAGGTCTTGTAAAATTAGCAATATAAGGAAGAGTGTGGGATAAGAGAAAAAGAGTGTGGCGAAGGATGGAATTCGCAAAGCAAATTAGGGAGAATGCGGGATTTAGCAGTTATGTAGAAATGAAAAGGGTTGCACAGAATAAGTTAGAATGGAGGGTTGCATCAGACCAGTCTGAGGACTGATTACAACAACAAGTTAATACATACATAATTAAAATTTCACTTAATGTTTCTTACCATTGTTTAGGGATCTCTTTCAGATGTTATGTTATTAAATTTATTCCGGGTCGAACTGTTTGAATTTTAATATATTTTCCTCCTTAAGAAATTTGGGAATGTTTAAATTTTTTCTCATAAACATTGAAAAAGTCAAATTTAAATCCAAGGAAAACATAGTTCCTTTAATACAATTGAAGAGGTCACTAAATGAGGGGCACAAACGTTACGTGGAATTTTAACATAATTATTATACGTAACTTATAATTCTTTCAAAAAAATATTCTGGCTGTTGTCCATTTCCTACTTATCTAAATTTAATGTCATACAATATTTTGATGATTGAATTCCTTTGGAAATACAATTAATTATTCGGGTACAGCAGGAATTGAACCCCACCATGCATTTTAAAGATTAATCAATGGATTTTATATAATATTAAATACTTTTTTGAACTTAATACTTTAAAATCTTGGAATTGCATACAATTAAACGTGAAATAATATTATACAACAATGATGGAATTTTATTTTACAATCATAATAATAATAATTTAGGTTTCATCTTCTTTTTTAACTATTTCTTTATCTGTTGGGTAATAAGGGACAAATAAGTGTTACTTTATTGTTTGTGTATGAATTGTCCATTATTAAATATTTTCAGTTAATTTGACCATTACATTTATTTTGTTTCAAACTTTTCATCGGGTATATTAATATTTACTAGGGAAAACACTCCAGTGACTGAGCACTTTCTACTTAGAGCCTTAGATTTGAGTTTAAGGAATTATTTGCTTTAGCCTAACACACTTGTAATGGACGTCTTGATTTATTATATTTCATAGTTATTTAATCTATTTAGTTTCTTATGACGGGCGCTCTAAATAAATTGAATTTTTTTATAACAGAATGATTCATTTTCAACAATTTAAGACATATGAGAACTCTATTAAACAGGATACGCGTGGGGGGTATGGCTTTTGTGGTGGGCTTTTTGACACACGATCCAGGTAATTTTATATTAATACTTCCTCCTACCTGCTAATATTTCCGTTGTCTGGTAGGCGGCTTTCTTTACCCTGAACGAGGACCTTCTTGATACTTCTCTAAACTCGTCTAAGATCTATTTTGAATGTTTCTACATCTCCGTCTCCTTCCCGACTGATTTCTCAATATTTCCACTCACCCCTTCTCCCCCTTTGTCAGGTCACGTTACTATTACTCGCGGGAAACATCTGTGCTTAGGGTATTTCCCCCCGTTCTTACCCGCCAGACGACTCTACGGCTAACGTAAGTAACTGAAAATAAGATATATTTCTCTCTGAATTTATATTAAATCACTACACACTTTTTGTTGCTAATGACTGTTGAGTGGCAAGTTAATTTCAGAGGCACGAAATATTTGCATTATTTTAAAGGTTCGTTACAGATAAATTTATTCAAAAAAGATTTTAGGTATAAAACATACCGAATATGTAGTGAATGATCAGATGACCTCAATTAAACTAATGAAAAATTTACTAACACATTATATATACATATAAGTAGGATAAATTTAATAATAATTCTCTATAATTATGATTGTAGATGCAATGAAATAGCAAGTATCTTTAGACTAGGCTACGGCTACTGCTGACAACCAAACATTGACTTGTCAATGACTTTCTCAAGACCGAAAGAAAAACACTGATTGGCTGACATCTGGAGAGATAAAATTGCTGTCTGTTCTTGATATGCGGCTGTATGATCAACGTTAATTAACTGAATAGTTAACCCTATTTCATGATAGATCACGTGACAAATTTTTACCAAAAATAAACGTGGAAGAAACACATTCAAGAAAAATTGAAACAACTCCACCTAAAGCTCAAACAGATGAGCTGGATGTTGGAATGAAGATCCAAATTATTCATTCAAAATAAACTCTTAATGTACAAACCAATAGTCAAACCAGTGTTGGTATAAGGACTGCAACTATGGAGTTGTATGGGAAAGTCATCATAAACCAATCTACAAAAATTGCAATCAAAAGTATTATTAATAATTTCGAGCGCTCCTTGGTTCGTCCCTAACTACAACCTGCACATCGATCTAAGGTCAATTTTATTTAAGACGAGATTCGCCGAAGATTATAAGAGAAAATAACGGATCTTACAAATAAATTAATAGACGTACTACATAAAAAATCTATACTACCAGAAGTCTTACGAGAAAATGACCCAGAGATCTATGAAAATGTGAAGAATCACACAAATAATTGAGGGAACATCAATTCCCTCATCATGCGAACACTACTTGAATCCTAAAATTTTCTTTATTCTCAATGTGGAAGTAGATTGTGAATAAAATTTAATAATAAAAATTAAAACAATTATTCATTATTATGTCCTTACTATCTCTGCCCAACCCAGAGACTGGATGAATTTCTGGGTACAAATAATATTTACACGTATCTTTATTGGTTTCTCATTCATTCGATGTTTATACGTGATTTTCCCACCAACATCTGATGGAAATAAATATATATTTTGTCTAGTATATTCATTAGACCTGTTTTTTCTAATACTTTGGTCCATTACAATCTTTATCTTGGATAATTAATCTCATTTCTGTGGAAATTTGTAAAATGGTTCAGGATATTCACAATTCTTATACCATTCTCGAGTAGAAATGAAATACATATTTAAAGATTACATGACAATTTCATTGGTGTTTCACATACTAATGGCTAATGTTTCAACAAAGGTTCCTTTTGTCTGCTATAGTTAAAGGAAAGAAACACAACAAAGTAACGATGTGGAAAAACGTATAAATAAAAACGTGGTCCCGTTGTGATGTTCCCTGAGCTGCATTGACAACTACATCAACATCCACCTGGATCAATTTGAGGTTTAACAATAGGTAGGGCGACTGAATGGTGCGCTGGTTTATGGAATTTGAAAACAGACATCTTACAGCATGAAGTTTTAGTAATAATTAATATTTTTAGAAAATTCTGGTACCAGTCTATACCGACGATTTTCCCAAAAAATATCAGTGGAAGAGATGTGGAATTACACCAAGTGATCGACTGTCGTCAACAAATAATAAGCACGTCCATGACCTCAATTTTCTCTAGAATATGTTTGATCAATTACTTCCCGGAAAATTAAAAAAAATGCGTGCTGACCTTTATGTCCAAACAATTCATAAAATCCCTGGTGCATTGCGTGGCAAAAGTCCTGGAAAGGTAATTAAGCGTCATGATAGCGCTTGCCCCACAATGTGCACTGGCCGAAAGTGTCAACAGTCACGACTTGCTGTCCTAATATCTTCATTTTAATTCCGTAAATGACCTCACGCCTCCATGAAAGGCGTCCAGAGAACAGTACACCTCAGCTGGACTGCAATTAAATTCAGAACTTGTAAAAAGCTAGGGGAAATGGAAAATCAATTATGAATAAGCTATATAATTAAATAATGTTTCTGTCTTTAACTTATGCAAACCATTTTTATATAATTATAAGTTAACATAATAATGGATAAATATGCATATTAATACGATATAGTGTCTTTAAGTAGATTGCAGATTTAGTTCAGTATTTTTACACCATTAATATACATTAAATTTCTTCATATGGCAGGCAGAAGAACAAGAAAAATTAAAACGTAGCCGGGGCCATAGTAGTGCCTATGGAAAATTTCTTTTGCAACCATTTCTTCCCCATATTCATTGCGGGGATCACCTGAACCCGTCAGGAATGCCTCGTACTCTCTCTGATTTTTTCAAAGTTCTCACGTGCCGATGCATTTAACCTATTTTAGGAGGCGTATGTACTGAGGTCAATGTCCTTGGGCATACGGTAAGAGTTGTTCTCGGATCTCATTGGATCAGTCAGCACACTATCTTCTAAAACTGGCGGAGAGACGGAGAACGGAATGCTGGAACCCCACAGCAAACTCATCTCCCGTCATTCGGAAGGGCGTGAGAATAGCACCGAATAGCCCGACCTACCTGATGCAGGTTTTCTAGGGTTTTCCCTGCATCTCTTTAGGTGAAATATCTGGTAGAATCCTTAAACTATAACCCGGGGCTACCTTACTTTGTCTTCCACATTCCCCCTTTTTAATTCCCTTCCTACGCTATTAAAGGGGATTTGGCTATTTCACCCTCATCTAACCTATTACCAAAAGAACACAATAAAGAGCCTGACGGGTCCGTCCGATTTTGCCCTAAAAACTGGAGATCGTTATGACCTGATTTTGATTTTATTTGCAGAGAGTTCAGAAAACAAAACGAAATAATATTGTTATTATTACAAAGAATCAAACTTACTTTTCATAACTACTAAAGAAATAATATGTTCAAAGAAAAATATTTTTTGACAAAGAAATCTTCATGTACTTTGAAGATCGGGCCGGAATTATGATGATTTTTAATCGACTCAGTTACTGGAGTGTCTAAATTATTCAAATTGAGAATAATTCTTTGAAATGTGTTGTGTTTTGGGAAGAACGAAATGCAGAGTTGTTTATTCTTTGGAAAAGTTGTGAATATTGCAGTTAACGATTTAAATATTTTGCACTCGTCTACATTTTTAACACTGTGGTCGATTTCGCAAATGTTTCCCAGTTTTCTTTGACCTATAGAACCTATAGAATTTTAAGTGAGAGAATTCCCATCACGAAACGTTTTATAGGTGTACAAAGAATGTTAAACGTTTATTACAATCTCAAAAGGTGTGGTTTGAAATTGTCCCCAATAAATCAGTCACAGTAAACAGGTAGATGCAATATTGAATCCTAGTGCCTTGTGGCCGCAGCTATCCCAATGAAAAATTTTAAAGCTGGAGATATTAATTTGTTATACTCGGGTATTTCCTAGTTGTATATACCATAATACTGATTTCAATGAAAAAGTACATTTTACTCCTTATAATAGTGTTCTAGTTATAACCGAGTCATACTGTATTCAATAATGGTTATTATGAAACTAGCTGGGTGCCCGACGATGCCCGGAAATTAACCATCCATCCCCGTTTTTCGGGGTCAGTCCCCAATTTCAAACATCTGTACCCGGCTGCGAGGTGTATTCTCTACTTTGTTCCTGGACGCCAGCCGTGACCCTATACGACGGATATTTAGGTTACGTGTAACAATCTATCATAAAACCATTATTTTTCTCTGATTACAAATTTCCTTTGAGCTGAAACTAAAATCGAACACATGTTGACAGTCCTGCATCTAAAATAATAATGTCGTGACTTCCAATCAAAATTACTACTGCAAGAATAGATTGAGTGAGAATGTTTGCCCTATCAATCTCCTCCCAACCTCTCTCTCTCTGTCACATGCTGCAAAAATTACGCTTATGATAACACTTGTTTTGGGTTAACAGGCTACATGAGGGTGATCCTGAAACAGGCAACTTCACTTTAAACGCGTGGAAGGTAGAGCAAGGTAGCAATGGGTTTAATTCAACAGTAATCTATTTGTAACACGTGATTAAACTATCAGCGAAAGAGTCACATTTCTGAAAATAAATCTTTCCACGCCCCTTAATTTATGAAGTCATAACCTCCGCAATGATGACTCAGTATATTTATCAAGATAAGAAATTTACTGGTACCTTAAGAAATAACAGTAACTTTAAAAAGTCTGAAAAATGGGCACTACCGAGAGAGCCACTATCAGTTCAATAACTATGAAAAGTATTTATTCGCATGCAGATATCTGCAACGTTTATCTCTATTTGTCTGCTCTCATTCTCTAAACATCATGATGGATGCCATTTGAAAATCATTACTTTTTTGCCATTTCCTTCAGAATAGAGAAATTGTGGACTATTCTCATAAATTTTCTAATGTATAGCTTTGGATAGAGATGTCAACACTAACGTAAGCTAATTCAATAGTTTCCTCCAGACAAAGAAAATTAATTTGCAAATTCTTGCTGCCAGGTACGTTTTGAATTTCTAACATAATTTTATACTTTTCCGACCTTAACGTTTGTAAATCGTTGACCTAATGATGCAGCCGCCTCGTGTCAGCAAAAATTGCTCCAGAAACAAAAAAACTGCCATTCAGTATACAAATTACTTTGACATTATACTATGTGCTACAGATTAATCGAGCAGTTTCCAGAATGGCAATTTAACAAATCGACTTATCAGTAAAGCAAATACAATTAGTTCATTGGTCACATTCTTAATTCGTCGTTCAATTCAGTCAAATATTTTGATGGTTATTTGTAAATTTTAGATAGACATAAAAAAAATTTTACATAGGTTGCAAACAGTAGGTATCAAAATATGCTTTAATTTGAGATTTATTTTAATGGGCCACAGCGAAAAAGCTGACCGTTACAGTACTGAAACATTTTATTGCCAAATCTTTTCTTTTTTTGTAATATATCGAAGAAAGAAATTCAATTTTCTATCGCTGGCGTTTAGTATTTTTTGTAATTACGGTTCTGCTATTCATTGCTGTATTGTAAATAATTACTTGGTCATTTCGTGTTTTCTAAATCATCTCGCAAAACGATCTGAGATTAGATCTGAGAGAGATGGCCTGAAAACAGCGTTAATCAAACTTCACTGATGCCCGAAGGTAATAGTGGACGTGACATCAGTGCAGTGCAACAAAACGAGATTAAACTGGGATTCGAGCTGAATTCTAAATTCCTCCATTTCCCTAAAATCGAGCAGTCGCATTTTGTTTGACATAACGACACGGGTCGTGTCTGCTAATACCTCTGCGTATTATTTAGCTTTGTGTTCTCCGCAAACTCTTCTGACACTTCACTAATACGGTCGTTGAATTTGGAACATCCACGCAGTAGGAAGTCTCACGGCACCACAACAAAAGAATGAACGTGAAATAATGCCAGAGATTTGGACATAATCAACCTCACTTCATGCCATTTATAAGAGCAGTGGATTTGTGCGTGTACGCGCCCTCTCGTCTCGACGTTGGAAATCCTTATGTAATTTTATTATAAAAATTACTCAGTGAGTCAGGAAAAGGAATTAATTCAACTCAGGTCTCAAGTCATACAGAATATTTTACTAATTAAACACATCACACCCCGTCGGATACCGATGAGAGCTGAACACGTGATTTCTCTGACATTAGATCACTTGAACAACAAGAAAATATATGGGAACCACATTAATATGGGCATATCGGTTATTTTCCCCTTCTCAACTCCTCTTATCTCATTCACGCTGATAGGAAAGAAATATCATTATCCAACCTAGCGAACGATACAACTCCGAGTTCATCAGCAAACCCATTTGAACCTTACCCCATACTAACAATAACCAGCCTGGTGAATTTATGCATCTCAGGGAGATTTAAAACCATTGAATCCACACAACTACGGCTGTTTTCGCAGTACTTTTGCGTCACCTCATTCCACTCCAAATATCATCGACTCTCATAACCCAGAATTCGACAGTAACATCGGTGTCTATCACATTATATTGTTAATCCTTCCATTAAGGAAGCACCCCCTTACATTATCAGTCAAATTTACTACTAACATCAAGAGTACTGTTATTAAACTTAAATTTAAATTCAATAACGAAAAAATATATTTCAACAAGCCTCAGTCAAATATGGGTATGAGACAGAATTAAGGACTCGCGAGGGAAAAATCTCAACCGGACCGGGTCCGAGGCACTCTTTACCAACTGAGCTATATGAGTAGACTCTGGTCAGGTTTGGTGAAAGATTTCTTCATTCACTGTATAGTGCAGTGCTATGAAACAGAGAGACGGCCGCATTAGTTTGGCATAAGCTGCGATGTCCAAATAAGTTTGCACCATCAGTTAGTAAAAGTCTTATTTTACAGCAGCTTATATTTTGAAATATAAAACTTGGACGATAGGAGTTGAGGAAAAGAAAAGAATAGGCGAATGCTGAAAATCAGATGGGTGGATAGAATCACTAACGATGAAGTTCTAACAGAATAGGGGAAGAGCGAACAATATGGAGGACGTTGACCATGAGAAGTGATAAGGTAATAGGCCACGCTTTAAGACATGAGGGTCTTGTAAAATTAGCATTAGAGGGAAGTGTTTCGGGTAAGAGCAGAAGGCGAAGACGAAGGATGGAATACGCTAAGCAGATTAGGGATGATGTGGGATGTGCTAGTAATGCGGAAATGGAAAATCTAGCATGGAGGGTTGCATCAGACCAGTTTTAAGACTGAATACCAACATATTTTTAAAATAAATTATTTTTCGTATATTTTTATAGTATTTGAATATTGACTATTCAGAGAACAAAGATTATTTTAAAGAATATACATTAAAGGAGCATCATTTCAAGGACTTGAATTAGTCAATATCTACCGCACGATCCTCCGTGGCTTGAACTTCTTAAAAATTAAATTTATTTTTGATAAAAGTACGCAGGAAAATTACTTTCATGTAAAAACACATGTTAATTTGGTATTAAATTATTCTATCTTCCAAATTATGTAGACGGAACTGGAAATGAAGTACATTATGCATTGGGGCATTAGAAGCGCAGTATTTGTAATACCTTTGTAACATTATTAATAGTTTGAAAACATTCCATTTTAAAAACATGTCTTTTAGGTGATGACTACTGTTCTTGTCAGATATTTATTCTATTTAGTTTCCAGTAAATCAGTTTAATTCACAATAAACCGCATGCAACAGCTACTTTCCAACATTGACTGTTCAGAGCGTGATAGTGCCTAAGAATAATTTAAAGTACGCATTTCACAATCCAGAAACAAACACTGAGGAGTGAGGATGAGAACCCTAGGGATGGTGGTGGAATGGAGAAGGATTTATAAATAATAAGGAAAATACAGATTTTAAGATATGAAAAAGTACAGGGATCAGGATAGACAGAGAATCGATCCCAGGACTTTCCCTTATACGCGGCGCACTTTACCACCTGCGCTACCCATGTTGACTCCATCAAGTGCTAGACTTTTTCCTTCTATTATTACATTAAATAAATTTAAGTCAATGAAGAATGGATATTAAAGCACAGCCAATGTTCAACTTACTCAATAGCCATACTTCATTGAAATCCTAAATTTAGACCATGTAAGAGATTATTAAGTCTGAGTGATAGCTAAAGTAGATATACAATTATCGTCGTACTGTGCGTTGCATTCCTTTTCCTATGAAGCAGAATTTTTTTTGGTTTGGTTATTAAGAAATTTACAAGCTGTTCATTTTGAACACTAATCAGATTAGATAAAGGAAACACAATGAGGGGAGAAGTGGTCCAGTGACCACGTTCCGAATGAAACAAAATGATATGTGAATGCAATAAAATTAAACTTCACCGGTCTTTCTCTTCAATCTGCGATTGAAGTTAGTTCATTTGGGAAATTGGTGACCTCTTCGTTATGGTGTCCTGGTAGATTTTGACGGTAATTAGTGCTGAGTCTGTCTATTTCACCTTCTGGTAAGTATGGCTATATCGTCATGTATTGCTTTGCTGCTTACAAACCAGGTGCGTCTAAGATGCTACGAAAGATTGTTGACTGAAGACGTTGAATCATATTTGAATTCGAAGGCTTGGTGCACCCCCATAGTTGTATCCAATATGTTCATACGGGGTTTAAAATTTCATTTATATGTAAGTATTTTGTTTTCTGTTTTCAATTAGAAATTTCTGCTAAGTGGCCAATTCATTTGGCGAAGTTTATACTTCATATGGATATTCTTGGATGTTAAATGCGGTTTCCACATAAGTTTAGAGTACAATAGTAGACCAAGGTATTTGACTTCACTGGTGATAGGTAATGGTTTATTATTTATTTAGACATTTTGACAGTTTATTTTCCTGGTGGAATTAGCATTCATATTCCAAACGTTTAGCCATTCTTCAAGGCTATTTAACTGATTTTGCAGGACACAATCAGGTATAAGATAAAATTGCGGTGTCATCAGCATAGGTTGCAAGAATTGTGTTACCTATTTCAGGTAAATATAAAGTATAAATATGGTCCCAGGACACTATCCTGTGATACTCTAGAGGCAATTGTATGAATCGTGGAAATATCGTTGTTACACTCAGTTTAAAAACAGCGACCACTTAGATAGGATTTTAAGATGATGTAATAATCAGTGGGGATGCTAAGTTTAAGTTTGTATAGTAAACCGACGTTCCAAACCATGCTCGTACAATATCGAAGAAAGCTGCAACACAAACGTTTTGAAGTATTTTGCCGAAGAGACAGTAGATTGTTATAGGAGGTGCAGGCAGCATAGTCAGGTACTACACTTCCACTTACTTGTGTGTTGAATGCACGTAGTATATCCTGAACTAATGTTGTTTGGAGCTGCGGCTGCACCATGTGGTCGGAAGCTGATAATACTGCTCTTGATACAGAATTTCTCAAGATAACGTCTAGGGCTCGGAGAATGTCGGCTGACGCTAATACAAGGTGATTCATATTGAATAGTACAAAAAAGGAAGCATACATATGTAATTGTTATATTTTGATAAATCAGTGAAAGTATAGTTATCCAAGTTTCTTTATAAGTTCTGTGTGTGTCCCTGCGGTGGCACGGCAAATATCTGTGCAGTATCACAGTTCTTGACACACTTGTGACGGAACATCATTCGTTAACATTTGGAACACTTCAGTTATCTTTTACTTTATCTGTCGTAAGCCCAGGGCAATTAAGGGACTAACGCTTTATCTTTAACAATTCTTCATAGCAAAAAATTACGAGGGGTTAGATCTCGGTGGACAACAAAGCAGTGGTTTATCCCTTGAACGAGGATGGTCAATCCAGCGATGGTGTAGAATATCGTTCAGGTACTGAGGTACGTTTATGTGCCAATGTGGTGGATCACCGTCTTGATGCAGAATCGAGCCGGGAACAGCTTCCTCCAACTGAGGTAACAACCACAATTATGTAATTTCTCGGTAAACGCGGCCTTTAATCCATTTTCCACGAAAAAGAAAGGACCAAAAACACATGTTGGAAATTGCGCGGGAAACGTTCACTATTGAATCTTGTTCCATTGTACCGTGCGGATTTTCCATGCCCCAAACGCTTAAATGATGCTAATTAACTGTACCTGAAGAGTGAGAAGTCGTTTCATCCGTAAGTACAAGTTAGTTCGCGGAACCATCTATCTCCAGCATATCTTGCAAATTCTCAGAAACAACTTTACTCAACAGTTTGCCAGAACGTTTTAACGCCTGCACTATCTGAAAGGTGTATGGCCGAAATTGTAGACGTTCTCTTAACACACCACACTGATGTATGAGTTCAGAACTCGCACGATGCGTTGAGTTTGGGGGACTCTGTAAAAACGTTTCACGAATTCTTTCAAGAACGGGTTTGCTGAGCTGGATTCTTTCATAAGCAGCCCTTCTCCTGAAATCGCTTCACACTCCGTTCAATGTTGTGACGATGAGGTGGTTATTTACTCATTTTCGTGCGAAAATGTCTTTGATCGACGACGAACGAAGAAGTTGCGGCGTATTTCATAGCATATTTCCTAGACAAGATGGAGGTAGAACGGGATATTAGTGCGACAGCTAATCAGCAACGGTGTGTCAGGATCTTGTGGAAATTGTCGATAATGGAGGAAGAATAGAAGCGGTAGTTATATATTTCTCAAAGTCTTTCGATGTATTACTGCAAAAAAAATTGTTTGCTAAACTTATGGACTCGAGATTAGACAATTAATTATTTGAATGGATGAGGGAATTGTTCAAAAATACTTAGGGTCCGGGTAAATGAGAAACTATCCGATCCAATAGAAATTACATCCGGTGTACCACAGGGAAGTGTAATCAGTCCAATAATGTTCTTGGCTTTTCTGAATGACCTATCGACGGGAATAGATTCTAAAGTTAAATTGTTCGCGGACGACTGCATAATTTACAAAATTATAGAGAATATAGATGATGAAGTCGTTCTTCAAGAATATTTTGATCAATGTAAAAAAATTAATAAAATGAAAACAAATCTATCTAATAGTAAAACAATTATTTTTACCAACAATAAAATTGTTTCTCCGGGCAATATAAAATAAGAAACGAAAGAGTGCCTCTTGTTGAAACTTGCAAATATCTAGGCGTAGCTTTTAATTAGAAATTACACTGGGGCGAACACGTAAACTTCGAGGCGAGGAACAAGATATTGAAGAAAATTACAAGACAGGCAAAGGCAGCCGCTTACACTTCTATAGTTAGATCTGTGATAGAATACCAGCCAGAAAGCTGGGGTTTTGTGTGGGGACGAAACTAAATGGGAATCACTCGGTGATAGGATGAAGAAAGGAACACACTACAAAGTTTGCAAGGACGAACCGGCCCCGACAGAAATTAGGGAGCAGATAAGTATAACTAAATTTTTCTCTAAAAACGACCATAATTATAAAATAAAGGAGAAGGACCAAAGAATGGTCCTTCGTAAACAGAGCGATAAGGAACTGGAATGCTTTGCCTGCAAGGGTACTAGAGGCTTGCCGTAGGAATACAAATGTTTTTAAAAAGAAGTTAGAAACACTGAAAATGTAGGTGTTTATTTTTTTGAAAAAGGACATAAAAAGTTTTAAATTGTGATTTAAAAAAATTTGTTTCTGTAATTTATCTTTGTTCTTTTTAAAAAAATTATTTTTTGTAGTTGCATCAAATGCAAGGGCATTAGTGACGATTAAGAAAAACTTATATGCATGTAGGGGTGTCACAGTCAGGTTTATGAAACAACACCCAAGTCCATGTCAGGGTTCGAAGCCGGGACCCTGCTAGCCACTCGTTCACGGGATGTCGGTTTTGTACTTTTACTTCATCAACAAATTATCTTTGTACTTTAATTTTACCAACAAATTGCCACCGGGTAAATGCCGGCCTGTAGTAAAACAATAAATACAAATACAGAAAACGCTTCCTCCTTCATGAATGGCGCTTATTTGATAAACGGTGCCTCTAACGGCAAGTTCATATTATTATCACCAAACTTCTGTAATTTCTATTTCAGAATTAAAACAGCTAAATAAGTAACAGAATTTGTACTACGCTTTTTTTGCCCCATTCAACATGAAACACCCTGTGTAACGAGATCACTGACATAAATTGTTTATCGATTTGATTAATATTAAGGTAAATGTTAATATATTAAGTTGTATTATAGGATATATTTTAAGTTTACATTAATGCTGTTATGCGATCATTGTCACTTGTCCTGACGCACGCTCATTTCAGTACTTCGTATGCGCTATAAAGTGCGAATTCGTAGACACAAATTGGCGTGATCGTCCGCACAGGACAAAGGATCGTCGAGAACTGGAGTAAACATTTAACGTACTTCAATATACGGTACAGTAGACGTGACCGTTAAGTATATACTAACCAACAGTTCCACAGGCAATCCGAATCGAAACTCTCTCGTTACGCTACTTCCGTATATTTAATGTATATATGCTTTGGTTTTAGTGTAACTCGTCTTACGTTACTTTGAAAATCTCCAATAATTATATGTAAATTTATAATAGAGGTGTATGCTCTCAAGCTTAATCTCTATAGTAAAATTATGTGTATGTTCCGCATACATATCTAAAGGAGTAGACCAATTTCGACCATATTTGGTACATGTGACCTTTGCAATCCGAAAATTAGCATTGTTGGGGTAAGACTCGACTACCACTCCTAGGAGCGGGACTGGAAGGGGTAGAAAAATTTTAATAAGCAAAAACAGCCATATTTCCATCATATAAATACATTATGAGTTCTATTAATTTAATAGTGTGTTCTCCGATACTGATAGCGTATAATTTCAACCCCTTTCTTAATTTAAGGGGAGTATTCTTCGGGGTGGGGTGGAGGGGCAAAACATAAAAGTAACCTGAAATCAATCTGAATTGGGCTCTAAACCGGTGTAATGTGTGCCTCTGTGTTTAATTCTGACATAAAAATTCAATTCAAGTATAGTCAAACTCCTAAGAGGGGTTGGAAGGGGGTAAAACAGACTTCCCTATGCTATCATTAATTGATGGAACAATTAACATCCAATTTTGAACGATTGTTCTTGGCGAATCGGATTCAACACACTTAGGGTGATACGTGATTACCACCACTGAGACAGGGGTGGGGGAGGCGATAATTTTGAAAAATCCATAAAATGTTATTTCTTTCTAACATATTTTTGGTTCAATTAATTTGATAGCGTTTTCGCTAAATTTGTTTCCGTATAATTATAACCCTATTCATCGTGAGAATGTAGAGGGTGTCATATGATAAAATTAAAATAGTCAAGTTTGGTATCGAAATCGGTGTTATGGGAGTCTTTTAGTTTGATTCTGACATTTAGAATGTCAGTTAAATTTGCGATTCATCCCCTAACAGGGTTATGGGACGGGGTAAAACAAACTGCTTCGTAATACATTTAAAGTACAGAACAATTTTGATAAAATTTTGTTTCCATATTCCTCGCAACGTAAAACAAAACACTTAAGAGAAAATGATAGGCTACAAGGGGATGGGGTGGAATTAGTGGAAATTTTACATGTAATAAAGGTTCATATGTGAGTAGGAAAAATATTCTTAAGGTCAATAATTTTTATAGTGTTTTCGCGACAGTATTTGTAATTTCAACCCCTTCCAGGTTGTGAGGGGTGAGGGTCGAAATGAGTCATATGAAAATAACAAGCAAACTATTGAGTAGTGTCGAAACCGGTGAAATGCGATTCGCTATGTTACATTATGACCTTTAATATGCGATTTAATTAAGTTGGGGACAATTTTTATTCTGAAAATATAATTATCTGAAAATCAGACAGTAAATTTTTCCTGGTATGAAACAATATTTTCAGAGGTGTATCGAAATCCCGTTGCTTCAATACGTACTATTATAATTCGAGGAAATCTTGCAGCAGATGCTGCTGGAATTTTGTGAAGGGTTTAATGAATACAGGCAACGATCTGTACGCCGCTAAAACTCGTGAATTGGATGAGCCATTGTTTCGGTTGATTGTAAAACAAGGATCGCGTTTCATTGAACAGCTTTATAGTTCCCAGTCAGCTCTTAATTTCAATAACTGTAAACAATAAACAAGCGCTCATTGTTCTTATAAGGTTACACGCTCTGTTTCTGCGAAGCCTTGGGCTGTGTATTTCAATTGAAATGTGACCCATGACAGCGCTTCAGTACCATAATTAGATAATAAAGCGTACATTTGACTTCGCAAATTACAAGAATTCAGACCAGCGTGCTATTGTTTTTGGCAATGGTAAATAATGTATCTGAATATCGGACTGATTTTTCAACACCTGCGCATTGAATATGGTAATCTACTTTGGGCATAAGTTCCTTAAAGTTTTCTTTATATAATGTTTATAAAATCAGATATTAATTTTTTATTGAATTGACAATTACCTGTAAATTATCATATCAAAACCTTTGTTTTAATCTACAACTTCTTTCCCACTTTTTATGAGATATTCAGCTATCCCTGAAATTATCTTTCTCCAGAATCCAAAACTTCTCCTCATGTTAATACGTGAACTACACGTTAGAAAAAATATACATAATGTGAAAGAAGAAATACTGAACTTATAAGTATAATCACTGGTATTAAACGCCTTAAAATATCATAATATATTGGTAAATCTGAAGTGCTCAAATTTCTATGTTACGTTTCCGATTCAAATTTTATTGTATGTTGTTCTAACCGCAACAGTTATCTGTTTTTGTATCCAATATTAATTATTGACAACTTGTAGATGATACAAACTTCTACAGAAACTTTGTTGAGTAAAGATTTTATAAAAAGTATTAATTCTCTGGTGTTGATCGTTAAATATATTTGGTTAAGACTAATCGACGTATCCATACTTAATGATATGGTATTTAATAATAAATCCAGTTCGTTTTCATTACCTTTATCAAAATATTTTGTTGTCATTTTAAAAATATACACTTAAATGACTCCTGTAATTTTCAGGTTTTATGAAAGTAAAAATCATTATCTCTGTTGCCAGAAATAATCTCACTGTGAAGATCATTATTATAAACAATTGTACCTATAATTATAATCCACTGGACTGACATTTTTTCTCCTCCGTGCTATAGGTAAACAATTCAGTGAATGAACACTTTACATTCAGGTTCTCAGATTTCTTTATAGAATTATTGCCGTAACCCCCAATACCACTTTTGTTGATAATGTCTTTTGTAACGCCAAGGAAAATATGTTTGCATCATTTTTAAGGTTGGTACAAATAAACAAAAAGTACGAAAGTTACAGTGAATAAACTCAGCCCCATGATTGGAACTTACGCCTCAAGTACTAAAAACAATTCACCAAACCAAAATACATTAAAGTAGAGCAATGAAATTAATAAAAGTTCTCTAAAATTATGACTGTACAGCCTATGGAAAAGAATATATATTTCTATCAGCCCAAGGTTGCAAGGTAGAGAGATGCATACGGCGGTATAATATAAAAACCACTTGAGCTAGAAGGAAATCAAAAGAATAAAAAAATTCAAAATCGTTTTGACAATCTTAACCTAGGTTCTTTACTTTTAGAGAAAGAAAAAGATCTAGTTGGTATTTTTTAAATGCATTAATTCCCTTAAAATTACTTTAAGAAATTTAGCAACGCTGCACATAACTATTGTTACCTGCAAATGAATATTTTCTACATTGAAAATAGTAAATGATTATTTAATAAGCATATCTAATCATGTTGGACGTTGGACATGAATTGAGTAATAAATTAGATTTGAAAAAAGTTATTCCCGATTTTGTAGTAAATAAGCTTGGAAAGCGTTTTGTTCGTGTTTTAAATTTATACTTAAATTATCTCTGGAACTAGTTGCAGTTTTAAGTTCATTATCGTTAACTCATAAAAGTATTTACTGTATTATCTTGGGATAAAAGTTTTAGCAATAAAAAAATTAAGAGTATACATTTTTTATTTCAATAAAAAATTTCGAAATTTTATATTCGTATTGTTGCTGTTTTTCAATTAAATTGCATTTTATAGTTAACACGGTACTTTAACACATTTAGAAGCTTTTCATTGTTTTTTGTTTCTTTCTTCGGCGGAAATAACGCTATACCAGGCTCGGAACTAGTCAACGACTGGCAACTATTGGCTTAACAATTATTTTCTCAGGAATGGAAAAAACATAATTAACGGATGTATGCTATGTATTAGAAAACGAGAATAACTTATAATTGCATATGTAACATCTTATTTGTGAATTAAATAAACAAATTGGCATCTCTTGTCAAACGTTTACGTAGGCACGTCGCAATGGTAACATGATACGAATTGGATTACTAATAGGTGACTTTCACGAAATATAAACGTAGAAATCGTCTTCATTCTTCTCTACACTGTACATTTTTCATTTCACTAAGAAATTACCGTCCTTAAAATTTCTCTCTCATAACGAATCCTTGAGTTTGTCTCACAAAAAGTAAGAAAGTATGAGTGACTAAGACTAGAATTCCAGCGGCTGATGGACCTCTGTAAAGGAGGTAAACAAAATCTCCAAAAACCGTAAATATATATTGGATATTCCCCATCCTCGCCTAAGAGCTTTATACTAAAGGAGGCAAACAAAATCTCCAAAAATCGTAAATAAATATTAGTTCTTTCCCATCCTCGCCCAAGAGTTTTGTACTACTAAATATTTTTAAGGTTAAGAAATACGACTGATGCCGGAACGATTCTCATGCCAACATTCCTGTGAGTTTCAACTATCTTTCCCACGTAACGGAAATAGGAAAGCCTCATCCTAGTGATATGTCAGCGCAGTGTGAACACAATACAGACGCTGATTAGGGAGTCTGATCATAAGAAACCTCATTACGAGTCTGGCTGTCGATGAATACAGTCGTCCACCAGGGAGTTGGGAGCTGGGAGCGGGCCAGCAGGAACTGAGCTCCGCCATTGTCGCCAAGTACACTTTGTAGTTCGTCGCCTTTCTGAAGTCGCGCCTGCCACAATACGAGACGGATCCCAGGAACCTGTGAAAGAGTTCTGTGCTCCGGCTTTGTGTTAAGGCGAGCGCGGAGACAGATATACACGCCGAGATGGAAGAAACCTTGTCAATTCCAGGGACACATTGCTTGTTTTGTCGTCGCGTCTCCCAGGGGGAATCTGTGACGCCCTCTTTGTTTTTCCGCGCGAGAGATTCCCTCTGCTTTAAAATTCTCAACAGCATTTTCGATTTGCCAGTCCAGGAGACGAGGACCGTGAATCTGATTGGGCTTCTCTCGCGGCCTCCCCGTGTTTTCCCGCTCGTTGGACACGTCCCATAGAGTCCCATGGGGAAGGGAGGGAGACGGACGCTCGCCTCTGACATCACGCGTCGGGACGCAGGCGCAAGACGAAATTTGCTACCGTTCTGTAACCTCTCGCAAATTACGTAACGGGGTACAGAGCAATATCAGAAGAGAGGGGACAGAGCATCACATCCCGACCCCTAAAACAGAAGAGATAACTTTAGTAATTCTCACAAGAAAAACAAGGTAGTTGTTTACAAATTTTATTGGATGTAAGATAAATGATTCACAACAGGAAGGGAAACTCAGAGTCTAGACTTCCTCCATCTGGTTTTCCTTCCCCCCTTGGCCTTAGGTCAAGGATTTTAAATTAAGACTTCCACAAAACGAGACGACCTTAGTCAGTTTCAGGGGTGTTTCCGCGTCATAGAATAGAACTTGGGCATATGGTAAGAGTTGTATGCTGATCCCATTATACACGTCGGACAGCTGCCCCTCAAGTTTGTTGCACACCCACATCGGAAGGGCGTGAGAGTAGTGCCAAACGCCCGATCTGATACAGGTTTCCCTACGATTTTCCTGAAAAAATTAAGGCGAACCGCTGGATAGAATCCTTAAACAACAAGAATAAAATACAACTGGCTTTTTCCACTGCCCTGAGGAATAATTACAGCCCACCCCACTTCACACTTCCATTAACAATCATCAGATTCTCGCCTTCCCAGTCAATATGTGTAAAGGTACCAAGTGTTAATGTCCAAAATTAGAACTAACCATACTAATTTCCCCCATAATTTCTTAATTTCCAGAGCGTCTCAACCGACCTTCTTGCAGAGTTCAGTCTATTACACTACGGAACATGTCTTGCTACACTGCCCTTCTCTCATCGCCATCAGAAGGAAACACTTTGGAGCCCAATCACCTTCCGATATCTCGTTTTACTGCCAAGAAATCAACAATCTGTTCAAGTTCTTGGAAGTTACTGATTTGTTGAATCAGATCTAAGAAAACGTTAATTGAATAATAAATAATTTGATGTATTTATTCTGGAGTCGCCAATGACGCCACCAGTTGACGGACTTAAGAAATAATGATTTAAAAATCCTTAGTCAACCATTGGCTAATTTCCTCTAATTTTTACATCCCCCTTTTACATTATAGCGGAGAGTCACCAAAGTGAATAACACTCCCGTAGCCCGAATTTCTAAAAATAATAATAATACCATTATTTATTCCCAGAAGGAGCAAATGGGATCCTTCATTACTTGAAAATTTACAAAATCGTTTTTACAAACTACAGATAAGAACATATAAGGAAAAGTGTACATAACTAAACATCGGGGATCACAAATTAACATAATAATACTTTAACTTTACTAAAGGTATAAAATTTACTGAATTTATGCATTAGGTAAATAGAAAGAACTGAATAACCAAGAATAGGCCCATCCGTAGAAACTCCTGGTCGTACATGAAGCACACAAAGAAACGACCAGAAAAATAAAACGGAAAATACCCAATAAATAGTTTAAAGTTTAAAGAACAACACGTACAGAAAAATTTATTTCTAAGGAGAAAGATCAAGCAATAAAAGCCATGCAGCGCTCTTCTCTTGAATATGTTAGATTCCTGTGCAGTGTCCTAATGGAATTAAAGTTTGTTACGTTACTTTACTTACTCTTGTAAGCATGGAGAATATTGTGACAGGAATCTTTCGCTCTTTTATTTTTGTAAACGGAATTGGCGTTTACAAATATATTTATTAGTTGAGTACATTAAAATATATATTATTTGAAAATAAACAAGTTCAAATTTGGAAATGAAGTGCCAAAAATATAGTTTTCTTTCATCTATAAAATAAAAAAGGATGTACATTTGTAATTATTTATATAAGTTTAAACGCGAGGACAGATCCTAACAAAATTTTATAGACATTTTTATAACCAAATAAAACTCTTATCCTAAACGTATAATGAATTATATTTTAAATAAGTATACGTAAAGTTTATGATGTCCCTATCATCGAGTCAAATAGTCCCTCCATTTTTTTAAGAAAAACAATATAATGCCAATTTGTTTACAGTGATATAATCTCACATTTCTTAAATTATATTCTACAAAATATGAGCATATTTAACAATTATAATAAGCAATTCAGAACATATTTTTAATGCGTAAGTTCGTAAAATATGAACACATGGAAGGATAAATAAAAAATAGTTTGCTTACGCAGCTTCAGAAAATATGAAAGAGATAAATAGCCATAGGTAATATTTTTTATTATTACCAATTAATAGATTTGTTATCATTTGCTAAGAGCAACGCAATAATTTACCAGTTTTTTAAGCCAAATTTTGAGGTTCTACGGCTGTTCGTACATGTTTAACTCGTAATTCATAATATGAGTATGAAATGCATGATAATTCAAAAGTGTTTCATTTTACATTGTAAATTTGGTAACAGATATTTAAATAATATAATATATGCTATCCAATTTTTTAATAAAATATTGACTTTAGAATAACGTAATTTATTGCAGTGTTTGTGATTGATAATAAATCATCTCATTTGGAATTGGTGTTTCTATAAAATACTTATATTTCTCATCAATAATTTTAATTTACAACTCTAAATTATAAGGAGATGATGATCTGCTTGTTGTGAAGTACCTGGCCCTCGATGCGAGTCGTTCATGGACCGGCTTTTGGCATTATCAGGTTATTCGTTGGCCGTGCAGCGTAAAGCCCGGCATGCTTATTGTCTACGACTGGCGGGGACCGAGGACCTAATAAGATTTCCTCGCTTGCTGATTCTGTTTGAGAGACGGATGCTGGGCTAAGAGCTGCACTAAATGGGATGTGTGGTTTTATCCGCAGCAAACACGCAGGTGGGGCGATCAATTTTTCACAGGGAGGAAAAGATTTTTCGCATCCATTTACCGACTACGACTCGAGAAATCCCGGCCTACATGACCGACGATATAAACCACAACGACCTACTGTACATTACTTAGATTAACCATTTAATGAACAATTACTATATTTTATAAACATCCAAAATTATTAAAATGGTTTTCTCGAAATTATATAATATATTCCAATATTTAATAAAATGGTAGCCGAGTAAGTAGCTTCTAAATATACGTTTATAAATTTTATATGACTTTCTCTCATTTCTATAGGTGATGTATGCTGTGTGTGATTTTTATATAACTACAATTTTTGTTTATCATGTCGGGAATGCCTCGCACTCTCTCTGGGTACTTTTTATCAAAGTTCTCATATGCCGAGACACCTTCACCCATTTTAGGAGGTATATGTACCGGGGTCAAAGACCTTGGGCATATGGCAAGAGCTGTCCGCTGATCCCATTGGATCAGTCAGCCAACTGCCTCCTGAAATTGGTGGAGACACGGAGAAGGGAATGCTGCGTCCCCACAGCAGACTCGTCTCCCGTCATTTGGAAGGGCGTGAGAATAGTACCCAATGCCCGACCTACCTGATGCAGGTTTTCTAGGGTTTTCCCTGCATCTCTTTAGGTGAAACACCGGGTAGGATCCTTAAACCATAGCCCGGGGGCCCTAGTTAACCCTTGGCTACCTTGCTCTACCTTCCGCATCCCCCCTTTTCAATTCCCTTCCTATGCTATTAAAGGGGAGTTGCCTCTTACAGGATCACCCTCATGTAGCCTGTAAACCAAAAAAAAAATTAACGTGACTAAACATAAGGGTGTTTTCATGAAGACTAAACTAGTATAATTACAGCTGCGTGAATTCAGATAATGCCTCTAGTTTACGTAGAATTTATTAAAATACGAATAAAAGGTCATCCTTTGTGTAAAAGGCATCCAAAACTCGCAAGAATTTCATAGATGATGCACTCTATTTCAGTAATTAATGCATTTAAACGAAATTAATATACGTTATGAATCTGTACCAAAAATTACTTTTTTCTAGTAAGACTCCATAGAAAACGAAAAGTCTATTAGTTATTTTAAGCAAGAGAAGAAATACTGACTTTACAGTCTAATTTTAGAAGGCAGAAAAAGGAAAAACAGGCTTAATTTCCTGGCATTTGTATATTTAAAAAAGGCCTTCGACAAAGTGAACTGGAAGACACTATTAAGCATTTTGAAGACGACGAGCATAAAATATTCAGAAAGAACGCTTATACATAACCTCTACAGAAGGCAGTCAGCAGTAATTACAATTTTAAGATCAAGATAAGGAAGCAGAAATCAAGAAAGGAATAAAAGAAGGATGCAGCCTGTCGCCCACGCTGTTTAACTTATACATAGAACAGGCAATGAAGAAAGTTAAAACGGAATATGGAAAAGTAATCATACTGAAGGAGAATAATTAAAAACCCTACTGTTTGGATTCGGAAGAAAACTTGGAAAGAGTAATAAATGGAATGAATATGGTCCTGGAAGAAGAGTTCAATATGAGGGTTAATAGAGGAAAAACTGCAGTAATGGAGTGTAGTATGGGAAAAAATGGTATAGCAAAGGGTGATTGGGAAAGGATATTTTGACGGAAGTTAAGTAATTCTACTACTTGGAAAGCTTAATAACTAGAGATGGTAGAAGTATAGTAGCCATAAAGAGTAGGATAGCACAGGGAAGGAAGACTTTTTAAACAAACGAGTAATTTACTTACAAGTAATATAAGTGTGAATATTAGAAAATCGTAGATACAAATGTTCGTATGGAGCGTGTGAAACATGGACGGTAGGAGTTGCAGAAAGGAAAAGAAAAGAAGCTTTAAAAATGTACTATAGAAGAATGTTAAAAATCAAGTGGATGAATAGAGTCACTAAAGAGGAAGTGTTAAGCGGAATAAGAGAAGAGAGAACTATATGGAGGACTTTATCCAAGAGAAGGGATAGATTAATAGACTATTTTTGAGACAATAGGGTCTAGTAAAATTAGCATCAGAGGAAAGTGTGGGCTAAGAATAGAATATATATTAAAAAGAATTTTTGAAATACGACGTAGCACTTACAAACTATGATTTTGGAGTAATAAGACAATTATTCCGCGTTTATAGAGAAAATAAATTAAATAATGAAATTTCTATACATTGCAAGAAGTAGGGAGTTGCTTTCGTTTAAGTTATTATGCAGCGGTGGAACGTCAGTTTTAGAAATGTAGAGAAAAATAAGGAAGCCAAAATTTGTAGTTATAGTTTTAATTTAACTCTTTGTAAGAGAATGAGTTACTGAATAAACACAAAACTCCATACTTGTTCTCAACTTGAATACACACAGTTCACTGTTACTCCGTATAATTAAATTATGTTCTTATTTTTTGTGTTTATCTCTCTGTGTGTATTATAATTATATAAAACTAAATGGAGATTAGGACAAACAAGAGACACTTTATTTAAAATATAGTTTATAATAATAACACTGTCTCGTTACCTTCCGCAGATTGTTTCATTACTAGATCAAATTGTAAAAAGAGATTATATATATATATATATATATTATAAATAAAACACAGGGAACCCGCTCAGTTCTTTAATTAAAATATAACAAAAAGTTTATGTTGCTAACAAGACAAAACAATTTAATAAAACTGTACAAAATTTATTTCTGTTAATATAACCATGACACTTCTGAACTAAACAGAAATACGGTTTATTTAATCGTCTTATTTATTAGTTTATTTTTTGATTTGTACTATATTTGTTCTTAATATTTCTGTCTGTTATAATTATTGACAAAGATAATAAGTAATGGTAAAGACGTCTACATAGTATTAAGTTTTAAAATCTCGTTTAAAATTTTTTATATTTATCCGTTATCCGTTATCCTTACTTTTGGCCAACGTTCTCTATATTCTTTGCTCTTCTCTTATTCTACTTATAACTTCCTGATCAGTGATTCCATCCTCCCATTTGATTTTCAGCAATCTTCTATAGCATCACATTTTAAATTCTTCTATACTGTTCCTTTCTGAAACTCCTACCGTCCACGTTTCGCATCCATATAACGCCACACTCACATGAATATTTATAGCAATGATTTCCTAATATCCACACTTATATTACCCCTTAGTAAATTCCTCTTTTTTTGCGAATGCCTTCCTTATCTGTGCTATCCTACTCTTTATGCCTACTATACTTCCACCATCCCTAGTTATTCTGCTGCCCAAAAAGCAGAATTCCTTAACTTCCTTCAAAATATCCCTTCCCAATATAATACCTTTTGTTATTCCTCTATTTTTGGTATTTCTTCTATTAATACTGATGTTGTACTCTTTCTCTAAGACGACATTCATGTCATTTATTATGGTTTCCAAGCCTTCTTCTGACTCCCCTAATGCCACAATATCATAGGAAAACCTTAGGGTCTTTATTTATTCTCCTTTGGAGAATGATGCCTTTCCTTTTTAACTTTCTTCATTGATTGTTCTATATATACGTATGTATTTTATACAGAAAAAAGTAAGCTTAGATTCGCGGAATCAATTTTTATTAGTATTCATAGAAAAAGTAATAAATTTCAGAAATGAAGGAAATTAAATTGGAACCCAATACATTGAGACTATCAATAAATTAAAGTCATTATAAAATAATTCTCAATATAAGGTAAATATAATTTATAAAATATAATTTATTACCAGTATATGTATAATTTTAGCTATATACTTAAATAATTATTCCATGTTAATAATACGCTGTCGAACAACTGATAGTTGAAGACCTTGCTTATACCGATGCTGTCTACCAGTTTTAACCAGACGACGTGTTAAACAACCCAAATATTTTAAAAGTTAACAAACTGCGGATAATAGGGTTAGAATTGAATTGTTTTAAGTACAAGGTATGTAAAAGTTTTTATTTATATCCTTTTAAAAAACTTATATATCATATTTCTATAAAAACTTTTTCAGAATAGAATTGTATCCAATAGAGCGATTGATTTGTACACCAATGTTCTTTATATTAGGATGAATATGGCAGTATAAGCTCCCAAACGATACCACTTTTAAAATTAAATAACTTCTTAAAGCCGGGACCGACAAAGGGGTTTCTTATTATCCATTACCATCTATATATAAGTTCAACAGCGTGGGCGACAGACTGCATCCTTGGCTTACTCTTGCTTGATTTCTAGCTTTTTTTGTTCTTCAATTCTAATTACTGCTGACTTCCTTCTGTAGAGGTTGTGGATAACTATTCTTTCTCAATATTTTATTCCTCTCCTCTTAAAAATTCTTAGTTCTGTGCTGCAGTTTACATTATCAAAGACTATTTCTAAATAGGAACAAATTTATTGTTTAAACTAAATGCTTATAATTGGCAAGATGTTGGTAGGGGTCAAGGACTATATTGCTAAGAAATTAAACGACCTTGTGTTTGAAAACTTTTATTAGTCTATAATTTTGTTTTTTGTGTATGTTAATCCACTCAACAAAGTGGTGGCGCCTTATAGGTAATATAAATTTATATCAGGTTCAAAACTGTAATACTGTACGCTAGAAAAAGAGTTTTAGATTTTCCTATAACTTGGACTTTTACCGTGAACCAACTCAGTCTAAACCTGGCCAAAGGGCCTTTTTTATTTCGATACATAAGTTACAACTTGGTAGCCGAGTATAGGGATCGTCATTTCCGCTTCTTCGCAGGTGGCGAAACTCATTGCAACTAGTCGGATGATGTAATCTATATATAATATATATCTGTGCCTGTATGTGTACGTAAGTTTATATGCGTAATCAGTACTGGATTAATTTAACATTCTAACAGCAAATATGTACGAGACTGTCAAATATGGATTGCCGTTCTGTGTGATCATTTGTAAATTTGGCTTTACGTCTTACGGTGCTTGCAAGCTTCCATTTGCGTCGCTGGTGATTGCTTACTGCGAATTCACTTCAGTTCTCTCAGCAAAAATAAAGTTCAAGTGTCACATATACACCCGAAAACCTTTTCTTGAGAAATGTACGTGGCTTTCCTCTTAAACATAACACACTTCTTTCTCAGTGTATCGAAAATCTCGTTGAACGCTGGTCCAAGTTTGCAAAGCAGCCGATCTAAGTTGAAAAATGATTCCATTGAAACTATTTTATTTCATCTATGAAAAATTAAAATGTTTGAGCGAGTTACCCTTCATATATATGGTTTTTCAATAAGGGCGGGTCGATGGGTGAAATTGAAACGAACTGTGTGAGGGATTGGCGAAAATTGTTTTTGTATTTGAAAGACCCGTGTATGCCTTTTCAAGGAACAAAGAACTTCGTTAATACCTCACATACAGCTTGGTTTATTCTATTACAATACCGACCCGACATTATTGAAAGCCAGTATATTTTAATTATATATGCAGTGAAATTCTGACTGAGCTCTAATTGTATCTGGGGATTTTAACGGAATTTTTAGGTAGCAATAATTTATTAAGAAATTAACATTCATGGGTCTTGTAGCAATGGAAACAATGTGGGTTGAAATTCTGGTTAAATAAAACTGAAATTACACAGAATCAAGCCTTGCGTCATGTGCCCGTACTGAATTTATAAAAGGCAACTTTGTAAAAGAATACATTAGCTGAAATTAATGCCAAATTTTGACGTTAGTTGTAAAAATATTTTAAATAATTAATTTATGACACGCGTATTTAACACGTCGGAAATTATTGGTTTTTTGTTATTTATGGGATAAGGGAGTTTATGTTTAGGATCATATTGAAAAATTAGTTTCTTGTAAAATAATTGGAAATAAAATTGCTAAAAAATTTAGTATGATATATATTTATTGAATTTTTATAGCTTGCTTGATACAAGAAACTGAACCCGGTGAATTTTCTGTCATGAGAAAGATTGTGTAGTTTGTTTCATACTTGAGAAAATATCTTGTCCCCCGCGTCTTGGTCCGCTTTGGTGCTGAGATTGAACGGAGATCGTAATCTTTGCCGCATGTTTGCTCCCCTGAAGATTAATAAGTGCAGCTCCATCTAGTGGTCAGCGCACAATTATTGGACATGTATCCAACTGTTGCCTGGATTAGCTAAAGGGCAGGGGCTAGCCTTACGGCTACATCCCCAACTGCACAGATAGACCGGTTGATTGATCGAGTGATTGACCGCTATGCTCGTGGAACAGGGATTTTGCAATATCGCCACACGCCCTTTCGAAGAAAATAAGAATAAGAGTAAATTCACGTAAATTTCGACAGAAGAATCAAGAACAAATTCTAGTAAAAAGTTATAATAACCCGAGAATTAAAAATAATACCAGAATAATATATTTCTTGTGTGAAGTTACAAGTTTGTCCTTTAAAAAGTTTAAGCACACAATTATATGCAAACAATATTATGGCTTTAATATTTTATCTCGTTTTTGTATGATTATTAATTTGTGTGTGGTGAAGATCCAACATGCTTCTTATTATTCTAATTTTATATTGTAAACCAGAAGTGTCCAAACAGTGGCACATGCGCCAAACCTGGCGCTTTGGACGATTAAAAGTGGCGCATTGCATCTTACAGCCTGTTTGCATTTCGGACGATAAGCTCCTTAACATTGTTAGAAAGAATTGAACGGTTAGACGTGTATTATAAATAATATTGTAAATAAATACGATGAATGTCCAAAAGTCAGAAATAAATAATAACTTTCTCTGGCAAACAGAGAGAATAGGCAATTCCAAACCGATCTCGTTCCCTGTGTCAACAACTGTAGTTCAGTTATCTTCACCAAACAACATAATGAAGCTATCACCATATCGTACAGGAACATTATTCTTGAGTTTTGTAAATTGGTGCTTCATTAAACTGGCGTAAATTAATTAATTTAACTGCGTCACAGTTATTCCTTTTCGTTCTCTAAGTGAATCAGGTTCTATGATCATGTCTGTTACCAACCCCTAACAATATACATATGAAACTAGAAAATGTATTTGAGCCATGTGGCGCATCTGAACTCGTCCGTCAAAAAACTGGAGTCTGAAAAAGCAAAAGGTTGGCCACCCCTGTTGTAAATTATTTAAAAAATCTAGATTATTTTCTTATTTGCTTTGAAAATATTGTAGTTGCGCTCCTTATTTCATTAAATTAAATCTCTGTATTTTTTTAAAAAAAGCTGTGTAATGATAAATATTACATCATAAATTAATGAGAATCAGTGTGCTTTCATTATACTTAACGTGAAACATTTCTGAAATTAATCTTAATCTAAAATTTAGTCCCTAATCAGGTTTATGCTGTGTATAAAATGTGCTTAGAAATAACCAACAATTTATCTTGTGGTAGCTGTTTCTGATGGCTATTGTGTGATACAAGTACAAGGGTGAACAGTTATTGTAATTTAGTTTGCTTAACTACGTTATGTATTTTGTTGACAACATTATGTAATAATGGTAGGTGTCTTATGGGTTAATTTGGGGATAAGCTGAATGTTATAGTAGATTTAGATTTATTGTTGTTTCCATTAATCCTCGATTGAGGAAATAGGATACGTCATAAATTGAAAATTAAAAATGAACTAAATAAAGTACATAATTAAAGACAAATAAACTTAAAATAAATTAATAAAAGAAAATGTATATAGACAAAAGTCAATATAAACTCAACACGGACACACGATGTGACACACACTGGGAAACACAAACAAGCACATACTGAGGAACACCCAATGGAGTTTTAACTACTTGCAGCTCTGCGACCAGGAAACTGTCCTTCCCTCTGTCGTAGCTCCAGGCGATACATGAAACAAACAAAAGAGCAGAAAAAACTGAATAGAAATTTTAAAGATATGTGATGTGCTATTTTATAAGGTAGCTCATTCAACACTTTTTGCAGGAACCTTGATTTAAATACTAGAAGGACGATTAAGAAAATCCTGTGCCGAGTAAAACGAGCCATTTAAAAGAATAGTTTTACTCTGCTTCACGAAGCTTTTGTAGGTACTATTTTTAACCTCTGGCGGAAGGTGTGTGATTAATTGTGGAATAGCGTAGTATAGTATGATACCTTTTCGGTGGGATTTGTGGACTTCGTGTTTTAGTGTTTTTGAAAATATATTTGCACTACAGCAGTGTAAGTACAGTTAGGTGGGATTGTGTAAACAATAGCGAGGCTTGGTCCCAGTCTTTGCTGAGAAACGGTGATCATGTTATGGTGGTCCAATATTGACGTAGACGATGAGATGATTTTAATTTTGCAGTTGAAAGAATTTTGTCGGCAGATAGCGGAAGTTGAACTGCGACGGGAGCATCTCTAAATACGATGCCTGAAATGTAAACGCGCGCCATTCTTCAGAAATCTAAAGCACTTGCACAAAATGCAGTGCTCCATTTGCGCAGTACGTAAAGGCTTTGTGCTCCGGCTCTGTGTTCTGTGTGACGAGAGTGTACATCAGCGTGGCTCAGCTGTAGAAAACTTCGATGCCTGTCAGCACAGCACAGCCGTTGGGCCGGAGGCGGGGGCGGGAGGAGGAATGGAGGAAAAAAGGCTAGCAATTTGCTAAAGTGGCCGTCGGATGGCGCTGTAGGGTGTGGTGCTGCTAGGAATGGCAATTCTGCTAAATAATGCCCTCACAATCGCTATCATCCTCCAATCAGAACAAAGGACGCTCAAGAACTCGCCACAATAGCCACGAGAAAGGATGTCCCAGACGGTTTTCCAGTATGAGTATGAATAAACAGAAGGCATGTTTGGGAAATGCAGCTCCTTCAACATCGGCAGTGTAAAGAGTCCGGACTTGCTCAGCTGAAATACGCTGCAAACGTAGCCTATGTTTCTAATATTTTCAATGCTTAGCAGAGATCTACATTAAACAAAGACAAAGCATTTAAATATAAGGACTTATGCCAAACATTTCAAGAAAAATATTTTAATTTGAAATATATATATCCTATTAATGTTTTGCTAGGACTTCTATAATATTCAAAAAAATTCAGAAGTTGATTTTGTTCTTCATTTAATTCCTTTTGATCCCAGAGACCTTTTCAGTATCTAATAACTCAAATTCGTAACGGCGAGAATCGTACATATTTTTACATTTAAAATTGATTATATTCTTGAAAATTTAATGCTAGATTTACATTTAGTTCACAATTACTAGTAGATCTTTTCAGGTTAAAATCTCAAGACATATACTGTAGAACATTTTTAGGATTTCATAATGACAATTTATGGAACTGAAGTTTGAAACATTATTTATTAATCAAGTTCAAATGAAATTATTTTTCAGTTATTTTCAGTTCAAATTAAGCTTATTATAAGTATTAAAATAATTTGCTTAACTTATTTAACACATTTTCTCTTATTTATAACACTGCGACGTATATTTTTTACTTACTGGCAGAAAACGTCAAGAAAAATGTTTCACTTCTCTGTTTATGATTATTAAAGAATCGATATATGTTTATGACTGAATAATTCTTGTAATATAATTTCTGATTGTCATAGATGTAACGATGATATATACTCGAGTATTGCAGCATTAAAACGATTCACAAGTCACGATGCAAAATTGAAAATAATTTTTAATTTATGAACTCAAATTTCTGGTCGCGTTAGATGTTTCAAATTATACATACGTGTTATTTTTCCTTTTATAGAACTATTTACTAACATAACTTAAGTCAAAGATATATAACAGTCTCATGTTATATTTTTGGCAATGAAATATTCTTTTTTAGTTGGTAATGGTTATACAGATGTCTTTTCTTCATCTCACTTCGATATATTTATTCATATAGTAATACCAATAATGTTAGTGTTTAATACTCAATAATCCATACGAGTCACTCTTCTGTATTCATTTGAAGAATATAAACTATGGAAAGATACTCTTATTTCGTCAATTAAGTGTCGTCTTTTTTACACTGTTACACTCAGAAGGTATAAATATTGAAGGATTAACTAATTGTAGGAGGTTTGCTAATAAAGATATTTATCTGTAAACCGACTATGATAAATACTTTACACTGAAATCCATGGATGTTCTCCGGTACAGTATACATACTGGGCGGTAGAAAGTAGCCGTACTTTAATTTCCTATAAATACACGAGGGAAATCAAAATGATTTATTTACAGAGGTTTCGAGACATTTATTCCAGAACGGAAAACAGTTAAAACAATGATAATTAAATAAACGTTTGGCCTGTTTATTTTTATTTGAAATTTTCTTTAAATAAATCTCAGTGAGTATTGTACTTAAACACTTTAAGAAAATAGAAATTCTGAGAGATTTTTTCCAGTGACTTCTGAACAGATTTTTATTATTTGACATTTTTTGGGGAAAATATATTTAAGCTGATAGGTTTTAATCAGTCATGCCATTTAATAAACCAAAATTTTATAATAATTTTGATTTCAAATTTTTTATTCAATTTTCAAGGATCTTTTGGTACATTCCATAATCATTAACAAATTTAAAAACAGAAATTAATTGAAACATTATGAAATTATGTGGAAATTGTACAATATAAAAATAAATTTTGTTTTAACATGTTTTCAATCTTAAACCTACTGTACATCCCTCAATTGTCAATTAATAATTTTGTATGTAATTATAATTTCTACTAAATAAAATATGGGAAAAAATTGACAGCTGAGGGTATGTACAGTAGATTTAATATTTGAAACATGTTAAAACCAAATTTGGTTTTATATTGTGAAAATTTCAGATAGTTTTGTAATGTTTAAATTAATTTTTGTTTTTAAATTTGTAGATGACTATGGTATACGCGGAAAGCTCCTTCAAAATTGAATAACAATAACTGAAATCAAAATTAATATACAGTTTTGGTTCATTAAATGGCATGACTGATTAAAGCCTATTATCATCTAAATTAAAAATAAGCCATTTGAAATTTAAACAATTCCTTGAGAAACGTTATTAGTTTGCAAAAATTGAGTAATTACAGCAATGAAAACGGTATAAAATGTTTGTTTTTCTTAGTGGACTTGAACGTTGACAAACATTTTAAATGTTTCCTTTAAACAGGATATATGATTTTGTGACCTTGTTAATACCCGTTCCGTTACATATTGTTGCTAAGAGAAGGGGAAGGATAAAAATATTCGTAATTCGAACTGTGTTATCATTTTATGGCTTGTTACAATTTGTTATTCGTCTCTTATTTTATACCACTTCGTCATTTTTACAAGAAAAATTAATTTCCTAAGAACTTTTTGTTCAATATAAACTAAATTCTGACATCAATAATCAAATAAACCGCAAGTTTAAATACTGTTTATCTGCGGCAATATAAACGTTTTAATTAATTAATGCTGTATATTTCATTTGACATTACCGGGACGGAACAATATACTCGGCTAATTTCAGATGAAAGTGTTTTAAACGACGTCGACACAGCGTCAAATGCAAATGTAAACGAAAACAATAAATAGTCGGTGGTGCAGAGGCGGCGCGATTGTCGCGTTTATTGCGCCGAGTAGCCTCGTGCTCAGTTGACGCAATTACCGGTACGGGATTGACACCGCAGTAACATTTTGCGATCGGTTGGCCGGCGGTTTGGACCTCGACAATCGCATTAAATCGCTCGCAACGGCCATTGTGCGCGCCGCTGCGCTAATGAGCCGTGCAGCGACTGCAACACACACAGCTTCAGCAGCCACGGACAGTTCATTTCAACGTGCAACTGCATTACTTTAGGCTGGCCGTTTTCATCCGACGCAATTGAATTTTGAAAAATACTGTGCCATATTGTAAGAATTATACGGGCTTGAAAATATAACGCAATATTGAAATGTTTAAAAAACGAAAAAGGTTTAACAATTTATCGGGTGCTATATTGGCCGAAAATGGCATATAGGAAGATGGATGTCAACGATAATGCGAGATTGGAGAAGATCAACTTGGTTTTAGGAAGAATGTGGGGACAAGAGAAGCAATATTGACTTGGCGTCTAATTTTGGAAGACAGGATAAGTGAAAACAAATTACATTCATGACATTTGTAGATGTAGAAAACGTGTTTGATAATGTGAACTGGAACACGTTATTAAGGACTCTGAAGCGCACTGGAATTACATGTTGAAAAAGAAGGCTTATACATAACCTCTACAGAACACAGTCTGCAGTAATTATAATTGATGATCAAGAAGAGAAAGCAGAAATCAAGACAAGAGTAAGACCAGGATGCAGTTTGTCACCCATATATATATATATATAATACTGAAAGGAGAAGAAACAAAAACCCTGCGCTTTGCGAAAGCATTGTGGTATTAGGGGAGTCAGAAGAAGACTTTGAAACCATAATAAATGGCATGAACGTGGTCTTGGAGAAAGAGTTCAATATGTCGGTTAATAGAGGAAAACTTAGGTAATGGAGTGTAGTATGGGAAACAGTGTAATAAAAAAGGGTGTTAGACTGGGAATGGATATTTTGAAGGAATTTAAGGAATTCTGCTAATTGGAGAGCGTCATAAGTAGGGATTGTAGAAGTATAGTAGACATAAATAGCAGGATAGCACAGGCATGGAAGGCATTGCAAAAGGGAGGAATTCACTTACGGGTAATATAAGTGTCAATATCAGGAAACCGTTGCTAAAAATTTTCGAATGGAGCGTGGCGTTAAATGGGTGCGAAACGTGAAAAGAATATAAGCCTTTGAAATGTGGTGCTATAGGAGAATGCTAAAAATCAGATGGGTGGGTAGAGTAACTAAACAGAATACGGGAATAGCGAACAATATGGAGAACGTTTACGAAGAGAAGGGATAGATTATTAGGCCACGTTTCAAGATATGAGGGTCTTGTAAAATTAGCATTAGGGGTGAAGTGTGTGGAGTAAGAAGAGAAGAGGGAGGCCAAGGATGGAATGGGCTTAGTAGATTTGCTAGTTATGTGAAAATGGAAAGGGTTTCGCAAGATAGGTTAGCATGGAGGGTTGCAACAGACCAGTCTTAGGACTGAATAACACAACAACAAATTAGCAGATTTGGATAATATGTTGATGAGGTTTGAAGTTAGCGGTAAGGAGACCCAAAAATTGACAAAGTATTACAGAATAAAAGGATATCATAAAAGTCATTTTACAAAAAATTGTTAAACAATATGTGTCCCGTTCCGTCCCAACTCCCCTAATTTTTAAAAATCTTATTGATTTCTTCAAGGAATTTATTTAAAATTTATTAAAAGACTGATTTGAGATATATGATAATAATAAAGATAGGGAAATTATTATTATTTTTAATACAATTCTAATCAGTGTCTTTTTATTGTTTTCAGTACTATTAATGGATGTTTCTGTAGCTACTGATGATTTGGCGGTAGACTAAAAATTTATTACACGTCTGTAGGTAACCTTAAAACGATTTGAATAATTTACGTTTCGGCTAATTTAACTTCAAAAATTTTTGTGATAATATTAGTGTACCTTTCTCTTCTCAAATGCACTGAACATTCATTATAAACATATAAATTCCCCTTTTCTTCTTTATTGTCATATTTTTCTTGGTATATTAAACGTTTCCAAGTCTTCGCAGAGTCTTTTTTTATCTCATACAAGCCTTCTTATCAGGAAAATTTTTAAGGGTCTCATTTCCCCTTTGAAAGTTTTTAACATGTTGTTCACAATTCGTACACTAATTTTTTCAGTTTTTTCCTTTTCTATTGAAGCCATTATTGACTGTAGTGACAGCGTCATTAGTTCTAATTTTAACCATTCTTTATCCAAAAATTCTGTTCTGGAGCGTGTCTTCGATAATTTAAAATGAAATAGCTCGTTTGTCTTCTGCGTATAACCGTCAGAGAAAAGTGACATCCCGGAGCAGACATTTCACCTGAAGATGGCAACGGTGACAGTTGCCGTAACGTCGTGGTATATTTTATCCACAAAAAGAGTTAAATTTTACATCAATTCTAAAAAATAACAGGTTTCATTTTCATTTCCTAAATGCAATACATACATTTTCTGATTTTTTAAATTTACCAATAACTTTAATTCCTTAATTTTATGGTATGGAGAACATGAATTTGTTCCACTTGGCTTATCATCAGTACATGCTTTGTGTAACCATATCGCCAAATAACTACTTGTGAATTAAATCCTTTATGGCATTTCCGTAATACTGGATTAGTTTGGTAATGACTGAATCAGTCAGCTTGACATCTCACGTTGTGTATATTTGGTGCAGAATTGTGTTCAGTTAAGCATAACTTTAAACTAGTGCTTCTGTCGAAGTGAAATTTTCATTAAAATGAAACGAAAGATGTAAATTAAAAATCCGAATAAAACTAAAATAACCGATTATTTAAAAAAAACTGGTGTGCGGACTCCTCAATAAAATATTTATGGATTTTAAAAAAAAGTGTAGTTGTAACAGAATTACAGACCAACACTCAGTTTGCTCCTGTAATATTTTCAGGCTTTTAAATTGTATAAATACAGAGATCTTTTTAAACATTTTCATGAGGTGGAATATAGATCCTTAGTGTGTTTCAGAAATTTTAATGAAAATACAAAAAGGAATGAGAACTACATACAGGCTATTTTCATGCCAATCGTTATTAATTGGATTGAGTAGTTGATTATTCCTTCCTGTCTTACATCAATTTAAAAGCACAGTAAGTCGTTTAAGCATTTACGATAAATGACAAGGAACGAACTCAATTATACATTTGATGTAAGCTAAGATTAAGCGTATTGGAGATGTGGTTGCTCCTTTGAGAATGCCACCCGGCGCACAACCTGCTACGTCAGGAAACAAAACCTTATTTTCGTTTTAAGTAACAGAGAGCACTTTCTTAAACTATAGTTAATTTATGTAATATTTTATTGACTGAATTTAACACTAGAATTGCTATTAGAAAATAGCAATGAAATGATATGAATCAGAACGGGAAACAATATAATGGTCCCAAAAGATTTATTATATACAGTAATAATGTTGGTAGTAAATAAAAAATTTAATTCTTATTCGATTGTCTTTTTCAGCAAGGGGATTACAAAGTAATTAAAAAAGATGGCATAATTTTTACGACCTTAATTATTCAAATGACTAAACAAAAGCAGAGAGAAAGTGTTTTAGTTGTGATATACATTTTTCCAGTCGAAATGTTTCCTTTGTTTGGAGCAGCCCGGCGGACTTTTAAGTGGACCGTTAAAGATTTGGCCACGCAAGCGCAACTTTTCTGAGGCGGCAAAATAAAATTGGTAGCGTTGTGCCCCCGGCGGCGGCCACGGCTGTGTCCTAATGGTGACGGACTTTATCGGGTTGGTTGCGCGGAAAATGACAGTTGCTCCTGCGGGGGCGGGGAAGGGGGTCCGCAGGCTTTCCCCAAGGGGGTTTTACTCCCCTCCCTTACAGCCAACCCTAGCTGGCGGCGGCTAATGTTCTCCTCTCTTAATAGAGTGCGCTGAAAGCTGCACAGCAGCTCGCCTCTGCAGGGCTAAAAGCCATTTAATGAACCAAACAGAGCGGGAGCAGAAAGACCTTGTTAAAGTGATGAGGTCCATCTCTCTCTGCGGAGTCGGGAGAGGGGAGACGGCGAAATATATCTCCAGGTGGCCGAGCCGAGGCCTGCGTTGTAATTTACTTACGCATATTAGCCACGCACCGACAAAGCTTTTCCTCTGATTCTTTTTCCGCAGATTTAGCAAACCTCGTTACGAGCGTCGAAGTGCGGTGTAATGTGAATTACTTTCCTCTTTGCTGGCAAGGAAACGCGCGGCTTTCTGCTTCTTGTTTCACGTCAGACCGTTAACAAACCCCCGGGACTGGCTCACACCCCTCTAAATTTAGACGATTTACGCTTTGGGCCAAAAATAACAATTTAAAACTTCCTTATTAGCCCAATCTCTACAGATTTCTTCTTTTCTGCATATCTACAAGAAACTACCAGCTTGATCTAATCTATTACTTCTTCCCAAACGCTGATGTCACTCACCACACACACAAAAAAGTGTGCAGTGTAACCTTCAGTTTCTTACGTTCAATACGTATTATTAGACCCGTGGCACTGAAACAGCAATACAGTTATATAAATTATAACATGAAAAGTGAGAGAGTGAGACAGAATACAGTGGGAGAGATCTTGAATATAAATTTAAATAAAGCCGAAAAGAGACAAAAATTAGTGAAACATAAAACATAAGTTAAAAGCAACTACATGTTTCGGTCCAGTTATGGACCCTCGTCAGATTGAACTTGTAGTTTCTTATCGGAAGGAATATGTAGTTGCTTTTATATTATATTTTATGTTTCACTAAATTTTGTCTGTTTTTTGCCTTATTTAAACTTATAGTAAACTTACAGATATTAATAACTATTATAGATACTTCCCGGCCCACTTTATGCAACATTAAATGCGGAAATAATTTTTTTTGTATGGCTTTAACCTCAGAAATTAACCTTATACACAATATACTCTTGAACGTCATTCAAACTATACTCCTAATTTCCTTAATGTCACTGTATACACTGAGTGGCCAAATTATTATGACCCCTCGACAGCGTCACAGTGATGCTACTGCAGATAAAGATGGCTATAAAATGGGATTTCTGCAAACGTGAATCATCAGTTGGAATGTGTTTCTTGCGAATATACGGAAAAAGACGTGATTTATCTAACTTTTAACGCGGGATGATCGTAGGTGCTCGAAGTGCTGGAACCAATATCAGTAAAACGACTGAACGTGTACTAAGTTCGAGATCAGCAGTTATTAATGTTTACAGAGCAATAATCAGTGCTTCAACGTTAGCTGCTCAAAACTTGAGCTGAAAGTGAACTTGCGAAAGTTGTCCAGTGCCACATAAGAGCAACAGTGCGTCAAATAGTGGAAAATCTTAATCAAAGGACTAACTGTGAACGTCTCTGAACTAACTGAACGCCACACATAACTACCAACTGTACAAGGAATCGCGATTTCAAATGCACCATGCAGATATTAAGGTTTGAATATGGAGGATACAATACGAAAGAAATGCCACGACACTTCAAGCTGGTGGCGAAAAAAAAAGCTCCTTGTCATAAAGCTGGAATTGTCCTCAGATGGTACCAAGATCATGACGGAGACTTTCCCTTGCTTCTTTGACCTCCACAATCACCATATCTCAATCCAATTGAGAATTTGTGGGATGAGATCGAACGAACCATCAGGCAGCTGAATCCAGGAATTGGAAAGTGAAGCTCATCAGATAAGTCCTAATATTCCTCCATAATGGCCCAATATAATATTGAACGGATGGTCATAACAATTTAGCTACTCAGTATATTTTCCTAAAATACTTCCATACGCACCAGTTGGTTTTTTTGTTTGTTTTTTTTTCTCCGTGGCTCTACAGCCCATTGAGGGCCTGGGCCTACCGAGTCGACTGCGGACTGTCATCTTGCATGACACATTCCGAATTTGGAGTGACACGTGGTCAGCGTATCGATCCTCCAACAGTCTTATTCCCGATCTTCTCTACCAGATCCAACACAAACACCCAAGCCCCTGCCAGGATTCAAACCAGGGACCTCTGGGCTGTGAGGCACCAACGCTAGCCACTACACCACAGGACGTCGGAACCAGTTGGTTTAGAAATCCTATTTACTCAGGACTTGTACTTAATTTTATTTCCCAGAACCGTCCAAGCTGAAAGAATGATGTGGTCCAGTATCTTGTAACTACGTTATGTTTCAATCTTTCCACACTTTTAAATGTGTATGAATAATTATAAAAAATATATCTGTAAACACATATTCTTTTTTGTTATATAGTGAAATGAATATGGAGGATAACTATATTAAAATGAATAATATTAAATTTAAAATTTACTTATGACAATATACATTAATTGGATAAATATGAATTTGCATAGCCAACATTTTTAACAATTAACAATATATATATATATATATATATAATATTTACACACATTGAATTTCTTACTAACTAGAGTCATAGGTACTATTATAAGGGTCGTCTTAGCAGGCCTTCTCATAGAGCAGAATACAAACACAAATCCTACTCGGAATTCATAGCATTAGTAAATCGGCAGAAGTTTACAAACAGTGTAAACCCTTTATTCTCAGCTTAGCCTGGAACTTGCCGCTGGAGTTGGTCCTGACGCTTGGCCTCAGGTAACTTCCTCGTTGTTAAAATGAACAACTTGCCCATTTTTTTCTTGGTGCCACGACTGGAGGCCGCCTTCATCCCGTTATTCAAATATCCATGGCCAGGGAAAATTTCCAATTTCGTACTGTCCACTTTAAGTATTTACACTTACAGCTCCCTCTAATAATTCAATCTTAATATCTCTTAAAGTCCATTATTAATATTCAGTCTTATCTTCATTCTTAACGTCCTAATCATAATGATCAAAAATCCTTTATTATCAAGTTTTTAATGCCTTGACCGCACTTGATTACTTTGTTTCCGTTAGTGGCGGGGCCCAAACCTGGCCAATAAAAAATATTTCCCTATCGTCTCTGGGAGGAGCCGTTAACCCCCACTCCACCGATGTTTTTGCAAAAAACACCATGTTCCCTAACACCCGAGGCCACCGAATCTTAAAGGTTTGAAACCCAAGTCACGCTAACTTTTGGGGTTTTATTACAACTGACTGAAAACTTCAACATCCCTCACCGCCAAATTCCGCATTACAACAGATTGGCGTAAAATTTTTAAATATGGTTTAACTCTTTTTTATTTAACACTTTTACAAATAAAAAGCTCATTTGTCTCATGAACGCGATTAAGATACGAAATAAATTTTTCAATCAATCAATAGAGAGACGGAAAATAAGACAGGAATTAATTTTATTACTCTTAATTAATCTAAATACGACGTTTCGTTCCCCCTTTGAGACTTCATCAGGCATAAAATTTAGTTATTCATGATTTTCGGCCGAGGGAGTCGTGAAGTGGAGATCATGAATTGCTAAATTTTATGCCTGATGAAGTTTCAAAACGGAAAATTATGTTTAAATTAATTTTTTATATCCCTCATAATGAGTTATTTCTATTTTCAGTATTGAGTAGTGTTTACATCATAATACTAGTATACTCTTCCTGACCTTCTTAATGAATAACTAAAAATTCAAATTATGTTTCGATTGTTATTACGAAATGTTATGACGAAATTTTTAATTGCATAATGTTAAATAAAGGCTTATTTGTTTTTGTTGGTGTCGTGCTTATTAAATATGGAAGAGCTGAGTTAATTGCAGAGTTTACCTTTACATATGAAATTTATTTCCGTACAGTAGTATGTATAGGACGAAGTGAAGTCTGAGTTGACGAGCGATTGTGTCAACAGTTTTAAATTTAGGCGGAACATCGGAAGCTGAGCGGTGACAAGCCTCGGGCGACTCTAAGTGTCTCGTGTAGCCGATATTTACCTTGTTGGGAAACTTTGACAGAATGACATAGCTCGCTGTTGCAATGGTATTATATTAGCAGCAGTGAGCCTGATGTTTAATTTAAGTGAATGCCTAATTAACTGCTCTTTATTCTGCGCTCACTTTAGATCCCGGGGCCACGAAGGCAGGATTTAAATGGCCACAAGGTGGAACATTACATAGCAACACGTTTTCGCAATTAACGTCTTGCGAATGTAACGTAGAGTGGAAAACATCGCTCCTTAAATACGGCGCAATCAGGAGGATGCAAAGTACTCCTCTTTATTAAATTGGAATGGGACACACCATAATAGAGACCTTGAACAATGATCCTAAATGTGTTATGAAGATGATCATGAAGCGTGAAACGGAGCCAATAGGATCAAATGTTCTTCATACAAGCATTGATTAAAAACTGTAGTTCTCAATAATGTATACAGATTAAATTTTAGTTCATAAGAAATTTTGAAACTGTTACACAAAACAACGCGTGATTCAAAATTTAATTCTTTTAATATTGTTGTGAACGTTTACGATGTAATTATACATAATTCACTAAGGCTCTATTTGTCATATAGTTTGTTAATACTTAAATTGACATGACATGATATCTATTGGTAATGATTGTTGTCATTGAGATAAATATTGTATCATTTTTCCATTGCCTGATATTTGAACATTTTTAATCATTATTTGTATGAGAAGGGTGAAAAATTTTACGGGGTCACTTATCAAATTTAATTCATTTAAATTAACATAGCATTACAGCAGATATTCTTTAGTCTCACAGTAACAAACACCTCGCGCATTTTCTAAAACTTACATGACATAAATTGTTCTCTGTTTATGATCATTATTCCCAGATCTTTTAAATTTACGATGACGTAGATCTCTGACGTATTGAATCTCAGCCGTTTGTGGCGTGACAATCACTCGCGTGGTGGTCGACACTTTCTAAGTTTGCCGCGTGCACTGAATTTTGGAGTCACAATACCAAATTTATTTGCTGCTAACATCTCTTGTGACGGCAGATGGCTGTAGAGATGAGGATTCTGCGGTACTGGGAGCGAGGATACGATGACGTCATCAGACCGTCAGCTAGACCGCACAATAAGTGTCCTTCACAACAATGTGTAACGTAAACTGTTCTAATAAGTAAATGATTCTATAAACAATTACAACTAAACACGCATTAATTTTTTCTATAAATAAACGCCAGTTTTATACTCTCATCACTTGCTAAAATATTCCATGCGATTTATGTTTTCTGCGAATTAATAATTAAGCATATATTACAATCGTTACTCATTTACTCGCGTCGCCCGCCGACTACTTTCTCTCGTTTTTGAGTAACAAAATGTAACCTTATCAATAAAGTAATTAAAATAATGGTACTTAATATTATAAATACATTTCAAACAATTACTAAACGCCAGAAATTGAATAATTTAATTTGAATACCATTATTTGTATTTTAATTAAAATATAACCTTGATCATTGTTCGGAAACAACAAGTTGAGTTCTTCTGTTTATTCTTTGACCGAGTAAAACCTTATATAAACTCATCGAACCACTTCAAGTGTTCTACAGCAGTTTTACATTTAATCTGCACATCCGAAATCAGCACGACTATTAGCACCAGACCCTTAAATTATAAGTTACGCATGCGCAGTCTCAGATGTAATTCTCAGTGATGAGGTTATCATCTCTTACATTTATAGCTTGCGCGCGAAAATTTCTACAATTCTAATAATAAATAATGGGTTAAAACTTCATGTCACATGGATGCCAAAATTTTCCTACCTCTGAATGCAATTCCAAATGTCTTGACCCTACGAGCTCATCGTTGAGTCAGTTTTTTGATTAACATGCCTATTCTTAAAAATAAAACACGTTGGATTCTTATGGAATCAAAATTATTTAATCCACCCGCTGTAAAGCTGTCCAAAACCCAGGAACCGTACATAATGATTTATCGTCATTATTTTAGTGAAAACTATTACACTGAATTCTTATCGTGGCCTGAGTAGAAGAAGAAATAACGAAATTGGAATAGAGGAGCCAATGAATAGAAATGGAATACGAAAAATGGAGCAGAATGCGTCACTTTAAAAAGCATACATTAAAGCTTGTACATTAAAAAAATGTTAAATTACCTCTTAAACACAACAATATTGAAGAAAGTATTTATAATAATAATTAAGCGTCATACTATAAAATATGAGAAGTTTAAAAACATGTAATAAAGCTTGTACATTTAAAAATTATTGTTAAATTACCTCACAAACGCAATAATATTGAAGGCAAATTTTACTTAATAATAAGGTATAATATTATAAAACATCACAGGTTTTCTCCATTTGCAACTAAAACATAGATAACTACTGTAATAAGAAAATCAGATGAATCACTAATTTATAACTGCTGAAGATTTAGATAATTTATAATATATTCATTCTGAAATATTATTCAATTATTTGCAAGAATTTTAGTAAAGTTATTATTTTTGTAACCATTTTAATAAAATTATAATGAATATGACTAGAAAGCTCTCGAATTTTAAATTAGTGTTCCATCTAGAGACTGTATAGGGTTATTATTATTATATAATTATAATCACTACTTGTAGATTTGTTTCCGTGGACACTGAATTTTAATACTACACGTACTTTAAGATAGGGAAATTCCTGAATAACAAATTAATAAAAATTTAATGTAACATTAATACTGAATTTACAGAACAGATTAATTATATAAAACCCCATTTTTTAAAAGTTAGAGCATGATGGGATATCGTCTCCCGTATTGCCGGCAGTTAGATGTAATTCTCAAAAGGTGACATTTCGTCTAGAAGCGTAAATCCCAATATGGGGTTATCGTGTCTCCAGGAAGTCAGGAGATCAGCGAAGCAGCTCGGGATTATTTGTGGATGTGTGCTTGGGGGATCTGCCGCTCCCTTCGAATTGGATCGGCCTTTTAACAGTCCCCTTGACGGGAAGAATTTCAAGATCGAAATAGGGAGGTCGTTCAACAACAAAAGGATAAAAAACTGTTCCCTGTCTATATGAATTTAGGTTTCACGCCTTGATGACCTTGGACTCTTGCACGCTGTTTGAATTTTATTCGAAAGAACCTTAAATATTTGGCGATTTGCCGAAGCACATAGGCGGCATAAAAGAATATGGATTGTTAAAACTTGATGGCACAGATAATTTCCTTGCTTGATATAGTCGTTAATAAGAAATTAGTCTCTAACAATTTTAGTTGAATTGATAAATAAGGAGTGAAGCGTTCTACAAGGCTCAATTCCCAGTAGAGTCGAGATTTTTGCAATTCTGGGTCCCTATACTATATCAAATACGTAACTTTTTCTCAAAAACCGCTACGAAAACAACACTAAAATTTCACAGCTCATTTTTTGAAAAATGAAAATTTCTAAAAATTGTTCATAAAAGTAGATCATGATAATCAAGCATTTATTTTACGAGCACGGACATATAATAGGGTTGCAATTACGTTGTGGAAATTGATAAAGGATTCTCGTAGACTCCGTCCGGATGTTTGTACTGCGGGAAAAGCTTTGTTCTACAAGGCTGTGAAAGTATCAGTCTTGTTTGTATAACGTGATCCGTGAAAAAGTGCCAATTTGTTTAATTGTCAATATAGGGTGTTCCGACTCTTCTTAATTCAGTTTCATAGTTTACTGTCAATTTTAGATTGAAAGCCTTCTATTTTTACAATTTTAAAGTTTAATTTTTCCTACTTAACAGATGGACAGAACCCTAAATAGGAGGCTCAAAATGGAGACACTAGAAAACTGCGTTTTTCCAGTATCATTGTATGGGTGTCAAACATGGGCTCTCAGAGTAAACTCTACAAGTATGCCAGAGGAAAATGCAGAGGAAGATCCTTGGCATTTCTCTGAAAGATAGAGTATCAAACATCTTGATACATAGGATGTCAGCAACAATAGACGTTGCTCAACAGGCTACAAAGACCAAATGGAAATGGGGAGGACACGTTGTGAGGCTACAAGACGAAAGATGGACGTAACAAGCTACCACATGGGACCCCTACATAGGCAAGAGACTCCCGGGAAGACCAAGACGCAAGTGGACGGACATATTCAAAACACAAGAGGGAGGAAAATGAATCAGAATAGCCAGAGACAGAAATAAGTGGAAAGAACTAGAACTACAACTAAGTGACAGTGTAGTGTTGTGTATTAATAAGACATCTTACGCGGATTAGCTCACCGCACGAGACTACTAAAAGCTACCCCCTACTTGTGGGAGGACTTTGCCCTGAATGGGACAACATAGGCTATTTTCATTCATTCATTCACTTAACACAACGCGTCTCCATTACTCTGTGTACAACAATTACAAAGAAAAAGGACGTTATTGACGTATTATCTTTTGGAAACCAATTTAGTTCACCAATCAACTTTATTATCAAAATTTAATCAACTCTTCCAAATAGAAATCAATATATCTGTATTCCTCTTTATCGAATACAATTAAATCTGAAATTTAGAGCCTTTCATAGATGAAGAGAAACCTCCAGATAATTGCCGAATACTCAGCAATGCTGCAGACTCGAACGTTTGAGAAATGAATGTATGTCCAAAAAAGTATGAATTTCCAAATATATATCACTGTATGAATGTCGCAAAACTCCAAAAAATCTCTTCTTCTTCTCCGCAGTTCCTTATTTGGGAGTAATCCTTTTCGCATTTTTCTTTGTGACTTTGTCAACTAAAGCCCTTACTTGGCGTCTCAGGTTAAATGTTCCGGCTGCGGTCTATTCAGACAGTGACCCGGAGTCTTGGTACGTAAAAAGGGTGGCTAATACTACGGCGATTTGACACGGATCCTTTCCATATCCTTTCCTGATTATTGTCACAAGGATTACTTTTTTTATGTTCTCGGAGTGTGCACGTGCAAGTTACCATTCATTTACACCTCTTACTTAAAAGTGTCAAACTCCGGAAGATAGCCCGGCTGGTCACTTTCTTAAGCTTACAGGAGCTGCCCTGTCAGTCTTCCTTTCGAAACTATTGTAATCAATGGTAATAATGATACAGGATTACGCGTCTCATCTGACTATATGTATCATCTCAATTGGATGTTAAAATTAACCAATTACTCTGCCGTTGACCTATTAAGAACCTACTCCGCTACTATAGATTAATACGATATATACATACAAACACAAAAAAATAAAAGCACAATAAATAATTATAATTGAGATAATTGTCTTTCTTTTAAATATGAGTGCAAACACACCAAAAATAGATACTTAAATGCCACACATAGAACATTTGGACAAAAATATAGAATATTAATGTTTAAAATTAGTAGTTTATGAATACTGGATTACAATAATGTGAATATTGTACATAGAATCTGTTTTGATTTTAAAATTAACTAAATTTTCAATGTATAACATTAACATGCTTAATGTAAATATAATGAAATAAATTGAAATTATAATTTTTATCTTTATGGAAAATATAACTGTCCCGTTTGATATTGAGATTGGTTTACAGATTAAATATATTAAGAAAAGAATATTTTATTTGTAATTGCTACGGGTAATAACTTACAAAAATAATCTGGGTACCTTAAGTAAGTAGGAAATAATCCCGGTAACTTAAGTTTATAAAAATTGATCCCAGTATCTTGGCGGGATCAGGAATTTTCATTTTTCAATTAATGAGTCAACAATAGTTCTGATAGTCAAATATACTTGTATTTACGTATATTGTGCATATTACATAAATTTACTACTACTTCGCCTTCGGAGACAAGAAAAAACAGCGGTTTGCAACTCGTAAATCTCATACTTTAGACTTGAAAGAGAATATAGCCCTATAAGTAATTTTATCTTTGGTAGAAAGATTTATGAATTGATAATAACTACTTTTGAAACTGTTATATTATAGTTACAGTACACATGTTTTAAAATAAGATACTTTTAAACAGTCAGTTATAAATAATTTAGATTGAGAAACCTTAATTCAAATTCGAGGCATTAAGAGGTAAGCATATACAAACCAATAAATAAACTTGAGTAGGACTAACTGAAAGCTAACAAATATTCACCATATTAAGCGCCGATACATATAAATGAATTTATACTTACCAAGATACCCTCCTTTTCCTTATCTTTGCTAAAAACCTGAAGCATCAAGTGTGAATCATGTTCACTATAAAAAATTATACAATATCCGCTAAATATTCAACAAAATTGTTAATCTTGTGGAATGTTAGTTCTTTGGAATCAAACACATTTTACAAAAAAGAGTCTATAAATGAAAGCTTATTCTGTGAATTGACGTTTATTCTTGTATGAAGCTACACATTCATGCATAATATGAAAAATTTAATTCATTTAGAATAGAAAGGAGATGCTATGTGAAGATAGATGTTAGGAAATAAATTTGCAAGTCTATTGTTTCCCTTATTACTTTAGGGGCTCAAGCTATAAACACGTTTGGCTTTGAATGATTTCACGAAAGCATAATGACTCTAGTGGTTCCCATAAAAGAAAAGAATGTTTAAATAAAATTAGGAGCATAGCTTAAGTTTAAGTAAAACGCGGACGTTGTTGAAGAAGTCTTTAGAGAGAGCGGATGTCTGCAGAACGGGTAGTCGCTGGAAACTCCGCGTTCTTGCCGACAGTTTACGAGCCCGAGCCTATTTAAAGTCAACATTCTAATGAATTAATGTCGTCGTCGCCGGAAAGAGAGATAATAGCTCTGCTAAAGTCGCAGAGGCGCCTTTGACTCCACACCAGGCCCTGGGGATAACTTGATAATGTGCTGAATGGGAACTTACTACTGCACGAAGAACGACAGATAAATTGGCTGTACCACAAAAATCCACTGCTCTTCAAACAGCGCCTTCATTTCCGAGGAAAGCTGCTCCAAACATTCCTTTCAAAGAAGAGGAGGAGCTAAAAGCTCATGCTTCACCGTCACCTATCCTTGGGGGGTTTCCTTCTCACATTAAAATATTAACAATATTTCCAGCTGTTAATAAATATTAATATATAACGACTTTCACATTATTATTCTGGACAAACGATAAATTTCAAGATCTTTTTATGACTATGTAACTCTAGTTGGACATGTATGCTATAACTGAAAAAAATTAATGCAACGAAGGACTTCAATTACATGACGCAGTTGAGATTTTTTCCGAGTTTCTCAAATAGAAATTAGCATCGACTGATAATTTGTGCTATCTCACAATTCCATTTATTTAATCCTGTAGGAATTTTAGTTTATGTTGTGAGTATTTTGGACATTGACTAATGGCATGGTCCATATTTAAGTTAATATTGCACAGAGCACAAGATGGTGGGTTGGATCATTCCAGTATGCATGTATGGTTCAATTTTCAGTGTCCGGTTCTTATTCTAGTGATGGCAAACTGTTCCTTTCACCCAAAATGTACGTTGTTACTTAGACCGTAGAGGTTTCTGACGCTTTTGTGAATATCAATAGATTTGAATGTTTTCAATGTGTGGGAACATTTCTATTTATTTATATTACGGGTGTGTTTCAACATATCGCTCAAAGTATGAGATATTGAAAGCATAGTTACAGTCGTCGAAAATGGTCCTTTATGTGCTTTTTTCCGGTTCTGTGGTTTTAAATGGTGTTTATGTTTCCTGAGACCCACGCCAATATCATATTTTTACCTAAGGTCGTAAAGTCATGGTTCACTTCATGTATGGCATTTCTATGTTGATTTTTCTGTTGCAGATGTTATGTATTGCAGTTCGAGAATAAGACAATATGATGAATTTGTTGTAATTTATTTGCTTGAATTGTTACATGGTTGTCATTATTCCAAATATTTCCAATGTTTTTTATATTAAAATTATGGTCGCGTCAACGGCGAACGTTTTTGGCGACTAAAAAATATTTACAATAAGAAACAATAAATTACATAGAAATTGTGGACAACACAATGCAAGGAGTGAGAAGAATCAGAGACTTTTAGGACATAGTAAAAACGATCACTAAGGAACATATAGAATACTTAGATTTTTTCTTAAACACCAATTTCTACAGTAAAATTAAGAAAACTGTGAACCGCCACTGGAGAGAGACACAGTTCCCGCCTGGAATAGTTAGCAATCGTGGACCTTCTGATGGTGTCATAGCGGGGGCAGTGAAAAAGGATGTGCGGCACCGTCAGCACTCGGAGCAGAAAGGCTGAGGAGACCGAGAAAAGAGAAATTAATGTGTAAGGCGGGAGTGAAAGTATCTGACTCTTGCAACAACGATTTGTTGTCTTCTCAAGATGCCAAGTGGATAGGTTATCTCTTTGAAGGACTCCATTTCATTATAGGGCATTCTTACGTTTCTTTCCTCTCCTATCATTAATCCAACTTTCTCTCAGAAGGTTGATGCATCCGACCATTAAGTCTTTCTCTGAACAGGTAGGCAGGTCCAAGTGGCTAATTTGGAAGTAGACTTCCAGCTTAGCTCCAGCAAGCTCGTTTCTCAAGATGCCCGCATGAGCCGGGATTCAACTGATGGTGATTTGTTGGCTGTTTCTTTTTATCTCCCTGATTTCAATTACTTCTACGCCGTTGATTGGAGAGTGAGTTGACCGCCATGAAAGAGTCGGTCAAAATCAACGTGAAATCGGATGGGTGGTCGTTGAAATATTGTAAAGCCATTGCGGCTCAAGTATATTGTTTATTGCCATTGAATCGATGAGCATCCTACGCCATCATTAGACTTTGAACCAACTGTGAAAAACACTTTGGAATTTCTCAAGAAGATACTTCATCTTCTCATCTTAGAAGCACTCACCTTTGCCATTAAAATCAGGATACGTTAGGGATGTACCAATAGGAGAAGTAATTTTTCTATGTTAGAATGCTGCTTATTGGTGAAATTGACAGATAATTGTAATTCCACGTGTTACCAAATAGGCTTCTGTTCCTTGATCATTGTTTTTGTAGTGATATATATTTCTTGAAAGTTGTCATATTTGTTGATTAATTCAGTAAATTTATGGTCCCAGTTCTCTCTTGAACGATTCTTGTGCTGAAAATGTTTGTGATAGGCGATAGATGAGTTCATTTGTGTTAAATAACTTATGTTGACGGTTAGTAACTATAGTTTATATCATTATTATGCCACATTTTAGCGTAATAATTATAAAAAATATACGTGTTCAGAAAAATTTTGCACAACAAAAGTTTAAATTAAAAACGGGATTATTTTTCTGTAGAGGGGCAAATTGAAAGAATTCATCAACAAGGCTTATTAAACCGATACAGACTATTAAATATCGTATAAATATTAATGGTCAGTATATAATTTTTGAAAGCGAAGTTACAAAATATTCACAGGCCTCGGTCACACTAAGCACACAAAGCATTCCGAAACGTGTGAAAACTTTCTTGAACACAACATCTAAGCGGGATGAGCTCGTGAGTGTACCGTAAACACGGACTAATGTTATATGGTTATTCAATAAGAGTTGGGTCGATGATGAAATGGAATAAAACAAGCTGTGTGCGAGTTATTAACGAAATTATTGAAAAGGCCCTTTCATATGTAAATATTTATTGAGTTATAACAGCCTCTTTGTCAGTTTCTATATCATCTAAGTAATGCACTATACTACGTTTCGTCTCTCTTATGAGACTTCTTCAGACATAAAAATTGAGATGTTCATGGACCTCACTCTTTCTACCGAAGACTAAACTTTTATACCTGAAGAAGTCTCAAAAGAGAGACGAAACGTAGTATAATTCATTATTAAATTAAAACAAAAACTGTAAAATAGGCTGTTACAACTCATTTAACATTCATTTAAAAATTTTTTTACACACAACATGCTTTATTCAATTTCATCAACGACCCTCCCTTATTGCAAAACCCTATTGTCCGTGTTTGCCTGCCTCTGTTGCCACTGCTGCGGTACTTCAAACGATGTTGGACGTTCATGCGCGCTCAGGGTGGTTGTTCTTGGAACCTTAACACGTTTTTCTTCTTTGTCTCAGATAATGTATGCAACGAATACATGCACACTAATTTAGAATGAAGTCTATAATCAGTTGTAGGAGATGTCAACGATTTAAATAAGCATATAATAAATAGATTTTATGTTCTAATAAAATAAATAATGTAATATTTAGTAAAAGATCGAATAATAAATCATTATTAATGTAAAACTATTCGAAACTGAATACTTTCAAGTTTGAAATGTTAAGAAGATAGTTGATTACAAATTACATTGTAATTTCAGAATTTTAGTACAAAATTAATTATTTAATTTATCATTTTCAAATAAAAGAAAGAATTAACAATGTTATATCTTTACGTTCATATGGTTTAATTTGAATTAGTCTGGTATGTGTTCACATTAGGACCTAAAAATTAAACTTTATTAAATAAGTTATAATTAGAAAACTGTTTCTGGCTATTTTATTTATTAACATAATATTGTTTGAGAGATTATTATTATTTATAAATAAGGATTTATTTAAAACAAAACAATTTAATGTTGAACTCTCAAATAAATTAAAGTATGCCTAGCTCACTTTTTATGTGACATTTACTATTGCGATATTTTCTGTATTTCCACTCTCATGATAATCACTAATCAATACAAATAATTGATAATTTTAATATTATAAATTCCCTCTGTTATCTTTATTTCAAATTGAAAAGGAGACAACTCATTGTAGCCCATGCCTTGTAAGATTTAATATTTTAACTGATAAATATGTAGCACCATTAAATCATGACATGCATGACACCTTCCGGTGGCTTTCGGAAAACTATTGCACGCCCCAAATGTTTTTATACGTTCTTAAGAACGTTTGGAAACATTTGAAAACGATTGTTGGTCGTGAGCGCTTCGTGTGTACGAGGCTGATATTGACAAACACAACGTTACGTTCTTACTCTACTCGAATGCAACAGAGATATCTCGCAATTATTACCTAAAAGGTCCTAATGTAAATACGAACCCTTTTACTTGTTTATGAAGAATTTATCATTCATTTTTAATACTTTTTATTCTGACTACTTTTGATCATTTCAAGAATTCGGAAGTTAATTTGTATTTGACTTTTGTGCAACATCCGGAAATTAAACTTCATAGCCTTAAAAAAATGGAATATTTATCGTGCTTAATATATAATTTCTTCCTGAAACAGATGGCTTTTTTATTCTGTGTTCTGAGTAGTAAATCCCTTTCCTTTTTCCCATCGAACCGGGTTCACCATTTTTATCACACAAAACGTTGAAGTATTAACGATCATATAACAAATTAATCTTTAATAAATTTATTTTCAAACATTTTGAGGACTCAAGTCAAATATTATAAGGAAGTGGTGGGCAACGTTATTAGTCAAATGAGCCAAATGTCAACAGAACAACGATTAAAATTTCATTCGACTTCCAAATTTTTAAACATGGCATTAGGTAGGTATATTTTTATTCGATTAATTATGGTTCCCCTAAGCTGGCGTTTGCTAAATGTGACTGAAGACAATCTTTGAGGTTCCATCCCTTCCAACTGTACCATCCACATACGTCTTATATAATTTTGGTTTCCTCTCGGTAAGTCCAAACATCTCAGCATATCTTTCTCAATCATATACACCACAAAATCTTTCACTCCTCAACGATCCCACAATACAACTTAATAAACTTTACATGAAGCTCATGAATATTCAATCACAAGTTGTATTTGTGGTAGTGGAATTCTCAAGATGCCAAAATAGCCGCAAAATAGTCCACCACTGTCTTCTGATGACTAAATACATATTTTTGGATATTTTCCTTGACACTATCTAATTACTAAAATTATAAATTATTTTTCCTCTGCAAAGAACTGTTTCTCAGTTGTAATTTGCTTTTTAATAATCTCCTTTGATTAAAAAAGCCTACCAATTTAATTTTCTTAGGTTTAAAAATATCGACAGTCGTTTTTCAATCAATTCGTTTTCTTATTCTGTAGCATTTTTTGTCAGATTGTATGCCGACGGCAAAGGTGCACGTTACAAGATCTACCCAGTGAATCTTCTTCCGCTTCAAAATTACATTGCCCGCAATCAGCTGATTGACCGGGTTCACTCTATGGCTAGATTACACGATCGAGCACTCAACTCGACCTGAGATAATACCACAGGTCACTGCAGAGGATCAGGCCTTCGAAGTGAGAACTGATTCATGTATTGAACAGAAAATGTAAGTGTGCAAATCTTAAGATATTAATAAAAATACTTTATTTTGAGTTTAACTCTCATTAAAAATGTATTTTACTCAAAATACACACAAAATTCTGATGAAATATAACTTCACAAGAGTTTAAGAAAACACTGCTTTACATAAAACAGTCATTCTGCCAAATATCTGAAATATGTTTCGCTCAGTCTGCCAATAAATAAAAAACATTTCTAGTAATTTGGTCATTTTACCACAAATTTTGATTTTATTTGCAGAAATAAATTCATTACTATTATTAATGTTATAAAATGGGCCTATGTAATATTATTCATGTACAATGGTAATTAACTATATATAGCATTATTAACTTATAGAGAAAGTAAGATTGAGCTTAAATATTTATTATATTAACAATACATAAAATAAGATCAGTTAGCACGAAACAGTCGCTATTTTATTAATTTTATCAAAAAATTTACGCAATTTATAAACGAACTTAATTTTGAATTTTAATACGAGTATGGGCGTGAAACCATTTGAGTCAGACTGTATTACTGAATTATTCCTATATTCTCAGCGACATTGAAATTCCGCATCCATTTGTATGTGAAATAAAAATATTGATTACATTCTATTCAAAATAATTTTTCCTTTTAACGGAAAGGCAAATAAGTACCTTCGCAAGTTTAAGTAGACATTATGTAATTTTTTGATAGTAATCTCTGCGAGTAATATTACTCTTAAGAACCGCGTTACTTTATTCAAGGAAAAACTCGGGAAGAACCTTTTATCAGAGTGGGATATCAGAGATATCTACGGCGTTGCCGACATCTCCTTGGAATCAACTCCTCGGAGCTACCCAATAAAAGCAGTTTGTATTAATCAAGGTAATGCAGTCCCCGCAAAACAACCCAGTCTTTAACTTGAGATAGCGATTTTCATGGCGACGAGAGTGACAGGGCTGTACAAAGTTTATCTCCCCTTCCTTAGGGGCGGTGTACTTTACTCAACTTCCCCATGTGTATATTCCAGTTTAGAAAAACAGGTTTGTCGCAGATCAATGTAATTTCTTCGTGACAGGAATCGTATATATGCTACCATATATGTAAAATTTATTAATTTATTTATCACCTCAATACAGAATCAGCTCCGTCAATAATAAAATATTGAATTGTTATACTTTTCTACGTTTCTTATACCTATAAAAATCACAATGCGGGTTTTTTCCTTATTTTTAGCAATATTAAATACACAAATTATTTATCTACTACTGATCAACAATAATACTAGTTTTTATAATAAACATATCAACATTTTTTTGTCAAATATATGAAATATTATTCATATCTGCTAAGTCGTCCCATTAAATAAACAAAGAACCTCTCATTTCATTGTCAAATACCCAATTTCATAAAAAAATAAGGGAAAGTGAACTGCTTCCTTCTATGACACACAATTAATTATGAGTACGATTCTCTTGATGAGGAGGAACACACTGGTGCGTCGCAGGTTGTTTCAGATAGGGGCGCTCAGTTTGTTGAGGAGGAATGAATATTTTACCTAAAATAAACATAGTGCACTAACATCACAACAATTTATATACAAGAATGTTCTTCAATTCTCCTGAAAGTATTAATAACCTTACCAAAAATAATATTTTGATCTAATCGAAATACCTCAATATAGACATAGCTTCTTATAAATTTAACGATTAATTATTAGCTAAACAATTATCACGGTATAGCTAATAACTTTAGCCATTAAGTCTCATCAATATGCTATAAAAGTTTTAATTTAATTACAATAACAAAATCATCTATTACTTTCTACATAATTAACTATTAACATTCTATAAACCAGGAATCAAGTAATACGTAAGCCAATAAATTTTCTGTTTGAACTATGGAAAGAGGATGCCAGGCCACTACGGAATTAAATGACACTACATTCGCGATTTGGCCACTAAATTGGTAAAATTATTCATAAATTAAATAATTTTCATAAGTTCTGCAACTTTAATATACGTTAATTAAAACGTGTAATTGTATTTAAGATGTACCTACCTACAAATGCTAAGTGAAATGGACGGAAAACGTAGCTTGATTACTAGATTGGAACGCCTCAATTTCTTACGAATTTAACTGTAGTTAAATTCTGTTTAACTAGTATCTACTAAATATACACATTTTCACGTCAAATGTTTATCCGTAGTGCATTATAAATCTAGTAGTATTCGTTCTTGAGAATTTGCGACTTGAATCAAAAAATAATTTAAACTGGTTTTCGAAAACAGATCATGGGTTCACTTCTTACATACAATGTTATGTAATTAAAAACAGAAATATTTTTTTTAGAATAATTTTTTCCTTATTCCTCTATTTACGTTTTACAGTGACACTGATATTCCAATGACTTAATATTAATTTTTTTAAACTGAGATCAAAAATGTATTTTGAATTAATCTAATGAACACTAATAGACGTTTTCAAATCGTTTAATTTAAATTTTAATGTGAAATTATGAAAGCGTCCCATATATACATATAAAATCATGTATGAAAAAAGTCCGTCTTGTTTATGCATTTCTTGTTATAAATTAGGTAATGAGTTCCCTATAATTCTTGAGATACTAATTTTGCACATTAATTAAATATGAAATTACAGAAAATTTACGGTATTAACTATAATACGCAAACATTTGCTTGAAAAGCCAAGTTTTTTGCAATTTATCTAGAATTAGACTTTAGATTATAAAAAATTGATTTATGTTATTTAAAATTGCATTGAAATTAATAATTTTGTTTTCTTAAATTGTGATATGTTTAAAAATTGATGGCGGAAATTTAATCTATATTTAAAATATTTTTTTAAATTTATTTTATTATTTCCGATAAATGTTAAATGGCTCCGAGGGGTGCTGCTTTTTATTTATTTTTTATTCCTGCAGTCTATCTTCGATTAAGGACTGCATGGAGGGTGGAAATGACTTAGGGAAGTCGGGCCACCCCTGAGTCGCAACTTTGTGCCGCCTTCAGCTCCTCGGATTAAAGTTGTAAACCAAGTCATCCGTATTTTAAGCTGATACATTTTATGCGCGGAAGATGTTTATATGTAAACTCGCAACGGTTGAATTAAGCAGTTTTCCTGGGGATTCTCCTAAGAAGCTCTCAGAGGGCTCAAAGAACATGATGAGGCGAGGGCTTCCACAGAGGGAGGAAATTTCAATTTAATTAAATCTAAGAAATAATTTTAAGGAGTGGAAAGAGGAAGCTGCTTTAGCGAGATTGGGGAGCATGTCACTGCTTATTCAATAGGCGCAACCGATAATAAGTGCGTCGCAGCCGAAAGCCAGAGCACAGATTTTATTAAAATTCTCTGAACAGTTTGCTTGAAGGCGATGGGTTCTGCGTTTATGGATTTAATTTCAAGCTCTTTACTCTATTGATAAGTTTCAAATACGCTTCCATTAGTGTAATTATATGGCATTGAAACTTATCGATACTATTTAACAAACTGATTATTTTATGTCAATTAAGTTATAGTAATAAAGATACGTTATTAATATTATCAAAATTCAAGCATAAGGTGATTATTAAATAGTAAGAACACTGGCTTTCAGCTAATAAGTTTATTTACTTATAGTTCTAGGTTACTGCTATTTTATGAAACGGTTCAATTTGAAAAAAACGATTAATCATCATGTCTCTTATTACAAAATAAAGAAACGAATTTTCCAATATTGATATAAAGAAAGTTGATTGTCTTGCTCAAATTTTAAGAGAAAATTGAAATAATGTAAATTAATGACTGTATTTATATATTAATAAATTATATAACATTAATGGTATAAAATACAGAATTTATAAGGAATTCAATTTGTCCATAGTTGATTTTTAAAATATCTTTAAATTCTCCTCATTTTAATGGCATCAAGTAGAATGAATATGTAATATGTGGTAGAAAGGGAATTTATTTACCTCAATAAAATAAATATCTCAAGGTGCACGAGAACTGAAATTTCGGCCAAGATTTTAAGATTATTTTTCTGCATTTTTTTATTAATATGCCTATGAATTCAGTAAACAGAAAAAAGATGCTGCCAAACAAAAGATGGAAGGTGTAACACATTCTGTAGGACAATTTTAATATTTTTGGATGTAATTTAATAAATTATTACTGTTTTTCAAAAAAAATGTGTTTTGCTCAGTTTCAAGATTTCTTGTACCATAAACCTTCTTTGTGTACATAATCTACATGCTAATACCTTCAAATACAAATATTAGTTTTTAAAATTTTCGAGAAGTTTAGGTGAAAAAAAATTCAAAGCTCTGAAAAGTGCCAATTTTTAAGTAACCGTATGAAGCTCTTAGTAAAAAAAATTTTCTCCCCACAGTTTTTTTCAATTTATAAATAATACTGACTATTGATAACAACGGTCAGCCCTACATATGCATGTAAAAAAGGATAAAATATATTCAAGTACGTAACGCAAGGAACATTTTCAAAACTGCCAAATTTTGAAAATAATTTTCTAAATACCTCAACTGAAAACAAGTTCACAAAAGCAAAATTTTGTACATTGCTACACATGTGTGTTTTTCAACTCAGTAGCAATTTATTTACAGGAATTTCAAATTTTAGAAGAGCTTAAGATTTATGAATTCTGGCAATTAAGTCAAAAGGTTCATATGTGATTCTCTAATTTACTATTAAAAATTATTCGAAAAAGGAGGTATTCCATGTGTGGATATCATTTTATCAAGAGAAATTTACTTAATGGAACCATAGTAAAACTTTGTGGGCACTAATAAAATAAATTAATCTGCGATACAAACTATGGTTTCGCCATTCTAACAACTCTGATTATATAAAAAAAGACTTTCAATCGGTCAACCGATAGGTTTTGAGATCACCAAAATACCAAAATAATGGCGACAACTTCAGAGTACATTCCTGTTAGGGGTCTGAGGTTGAATGTAGCGATTGCTTAACTTAAAGCAAGTAAAAAAAGTGTTTTGAAACCTTTTTTGTGCGTATTGTTTACAATAAGTATACTAGTCTACCTCAAACTCACCGCACTAATCTCTGGAGGATTTGGGTTTTCCAAATGTCCAGGTAACTGAATCCTAATGCACCGTGAAAACTTAACGCCTCATTACACTCAGTGTTAAGACGTTTCCGTGGAAAAACTCTTTTCTTGGGTTGTGATATATATATAAAATAGACTTTGAGTGTTTATAATCAATTCCGAATGTCAGAAAGTGTTTTATCAATATGATGGCGTTTCTTGATGGTTTCAAAATTCAAAATGTGAGACCTAACTGCACTTTGCTGGCATTACAATTATTAAATTACTAATTAGTTATTAATTTGTTTAATAAATGGAACTGACAAGCTTAAGTTGGATTAGTAAACAATTTACTTAAACATGGTTTCTGGCTGAGCGTGTATTGGAAACAATTCTTCTGTCTTTGAATTAAAATCATGCACCTTTTATCAATTTATACAATGTCCATTATTCACTGATTTCTTATGAATTAGGCTTTGAAGAAAGTGATTAAGTAAATTGTAGATGAGATCTCATAGTGATACGACTCGTATTAGATCATATGGTTCGAGTGCCGTTATAGATAACAATTTTCCATTATGATCTGCTAAATTAAGATTTTTCTTTAAGAAATCATCAGTATTACTATATTTAAATTTGTTAAATTCGATTATATTAAATAATATTTAATATGTACATAAATTAATAAACTCTATTCAATGAAAACGCTTTTTTTAAATTTTACGCTGCAAAGACATCTTTACTTTTTACCAGAATGCTTCGAAAATAGGTACGAATCTTTAAAGAAGTATCACAAAAAATTTAAGGATCAATTACTCACAACTCAGTGCAATAGATATCGGCGTGTCGAGGCGCAAACAACGGATTTTTTTTCTTGTGATGAGTGTCCCTATTATCCCGAACCTTCAATTAAAACAGTCTTGGATAACCACTATTACGCCCTTCTTCTTTATATGATCACCTTCTTTAAGAGAAATAGTTGTGCATGATCTATAAACAACGTTTCTCACTTTTCTCCATTTAGATCCCATTTGCTATTTTAGGTATGCTGATGATATTTTCTGTATTGTTACAGATTCTGAGGTATATAACATGATCAGAGAATTCAATAATTACAATTCTAAGATACAATTTATGGTTGAGTAAACAAATCTATTAATTTCTTAGACGTTACCCAAAAACTAAAAAAAAATAAGTTTTTGAATAATTATCACAGAGAACCTACTTTTCCGGACGCTATTCAAGCCATTCTAATAATGAAAACGGAGTTATGATATATTATCTTTTGGGCAGCGCCATACTCCTTTTAGACTGTATTATTCATCCTTATATTCTATCATCACTGATATCCTATTGAATAACTTATTTCCATTTTCCTCCTGAAAGTTAATACAAAAATAGATTCTGGAAGCTATTCAATTCGTTCAATCTAAGCCTCGCGTCTATAAATCCCCCAGATTTAAGATTGAACTTTCTTACTGTAACAGACTACACATTAACCTCTTTCAAAGTACTCCCCAAATACATATATGAATCCATCAACTCTTTTCCTTGATATGGTAATAATAGTAAGGACCCCTTGAACCCTGAGGACAGCCATATTGTATGATATAGAACAAAATGCACTACAATTCTATTTATATGGAGCAAGCTCATGGGGCACTGTATCTAGAACTAAGAAGGACAAGGCCAATTACTAGTTACCAATTTAATGACATTAGATTATTACTAAACATATGAATATATTAAATGATGACTGTATAGAAAAACGTAAATATCGTTGACGATGAGTGTAATTATTATGCTAGATTAATTTTTGAAATGATAAACGATAGCATGTGTAATAATTATTCTCTTTATCTTAAAACTGATATGTTACGAAGATATGATGGTAACTTAAAATATTTTATTTTTTATTAAAATGCTATTGTTGAATAGCATTTAGTCTTTGATGTACGATTAACGATATCGAATCGAACCCATTTTTAAATTGATCCTTTATAGAAACCTGCTCGAATTTTATTGGCCTATGAACGTATTGGCCCAACTATTTGAGGAAAAGGAATTTCTATAAGTGTGTATAATTTAGGCAGCTTTGCTTAGTTATATACAATTCATTTTATAAAAACCACGATAAGCTGGAATCAAAGGGAGAGACAAAAGACTCTAATCTGAATTATTCTGGATTCCTGATGGACGGATTTAGATTAGTAAGTCGTCGATAACTCTCTGCATAAAGCGAACTTTTTCAATGATTTTTCTAGTAATTCGACCGTCCCTATTCATTTTATAAGACTGTAACTACTCCTTTAAGTAATTTCCCCCTTTCTGAAAGTACTTTCAATAACATTACAACCCTAAATTTGGTAATAGTCATCTACTGAGCGTCTGTTGTCATTGAACTAGGAATGTCTTGTACGTAAAACTCTGCCTACTTCTGGCCTTAATGATCTTGAATTCCAATTTCTTTATCATCTAGGTAGAGTTTAGGGAGAGAGAAGAGAGAAGATAATGAGAGCTCGAAGCGAAAGCTATTTTGTGTTCCGTGCGAAGACTATGTTGTTGTTGTTGATGTTTTTTCTGAGGCTTTCGCTCGAGTAACCTCAGCATGAGAATGGTGGTTTTCCCCTCGCATTTTTCAAGCAGCCGCAATCCCCGTCGGTGTCGCCACCGCTTTCGCTACGCGACATCGCCCTCCACTTGTGCGTCGGGTCGGCGGACAAAATTCCCCCGAGACACCTTCGTTACCATAATCAGAGTAATGTGCGGGCGAGGCGCTAATGGCGTGGAAGCGTGTTTGCCCCACAACAGTGGCGGAAGCCGATTAGAAGCAGGCAGACAGCTGCAGCAGGCCACTTCCAGGCTGTGCGCCTGTCCGACGGGCTCAGCGTCACCACGCATCTGCCATCCTGCCATCCTGCCATCCCTCCATCCCTCCATACCTCCATCCTTCTATCCCTGCATGCCTGCGACACAACTGAACGCCTTCACACCGCTAAACTACTTCCTTGCTACTACCTATACGCGGGAACGGAGCCTGATGAGAAACAGCTGTAGCCAAACTTGTACCTACAGAGAACAACGAAACACAATACGAGAAAGTCCGAAGTTAGCCATGTCTACGAGAAAAAAATAAGTGACAGCAAAGGAAAAAGGGAGTCAGAGTGAAAGTGCGCCTGATCACGAAAGAGATCATTGGTGCTACTTGTCAAAGTCTGGCACGAGGTCGCGGGCACAGCTATTAGAAAAATACAACAATGTGTGAACCACAGGGCCTGGAAAGAAATAACAAACCATCTTATGGTGCCGAATTGATCACACGTTCAAAATTAAAGAAAAAGGGCAACGCACAGACATGGATAAATTTTTATTTGTTAATTGATCAATACGCGATTGGAATTCCTTGCCTGCAGAAATACCACTTTTCCGGGAAGCGTAAATCAGTTTATTAATAGGCTAAGGAAACTAAAGTGAGCAGTGTTTTAAGAATCGGTGAAGTGATTTCTGGGTGACTCCTGACTTCTCTTTTCTTTTTCAGATCAAAACCTACACTTAAAAATTGTTCCTTAGTGTGAATTGTAATTGTATTTGTGTTTTCTTTGTATATAGCTGCCACCGGGCAACTGCCCAATAGCAAAGTAATAATAATAATAAAACGTCGCGGGCACAGCTATTAGAAAATAAACCAATGTGATAATAATAATTTCCCTACATTTATCAGTATTATCATTAACAAAAAACTATACTTTAATTTTGATTTCATATTTATTAAGCAGGAACTTTCGGCATTGCCATAGTCGTCTACGAAATTCAAATACAATTCTTTTTAAACATTACAAAAAATTTTATGGATATGATAATGTTAAAATTATACATAAACAAAATAATGTAAGTAAATAAAGATTTTAGAATCTATATATATTTTTTCAAAAACGATAATGGTGTGAATTCCAAAAAGAAAAGTGAAGATATGCGTAAACACTACGTCAAAGTTTTAGAGTAGATCAAAATTTTAGAGTTATAAATAATAATTTGTAGATTTGGACTTACACTTATCATTCTATAAGATTCAATAAGTCGATTTGAATTTTACGATTTATATTGACAGCTTTAACGTTTAAAATTTTCGACGTGACTAAATTTTAAGACAAGATATGGACTCACTGGAAAATTTTTAAATGTAAATTACGACAACTCGTGATTGTTTGTTGCCGATTTTGCTGGGTTAGCTCATGAGAAAAAAATTGATTGAACTTCTGGAACTCCGAAGTTCTATAAATGCTCTGTGTAGGTCAGCACAGTCTGGAATCATGTATAATACATGAGGAAACTTAGAAATTAAATATAAATATATACGAAATTATATGAGAATATGTAGAATAGTTTTAAACGCGGACCTATAATATTTTCCTGCGGACCACCGATTGAGAAATACGGCCGTAGTGATGCAGAAGGGAGGTGGGACTCTTAATATTCGTCCCACACGATTCCGATAACTGGTGAGGGGATTTCTATGGGGACGCCGGATTCCCGACTGCATGCCTCATCCCGTTTAGGAACCGTGGACGAAGTCCTGCTCTATACCCAACGTCTTCTTCCCCAATGCTAGAACCTCTCAAAACCGACCGAGGTGTCACAAAGAATTCCTAATTTCAAGATCAGCAATACAATATACATATCTTTAAATTATTTAGCATACAGTTATATATTTCTATTCCCTTCACCTATATTCCTCTCTCAGGGACGAATAATAATATTGATTTTCTTAAGAAAATTGGCGCACCAATTTTTACGAAGCTTTATACAAGCACTCTTAATAAAGCTATATTGGCTATAAAACTGCGGTCAGTCATCTGGAGATAAAATTTCGTACGTTCCAAAACCTTTATTTTTCACGGTTGCTATAACAAAACGGTGGAACCAATTTTGGTAAAACGTTTATTTTTGGTGTTGTATAAACGCATGACAGGGATTTTAACTATATAATATAATCATCCGCCTTCTTAAGACGAAAAGATGAACGTTTAAAACATTTACCTATATTTTAATTCATGGTCAAAGGACCAGGGCACAGGTAGTAAATAACAATATAAAATTATGATATAATATTTAATGATAAAAATTTATGGTCCATTACTAACTAAATTATTTAAAATTAAATAATAGCATTTCGGCATATTTTCATACCTCGGAAAAAACCTGAAGAAGGCATGAAAATATGCCGAAACATTATTATTAATTTAATTGAAAGAATAAAGTCTGTAAAAGATCATAAATTATTTTTGATATATAACAGACGTTAAATTTGAACTTTTAAAATAGTAGTTAATGTCTACGGAAGCCAGATAAAATATTATTTGACAAAATAAAATTACAATTTTGACAGAAAAATATTGTTCTTTATAACTGACTAGGTTTAGTACGTAAGATTTGTGACATACATTTATTTATGAATTTAATTTAGTACGTCACACAATGTTTTTCAAAGGTAGAACAGAAAACGCTGATGAGTCGAACAACATGACACTAAATATTAAATGAACTACATTATTAACTTAACATAAATTATTATAACTACCTGAAGAAGTACAAATGTAATTTATACAAACACATTTGAATATGTATTGTAATTATATTTTATTTAACCGTATTATAGTATTTATTTTTACTTATCTGGCCATTAATTACTGAACTATAAGTCTGAAGGACCAGATATTTCTTAATTCAATAGAAAAATATATTATTGATTGTTATCTGTCAATATAATTTAATGGGTAAGTAGTTATACTAGTCAAGCTGATAGAAATAGTTTCTTAATTACAATGTAAATAATACAATATACAACCATGATTCATCATGTGAACAATAAAATCGAAGATGAAACCTTAAAATAATAATTTTTAAATCCCAATATATTTCTTTTTCGAATGCAATCGAAAAGTATGGTGTTGTAGTATTTGTAATTATATTTTTCTCATTCCACACAAATTTATTTACTAAAATTGAAGAATAATGATGTTTTATTGCATATTCACAAGTCCATTAGGTTTTTCTTTCCGTAGAAGACATTAACATACAGTTCGATTTGCATACAGTTTAATTTTAAATATTAGTGTGCAAAATAGTTGTGATATCTATGTTTCGATATTACGATAATTTGATAAGTTGTTTGATCTTATCAATTTTCATCTATCTTTCTTTAATTTTCACATCAATATTTAAATTTAACTTTATGTAAATATGTCTTCTACAGAAAGAAAATCCTGAAGAATTTAATTATATGCATCGAAACGTCGGTTTCTTTGATTTGAATAAATAATTTTCTCTGTAAAAAGGTCATGAATTACTTTTATTAAGTTGTACTCCTTAACAGTGAAGAGCAGCGATACTATATAGTGTCGTCTTTCGATCTCTTTTTGTGATTTTCTCTCTTCAAAATAATCGTCTTCAATCCTCTGATACTTATTTACGATCATCTGCACGAGACAGTTTATTCTCTTTTCTATTCAAAATCCGAATTATTCTCAATTTTTAATTTATTTATTTGATCTGTAATCATGAAAAAATAAATTCTTCAATACATAATATATTTGTCCGGTACTTAGGCATGTATTGTTGTTTATCTTAATGTTTCTGAAACGAGATCAGAGGACAGTCGCCGAAGTGCAGAAGTTGAAGGGAGTATTGTAACTGGATGTAATTATATTTGGAGGCAACTTTAAGGGAGGCCCGTCCTCTCTGACACACGTGTGACAAGTCCCTTCGTAACAAGCAGGCTACCGATGTCACAGCCGCTGTTAATGAATGACTTTGAAGTCCGACGTGCAAGAATCCCCGTATCACGCACAAGATTACATGCGTCATTACCTGCTAATTAGAGGAATTTCACCATGTGAAAGGGAATATTTCGGTATTAGTTAGCCGATATTTAAAAGAAGATACGCACCACGCGAATCACGAACTGCATGTTTGAAAGATTTATTGCGACGACAACAGTCGCGCAGGCAGCAAGGAGCGCGCTGTCGTATTCATTAAATTTAATTTAGCCCTTCCAAAGAGTATAATGTCACCGGAAAGCCATTAGCGATGCCGATGCAGATTTTTTTCCCGCTCACCAGAAATCTGATATCTACGATGATTAATCAAAATTAATCGTAATATTTGAGTAATTTTGCCATCAGAGTGAGCCTGCTGTGTAATAATGCCGTCCAATAAAACATTAAATCTTAATTCACTCAGGTGCTGACCCGTACGTACGCCAAACATTTTAAATTTTTTTTTCGGCCGACCTGGCCGGTAATTAACGTGCTGAAATACAGCCTTGTGCACTCCGTAGGCATGCATTAGCCTTCGGATCTCTATAAATCAAGCCCGGCGTTGATAAATACCTCTCACACGGTTCAGCCCTCTGCCTTATCAATCATCGACTCGTCAACGTAGCCGCCGGGAAAAAAAATATATTAGGGTGGAATATTACCGAAATGGGGGTGCGGAGCTACCCCTTTCCTGCGGAGAATTGGGAGATGGCATCGATCCGACCACTGCAGACCACAGTTATTCTAAACATCTGCCCTCCATCACATACAATCTCTAAGGTGGAATATTCACCTGAGAAGACTTTCATTTCACAATTTTGCGAGGCAACCTTGTGAGCACGATTTTGTTACCATTACCAGTAAGGATTTTACTATTTCTATATTTTACACCTTCTTAAGGGTCTTATTTCAACCAATGAGCTACTTGTTTCTTTGGTATCGACAATAGAATACGACCACATCTTACTTGTAACACCAAGCAAACTCAACAGTCGCAAAGATTTACTTTTAATGATAGTTTTGCAGTTGTGAGGGTAAATACGCTTTTCAGCAAATAATTTAATCCCTTGCTAAACGTTTAATATAATCGTACACTCTTAAAGAACCTCTAATACTTGAGATATCTAGTGTTTCTTATATGTTTGTCAGATCGGTGATTTAAATAATTATTAAATCTGTTAATGAAGAAGTAGTTCAAAGAATAAATAAAATTACAGTGGAACTCTGTTATATCGAGCACGATGCGATGTAGGAACACGGGTTAGTAGCACTTAAAATGAAATTAAAATAAAAGATCAAAAAAACCATATTCATCAATCTTCAATTTATTCAACCAGAAATTGTCGTTACAAGTAAAAACAGGATGTTTTGTCTATTACAGACATATTCAAATGGAATTAAAAACCAAATCAAGAATACATAGTCAAAAACACTCAGAATTAAGCGGTGATACTCAAATTTTTTATTACATTAATATATTTATCTTCCTCCAACTGATACTTGTCCAATGAGCACTGATCAAAAAGAAGATGTCTATGCATACACGACGCTCTCTGGCGGTTTTTCCAAAACTAACATTTATATCATAATTTAAGTTACAACCTACATACAAATGTATACAATTATTTACAATGTAGCAATAAACCGGAATAACATTAATTTCCTTCTATTATAGTGCTACCAGAGCGATATACACATAGCCAACTTAAGAACATTAAACAACTAAAACATGCATTATACAGTTGAGCAAACGTTATTCCAACTTTATTTTGGCAATGCATTGTGTTTCGCATATACTGGTTAATTTATATACTTTCAAGATTTTTTTTTATAATGTATGACCTGTACATTCTCAGAATCAATGTTGTGTTTCAGTTCCTCTTTATGGTTAGAGAAAAATGTGCAAGGCTTAATTTTATCTTTTAAACTATTTTTGTCCTCATAAATTATTTTTTTCTAATTATATGGCAGTGTTACGTATGACGGAAACTTCTGGTTGTATTGAAGATTAATGAATATGGTTTTTGTTCTTTTATGTATATCTTTATATAAATATGCATACCACCTGAAATTAAAATGTTCATAGAAAATATTTACTGACAAAACGTTCTGCATGTTCTTTCAAGGTGGATCCGACAAAGATAGACTGGATTAACGGCGAATGTTTAACTTATTCACTGTTTAAATTGTTCAATTGACCACTTTTAATTTTCTTTTGACGTGTTGTGTTATTTATCCTGGACATTCCAAATTTTGTGCACAGCCCCATATTTTTAATACCGTCTTCGATTTAAAATCTTCTCGGATAGAGTCAAGAAAGCTCGAGAATCTTTCAATGCCCATATAATTTAACTGAAGAAATTTTTGTACTCTCGGTCTACTTATGATGTACTTCAATTGGGTTGTGGCAGTTGAAAATGAAGCATATATAACATTAAGAGAAAACACAAGTGTAATCAGAGAAAAAATCGTAAAATTATAAATGTTTTTGAATAATATTTATAGATCTATTTGAGGTACTCTTACCATTTTACTGTAATTTACTCCCTTTCCTAAGTTTCTTTAAACTTTGTGTGTCACATTAATTTGCACTTCGATTCCTCAAATCTATCCCTAAACATTTATTTCTCCCTTCTATTCTTTAATGGCTCACAGTCTAAGTTTTCCACTTTCTCAAATCCGCGTTCAGTCCCGTTTATTCACATTTTGTTGCTCGTTTTAGAACGTCTTCGAGTAATTATATCATAAAGGTTCAAACATAATACTTCCTAATGACAAATACGCTAATTATTTCAAATTTTAACTTTCCTACTTTAAGCTTCTTACAACAAAATGTTAAGAATTCCACGCTTTTCTATTAGTTTGAGTCACTTTCCCTCTCCATTCAAAATGTTGCTAAACTACTTTGTCAATGCTGAACTCGGTAATATGTCTAGACGTTATTGAGTCCTAATAAGGGCAGGATTAAATTTGACTCGGTAAAATCCCCAAGGTAAAATTTGTTTCGTGTGAATGTTTAATGATCATTCTTTCCATATCCTTTCGGTTTTACAGCTAAAATGGTATTGTCTGGAATTTCCGGTAATTAATCAGTACCGTACACAGGTGGTGGTAGGGCTGTTGTATTAATTATTCTTCCGTGTGGCCGATGCAACCCCAAAGAAGTTTCCGAAGATCCAGAGATTTAGATATTATAGACTGTTTTCTCGACATATATTTGGGTCAAATAATACAAGAACGAAATAGAATTATTTGCTCGTTATAAGCAGGTTCCCATTATCCCTGAGTACCACTGTATAAATATATTGTAAATAAATAATTAAACCTATTATTAATAGATAATAAATATTTCATATCTTAAAAAATCTATATATATGCAAATAATAATATTGAAGAATAAAACAAATTATTAGTTACATTAGAAAAATTTAACTCAAGTACATCCGCAGAGCAGATGGAAAGCCAATTATAGATAAAAAAGAAAATGTGGATAGATGGTCTGTAATAGAGGAAGAAAAGAAGGTGGATGATGAGTTGGGGTATAAATTTTAAGGTCGGAGTTTGATAGGGCAATGGCAAAGCGGAAGGAATAGATAACATTCCAGCGCAGTTGATATGACCATCGGGCAAAGAAGCTATATCATGGCTGTTCAGAATACTTTGCGAAATCTACGAAACAGTAATAATATCTGAATATTTGAGTAAAAACATAATTATGTCCATACCGAAGAAAACTGATGGATGCAAACATCACAAGACAATTAGTTTAGTATATTAACGAAACTAGTATATAGGAGGATGAAACGACAAAAATTTTCGTTTCCCGTCATTCGGAAGGGCGTGAGAATAGTACCCAATGCCTGCCCTACCTGATGCAGGTTTTCAAGGGTTTTCCCTGCATCTCTTTGGGTGAACACGGGTAGGATCCTTAAACTATAGCCCGGGGGCCTTAGTCAACCCTTGGCTACCTTGCTCTACCTTCCGCATCCACCCTTTCAGATTCCCTTCCTAAGCTATTTAAGGAGAGTTGCCTGTTTCATGATCACCCTCAAGTAACCTGTTAACCCAAAAAAACAACAAACAAATAGAATACGATTTAGGAGATCAGTTTGATTTTAGGAAGAATGTAGGGACAATAGAAGCGATTTAGACTCTGCGTCCAATTTTAGAAGATAGGATAAGTATAAACGGGCCTACGTTCATGGCATTTGTAGGTTTATAAATAGCCTTGATAATGTGAGTTGGAACACACTATTAAGAATATTTATGAGAACAGGAATAAACTATCAAGAAAGAAGAGTTATCTATAACCGCTACTGAAGGCAGTCAGCAGTAATTAGAATTGAAGGGCAAAAAAAAACAGTGGAAATCTTGAAACGAGTAAGACAATGATGCAGAACGTCGCCCACGCTCTTTAACTTATATATAGAACACACAATAAAAAAGTTGAAAAGGAATCAGAATGTAAGGAGAAGAAATAAAATCCAAAAGTTTGATGATGATATAGTAGGATTATGGGAGCCAGAAGAAGATTTGGAAACCCTTATAAATGGCATGAATATGGTCTTGGAGAAAAAGTTCAACAAGTGGATTAATTGAGGGAAAAATAAAGGTAGTGTAGTAGTGGAATAACAAAGAACGTGAGATTGGGATGGAATAATTTAACGGAAATTAAGAAATTCTGCTACGTGGTTAGCATAATAACTAGGGATGTTAGAAGTACAGTAGACATAAAGATTAGGGTAGCAATTACTACGGCCAATATAGTTATGAATATTAGGAAATTATTATTACAAATGTTCGTATGGAGCGTGTCTTTATATGGGTGTGAACTTGGACGGTAGAAGTTGCAAAAAGGAAAAGAATAGAAGCCTTTGAAATGTGGTGCTATAGAAGAATGATGAAAATAATATGTGTGAATAGAGTAACTAACCAGGAAGTTCTAAACAGAATAAGAGCAGAAAGAACAGTATGGAGGACTTTAATCAAGAGAAGGGATAGATTAGTAGGCCACGGTTTGAGATCCGAGGATCAAGTAGAGAGAATTGTGTGGGGTAAAATCAGAAGATTGAAACGAAGGATGGAATAAGCTAAGTGGATTATGGAGAAGTGGTATGCTGTAGTTATGCGGAAATGAAGAGTCTAGCAGAGAATACTTTAAAATACAGGATTGCATCAGGCCAGTCTAAGGACTGAATGCTTCAGCAACAACGCATGTGGAAGATATAAATGTATTGAGAATATGTAATAAGTAAAAAATAGTTCTGTATTAGAATAGTTAAATATAACGCGAACCGTATACGTTATGCTTGATTAGAAACTATTCACACTTTTAGTTCTGATGCCCTTTTCGGTAATGTCACAGGTCGTAACGATCGCCAACATTATCGTAAAAAGGGAAACATACTTAGGTCGCAATTATATCCAGAGGTTAATGATAATATTAAATATCATTTTTAAATTAAAAGATTTTCTCAAATGAGTTTATAAAACTTTGGTTACAGATTTTGAGACGATTTTAGTAGGCGTTGGAAAATTATATAATCATTTATTTGCGCAAACACGATGTGGTATTACTTATTATATTCTACCAAAAATATAATAGGATAATTTTTTCTTTTAAGTATTTAATAAGAGGATACATAGAATCATTGAAACACTTAAATCTTAAAAAGTTAGTATTTTAGACACAAATAAATAACAGAATACTTGTTGAACTATGATAGTATGTAATATAAAAAGTGCAAAATATATTCGACACTTTCTACCTTTATGATTAACCAAAAGAATGATTTTATACGTAAATTAACTTTTTTAATCATGCTAATGGACTTGGTATATGGACTTCTGTTTACCCTCGTCAGTCTTGATCCCTAAATACAAAATAAAATCTGGTAATTTCTAGTCCTCGAAGAACGACTGTTAATATCACTACAATTATGATTCGTTAATTAAATAAAGAAAACGGTTCAGGAAGTCAGAAACAATATTTTATTGCAAAGTTTCATTCCTTTTCATGGGACGTATTCAGGTCAGCAATAACATAATTTGGCCTGAGGATTTTTTTAAAGTATAATATTATTTAAACCACTTTCTTCTTAATGAACATATTTAAATTCCTTGAGTTTTTAGTTGCTCCAGTAATTAATATAATTTTGGAGAGATTCATTGTGCGTAAAGAATAACTGAATTTAAAAATTTCTCTCTAAGTTTTATTTTTTTATTGAAATTGTAGAATATTACAAGACAAATTAAAGTTCTAAAACAAAAATGTGTTACGCTATACTTGTAAAATTCTTGATTGTCAAATTATTGTTTTTCTGAAGAAGTGTTAAAAAAAGAAACGAAACGTTGTTATATTTTATTTCAAAGTTATTTTTTGATTTAGTCAGATAAATGTAAATATTCTTGTTGGTTTTAAACACGACGACTAAATCAACGTCGCACTTCCCTTTGCTGCTAGTGATTAGCATCGCGAAAGAGGGTGGGATAATCTGTAAGGGATGCTGCGGCAGATTCCGGCATAGTTGACACGCTCCAGCGAACTCCAAGTGTCGTCTTTCCGAAAAGCTGCGCGAGACGCTCTGGCGAGTGTTTTGTGGCGAGGCAGGCAGGTAGGTGTACCTGACGCGATAAGTGGTCTCGTCCTGGACGTTCACTTGTAAACAATCCGCAGAAAGCGTCAGAGTGAAAGGATGTGATGCGGACTCCGTCGTCTCACCTTACCATCGGCGGCGGCAATGGCGTGGGGATCATTTCACCTAAGAACCATTCAAATATGATTATGTTAATAATAATTTCCCTGTTTATCAGTGCAATTATTAACCGAAAATATACTTTAATTTTGATTAAAAATTTATTCAGCTGGAGCTTTTGGCATTGCCATAGTCATCTATAAAATTGAAAAGATTCTGTTTGAAACCTTACAAAAATTTTTATGTATTTTTTTTAATTATAACAATATAAAAACAAATTTGTTTTTTTCATGATTTCAACCTTAAAACTATTTTACATACCCTCATCTAATTTAGTATATATATATATATATATATATATATATATATATATAAATGCTCCAGCACAGTCTGGAATCATGTACAATACATGAGGAAATTTATAAATTATATATATATAATTTATAAATTTCCTCATGTATTGTACATGATTCCAGACTGTGCTGGCCTACACAGAGCATTTATCGGCCTTCTGAGTTTCAGAAGTTCCATACATTTTTTGCCAAACAAGCACAATCGGCAGCAAGTTGTCTAAATTTACATGAAAAATTTTTCCAATTAGTCTTGTCTTAAAATTTAGCCACGCCGAAAATTTAAAACGTAAAAAGTGTCGACATTAATCGTAACGCTCAAATCAACTTATCGAATCTTGTAAAACGAGATTTGATATGTGTTAAGTCCAAATCAACAAATTTTTAATTATAACTCCAAAATTATGATTTACTCGAAAACTTTGGCGTAGTGTTTAGGAAATATCTTCACTTTACTTTCTGGAATTCATATCATTATCGTTTTTGTCATTTAATTACATTATTTTGTTTGTGTATAATTTTAACATTATAATATTCATAAAAATGTTTGTAATGTTTTAAAAAAAATGTATTTGAATTTTGTAGATGACTATGGAAATGCTGAAAGGTCCTGCTGAATACGTTTGAAATCAAAATTAAAGTATAGTTTTGTTTAATAATGTGATTGATAAATATAGGAATATTATTATTATCACATTATTCTGTTTTCTAATATCTGTGCGCGACTTCGCGCCGGACTTTTACAAATAGCGCCAAAGATCACTTCCTAGATGAGGCGCACCTTCACGCTGACGCTAGAAGATTTTATTACTAGGAACATAGTCATTGGTGTGTATATCAATTTTCACTACAACGTAGCCCAACCAGGGCTGTTCCAACATAACACCAACACTGAATATTACTGACCCCCGTTGTGCCAGTCAAAGAAGTATTCCTGAGAACATGAAGAAATGAAATGTTACCTTGATTTATTTATATTACTATTTATCCCAATTTCTAGGCTATAAGATAACAATGATTAATTGAAAGTGATAGTGCGAGTTACAATTAGCTATTTACAGCTAAACATAGTTTTATATTTTTCAGTTGTCTGCGATAACAGTAAAGGATATTTGCATCATGCATTACAAATTCCAAAACGCGTTAATAATGGTTGCCACTAGTTCATTAAATATTAGCCCCTTTGTAGTTATTTTTATTTTACAATACGAACCTACAAAGGATTCTATAGGCGTAAACTAAACTAATTAATTACAGCTGTGATTTATGGAAAGCTGCATTAATAGTTATTTCACTGTAGGTTGGCAGAGAATTATAAAATAATATTTCCAGTACTTGTATATTATTTAAATTGAATTTATATTAATAATTAATTAATTAATACGTGTATTAATTTAGATTAATCCAAATCTAACCCCAGGCGTTGTATGGATGCGAAATGTGGACGATAGGAAAAGAATAGAAGCCTTTGAAATGTGGTGCTATAGGCGAATGCTGAAAATCAGATGGGTGGCTAGAATCATAAACAAGAATAGGGGTAAAGCGAACAATATGGAGGACGTTGACCAAGAGAAGGAATAGATTAATAGGCCACGTTTTAAGGCACGAGGGCCTTGTAAAGTTAGCATTAGAGGAAGTTTGTGTGGGGTAAGAACAGAAGAGGGAGGCCGAGGATAGAATTTGCTAAGCAGATTAGGGAGGATGTGGGTTGTGCCAGTTATGAGGAAATGAAAAGGTTTGCGCAGGATAGGTTAGCATGGATGGTTGCATCAGACCAGTGTTAGGACTGAATACCACAACAACAACCCCAGGTTTAAATAAGTCAGAAACATTTAATAACTATTAAGTTTTCTTAAAAGGAATTGCAAAATACTAACGAAAATATTATGTAGGAGGACGGAACATCAAATAGTATGCGAGTTAGGAGAAGATCAGTTTGGTTTTTAGCAAGAATGTAGGGATAAGAGAAGCAATATTGACATTGTGTCCAATTTTAGAAGACCGGATAAGAAAACACCGGCTTACGTTCATGGCATTTGTAGATTTAAAAAAAGCGTTCGATCATGTGAACTGGAACACACTATTAAGAATTTTGGAAGAAAACAGGAATAAAGTATCGAGAAAGAAAGCTCGTACATAGCCCCTACATAAGGCAGTCAGCATTAATTAGAATTGAAGATAAAGAAAAGCAATCAAAATGATGAAAAGAGTAAGGTAAGGACGCTGTCTGTTTTCCTTAGATATAGAACAGGCGATGAAGAAAGTTAAAATGGATGTGAAAAAGTAATCATATTACAAGGAGAATAAATAAAGAGAGATAATGTGGTATTAGTGGAGTCAAAAGAAGACTAGGAAAACCATAATAAATAGCATGAACGTGGTCATGGAGAAAGTTCAAGATGAGGATTAATAGAGGGAAGCCCAGGGCAACGGTGTGTAGTATGGGAAACAGTGGAATAACAAAGGGAAGGAAGTTAAGGAATTCTGCTACAAGGACAGCATAATAACTAGGGATGGTAGAAATATAGTAGACATAAAGAGTACGATAGCACAGGCTTTCGCGAAAAACAGGAATTTACTTATGGTTAATATAAGTGTGAATATTAGGAAATCGTTAGGTGCGAATCGTGGATGGTAGAAGTGGCGGAAAGGGAAAGAATAGAAGCCTTTGAAATGTGGTGCTATAGGAGAAAGCTGAAAATCAGATGGGTGGATAGAGTAACTAACGAGGAAGTTATAAATAGAATAGGGGAAGAGCAAACAATATGGAGAAGAAGGGATAGATTAATAGGCCACGTCTTGAGAAATGACGGTCTTTTAAAATTAGCATTAGAGGGAAGTGTGTGGTGTAAGATCAGATGAGGGAGGCCAAGGATGGACTTCGCTAACAGAGTAGGGAGGATGTGGTAGTTATGGGAAAAAGGAAAGGCTTGCGCAAGATAGATTAGCATGGAAGATTGCATCAGACAAGTCTTAGGACTGAATAATACCACAACAACAGCAAAAAGAATTGCAGGATTTTTATGAATGATGTAAGCTAACTGATAGATTAAGCTGGTGTTACGAAATTAAAAGTTGGTTGTATGTATAGTAAATAATATTATAACCATTCTTTTTTTACTAATTCTGAATTATTTATTTTAATAATGTAATTAAATAACTAATTGTTCTATTTTATATTCATTACTGTAACTATATATGTTATAATTTATCAATTTTAGAATGTAATCTATAACTATTAGTAGAATAAAGTGCCAACGTCATTAGCGACTTTCTTCTTACAATTCAGTGAACTCATTTTTGTAACCAATAAGGGTTTCACTGAATGGAGACACACACAAAGTCCATATTTCAGGTAAGATTCTACTTCGGGGCGTCTGTGATGCGAGGCAGCGACGCTGACAACACCATAGCAAGGCTTTATATTTTGACAAAAAAGAAGATTACGTGTCTTTCACCGACTAAACAAAGACTTGAAGAAAATAATACCATTATTTTGTGACTAGTTTAAATCTGAAAATTGGACTTAATTTTTACCATTATAGTTGTAATATATTTTTCGACTAATATTTTAGATTGTAATTATTTGTAAACCAGATAAACTAAAATAGCTATAAATATAACATATAAACATCAAATTAAGCTTTCGAAAGTACACAGTTGTGTCCAAACATATACATATTGATAATCACAATTTCTATTGGCAAAATGTAGAAATTTTAAACGAAGAAAATAATTACTTTTCGAGAAATATGAGTGAATTTTTTCATATCAGGTGGAACCCTCATGCAATCAATGTTAAAAATGACACGAATAATTTTAACAAAACTTACGATGCTCTTTTGTTGTAGTGGTTAAAATTTTGAATAATCTTCTCACTTGTGAAAATTTAACTGCCGCAAGTACTAAATGTTACTACATCATTTCGGCCGTAACAGTCGCTGGACATGGTCCATGCGCATAACTAAATTCTTCACGTGTATATTCAATAATCTTTTCGGCTGAGGGAGTCAAGGAGTAATTATGATGAATTGCTAAATTCGTAAGTTTTGAACTATATTTTTTATTTATAAATTACAAGTTGTAACATAGAACTCATATTAATTTCTTGTAATATTATGTTTGTAGTACGGCTGAGGAATTCTCGAAAAGGAGACGAAACGTTGCTTTTGAATAAATAGTGATAAATTATGTACAGACTAATTCGCCGTCTTCTGTTTATTGTAATATATTGAATTTCATTGTGTGTTCAGTATTAAAGAAATATAAATGAATTGGTTGCTAGAGTGTTTAATAAATTAAATTTAATCAACTGATTGTAGTAGAAAAATGTAAAGTAAGAAAAGGAAAATATGAAATACGATTAAAGTTTCCATCATGTGGATATATTGCAACAAAGGTAGCGTATATGCTCTTTACACATTTTTTTGACATGCAGTTTCAGGAAGCCGCTCATGATTCGATTTTTTCGAATGATCTTCCTCTGTCTTGAATATCTTTTGTTCACATTTTCTGAATATTTTCTTCGACCTTTATTGCTGCTCAAATATGATTTGCCTTAATCCAGAGTCAACTCTAAAACGCTGATTGAGGTTTTCTTAGTAATACTTTAATGTTAGGTGGCTTTGAATTCCTTTTTTATTTTCTGTCAAAAGACGAATGACTTGTAAAAATTGAACGAGTGATTAAATCTGAATAAATTTTCTCGGCCTGATTAAAAAACTCGTTTTGGACTTTTGTCGAAGTTAATCTACGCGGCGGTGGGGGTTAAATTGTGGAGCGGCTGTCGTAATTGTGTTGCATGCAAAGCGTCGAATATCGGCGAGGCTCGGAATAATCTATCTTGGGAGCAGCAAAGCGCCCACGATTACCGCAAATCCTCGATAAGCTATTGCGGAGCTAATTGGAATCGCTGAAGACGGGAAACCTCAGCGCTATTTAAGGGCTGTGTTTCATCCCCGAACCGCACTTGCTGCCGAACACAAGACGGTCTGTGTTGCCTCTGCTCTCCTCTCCTCTGCTCTCCTCTCCTCACCACTCCTCTGCGCTGCTGATTAAAAGCTCGTCCTTCCTCCCTCACCGCCCCACCCCCGCAAACCCCGGGCACAATCCCTTCTTTCAGTCAGAAGATCGTCCAATTTAAGAGCACCTAACTCCCTTTCCCGTCTTCAAAACCATTCCACTTCCGATGTGTCCTCTTCAGCCAAACAAACTCCAATTTCTTTTATCAGAGTTTTCCTTTAGCTACTCGCTTCTCACTGTGACGTCTCAAGAATCGACTTCTATCCTTTTGTGTCTGCTTTCGCCTTGCTCGTCTCGAAGCTTCTTCTCATGATATTTTATATGATCACATACAATTTTTACCATACTTTATAAATAATAGAAGTAATAAAATACATTTAATTAACAGTTTTTGAAAGTAACAAAACGTTTCCTAAGGGCATTTCATTCTTTTAGCGAAGAATGTCACAGGTGATTCGTTGTCTGAGCAACACAGTTGATTGTATAAAAAGTAAAAGTCACTTAACTTTATAGCACGTTTTGATTTCATTCCTCGCCAATTGCTTTTCTTGCAGAGTTCTCTACAGCGGATTTAATCATCTATTTTCATCTTCCAATTAAAAATTAATTCATCATTTATGAAGAATGATAGGTGAGAGTTTTGAATCGTATTTAGACCTGGAATTTTGGTTTTACTAAATTATTTCATTGAATTACGGGATTGTATTTTGTTGTTAAAGTGTTGAAGAATCAGAGAGAAATGCTGCATGGGGGTAATCTACGTGGTAGCAAAAATGTATTAAATATATGTAAATAGCTCATAAAGTGTCATAAAGGGACAGAAAGGTAGCCAAGGGCGTTTCACGACCCCTGCCAAATTTGGCCTCAAAAGTGATGTAGAGCAAGCCTTAGTGAACCTGCATAAGGTGGTCGGACTCTTGGTTGTTTTCCCACATCATTCCGATTAGTGTGGGATGCAGAATACCCTTCTCCATGCCTCGATAGTCGGACTAAAAGCAACGATAAAGTCTATGGCACTGTAACGGTTAAACACATCTGCTCGGAATTTGGCGGTACGGAGTCAAAAGAAAGGAGACAGTATTTGAGCCAGAGACAATAAAAGCCAGACATCAGGGAGCGCATGGGGTGTTCCCCAAGTTATAGTGAGAATTGACGGCATCGGGTGATTTTTCTCAAAATGTCTTGTAGGAGAGGGGTTAACTGTGGCTCCCAGAGAAAAGTAACCATAAATGTTATTGGTCAACATCCATCCCTGCCACCTTGGTGATACTAACTAAAGAAGTGTGGAGTAGATATTAAAAAGACTTGCAAAGAGATTTTTTGACATATTTTCGACTGCGGTAGATTTGGTGAGAGATATAGAGAGAGATTGCTTTACAGGTGATTGGAATTCTGACAAGGAATATTTCGAGCAGATGATCGACATTATCAGACAGATAGTCCAAGGGGAGAAGAATAAACGGAAATTCTTCCTGAACCAGGAAGAATAGCGGCGGCTGCTGTGATTTGGATCCAGGATGACCCAAATAGGAGAAAGACGCTGACGACACGGTAATTACTACTGTAACGTTTGCTAATTTCGTATACTGCTAGGTCCGAATAGATTTTGTGTGGTAATATTCTGATCTATGAGAAGGCCCGTAATATACGACCCTGAGTTTAGAGATGAAGAATGGTTAGTTTTAAGGAATTTATTCGTATAAATTTTTATATAAATATATATGTAGTGTTAATTAAGAAAATTGCCGGCTTAAATTTTGAAAATATCAAAATTGTAATATCGTTGTAAATTTGTTTTTGTTAAAATATTTTTTTCTTTTTTTATAAAAGAGCTTATTATTAATATAGGAATATTACATTAAAATAATTAATATTTCCCCTATTTATTTCAGTACTTTTTCCAGTCATTTCATGAATTTATTCAGAACTAGCTGGGTTCCCGACGATGCCCAGGAATTCAATTATATTGAGATGATCATCCGCTTCCGGTTTCAAACCTCTGTCACCGGGGCTACAAGGCATATTCTCGGCTTTGTCCCCAGAAATCAGCCATCCTAATAGGACGGATATTTAGGTTTAGACAATTAATCTATTATAATATCTGATTAGTGATTTACAAATTTGCGTGCACATGTTGGCAGTACTGTATCTGAACAATTCCGTAACATCAACAATGCCGTGACCTCTAATAAAAACGTCTGCTGCAACAATGGAGTGAGAATGCTCGCCCTCCCTTCCCCCCTCTCACATGCTGCCAAAATTATGCTTATGATAAAACAGTAAGTAGACTTTGTGCCTTTTTTATCATTACAGCTATCTCCCCCATCCTCCCCCCGGATAGGTAGAAAATAATATGTTCACCGTACTTATATTAGCCCGCAACAGTATTTAATTCGATAGTAATCTCTTTGTCAACACGTGATTAAACCATCAGCGAGAGGGTCGCTTTATATTTACCTCTTCACACTTCCTCTTTTATGAGATCTGAATTTCATCATAACCACAGCGATTACTCTGCAAGATATCGAAATTAAATATACACGAAACTTTTAGTTAAAATTCCTATATTAATCCACCAAAGTTTTATTGAAATCCGTTAAGCCGTTTCGGAGTCTATTGCAGACAAACACACACTTCAATTTTATTTGTTGGTATAGATGTGTACAGTAAACTATGTGACTATGTTATTCAAAAAACTACGCAAAGTCCGATACTGATTCCATACAACTTTTTAATTTATCAGTGTAAAATTTCACTTTCCACACTAAATGTACTCATAATGTAATTCAATCTCAAATGAACACCAAAAAGGGAGAATGCAATGCAAATCTTGGATGAAACCTGAATTTTATTTAGGAATACTTTTATTTTTTCTTTATACGAGTCTCCAATTCAGAATCTTACGTAATTTGAAAATGAGTCAAATCTATTACGTTTCTATGGAATAACAATACTTTACAGTATTTACGCAATTAATTTTATTTTTCAACATTTATGAATGACTTCACAGTCATCTCACTCTTTAAAATGATTTATTCATAAGTTTGCATATAAATAACAATTCCGTTATCAATGCACAGTAGTTCGTAGGACCTGAAAGATTACAACTACTAATTCTGCCAGAGAGTAAAAATGTATATATTAACTTATTTTCCTTCATAGCACAGGAACAGCCACAGTTTCCAGGAACAAAATCTTAAAATTAGGCATTGCGCTTATCGAAATTGTAAAGTATATAACGTCCGAGTTAAATGTAAACTAATTGATTCAACAAAGCAAGGGCTGCAAGAACCGCGTGAAAATCCGCTCGTGCGCTTTTTAATCACAAGACGGAAGCAACAATGATTGCAGAAACGTTGTTTGGTGCTGATTGTATCACTTAATTTTGTCAGTATTACTACTTAGTTATTCATTCAAGGGAAGAAATAATTTTAAAAATATATTAAAAGAAAACGTAACTAAATATGTTGCGAAAAAAAACTTTAATTTCCGTCGAACATTGGTAAATTTTTTACTAATATTTTATTAACGCAGAAAAGAGCTACATTAATAGTGCCAAGGCTACTGCAATTCAAATTACAGCAATAATTGTCAAGGGTTTTTAGTCTTTTGGCAATGCTAAATTAACAATACCAATAAGGTATGTTAAATGTGTCAAAATAATATTCCCTGATAAATTATTTAGAATTGTTTAAATATTAATTTAAAATTTCAATTATATACCGTCATTATTTTTGTACACGAAAACAATTTGACTTCCGCGCTTGATTTCGGACTGAGCAGACGTTTGGTTTGTGCGAGTGTTGCTCGGTGCTGTTTATATCGGAGTTACATCGCGCCAAGATCACTGGTTAATTTTAGCCAACGTAGTTCTAACCTTCTGAAGAATTTCGTATGTCTTCCACGACGATGGTATCTGCAGAAGCCCAGCGCTCCCGGGCAGGTCTCTGGTAGATAATGCAACAACAGATGATTACCTCAACCCTCTAGCAAATATAATCAACGCTTTAAAAAATCATGTATTTCTAAAAATAGTTAATAACCGTATTTGCATTTTCCTCTGTAACAAATACGAAGTTGAATAGCTAACGAGCAGCTATAACAGTGTCAGAATCAATGAAATTGCAGTCAATATTACACCTCTTATGATAAAAATGATTTAAGCGATCATTTCTAATGCATGCCCCATTCTTGCAAATTAACTTCCAAAGTTGGCCTTTCTCCTTCATCCAAGATCACTGGATTAAAGACTAATTCGGCGGACAGCAGATTCGCTCATATTCCCTCCTTCAGAAGATAGTTCTACATCGATCTGAAACTGGTCCATAATACTCCGGAATCCCTAATAATATCTTTTGAGAAAACATCCTTCAGAATATTCCTCTCCTCAAAAAATTGTTATCGGTGCAAGAAAATGGGGCACTATGCTAAAGACTGTCCCCTTCACGACAACAGTAAGGCCATCGGCAACACATATCGAATCTGAGCCTTTGATTCTGGCTGTCAACATAAAAACATCATCTCATGACGCATTCTATCTATCTATTTTTAGCTCTACAGCCCTCGGTGGACCTTGGCTTCCTCCGCAAACAGCCTCCAATATCGTCGGTCCTGCGCCCTTTTCGTCCATTCTCTTACTCCCATCGTTCTCAGATCTGCAACGACATCGTCCATCCATCTATGCCTTGGTCTTTCCTTTCCTCTTGAATGGTGGATCCTTTTTGTATTCAAGATTCTTTGGCATTCGTTCTGTTGTCATTCTCTCTACATGGCCCATCCAATCAATCCTCCGTGCCTTCGCGAATCTAACCACATGTTTACCTTCCATCAATTCATCTAGCTCCACATAAAATCTTGCTCTCCAGCCTTCATCTGTCATTAGATGTCCAAATATCTTCCTTAAGATACGCCTTGCAAATACTCTGAGGATTTTCACATCAGTATCTTTCAGGGTCCAGGTCTCTGCTCCATAATCCACCCGACGCATTAAGACCGGATATATCTGACTCTGCCAGCTTGGAAGCTGCAGTCATCAAGACACCTACGAAAGGAACTAAACAATCATTGATTTCCCAGAAATCAGTAAACACTGAAGAGACCATTAAAGCTACGAGATCCAGCCCTAAGCTTGCCCTCCCAATAGATGAAGTAAAAAGTGCACTAGTGAACGCCCTAGGAGTAAAGAACCCGGTGACAATCCTCAGAGACCTCAATATTTCTGCCGAAGACATTCTAATAGTCAGTTGATTACTCTGCCCCTCTGGATAGAGGATTAAAAGCCAGACTTAGATCGCAGGAGTGATCTCGGACCAAGATTCATCCTCCTGAACCACCCGTAATATTAATCAACTGCGCGATGCCAACAATGGAACTGCAATAGATTTTCATCAAACGTAAGAACAAACTGATGATAAATCTAGACACTTAACAGATAGATCTTCAAAAAATATGAAATCGCAGTAACATGGCTAAAAGAGGCGCATTCTGGAACTAATTAAGGAAATAAGCTCTGTGTAGTTACACTCTGTGACCGAACGTGGTAATAGTTCCTATGTAATTGTAAACTGTAGTCGATCATAACGTTCTTGGTTAATGCGACGTTAAACTATAATTAAAAAACAATATTAACTTTTTAGGAGTAAATTTGAATGTTAAAATTATGAATAACTTTCTTATAATTGTGTAATTTTATGACAGGGTTTATTATCTTTTTGATACCAGTGGAAACTCTAGTTGTTGTTTGAGAGAATTGGGGAATTTTCATCGGAAGTGAAGAGAGATTAGTGAGAAACAACTTATTTAAAGATATTTAGATGGATGCATATTCATCATAAATATGTTTAATTATCAAATTAATTTATAAATTATATCATTAAATTCTTAAGTCATTAGTGGCTTTTCCCCTCCTTGGATGTGGGGGGGGGGGGGGGTGGGGGGGGGGGGGGAAAGTGAGGGGGGTTTTTGGGGAAATTGGGTTAATGGTTGAATAGTAATGGTTTTTTAACATACAACAACCATGGCGCATTGCCAGCATAACTAGACCCGCGGGACCGTCCATATGCATCTAGCTGTGGCGAGGTACAACATGCCTGGCACAGGTGTGAACAATAAGTAGCGGGCTACACCATCAGATCCAGAACCGCCTTCATCCAGACCTCCTAAATCGCAACCTCTACGCCATTACCCACGGATTTGCCGGTCTCTCCTAAACACTCAAAGTCTTAACTGTTCCTGCGCTACCATAACCTCTTCATTCCGCATCTTCTCGTTTGCCAGTCTCTGCTGACCGTTGTAAAGTACTCACAAACTATCCCAAAAAAAAGGGGGTCCCCAAAGAAAATATTAAAGTCCTACAGCTATAGCACACCCCCACCGCCATCGGCCCTTTGCCGCACCAACCTTCCCTAAACGCGTCCCCGCCTGTTTTCCGCCAACAAGTCCTCCAGTCCTTTCATACCTTAGACATAGAGCTTCTTTCAACACATTACCGTACTCCGTCACCGTCAAGTGTCCCCTTCAAACCGCAAAATCCTCCCGCCCCATAACGGCCCTTACCCTACCACCAGAAGCCTCTAGACATGCCCAAATAGACACAAACCCCAAAAAGCCTAAAGACCCTCCACAATACCCAAAGCACGCCTAATAAAGACACGTTAAGAAACCATCCTCTAATATCGCCACGTCCCATGATACAGTATCAGATGGTATCATAACAACTAGCCCGAGCTGTAATCCTATCCCACTTCCAGCCCCGCAAAACCCACCCACGCGTCATCATTAATGCCGCAATGACCCTGTTGGACCTGACGCAGCCACCCCCGTCGACACTGTATCCCCAACCATGCTACGGAACAGGCGATTCCCCTACCAACACTGTGGCTTCGCCCACCAAGTGCTCCACGAGGTCACCCTCCAAAGTACTGGCTCAAAGACGTCCAAGGACTACCCACCCACACACTGCCCCACACAGTAAGCGAGTCGCCGGGCGTACTACCCGATATATTGCGCATATCCCTGGTCCGCCACAACATTACTCCCCCCCACCAACCAAGTCTCCCAATCAATACCCAACGATCCCCGAACTCATGCGCTCCCTATCGACAGCCTCTGCAGTAACCCAAACTCTACCCTAGAGCCAATTGCAGGTATCCCCGAAGGCCAAACTTAGATGAACTACCGGTACAGAAGTGATGAGCACGAGGCTAGTAGCGGACAGTGGGCCTGGCCACAACTAACACCCCATCGTGGTTGCTTCCTATCAGTGATATGCCGCCCTATAGCCCACACCCCGCAAAGTGCTTACACTTGGTAAGCTGACAAAAACCTAGAACTAACGAAGCCGAAATATCAAAACAAAAAATCACTGATTTGTTCCCAATAGTACAAACGACGGAGCACCAAAAAAGCGCTACCAAGTCGACAGGAGGACATTTAAAGGACAACTATTCTACCTCCACCCATACGGGGCCACCTCTTATCAGCGGCGTGGAAATTAATCCTAAGATTCATATTCCTTCTCTTGTCTAAACCCTAGACCACTCCATAAATCCTGTGTCCGCTGGGTAGCCTATGAATTCCGCTTTGCGCCAACAATAAAACCGTACGGCCTCCCACACCTATATACCATTCCATCCATTGTGCTGATACCATTTCCCATTTCTCCATAAAATATTGTTCTCCATTTCATAAAAGATATTTGTGTGTTATAGTTAGTTACCTTGAAACGTCATGCCCTAGGCAAGGTCAGATAGGCATCTCGGAGTGGGCCCCCCCCGCAACCACATCTCATGAGACCTCGGGGTAAGCATGGACTATTAAGATTAACAGCCCTTCGCAAGCCCTGCCAGGTACACCCTGGTACCGATAGGCGGTAAATGGCTCGCCGTGTTTCGCGGTTGTAACTAAATTTAAGCACAAGGTGCCAGAAATCGTAGTTTCAGACATAAGAAAACGGTATCAAAATTAGTAATGTCGTTTGAAATTAATTATTGAATCTTATTGAAACCTGTAGGACTAATATAAATAAATACGAAATATAACAATCATGTCAAATTTATAATCTTTGAAGAATTGTATTCCTGTTAGTAAATGCAATCCTCTCTTTTATATGCTTAAGAGTAATTAAGCGAGCAATGCTGACCCCATTTATTCCCGTTAAAGTCTACGTTAGTATGTAATTGCTTTTCAATGTCAACAGCGTGTAAAAAACAACTAAATATTCTCAAGTGTATAACCCATAAAAATTGGGGTACGAGCAATCAACTATTACTATTAACTTATAAAGCCATAATAGATTACGGGCCAATAATATACAGATCTTCAAATAAGAGCCATCCCAAAAAACACGAAGTGGTCCATAACCAAGCTCTCAGAATTTCTACAGGATGCTTTCTTATCGGAGCTGAAGTACCTACGCTACAACATCGCAGGGTGAACCACATTATGAAGTATGCTCTGAAAGCTGCTACAATTAATAACCCCATTGTGTACCACGACATTTACCCTAAATATCCAGGTAACAACGTACACCAAAGCCATACCCATATATGCTATAGTCAAGAGAATAATAAAAATAGAATCATCAAACGCCCACCACGGTCAATTCCGGATATTCAGACTGATTTATCATTATACACACATCAGCACAAGAATCGTTAAAGAGAATTCTGGTACTACACATTTACTGAATTAATTAACAAATATGACGACTCTCAACAAATATATACCACTACAAAGAGCAATGAACAAAGTCCATGTGATATAATAATAAAATGTCAACTATGTCACCTACCCCGATATGTCACCTTTGTAAGATCGGAAATATGTGGAATAATGACAGACATTTAATCAAGCAAATAAATTTCAACAAGTTTATCATATTCTCAAATTCCCGTACTGCAATACATAACAATCTATAACTGGAAAAACAAACAATATCAATTCCATGACTTAAAGACCTTAGGTAAATATTTGGTTTTGGCGTGGGTCCCAGAAAACATAAGCACCGTTCAAAACCCCATAAACGAAGAAAGCACGCAAAGGACAGTAACTGCGCTTACAATATATCATCTCCAAAAATTTTTAAGAAACTCCTATAGTCTGAGTAAAAACGCAGAATTTGGAAGAAAGGAACAGTTTGCTATTACTAGAATAATAACTGGACACTGCAGATTGAGTCATACGTATGTGCTGGATAGATCCAGATAAAATTGCAAAGTACTTCCAAAAAATATATAAAAGCCACAGACCTTCCACGGATTCAGAGCAAATGATTGATGATATATTTAAAAGAAATCTGTTGTTATAATACTTTGCTCATTCATGTTACATAAAAAATTACGTTGATAAAGCGTTTGCGTCTAAATAGCATTGTTTTGCCTAATCAATAAAAAATTATATTTGTTACTGTCTTGGCAGTCAGGAAAATAGGTAATTCTGTTTTAAATTCACCACTACAGACTAAAATACGTACAGGGTAAAAACGACAAATCCATCGTGGACTCCCAGGAGTAGCAAAATACATTATTAAGTTTTGTATGGACAGTAAGATTTTTGATATAATTTAAATGTATTCCAACAGAGTTTTCTTACTAAAGTTTACAATATATAAATAAATTTTTGTCTTTTGAATTAAAAATCAAATGTAATGAAGACGAACTATTTAATATTGGCTAACGAACAGAAAAAGGACATTACCAGTATTATGCTTTGTAAATACATAATTGTAAAATAATATTTAAATAAATAATTGTAAAATAATATTTAAATAATTGACAGTGTGGTCGCTAATTACAAGGCAGTTGTTGCGACCTTTATAAATGAATAGAAAAACAAGTCAACAGTTTCTTCTTTGTGAAGAAAAAATCTGAATGTCTGCCTAAAGTCGGCTGTGTGATGAACTGTCAAAACGTGTTCTTTCCTGGTTGTTGATCAGAATCTGAATTCTTAAAATTAAGTGTTGTGTACGAACGGTAATTTGTATCACTCTAAGAAACATCCAAGATTAAAGTATTAATTAAGTACGAGCAGTAACAAGCCAGATTAATTACTTGCCCACTCACCTTTCGTACAATACTGATAGTGTTTGTATATCACAAAAAGTAACACCCAAATGAAATAAAATGTAACGCATAGTTTAATATGTTCTTGAAATTATTTTAATTTACGTTATTAATTTCAAATAAACCCTATATAAACTAAGGAGTATAATTAGTAACGAAATAAACGAGTGATTCATAGAGAAATATTTTCCTTCTGTAAGTCGGCAAGAAATTAGGATTTACTTTCTTCTCTGTATTCTTTCTTTTGCTACGTCTAATTACGGATTCAAATAACAATAACGGAAGCTGAATATAAAATTTATCTGAGGAGAATAACAATCTACAAGCAGAGAGATACCTCGGCCACAATTGCTCATTTACTTTCTCTGCGACTGCTTTATTGCCAAGACGGGGAGAGACAACTTGAAAGACTTTTCTTTGGAAGGAAGTCTCCAATTTCGGCTTACAAAGCTTTCTTCCTCCACCCGCGACTATAGCAGATAAAAGGACTTCCAATGATTGGCAAAGAAAATGTTGCAAAGTACTTCCAAACAAATATCAAGCCGCAGACTTTCCTCGGATTCAGAGCAAACGATTGATGATATTATATTTAAAGAAAAGCTGTTGTTATAATACTTCGGTCATTCATTCACCATGAAAAATGTCTTAGATAAAGCGTTTGCGCCTAAAAAGCATTATTTTAACTAATCAATAATAACTGATATTTGATACGGTCTCGGTTGTCAGCAAAATAAGTAATTACGTTTTCACACAAATGGGTAACTATTATTTATGATCTATGTAATGGACATCAATTCAAAATGATTACACAATCCTATCTTCATTTTTGTTACAGGTGGTTTGAAGTTTACGTTTATTTTCCTTTCACGAGGTGATTACAAGAAGCTTATTACTCATAAAAATCTGAGACTTAGTGTCACACATGCATAAGCTCATCTTTTCAAAAGCAATAGTTTCTTTAGATAAAATCCAAGAATTTAAATTCTGAAGACCACACAACAAATATCGAGAACTATTTTTCATGTCACCATTTATTTTGAATTTATACTTCAGATTGAATTTAATTTCGACAAAAATGTATTGAAACGTAATTTATAAAAGTGATACAGACGGTCGAATGCAAAATTAAAGTTGAGGTAATAAAATATTAACTTTCAACACCCTGTTTTTTATTTATGACTAGCTAATTGCCCAGATTTACCGTAATTGTATGTTGGTCCATAACCATGGGATAGTTTTCCTTTTATTGCTGTCAACCTCTTCAACCTCCTTTTCGACAGTTAGTGTACAGATTAATTTTCAGTGACTACCAAAACAACGTATTAAACATCTGCATCGTTACTTCATGTTATTGATATGCACACTCTCCACCATGGGAAACAGTTTGGTTTACATGTTTCTATACCTCTCTTAGCGACTCAGTTGCAAGGTAACCGTCCAGCAGAAGCAGACTTGTCGATTAAATTGACCTTTGTTTCGACACCAAACTTGATATAGTTTGCGTTTTCAAGTGACACCTGTTCACCCCCACCACTATGAATTCTCCCCTCATATGCTGAGCAGGTTGAGATTATACATAAATAGTGTCGAGGGAAGCACTGTCAACGTAAATTGCCCCGAAAATTATTTTATTCGATGGAAATACGTCAGATCTGAAATTGATAGAAAAGGGTGTTTTTTTAATGGTCAACATGATTTTCGGGAAGGATTCTCATGCGAAAGTCAAATGATAATTCTATTTCAGGAGTTAGCAGATGGAGTAAGTAATGGAGGTAGAATAGATGAGGTTTTCATAGACTTCCCCAGAGTCTTTGATGTAGTGCCTATTGGATAAATCGAATAAAGCAGGTATGATAACAGAGTGGTAATATGGGTAGGAAAATTTTTTAAGCAACAGATCGCAAAATACAAAATTGGAGAACAACTTTCAGTTTCAGGCATTAAACCTCGGTAGTTCCTCAAGGCTTTGTAATCGGAACATTGTTGTTTTTAATATTTATTAATGGCTTACCGAACTATTTTAAGACAGGAGTCAGGCTTTTTGCGGACGACTGCAACATCTACAGAAAGATAACGAATGAGCAAAACGCGATAGTATTACAAGAAGATCTAGATAAAGACAATAGCTTGGCTTAGGAAAATAAAATGAAAAGTAATTGAAAGAAAAGCAGCTCAATCTCGTTTTAAAAACTTACTTTGTTAAATGAGACAGAATATAGAATACGTAGAGAACTAATTCCAAGAGTAACGAGTTGCACATATCTGGGGATATACTTACACAGCAGACTTGGTTAGGAGGAACAGGTGAATTTCACGGCCGGAAAAGCTTCGAATTCTTTACATTTATTAAAAAAAACTTAAAAAAAGGGAAGTTCAAAATCGAAGGAGGTGGCATATTTATCCTTAGATCACTTTTGGAAGACGGTGGCTTGTTGGGATCCCTAAAAAATTTAAATTGACTCAGACAAAGTTCAGAAAAGGGCTGCTAATTTTGTGCGAGTAGGAACGAAGATAATGTCACAAAGGAGAGAGAAAGCAAGGTTGAATTTGCTTATTATGGATTGGAATAGCTCCAAAATGTAAAACCTCAGTTATGTAAGTAGATGGAATCATCAATTAAAAGTAAAATGTAGAAAGCAAAAAACAGATGTGGGCAAATTCTCATTTCTGAATAAGACTATCAACAACTGGAATAATTTACCTGTGGGAGTGTTTGAGGGAAATTCTCTTCAGGAAAATAAATTTAGGTAAACGTGTGATGTGGTTATTTAGAATAATATGAATGTATAGTCGAATTTAAATGTTGAAGCCAACGTGAAGTGAAGTGTTAAGTTAATATAATTCTTGTAGTGTTTCTCTTTTCCTTCTTTCAGGTGTTTAGACATTTTAAAGGACAATGATTATTTTTAGATTAGGAGTATTATGTATAATTAATTTTATTATGTATCTGCCGCCGGGCTTACCCCCAATCGTAGACTAACAAACATTTCGATAGTTTCTACATGCTGAAAAATTTCCGCCCCGTCCAACCCCGCCCCTAAAAGTGGTAGCTTCGTCGCACCGCAACAGTTCTGTTTCAAGATCGTAACTAACAAGTGTAGAAAATTTTGTCTAAATTGCTCATACCTCTCCTTCAAATGAACTAATTGGCCAGCGGTATAGAGGCATTTTGTTGTCACTGTAGAGTAAAACAGCATATAAACTTATTTTGGATGAGTCTATGAATATTTTATTGTCGTGCGCCCTAATATAGGAAATCCGTTTTGCGGCGAAATTTTACTTGGTGAAATTCTTTTTGCATTTTTCCAGTACTATGTACGTAAAAATACATAAGACCTACCCTTCATTACGAATTTTTTTTCGTAAAACTTGTTTTCTATATAATGTTTTAGTTATTATTAATAATAACCAAGCTAACATAATACTGTACGAACTTAAAAGTTAATTTAATTTAATCCAATCATTTTTCGGACAATCTTGTCGACTTTGTAAAATTTTATCGTTATCGTTATTATGTTTTAGCAACACTTAATGCCAGTATCGGCGACGAAGTGCTTTTTTACAGTTATAAATTTCACAAAAAAATAAAATCCACGCGACGGATCGTCAATCATTGTTGCTTTCTTTGTGTTTGTAAGTAAAACTTTAGACAAACGTCTGGTAAACATGTGGAGCAATTTAAGATACATAAAGTCACAACATTCAGTGTTAAGACAAAAGCTAAAATGTCAACTTAAAAAGATTATAGTTATTGAAGATCGTAGGTCTTCCCGGTGATGCTGTTGAATAAAAAATTATTGGGATTCAACCCTGGGCATAATAAAATTAAAACACGACGTTTCGAGGGAAAATTCACACATCTTCACTTGTTAAGGAAGGGTGGGGTTTCTGTCGAAGCGTCGTGTTTTAATTCTATTATGACTCGGGTGGAAGCCCAAGAATTGTTTATTCAACAGGGTCATAATTGCTGTTAAGTTTCAATGTATCAGTTTGTATATAAATTACAGTTATGTTAGATTTAATATTTTGGGTCACCATCTTATTATTATGACTTTTACCAATAAAACGAATGCTTGGGTGTTCCATGACAATTAGATTTTATTATGTGGCGAGAACTACAATCCCTATAATCGGTTAGGTATTTTACTCTTCAATTGTTAAGTTTGAAAAATTACATATAATAATTTAAGAATAACAGATCAAAAATAGCATAGAATGTTTTGGGATTTCCTTTTAATTATTCGTATAACCAAGGATTGGATCAAAAATGAGGAAGTAGTGACTGATAGTCAAACAGCCTCGCAGGCAGAAGACGAAAAGACGGAGTGGGTGAATCATAAGGATAGTGGATTGCATTATAATAACAAATTGTACCTCACTACTGCAGTCGTCGCTCTGAGCAATGAGAATTCATGGAAGGAATATACTGGTTAATGGTCGCGAAGACCAGGATTAAGACTGCTGGAGAATCGTTACGCTGATCACGTGCCACTCCAAATTCGGAATTTGTCATGCAAGATGACAGTCCGCAGTCTACCCGGTAGGCCCAGGTGAGAAATCAGCTGCAGAGCCCAAGAAGAAGAGAATATATTGGTTAGTAGTGAAATCTATTGTCAGCCATTTCCATCGATATTAAGTATTGCCTCTAAACTTTTCACAATAAGAAACGTCCAAGTAGCGGAGACGACGGAAGTGGCCGGCGTCAGTAAATCATAAAATCATTATCAGCAGTCGGTTCCATTAATGGGCGATCGTTTAGGCGCCAGGAGGAGGCCGATGAGGCAGGATAATGGCGTGTTTGTGTTGCCGGGTGTAAGCCGCAGCGTCAACAGTCCTTCAAGGCACTTACCGCGCCGAGGATTTGTCCTTTCAGCGCGCAGTGCTGGCTGGCTTCAGCTCAAGTGGAAAGACGAGAGGGACTCTATTCTGTCGGGAGCTACTTACGGCCTCGAGTGTTAGGGGATTTCATACACAACTTGGCCCGCTTCTTAGGCAATGAGCAGATTAGGTCGCGGCACAACGGGGGATGAGGCAGCATCACCCGAAATAACGGCCTCAAGGGGGCCAAACGATTTCTCGCCTCCATTATCTCCATTTCGAATCGACACACCTCTCATTCTTCTCTCGTGATTAATTTTAACACATGTGTGAAGAAAGCAATCGTTGAAGTGGAAAAAATCTCAGTAAAAAGAAAAGCTACAGTACACTACTGTAACCACATGTACGGAGACAGATGTGAATTCATTTCTTAAGTCTTTAATTTCATTTATAAATTTTTTCCAGTATTTTTGTGGAAGTATGGTAATTTTTCCAACATAATTCCTACTAATTCAGCCTTCCATCTGGTATTTAATTTGAAAACCTCTTTAAGTTGATGTAAACCGTTCACACATCTGTGGTCAATATGAGCAAATCCTATTAACTTATAAGTTATTATTTAACTTATTACAAACATGATAGCTACCTCAAAGACCTCAGAGCGAATAGGAAAGAGAATCTGGAAACACTAACTTTATTTTGGTAACATTTATTTGCCTCAAATTTACGTATGTGAAAATTGAAATCTCTTGATCTGAGGTAGGACGTTGACTAAGAGAAGGAATAGATTAATAGGCCACGTTTAAAGGCACGAGGGTCTTGTAAAATTAGCATTAGAGGGAAGTGTGTGGGCTAAGAACAGAAGAGGGAGACAAGGATCGAATCCGCTTAGCAGATTAGGGAGGATATGGGGTGTACTAGTTATAAGGAAATGAAAAGGCTTGCGTAAGACAGGGTTGCATCAGACCAGCCTTAGGACTGAATACCACAACAACAAATCTCAAAGAATAGCGACGTTTCGACGGCTTTCACAGCCATCGTCTTCCAGGCTGAAGATTACCCGGGTGGAAACCCGAGAAGCAATTCTACAAGGAATTGTCAGTTCAAAATCAATTTTGTTCTGTGGAATAAAAACATCGCTGTGAAAAAAATATAAATATTCAAAAATAGATTATCGTACGTTAAGTTTAATAATTGAAATGCAGCCCAATTTTTCAGAATAACATTGAATTACCATTCAGTTCATATAATTACAATTATGATGTTTCATCGTTCTTTGTGGACTTCATCAGGTAACTAGATAAACAAATTTTAAAAAAACAATATTACTTTTGATACATAATATTTAGTTAATAAAAACGTATAATTTTCAATTAAATAAACAATATAAATTACAGAATTACATTTAAAATAGAGAAATAACATTATAAAATGTGTTAAATTATTAAACCATTTGCGTAGTTTTGTAATATACAAACGTAGATGACAATGACCTTATTTGGTAAGACTACGTTGAACTTGTGTAACTTGTAACTATCCTCTTCTTTCACTTTTGTATGAATTCCTGAACCTTCTTACTATTCGAAATATCATAGTTTGACATATATATTATACAGCAGCAGTAATATACATCAAAATAATTAATTTTAGTCCTATTCCTATGGTGTGTTTATATGAAGGAGAAGCAATTGTTCAGTTATTTTTATGTACCTGATAAGGAAGAGGCGCTGGTTATTTCAGGGGGGATACACTATACTGACCCAAAATGATGCATATCTCAGCTTCAATGACGGAATAAAATAGATTAAAAAATAAAATAACTGATTGCAAATCCTTCACACGAATTTGTTTCATCCTTGCATTTGGATGTCTTCAGGTAATAATTAATTAGGGAAACGAACAATCACTCTACAAAATACTGTACTTCTAACATCTTTGTGTGAAGATTTTTTTAAATTGTTTATTAAACTCATTATTTGCACTTATTTGGCCATTAACAATTTCATTGTGTCTTTCAGGAATGTAAGATAATTTTTAATTTACACATTCAATTTCTTGAGGAAGAACACACTTTATTATTCCTCTATATGCCTATAGTTAAATTTATTTAAATTAATTAGAGACAATATTAATAATAATAAATGAGAATAAAATTGAACTAAGAAACCATGAGTGGCGTACATGGCTATAAATATTTGCAACTAGAGCTACTCGAACAGGAATGACCACATTCTACATGGCGCATTATTGTAGACTCTTTTAAACCTATTTATAAATTAACATTTACGCATTATCCGTTCTTCGATTGTATCTATCGGTTTTTTTTAAATAAAAGTTATATGCTCATGGACAATACAAGGACAACCTACACAAATTTTTATGCTTTGTAAATAATGCAAAAAAAAAGTTATTACTACAAAATTTTCTCGCTGGTAGAACATTCATAAACGATAGACATGGCACGATTATGCTTCCCTGTGACACAGGAGCATTACAGCCTCTACTACGCTTCATTGCAGCACAGCAGATGCAATCTCTACCATATTAACAGTTCCCCATTCACACGACTCTAAGATTGTGGTTTTTTAAAAACTTCCGTACTTCAATTATGCGAGTGTCAACGCCAGATTTTTCATGTAACTGATAAAACATTGTGGTGCTACTACAAATGCTTTATAAATCTATCTCTATGTTGTCAGTTCTTCCTTCATAATCTACAATGCCCACAAGGTCCAGACATATTATTCAGTTGTCTATCACGTATCAACACAACTCATTTTTTGCATACTATAGTCAACATTTTCAAGTTTCTTCCGTTGATCTCAATTTGTAAATAGTATCTGAAGACGCAATTTTCCAATCGTCTGCTACTACAAAATTGTTTAATACAGTAATGGGCAAACTTTTTAAAGAGGGGACCAAAGGAAAGGAAAAAACCTTTAGGCGGGCCACTATAATTTTTTTAATAACAATGACACAATTTAAACAATTTTTGTATTTATTATTATTACTTATCTGCTATTGGGCATTTGCCCGGTGGCAGCTATATACAAAGAAAACACAAATACAAACATAAATAAAACAAATACAATTACAAAAAATTTACACTAAGGAAGAATTTTGAAGTGTATTTTTTGATCTGAAAAAGAAAAGAAAGGAGTCACACAGAAATCAGTTCACTGCACTTAACTATTATCATTTCACTGATTCTAAAACAATACTACTCACTTAAGTTTTCTTAGCCTATTCCTAAACTGATTTACGCTACCCGGAAAAGTCGTCAGTATTTCTGCAGGAGGCAAGGAATTTCAATCGCGTATTGACCTATTTACAAAATTTTCCTACGTCAGTGCGTTGCCCTTTTCTTTAATTTTGAACGTGTGGTCATTTTTAGAATTTAAGTCGGCGCCGTAAGTTGGTTTGTTATTACTTTCCAGACCGGGTCACCTTATAAGCTTTATATACTTCACACATCCTCGCATGTTTCCTTCTATTACTGAGATTTCTAAATTCTGGTGAGAATTGTTCGCGAATCGACCCCCAAACATCTTTTCAGCCCGTTTTTGTATTTTTTCCAACGCTAGAGTGCGTTCATTTCGGTATGGATCCCAGCACGTTACCCATATTCTAAAATTGGCCTGACCAGCGTTTTGTAAGCAAAAATCTTGGTTTTTCTCGTGCTTTTCTTCAAGACCCTGTTTACAAAGTGAAGCGCCCTCCACTTTTGTGATAATAAACCTTATTAATGACTAAAAGATTAAGGAGAATGTGATGAATGAAACTATCACTGCATTTCTAAAAGTTTCTCATAATTTGGTTCCAACTGGTGTGCACTTATTCTTAGACGAGAATTGAATTCTGTTTCTAAGGCAAATATTTCGAGTTTCCGTCTAGAAAACACCTTATCACACTCAACTCCACACCCACCCACACACACATATACATATATACATATGTGATGAAACAAACATAGTAGACTTTCTGGGCATGAGATATAAGATTTGGGAAAGTGGATTTGGAGAAAGACTTGTAAAACTCTAATTCAATCTATTCAAGTTGCAAGTCACGTTTCACTGTTTTACTGCATACCGAAAATTTCAAAGTGTTTTTAATTACACTGAAGTCTTGAAATCTTCGTTAAAATTCATCATTCAGTCTTCTCAGGCATTTAACTTCGGGAAGTGAGACAATTTATTATTAGCAAGTTGATTCGCGAATAGTACAAGTTGGAGTTTAAAACCTTTCACATGACCACACATTCCTTCTTTCTTTCTCCACGGCTCTACAGCCCATTGAGGGCCTGGGCCTACCGATTCGACTGCGGAATGTCGTATTGCATGACACATGACACATTCCGAATTTGGAGTGACACTTGGTCAACGTATCGATCTTCCAACAGTCTTAATCCCGACATGACCACATATTTAATCTATAAATCGATTTTTGCCTTGCATCTTGATATTTAACTTGTTTATGTGGCAGTGATAACCCGTAAAAATGTAGTCGAAAGCCATGCAGAATCTTCCAGGATATTATACTCTGCAGACCCAGGGCTGTTTCTCAAGGAAGCATGTCACTATTTTGTCTTTCAGCTGGCAAACTAGCTTATTTTCCAGTAGTACAATATATCAGTGTACTCAGATTACATAGATTCTAGAAACTCCCGAAATTGTCTGTGAGCAAGACCTCGAGATCGAATAGCATAAACCTGCTTCACAATAACTTCAAGCACAGGTTTCATATCCAAAGAAGATTTACACAGGGCGTCATGATGTATGATGAAATTAAAAAATATAACATTTTTATCTGGATATTTTTCATTAAAGATCCCAAGAAATCCAGATTTTCCCCACTGCAACCGTGCAGTATCGTATATATCAGAGTTTTCAACCATAGTAATCGAGCTGTATTTAAATTGGCCAATCTTTGATTCCAACTGTGATAATATGTTTTAGTTTCAATTTTTCGCAGATCTGCTTATTTTCTTTCTTCTTTGGACATCGCTATAACCTTGACATCGTCGTTTATAGAGCTGAACTGTCGAGAAATGTTATATCCTTAGTGGACTGCTATATTCTCTTTGCATATGAGAAATAGTGGTTTATCTTTAAAAACTATGAAAAAGTAATTCCAAGTTCCAACATCTTTGAAAACACGGCACTCAGTACCAACTTTACATTTCTTAGTTAACATCTTAGGCCTATTTTTTACAATATGCAAGAGGAAACTAGAAAACCAACAACGTTAAGACAGGTTTGAAATAAACTTTTTTCTATATTTAGCCGCGGTGTAGAGGAAAGTATGTATTTTTCTTTTAGTTTATTATTATAAATATTATAAAAAACTATTAATATTCCGTCATAATACATCATTTTTAATTTACAAACAAATATTGACAATCTGTATCCAAGACCACAGTTAGGAATATATTGTTTGCCTAAAATTTTTGCAAATCTATTTTCTTTGTCTTGTGTACTGATTGTGCTGTAATTCAGTCATAGTAATTGTAAATATTCTACTTCTACTTTTCGTCTCCCAACGAATTATTAAAACCGTCGCAACAATTTATTTTTATATAAAGTCTGCTAGCTTCCTACTCAACAATTATTTAGTTATGTAGAATTTAAGGATTTATCTTGGTATATACTCTGGTGTGAGAACTCATCACAGAGTTCCCGGGTTCGAGTCCAGGCATCCTGGGCAAGGGCGTTTTTGGTCATCATGGTCAAGAAAGCAGGGGCTAAGACTAAGAATCGCTTCACGTACCACGTGAATCACCTAAAATTCGTAATGTGTTGTGGCAATCGTCTTGGTTCGACTAGGAGAAAGGAAAGAATGACTTTTCTCGTTTCTGAAACTGTCTTCTGGCTTCCCACCCTGGTATGGATCGAAAAGTTACGACTCTTAAAATGCTTTCCAATTTCCATTTTCTTTTCTTGGAGAAGATCGGCTACAATAAGGTAATCTACGTTGTGACAACTACCTTCTAATTGCATTTAAAGAGAATTTGAAAGGTGGGATGAGAAATGGAGGGCGAAGCAGTCGAGGATGTTAACAAATCCACCCCACTCCCCGGAGATATTCCCACCCGGCTTGGTACTTGTCCCACACTTTTCACAAAGACGCCTTCCTATGCTATTAAAGAGGAGTTGCCACCACATCTATCCTATCACCCTCATTTTTAAAAAGAATAAACAATCTTTTACAATACATAATAGCTGTCTGACTTAAATATTTACAATAAATAAAAATACGGCCAAAAATGTCAGCATTAAATATAGAACTATTTATTAACAAAAGCGACGTTTCATCTCCATTTTGAGACTTCATCAGGTTTAAAATTTAGCAACACATTATATTTCTCCTTGACGCCCCCAGTCGAAAAGATTATTGAATTTGCGTGTGAAGAATTTGGTGTCGCCGACCATCTCCAGCGACAGTTACGGCTGATTTTAAGTCCATAAAATTCCTATTTTATCGAACTCCGCAAAGCTAGAGTATCTCTCAGTTATTACTTTTCTATCCAAAACAATTTTTCATGCATTTATTTAGAATGAATAAAATATATTAATTAAATAATCCTTTGAAGCTAAACTGACGACTACGGTGCATGTGGAAGCTTTTCGATCTCAATTCGTTGCGTTTAGCAGCAAAAACTGAAGACACGCATTAGATACTAACGATATTTTATTAAAGAAATTTCTGATGTCTATTTAGATTACTTGGATATTATATGAAAATATCGGAGACTAGAAAAAGAAGATGAAGCGACTGGTCGGAGACGGTGAGAGAGCTCGAAAGAGGAGCGTCTTTGGGTTTCCATAACCATGACGAACGGGGTGGATTTGATTTATTTTTAATTATGTTTAAAAATAATTTGAAAGTGTATTTAATGTTACGTTGTAATGCAATTACAAAACATATTGAATTTGGGAAGTGATTGTGCTTGTTATTGAAGGAATTCGAGGAAATGCTGAGTACATATTTATTATGAAGAAGTCGTACTACTGACTGATCGCAAAGGTAATGTACGAAATTTTAATATAGATATATTTAATCTTATCACTGCGTTTGATGGTTTATGAAGTCAGTGTCTTAAAATCAAATCGTAATCAATCCAATTAAAGGATCCTGAGATTGTTGAGGAGTATTTATAGCTTGCCATCAGCTATTCATGGTAGGCAACATACCCAAAACAAATATAAATGTTTTTGGCGCTCTGCTGAGATTTGGTTTGTTTCACTGGTATTTGCAACACTGCGAAGGCAAGTAATAACATCATATTTTGTAACTCGACATTATCGTCACGATACAAAGGCTTTTATGCTATAATTGCATTGCTAATATTATTGTATGTTGGAATCGAATTTAATTCTATCACATGGTTATCTCTGTTGGAGCTTCAGAGAAATCATTAGAAATAGTTCTATGAAATTCATAATATAGAAAGTAATAGCTGTAAAGAATTAATTATTACACTTACATCACTACTTTTATTGTAAGTTAGAGGTTCAACTTTTAATTTAATATTACAACCTTTTTCTGAGGACTTTAAGTCGTAATATTCTTCGGTTAATGTTTAAACATTCTCGAGATAATCTGTCAGAGCCAAACCATGAGCATCGCCAATCCAGAGGCCATTATTTTTCCCGCTTCCACACACTGTTTGGGCTGTAACTTCGAATCATAGCCGTAACAATGAATTCACGTTTGATCAGAAATTGAAAGTCACAAAATCTCAAGTTGCGCAATACTCATATTTTTGATTGAAAGAATCAGTTTAAGAAACGTTGTTGCACCATATAAATGATGATGCTGGTAACTACATAAAGACGTTTGTGCCTGCTAACTTCATTACTGTGTCAGGCCGAGAACTTTCATAACGATCCTTAGCCGTGATATTCCTTCCAATCTGCAGATATGTCGTGTAATTGTATATGGTCTAATAAATGCATTCTAATATTTTTATTTCAATCTTTAATATTTTATGTACTCACATTATTTATTAAATGTGTACTGTGTGATTTCACTGCCGACCTCCAGTGGTATAGTGGTTAGTGTTGTTGCTTCACCACACAGAATTCCCGGGTCTGAAACCTGGCCACGGAAACTGGGATTAAGACTGCTGGGGATTCGATACGCTGACCACGCTTCACTCTAAATTCGGAATGTGTGGTAGACCAAGGTCCTCAATGGGCTGCAGAGCCAAAGAAGAAGGCGTGGGTTCACTCCATTTTTTTATATTATCTAATTATTATCGTCAGTGTGCGTAAGATCTGGACATAGAAAGATTGTAACGGTTTATTGCCACTCTCTAGTCTCGATAACCGAATTTCGTCACATCAGTCGCCTCAGAATCAAGCAAAGTCCATTGTTTGTGGAAGTAGAGTTCTTGGTATTAGAGGAACACGATCTGCGCTGGTCAGGGACGCATACCTGACCGGACAGCTGCAGAGTCACAATGGGGACATTTTCCACTCTGCTTGAGGAAGTGGACCTCGACGCGCAGGTGTGGAAGGAAATTCGACGACCCGCAACTCTTTAACCGCAGCACACTTCAGGAACATTCTTACGGCCGACTCCACATAGACATGATACGTTCTGTTGGACGGAATCCTGTCAATGTGATCATGTTGGAGCTAAAGGATGGAAGAGATGCTTCAATAACAGCCAGGACGTGAGGCAGAAAGTGGTCCGTGGGGGGAAATCGTCTGGAACAATCAAAGTTGTCATCCAATAAACGGACTGGTTTGATCAGTATCTTCAAAATTTTGGATTTTATTCGATTTTTTAAATAATTTATCTTTTTAGTTATTAAGAATAGGAAACATATGCTTACCCATCTATCCACTTCTACTTCATATGCGAATATCTGTTGTCTTGTTAATTTTTCAATCTCACCCTTGACTGTTAGGCATCGCTTACCTACCATGTCTGGAAATGAATCCTGTCCACTAAAATAACTACGTAAATTAATAATTTATTTACATTTAATTATAATTAAATACGCCAAAATTTATTTATAAACTATATTACAAACACAAGACGATATTATAAATTTTACTAATATCTTACTTCCTCCGCAGATGACTAATGAAACCAATAAAGAGACCAAAGACTCTCCTGAAGCGATTTTGAAATGTGATGTTCAAAGACGATATGATGAGACGATTATGGTGACGAACACTGCTTGCATACCTGAGCACTAGAATTTAGAAAATAAGTAATGAGTGTGTTAGATCGGTATGGCCGGCCCTGATACGCAGTAACACTACTTACTTGCACTCTTCGACACATTTTCTTGGGAGAAAACAAATCCCCTCCAGAGCACATGTCTTTGTAGCAAGTACCACGTAATTTCTCAACGAGTGAGTAACAATCAAGATTCCTTTGAGTATTCTGACCTACTACCATTAATGGCTTCCCAGTCTTTAAATCAAATTATGTAAATTATGAATAACCTTTATTACAAACACATATCACAGAGTGTCATCAAGAAGATGTTATGTTATTTTATTAATTTACCACTTTTTAGTATGATTACAACGGAAACATATTTGTCTAGTACGAAGATGAAGGATTACCATTGTTTGCAAAGATAGTTATAATCATTGGGGACCGACCTGCTCTGGCGGTCGTCCTGTTTGTTTGGAGATTGGAAAGCTATTTATTTTCTAAAATTTATTTGTTAGAGACGTTGATGTTTTAAGTAGAAATCTGTAGGAGGAATGGAATGGCGATGATTCTGGAGTAAGACAGCGTAATATTGTTTTCATATATTTGGCAAAGAAATTGTCTAATTTTCATTGTCATATGTAAATGAGATCACTGAATACAGTCTTATTTTTATTGTTTGCTAATGTCACACAAGTCATTCATTTGACATAACCTGTCACGTTATTAGTAGCAAATGCTATTTTGTTTTAGTTAAGTACCATAATAGATGTTGAAATATTTAATATCTAATGGTATTTATAAACACAATTTTAGATTAGTAATGCATTACGCGCCATATCAAGTCATTCAATAAATTATTTTTTTTGTGTTTACGTCGAAATAAAGTTAGATAATTTTAAATTGGCTTTGATTACTAGTTAATTTGTGAAATTTTGTTGGAAATAAAAATGCCTGAATAATGAGCACATTTATGTGTAATTAACAATGAACTATATTTTTCGTATAGACTCTTTGAATTTTACTTTTATTTCAGGAATAACAAATTTGATATTTAGTAAGGACCCATTTGAAATCACACGCAAAATTAATAAATACGTGTATAGGCACAATACGGACAATTTACGCAACTTTGGATATGAGCTGAGAAAACTTTAATCTGTTTTTTTTAATGACTCAAATTATAATTCCATATAATAACGTAATATGGACGTATGCAAAGTCTAAACCAAGTGCCAGTTCTAATATTTTAGCTCAGAAATTATTTTGTAACACCCTCTGAATTTTATATATTACTTTTATTAGAATTGATAAAATTGATATAAGACGATGATTTGACAGGTCATATTTAGTTTCCTGTTTTAAATCCTACGGCATCAGATTAGTTTATCTTGTTTAGAAAGACCGCAGAGAGTAACGAGTGATTGCAATGCAAATGTAACGACTCTATTTGTTTTGATTAGGAATAGACAAATAAATGAGACTGTGAATTTTCTTCTTCAAAGAGTTTGCAACATTTTAACTTTACTTTGGTGATATTACGTGAAAGTTAACAGTAGTTACAGGGGAATTGTCCCTTAAACCATATAGTGGATGTCGGGGCGGAACGAAACTTATTGTTTAACAATTTTTGTATAGTTATTGAAAAAGAATAATGGCTTCATAAAAAGTATAAAACGTTAGATTATTCATTTACCTAATTAATCTAATAACAATATAAATTATAACAACGAATTATGAATTTTTTAAAAAAATCCCGTTTTGTCCCATTCCCCGGGGCAGGACGATATTAATTTTCAAGTAATACAACCTAATTTAATCTAGGAAGAATTGTAACATCTTTTATGTTGTTTTTTTTTGGTTTTGGGTTATAACTTTATCAATTTTTCTTTTCAAAAAGAGATTTTTTTTGTACCTTGTTCAGCCTTTGTCTACATTTTTCCTTCCTTCCACTCCTTTTAGTTTTTAATCAATTCTTTTTGGGTACAGCGACCTGTAACTCAATCTTATAAGTTGAGTCCTAATACAAGTGAATTTAAACTTTATACATAACATATGCAGCTGAAGACATCTACTTTAGGAATATATACCACTAAAGAGTTAAAGGCGAATAGTTTTGTGAATTACCTTCTGTCGAAATGCTGCAAAATTCACAGATGTAAGACGCCAAAACAAGAGTTCATTCACATAGGAGTTAAGAGAACTGTGTCAAGTCGGTTACCTTGAACAGTTACAATGTTCCAAACCTATTCACTAACATCACTATCAAATAAAAATGTAGGTTATCCCGTTCTATCCCGCTATCCCGTTCCGCCCCGACTTCCCCGAATCAGAAAACTAAGTTAGCTTAGAAAAATATTATAGCCTAATAACTGCTGTTCAATTTTTACCGTAATCGCCCTTCGATATTAAGAAAAATTATGAGTAGAAAATTTTCTTCGCTGATAATGAGACTCATTTGACAACGATAAAAATTACTTTTACAACATTATTTTACTCGCATAATTACTCTGAACTCTTTTCGGGAACGGAAAACAGTAAACCCTCAAGATGTTAATTGATATATGTTGTTGTTATATCAAATAAATTTACGTCCAAATTACAGACTTAATTTTTATTTAATTAAACTGGCGTATCGGCAACATTTTAGGGACATCCTCAAGAATTTTAATTTGAAGCACTCAGTGGTGAATTTTGATGAACAAATAAAAGTTGAACTGTGTAAAAATATAAGCTGGACTACTTACAAGGGCAGCTTCAACAATTAATTGATTTAATAATTATAATATTATTAGTTTAGTTTCCAAATATATCAATAAAGAATCCAGCTTTATTTAAAAGCAGTGTGATTAACTAGAGTGAGGCTTTTGAACTTGTTCTTCCGTATCTCTTAAGAAAACGGAAGGCCACATAAATCGAATAGGGAGTTCCCTCTCATTAAAGGAAAGTCTTAAGCGAAGGCAATCGTTCACAGGTGTCAGATTTACTGAACTTGAAAGTGCCTGAATATGCTTGTTCCAAGACGTCTCGTATTTGTATGTTTTGATTGCCCATTTCTGATGGATATACTCCAAGCCAATCAGAATAATGAAAATCTTTCATTGGTTAAATTATTTAGAGATGAGGATGGAACTGAACCCCTCCTAGAAAAGTGACGACTGGAACGAAAGCACTAAATCTTTCCTTACTTATTTATCGTTATAATTTCCAGAGTATTTTGTCACGAAACTACGATTTATTAGAAAGAAAATATTTAAAAACATTAACAAAAATTAAATTCCTAAGCGTCCGATAAGTTTTCGTGCACGTCAGTTAAATTTACTGCATTCTAGGTTTTAAATGATTTACATCAAGGAATATACGAGTATGCTATTTTAAACAGACCGTTTCCCGTCAATATTCTCAAGACAATAAGGTGGAGCTCACAACAAATGAAAGACGTCATGGGAAGAGCTATGGCGTTTTACTAACCCTGTAGCCAGTGTAGTAAGTATTTATATTACTTAACTTAGACTTATATAGTAGGGAAAATATCGAATAAGACTGTTTCCGTCCCTGTTTACAAAAGACGACTAAGAGGTGTAAAAACAGTAATCACTTTAACAAAAAGTAAAGTCAGTTGCTGAAGTTTCTCGCGTATAAAGCATAGAAAAAAATAACTTGTGTGTACAAAAGACCATTACGCCGTTAGCATGTTCATGAGAACTAGTAACATTTTGACATTTAAATAATTCACTTTTGATACTTCTTAATAATTAGGTTATTCACTCCTATATTTAATGTCATTTATTTTCCTGAATGGACAATTCCAGAAGGGACAGGTTTTTCTATAAAGGGGTAAGGCATAAAGGAGAGAATGGAATGTGGAGATGGAAAATAGCGTAACCGGGGACAGGAGTCGCCCACGCGCTCGTCCTTTCAACGAAAGTATCCGGTAATTGCCTGAGTGCAGATTTCTGGGAGTTGTTTAGAGTTCATTAGAGCGGATTTGCGCTAAGAGCGGTGTCAGGTAGAGGGCACTCTAGAAAACAACTCAGATTTGAGCCGCTTCCACCAGGTAGAAGAGATAGCCGTCAGGGTTTTCCAGGTACGCAGCCCGCTTAACCACCCAACAATTGTCTTCCTCAGACAGAACGGCGGCAGTTTGCAATAAGCCCGAAATGTGTCGGACACTCTTGTACGCGTCTAAAGTAAACACTTATGCCATGAATCAGAGCCGCCCTTCCTCACACAATAAGAACAGAAAGGAATACGGCAAAGTCCTCAGAGATACAGGCTTACTTCTTTTATTTTACTCCAATTTCTCGCTTTGTTATAGAACGAAAATAAGCTTCATCCCGACACGTTTCTAAGATAGAACACAATAAATGATTTTACGTAATTATTAAAAACTCAAAATGTTTGTGCAGACTGCGACGAAAATATTGAAGTATGCTCAACATGTATAATTAAGGATGACTTTGATAATTGCCGACCACTATGTCCTCTGTCAGTATTGTCCAAAGTATTAGAAAAAGGAGGGTACCATAATTTGCTTACCAGCTCACAATTTGGATTCAGGAAAAAATGCTCAACTCACAAAGCTATGTAATCTTAGAACAACTAAACAAAAAAATGCTCATTAGGAATTATCTGAGACCTATCCAAAGCTTTTGAATGTGTAGACCATAATACCCTATTAAACAAAATGAGATATTACGAAATAACTGGAATTTCATACAATTCGTTCTTCTCTTACCTAGTCAACAGGAAACAAAGAGTTACTTTAAATGACACTTTTATGGACAATTGTTTCATTCAGACTGGGATAAATACAGTCTGGGGTTCCTCAGGGTTATATTTAGGGTCTGTTGCGATTCTTAATACATAGATGATGTAACTAAAGCCAAAAATTCTTCCTCTAAAACAATACACTGCATTTTAGTAACAAGTAAGAAAACTAGTCTATAAAATGCTGCCAATGGTACACTAACGCAGGTTCTTCACTGCTTTTCAGATAATGGCTTCCCAGTCAATTGTATTAAGACTCATTTCGTGCAGCTTCACACAAACAAACATTGAACTCTATAAACAACAAACAACTGTGAAATAAGTGAAGTGAAATGCACAAAACTTTTAAGTACATCAGTAGACAGTAAATTAATTTTCAAAAATCGCATTAAAATTCTCCTTAGAAAACTAGGCTTGGCAGCCTTTGTTGCTAGAATTATGCCACATTTTAGTGACTCAAACATAAGAAAATTAGTTTGTTTCGCATGCTTTCACTCTTTCATGACACATGCTACACTATTCTGGGGTAATGTGTCAGGCAAAGATGTTTTTAATCTACAGAAAAAAGTATCTTGCAGGTGGTTCTCCCAGAAAACGAGAATACTTACTCTTACTTGCCAGTATATTCAATCACTGATGTTATTTGTGATTAATAACAGTCACTATTCACAGCAAACTCCGATGTGCATAACTTTGATACCAGAAATAAAAATAATTTGCACAAGGAACGAAAGTTTCTAACTATAATACAAAAGGGTGTTAATTATATCGCTATTAGAAAATTTATTAAACTTCCAGCATTCATTAAACAGTTACAAACAAGTTCAAACATGAACTCTCATTTTACTCCGTTGAATAATTCATGGAGTTGAGTATATCTTACGGGGACCGGGGACTGAAATTTTGGCCAAAATATGAAAAAAAAAATTGATTTTTATTTTTCTTCAAATTAATGGGCTCAATAAAACTAATGGTTGGTCTCTACAGACCAGTTTTAGTTACGGATGTGGTTTTTAGTGGGTAAAAACCCCACACACCGTGAAGTACGGGCTTCACGGCGTCTTTCTGAAGATTTTCCACCTGCCAATGCAACAAAAAAAATTAATGGGCTTGTAAATTCAGTAACTGAAAAAAGAAGCTGCCAGACAAAAGAAGGAAGGTATCAAATATGCTGCAGGGCAATTTAAATTAATATGTTTGATTCTAAATTAATAAATTATTAATTATTTGTGTGTTTTTCTCAGCTTCATGATTTCTGGTACCAAAAACCTTTTATGTGTCACTAATATTAGATATTGTCTTCATTATTTTCGTAAATAATCTACAAGCTAATACCTTCAAATACACGTATTAGTTTTCTAATTGTTCAAGTAGTTTGAGTGAAACAAAATTGAAAGTTCTAAAAAGTGCCAATTTTTAACTAACCGCATGAAGCTTTTAGACAAAATTACTTTCTCCCCACAGTTTTATTCAATTTAAAACATAATACTGAAAATTTATAACTACGGTCAGCCCTACATATTAATGTCAAAAAAGCTCAAATATATTCAAGTACGTAACGCAAGGAACATTTTCAAAGCTGCCAAATATTGAAAATAATTTTCATAATCTCAACGAGAAACAAGTTTACAGAAACAAAAGTTTGTACATTGGTACACATGTGTGTTGTTAACACACAGTTGAATTTGCAGCTCAGCAGAAAATCATTTACAGGAATTTAAAATTTCAGCCCCCGGGTCCCTTAATATAGACCTTATCATAGACAAAGCGCTTTTTATTTTTAATTTTCGTTTATAGCTGCATCAACTGTAATATTAATTTATGTACAATCTCTGACTCGTTCCACAACCCTGAAGTTCTATTTCTCTATGGGATCAATCGAATATGATTTAATACTGCGACAAATACTATAGTATAAGTTACTAGCAATCAGATAGATACAATTTTTCAACACAATTGTCAGACGAAATAATTGGATTTCGCAGAGTTTGAAATATTCCCCTTATGATAAATAGGTGACAACCATTTTCCGCGACCGTAGAATTCTTGACAGTTAAATTTAATAATTTTTTTCATTTCCCGTTGACGTGGAGTTTAAACTATGCCAATGCAATAACACGCCAAGCCAAATTTATTAGTTACAAAATATGTTAAAAATATTACTAGCAGCTTTTAATTTGTTATCTAGCTCAAATGCTAACTCACGGTAGTTAAGCTAATGCGCTTGTTGATTGTATAAGGCCTATTTTCCTGCATCAAATTTAGGGGGCCTCATTCAGTCCTTGGCTACCTTACTTGCCCCTTCCACAACTTCCGTATATCTATTTTCTATCCTTTCCTGTGCCATAACGAAGGGGGACATTCAACTAGCTTGTTAAATCGGATGTCCGCTGTATGAGAGAATGGAGGCTGAATTTTTAAATGATTGCAGAACTCTTGAGGAAAACAATAAAGTAGAAATAAATACATTATGGCTATGCCGAACGTATTGTATTGGAACGGGTTAAAATTACTTTTTAAGTGCGTAAGTAATAGATTGGTCAACATTTTTTATTACGTAGTTTTCAATTTTATTTTTTCGATGGGGGTGATCCAGTAAGTGGCAGCTTCCATTTCAAAGCATAGGAAAGGAATTTGAAAGGGGGATGAGGAAGGGAGAGAAAGGCAACAAAGATTAACTAAGGGCTCCGAGCTATAGTTTGAGGATCCTACAGCTGGAATAGTAAACAGTTAAATGTGGCATATTGTATATTTAGACTGTAGAATTTTACTAGAATATTTTTCAGAATATGATGGCAGTGTTGAAAAATTGGTTTAATTATTATATTCTATAAATTCTTGTGACTGATTAAAAAAATTAAGCCATATAATTATTAAATTTTTATAAATATAAGTATTAATAAATGTATACAAATTTTATTCATATTAATAGTTTACTACTTTAAAAAATAAACTGGGAAATTATGAATATTATTCATCAGAATGTGTAATATGTCGTATATTCATAGTAACTTCTAAATAAAATAACCCCACGTTCAGGGTTGACCCAATTCTATTTTCATTGTGAAAGCAGGAAAATAGGATATGGCAAATTAGATATATATAATAAGCTTACTGAAATATAATCTGTTTGTTAGTACAGTTTACTTTACACAAGTCAAAACGATTTGCTAAAAGGATAATACATTTGCAATACACACTCAAAGCTTTGGCAGTGTTGTGTATGGATAAATTAAAGAAGCACAAACATAAGCTTAACTTTGATTTGTAGATGGCTAGCGGAAATTACTACAGACGGAAACCTGAAATTAATAATTACAACATTAGAGATTTATTATGTTGACGTATTCCTGTTTTGCGAATTTCTAACTAACCAAATACTACTTCAGATTTATTGGATATTATTATTTAATCCCCGAGTCATTATAATTGTTGTTAGTACCAAATTAAGGCAAAAAAATCAAATTGCATTAAAATTTAAATTTCCGTATTTCTATCAAACATCCTGATCCAAAATTATGGATATTTAATATATGCTGGGAATTGACAGTAAAAGTTTATTCGATTAATCGTCATTAGGTTATTAATTATTAGAACACTTGAGAAATGAATATACCAATCATCCTAATTTTTCAAAAAATTCGATTTGTATTATTTTTTCAAGTGATTCATCGAACTGTTGTTATAATTTGATACTTTTATAATTAAAATATATGAATGTGTAAAATTTATTTTTTAGAGGATTAAGGTCCTTACACTAGCCATTCGGAAATGTTCATCTAGTTCATGATGTTATATGACAAATTGAACAAATATTTTCACTTTGGAAAATAACGTTCACAAAGAAAATTTATTTATTTTTAAAGTTCGAGCCACTAATAAATGTCATCAATATGAATATGCAATATTTAAAAATATTAAATTTATGAAGGTTTTTGGAATTATAAAATATGAAACTCAAAATAGTTCATTCGCATCTCCTTTGGCAGAGACGATGCGCTGAAAACATTGGCAATAATTAATTAATGGGATTAAATGAAGTTTTGTATTTTCATATTGGAACTAAAATATGTCGAATTTGAATTAAAAGTCTGAATATTTATTCATCGTTGAGTGAATTTCGTAATATAGAGGGCGTTTCAAGAAGATTTGACATGGATTTTGAAAAGCAATAAAAATACATTATTTTGTAATAAATGAAAAAACAGAGTCGTTTTACACAACAACTGAAAATTTCTCAATACGCACCCTTGAGATAACGACATACGTCTATGTAGTATTCTAAATAACCCGACAATCTAGCGAGCGTGCCTCGAGTCACGTTTGTTATGCGGTTCAGTTGTTCGACCATGGTGCTGGAAGTGGAGGCACATCCACCAGAAAAAGTCACATGAACTGAGATATAATGCCCTTGGAGCACAGTTATTAAAGGTTGAATCATTTCTACCAATGTGGCTGTTCCCTCAACCTGAAATTCTAAGGTTTTACCTTCTGGAATCGCAACGGGTTAAAAATTGAGTATTCGAATTTTTGAAATTGCGCGATTCTTTACAAACACCTTATAGTCTGTTACATTAGGCTTAAGCTGATTATTTCCAGCGTTGAACGTGGATTGTTCTGATAAAATATCAAAATAAAGTGAATAAAACATTTATTAAATCTCGGATCTATTATCATTGAACATACTCCATCATTTTTTATAGGGATTCATGAATTTTTTTCCACGATTCTTAAAAATTGTTATGTATTTTTGAATATATGCTATGCTTTATTGGAAATCAGGTACTACTCTGTACATATGTTTTAATTTAGGAAAGCAACTTTTAACATTTAATCAGCATAATTTTGACTGGAGCGATACAAGATTTTCTTAATGCAGAGCACAGACTTATTTTTGAACTAATGTATTAATTCATTAATACTCCGAATAACAGCAACTCTGTCTATTGCAACAGTTCGGGCGGTGCCAATGTTTCTTACTCCGGCTATGCTCCGACGTCGATTACTGGTTTGCTTGGATTGATTGAAAGCTAGGTTAAGTTTTGAATTTAAATTACCAAAAATTCATTTCTACTTCTTCCTTGGATCTGCAGTCCATTCAGAGCCTTGGCCTACCGGATCAACTGCGGACTGTCATTCGGAATTTGGAGTGATACGTGGTCAGTGGTCAATGTATCGATTCTCCAGCATTCATATTCCCAGTATCCATGACCATGACGTCGCAATAATCCAAGCATATACCATGATTCGAGAACGGGACCTATATGTTGTGAGGCAGCGACGTTAGCCAGTAGACCACAGGAAGTCGGCCAAAAATTCATTTAAATGTCACAAATTTATTTTAAGCAATGCGTTGTCCACCGTTCCTCGCCGTCGACAGTCAAATTACAATCAATCACCCTGGGTAGTATCTCGCCACCTTTATTTGGCTAGCGTGTTCGAGACCCGAGATCTCAGCCTGTGGTCGCGACTTCTCACGGTCCCAATTCCACCCTTGCAGCCATCGTGGCTCGTCAACGGCTCATTAAAAATCATAAAGCAAGCACATAATCCGTGAGTTTACACTGTTCCGCGCATGTACCGCTTCTGTTGGCAAGTTTGAAAAGAAACCGACAGCAAACAAGTCTCTAGAGAGTTATCTGCTACTAGGGACACTATATAATGCAATTATCTTATTTATCATTTTTACTTTCATTTGGAAGAGTTTCAAGTGAGCCTGAGGAGTTTCCAACTACTTTCCTGTAAATTAGTGTTCTTATTTTCAAAAACTATAAATAATGTGATTTCTTTTAATTTCATACTGCTCGAATCTAGACATTAATTATTGTTCCCTGTGAATTGATGTTACTTGTGCGTCAAATCTACACTACAAAATTAAACGTTGAGTGCACTTTACATATGCTTGTTGACTGTTTATGTTGTGCAGTAGCGAAGCACGTGACAATATTGTACTTGAGCTTTGGAGTGCAGGCAATTGTCGCAAGTTGAGGAGGAGGTCTGCGCTAGAAAGGGCCGCCCCCTACGGAGCCCTGCGGGAGGCGGTCTCTGGCGGCGAAGTCCCCGTGCGAACTCCGCAGAGTCCATAAAGCACCAGGTAAACACCGACAAACACTGCAACAACAGTCGCACCCAGGGGTCTCCCTAAGGCCTGTTATTACAGCGCTGCAGCCCCGGGCCGTTCTCACAAGAACAAGGAATTACCTCCGTAAGCGACAATCTGCACTCTTGCTGCGAGCCCTCACTGAATTCTCTACACGACTCGAAGGGGGACACGATTTCATAAAGAACGAATTACAAAGGAGTTACAAATGTTAAACTTAAATTCCCACCCTTATTGCAGCTCTTTATTCAAGTCAATTTACTGATTACGTTATCGCGCAATAGAAACAGGTGCAGCATTGTCGAGAGTCAACCTTCATGCAGTATTCACTGACAAATTAACGACGCAGGTCACGACGAGTAAAACCTTCTTTTCAAAATTATAATTCGCCTAACATCATCAAGGTTTAACAATATTATGAAATAAAATAGTATTTGATGGAAACCACGAAACGACCAATTTAAAGAAGGCGCTTAAATACAATTTTCAAAGACACACAAACAGGCAAAGAAGCTGAAACAAAGAATAATTTAATTCTAACAGACACAATAAAAGCTATAAATAGGGTACAGCAGGACTTTTAATAACATATAAGGTTTACAGCCAATTAAACTGTCCTAAAATATTTTATAAATTAATTTATTGCATTTATTCGGTGGTTTGCCATCCTCAATCTGTAAATAATATACAGCACAAAGCCAAGTTACACCCACAATTAATGTGCAAGCAATTAATGTATGAATATTTCCTACCTAAAATATGAAATCTCTATACCTACGAACCAACGTCCGACACCAAACAGCAAGGAAACGTACGTAAAAGTCCACTTAACTAGCAGATTGAATTGTTAACAAATATTACCCCCATCCCTGAGTAACACCACTGGCACCTGCCTATGGCTTGTTTAACTAACGTGATTTTATTTTATCCTATCCTACATATTAACATTTACAAACTTGTTTCCCCTTTTACATCCATTATTCCATTTAAAAAGTATCCCATGTTACTTTTATAAATATTGCAAAAAATATATCAAGGCTGAAATATTAAACAAAAAATTTTTCGTAAATGTTAATATGTAGGGTGGAATAAAATAAAATTACGTTAGTTAAGCAAGTCACCGGCAGGTGCCAGTCGTGTTAGTGAGGGGGAGAGAAAAAAATTTGTTCACAGTTCAATCGACTTTTACTTATGTTTCCTTGCTGTTTGGTGTCGGACGTTGGTCCGTAGGAATAGAAATTTTATATTTTAAGTACGAAATATTCATACATTAATTGCTTGCAAAATAAAATATGGCTGTAACTTGGCTGTGTGTTGTATATTATTTGCAGATTGAGGATCGCCAATGGCCGAAAAAATTTATTTATACTATGACGATGGAATAAATAAATTTGTAAAATATTTGAGGACATTTTAATTGAATGGAAATCTTATATGCTATAAATAGATTAAAAAACAAAGCGGTTAGAATTGTCTTATCAGAAACAACATAGAAATAACCTGTAAGAGTGGACAAGCGTTCATTTATATTTTATACTTGCACACAAAGAAATGTGAAGTGGCAGAACAAATTACAAAACAAGAAACCTACCGGAAAAGTATAAAGATCAACATACCAACCTGATACATCAAGGAAGAGAAACAATTTACTGTTAATAAGCTACAATATAGTGGGCTAGTTAAAAAAAATAGGAAACTAGGGAGTCTCTCTTGGCACAATAAATATATCACACAGATACGACAGTTTCAGAGAAGACTACAAGTTGTGTTGGCTAGAAAAAGGCCATTTCTCTGTAGCCTTATTCACTCTTGTGTAGTTTTTAGATCACCCCAAACCGATTTGTGATACGAGCAGTGAGAAGCTCATGGTTCCCTACCAAATCGTCCCCTGTCAGAAATTCATCCCAGAAAGAAACACCTCCTATCCAAGTTTGAAGAAATCTACAGCTTGCTAGAGTATCTGATCAAAATAAAACAGTATAGTATGATGCAATTTATGTATCATATTTTTTTAACGGCGCGTCAATAATAATGTGTGGATTAATGTGGCGTTAAATAAAAAAAGTGATAACATTTCGTCGATTTTCATCGTATCGAGGAAACATACCGCATGTTCCAAAACACAAAACTAATATCATGCGTGACATTTTCCTAAAATTAACTTTATTTAAAAAACTACGAACGATAAATATTTTAATATTTAAAATGTATGTAAGTTTTGAACTAAATTATTCCAGTTTTTAAAATTAGACTGTATTACAAACAATGTTGAACGAATTAGAAATATACCATATTAATCAATTATCTGACAATTCTATAATTAAATGAATTGAAAAGCCTTTATTGCTAGTATATTAATTTCCATTTATCAAAATTTCTGACGTTTCGTCTCCCCTTTTGGTACTTTCTCAGACAGATAACAGTCCAGGCATAAAATTACAATAATTTATAAGTGAGTACTAATTTTTTTAGAATAAATTCAATTTATAAGCTGGAAAAATCTTTGAACCCCGATTTTTAAAATATTGTAACAATGTGTAATGTAATTAGATTACAAAATTTCACTTTCAGTCTAAAGGTTCCTATTCATTTCCTTTCCGCAACTCCTACTGTCCACGTTTTGCACCCATATAACGCTACGCTCCGCTCCGATCCGCTCCATACGAATTTTTTTTAGCAACGATTCCCTAATATTCACACTTATATTAAGTTACACATAAGTAAATTCCTCTTTTTCGCGAAAGCCTTCCTTCCCTGTGCTATCCTATTTTTATGTCTAATATACTTGTACAATCCCTAGTAATTACGCTTCCTAAGTAGGCAGAATTCCTTAACTTCCGTCAAAATATCCCTTCCCAATATAACAGCCTTTTTTATTCCACTGTTTCCCAAACTGTACTCCATTACCTTAGTTTTCCCTCCATTAATCCTCTTATTGAACTGTTCTCCAGGACTCCGTTCATGCCATTTATTGTGGTTTCCAAGTCTTCTTCTGGCTTCCCTTATACTACATTATCGTCGACAAAGCGTAAGGTTATGTCAACGGAAAAATTTTGTCCAGTGCAAGAAGACGTACAAAATAGAGAAAAATGACGTAAAATTATACAAAGTGTAGAGCTCTGACGATGACATTTATTTAATTTAATTTTTTATATTTTTTCTGCTGGAGACAAACCTCTGAGGAAAATTCTCATAATAAAATAATAAAAATTGAATGAGCATAAGTCAACAACTGTTAGTCTTACTGTAGCCATTTGAGTCCGCACCTGCACACGAATTTCACGTTCCCATGCTGAAATCTATAAATACTTCTTCTTTTATAAATTTAGTTGATTACTTGTAACGCAGCTAGTTTCTAATAGTTGCTGGAGATATTTACGGTTTCGCTGTGACCGTGAGGGCCGAGGTGGGGTGTTTCCCTTCCACGTATAGGCACGATGTAATTTCAATATCGGGAACATTGGCAGGGATATGTATTATAGTGGTGCCAGCGTGAGTCTGTGGAGCCCTTAATTAGGGACACTGCTGAGCCTTTCTGCGAGAGCAGTCACAATGTTGTGTTTTAGGGAAGTCACAGGGCGCTCGAGGGGAGAGTCACGACTTCACACGGCCTTGCCAGCGGGAACTTGCTGCCTCACAGCCTCACGTACACACCTGGGATTAGGCCATACAACCTTTCTAATACCCGAAATTTGTTCACACTACTTACAACGACTCTCAAACCATAATGATGAAAATTTTCCCCTTGTTTTTATCAGTCACGCAATAAAAACTATTTCATTTTTGATTTCCAAATTTTATTTGGAGCTTTCGGCATCTATAAAATACAAAATTTGAAACATTACAATTTTTTAATTTTTTAAAAATATATAAATATGAAACATTGTTTAGTTAATTTTATTGTACATACCTTCCTATAATTTGAAGCAAAATTTCTAAATTTATTCACGGAAAAGTATGCGATTCCAGGCTGTGCTGACTTACACAGAGCATTTTTTTGAACTTCGGAGTTCCAGAAGTTCTTGCTCATGTGCTCACCGAGCACAACCGACAACATACTTCCATGAAATGCCGAAAATTTACATTGAAAAACTTTCAACGAGTCTTTTAAAATTTATCCACGTCCAAATAGATTGTCGAAAGTCAATCGTAATCGTAATTTTTAAATCGACTTATCGCATCTTGTAGAACGAGATTCGGTAAGTCTACGTCCAAACTTATATAAAATTCTTTTTTATTCTAACACTTTGGAATATTTGATATTTCTTCGCTTTCTTTCCTGGAATACATACCATTATTGTTTTTGAAAATGTAGATGGATTCCAAAATCTTTCTTTTGATTGTATTTTTTTCTTTATGTATAATTTTTACATTTTCATAATTTATTTTATGTTTAAGGTTTACATGATGTAGTGACAAGGCTGTAATTGTTTTGGTATTGCTCTTAGCATTATTTTTATGATTATATAATGTGGTATTTAGGTTGGTTCCTGTATGTCCACTATAAATTTTATTACAATCAATACAATTAATTTTATATATAACATTATTTTGTTCTTTTATCGGAATTTTATCTTTAAGTTTAGTTAAAAAATTTCTATCTTACGTGACTGTTAAAAAAACAAGGGGAAAATTATCATCATTATTAATTTAACTATCAGTCTTAAAACAAATAATTAGTAAAAAATTCCTTGAAAAAACTTCCTGTTTGAAGGTCTGTAAAAATTTCAATGAATTTCCACATTTTGACACTTCATAAAATACAGAATAACGAAAATATGATAAAACCAAGATACAGTTATTAAGATAAGTAATTAATACCTTCACTTAACAATAAAAATTAAAATAAAACGTTTTGTAGGGAGGAATGTGTTCGAATAAAATTAAAGGCTACTTAATGAGATAAATGGGGAGTAAATTTAAAATGACTTAACTAGGGAAAATATTTAGAAAGTTCGGATGTACGGCTTAGCAATCTGACCTCTTAATAATCACAGGTTGAATCCGTGGCGATACCCTTCTAGTCGTCGAAGATTGGGAAACTTTACAGCGCACCTTGTTGGAACGTAGCGTCGCCACTCAGCCAGCTCCTTTGTAGGACGCTTTCCTCGGCGTCGACAGGTTGATCTCCTTGAACGACAGTCTCCTTACTTCCCCTTCGACTTGGGGGAGTGGAATGACCATTCCAACAGCATCACCGCCGTGTGAAGAAGAATCGAAAATCGACCTTTTAAATCCATTTCCTTTAAATTATCAAATTTCATTGGTTAAGGCAACCACGTGATATTAAAATATTTAGTTGCTTTCCTGGTTCTTGATTCCCACGCAGGGTGGATATAGAAATTTCAGGTCATATCCCAACGTCCCATCCGTGAGGATTAGCTACGGCATCAGGCCTCGACATACTGACTCCATGTTCAGTTCCCAATCCTCGATAACTTTCTAATAATAATTCATAAAATATCAACTACCGCGCTACACTTTCTTCCGTTTTTTGGGGTTTCTTCTGTATCTCAGGCGTTTAACTTCCTCCTTTGCCAGAATTAGTGTTGGACTTATTCTGAAAATTTTTACTCATTATTCTTGAATTTAAAACTAATAGTATTTTTCGGATTTTTTGTCATTTTATCTGTTATAAATTTTATTGTAACAATATAATTTTATATTAAAAAATTATTACAAGCAGATTGTCTTTAATGAGAAACATTTACAAAAAAGATTTAAAATTCCTAACGTTTCCACACGGATTAGTCTTTATCGAACAGTATTACATCATCTTCGGTTCTACAGCACATTCAGGGCCTGGGCCTTCCAACTCGACCGTGGTGTCATCTTGCAGAGCACATTCCGAATTTGGAGTTCTACGTCAGCGTATCGATTATCCAGCAGTATTAATCCCAGTATAGTGATTACATATGGAGTGGAAATTAAATCAAACGTCTAAATAACGACACTGAAAGTCTTAAGAAGTTGTATTAAGTTCTTTGGTTATTTTCTGTATTAACTTTGGATTTGAATCTTTGCTTTAATATCCAGTCCTATGTGATCGCCGTTAGATAGACATTAATCCGCGTTGAAACGTCCAGTATTTTAATTTCTTTTTTATAATTTTTTTCATTAATAATTTTCTGCTAATGTAATTTTTTCTTTAATTGTAATTTTGAAAAACATCCATTTCTATTTTAGAAACAATATAAGAACTTTCAAATATATATATATATATATATATATATATAGGCGTTGTGTACTCTAATTCCGACTGTTAAAGTTGTTCAAAAACTTGTAAATTACACATTGTACGAATGTAAATTGTCTATTTTCAATCATTTAAATAAAATTACATATAATAATACACTAGAGGAGTTCCCAAATTAGTGGAAGAAACGTAGTTTTTTTCTTTTCATTGCAAATGTAAGTTTTTAATCTAACCATGGATGAATTAGTTCAATAAATTTATTTTTAATGTTCTTTGCCATATTTCATTACTGTAAATTTTTACATTCACTTTACTATTTCCCCATTGTACATTGTTGCATATTGTTTCGAGTTTCAGGTCAAGAAAGAGGAATTTTGTTGATAGTAAAAAATCACGGATAATTGCATAATTTAAGATGATTAACACTTTTTGGGCAGTTTGAACAGTACTTTATAAACGAGATGACTATATTTTCTTGGAACTAATAATACTAGAAAACAGATATTGTCCCCGTGATGTATGTGATTTGCAAAGAATGAAGATGCATTATAGATTCAATATAATAATTAATAAAATATTACCATCATTAATGTTAAGTCGAGCTCTCAGAAATATACAGCAATCTTAATCAAACCGCCCACGTAAAAATACCCTCAAAGACCATGTGAATGTAATAATAAACTTTCAAAAAGCAGTCTTTCTGATTTTAACCTAATTTTAGTTGTTACTGTATAGAAACGCGAGAAAACTTCCATACTGCGACAAATTGGTAATCGTTTTTCTTTTCACAGAATCGATTTCGGTAATAGTTAATATGGTTATTATAAAGAGTTGTATCTTGATATTCAGAAATATTAATTATCAAAGTGCCTTATTAAAACTTGTTTATTTACAATGAAAACCCATGAAGCGTTAATGTTTGGGCAGGGGAGTATTCCCCATACTGAAAAAAGGCTGAAAGTGTTTCATCTGGAACTTTGGTGCAATCTTAAATTGTAACACAATATTTGAAAAGTTAGAAATTAAGTCAAACAAAGCTGCACTCATCGTCGGGTAAAGAAAATCTTTTAGCGCGAAAATTGTCTTACAGGTAGAGACGAGATGTAACTAACTATGTTTAAATAATATCGAATCAGTCACTTTAAGTAACCTGCTATTTAAAAAATTCAAACTCGTAACACTGTCCTATCAAAATTATACAAATTTCTGCGGCATAAGTTTATCTTAACGTAACGTAAGCACTGTGGCTTCACCGAGGTAGCTAAATTATTATGCCTCAATAATTTCAATTCATGAAATAAAAATAAAGAATGAATACCAAATTGATGATTTGAAAAGTTTTATAATTTATTTACGTATTCAATTATTTTGTAATTTCTATGTATTTTCTGTGTTACAATCTCATTCTTCTACATTCTGGTTACTGTTAAATTTTAAAAAAATTCCATATTGTCATTTGAGAATGCAATATGCGGTGATCTCAGATATTCATATCGATGAGACAGATTTATTCTTCACTGAAGCGGACAAAAGGAATTCTCATTAACGAGAGTAGTGCAGAATCGCATCTCAGTTGACAGAAGCGTATTAGATAATTAATTCCCCGGTACGCTCGCTCTGTGGAATTTCGTTAATATTTTCGGGCAGTAGAAAACTGACAGTAATGGCGTGTTTGAAGTTTCTTGTTCACGTAGCAGTAATGAAATCCCTATTTTTTGCTTGTAAGTGATATCGCGAAGAAAGTAATTAAACTGTGAAATTTTTTTAAATTTCGTGAGAGTTAATTTGTAATAATTGCGCACACTTTGCGACTTAAGTGATGCTAATTCGATTAATTTGCGGGGATGAAAAGGAAACGAGAGTGCACATTAGAGTCTCGGTGCGCTGCGGTGTAATACGGTGAACCGTCCGTTACGACAAAGCGCCAGAATTGAAAACGCCAAGGTGTTGTGTTGCGAGATTATTTTCCGCTGCACGCCTATAATCATGCTTCCGAAGAGGGTACTAAAATCTCAACAAAGGGTTCATTCTCTGCGCACTGAAACTCAAAGGATGTATCGCCGGATTATATGACATCCTAATTAAAATATCCAAATAGAATAGAACTCTTTGACTTTCAAAGAGTACCGGTATTTATTTTTTAAAGGACCGTGTCTGGTTTATTTCTTCGCTGAAAATGTGATTGTGGCTTCATTATTAATTCAAAAGTATATTTCTGTAGGATTTTGTTTGTGTAATAAAAAAGTCCCAATGTCATGGCTTACCACTATGCTTGAATATTCCAGCGCACAGTCTGCACTCGAGTAAAACTCTTCAAAACTTCTCATTTCTCGGAAGTTCGTATCATACAGAAGAATTGTAAATGCTACCTGAATCATCTCATATCTAATATACGCCTAAGCTGAGGTATAGTTTAAATTCAGAATGTATTTGTGATACTTCACAGATCTGAAAACTTTGTAGTGAAATCCTATATGACTTGTGACTGACCCTTGCTTTACTTGTTTATTCAGTTCCTGAAAGTTTGTCTGTATGATAATTTCAGCTACTGGGATTAATCTTGTTATTCATTGTTATTGTATATCGTACAGGCCCTACAGCAATCCCAGAGTTATGTTATCATTAATTCACTGCAGAGATTTTAACATTTCAACCATCACTACTCACTTTCTTGTGTAATTGTCCGAGATAAATATGTAATAATCTAACAGTGGCTTGGCTTTTTATATAGAGTTTTCAAATTCTCTGAAACGAAAATGATTTAAGAAGTTCCTGTGAGAGCTTCCTCTCACATGCATTTCTCCTCAGATTGGTTGCGGGGCTTACCTTTTGGGATGCCTCGTACTGTTTTTTTTTCAAGCCGTGACGCGTTCATGTATTTTGGGATGTGTATGCACGTAGGCATACGGTATGAGTTGTCCGCTGATACCACTGGATCAGTCAGCCAACTGCCTCCTAAAACTTGTGGAGACCTTGAGGAAGAAATGCTGCGATCCCACAGCAAACTCGTCTCGCGTCATTCGGAAAGGCGTGAGAATAGTACCCAAAATCCAGACCTACCTGATGCAGGATTTCTAGGGGTTTCCTTGCATCTACCCTGCTCTACCTTCCCCAACCTCCCCTTTCAATTGTTTTACTACGCTGTTAAAGGGTAATTGCCTGTTTCATTATCACCCTCATGTTGCCTGTTGTCAAAAAAAATAATCTGAAACGAAAAATGTCCATAGATACACTGAATTTTGTTGGTTTTCTTTCTCAGTACCAGATGAACTTATTATTTTTTCCTAGCATAAGTAGTTCCTGTTTCGGTTCTTCCACTTTACTCCCTTAATCCATTTTTCATAACTTTAAATTTATGTTTACTATCTCTTTTCACACCTTTCGCACTATTTTTTTCAGATAAGTTTTAACACTGCAGACTTTCCACCCATATAACTAATTTCCGACAGCATAAACGACATGTTCCACAAATATTTCCATTTTAATTGTTAGAATAACTATTACGTGCCATTTAGTATCATTTTATATTATTCGAAATGAGTTCTTCTTTATCCAAAGGTTTGAGTAATTTATAGTAAAATAATAAAACTTTTTAAATAAAGAATTGAAAATTTATGGGCATCTTGGATTTGTATTAATTCGTGAATTTACACGATAGTAACTTATGTGCATATTTAATTTAATACGCTTATTTGTTAGACGAAAGGTATTTTTGATTATACCATGTACATAATGGACATTGCGTAAATTGATTCAAGGTGCAAGGAATTCAAGTCAAAGGAAGGAGAAATGCTACTGCATGAGCTTCGGTTGAATTATTTCTACTTCCTTTGACTTGAATTTCATGTACCTTTGATCAATTTACGCAATGTCCATTCTTCACGTGTTTCCCAGAATTAGGTTGTAAACAATGTGATTGGTGAATTTTAGGCGAGTTTGGCTTAGGTTAACAGGAATGGAGGGTCTTTGGACGTCGACTGGTATTAGCTCAGTGATAGGACGCCCACCCAGAAAAAGGGAGGTCCGGGGTTAGAGTCCCTGGTCCGGTCAACATTTTTCCATTCTTGTCTTTCTTCTAAATTAGCTATACGCTCCTTCTTGAGCTTCGGTTGAAGAATTTCAACAACCTTTTGAGTTCCTACATAGTATATTCTTTTTTTTCTAACTTTTTCCTGCAAATAATATTTTTGTGTTACAGATTTAAATAAGCCATGAGTATCTTTCAGACGACAGCACCACTTGCAGTTATTTCGCTCTGCTGTTACCCTTTATATTATATTTTACACTAAAAAAATAAACGAAAAGGTTAATATTGCGTTAACTTAGACGTCTCTAAAGCCAAATTTTACTAATAAATAAATACAATCACAAAAGCATGACTCCTGATTTTCGAAATTCCTTTTTACGTTGTTTGGTATTTTCCGGCCACATTTTAGAACCTCTCGGCGCTGTCAACATTAACCATTTCGGCCGTAACCGTCGCTAGACGCAGTCCATGACGCAAAATTATCCCCTATTACGTGTACGTTATCATGATACAGTCCACAAATATGAACGAAACGTCTGAAATATATTAAATAAATAGTAATTAAAATTGTTTGCTGACAAATTGATTGTAATGTTTTATTTATTTAACTTAATTTTAAGAAGATACATTTTACCAAAGAATTAACAGGACTCAATTTAAACGTTCCGAAAATAAAATCAGTGACTCCGCAAGCAACAATGAGGAACACAAATACGTCTCACAGAGTAGGGGAACTCGGAGAGGATCGGGATAGTGGTGTAGAACGGGATACCCTATTTCTTTTTAACTGGATAGAGCTGAAGTTTAGTAAATACGGGTAGAGTATGGTCTTTGTGCAAGGCAGCCGAAAATCTGACTGCACCTTGTGAATGAACTCCTGTTTTGGCGTCATACTTCTGTGAATTTATAAATTTTTTCAGCATATCGACAGAAGATAAGCTACAGAATCACTCGCCTTTAAGTCTTTAATGGCACATATTTGTAAAGTAGATGTATTTAGCTGCATATAAGTTTCGTATTGGGTTTGAATCTGCTTGTAATAAGGGCTCGGTGATAAACCGTAAACTAAAATTTGAGTGCTGGGCGGATCGGGATAGTACTGTATAAAGCAAAATGTTGTGTGTTTCTAATGAAAAAAAGGAAAAACTGACAGACTCACCTTATAAGAATGAGTTGCAAGATGCTGTGCCAAAAAATAAATTGATCGGGAAAATGGGTAAAATACTAGCGAAGACTGAGCAGTTACTATAAAATCTCTTTCCGAAATTGAAATTGATAAAGCGATGAACCATACTCCAAATAAATATGAGAAATAAAACTCAAAAGATGTTAAGATTTTTCTTAATTTAAGTTCAATTTTATTGTATAAATTGTAATTAGTAAACCGGGTGTGGAAAAGAACGGGAAATTATAAAGTTTCGTTTCAAAAATTCACTAAAAATCTAAATCCGTTTTTTAAGTTATATTTATATCAGTTTAATTACAGAATTGATTAAACTAATGTTTTATACCCTTATGAATAAATGTTTTCTTTTCCAAAATTTTATAAAAATATTTAAACAAGTGTCCCGTCCCGCCCCGACTTTCCTTATATATGACATGTTACAAGAAGCAGGATACTAGGATTTATTACACTTTTTTTGGTTTAACAGGATACTAACACTTTTGGAGGGGGGGGTGGTTAACAGGTTACATGAGGGTGATCCTGAAACAGGCAACTTCCCTTTAATAGCATAGGAAGGGAATTGAAAAGGGGGGATGCGGAAGGTAGAGAAAGGTAGCCAAGGGTTAACTAGGTGTTTCACCTAAAGAGATGCAGGGAAAACCCTAGAAAACCTGCATCAGGTCGGTCGGGCATTGGGCCAGGCAATATAATATAATCTGATAATATTCATACAGCTGTGAGAGTCCTCAAAATAACAAAACAGATGGCTTGAACCAGCCATAATATGTCCGACTCTTTCATTCTTGGCATTTTGTAGTCCGATATTCGTCCTCAAAAACTGTTACCAATTCCATACGTTCAACAGTAATTTATCAGGTAAAAGTATAATATTGTCCAGCATGAAGGAAGTGCAAACGTTACACGGTAACTTATGATGACGAAAGGGGTTATGAAATACTACAGCGAAGCTCTGGTATTCGGCTAGCCTTCGAATAAGGAACATTCCTATACTTATTAGTGGATGTAGGTATTTATATAACGAGTTCTTTGCAGCGTTAAAAGCTTGAGTAATGTTACATGGAAGACGAAGTAGATCAAATTGACCTTATAGGAGTACAATGGAGTGTTTATAGGGAAGCAGGGAATGGGGAGCGAGCTATCGGGGCAACATGTTTCTCGGACTGTTTGGCAGGGCAATGAAAGTCTGAATTGTTAGGGCAGCTGGAACCTGCGTAGCTCCCGCTGCGCATTTCAGCAGATGAGGTCGGCTGCATTTGCATCACAATCGCCATTATGTTCCCGCTGACAATGGCTCACGTAAGGTATACGCGGCTCAGCGCGGCGCCTCGCCATCACAGCCCGAAAAGCGTTCACGAGTCCTAGACAGCAACTAACTTACGCCTACTAGACACATTACCTATTTATATCACGCAGATTAAATTCAAACTCCTCGCAGAAGTACGGAGTCGTTGAAAACGCAATGCACTTGTTCCCGCGGTAGGCACAAGAAAATACAATAATTAATTCAGTTAAGCTAAAATTTTTTAGAAAAAGCGAATGTTTAATAAAAATATAACTTCTGATAGTTCCAAGAGCATTATACCGAAAATCACTGGTATGGTACCTAAAAAAGTCAAACCTGAGAATTATTCAGCTTTTACTTTAACTGCGTTCAATTATAAAAATAATGGAATTATAAAATGTGCTTCAATTGGTAATAAAAATTGTGGAAATTCTGGGTGAAGAGATTTTTTTAATAATACATAATAAGAAACAGAACAAAAGACTCATTAAATTTCATTAAAGTCTCTAAACACACACATCAACGCGGACAATATTAGTTGGTCAGATAATATTATCTCTGTTCTCGATTCCCCTCCCAGTAATTTTAGGAAATCTTACTGCAACGAGGAGAAATTTAAACCGTAGGGTTTTCAGATAATATTGTGTGGTGTTAGGGGAGTCAGGAGAAGACTTGAAAACCATAACAAATGGCATGAACGTGATCCTGGAGGAAACGTACAACATGAGGATTAGTAGAGGGGAAACCAAGGTGATCGAGTGTAGTATGGGAAACAGTGGAATAATAGTGTGTTAGATTGGGAAGGGATATTTTTAAGGAACTTAAGAAATTCAGCTAATTGGGCAGCTTAATAACTAGGGATGGTAGAAGTATAGTAGACATAAGGAGTAAAATAGCACCAGCAAGAAAGGGCTTCCGTAAAAAACTAAATTTACTTACGTTTTATATAAGTATGAATATTAGTTAATCATTATCACAAATATTCGTATGGAGTGTGTCGTCTTATGGATGCCAAACGAGGACGGTTCGAGTTTCAGAAAGGAAATGAATAGAAGATTTTGAAATGTGGTGTTATAGAAGAATGCCGAAAATCAAACGGGTGGATAGAGTAACTATCAGGTAATTGTAAGCAGAATGAGATAAGAGTGAACAATATGGAGGATTTAGTAAAATTGGCATTAGGGGGAAGTGTGTAGGATAAGAACAAAAGAGGGAATCGGAGGATGGAAAACCCAAAGCAGATTAGAAACTATACGGGCTGTGGTAGTTAGAAATGAAAAGGCTTGAGCAGAAGAGGTTAGCATGGAAAGTTGCATCATACCAGTTTAAGGACCGATTACTACATTTCGGAGTCACAGTAACTGTTACTGTAGTAATCTGATTTCATAATTCTTTCATGCAGCGAATTTTTCTGCATCATAAACTCGGTTCTTCAGCTAGCTCCATAAAAAATAATTCAAGTGGTTTTGATGTGCAGAGAAAGTGTTGAGAAGAAACTCGTCTATCTCTACCATTACAATGATCTGTAATTCTTCTAAAGGAAATCACACATATGTGCAGCTCAATGGCACGGAAAACTAATATGATGGGGAAAAATTGAATGGCTGGAATTATTTTAATTTTGCCTATCAGTCTCATTGTATCGAAGTAAACGCCCGATATAATTGAAAGAGAATGGACAAATCACTTAGTGCACACAAAACATTAAATTTAGTGCTTCCTCGCAACACACGCTCCGTCTTACCTTACACGCGCAGTTCAATTCTGAATTTAAGTTTTAAAACAAATATTAAAACTCCCAGTGTTCAGGTGTGATGATTAAGTCTACTTTATCCCAAGACGACTTAATTATTGCGATAGGGTTTAGCCCCTGATTTAAAGAAAAGACTAAATAAACCAAAATCGAAGTAGTCAAAATCATGGCTATTGAATAAATTTACTAAGCGCATTGAGGGTGGACCCGACAGATGCTAAGAATTATCTGAATTTGGATGAAGAGACATTTAGAAGAGTTGCAGCTGATATTACCACTTTTATACTCAAAGAGACTGCGAAGCCAGTCTCTTAAGGATAAATTTGTCCTTGAAAGTAGCATCATGTATTTTTGGCAAAATGGATTTTCTAATAAACTCATGTATATAATTCCTGAAATTACTAGTCCATATTCCCGGAAAATTAAAATTAATTCAAGTAATTTCTGTGGTATGTTTCTGAAGGAAGTCTGTGGAGGGTTTCGTCGATCTGACATATAAGAACTGTAAAAAAATATATTCCAGCACTCATTGGTTTCCTTAAGTAATTTATTACGTTTGGAGGTTTTTAGCCTACAGTTGGCCAGATTCATCTATGTCCTCCCTAGTTATTGGGATCTAATAAGAAATCACATCCGTAGTAAAAGATATTTACAAAGTCATGTGGGATTCCGTGCTATGCACTTCGTTCAAATTATAAAGTTAACCTACGTTGTCCAGTTTATATTGGTAAATCTTATGCGTCTGAAATCAGTATTCTACTTAATATACGACAATTTTGGCAACTATAATAATTTATTTATTTTGAAATTTTTAAAGAAACTTTCCTACAAAAGGTTCATGTTACTTAAAAGAATTAAATCATATCCTGAGGCGAGGCCAGAGACGCAAAATATATAAACATTGGTCACTGGATAAGCTTTTTTGTGTTTTTCTCTGAGGGAAAAAATTTCCATGAATCATTTACGACAATCAACTATAATATGTAAATTTGTCTTACAGCTGATGTCGAATTGTAAGTAGCCTGCTGTTATAATTTTTTTTTACGTTTTCCATCAACTCTCGAGAGCGGAAGAAATTAATACTAAGGGGAAATTACAAAGCAAAATAGAAGAGGAAAACAGAGAAACAATCAATGAGAAAAATTAAAATCAAAAAGGCTCACAGAACCAAGTAACAAAACAGATAAATCAATTTCGCTTATTAATCAGCATTATAAGTGCCTAATAAATAACTGTCCCAGACTTTGTGGCTAACGACGTAAATATAGAGTGGAAATAGAGATTATTCCAAGGGAAACTCTAATCGTCATCAGCGAAACAAGAGCATGTGATGTGAATGATAAATGCAAGGTTATGTTAAATTTTAAATAAAGATAAAAAACACAAATAAATCAAACATAAAATTGTAATATAAAAGAATATGTTCAAAATTTTACGTTTATCATTAAATTGTTACATCAAAATTCTAATACTTTGGCATTTCAAAATTTAAATAAATAAACATATAATAGAAACAAAATTATAATGAAGGTATCATTCATCATATAATTCTTTAAAATTAATTTAATTTCCCCGAAGTGTTGCGTTGGTTGAAGTAGTCTTGTATTAATCGGTCACATCTAGGATTACTCTTGAATTATTAGTTTCCACCTGGATGTACGGTGTTGCCATAATTGTATTTACAGGATTAATTTGATAAAAAAAACTCTTGGTCACAGTGAATAAACTGGTATCGAGGCTTCACGTTTTAGAACAATAAACTTTAAGCCCATGTCTATTGTAAAAATGACGGCAACAACCTCCTCCTCTCTCTCTCTCTCTCTCTCACACACACACACACAGGGACTCAACTACAGCTTACGTTGGATGTTGAATGTCGGAATTGAACTCTGCGACTTGCTCAATCTCAGACTAGACAACTATCTCGCTTGGTTCCGCATTAATTTTTAGCAACGCCCTTCCCCCTTATCTTTGCGTGCTTCTTTCTCATGCTTAATGGGAGAAACATTAATGCACCCAGATAGTAACTAATTACAGGTACTTCCACATATGACCGGCTAATATGAGTTCAGTGTTCGTTAAATGATAAATACTTTTATAAGATATTACACGATAAATGATGAGATAAAAATAATTCCTCATTTCACTATAGTTTGAATTCTTTTGTGTGTTCTTGTAAGTTTTAATATTTCTATCCTCGCCGGTGCTTGTGATAGTCACGCCAAACCTCAAATTGTTTCTTTCCGAGTCACATGTAACGTTTTACAAATTTAGTCTAAAATTCTGGATACGTTTAATATTGTATTTGGAACTTTATTTTAACCCCTTCCACACCCACTTCTAATTCTTAAAATTCTTTATGTCAGCAATAAATTCAGCCACTTCCATTCCACTTCCGTCGATCCCCGCCTCTACGAAGTGGTTGTCCCCACAGTGTTTCTTTCCGGGTCGCATGCTACAAATGTAATAAAATTGGTTGAAATCGCTCCACGAGTTTAAATTTTTGAACGGTATATACGTATGAAATTTATGCTTTTTTACACATTAAGTATTAATTTCATTTTTAACGTATTCCATGAGGAACTGGCCGTATATCTCACATGGCCCTCGTACTATGTTCCATAAAAATGTAAAGAACGATGTTACGAAAGCGTTTAAGTCTATATTTTTAACTCTTCTTATAGGTATTTGGTTGAGTAATAATTTTTTTAATTCAATAGTTTTTCTGTTCTCGGGTTTCTAACAGGGTAATTTCATTAGATAATGGTTATATGACTTGTTTTGCATCATAATTTGGCAATTAATGCCTTTTGCGTTGTTAGAGTGGCAAATCCAACTCCGCACACAAGAATTTCCCGCTAACAAGTAATCTTAAAAATTAATCGACTTTTACAATCGAGCAAATGTTTAAGCAATTTACTTTCGTTGTTATTTTGTTAGTTCTCGAATGAAATTATTCTGAGCATGGTTCTAATATTTGCTATTATATTTTATAATGTTCATTTACTGGGATTAATTATTAATAAAAGTAAAACTGCTTTTATTCTCTGAAAAGTGAACTCACTTTCACGCAGGAAAAATGTACTTTCAAAATAGATGGACCAACAGAATTTTTATGCCAACTATCTGCCAGGTACTTTGAAAGTAGATTAATTTCGTTTGCACTGTTAGAACTTCACTGGCCAATTGAAATAAATAACCTTCTATTTGGCTGATTTCTGGGATAAATAATAAAGCTACAACCGCAGCTACGGCAAATACACACCCCCACAAGCACCAGCATCATAAAACGACCAACCCTTTCATATCCATTAATTATCTTTTAAGTATGCCATAAAAATTTAACTTCGTTATGCGTTTCTAGTGACGCGGAAATATTGCCTAATTTAATTTAAACTCTCAGTCCAAGACTGAACACGGTGCAAAATGGTGAAAACGGGACTTTAACAGCGTTGATAGTGATTAACGGTTACTCCAGGAGAAATTAATTATTTTCTACTGACACTCAAAATTAGCTGGTCCTCACTTTTGAATCAGTCACGTTTTGAATAAAATTCTACTCTTGAAAAAATCGTGACTCTTAGTAAAGTATCTATAAGAAAACAATTGATCTTTCACGGGTTATTCGTCAAAATTTTTATTCTATTAAAGTTTTATTAGCATGTTGATAGCCTTGGGAAGTCAGCATACGCTTACGTGTCAGAAGTTTAATATAAATGGGGTTGAAGTCATTTTTTAACGATTTTAAAATAAAAAATAATTATATAATATCTTCATTAAAATCAGATATTTTGCATAGTATATAGTACTACCTAAAATCACTTAATTCCGTTGGAAAATAGAGACAGTTCAAGACAAGAATTTATCATAATAAACAAAATGTGTATCATTTTTACAGTAAAATTTCGTGTTGTAATATACGCAATCTATACCCAGCTGTTTTATCTGCTCTGTTTGTTAGAAAAGTACTTTCTCCTTTAATCTATAGGCCTATGTCAATTCTCAAAGACAATTCAATATAATGTGTATATTCCAGTTCACAGCTATTGGGCGTAGTGATTATCGTATATATTTCTGTATTCAAACGTTTCCACTTGAAACGAGGAAATAAGAGTGCATAAAGATATTATATAATAAGATTATTCTGGACATAAATCGTAAATGATGTATTCCCATGAATACATTACTAAAAAAACATATATTGTTATGAGTACTAATTTTCATTCGCATTTTAATCTCCGCAAATGAAGATTTTGAAAATGCGCCTTTTATATAATAATTTTGATATATGTTCGTTTGGTGTTTTATTTAACCGCTGCTTTACGCTCAATCACACTAATTCATGGAATAATTGTAACTCACCTTTTAATGGTTTGATCCGTGCCTAATTTTTTATCATAACGTCAAATGTATATCCACAGTCCCTTCCTAACACGTTTGCACACATTTCGATTCCACATTTTTATTTTGCTTCAAGCACTGTTAGCACTTTCATAATTTTTATTCTACTTTGTACATTTTTCGTGTTATTAATTTAACTTTCATAACACTCAAAGTTATATTAACAAACCTCACAGCCCATATTTAAAATGGGATTTATATGAATTACTCTTTTTTGTTGAATTTCCATTGAAACATCGAACATGCAATAATATATTAAACGCAGAGTGTTCTTGAGCCATTAATTAAATTTCTATTCCAATAATATAATTACAGAATTTAGCAGCAAAGCAAATAATCATACACACGAAACAGGCATTGAAATATCAACGAATACTTATTAAGACTGGGCACGATCGGTCATAGTATTTTTCTCTGTTGGCAAACGTGAAAATTTCGTCCCCAAGTTACAAAAAAAATATTTAAATAATGTACAAAAATCTAAATTGCAACAATCTCTTTCAAAATTTCTTCCTAAAAATAGCGAATAACTTCTTTCAGAAATAATTTATTACTCTATTCATTTTCAGCGGCTAACATGACTAAATTATTCAGCAGATTTTGAGTAAACAAGCTTCTTAAATAATCATTTATTATTTGAAAATTAGGTTAAATTCTTTCGCCATTATCAACCATTGTAGGCAATATTATCCAAATTCTTAAATAGATACTCAAATATCGAATATTTAGGGAAGTCATTAATTTTAACAAACGTCAACTAAAACTTATTTCTTTGTTAAAAGTGAAGAAACTGGACTCATTTTGTTAGCCAGTTCAGGTTAGAGGAATCTTCGTCTGTTAAGACTTTTTCGAGAATATTTGGCTCCGGAACATTCATTTTGCCGCCGTAGTCAGTCGCCTACCACACATATCGATTCATGTAGTGAGCCTCAACTAGCTGATCTCGTCTCATCCATTCGAGTTGAGTTGGAAAACCTCTCACTAATGACTCCATCCTTTGGCATTAATTAGTTTTTATTCAATGATAGTTTTTATATTTCTATTTTCATAAATACTCATCGATTCAAAACATTCCACTGACTAATAATGCTGTTTCTGAATTACTTAAATTGAGCTATATTTATTGCTTTAATTAATGGTGGGGAATTCATTTGCATTTAAATTCTCAATTAGAGAATTTTGTTTTCTGTTTAAATTCATATTACAATATTAAGTCGAAGAATACAACTCATTTCATTTTTCTGATAAAACGAGAACAAATCAAGTAAAAATAATAAAGAATGTTTTGTTCTTTTGCACAGACTCAACGGTAAGTATTGGTCGATTCCCTAAAGGAACCCATTTTATCTGTATTATTTACTTCTTAAGTTAGCATGGAGTGTTGCATCAGACCAGACCAAGGACAGAATACAACAAAAACTACAACATTTACTTCTTTATTAAAGCAAATGCGCAAAACTACTAATAAGTTTATATCATTCGAATTTGAGCTTCTTAATTTTCTATATTTTGACTATACGGAATAATATATTTTTAAAATAGTATCAAATTATCTGGTACATTTCTGGTTACGTTTGCTCTGGTTTACTGAATAGGCTGGACCTAGCTTAAGGTTGTTTTGTCGGCTTGTGGAAAGGACACTAATCCGGCTTTCTCCGATTTCAACGCAAGTTAAGAAACTTATTCCACTGTGGAATTGTAAATATGTTTTCGAAGGATCAGCTCTTTGTTGACATTGTTAATAGATATAAAGTAAATGATAGCATTATACTATTTACAACTGATTATCTGAATTTTAAATCGAAGAAATTTATGTGGCTATCGAATATATTCCAGATGTAATTTGCTATGTTGCTCATAATCTCTTGGTTACTAATCTTGTAAAACTGAGGCATGAAGCCTGAAGTTGTTAATGCAATTTCATGTTGAAATTATTTAACAGTTATTATATCATGATTTTCAGATATCTTAATGAAATCAGCTATTATAATGACAAAAATTTAGAAAGTTACATTTTCTAAGCCAAAATTCAGTTGACATTGGTTATACAACCTGCTCAAAGACGTACCATCAATTGATAAAATACAAGTATACGTTCAGGATAAAGAAGTTCAAGGAACCACATCGTCATCCAATAAGAAGCAGAAATTAAAACTAATGGACAAGCTATTGCGCAAATGATTAAAGGAGAAATGTTTGTCGCAGGACTAAAGGTAGACTAATGAATGAGTCGCCAAATTTGCAGCTCCATCTCCATATATTGGTAAGTCACACTTACAGATGGGGTGGAAATATCATTATACCTCTCTTAGATTATAAGTATATTAGTTTCAACGTGTATGTTAACGAGTTGAAAGAGGAGCTGGAGACAATTTTGGTCTCATTTTAGCATCAATCTGAAGTAAACATTAAGTTAATTTGAAGTGGGATCCCCTTATATCCCTTTTTATTATATCCTTCCGGGCATTGAAAGGACTTGGTTTATAAAGAATAGGAACTGTCCGTGGAATTTCAACTGTCACTACGAGCAGAACTGCTGTGATTAGTAGCCTATGTGCTATGGTAAAGTATAGTAAGCACACCCAACATTGTTCTCAATAATACTCTTTTACCCGTTGAGGAAATTATGTGAATGAAAATGTTTATTACCTTCATAAAATCTATGGAACCCTGTATTTTGTAAAATCAGAATAATTATATGTGCTCCATACTTCATAACCCATCCACACAATAAAATATTACCTGTTTAACACCAAAATTAATAATAAATCAAGAACCGCATTTTCGCGTATTGCAAAACTAAAATACAGACTTTTTCTACATTTTGTGTGTGATTGAGAAACCTCTGCAATTATGAAATAGCAAATTGCTTTCTGCATATTCTTCTTCTTCCTTGGTTCTGTAGCCCATTCAGAGCCTTAACCTACCGGGTCGACGGCGGACTGTCATCTTATATGACACATTCCGAATTTTAAGTGATACGTGGCAAGCAGTCTTAATCCCAGTCTCCGTTACCATGACGACACGAACATCCGAATCCATGCCAGGATTAGAACCCCGGTCCTCAGTGTTGCGAGGCAGGGACGCTAGCCACTAGACCACAGGAGGTCGGCCTGCATATTCTACAATTGAATTCTATACTGCGGACAATATCTATACCAATAAATAAAATTGAAGTGTCTATCTTTGATTTCAATGTAAATTTGAAGGTCTATAAACAGGAAATTTATCTTTAATATTAATGAATATTTCATTTCGATAATGATATAAATACTAGTTCTATGGGAAAGTTTCTTGGCAAACGTGCGTTTGAATCTTCGAAAAGTGAATGTGTGTTGCTTATACTCTTGATCTGTTTACGATCTGAAACGGCTAATGAAAATTTCAGGGATTGAAACAGGAATTTTAACTTTAACTTTCATTCATGTTTCATTTCACTATCTTGCAGAGTTCACAAGTAATTAATGTAAATATTTATAAATTCATAGAATTGCCGCGAAAAGTTGGCGTGAAAACAACTGCTAGTGTAAGTCCTATTAGACGTTCCTATAACATTCATCCCACTTACTAAGCGTAATATTGTCAGAATGGGAGAGAGAAAGGTGGGAGCATTCTCGCTCCAACTATTGTTGCAGTAAGATACGCGCCGTAATTAACCTATTGTTGGCAGACAAACGTCTTTGGATCATCGATATGATGTACATGTAAATTGGTTTTATTTGTCGCGTCAGGTAAATCTTAATATTTAATAATTGGAAAGAGCAAATAAAATATATTTAATGTGTCCCAATAATTATAACAATAATAACATGTATATATATATAATTAAATTTTCTGTCCGTCAGGAAATTTATATTAAATTGGCTCCGAAACGTATTAAAAACAAACTGCGAGTTATAAGATTTGCCCTGAATGCGATCATTACCGTACTATTTATATATTCTATTTATTCAACTTTAACAAAATTCTGTACCTGTTGTTTCGTTTTTAGGGAAAAATAAAAAGAGCCATAATATTCATTTAGAAATCTCATGAAATATACATTTCTCTGTGTTCTAAGTCAACAGCAGAGTAATCAACAACAAAAATGTTCGTATGTATGGAGCTGAGACAAGGAAATAAATACAATAATGCTGCTATATATTGTAAAATTATGTTCAAATCTTAAACTATAAAACTAGAACAACTTAAAACATTATATGCGAACTTTTGATGAGCGCTGGGGTCACAGAAATATATTACAAATATTACATTCATTACATTCGGACAACCATTATCAATGTTGCATATAATGTGAGTAGACGAACTGTGAATTTTCTTATAATCAATATTAGAACTAGAAGTATTCATAATTAATAATAAAAGTTTATCATGTAATTAATAATTATAACTTTAAACTAACGTATTTATCATTATATGCAAATCGTTAATGCCGCTAATGTTAAAAACCAGTTAAGCTCCAGGATCGCTAATTTACCATTTAACATACATCTCCATCTCGGTCCCCTTTATTCTGTGCATATTTGAATATGCATCGTGTAATGTATAAAAAATAAACTAAAATCGTCTGAACTAAAATTTATGTAGTGAGCATTAATATAAAATGGATAACAATAATAAATATATGAGAATGCAAATTTTAGCCTGTTTTGATATAGGCCTATATCTATCTAAGAATTGTGGCTGTACGGTAAACAATCTGTTTCAAAGGCGCGTTTTGAGAATTTATCATTACTTTCGTAAATTCTAACACCGTTTTAGATTAAAAAAAAAGACATTCAATGGTACGTTCGTATTAGCTTCCAATGCATTAAATGAGCGCAATGATGGTAATGTATACTGAAAATTATGATTGTATGTTGGAAAAATCCCGAAAAATGATATTTAAATTTTCCGAAGTTAATTAGGTTATCTATTACGGTTGTCAAAAATGTGACTAGTTTTGGATAGCCAGTATTATCATTATATAAATTATTAACATATAGGAATATTATATTTCTAAAGGTTGTTGACATTACTATATTACGTAATAAGAATTAATTGTCTTTAATAATTTTACAAACAAATGCATTAAATGAGCACAACAAGATATTTAATTTTTTGTTATAATTGTAAGAACATGCAGATATATACCAGATCATGATTTTTATACTACAAAATGCGAAAATGAACATTTTTAAGATCATATTTATCACTGTAAATTAGAGAAATAAAAAATGAAACTTTTCATAAACTTAAAATGAATAGTAAACCTGTACTAGATTTACTTTTATCACAATATTTTTATTTTCATTTTATAAATGTTATTGTTATTTTCAGTTGAAAACATAATGTAAATAAGGCTGAATTGATTCATTTTTTGTCTGAACACACGCATAATACTCGGCTCTTCAAAAAGATGAACTGCAATAGAAAGACTACATTCAGGACTAAATTATTAAAAAGGTAAATAATGTGAACCTTTTCTCCTCAATAATAATGAAAGTGATATTAATAAACCAAACGTTTCGCTAAACCATAAAATGTTCGAATTACGCAAGCCACTACAGTTAAAGTTATGATTAAGTAATAATTTTGTACTAGAAGGTAGAGAATCATTAAATTTCACTACATTCGACTCAGATTGCGAATGACATTTGCTTATTTTAACCTAAGTATGTTACATTCTGAAATACATATGCAGGAAATGAGGTCTAACATTTTCAGAATTGAATACTTCCCTACATTGTTATTTTTTTGTAGCAACAGAGAAGTGTATTTAAAATTATAAATTTTATTTCAGGTCAGTTTCCTACTTAGTTTTGAACATTTCTTGCTAATCTTAATAAAAGAGGTTAATCTCCCTAGTGATTGAAAGCTTCGATATTGACATGGTAGCAGATGATAAATTTTATATAGTAGATATATTGGACTTTTGATTCTTTTAAAAATCCTTATATTTCATCGCAATCAATCTCGGCTACTATCAATTTTATAATTCCACCTAGCCTTTATTATAATTTTAGTGTCTTATTAATTTCATCTATCGTCATTAACAACAACTTGATTACACTTCCCTTTGTATGATGTGGTCACTTTCTAGATCTGATATTTTCAATATTGTTTTAAAATTAATGTACATTTGAGGCTTGTTTTAGCCTGGTGAAGTGCACGCCAGGCAGCAACGTTAGCCTGAACGTCGTATTTTATGGCTAAGCCTCGCTTCGAATCGATTTTCACCTCAGATGTTTAAGGGTGATCATAGAAGAAACGATGACGGGGACGGGGACGGGAACGGGGACGTTAACGTTACTGCGCCGGGCCCCGCTTTGAATCTGGACAGTCAATCACAATGCGTTGCGAGACGTGAAGTATTTGCATGCGGAGAGGGAAGTCTTACGAAGTTGAGAGATAATTACGAGCGGAGCTTGGTTACAGTATAAGTGGCGTTCCCCTCCCACCGCCTTCCCTTGGGCAGTATTCACCGTTAATTGCCTGTGCCCTTGATAAGACTGATGTTCAAACTCCTTACATAATAGCCTCTCCGTCGCTTTGCCTACACCTCACACAGCGACTGACGCGACGCGGGAAGGGAGGATTTCGAGGGGAATCGCACCTTTACCACCCTCTCCGACGGCTTTCTTCCCCTCCGCCAGGGGAAGGAGGGGGGAGTATCGATCGGGAACCCCTCCCTGTCATTGGCCGTCCCTCCCCTCCCCGCGAACCAATGGGCGCGTCCAAGGAGCGACGCGCGAATCTCACCCCTAAGGGCGCCGAGTTAGTGCGACGCTAGGGGCTAATCTGGCTGACCAATCCATGAATGGCGGATCCCTGTCAATACGCAGTTTTAAGCATGGTTGACACTTCTATTTGTCGTGTAATTATCTTATTTGCGAGTGCCGGCCGGCGTGGGTAGGGAGAGAGGGGGTGTCGGAGCACAGTAGGCTTCCACCACGCGCCAGGCACGGACGCGTCTGTCCCCACGCGACCTCGGCACGTGAGATGCTGATGCTGTGAACCGCGCGACATGGCACCGGCCCGGTAGTGCGACCCACCATGGGCGACTCCAGAGACCTGCAAGTGTCCGTCGTCAGCAGCCCGGCGTCCAGCCGCTGCACGACGCCAACGCCGCCCCCGAGGACGCCGCCCCCGCAGAAAGGAGGCGGTGGCGCTCCGCTCTACACGTCCTTCAGCATCTCGAGCATCTTGAGCCGCGAGGCACCGCGACGTCCGCAGCCTCCGCCGCCCCCAGCGCCGCTGCACGACTCCGGCATGCTCTCCAGGTAAACGCGTGTACAAGTCACACGTAGATCATTTCACATAAACACCTTCATAAACATCATTTATTTGCGCGGTTATCTCAGTTACGAAATTTGCAATTCACACCGGCAATAATGTAACATTATTGTTAAAAGAAGCAAGCGTCAACTTGCTAACAGTTTGTCTAGTAAATATTACGTGTTTCACATTCGTTTTGCCGTTTATTCGACTCAGTAGACCTCGACATCTAGAAAGAATCAAAAAAGCTTATCAGCCGGGACGCACGTTTGTATAGCACGTATCACTGATATTACTTACGATTTGAATCGTCAAGGCGGCACTTTTATTTGACTTTCACATTTTCTCGAAACCATCCTTCCCCATGGAATAGTGTATTGTGTATTTTCTGCGAACTTTTAGGGAAACTTTTCCATAACTTAGGGAAATGCCAGTCTCGGTAGTTCAAGCGTTTTTGAAAAGATTTCTATCTTGACCGAGAAATATTTATCTTAACCTGTTCCTGTGGTATATTAAATTTTATAAACTGTATTTGTGACATTAGAAGCAAGAGGGATTTATATTTTCCATAAAATTACTAAAATAATGAGGAAATAGACATAAAAAGCGTGTATTTAACGCATTAACTGCATTATTTATTAGATGTTAGATGGAAAGTAAGTAATAATAAACAAAACATAAGAATTTCAGTATTTAAAATTCCGCTTGTAATAGAAATTTAGATATTTTTGGGAAATTATATTCATAATATTGTAATAATATATGTGCACTCAGTAATTTAACACTTTCAATCAACAAATAAAACTTATTGTCAAATTTTGATATCGGTCTACAGCGGGTTGTTTTTAAAGGATTTCCGAAGGACGATAGGAAGATCACAAAGTTATTTTCGTTTTTCTCGAAGTATGTTGAGGAGTAATTTTGATCCGAAAGATAATAACTTTCTTCGTGTTGTTCTGTGAAGTCTTGCGTATCTCTTCACTGGCGATGTAAGGAAGTAAAGACGACAAAGACCCTAGCTAATGTAATTTACAGTAGCCATTAAGAAGAGAGTTGTAAAATTGAAAGCTTCCAGTGACCGGAAATAGGACTGGATGTTATTGTGTTTTCGAGTGATAAATACCCTGGGCCGGTTAATTGGTCTGAGTAACAATCCCCAGGCAGATGTAATCGCTTCCTGAGCGGCCACAGTTTTGGCACTACTGTTATCAGTTCCCGCCGGTAAAATCGGTTCTCCTGACCAATTAGGGGCCTCCGGATCTATAACTCCTCCGAAGTTTTTCCGATAGGCTCTCGATAACGCTGTTTTGTAACCGACACCAGCGCACACAGCCACTATCGCAGTTGCGAACAGTGTGCGATTACTTTATCATAGTAATAATATGTCACGATGATGATATTACTCTATGTACACACGGCATAACAAATGAACTTAACATAACATAAATGCCTCACATCCTTAATATCAAACTTTCGGAAACAGACATATCGCATAAGTTATTTTTTGATCAAATTGAGATTTAAAATTACCAATAAATTTTGTATAAAGATTAATTTCTATAATAAAATATTTTTATTATAAGTAGATAAAAAGCGTAAAACACTTCTAGGAGAACAAATAAGTTATTATTAAAAATTGTTCTCTATTTTATATCTGCCACAGATTTGAAATGACATTGCCTGTTAAATCTGAGGCCCACGTAAAGCAATAACAATTAATGATGTTCAGTCGCAGGCTCAAATTGAATATCAAAAGAAATATGCAGAGCTTATTTCACAAGTGGCCCGCAATATTATTTACCTCCACAGTGTCAGATATTATAACTGGAAAGTGAATCAGGTTTCGTCGTCTAGAATCTATTATTCAAAATCGTTTCTCCACATTCAATATTTGTGCTTCAGTACGAAACGCATAAATTTTTAACAAATTGTAGTGAAAAATTCGTCTCTCATAGCGAACGTGCGTGATATAAAATTGAGTTACTCATGTTTCCATCATAGCCCACTTTATGAACCGTATTTCACGACAACGCGCAGTAAAAACACTTAGAAACCATATCCTTCTGTTGTAGCATTTCCTGCGGCAATGTAATATTGTCTAGGAAGAGGGCGACTTCTTCTTCCAGGTAAAATATCGTCCTGGCGCCATCTCTTACGGCCAATTTCCTGCGCGGTTCTTCCTTCAAAAGCAAACTTGTAAACAGGGCAAAGACCTCCGTCTGCCTGACAGGATCTAATAAGTAAAGCTGGAAAATATTGTATTCCTAAATTTTTAGGTGAATATGAAGACTATCTGTAATTTATTTATGCTTCGGAAACAGACTTAATTACATTAATTATAACCTAAGAACGCTTCAGTATTAGTAATTATATCACTTACTGTACTATCACCTAATTATCATTTGAAAAATTAAAACATATCATGATTAAAATACTTATTTCACAAGTTTTATAAAAACAAATTAATTTAACCGGTTTATTAGTAATAAATAATTGAACTTTTTAGTTTAACGGATTACTTGTTCAAAGTTGCTTCAATTTACCATAACAGCATTGCCGATTACATTAGGAGATGGCTGAAGACGTAATATAAAATTATAAATATAGCCGAATCACTTCTGTACAAATTAATTAAAACTACTGGTTTTGTGAGAAAAAATAAATTGAAAGATTTCAGTTAAATAACGAGATGATTCTTCGAAATACAAAAATTTTTGATCTCTGTTAGTACTGAGGAGTTGTCTTTCTGCAGTACTTTGTTATATTTTCGCCTTGAAAACTGTTTTTCTTTGACATGTACAGGGCATCAGTAAAACCAAGAAAGTTTTTTGAATGTTATCTGGCATTTATTTAATCCATTATTTAAGTAATTATAAGTGCGATTCCTGTAACTGATTCGTGTTTCTAATTATATACTAATGGAAATGACATATAGTCAAGGGAACTACCACAATATCATAAAGTTCAATATTTTACATTTATTCTACAAATGACGTTAGCGCAATATTCCTCCAGAGTGGTGAATTATTTAATTTATTTATGTTTCGTATAAATAATAAGTCTTCTTGTGGTATTTTTAATTTTTGTAGCTATAACGAATAATTACGATTCCTATTCTGGATGCGATTATATCGTAAGATAAAAACAATAGCAATCTTCTGTTTTGACCTGCTTTCATAATAAACCCAATCTAACAGTCGTCTGTTGTTTGTTTTTCTTTTTTCAATTTTTGACCCAAGTCATAAAATATTTTGCTGATATTTTTCTAGTAATTTTTTCGAACACCGCTTTCTCTTTTCGTCTTATATGTCTACAAGTACAAACTTTCTATTTCGCGGCCTTTCTTGATGAACCTTGGAGTTGTATGGGCTGCGGAGTAAATGACGTGGGTATTTTTGGTCGTAATCCTGGTGCAGGTAGCGGCGGCGATAGAGATCAACCTGAACAGGTAGCCACAGACGCGCATGCACTCTGTTTTGCTTGCTCTGGTGTTTGTTGTTAAACGTTGGCGAGCCCCTGTATTGTGGCTAAAGCTGGAACGAACCCTTTCACCTAAATCGCTTGCCGACCGAAGAATCACCGACTGAAATAAGTGCATCCATCACCGCGGGGGCAAAAGAAAACGGACGGCGGAAATAAAACCAATCACCTTCGAGTTTTCAAAACTTTCATTCTCATATGCTACTTTATTGTTAATTTTTCGTAAGTTGAAAAAATTCAACTTTTCATTTCACGTCTTAATGCTTTTAATGTTTTGTGCTAAAAAATTTTGAATTAAACTACATTTTCAGGTTACACTGAAACCGCCAATAAAGCGTTTTTTTTTGTCTCCGTGCTCTTCGAACTCTGAATTGACCTTCGTTTAAATGCCCATCAAAGTTCACAGACAAAATTGACTGCGGCTTCTCGGAACCATAACAAGTTTCTCGTTTCAAAGTTAATTTCCACTCATACCTTTCACCAATACTATTTTAAATATGTGGTCATAAGAAACCATATTCAACAGCAACTACATTAAATTCATAATCCGCGTAATCGTAATTCAGGCGAGTCAGAGTATTGTAAAGCAATATACAAGTTGGGCATTGTTTATTAATATTATATTTTATGACTTTAACGTAATGAGTTCACTTATTTTTATATTATGTCGTATCTATTGTAAGTTAAAAACTGCATTTATCTCGTGGAAATATCATTAAAATTTTTAGCAACTCCTGAAATCATGAATTATTCCTGAAAATCATATTAACTTAAGCAAAATAAACGTTTCCTCGCAGTTGCACATTTTTTGTATGTATACGTTATAATAGAGAAGTATTTTTCGGAAAAAATTATTTACTATATACTTTTATCCAGCCATAATTTTGTATACATCTTCGAGTGGAAACTCACTTTATATTTATATTAACTTATAATAAATATTTAAAACTAATTATTTATAAGAAATGCAACTATAAACGGATTAAGAACAGTTAGAATATGTCTGTGAAATACTGTAAAATTTAAATATAATTTCTTTGACATTTTTATTAAGTAGGGCCTACTACGTAAAGAGAACAATTTTTTCAATGTCCTTCCCGTGTGATAGGCAATATTTAATATCATACCATTTTTAAGGATTATTAACGCAATTTGAATGAAGGACGACGCAAAATGTCAAACCGGGTGCCGTCATTTCAGGAGCAAGAAGCCTAATCTCCGTGACTATCATACAAGGAGCCCCGAAATTTATTTCTATTTCTTTTTGTACAATCTGATTCGTTTTGTTTTTAGGAAAGCTGCTTAAATTCGGAAGAAGAAATAAAAATGTTCGTATTATATGTGCATAAATAAAATTAACAAAACGTTAAGGTAAATTTAAAATAGATTATCATAAACTTAAAAGAACAATTTCCTTTTGAACTAACTTCAAATGTAACAATTATAAACTGTCTGTATTATCTGGTGATTCGTAAGAACGTCGTTCAGAAATTTATGCCACAATTTGCGATGTGGGGTGTTGTCAAGGAAGTCTATTTCTTGGAATATTCCCCTCAGTGTCGGCAATAACCGTCGAGTCAGCTGTCGAAAAATAAAACAGACATATAAATAATTAGTTGGAATCAGTGGCCCCCTATTGTTCTTAAGGGGAACCGGAAGTGAAGTTCACGCACGCTCTCGCTGATCGCGTATCGATAGACGCTATCCGGTGAATTTACATATAAATACGGAACAAGACATCAGATGCTCTAATTGGCGGCAAACCCACCAACACTACTCGAATTACATATCGCGGCTTATTATAGCAGCAACGTGTTTATCGGATTAAAACAGAACTGTCGCCGTATGCAAATTTCATTAAATTCATATCTGCGATCTCCACGAGATCTGAACTTGAAACAGAATTCCATGGGTGACGCGGTGAAAATATAAATTAATATACTATGGAAAATAATTCAAATTTTTTCTCAAGTTTTACGATACATTCTGTCCCAAGAATTATCCGAACCCCGCATTATAAAACATTATGTAAATTTGCGAAAATAATAATTTTGTTTCTGCGAAATAATTATTTGTACCTTCATAATAATTATTAATATTTATTTCCTAATATTATTTCAATTCCTTGGTCAAATATTTCTTAATCCCATATGATTTAATTATTATTAGTCAAACTTATAAAATTATATATTATTTTAGTATGCACCGAAATGATGTAATATGGCTTTGTATAAAGTATTGCTTTACAGCATTTCTATTCAATTTTAATAGAATATCGATATATATCTATATAAAAAATTCCTCAATTTTCTAACGTAACATTATAATTTGAAAAGTATATTTCAGGTAATTACGGTGTTAAATCTTCAATATTGGACTTAAAATTAAATTAAGACTCTGAAATATAGTTAAAATCACCTGTTCTAATGGGTTGATATAAAATTATCCTCTTCAAAAAAATTGTCTTATTGTAATTCATAAGAAAGTAAACGAATCAATTGAGTTTACATTTAGTGCGCTGAAATAGTATTCAAAATAAAATTGCGTCGGATGAATTTTGAATGATCAAATTAATAGTTGATTTTAAACACTCTGTAAGTCAGGATCAGTTTCGTCTAAAAGCTTATGGTACTGCTATGGGAATATTATGGTAGGGATTTCTTTACTACGTACTTATTTAGACATATGTATTATGTAATTATCAAATAAAACCCCAGGGTGATTTTCTTATTGGTTCACATTTCAAAACCATGACGACTCTGTAATGTTCAATATTTTGGCTATATTTCGATGAAAAATGAATCAGTGTAATATTAAACAAGAGAAACTTCAATTTTACTATCAGTATTTTTTCATCTGATGTAATATGCAGAACATTGAAGGTTTTAAATCTTTCTACATAATTTCAGTAATATAACAGACATAATTAAGAAATAATACAGAGGATTTAGCTTACAGTTTTAGTAGGTTTCTGTTGGAATATAGAGTACATTACATACGAGTGCGAATCTTATACGCAGCTTTCGCTCAAGGAACGATATTTGCCACTTTACAGCATTTCAACGGAAACAGCAGAATCTTTTTAGTTATTTAAAAGAGAACTCGGAAATCAACAATCTTATTACTTTACTCGGATATATACATTCCTTATTCACCAGTCGTCGCCCCTCCCTTCTCCAAGTGGAAAGTTGGAAATTTAAAAGCGGATTGAATGTATAGCTCATTTAAAAGGAAATTCAATCCATAACGTTCGCACTCCAATTGGAAATCTTGTACGACGAAACCGAGGCTCGTTTACGAGAGGAAAATGAACAGTTAATTTTAACGCGTAAGTTGAAGAATACATTATTAATTTTACTCTTGCGATCATTTGAAATTTTTATTTCCATCCGCGATTTTAATGTATTCGTTTGAAAATATTTCTAATTAAAATATAGGTCTACTGTACGCGCATGTGATTATTCAGAGCTTTTAATTATCTACTCTTTCAAATGGCATTAGACCGACTTCAAGTCTATTTTTCCCGTAGACTCTTTATGTGAAATTATTTCGTGTATTATTATGTATTAATTTCTTATTCAGTTTAATATGAAATATAAAAATTATTTCTGGAGAGTGTAAGCCCGAATTGTGTTGAATGTATGAAAAAAAAATTCAGTTGACTTATTGTTACCCTGAAGGAATATAGAAAATTCAAAATTTTGACAACAGCAACATTCAATTGCTATTATTGAATGCTTTGTGTCTTTTTAAGCTATAAACATCTGCTCCCTGCCACCCGCCCCTCCACCAGCACACCCCAACCCCACCCAGAACCCAACACCCCTACCCCAACCCCAACCCAACACGCCTTCTCATTGTACGACGCTAACAAAGGCTAAATATTGAAAACATTATCATGATGATTTATTATTGTAACCAGACTTATGCAACTTTATTTACTGAACTGTAGTTTATACAACTTACTTTATTTGTTTTGTACATAGAGATAACTTTCCTTAAATTGTTTTATATCAGTGCAGAACTCATACCCTACTGCCCTATTTTTTTCTGATTCGTTTAGAGTTATAAACTAGATATTACTCTGCGCGGGTTCCTTAACGTTCAAAACATTGTGATAACCGAGTATAACAAAAATATCTGGATATTTGTAACGAATTAAAGGCATTTCTTTGTCTTAAAATTCCTTGCATATTTTCAATGAATATTGATTAGCTATGAAGAAGATAAATTAATGAATAATTCGCACACAAACAAAGTGTTTTATTTCATTCATAGAATGTTTCGTCCACAATTTTCTAGTTTAACAGTCTAATGTTTTAACTTTATGTATCGTTTATTTCGTTTTGAATTGTTAGATTTTAACTGTCTATAATACCAAAGTATTGTTAAATCATATTTAGGCCGTAACCGTCAGTTGTCGCAATACAGGATGCAAAATTTTCTCTTGTCGGACCTCTAATGTTTAATTCAAAATATAATTATGTATTATTTACATTTTAATAATTTAATGTGAAACGCAACCTTCAAATCGAACGAAGCTATTCCCGGTGTATGTAGTTGACAAAGTTTTCTTCACCTTAAGACGATAGCACTGACCTATGTCGAAACTTCGTGCAATTACTGTTTTTTCACACAGGTGGAAGACCGAGAAACGCTCGGAACCATTTATACTGTAATGAAATATTGTCAATTGAAATTTATAATTGGTTGTAGAAACATTTTTATTTTTATATTTTCATATTATTTATTTACCTGGAGAATTCCCAAAATTGTGGAAGAAACGTCGTATTAATAAAATAAAATAATTTTTTTGTGAATTGGTCATTCATTTATTTCTTTTGAAAACTGTTTTTTTAGTTTAGTTTTTTTACATCATATATATGTATATGTATATATACATGAATACGTAATGCTATTATATAAATAATTATGAGAAATTATTTTTTATATTTTTTTTAAAATCTCTGTTAAAATGGAACGTTAAGTAGATCTTATTAATAAAAGCAGACGTTACAATAAAATATTTTTAATGAGTTTTTCAGTGATTTTGCAGTGATTACAATTACTGGATGCTTTTGATATTATACCATCGCCACTGAGGTAAAGAAACTGAAGGTGAAAAGCGAGCGTTCTGGAGAAAGGAGAATTTTTTGAGCAGTAAAACATTTTGTGTTTGGGGATGGAGATTGTATAAGGAATTTATTTTTAAAATAGACGTACTTCGGACGAATAATAACGTAATTTCTGTACTATATGTAGGGTCCCCAGAAAAAGCCGAGTTGCTAGTTCGCCGGATACTGAAATAGGACCTTGGTCGATTAGAAAAATTCGTATTTAGAGAACTATTCTATTAAGGGACAAAAATTAATGGTAACTGAAGGACGTTGACCTAGAAACTGGACTGCGTCTGTTAGCCAGCTTCACAGATTTACGAAGTCGAGCCCACGTAAAGTATGACACATTGCTATCTTCCACGTATCTGCGTACGCAATCTATACGACGACAAGACGAACATCAATTAGGCTTGTTCGCGTACATGTTTCCTTGCAGCTCGTTACGCGACATCTGTTACCGAGCCTGGACGACGCGCTGGTAACAAGCTCCTCCAGAAATACCCCTCTCCTCCCCCCACCCCTCTCCACTCCTCTCCTCTCCATTCCCCATCCACCCGTCAGTTACCCCACCCCATAAACCATCCATACGCAAGTACTCGGCCTCCACGGAAATACGTTATGATGTGTGTGTACATAGCACTTTTCATGACTTAGCGCGTAATTGCGAACTGCGCCTGAATTATTACCGAAAGCATGTAATTACACTCGTGTACACGCGAGGCAATTATACTGTAACCAGCACGGACTTGCCTATCTGCTGCTTCCATCTGTACGGATGTAATTGGAAGTAGTCCCTTTTAACATAATAGGCGCAGCAGCGCGTGAGCAACGGTGCAAAGTGAATTGGATTTCGCAGAACAATGGCGTTCGCTGCGGGACAAATCGTGTGGCTGGACTAGGAAATACTTTGCCCATGATATCTTCTTCCTCACCTCGGATCAAGTGTAGCTTGCTACAAGTAGAACCTATCGAATGTTCACGTCTTGTAGATCTCACCCCCATACGTTCGAATTAGTCACTGTAACCACCATATAAATATCTTATTAGTCGTGTGATAGCTAGTGACAGATTCTCCTATGTACGCCCTTATATTTTCTTGATTTAATATGCAGTACCTTGTTATATATTAAATCAAACTATATATTTCGAACAGTTACGAAACAGTACTGAACTGACGAGGTGCATGAGTATCTATATAGATTTAATCTGATCATGTTCTGCATATTATATCAAGAAAATATAAGGATATATATGGCAGACTGTCGCAAGTTACCGCTCAATGTAATAAAAGATTTATTCGGAGACAGCACCGTACATTATTTTATAAACAATTATTCTAACAGTCTAATTAAATATCTTCAAATTCTTGGTAGAGTTATAATATAACTTATTCGATAAACATAATTTAGTATGAATAAATCATGGACAATTCGAGGCAATGGTTTTTTAAAGACAAGCAGTACGAAGCTAATGGAGGTCCTGTTTGAAGTACAACATTAACGAAAATAGTTAAGATCCGTCTATTAAGAAATTTATTACGACGATCTAAGAAACGTTTCGTTAAACTACACTGAAGTCAAAAAATATATTAGAGATTACGTTGTTAGTGTATAACTTAAATTAAAAACAGATATAAAATTTCCCACAAACATTAAAACAATTATTTTTTTAAAAATTTCGCTGATCTGAGATGGCATATATTTAGCGAATTATATTTAATTTTCCTCGGTAGTCTTTAATATTTCGACTAATTATAGTAATAAATTTTTAAAATATATCTTCAAAATAATGGTAAAGTTTTGAATTATATAATTCGAATTTTTCCATTGTTTGTCATTAATTTACAAATTCTTCACATACTTTCCTTATTAGAATGTAATATAGATCCACAGCTAAAGTTTGAGACACTGAAATCCTCTTTTATTAGAAAGAAACATAGATTATTACAATCTGTATACGTTCATCAGATCATCAACAAAAACAAGTGATTAAGTTAAAGTCTTTAGGTTTCCTGTTGAATTTATTATTAGGAACGTTGCAATGAACTCAATTCTGGTGCTAAGAAATGGTCGTGTTTCCTTACGCCTCACAAAATACCTTGTTGAGTCTAAAAACTAATTATTTCAAAATTGTTCGATTTTTCTTAAAATTATATTAATCATAAAGGTGTGATGAATTATAATTTATGCGGTGAAAATTTTTCTTTCACAAAATTTATGAAAGTAACCACGTTGATTTGGAGTGAAATAGATCGCGTGAACAATTACTGCGAGAAACAAGATGGCCGACGGACCTCTCATATAACCAACATGAATACAAAGAATGGATAAGTGGAACTGAAAATAAAATAAAATTAACTGAATCAAACCAAGAAAATACAAAGGGGCAGAGAAAGAAACAAATTAGTCTGTAAATATCTGACAATGAAAACTGTAAGATGGCTTTTCCGACAATGAAAGATATTTGTTTATTTATTGACCTGAACGTTCATTATAAACAATATATAAAATTATTGATTCCTAACTGGGTATTAAATATTTCTGTCATACTCCAAAATCAGCGTTATACTTAAATTTTTGTTAGATATAGGCTTAAGCTTAGGCTTTGTTAATGAACTGGAATCAATTATGGCACATGAATAGTCAAGAAATCAATAATAAATTAATTGTATTCAAAGGGGGAATAAATGTATAGCAGATTATTTTTTGAAAGAATATTGTTACCCGTTCATTTTGTTCGACGCGTGGATAACATAAAATATAAAAGAGCATTCGTTCAACTAATTTGATAACAGTTTCAGAAAAGAAGCACGAAAGGGAATTAACAGGAAATATACGGTACATTTAAATGTGTTTAAGAAAAATCAGTCGTAAATCGTAACGCTATTAATTCCAAAAAGAGTGAACGACACAGATAATCTTTTTAATTTATCTTTGTAATTTTTATACAGATTTAAATGTTACACACATTTAATAAATTTCGAATGGATTTCGTCAATCCTGGAATACAAAGGTGGAGGAGAAAGGGGATAAAAAATAACTGAATAATTTGAAAGAAAAGTTAAATCGTATCAAATTAAAATACGGTCCCTTGTAAAACTGGATTATTTTCAAACTGAAGTTTATAAATATCGCCTCCCGAACAGGATGGATTTAATCTGGTAAACGAATATGCGCACTCGGAAATCCGCGTCATTTATCCCCGCGTCCCGGTCGCCATGGAGTTTTTGCGCGATATATTTGTCCTGTGATGTAGCGAGGCGCGTTTAATGACGTTTCAGCGACGTAATCAAGGGAATTCAATTTTCGTTTGTCTGCCGTTCTCATATATCTCGCAGTGCACGGCATGTCACGGCACGGCACGTAACGTAACGTCACGTCACGTTTCCAGCATGGCGCCAGGACCACGTGCGGTGCGCATGTCCACGGCCCAGCGCTTCAGCCTCTCCGCGCATTGGCCCCTTCCTGCCATGGACGCATTCATACTCTGCTCAATAAATGAAACTCCAAAAATATGGCTTTCCCGATTTCAAACAATGCCTTTTTTTAAAAAAAAAATTTGGAAGGATCGTGTCATGAAACATGCCTCGCTTTTCTCTCTGGATGTTTATACAGCCCAGCGAACTAAAGAAGTAACACTGGAAGCGGGAGAAGCGGGTTGCCACCAAGCAACTACTTCCTTCCCAACCACTCTCATTTCACGTCTCCCAGTACGTCACGAATAAAATTAACCACCACTCATATTCACGTGACAGCTGTGTTATTAGAATTCAACCGTAATTAAATATGCTCTAATAAAGAAAGTGTGTCACATACAAACCCCTCCAATCGTCAAAGCACATTACCTCTTCTCAAAATTTTACAAACAATTAATGAATGACATACGTTAGCAATGTTTAATATCTCTGCAAATGAGTTGGCCGACCAAGAATTGGCGCTCAGCCTTCAGAAGAATAAGCGGATAATATTTGTAATCCGAACTCCTCCAAACCTCTCGTTATGTTTATTTACTACAGGGGCCAACCATTGTCGGATACAAATTAGTTTCAGGAATCATAAAGAACACCAAGAAATATTTGTGTAAGCTTAGTCCGTTATAGCGTGATTAGCGAAAGGAAACCAATTCATAACTTCGTAGAAAGCGCTTCTGATTAAGCGTCACAGGAAATATAAAACGCGTGGAGCTCAAGTTTGTTGTAAAAGAGGCTGCATAACGTCTTATATATTTATATATTTATTTTACTTCTTTCTCAGACTAAATCAATTTTATCCAGAAATTTCTATTTTTCCACTACGTATATATTTTAATTAACAAAGTCAAAGTTGGTAGATTATACAAACATCACTTTTCTGACTTAAATTTCAGTATTATTTAATTAGTATGAATACAACCTTTTAAACAACTTTGTGAACTTTTTCGCGTAACTACACACCAAAAAAATATAAAATCAACATTAATTTTGAATACATAAAGTTTTTGTTAAAATATGAAGTGTAGTTATCAATTTTATTTTATTACTTATATGGCCGTACTTAGATTTATTTATTGGTAATTATATTTCTTAAATTGCCACTTGAATCCATTAAAACATGAGACTGTCAATTACCTTGAAGTGGTTAACTACGTAACTGTAGACTGACTGTTTTTTATTCCAATTTTACCCCTTTGAAAACTCTTAACAAGTAAATGATTGAGAAAATTCATATATTTCAGGACAACTGACCGATACTAGAATTTCTTTTCTTTCAATTAATATAAATTTAATATAATTGAGACACCCTTGGAGTTTTCCATCAGTCTCAATAATTCCACTGCTTCTTTGATAAATAGTAGTTATTAATTCCATTAAATTCTTTTATAGATGCGGTTTCGTAAAACTTTTACTAAATTTATGCATATAAAGAAATTTTCAGGTTAATAATACCATTTTAAGTTACAAAGTTCGATTTTCTTTTTAAAACATTTAATATGTTCAAATAGAATAAACATTTTTACTTAAGCCACAATTAATTCTACTTTAATTTAATTCTTCCTAAATAGTTCTCACGTGTAACTTCCATTTCCTCTAAGTCTACTTTTTATGTATATGATTGACACGTTTGTTGTAATGCTTTTTAGTAGGTTTTAACTAAATAATATTTATTAAGAAAGTTGTGCAATTATTGAGTCTGATTAAAAATCCAACGGAATCTAATACACAAGAATTGAAAGTTTTCTTTGTTTCTGAAAATCGTTTAACTGTTTGAATCATTGTTTGTAAAACACGAGTATAAATGTAATGCAAATACATTAAAAATATTTACAACCAGAATTCAGCACTACACTCCTGAATGAATTTTACAGTTGAGTCACTATATATTTATTTTCAAAAAATGTATTTAGAACTTATTTACACGTGATGTACTGAATATAATTTTTAATTTCAAAATTTTTAATGTGTTACTTTAACAGAGGACTGAAGTATGACAGATATTATTTAAAATTTGTTATTATTTTCATAACGTAATACATTGATATATTCTTATACTTTACATTGTTTTGGGTCATGCACAAGGTGTTACTTGAGAATAATAGGTTCAAAGCGTGCAGGGTGAACGTAAACATTTATCTCAGATATTTGTTAAAAGTGGAAATACTTTAATTGTTCATATAGTTATTTATAATTTTTATGTTATGCTTGTTTTCACACCAAGTATGCCGAATTTTACTGTAGGGAAACAATTTCCTTAATTTTCCCGCTTGTAAATTCCTTACAGTATAGGGTTTAGAAAATTCTATTTATATAAAAAAAATAGTTTAATTATTCTCAAATTAAGGAATGAGAACTAATTGTCTCTGCATGCTAGTAAAATGGATGCAAGAAATTAGTCAAACAACTGTCACTCTGCACAATTTGTGCACTGAAGATGTAAGGAGCAACTGTCATTCTAAAAATTTGACCTCACCTTTTGCAGTCTACGTTGTCGATGAACCTCGGGTCGAGATTGTGATTGCGATTGCGAGCTTACTGCCAGAATGTTGTCTGAGAAGACATTAAGCGTTGCACTTTGAGCAAGTGGCACGCGCATCGCCAACTAAGTTGTTGCCACCAGCAGGGATGTTTTGACGCATTTTCCTGAACAATAGGAACAATTTCCGTAGCGGCAACTGTTTCCCTTTTGTTTGCTTGTTGAGCCCCAGAAGCGCCACTTCTGCCTGCTTATACGTACTTCCCCGAAGGTTTGCACGTTTGTTTCGCGCTGGGTCACGGGGATTCAAAGTTTTGTTATTCGGAAACCCGTCGCTAAAGACTACATTAATCAACTGCAGGCTGAGTCTGACAATCGAATTCCTTTGGGGATTTTTTTAAACCGTAGCAGTTATTTCGGTCCATAAAAGTCAATTTGCGCAGAAGATAAATTTACAGCCAAGCCATCATAGTGCATGAAATGGAGGGATACGTACTCTCTCCCTCTCCCTCTCCAACCCCTAACCCTCACTCTCTTTTCTCTCATTCACACACACAAATGAGCTCAGGGGAAAGAGCACGGGAGAGCGTAAATCTGCTCAATATTTATGAATGCAGTTTCCCATTTTTACTGACAAACAAAACCAATTCAAATTGAGAAAATTTAAAATCATCAGTAAATCAGCCTATACTTCAGAACAAATTTATTATAAAATTTATTAACATTAGCTGTTTACGACGCTTCATTCCTAAATTTGGGACCTCACCTGGTCAAAATTTCATCTTCTTAACTTTCTGGATTTACAAGCAGTCAGATAATGTAACTAATTATATTGGAGAAAAATATCATTTATTATTGCAGCAGAGGACAAATAATTATATCTGATATGTTATTAAATTTGCAAATATTGAAATTTAAAATTATTCGCAGATTGGTTCAACTATTGCCAAGATCACTTCAAAATTTATGCAATCTTCTGAAATGGTGTTTATTTATTAACTAGTTATTAAATACGCTCCCTAATTTGGTGACAATTGTAATCAAAAGGCTTAATTTATTAATCACGAGGGATCAATTTATGAAGGGTTCGAAAGAGAAAGAGAAATAATAATGAAATTAAGATTCAATATGCAAACATTGAATAAAAAGATTTACTAATTAAGGCGGTAGCATTAATAATTTTATATTGAGACGCTTTAAAATCAGGTTACCTGCGGTGTGAACCAAGAGAAGCAAGATTTTCGATGGCAAATAGGTCTGGGAATGTGAACTTATTAAATTCAATATCTATGATACCGTATAAGACTGCATCTGCATTATCTGATGGCGGTTTGTTGCGTCGATTCTCGTTGACCGCATCAGATGATCTGGCTGCATGTATGACGCCTTGGGCCAAAATAGTGAAAAATTCCACCAAAATCTACATCTGCCGAGGTCTCAAGAGCTCCATCCAGCTTTCGTCAACTGCTAGAAATTTAAAGAACTCTTTGCACTTGAACTTCTCTCCATTTTACCTCGTAAATACCCATAATTTTCCTGTTCCCTTTTCCAGAAACCGGCTGCAATTTCAAATGGCACCCATTCGTTGGTATTTGCACAATTGCAACCGACAGGAAAATATTTTACCGTCCGGTTATAAGCAACTGTCCCAAAAATTGTTTTGCTTTAGTTATGCACAGTATCTGTTTATAATTATCCACGCCCAGCTTCCGACTTGACGAGAGCAAATATTTATTGGATTACGGGGGATGAAAACTATTTTACATATAAGGTATTTTTAAGTATTGGCCGTGGAAAGGGCCGTGTTCATTTTACACACACACAAATATGTCGCAGGCCTTCAGACGTTTTTTCGCGTACTTTACCTACATTACACTTCAAAATTGTTTTTTGTAATGGTCTGTCTTACGGGTTGTTAAATATTTGTGTTACTTTCACCAAGACACAAAATCGCAAGAGCGACACACAGAACAAACAAGGCGACTATCATAATATTTTTAACTGATTATATATTTAATATTATAGGTGAAATAGTGCAAAAAATTTCAATTGATTTTGACAAAAAAACGGATTCTTGAGCTACAGGATATTGCAGTCATTTTAAAATTCATTTAATCGTATAGAACTGTAACTTGCCATAGTATTGAAAAGAAATTAAATTTTATTTTTATTAATACTTCCCGATCCCAAATGTATTTAAGTGTAAAATGAAATGATCTAAATACGAATAAATTTTCTAAATGGGAACGTAGACACCAAGCAACTTCTGAGGTTTCCTTGTGAAGCTGGTGGGTTGAAGCAGTCTTTACGGGAAAAAAATGTATTAATGCTGGTTTTAGAAGGGGGAAAACCTCTTGTAAATGATACTGTGCCGTTGAAGAGGCGTGCCAAGTATTGTTCTGGCAGCGCATGTCGCACCAATCCCTGTGACGTGTCAGGACGCGAGTTCGAAGCGGTAATCGAGATGTTTTAACTGTTGGTCGGCATGCTTGTCAGCTAATAAAAAATAAAAAAAGGCTCGACCTTTCAACTCGCCGTTTTAACCCATCCGCTTGCTCATTAGTCATTAGTTGACGCGAGGACTCGATCGATTCGATATCGTTGGTTCGTTCGTTTGAAACTTCAGCCACGAGTGTGAACTGAACAACGGTCCTTCCAAAGCGGCGCTTTTAGCTGGAGTGGGCGGAATTTGTTGTAGTCGGCATAAGTTTAAATAGTTGCCTGCCTGATAACACACGAAATGACCAACCGTTATGATTTCGACTTAGCCCTCAACTACCTTTTTTTAATTCTGCATAAGTTTAAATAGTTGCCTGCCTGATAACACACGAAATGACCAACCGTTATGATTTCGACTTAACCCTCAACTACCTTTTTTTAATTCTGTATAGTAATTAATTATGCTTATAACTTTTTGGGAATGGAACCAGAATTAAATTTGTATTATTTTCAAATAATATAATCGTAGCCAAATAATTTTATATTCTCATAGTAATGAGAAAAATAAATAATGACAAGGATAAATTAAAATTATTTAATATTTTAAAACATTTATTTAGGGTTCATAAGTAATTATGTCAAAAGTATAAAACTGATTACCCGTGCACATTGTTAAACACGATTACAATTCTTAAGACGTTCTCGTGCACTCATAGCTATTTGATATTTATATTCCTAGTCAAAATGATGGTTTTAGTACAAAAAGAAAGTGGTCTTGAATAAAGCTTTAATTTTACGAAGTTCAATTTCTTATAACTTTATGAACTATATTTTGAATCGCCAATAGAATATTCACGTGAAATAATGGGTTTGAGAGATATACAGTAAGACAAATAAATAATGTGTGAGTCTTTAGTTCTGCTGTAAATTCCACAACTTTAAGTTTAATATGGAAAATATCCACATATTCAAAGAATAATAGATTGTTGATATAAAACCTAGAAAATGCTTAATTTTGACACGAAATTTGTAAATAAGAGTGATCGTCGTCAATATTTATTTGATATATATTAATTATTTCTACTGAAACTGACCTCAGGACAATTGAATATGCATACATAATTAATATTCATACATACAAAATTATTATTAGAAAATGTACATTTAAAAATATTATAAAACTAAATCTCTACGAATACTGATAATTTTTACGAATCATCACACTTGTCTGTTGCATTTTGTGTTTAATCAAGACGACATTAACTAGTGGTTTGTGTTTATTGACAGCAAAAGAACTAAGTCCGTCTCCAAGATGTTTATGAGACATTAAAAATTAAGGCAATTAGAGCATCAGTTAGGTGTGACTTAACAAAAGGCCTCCGCGCGGAAAAATATTTTTGTGACGAACAGAATAGGAGAATAGTTTTTCAGAGGCCCCTGGGGCTGCTGAATGGAGAAGGCCACACACGAGTGCTGTGCTAATTATTTGTCCCCGCAGTAGGCTATTAACAATGCAAGGGCGACGAGGGACCGCTCTGGCCAGAAGAAGCGTCCTCCAGAGCCTCGCTCTGTAAACACAATCAACTATTTCACAAATTAAGATATATCGTCGGCAGCACGACTCGGAACTCGCTCTTACGGCTACTGTCCCACTAGGTCTTTAATAAAAGTGCCGCACTTTTCACGAATTTTTCGCAAACAAGAGCAGTTTTGGAAATATTCTGAAAAAATTTATTACTGTACTTGTAATTTTATCTATTTTTCAAAAATAAAATTTTAGAATTATCTTTCACAGTAAGTATTTACTTTTAACTCCTCACATAAATGTTAGATTATAATTTTGGAATATATTAAATATGGGAAAAAATCGTTACTACGCGTTAATGCTTACTTAATTAAAAAATTAATATTTTTAATTACTTTTAGAAGCAGGAATTATTTATTGTCGTCTTTCGCGCACTTGATATAAAATATTACTAACCTGTACCGTAAATAAAATTACAATTGTATCACACAAGCATTGCACGACGATAGTACAAACGAAAGACACTAATAAATTACGATCTATCAACTTTTAATATGAGCGATGAGTCAAGAGTTTTATTGTATAAACTGATATAACTTAAATTGTAGGTTTATTCTCAAACACGACGTATATTTCAACACAATACACATTTTACCAATCCGTCAAAAAATATTTGAACTAAATTAAAATAGCTATTCGCTTTTTACTCTTTCCTTTACTTGATTTGAAAGTAGTGTGTTACCTCAGAAATTGGTTCACGGTAAATTGGAATACATGATCACAGTAATTATTTCAAGTCTTCCAAATTTTATTTCTATTAATAGTAGCATTACATACAAATAAAATAGTGAGAAGTCCCTAATAATACTATTCCTGTACACTATTATCACTAAATTACTCATTAAAGTTAGTGAATTTCATTAATTAATTTCAAATAGATAAATCAGTTCCAAAATTATTAACATAATTGAACGGTTTAAAATTTAAAGTTGTAGTAAATTGATGGAATATTTTAAGGATCAAACATTCATGCATTCTATAATTCGTGAATATCTTCAAATGAAATACTCTGTAACTGAATTGTCTAAACACTTCAAATTATGGTCACAATTCATTCAAAACCTTTAAAATATTAGATATTGACAGTGTATGTCACGAAAGATTGGTCTAAGAACTTCTGCATTTAAAATTTATTAAATGTCTAAAATTATTTATGATCTTTGTTTCTTTATGTTATGTTTATATTCTTTTGCTTTCAACAATTTTCGATAATCAATTAAATATTATGAATAACTATTCTTTACAGTTTTATAATATGGACATAATAAATTAGTATTATAATTATTATTTCGTTGGATATAAGTTGTTATAACAGCCGGAAAGCGTGTATAATTATTGAGGAAACAAAATAGTTACACCAAAATAATAATTTAATTGTTTCAACAGTATAACTCAAATTAACATAGTTTTGATGCAGAGCAAAAAGTGTTGTAACAGAGTTCGGACACAATTTTTGTATATTTTTCATGGCATTGAAGCGTTTTATTCAGTTTTAAAGTGTATCCACAAGTTAATTTACAAATGGAGGGATGAACCTGATGAAGCCGTCGTTAGGGAATTAGTGTTCTCGTCTGGGATAATTACTCACAAGAAAATGTATATTTATTCATTGATTTGTGTATCCGTCTATTGAGAATATATATTTTTCTTCTTATATTTTATAAAATTAACCCTGAATACAATTTGGTACAAAATACTAGAATTATATGTAAACTTTTCATAAATTTTAGCTTTAATATTATTTATAACATATATATATATAACGATTAGATAAAACACCTTCGATACCAACATAATTATCTGAATAATAAAATACTTTATTAGTCTGTATAAGGAAAATTTAATAGCATGATAATTTTAAGTATACAAGCAGAATCTGTTACATAAATCGTTTTAAATACTACGATAGGAAATTTATTCATATGTAAGCCACTCTAAGAGAAAGATGAGAAAATTAAGAACTAAATAAAGTAATTTTAAAACTAAGGATTGGTTACCTTATATTTCATTCTTCATTTATCGATATGATTTATTACAATTAAATATCAGTCATATTTTCTCAGGAACTTTCAGTTTAGTAAGCAAATAATCATCTGTAGTATTTTTATAGAAATGGATTTATGATAAAATGGACCCTGGAAATATTTGCTTGCATTGTAATCATAAATCATGCTTTATCGAAATATCACAGAAGAATATGACAATGATCCGAAAGCTCCTCAGAAAATATGGCTAATATTTAATAAATAAATAAATGAAGACTGAATAATAGGGTATCCAATAAATAAATAAACAGTCGTTATAACATCATTACTCAATGATTTTAATTTAAAGACTAACCAAATTCAAAATATTCTCTTTACCAAAATCAATCATTTTCTAGACGTTGCGTCTTTACTCAAGGCACCCATGAAGCAAAAGAAATATGTAAGCACTGAAATGAAAACTTGCAGGTGGAATTTTCGAAGAGCTGTCAGTGTTGGATACTCAACGAAAGATTCCGCTGACTGCTTCAGTTGCTTCAATATTAGAATAATATCGTGAATTGAGGAAGCTAGAACTATAACAGTAAGTGACCAGTGACCAATTATATGACGCATCTCGCCATAAGATGCTGATGAGCCACTAGACAGCGCCTTAAAAGATCGAATCCAGGTAACACACCTCTCCGAAACGGTCCCTAATCGTGGAAGTGTCGACCACGGCGATGTCTTGCGGTGTCATTGATTGCTACTTCCTGCGGCAGATGGTTGCTGCAATTTTATCGCTTCCTGCGTTGACGACCGGAGCAGTCGTAACTGAAGTCGCCCCGAAGCTGATTACTAACTTGTACATGCTAATTAGATCTGTAATTGAAATCGCCGAGGGTGCATATTAATTATCTTACACTGGGCAGATAAGTGTGCACTCGGATAATTAGCACGGCTCGCTTGCGTTATGACGGTCTAATGCGATTAGCATCGCAACTCGTCTCCAATATGGCGGAGCGGCCGCCGCCAGTTGGCCCAAAGTTACATTCCGCTCAATTCTTACATACTGTTTAATGAACTGCCTCTGTCACATTCAGAGCCAATTAAGGTGGTGTGAATAACAGGCTCGTCTCGCACCCACAGTCGTCGGAGTCGCGACTGAATCAAGAAGGAAACATTCAATTTCACCTTTGCGAAATCCTACAATACAAAGTAGGAATCTGCGACCCAGAAAATAAATGGTTGAGAATACAAAAATCTCCAGTTACTCGACGAAAAAAGAAATTATGTTCGGAAACGGCAAAATTTAGGGATAAGCTTTTAAAGAAGTATTATTTGTTCAATATTTCATACGAAATCCTTATTACATTTCCTTTCAAGATACAGAGGCAAAGAAAATACGAGTGATAATTTCAATCACTTTTATATTAATTATTTTGTTTTTATAATATATATTATCGTTTTTGACGTCGTTTTTTATGGTCATCCACTTAATAGTAACTCGCATTTAATATCATAGGAAGGGAGAGAAAGACTGTCGGCCAGCGAACAAACGGTAGCTAAAACAGAAAAAGCAAAAAAACAAAAAAAACAAATTAGATTTATTTAGTGGTTCCATCAATCCTCTCCATATTATAGTTTAACGACGATCCTACAGGGTATTCACCTGAATGAGATACAGAGAAAACCTTAGAAAAGTTGAGAGGTATGCCAAGCTCCTCGATAACTGTCTCACGTCCTTCCGAATGACTCGCAGTATGAACTCTCAGCGTAAACGTTTTACTTCTAAATTAAGAATTTCGTTAACTCCTGTTATTAAATAGGAACTGAATGTGTTTCCAATACCCAAGTTATCGGTTTCGGTATCGTGTAAAATGACATTATCCACCGTGCTTCTAGCTGAGGTCTTAAATCGCAGATAATGTGCGACACAAGATTTGTTACTAGTCTTCAACTCAACGTTTTCACTATCCTTATTTCTTGTGAGGTTCTCAAATTTGAATCCACTTTTTTTACATAATTTTGCGCAACTTTATTTTATGTTTTTTCTGGAAACTAAACAAGTAACAATCAGATGAGTGAATCGGTAGACTAGGAAATTTACAGTAAGCCAAACAAAATGTTCGAAAATTACTGTTGTAAATGTAGAAAAAATAGTCTGTTGTTGAAACTCTTGTCTTTCTTTATAACCTAAATTTTTACAGCTGCAACTGCTAATTGCAAACCACTATCAACACTATTATCATCCAAATGAACCTTTAAAATTTGCAGGTAAAGTGCGAATACTTTTTCCTTCGCTAAGAATCAGTTGGTATTTGTCATTGGTTGTTATGATTCAAGATCCGTCCGGGAGTTCAAAGTGAAGATATATAAAAATTTTAATCTTCTAAAAGCATTTATCTTCGTATTTATTTCAAAGTACATTCCCAGAATTTTATAAAGGAAATAGTCCTTTCATAAGCATTCAGCTTTGTTTGAATGGATAGATTCGCGTTCATGCGGGAAATTACTTTGACATTTTATTTTAAGATGTTACTGCATTAATGAAATAATTAGAAAAGTGTGGCTATGTTTGGGCACTACCGTCCTTGTCCTTATTCGCTTTGATCATGTTCTACGTCTCGCAGCAAAGGCGTGCCATCATTATCGGGACACACTCCTCAGTGTAGTGACGTCTTTGTTCTTCATACTTAATTTGGCTAGTTATAAAGAAAATTTTCAGACACTTAACTTCATTATATCGGAGCATCTCGCCAAAAACCCAAAAGCAAGCGCTGCGAGAGTGCGGATCACTGTTAGGCTGCAGGCGTCAAGCAGCAGTTTAAAAACTTAAGAGGGAGGGAGGAAGGAAGCTTTGATGGGTGCGCAAGTTGAAGCGATTACGGCTAAGAGCTGGCGGCGAACGACACTTGCTACTGAAGACGTCGGCTTATGGTACAGCCGTCACAACTCAACAAAGTGCCCCAGAATTTATCTCAAAGATTCTGCTCCTCCTCTCTTGAAATTCGTAAAAATGCTGAGATATCGGTCAACGAACCAACGGTACCTCAAACAGAAAAAGCAAAAGAAATTAGATCTATTTAGTGATTCCAACAATCCCCCCTCAAGAAAATAAGACATAAAACGCCTAAAAAGTGTAAAATTACAATCAACCATAATTTTTCAAATAAAAAAATTCACTTGTGATAAGAAACATAATCTATGGATATAATACGAAAATAAGAAGTTTAAATCTAAAAATGGAATTCAATAAATAAGAAAAATAATAATATTTAATATTAAAGGAATTATAACAGCCTCCTTACCAGTTTTTATTTTATTCAAATAATCAACTCTATTACGTTTCGTCTCTCATTTGAGACTTCTTCAGGTATACTAAAATCAAAATTACTGCGGATTACATTAGGTAATATGTTACTTTCCTGCATTTCGACGGAAGAAGTTATGGAGTGAGGTCCATTAACAGCTGAATTGTGTAAGTTTAAAACCATGTATTTAAAAAAAAATTGTAGCATATTGTATAAAGTTTTCTCGGCATTCCAACCGGGTAGCGTTGTTCATTTGCCACAACGTTTCGATGGCTTGCACCGCCATCTTCTTCACAGTTTTCCCGGGATTTCAACTGGGTAGCGTCGTTCATTTTCCACAACGTTTCGATGGCTTCACCTGAAGAAGGTGGCGGTGCAAGCCATCGAAACGTTTTGGCAAATGAACGACACTACCCGGTTGGAATCCCGAGAAAACTTTATCCAGCAGTTACACCGGGAAAACCTACATTCCTTATTGTAGCATATTACCTAAGGTAATCCATTTTAGTATAGTATGAAGAAGACTCAAATGAGAGACGAAAAGTAGTATAGTTCATTATTTAAATAAAATAAAAACTGACAAAATGGCTGCTATAAATCGTTTGGGATTTATTCAAATTGCAGATAAACTATTTATTAATAGTATTTAATAATAAAAATCTTTTAATTTCCCGGAAAATAGAAGGTAAAATACTATTTTAAAGATAGTACTTGAGTAGATAATGTTAATAAAAGTTTGTGATTTAATGTATTAAAAATCTTAAGAAACCAGAGACCTTACATGTATTCGTAAGAAGCAAATAATTACAAAATTACACTGATTTCAAGTACAATGGCTACTGCACGAAGGATTTAATGTTACGTATCGGATTGGCCAAGGTAGAAAACAGCCCTACTGGCAGGTAAATTTAATCTAAAATTGCGAAAAATCTTGGTCAAGTTCTACATCGAAGCAGGGTCAGAAACATGGACATTCAAAAAGATGGAGAATAAACACCTGGGACGTTAATAGGTGTGGATTTGGAGAAGAGTTGAGAAAATGAAATGGATAGAGATTGTAAAAATGAAGACGTCCTATGACGAGTAAATATGAAAATATCCAGTTTGCCTCATGTTTTAAGAGAGAGCCAAATTAGATCGGCACATCTTAGGAAAAATTGTCAACTGCGAGAACTCATCGATGAACGCATTGAAGAATTCCAGGTCACGGAAGAAGAGTACACCTTCTTGAAGAGGGAATTGGGTGATGAAGAAAGATGCTAAGGAAAGGAAAAGGTGGAGAAGGAAATTTACAGATCAAGTCCTAGAACATGTCTGTGCGAGTTACATTAATACTCACTGCGTGATTCAGAGAAGCTTAAGTGACTGTAATGAAAAAAAGCTATGATATTATCGACACATGACAAAAACTATAGCTACATTCATGCCATCTAACCTGAGTATCGTCCATACAGTTTTGATAATTGAATTTATGGTAAAAATTCGAATTATACTGCTCCTATTGTTCCTACGCCGTAATTTAAGGTTCAACGTTGAACTCCACTGCAATAATAACTTCTTTATCATCAGCATTCAACTTCCACTTTTCGTTTTTAATTAAGCCTCTGCGAAAGTCATCAACTTAATACTCTATATTCTATCGCTTTTCAATAATCGCTGTCAGTTATTATAATTAATTCTTCAACTTTCACTTTTTCAAATTAGTTGGCCTATTTCTTATCTAATAATAATATCATTTAACTGTGGATCTCATAGGTTAATGCACTGCAGAACACATCTGGCCCTAACGTGTTTAATATCAAGTATGTTTGTCTGTTGTTGTTTTTTTCGTATTATTCTCATACCGTCATTAAACGTGGATCGTGGAATGTCATTTAACATTCGTTTATTTTTCTTGGAATCATCTTGAACCACTAACATTATTGTCATTATAGATTTATTTGACTGAAGATACTGCTTTTAGGGCCGATTTTTCAAGATTTTATTCATTTACTCACAAATCTCGCGACGTGTCTGCAATTGTCTGAATAGATTTAGTTTTTAGAATAATCTCTTGTCATAATTACCTAACAGTACCATAGATGAATCGGGAGAATTGGAAGTAACGTACGATTTTTTTCTTCTGAGATTACTTTGTGATACATACGTGTACAAATGGCCGTGAGAAACTTCATGGTCTTCACTGGTGGAGCCATCACAAACTTAATATCGCTTACGCTCGGTTGAACTCTAAGCGATGCAAATTCTTTCAATCCCAAACAGCAAACTGCCTCTGCATTATACACGGGCCTTCTTGATCTGCCCGTCGCCATGAAATGGCCGCCCGTTATTGTATCAAACTTTTTTACATCCAACAAAAAAATGGCCAAATCTGTCTTGAGCAAACACTGGGCGTCTTCTAGCTGTAAACAAACATAAAGGACGCGATGATCCGGCAGCTGTGTACAAACACTCACATGCGCATGTCCAGGAACTTGATAATTTGCATGACAAGGCGCACCCCTGCAGCCAATCACGTTGTTTGGGAGGTTAATGGCGTCCGCGATCTTCTAAAAGCCCGGACCAGTGAGGGTTGGGGAGAAGGGAAGGCGAAGGGAGGGAAGGTGGTATAAAGTTTGATGTTGCATCAGGCCATGAAATATTGAGCAAGCATTCTAAGGAGTAAAGTGTGTCTCTCTCTGGACGGAGCAATTATGTATGCTCAGTGCTGTAGCTACTTTAGCGCGGTCTACAGGGAGAAGTGGCAACTTCTGCTTCGCAGTCGGCGTTAACCGAAAATGGAGCACTTACCTAATGGTTATGAAGTATCTACCCCATCTTAAGGTCCCGTTAAATCATCACATTAATTGCCTTCCCTCCATGCAATAAAGAAAACAGCTTTAACAAGGAAATAGATTCTTTCGCAACTATTCCGTACATTGAAAAGTTTAAATTTGAGAAAAGATATCTATATAGAGATCCCATACAATATTTAGCATCATTTAAGTATATAGAAATGCGGTCTAAATTTATAAAAAAAATCGGGATTTTTTAACTAATGAAATTCGGAGAAATTATATTTTTAACTAGATGACATATATATCTATTAATTTATTTAATCTAGACATGGGAAGATGCCCGGTGGCAGATATCTTTGTAATTATTTTATATCTGTAGTTTTTTATAGCAGACCAAATCTTTGATCAACAATAACAAATCAGTTAATTTTGAGGTTCAAACATATGATACCGCTTTGAGAATAATCTACTTCTGAATCTTATAGCTACTTATGTCCCTCCATTCCTTAGTTCCAATATGTGATACAAAGGTCCGATTTTCTGCGAAAGAGAAAAGAACTACACTGTGTTTCCAATTTGCACAGACCACAAACAGAATTCAAATTTGAACCCAAAAATGGACAATTGGTCAACACGGAAAGTTAATAATTGAATGCTTAGCGTCCTTCTCATCTGGCGGCGAATATACAATACATGGACTAGATACTAATGCAAAGTTGTGAACCAAAGACAAATACATAAAAATAGCAACTTAAATAATAAATCATATACCTAAAGATTTTCCGTGTCTTCATTAATATTAACTATTGGATGAACATTTCATAAATTAAAAATTTAATGTAATGCTGAGTGATAAAACTGTGCTTACAAGTTGGCAGCTTAAAACTAGATTTATTCCTTTTGATTGTAAGCCCATTTTCGTTTGACCGAATTAGAAATTTCTCCGTTATGTAAAGAGGAATGATATTTAGGTAATATCATTGAAATAAAGAGTCTCTGGATGACATGAAGACTAGTATAATGAGACACTTAGAGGCAGTGAACCGAATAATATAATAGCAATCCCAGCCACAGCACATGAATCATATAATTAAGGATTTCGTGAATAACGGAAGAGGGAGAGAGGTTAATGGAAAAATATGCAATGTTTAGAAGGAAGGTGCTATCTTGAATTATTTCTTGACGTTATTAATAAAAATTATGCCTAATTTAGTGTAGTATTAAGGGAGTTCACTGCAGACAAAGAGAGAGAGAGTGGGGCAAGACTATATAAATACGTGAAAACAAAAATAATATAAACGTTATGCATTGTTGAGAGCGAGTGTTTTTGTACGTAGCCATTTTCAAATTTAGTAGAAGAATTCTCTTATAGACTATTGTACTCTTACGGGCATATTATTTAGCCGTCGTTGCTTTGTAGTAAATAGAATCTTTTAAAATATATTTGTGGAAAGAATTTTTGTGAGATATGGCGACGGAGAAAACGAGTGCTCCACTTATCGCGGCGCGGAGTGTCCCGACGAAGTCTTCTCCCTACACTTTGATGAGGACGCTTAAGTGTTCATGCAAATTTGATGCGACACGAGAAGCTGTAGGCATGGCAACCGCTGGCGGGGCTCGCCGACGTCTCATTTACTCGTTGGCCTTCGGTTGACGTGTTGTTGATGATTTCAGGTTGGGACTGATGACACACTTCGGCGCCCTGGCCGCCGCGGCGTCGGGACGCAGCCCCTTCGTGGCCGTGTACCCTGGTACGGGAGACAAGACGTGCCCCTGGTACGCCGCCTGGTCCCGCGTACCGGCGCCACCGCTGGGCCTCGAGAGACCCAGCCCCACAGGTAACAAACAGCACAACCTTCACGAATGAATCACCAGCCAACCTATCATTTCAAGCTAACATTCAACTGTTTAGCTTCCTTCATAGCTATACATCACTGCCAATATAAATTTATCTCTAACCGACTTTTTATATACCTACTAAAGTTTAAAGACAGGATGCAATCTGTCGCCAATGCTGTTTAACCTATATATTGAACAGGCGATGAAGAATGCTAAAACGGAATCATACTGCAAGGAGAAGAAATAAAAACCTAACGCTTTGCCGACGTTATTCTATTATTAGGGGAATCAGAAGAAGACTTGAAAACCATAACAAATGACATGAACGTGGTCATGGAGAAAGAGTTCAATATGAGGATTAATAGAGGCAAAACCAAGGTAATGGAGTTTAGTATGTGAAATAGTGGAATAAGAAAGGGTGTTAGATTGGGAAGGGATATTTTGACGGAAGTTAAAGAATTCTGCTACTTGGGAAGCGTAATAACTAGGGATTGGTATGAGTATAGTAGACATAAAGGAAGGCTTTCGCGAGAATGAGGAGTTTACTTACGGGTAATATAAGTGTGAATATTACAAATCGTTGCTAAAAATGTTCCTATGGGTCGTGGTGTAATATGGGTGCAAAGCGTGGACGATAGAAGCTCCTGAAAGGAAAAGAATAGAAGGCTTTGAAATTTGGTGCTATAGGAGAATTCTGAAACTCAGGACTATATAATCACAAACGAGGAAGTTTTAAACAGAATAGAGGAAAAGCTAACAATATGGAGGACGTTGACTAAGAGAAAGGATAGAATAATAGACCACGTTTTAAGGTATGAGGGTCTTGTAAAATTAGCATTAGAGGGAAGTGTGTGGGGCAATAACAGAAGAGGGAGACCAAGGATGGAAGAAGATTAGAGAGATTGTGGGTTGTGCTAGCTATAAGGAAATGATAGGTTAGCATGGAAGGTTGCATCAGACCAGTCTAAGGACTGAATACCACAACATGAGATCTGTGCAGATTCTCGAATGCGGAATACATTTATTTGTCCGCTGCCAGCGGATACCTGTTTCCTATTTTAGCGATCACAATGAATTGTGGGTCAGTAATGGTTGCCATAGTTTGTGTGTGGGGTTATAAAGTACATTGTATTACCGTAAAATATGTTACAATTTCTGCTATCGGATAAATTTTTCAATTGTATTTTTCGTATAACATTTCAACGTGTTCAGTGCCGAATTTTGATGTATTATGCTTAAATTGAAAAGAAGAGGTAGCGTAGCTGTAACAAATTTGACCTGGAATCTTTGGAATACGCAGATAAATCTGTATTTGGCTGATTTTCAGCGCATGACGACCGTCAATTGGACAGACGTGATCTGTACGTGGAGATACAACGGGCAGATTTCATCGCTCAGACCAATATCTGCGCTTCAATCCGGCGATTGATCTGCCGCAGATATCTGCTCGTATGTGATCACCCAATGTAGAAAAGCTACTCGAGTTTTCACCCGGATAATATCGTAAAACAGCGACGTTACGACGGCTTTCACTGCCTGGAAGACGATGGCCGTCGAAACGTCGCTATTCTCTGATATTATCCGGGTGGAAACCCCAGAAGCCTTTCTTATTAAATATTCAAGTTCTATTATTTGGCTAAAACTTATATTTAACTGACTTAAACTAACCAATTATGGAAAAATCAAAGTTGTAAGTAAAGTAAATATATAAATGAATTTTTATCACATTCTACTTTGAAGCTCTACACTAACCATCAGAAATAGTTTTTGATTAATTATTACAGAAACTATCGACGTAAGCCATAATCAACTGTAAAAAAGTCTACAAAAATGTAACATTAAATTAAAAACGAAAATCATACATTTAACTATTTTCTGGGATATTTACCTGTTGCTTATATATTTTAAACTGCGTTAGTAACATCCTATAATATCATCAGATATTGTTACCATTGTTAATGGCTTCATATGGTGTAGACTGGATTTGGAGAGTTATAAATACAATATTCAAATAAAATATCTTTTTATTTAACTTTAATACTTATAAAACTCTCTCTCTCTCTCTCTCTCTCTATATATATATATATATATATATATATATATATATATATATAATTATAATAATTCCAAACTATTGTTAACCTGATGAAGTCCTAAAATGAGGACGAAAAGTTGTGAAGTTGTATTTTTGTCAGTTACTTGATCCGACATGCTTTTTTATGTTGACAAATTAAGGTCGGTTTGACCGTTCTCTTGTGAAAGAAAAAACAAAATGAAGGTTTTAACACACCTTAAAAACAGTTACAGCTACGATTATTTTCAATCATAACTTCGCCTTTCCTCAAGAAAGTATTAAAAGTCAAATAATCTATAAGATGATAATTTTAAGGAGCAATACGCCTACGTCGAGCACCGACATGAGAAGAGGGCGGCATAGTGCAGGGCGGTGCAGCCAGGATTAATGCAGCGAACAGGTCGACCGGGTATTACCCGTCAAGAGGCGCTGTTGTCGCTTGTAAGTCAACTCGAGTCTGCCCCTTTTAAGTTAGTGTTGGCTGTAACTGCCTGAAACCCTCGCTGTGCACAAAGCCAATTAACGTAGCGCACTTGCCGCGGTCTAAACACGCTCCCAGAGCGCCTAAACAACAGCTCACAAATACTCTCTGCGAATCTTCCCGTGTACTAGCAGTATACTGTAGATGCTGCTCCCACTACACGATTCCATTCTATCCTAAGCTGATACGACACTAAAGCTTAAATTCTGTTATTGTAAGGAGAACCAACTTTCCAAGAAGAGACAACGAATGCAACCTTTCCTCAAAGAAATATTCAAAGGCTGTATTTAGAATTTAGTGATAAGAATAAAATAATGAAAAATGATGGTGAAAGACATAAAATGAGAAAGTGAAGGAGCAACTTGATAGATCACGACTTTCCTAACACAGATAAAACAGAGCAATGTATCTGTTACTCGCAGAAAATTGTTCAATCTTAGATTACTTTTATTGTATACGAGTGTTTACTTTTAAAAAGGACGCCTGAAAATATGTCAACAAATCTTTGGGCAAACTGGCCTCATACAATGGGGGACGATATAAAATTCCTTCACAGTTCAGAAACAATATGACGTATAGATAATAATTATAAACAATAAAGTTAAAGTTTGAACCTCGTCGGCGTTAGATTTATTATATTGAAGACTTTTATAAACCAAAAAAAATGACGTAAACGTCACTCATGAAACTTACGACACACAAGTCGACGGCCTCTTCACTTTCTCAGTATCAAGACGAATTAATTAGCATTAAAATCTTAACAAACGTAAACTTTCCCGGTGAATAATTCGGGTGAAATCTTCACGGTTAACAAACGGGGTCAGGTTTTTAAAAGAACAGAGCGTTTCTGCGGCCATTTTCTGCCGCCGTCTTCAGGCTATATAGCAGAAAATGGCCGCAGAAACGTTGTGTTAACCGTGAAGATTTCATCCGAAGCATTAAAGTCTGTTTGATTTGTATATTACATAGTCTAGTGTAGAATTAATCAGAGATGTTTCAGTGAAAGTATCTTGGCCAATAGCCATTAGTAATAAGAAGATAGATTTGAAAATAACGATTTCTTTTGTGTATTTATTCTATCAGCTGGTAAAGAAACGTTTCATATAGTATGTTTAACAAGATTAAAAGAAAATTAAAACGGAATTTGGAAAAAGAATCATACTGCAAGGAGAAGAAATAAAAACCCTACACTTTTCCGACGATATTATAGTATTAGGAGAGTCAGAAGAAGACTTCGAAACCATAATAAATGGCATGAACTAGGTCACGGAGAAAGAGTTCAATATGAGACAAAACCAAGTAATGGAGTTTAGTATGTGAAAGACTGGAATAATAAAGGGTGTTAGATTAGGAAGGAATATTTTTAAGCTATTTAAAGAATTCGGCTACTTGGGAAGTGTAATAACTAGGGATTGGGAGAAGTATAGTAGACATAAAGAGTAGGATAGCACAGGCAAGGAAGGTTTTCGCGAAAAAGAGGAATTTGCTTACGGGTAATTCTGAATATTAGGAAATCGTTGGAAAAAATGCTCGTATGGAGCGTGGCGTTATATGGGTATGAAACGTGGCCGGTAGGAGTTGCGGAAATGAAATGAATAAAAGCCTTTGAAATTTGATGTTATGGGCAAATGCTGAAAATCACATGGGTAGATGAAATCACTAACGAGGAAGCTCTAAACAGAATAGGGGAAGAGCGAAAAATATAGAGAAAGTTGACCAAGAAAAGGGATAGATTAATAGGCCACGTTTTGAGACATGAGGGTGTTATAAAATTATCTTTAGAGGGAAATATGTGGTTTTAGAAAAGAAGAGGGAGGCCGAGGATGAAATACGTTAAGCAGATTTGGGGTGATGTGGGATGTGATAGTTATGTGGAAATGAAAAGGCTTGCGCAATATAAGTTGTTATGGACATTTGCATCAGACGAGTCTTGGACTGAATACCACAACAATAACAAGATTAAAAATAAATTTTATATCAACTGATTCTCTTTTCATTTTAAAGGAAGGAATCTTGAACATGATGGATATAAATTGATCAATAAACGTGATATTTTATGGGAACTGTACGTTCAGAGTATTTTTCCGCAGCCTGGTGACAAGGAATTCTGTTCTTGAAACTACTTAACGGGTAATGGTAACGTGAAACGTATGGAAACTTCCAAACGGAAAAATGACTGGCTGTCTAAAGTTACTAATATTGTTAACCAGGACAGGAAGTTTAGTTATAATTCACTATATTATCCATTAATACGTCATACGGTATAGATAAAAAATGTGAAATTTATTTCTCTTATTCGGAAGCAGGAAATGTTATACGTTTACTACGAAGAAGCAGTATTGATGTAAATAAATGTGATTGTGGGTGAGAGTGAGAGTGAGTAGAATGTAGGGTAGTAATTTTTGTGTGTAGAGCTTATAGCGGTTATCGCCGTATTTAGCGAGGTGGAACACGTGAAGCGAGCGAGGGTCAGAGAGCGACGACAGGCTTGCTGAGGCTTCCCTGGAATTGCTTAGCCTGGAGACGAGTGGGGCTTCTCTGCAGCCTAGCGTGAATACGCTCATCGATTAAGTGCTTACACTATTGTATTCTAAACCCGAGGATTGTTTAAGCCGATTGCACAATCTCCCTTCCCTCGAACGGGACACTATTACGGCTTCAGACAGGGCTGCCAACTAGTTACTGTCCGGCAAAGTAAGGAAACGTGGAAGCATCAAAGAGAGCAATTTAAACGACAAGCCTAAAACTTTCTCTTCAATAAATAGCACGTGTATCACTGCATACAATCGCGTGTTCTTTTGCATTAATTTTGCTCGATGCGAAGCCGAAAATTCTATTTAAACATGTCGCCAATTTACATACCAGTAATTAATAACTACTGGCATTGATCGGTAGAAACATGATAACCATTCGAAATTATTTTCATCACTTCTAGAGCGTGGCTCAGTTCTATAATTCTGTCATACGTTTTTAATACGCAACGTTCCATGTCCGCGAATTACAACTAAATAATAATATGATATAAAAGTTTGTAATTTACCCAGAAATGAAGAAGACTTATTATACTAAAAGTAATTTTTTCAATACTTTAACCGTTTTCCCTTATTTACATTCTCCATTTACATTTGCACTCAATAAATTACAATGAATATCACGTTATTCAACATAATATTTGCTTTTATACGTTTACGTTCCTCAAATTAATAACAATTCTATGGTTCCCTACACGACAGTCGGCGAAAGTTTGAAGGAGGATAAAAGAAATAAGTTTTGAAATAGTTGACGGTATATGTAATACAAGAACTGTTATTAAAATGTTTTATTTCGTCTGGTCTGATGTAACCATCAACGCTAACCTAATCTACACAAGCCTTCCACTTCTACATAACTACCACATTCCACATCCTCCATAATGGTCGTCCTTCGTCTTCTATTCTTACCCTCTAATGCTATTCTTACAATACCTCCTTCTCCCAAAACGTGACCTACTAATCTATCTCTTCTGTTCGACATGAAATAAGTTCCGATATTTATTTTAAAAATACCAGAACATTATATTCGAATTGCATTACGAATCGTTTTCTTAAATCTTGCATCACTCCACGTCGTATTATAATGCAATTTAATTAATACTTCATTCCATTATTTAGATTTATAATATAAACAAGAATAGAAGATTTAATAGTATAGAATATTTATTGAAGTAATTTAACAAGAGTTAACTCTTTGTCAACCATAGTTGACATGTGTCGCTTAAATATAGTAAATTATACATTGTTTGGTAGTATTTCTCTTGAACGTTACATAAGATTGACACATATATTAAATATTTAAAAAATGACAAATGCAATACATGGAAGTATGATCTATACAAGTCCATTAATAAAGTAATCCTAGGGCAACTAGTTGCTGCCTACAGGCGCTGCAATATTAACGTGTGTATTTGAAACTGTCCACAAGGGGATAGATAACCGTTTGCTGTGTCACTCGTGTCCCTTGATTGTTGTTGGTATTCCGCATTTCAACCTTCCGTTTTTTCAGACGAATCTACGACGACGAACGAGGAAGCGACGAGCCCGCCGGGTTCCCCGCTGCGCCGCGCAGGCAGCGCCGGTGGGCGACGCAGCCCCTCGTCGCCGCCCCCTAGCCGCACTCTCGGCGGCTACAACACTACCCCGGGGAACAGCACCACCCCCGCCAGCAGCCCTGGGTCGACTCCTCTGCTGCACCACTCGCACCCCGCCTTCATGGCCGACTCGACGCCCTCCTACCTGCACCACCACCACCATCACCATTTCTCTCAGTCGGCGACGGGCTCCGACGCCATGGAGATCGAGGAGGATGTCGACGACGACGACGATTTCGATAAGGATGGTAAGAAGGACGGATCTGGCGGTGGCGCCGGGGGTGGCTCCAACGGAAGCGGCAACGGCAGCGGCAACGGCAACGGTGGCGCCGGCGTCAACAGCAACAAGCGCAAGAAGAAGACGCGGACCGTGTTCTCGCGCAGCCAAGTCTTCCAGCTGGAATCCACGTTCGACATGAAGCGATACCTGTCCAGCTCGGAGCGAGCGGGTCTCGCCGCGTCGCTGCATCTCACGGAGACGCAGGTGAAGATCTGGTTCCAGAACCGGAGGAATAAGTGGAAGCGGCAGCTGGCGGCGGAGCTGGAGGCGGCCAACATGGCGCATGCGGCGCAGCGTCTGGTGCGCGTGCCCATCCTCTACCACGAGGCCGGGGGCGGCGCTCTGCACGGACACCCCGCAGCCGCCGCCGGGGGCGACGTGACGGCGGCGTCCTCGTACCCACCCGCGCTCTATTACCACCATCACTCTGTGGCCGCCGCCCACAGCCCCGCCAGCACGCGCGGGCCTCTCTCCACACAGCTCGTCTAGCGTGGGACACGCAACACACTCTTCTCAAGTCAATCGTTTGCGATACTTTCATGAACTCTTATAGTCTTCACGTTTCGTCACGACTGTTGACCAACCATCCGTTGTTACTTTGATAGAGGGCCCATGTGTGTCGGGCTTTTAGGACATCATACTACAAGAGATGCAGAGTAAAAGCGAAGAAAGTGACAGTGGAAACAAACGAGTGTTTTTCCCTTGAGAAAAATTCACGTCTCAATTCTGAGAGTTACGCTGTCTGAATGGTTAGGTCGGACCAACTGAAGAACCACTACGCTTCTGTGGGGAAACAGGCTACTCGTTGATTTAAAGCTGTCATTTAAAATATGCAATAACTTGTGGTTATATGAAAAGTGGACAGTGGAAGTAAAAATGATTATCCTTGATCTTTTGGTTACGTGAAACATATTTCAAAGCAGATGACTGTCACCGAATAGAATAATTTTCATGTATTTTTGGTGAAGACGGTGCATGTATACTGAAGTTAAAGAGTGGACAGAAATTTTTTATTGTTGGCCGGACGATAGCTGAGTATCGTCACATAACCTGCCTGACCCGCACTTTACCGTACAGAAATCAAAAGGAGTTATTCTAGCAAAATTATGGATGCTCAGAATACTAACCACGTTTCATTAATGAAAGACGAGAGTACTTTATTTGATAATTATTTGTAACAATTAAGATACTAATTTTAGCTCCTATGTTTTCCATTCCCCAGAAATCATTCAAGTGTTCAGTATACCAAAAGAAAAATAGGTTCACGTCATTAAAAGTTCTCGGATGGTTTTATAACTTACCGTTCTTAATGGTGAATGACCAATAATGGACAACGTTTGTGTGACAGTTGGTTATTACTAAGTGCAATATAATTTGAACAAATCGATGTGAAAGTAAGAGTCCAAGTTTCTAAGAAAGACATTGAAGAATGCCGCAGAAACGATTAGCAGCAGGAACTGCTAAGTAAAATTGACGCAATATAAAATTTGCGATTATTCCTGTAACTATCATACTGTAAGAAAATTGGCAAATCCAAAAAAGCTTTGCCGTAGAGTAACACTCGCTACGAAGATTTTACGATTAATTACCTGTTAAATAGACTGTTGATGAATTGCAATAAATTTTGTTTTCAAAATTATTGGAACAATTGTATTTGGTAATCAAAGTAAATTCTTGAGTGAGTGGCAAACCAAAGTAAATCAGCATTTCTTTTATTGCTGGTCTTTTACATACCTCGTAGCTTATTTGTTTTAATCTTTCCTCACCTGGTTGTACGAGCAGCATCACTGTCGTGTCTGTCACAACGTAACCGATAAAAACTGTTATTTATTACATCATACTTGTACATAATGTTTATTTATTATCCTATCGATTGTTATGTAAATATTAGTGAGTGCTGTAGAGATGTGGTTGACGAGATGGACATTTCGCACAAGGGCAAGAATTGCAATCGATCTATGTATCTAGTGTAATTATCATCATAAATGTGTACTTAGAAAATACCAAATTGCTAATATATACTACTAAAGTAACCGTAATTGTTGTTATGAAGACGTACAAAGCTTTCATTACTTGTCCCTTAACCCAGTGAGAGTGGCATATGGTTTTGTGCAAACAAAGCTTCTAGGCTACGAAGCCGAAGCTAAATAAAGTCATTATAATTTAAATGTAGTTTTACTTTAATCTCATAAAATTCCTTTCCATTTCCAACATTTCCTTTCAGAGTTTATCATTAAATTTTACTCCACAATATGACAGCAATCGTTATCTTAAAAATATACTTTTTTCATTACATTTAAAAACCGTCTTCTTAAAATAACATGGGAATTTAAATTATCTGATTTATCTGAATAGTATTCACTAAAAATATAAAATTTCTTTACTGAATAATTTATTAGTACACTAAATACTACAGTCTGTAAAAAAGCGAAGATTTTCCCGGTGTAAATTATGAATCAGGTATTCTCAGCGTTATAATCTGGTTAAACATCTTTTGATACACATCGTTTCGATGACTTGCTCTCCCATAGTCGTGTATTGCGGTTGTAATTATTTGAAGTTTCATATGTCAATCTGATGTAGGTTTTCTAGGGTTTCCCCTGCATCTCTTCAGGTGAAACACCCGGTAAGATCCTTAAACCATAGCCCGGGGGCCCTAGTTAACTCTTGGCTACCTTGCTATACCTTCCACATCCCTCCTTTTCAATTCCCTTCCTATGATATTAAAGGGGAGTTGCCTGTTTCAGGATCACCCTCATGTAGCCTGTTTACCCCCCAAAAAATGAATTGAACTTTGATGATACGTTGGTAAGATATTAATACATACTCGTATAATGCAGTAGCAGATTTCAATAATTTGTAACCAAAATCCACCTGAGAAAAATGAATGAGCACGCCAAGAGTCGATGTGTATCAATTATTATTTTTATCCGGTTATAATTTAGAGAATATTTTATTCATAACTAATTGGGTTTCGTGACTCATGACTCATGACAATAATGATTGACTTTCCAATATGTAAATGAAAAATATAGAGCAACTGTTAAAAAAGTATTAATTTTCATTACTACGAGTGAAAATCACTCACTGAAATGTATTCAACATTCGCTAGGAGCCATACAACTAATATTAAAATCCAAGCAATATTCCAGTAAATTTATTTATTTCTTAAACTGAAGTATCTATACCCGTGGATGTAATAAATACAGTAATCAAAGTTACTACAAGCTAGCTAACTCCTGACTGAGTATTGTGATTTGCTTCTTCACTCATTCCGCTCTGAGATGCACTTATTCCTGTTTTCAATTGAGCTATTAATAATAAATTGCCTTAGCAATTATTATACTGTTGTGGTTAATGAACTGTTTACACTTCCTAATTAATTAAGAATTAACTCGTGACGCTGATGGTAATAACTAAAAATAGTAGTAGTTATCAAAAAGTAAATTCAACATATCACATGATTCTGACAATAGATCATGTTTAAGAAAAATAATCATTTACGGTAGTCACAACTCTATATTTCTATAAAAAAAATACGGTGAACCAATAAGAAGCTAAAATGTGCGTTTTAATAACTGCATCAATTGCAGAAAGTCTAAAAAATTAAACTTTCTTAAGAAATGGTAATAATAAATTATTTGTAGTCGTTCTGATGCAGTTACATATAGTCGTTTGTATGTTTGTTTTACACGACGAAGAAATTAATTGAAAATAATAATTGATTCAAAACATTCTAGTATCGCAGACAAACCAAATAATTTAATCGATTAGAAAATAATATGTAGCCTAAGCAAAGAAAAAATATAGTAGTCCCTAAATATCCTCATTAAAATGTAAATGCTCCGAACATTTTATTTCTTCCTACAGTTACGGTATTGATCTGCGAACAATCCAATTGACTACTGAAAAGAATCACTGAATTTACGTAAGGCATTAAATTTTTCTCTTTCTACGAATCAATTTTTATCCGACTATTGTTCCGAACTTCATTCCGTCAAGCAATTTTATTTCACAACAACATAATATTATGAATTATATATTAAAATTATATTATAAACTAAAAATTATTATCTAGTTCCTGTCACTCATGTGTGAAATGACTAGAAAAACGATGCAAACACAGAATTATTCATTATTTTACAATGAAACGTATACTTATTAATGAATGTAAAGAAAACAATATTGCAAAAAATTATGAATTTCTTTCCGTTTATGTCGTGTATCGATAAAATCATCCACAAACGTTACTACAGTCTAAACAATCATAAAGCATTCCCAAGAAACGTCTCGATATTAGCACGTTAACTCCATAGGTAATAATTAACAATCCTTATAGTAAGCAATTATAAAAATGTAAAAAAAGAATTTAAAACTTAATACTAATCAGTCGTTTTGACTTACACTAGTGGTACTCATCTGCATTTATAATTGTACAGAGTAATAAGAACAAAGATGTTTCAGAGATAATAAATAATCGATTTTCCACTTGAAATTGTTATTTTGATGGTATTGTTAAGTAACACGTAAATTTAATGGCAATAGCTCGAAATTAAGTGGATAATGTTAAATACTGTAAACGAAGAAGTCTTACTGATTATTCTCACGTAAAATAATCAAATATATTCGTTAATAATTCAGAATAAATCTCCGATAGTTTATTATCCCTATATTTTTATAATATTAATATACTACAATTGTCGAATAAAAAAAATTGTTCTAGTACATGTTTCCTTTGTTCGTCGAATTTCAGAATCTCACTTATAATGATTGATTGTCATTGATTAGTTGCACAGATCACATACAGCTTGTTATTCATTATGTGTATGTGCGTCATTCTGGAATGCTCCGTTATGACTCGTCATGGGACCATATGGCTTCGTCTGTATGCATTGGAGTCGTTTTTAATTAAGTGAAATTCGCTTTCCATATGTTGTTCGAGTGCTGAAATTTGCCACGAACACTACCCTAGACGTCTCTGTAAGCATTTGTTTGATTTGGTGGTAGGTTTCTGTAAGGTTTTGTGGCAAGCTTGATAGTTAGGTCTACTATATTTTTTTCTATACATACCTTGATGGGACAGCATTCATATTACCATAGTAGTTTATAGGATTAGAATTGGGGTCTCTGATTATGTTTCTTTCTTTGTAATTTCTTGAATGGTAACATATGAATCAACAATAATTCTTAATGTTGAATGATTCGATGTTCTTCACTGCCATACTCATGTTGTATAGTTCAGAAGTGTTGGGCTGAGAGTTGAGGAGGATGATTTTTGTTGAAAATCAGCGTTCCAGTTGTTTTTTGTTACTATGACAACGTTGTAAGTCACCATAGCCTATAAACTGTATATCGAAAATTAGCCGTAATACGATGAAGTTGATCCTAAAGTATATCACACCAAAAAATACGTTTTAGTATATATTTGAAATCAGATCAATATTAATACAGTAAAACACTATTTTACTTAAGAGAAATATTGTTAGACGTGTCTTCCAGAGATAACTGTCATTTGTATATTTGTTTGGTTTAATCAGCGATACTTATTTTCACCCAGACTAAATAGTACCTGTAAATTATGTAGAATAATTAAAAATTTTACCAATGTTTCATTATGATAATTTATTATTTCAACCATCGACAATAATTCAAGTTTACATGCCCACAAGTGTCGCAGAGGAAGAAGATATTCAGAAATCTACAAAGAAATTCAATAAATAATGAAGAATGTCAAGAGAAAGGAGAGTTTGATAATAATGGGTGATTATAACGTAGTAATAGGAAAAGGAAGAGAAAAATGTAGTTGGGGACTACGGACTTAGTGAAATGAATCAAAGGTGAGACAGGCTAGTAGAATTTTGAACTGAGAACAATTTATATGGAACAAATGCCTGGTTTAAGAATCATGAAAGAAGACTACATATTGAAGAAGTCGGGGTACACAGGCTGGTACCAATTGGAAATAGAATGGTATAACAGAGGTATAGAAATCAGGTGCTGGAATGCAAAACCTACCAAGGAGCATAATCTCTTGATTATAAAATGCAGGCTGATAATGAAGAAACTCAATAAATTAATTAAAACAAAAATATGGGAATTAGAATATTGAAACAAGAGGAGATACTTCAGAGTCTTAAAGAAGATATCATGAGTAAATTAATAGAGAAAGGAAAAAGAAAAAACATATGAAGGAAGAAATGACTAAAGCAACCGACGAAAAAAATAGGGAAGAATAGCGCAGAGCAATAAGAACGCATGGATAACACAAGAAGTAATAAAAATGATTGCTGAAGAAGAAGAAGCAATATCATGGCTGTTCAGGATAGTTTGCGAAATCTACTAAACATGAAGAATACCAGACGATTTTAGGAACAATATAATTATACTCCTACCTAAGAGGTCTGGGACTAACAGCATAGGACAATTAGTTTAGTATCTCATGCATGAAAAAAATTAACGAAAATAGTATATAGGAAGACAAATAGGATGCGAGTTATGAAGAGATCAGTTTAGTTTTAGGAAGATTGTAGGGACAAGGAAAACAATATTGGCTTTTCATCTAATTTTCGAAGACAGGATAAGAAAAATCCGGCCTGCGTTCATGGCATTTGTAGATTTATAACTAGGGATGGTAAAAGTATAGTAGACATAAAGAGTAGGATAGCACAGAGAAGGAAATAGGAATTTACTTACGGGTAACATAAGTATTAATATTAGGAATTCATCACTGCAAATGTTAGTATGGAATGTTGCATTATATGGGTGCGAAACGTGGATGATAGGAGTTGGAGAAAGGAAAAGAATAGAAGCTTTCGAAATTATGTACTATAGAAAAATTCTGAAAATTAGATGGGTGCATAGAATTACTTACCAGGAAGTCATAAGCAGAAGAAGAGAAGAAAGAACAATATGGAGGACTTTGACCAAGAGAAGGGATAGATTAATAGGCTTCGCAATGAGGCGTGAGGGTCTAGTAAAGTTGGCATTAGAGGGAAGTGAATGTGGGGTAATAACAGAAGAGGGAGGCCAAGGATGCAATACGCTAGGCAGGTGAGGGAGTATTTTGGGTGTATTAAAATTTCTGAAATTAAAATAGGTTAATATGGAGGGTTACATCAGACCAGTCTTAGAACTGAATACCACTACAATAACATCAACAACATCTTACGTTGATTTACTTAATAACGTAATAGGAAAAACAGGTGTGTATGATGGTTATGGAACATATTGCATGGAATAATATAATAAAATGTGTCATGTAATGAAATCTGTTTACGACAACTAATTCCTAAGAGTAACTTTAACTGCTATTTTGTGTTCTACAATAAACAATCACCAGGTTGAGGAAAGGGTATATTTCATTCTCCAGAAACTCTGGAAGAAGTTAATTGAATTACTGGATGCGAAACGGTAGCTCGTATCGATATTACACATTGGTCCCTGTGGCGGAAGCTTCATCCAGGCTATTAAGAGTTCAACAGCGCTTACGCTCAAATCATCGAGCCGGCGAAGTTATTTCTAACTGGCAAATTACAAAGTGCATTTAGCAAAATTAGCGAGCGGTTGTATCCAGTTTGCCGTAACACTAGCGGCGTTTTGAAACTGTGGCGCCACCAGCATTCATAATCATTAACAGAGCAGCCCAGCTCAGCAATTACCATCCGGCGAGGGAGCCACTGCGAAGGGATTCGACAGTAACTTCAAGGTGGCTCCGCCTCAGCAGAACTACCAAATCCGTTGCTTTCCAACCAAATCAGTAATCTGGTACAGGAAATAAATCAGAAATTATAAACAGAAAAATATAATTATATTCCCCTCGATAATAACTTCGAAATTCTTAAAATATATAAATAAAACAGTAGTTGAAAAGTGAGAAACTCACTATACTAGCTCGGTGCCCGGCGTTTCCCAGAAAATGAATGAATTAGATGCCAATCTCGGTAATATGTTTATTCAGTTGACTTCCAGACCTGCGCTGTTCTGGGCCTCGTAATGAGCACATACTAACCTATACTGTTGAAGAGTAAGATTAAAATAAACGTGGAAGGTAACTGACGGTATTCTAACCGATTCAGGAAGTCTCTTGGTACAGTGCATAGCACACAGCGTTACATAAAATGAGTGAAAAATATCCTCGATTACCTTAAGGTAGTTAACAATAATTCGAAAAAGAAATAGTCACAATATACGGAATACAATAATATTCCCGGTATCGAAAGGTGGTGAACTATGTATAAAATGTAACTTTTCCTTTAGTATATGACACAATTATTTAAAAAATTTATGGTTATATCAATCAAGTAAATTATTGGATATCCTTTTACAGAATTTAGAATCTAAATAAGATTATTTGGTATAAATCATAGTCAAATTTATTTACAACGGATTCTGTTAGCGCAACATAAAAATTTGGTTTAGAAACTGTTATAAAATGTAAAATCTAAATCAGTTAGTAAACGTCACTTTTATTCTATTTCTTATACACTCCAAATATATTTGAATTATCACGATTCTCTGGAATACATTCATTATGAGTGTCAATTGAAAAAAAAATTCATTACGTGTCGTAGAATCACGCTAATTTTCTGTAAATTAGTACAAAATTTTCTCTAGTTACATGTAAACCAATCAATTAAGCTTAAGAGATTAAAATTATTATTTATTCTTATTCACTTAATTACACAAATTTTAAAAAAATAACAAAAATCACCAACTTTTCCACAGACAAATTCACATTTAAAATTATTTTTTAGTTTATAAACACACAATATTCAAAATATACATATAACCTATGATTCTCACTCAATTTACTCTGTCAGACTTTACAATTCCCTTCAAATATATTAAATTGTGATGAAAAAATCTCATCAATAGTGTTTTATCCCAGTTTAACATTATCGAAACTTCGTCAGTTGAGCTTGAAATCTGTCGTACTAACGTAAATACGTCATGTTAAAAGGTGGTTCCGAATACAACAGATCAATAAAAATTCAAATATTTACTGTTTAGTATCATCCTTCCATGTTTTCGTATTTTATGGGATATAATTAATGTTATAGTAGCACGCAGTAGACGCCATACTGCTCAAGAGGTGACAAGGAGGTTGAAAATTCAAAGTGTGTTTGGAGTTGAAAGGAAGAGGAAGGTAAGGAGAGGAGAATAAACATTAACCCTTAAGTTGAGTTCAGATTTGAAACTGGAGTCAGTGTGCGTTTGAAGTTGGAAAGAAGAAGAAATCAAGGAGAGGAGAAGAAACATGATTTCTAAAGTTGAGTTAAGATTTTGAAACTGGTAGAAGCGTTTGTCGTACTTGGAAGAAAGAAGAATTTAAGAAGACAAAAGATGTTTTCAATAATTTATAGAAATAAAATACGTACCTGCACAAAAAAAATACCACTGGTTAATGAGACGTTTTTTGGAAGAGCAAAGATAATTTAGTAGTGTTCCGCTATGCAGCAGGCGAGTGTACATTTGAACAGTATAATGAGTGGGCATAAAATGCAGGCATTTACATATATAAAAACATTGACCCAAACCATTGCAATAAAAATACACAAAAATAGTTCAAAAATAAGTTTCGTCTCTAATTTTGAACTTCATCTGGTGAACATAATAATAGTTGCAAATGATGCGAGCTTAGTAATGATTTTATAATAAAAAGTTCTTTAATATTTTAAATTTTTTATTAACTTATTTAATTATATCTTCAAAACATACTTGATATGATAGGAAGTAGTTATAAATAAAACTTAAAATACTTGGTGTGGCTTCCAAACCAGTGAGCTATAACGTATCATAAAATTTTATTGTAAACATTAGAGAAAGTGTATATTAAAAAATTGTACGTTATTAAGAAATGGATCGAAATTACCATTAATATTACGTCAAATACGGAGTAGAATAAACAGGAGCAAACAAAATTGTATTAAAAAGAACGTATTACATATTTTTGTAGTGAATAGGCTTGTGGCATGATTGAAAAGATGTCATATCTAATCACATTTGATCTGTATATTAATATTCCTTCAAAGTGCTCATTATTGTTACATAAAAATGAGTTTAATACTTTGCACAAATACAATACTTTTATTCTCTCTTTTACGTTACATGATTTATAAGAAGAAAATATTCAGGTAACAACCTACAAACGTAATTATGACAAAAAGGCAACTAATTATATCTAATTATTTTACATTTCCAGCTCCTTTTCACTGTCAATTAAGTATTAATGCCATAATTATAATTTTGTCATAAAGTGAACTCCCAAGTCAGAGATTCTTTTCTGAATTAAAAAGAATTTTAAAAACAGTACAAATACTAATTCAACATGATGAATATATTTTTCGAAATAATTAGAGACATTTGGTTGTAAAAATATCAGTATTTTTAATTCATAATTATATTCATGAGTCTGCGTTTTGTACCTCTCGGCGTTGTGAGAGGGATTTTTACGTAGTGGGATCGTTTGGAGTATTGCTTGTAAGTAGATATTCATTCTCTTCATATGTGATCAGCTTCTATAGATTCACAATAAATACAGCCAACACTTTGCTTACATTTTTAAATTATTTTTTTATCAGAGATCAAATTTACTTTTTAAGAAGAATAAATAGTCACAACGTTAAGGTCCAATATTGTCCTATCTCAACATACAGGATGAATGCTACGATACCGCTGCAATTCATTCAGATACATTCAAAATCATGTACGAAAATAATGGTTTCGAGATGGTTGTTTTTCCTATGTACGCACCATTATCTTGTATTACAATAATTTTTGGCTTACCTTGAATTGTATGTAGATAAATACAGTGGTTCATAATTTTCTCTGCGGAATATAATGTTTCTCATCATTTCTAAATTCGTTTAATTGATTTAATATGGACTCGTTTCACGAAAATCGTTTGGTTTTCCAACTTATGTATACTTAACGGCGCAGTCAAATTCGCTATTCCTATCAATACTCATAAAATCAGGGTTAATATAGAAATTGACACTTTTGTGTTGAGACTTTGAAAGATTCGTATATTTTCTCATAAAATTTGAAACCAATACCATTTTTTAGTTATGTAAAACTATTAAATAACTTGTTATTATAAACTTTTTCCTTTGTTATTTTTAATATCAAAAATACGCAAAAATACATTTTTAAGAGTTTTTTCGGCCACTGCATTTATTTATATATTTTATGATATCCATATTATTGTAATATATTTAAGAATTTTTTAAAACCTGGTATTGTTTGTATTTTTAGATTTATCATAATTTATTATTCTACCTGAAGAAGTTCCGTTGATGGGAATGACTAGTCATGCATTGTACTAAATATTTCTTGTTGAATCTAATTTTTACGCTATTGTTCTCGTTTATTAAATTTAAGACTAAAAACAACTACTAGTACATCTAATTAGTGGCACAATATAATATATAAAATTGATAACGTCGTGGACACATAATGAGATAAAACTAGAGAAGTCATTATGATGTATAAAGAATAATATTAGTAAAAGAACACAATTTAACGATAAAAACAATGATAAATGCCTATTTCAATATGTATAAAAAATTGTTAAAAAATTTTTTTTCCATTAAGTATTTGTAAAAATACGTACTAGAAAATATTATGATGACACGTTTTTGCAACTTAAATATTTTATTGCTACTAGCGCAAATCCCTAATGAGTGATTCCATAGCACATTATTGAATGAAAATACGAAAAGTACACCACTTTTACGTATTTTGTGTCAACGTGTTCCAGTAATGTTTTGAGCGAATAACAAACTGAAGTTTGTTTCCCAGCAAACACTTTATCATCAACCCGAAGGCCCAGAAAGACAAACTGTTTGCTAAAATTTGTGAATGGGTCTATTACAAGTACAATATAAATCTGAACTAGCTTAGTCTTATCTATGTAGAGGCTTAATTTAACGATTTCAAACCAGATATTTAGACTGTCCAGTGAGCCGTACACCGGTTTGTTGTTGAAGTATTCAGTCCCTAGACTGCTCTGATGCTATCATATTCTTTTCATTTCTACATGAGTACCACAGCCTCCCTAATCTGCTAAGAGAGTTCCATTATTCTCCTCCCTCTACTGTTCTTACCCCACAAACTTCAATTAATTGCTAATTTTACAAGCCCCTCATATCTAAAAACGTGGCCCATTAACCTATCCCTCCTCTTGGACAAAGTACTCCACATTGTTCTCTCTTCTATTGTGCTTAGAATTTCATGGTTAGTAACTCTATCCACCCATCTGACTTTAAGCATTCTTCTATACCACCACATTTTAAAAGCTTCTATTCTTTTTTCTTTCTGAAACTCCTACCGTCCACGTTTCCCACCCATATTATGACACGCTCCATACGAACATTTTTAATAATGATTTACTAATTTCATACATATATTAGCCGTAAGGATATTTCTCTTTTTCTCGAAAGCCTTCCTTGCCTGTGCTATCCCAATTTTTATGTTTACCATCCACAGTTATGCTGCCCAGGTAGCAGAATTCCTTAACTTCCTTCAACATATCCCTTCCCAATCCTTTCTAATTCTACCCTTTCCAATATTACACTTAATTACCATGGTTTTCCTTCTATTAATCCTCATATTGAACTCTTTCTCCAGGACCATGTTTATGCCATTTATTAATTTCCAGTCTTCTTATAACTCCCATAATACTACAATATCATTGGCAAACCGAAGGGTTTATTTCTCCCCTATCAGTATGATTACTATTCCATATTCGTTCTTACCTGTCTTCTTCACCTATTTTGTATATAATTTAAAGAGCGGATTACAGTTAATTACAGTTGACTACCTTTCTGTAGAGTTTATGGATAACTCTTTTTCTAAATATTTTGTCATAAAAATATTGAAATTTTTATCTGAAATAACTATACTTGGATCATCCACGTAGGGAATCGATTTTAGAAGAACATTGTTTTATATAATAAAAAGTGGAAGTCCAAAAATTGATCCTTGAGGAACTACACATGTTATGAACTCCCAATCGGACCAATGAAATTGGCCGTCTTTAGTTTTAACTACTACTTGTTGTTTTCGGTTTGTAAGATACGATCTTAAAAGAAGAGACATATTTCCCGGTATGCTATAATATTATAACGTTTTTAGTAATATTTGGTGACCTGCGGTGTCGAATGCTCGTAGACGGATCGTCAAGTATTTCAACTACCTCCAGTCCTTCATCCAATAAATGGTGGATATTTTGAATGAAATATATTGACACTGACATTCAATTTCATATTTGAAATGATTGCTAAGAATTACTAAGATTGCCGAGAATTTATGGTAAGATAAAAACACACACGTTAGATATTACATTTCGACTAATTGTTGATAATATATAGTATATTGTATAACTCATCCATATGATGGGAGAAAATTTTGCCATTATTGATGAAGATTGTGAGAGATTAGCAAGCCATGATATAAAATTAGAATGTATCGCATTAAAGTTAATCAATGAAAACTGAATGATCATATTAGCTATTACACATGAAATCATGGAAAGTGATTCATTTGTGCGTAATAGTTGCAATTTTGAGTAATAGGATGAAGTACGTTCACTCTTAGAAGGGAAGCACTTTTGTTGACTGCGGAGGGCTTCTATCCAGCTTCTGGATCACGACGTGGCATAGGAGGCGGCAAATAAAACCCCATTACGCGCATGGTTAAACCAATGAATGTAATCATAAGCCTGCGCGGGGGTTCCCGGGGGATATTTCACACCCTGCTGGCCGCATTAGGGGCGGCAGGCCAACACTTATAAATAATGCAACAGCCGAAGAGCTCCGGAATGTACCCTGCAACCAGTCAATAATTAAACACCAGCACAGACTTTTCATTTAAATGGAAATATCAGCGGTAGCTGTCGTCAGGGCTGCAATCACGATTTGTGCTCATCGGTCATTTCCAATTTCAGGACTTTCAAAAACGAACTCTGTGAGAACTGTGTGGTCTTGTGAGGAATTAACTGGCATTAAAATCATCGTTTAGCCTCACGCAGAGATCCGAAGGGATGAAGAAGTAGTGGTGAACAATACTTCATTTCACTAAACTAATTGGCAAATCTAGATTGTTAATCACGTTGAACCATTTGACCTCAATTATACTTTCAAAAACTTAGAGGAGGTGAGAGGGACCGGAATTAAAATGATAATAATATTAATACACGTGCTTGGCTCATTTTCTGAACAGCAACAGGACAGAACAATTAGTTTAGTATCCCATGCATACAAAATATTAACGAAAATAGTATATAGGAGAATGGAACATCAAATAGAATGCGAGTTAGGTTTTAGAAAGAATATGCCTAACTCACATTCAAGAGAAGCGATTAATTTTAGAAGACAGTATCCGAAAAAACCGGCCTACGTTCATGGCATTTGTAGATTTAGAAAAAAACGTTTGATAATGTGAACTGGAACACACTATTAAGGATTCTGAAGAGCACTGGAATAAAATATCTAGAAAGGAGGCTAATGCATAACCTATATAGAAGACAGTCAGCAGTAATTAGAGTAGAAGAACAAGAAAAGAAAGCCGTAATCAAGAAAGGAGTAAGACAAGGATGCAGTCTGACGCCCATGCTGTTTAACATATATATAGATCAGGCGATGAAGACAGTTAAAACAAAATGTGGGAAGGAATCATACTGCAAGGAGAAGAAATAAAAACCTTACACTTTTCCGACGATGTTGTAGTTTTAGGGGAGTCAGAAAAGACTTGGTAATCATAATAAATGGCATGAACGTAGTCCTGAAGAAGTTCAATAGCAGGATTAAAAGAGAATAAACAAGGTAATGCAGCGTAGTATGGGAAACAGTGGAATATCAAAGGGTGTTAGATTGGGAAGGGATATTTTGATGGAAGTTAAGGGATTCTGCTACTTGGGAAGCGTAATAACTAGAGGTGGTAGAAGTATAGTAGGCATAAATAGTAGAATAGCGCAGTCAAGGAAGGCTTTCGCAAAACTAGAGATTTACGTACGGGTAATATAAATGTAAATATTAGGAAATCATTGCTATAAATGTTCCTATGGAGCGTGGTGTTATATGGGTACGAAATATGGACGATAGGCTAAGGGGAAAGGAAAAGAATAGAAGCCTTTGAAATGTGGTGCTATAGCCGAATGCTAAAAATCAGATGGGTTGATAGAATCACAAACGAGGAAGTTATAAACAGAATAGGGTAAAAGCGAAGAATATGGAGGACGTTGACTAAGAGAAGGGATAGATTAATAGACCACGTTTTAAGACACGAGGGTCTTGTAAAACTAGTATTAGAGGGAAGTGTGTGAGGTAAGAACAGACGAGGGAGGAAAAGGATGGAATACGCTAAGAAGGTTAGGGAGGATGTGGGTTGTGCTATTTATAAGGAAATGAAAAGGCTTGCGCAAGAATGACCGTGATTGGCTAAGGAGGTCATCTGACCCAGTTCTGGCATGATGGCCGGAGCCAATTTGGAGGGTTAATGAGACAGGAGGGTGATAGTAGTGACACGGGGTGGATGTGCCCCCATGCATTACGCAACTTTTGAGTCGGCTGTGGACTCCGTGTATCGAGGAAGAAGATGTTGCAGGAGTGAAGAGTGAGGATGCTTTTATGACAGACGTAATTTTACGGCAGAGAGAGCGGCTTGCTCGCGCATAGGTTTGTAAGAGTGAGTCCGGCGGTTGAGTAAGACTGTGTTAGTGAGCCAACAGGCTTTCATTTTAAAAAATGTGTGATATCTGCAAAGGCAGAAAGACGTGTATACTGAGAAAGGTGGCAAGTCGAGGCCACAAGTTTAGTTGTTTTCAGAAAAAGTGATTTTTGTCACAACAAGCTTCAAAGTCGCCCATTTAGGCGGCGGTTGATACCAGGAGACAAGGAAAGGCGCGGATCTTGCAGCACGTGGACGGGAACTTGAGCCATCCTGTGTATAGTATTTTGTGAAAGGCAGCAAATGGGATACTTCTGATAAATTGCAGAGATTGATGTGTGTAGGCCCAATAATTTTGCGTAAGTTGAAAGCACCTGTGAAACTTGCTCATTTTTTTATTATTCTACTTAAAATCTAAATGATTTTTTATTTTTTTACAGCACCTGCTTGCTTCACACTCCAGAGGCCCTGAGATCATAATAATACCTGTTGTTTCAATGTTGTGTTTTTTTGTTAAGTTCATGAATAATCATTTAATTTAAGCTTTCCCCTCTCGTTGTTTACCACAATATATAGATTAATTCAAAACCGTTAAAATTCTCCACTATTTAGTGGTCAGAGTTATTGCTTCACATCATAGAATCCCCGGATTTGGAACTATATTTGTGTGTATCTAATTCATTTACAAATTATACACTTATCACGTTATTCAACCTAACGTACAAAACATTATGTGGTAATATATTCAATAGATTGGTGGTATACTCTGAATAAATAATAGAATTTCAATGTGAAGTTAAACAAGACCGATCCACAACAGAACAAATATTTTCCCTACGGCAATTATACGAAAAAACATATAAATACAATAAAGAATTACATTTTTAAAAATTTAAATCAAACAGGCTTTCTATAGTTTAAATAGAGAACAAATGTATAATGATTTAATCTTCTGGGTATAAGATGATTAAAGTGACCCAGGCTGTAACCTAAGGAATCAGTGCAATTGTCACACCATTTAATTATGATAGTGGTAGTAGACAAGGTGCCAAAATTATTGTTTAATCTTGTAACGCCTAGAAGTAAGAAGGAATTGGAATACACGAATATAATGTTTAATCAATAAATGTATAGGAGAGGACTTGAAATAAATCAGCAAAAAGCGAAATTTATGGTAGTATCAGGGGAAAACGAACAACAAGGTATAATTATTGATTATTATCAATTTGAACAATTCAAGAATTTACATAGTTAAAATCACAGATGATTACTAATAATAATGTATCAAATGAAATTGAACAAAGCATAGTCAGTGGAAATAGAATTGTAGCACAATCTGATCCTTCTCCAATTTAAGTCGTATTAAAGGACAAATTAAATTAAGAAAATTTAATAAGAATATTCGAAGACAGATAGAGCAGTTGCTGAAAAATACAGTATTAAAAAGGCACCAGACTATCGCAAAGAAACGTCTTGGTTAGCTAGGATTAAAGATGTTTCTGTCACAAGGGAACTGTGATCAATAAAATTTTTCCAAGGCCGACCGCTTCCTTCGTAAGTACGGATCCCGTGCTAGGCGAAAAATTATTGACGTTTATTGAAGACATGTCACGTGAGGTTGCGTTTTTCCATAGAGAACGGCAACGGAGAGATTGGCTGGGAGGTGACAAGAAAGTGATATATATTCAGTGTATGTGTACAGTAGCAAGGAAGAGGAAGAAGGGGAGGAGAGAAGGAGCAGTGTTGCTCGGAAGTTGTAAGGAAGAAGTATTATGAGATCGTTGTTAAAACAATAATGTAGGTAATATTTACAAATTTCCGAGGTACGGTGAAGCAATCCGATCTCCTAATAATCTGAGGTTTATAACGGACAAATACATTTTTCGGGCTTTGGCCGCATGGATTCAAAAGGAAGGAGACAGCAGTTGACTCGGGGGCAATAAAACCTAGACGCGGCGTCTCGGCTCGGGAGTTTCCCAAAATTTTGTGAGAATCGGCACGGGTGGCGTGTTTTCCCCATGTGTAACCATGGATATTATTGGAGGATATCCTTCCCTGCCACCTTGGTTATAGAAACTAAAGAAGTGGGGAGGAAGTTTTAAAGAGGAAGGCGGAGACACTTTTGGTACAGCACAAAGGATAGAAGGAAGATATCCTGATGGGAAATGAGTGAAAGCCAGGTGGAGGTTGACTTCCTCCTTCCTGGTTTTTCTCTTTCCCTCCCCCCTTCGTCCATGGCCAAGGTAACTAATTTAAGACTCCTGCAGGCTGAGACGACCTTGGGCAGTTTGAGAGGTGTATGTACGGGGGTCGAAGACCTTTGGCATACGGTAAGAGTTGTTCGCTGATCCCATTGGACCAGTTGGTCAACTGCCTCTCAATACTGATCAAGGCACGGAGGCGGGTTTGTTGCGTTCCCACAGCAATCCAGTCTCCCGTCATCAGAAGGGCGCAGGAGTAGTACCCACTAGCCCGACCTATCTGATGCAGGTTTTCTAGGGTTTTCCCTGCATCACCTTTAGGTGAAACACCGGGTAGGATCCTTACACTATAGCCTGGGGGCCCTAGTCAACCCAGGGCTACCTTGCTCTACCTTCCACATCCCCCCTTTTCAAGTCCCTTCCTATGCTATTAAAGGGGAGTTGCCTGCTTCAGGATCACCCTCATGTAGCCTGTTACCCACCCACCCCAAAAAAAAACACTTTTGGTACAGATTGGTGGTAGAGATTTGGTGGTGGAGATTGAGATCTGTTACAGATCGTGAGAGAGCGGTGAGATGAGAATTGATCAGATGGTGCGAGAGCGGTGAGATGGGATTTTGAGATAAAATTTTGGAGGAGATTGTTCGAAAGCGGTGACAGGAGAGAGCTGACTCGAGATATTTGGTGATAAATTCCGATTGTAGCCAGCCTACGCTAAATTTTCTCACCCACGACTGTGGTTGGAATTTCTGCAAGGAAGAATAGAAGATTGGCAGCTGTGATCTGGAGAAAGGACGAGGAAGGAGCTGGAACCTTCACTAAGCCGATAAGGTAAAATACATCCGTAACTCTTTGATAATTTCCTGTTACTGCCAGAGTCGGAGTGGATTAGTGTAAAATATTTCTGTTCTATGAGAAGGCCATAAATGCGACCCTGAGATTAGAGTTGGAATTGTTTAAGTTTAAGTAATTAATTTGTATAATTTTTATAAATATATATGTGGTTTTTTTATTGATGAATGAAGTGCCGGCGTAAATATTGAAACATTAAACATTGTAATTATTTATTGTAAATATGTTTTTCTTGTTTTAATTACAAAATATTACTTATTTAACTATTAATTAATATCCCCCCTATATTATAGGTTAAACCGTTTACGATATCTTCCCTACTCGTCAGACTACCTTATTGGAACATAGCGTCGCTCTCTGCCGGCTTTTCCCTAGGACGCTCTCCTCAGCCTCACAGGTTGATCGCATTCAACGTTCGGGAAGAAACCTTGGTGCCCTACCGTCTCCTTCAAACTCAAATTAATAATCATTCACACTGCATCTGGCCGTCTGCATAAATAGATCTTATTATCCACGAAACGCCTTTGGTGTGGGCTGTGGCGTGGCATTTAAATATTTCGGTGTTTTCCTGTTTCTCGATTCCCACGCGAGCGTGGTTACGAAAATTCCGCAGATCATATCCCTACGTACCAAAATACCATCCCTGGGGGTTAGAGGCGGTATGGGGTCTATACTTGTAGACTATATGTCCAGTTCCCAATCCTCGCTAAATTCATATTAAGAATTCATGAAATATCAACTATCGCGCCTACCTACATCTTTACAAATTGTGATCCCTTAATATTTACAACTGTTAGCGATCGTTACTACTTAGTTCCGCATACCGAATTCTAGAAATATTTATCTATTAAATTAGTTAATGATACTCGTAAATCATGCGGTACCATATCGGTTTTAGAAAAATCAATAATTATCACGTCTATTTTTCCCTCCGTATCAACCGCATTCCACAGACGGTTACCAGTTGGCTCTCACATGAGAATCAGGTCTGAAGCCATGTTGTCCATTGTGAACCCATCCCCTTTCGTCCCAGTACTTACGTAAATAGTCAGCTATCAGCAACTCAAATTGCTTGCACATCACAGACGTGAGGCTAACCGACCTGTAAATACTAGTTTCCAATAGCCCACACGGTTTGAACATGGGAACTACAATCACATTTCCAACCGTTTGGAACCTCAGAATTATTAATAGATATTTCAATTAGGCGTATCAAGGACGTATAACCAGTGTTTCCCCAACTAATTTTCTCCTCAAATCCCATCCGGACCAAAATAATTAAAACTGATTATTTTCTGTAAGATCTTTGAAAACAGATGTAGCTTTGCAGTTATCTCAAGTTCGTAAACTACCTTTTCCCCAAAGATCGGGGCAAAGAAGTCTGTTGACCTGTCGGTTATAACTGATGCGTCTAGTTCATTTTAGAGTCGGAGCATATCGTGTCGTTCGCTTATAGTATTGGGTCAGTCGACCAGCTGCCTCATAAACTGGTCGAAGGATGGAGCAGTGAATGCTACGTTCCTACAGCGAAATCCTCCCGAGTTAGCGAAAAGGCGTGAGACAAGTACCAAGAGTCTGACCTACCTGAATAAAGATTTCTAGTGTTTTTCCTGCATCAAGTTAAGTCGAATGACTTATAGGATCTTTAAACCATAGCCCGGAGGCCCTAATTAACCCTATCCGAAATGGCCACTACGTGGATTATCCTGATGTAGCCTGTCACTCCAATATTATAATGACTCACGTCCTGATTTTAATGAACCAATTCGTCGTGGTTGCTCTTAGCGTTTCTCTCTATTGTGTAACGTTAGAACAATCCTGATCTGAGCGTCAACCCATGGACTAACATTGAACTGACCCTTTCAGTGTTATTCTATGAACCACTTTGCTATAAATTCTTTTACTTTTCACAAATAAGTTTTAAACATTCTAGCTCTCCTCATATTTCTGCATTAGGCAATGATATGAGCTAATCGTTCGTAACGAAATAATTCATCAATTTTTAACCCACCTAACAATTGTTAACTTTTCGCCATACTACTCATAGTGCTTTATAAACGTATTTAAAAATATATGGGCCCTCGAATGACTGCGACAGGCTTAAATGCACCCATTTCATCGACATTGGTTAATGAATCGCGATTGAGTGACATGCAGCGTGATTTGTTTGAGCTAATTGACGCCTGGATCCACTTGAGATCCGAGTCCGTGGCTATTGTGTAGCTGTGCGCACATGCAGCTAACTGTATTGACACGGTGCACTGGACCGTGTAACTCGCCTGATTACTCGATAGCCTCCAGATGGCAGTCTAATCGAGTATGGGATACAATGCTACATTAACCAACAGCTAGTGGTATTGCCAGGTAATGCATATCACTCCCTTGCCAATTTGCTACTGCTATTGATTTCGAAATAGCACGTTTAGCCGTTCGAAACAAATGGTACATTTCAGAAATTACCAGAGTGTATGTTCAACTGAGAGCCGTTATATACTTCCAAATACTATTATGAATGCCTCTCAGTAACGTGTGAAATAATTAAAAGCCGGGATGCCTCTGTTCAGAATCTTCAGAATCTAAAGGCCCAAACGAAATAGTTCGCAACACATTAATAGAATTATGATGTAAAGTATTTGACGTTTCCCCAGGCCTGGAACTTGTTATAATGATTAGGTACGGAAATTGTTAATAAAAGATACTTCTCACAATCAACGACGAACTCAAAATCGAAGTAAATATGAAGTTACCCTGTCAATAAGGGCCCGAAGCTGCTGTTGGGTTTCATATTATCCATTTCGACATTAATTATATAAAGGATATATCTTAAATTTTAGACTTTTGCTAATTGGAGAAGTTAATAAGGATTGCAGAAATGTTGTGCGGTAACGTCCATTTATCTTAGGAATTTTATGTAGACACCGGTCTTCCAAAACATTGTGAAACGCTCTTCGAATTTTAGGATGTGAAAAATATTGGCTTAACCGGGAGGCGATCCCAGGTCCTTCCACTTTCCGGGCAGAAAATTAACCGACTGTTCTATCCGCTTCAACCCCTAGCCCGCTTTATGTTTTATGTCTGAATACCAATAACTATAATTCACGAATCTGTCTCCATGAAATGGTTTATTTTGGATTTGGTCACTCATACAAACGTTTTGATCACGTTGCCAGTTTTATTTTTACGTTCAGATGTGACTATTTATGAGAGTACGTGCTTTTATACGTGGCTTCTTCGATAAGTCTGGTAAATTTTTATGAAAGGGTGGGAAATTTGTCATTGTTGCTAAACGTGATATGTTCAAAGATATCCGTAAAAGTTTTAAACATATGCCAGTCGTAGTCTATTGTTGGCAATCTTGTGTAGTGTTAGATATGTAGTCAGGCAGAAACAATGGAAGTAAACGAATTTCGCGTTGTCATTAAAACTTTCATTTGAAGGGTTGGACAGATGCACAAATCAAAAGTAAATTAGATTAAGTTCATATGGCTTCTGTACCAGCACTGAATAATGGGAGTAATGAGTTTAAAAGCAGAAGCACAGAAGTTGAAACTCACTCCGACCGTCCAATTGAGTTCACCACTCAGGAGAGTTCACAATATCTTAAGGAATGAATACAGACTTGAAGAGCGTGAGGAAGCTGATGCCGTAGGCTTCTCAACTGAACGAGTGCATTTCAGCCTCCATGAAAAAGCTTCGTGTGCGATGAGTGCCACGACTGTTAGGATTAGATCAAAAACGAATTCGGAAAAGCATTTCAACGCAGAATCTAGCAAAGAGCTTCTGGTCGTCGAAACGTTTTCCACCTGGAAACTCTTTCTTCAGCAGCAACACGGGGAAAGTTTTCGATATTTGATAATAGATTTTTTATTTTAGTATGACTGCGTATATACGTAAACATGTTTTGTTTTCTAATTAGTGTTGCGTCATTTTTTGTGTTATTATACTGTGACGTTTTTATTGGCGTGATATGTAGAATAGTATATGGGCTGGCGCTACGTTTTACGGTACACACTCGGGTTCAGGACTGAGAGCATGAATCAGGGGAGTGACGTCACCTGTTCCAGAATCATACAAATTATCGAAATAAATAAAACAAATTTAAGTGAATGTAAGTATAACCACGACAGCTTTACTTCATCAGTCTTGGAAAACAAAATGTGTTATCTATATCTAAACTTATAACTATTTACATCTAGGGAGCTCCTTATCCTTGAAGACGATTCAATGACATAATTTACAGTCAAAATACAAATTTTAGGTAATTATTTTGCCACAGAGTCTGTTTGTTACGCAAGGGAGGAAAGGATCCAACTGAAGTGAATTTCACACGTTACCAGTCGGGTGTCACTCGTTTTGGCTGTTGACTGTCTGAAGATGACGATCTGGAAGCTGACGGGATAATTCACTTATTTGCAGCAGCAACAGCTAGTTCCTTCCTTCTTTCACCTACTCCTCCCAGCCTCAGTGTGAGCAAAGCCAACAACGTCAACGATACAACAATCGTCTTCCAAGATACAACAATAGTCAAAATCACACAGATATTCGAGCATTACAAAGATATTTAACATCACTTATAAACGAAATTGGAAATAAAACTATTTACATGTGTCATCTACCAAAGTGAAATAGGGTTACACGGTTACAATGCAATTATAATCAGAAACAGTAATACAACCGCATTGTCGGTGGAATTGGATCGCATCGTTGACAGAGGATGTCAGAGTCACAATTGAATATAGATGCGAAGAAGCAGTGTGCATTTGTAAAAGTTGGTAAACACAACTAATATTTAATAACATTAGAAGAGCTGAAAACCCCCATCTGAGAAAGATGGACACCCGTAAAAACTCGGGGATCGTAAAGGAGCCGACACAGTTAAAAAGCAAAGTCGTTGATATCTCTGTCCTGGCATTCAGAGTTCCTCTTCAGGGCCTGTTGAGCCACAAGCACAATTAAACAGCACTTGAGCTCTGTTTAAAAGTAAGCTTCGCAGAATCGTCTACGCACGACTCGTTAACTGCTTTGTGAAACTCTAAGAGTTACGGATCTCACATGAACCGTTTTGGGTTGCACCAGCCCACAGTTTTAAATTAAAAGTCTTTTTCCCTGCGAGAAGGTGTAAACATTTCACTCGTAAATGTTTAATGGGAACGCTTACAACGTGACCATTTCATCTTAACCAAATAAAAGTTGTCGTAATTAAAAATTGATATATTATATCACAAACTGGAACAAAATTATACTTTTATCTATTCATTGCTTGGAAACAAGTAACTTAGTTTAGGTTTACGTTCCGTCCATTAGGAGGAAGAGGGGAGGTTCACACAACGATATCATCTTACTTTCATACTTATATTTGCTCGTTTCTTGAATATAGCTATCAAATCGCATTCCATGAAACCTTTTGTTGATATAAAAAGCCTTAATATTAAAACTACATCCGTTATCTTTAGAAGAAATATAAAAAGCTCTGAGCTCTCGTTACAAATTACTATACATAGAGTTTTGTTCACCTATTACTTGTAAAATGACAAGTGGGGGGAGGAAAGTTAGTTTTTGTCCCCACCACTGAGGAAAATTAAATAATGGAGTGGGGGGGAAGTTATTAAAAAGGGACGCAGATTATCAACAATGTTGGATTTAGGGGAAGTTAAATATTGAATTAGCATAGCTCGGGGTTAGTTACTGTGGGTCAACAACGGGTAGCAGAGATCTCACTTATTAAGAGGAAACAGTTTTTCATTGCTAGTTTCGGAAACTTGTCGTTCAGGTTGCAGGGATGGCTTTGGGAATTCTTCGTGAATGACAGATAGGCAGAAACCTATGGCGATCCTTCCTCACACAGGGGATGATTTCAGCAAACAAAACACAGGTGAATATTACACCGTGGAGCGACGAGGAAAATTTGTCCTCCGTCTCATAATTTTGAAAGCAGTTTTGTGTTTTCATTCAACAAATTATTGAAAAAGTCGTCTTTTCTCATCTTAAATACGTCTTCTTACAACTTCCGGCCAACACTTGGGCTTCACTCCTCTTTATACTTCTTCTCCACTTCAAACGTCCTCTTCCTTTTAAATTCTGAGCAACACTGTCTCCTTCTCTCTTCTCCTGACCTGCAGTTATTTTCAACTTCAAAACTACGCTGACTTGTTCACCACCTTGTCACCTCCCAGCCATTCCCTCCTTTCTTAGTAAATTATTATAAATAAGCAACTATTTAAGAATTAACAATGATTGACTTCCATTTTTATTTAAATAAAAAAATGGAAGTCAACAAATGTATTCTTCACTTAAATAAATATATTATTACAATATAATTAATTTAAATTTTAAACACAGTAAATTATTATGTAAAAACGCCACCTCACAAGACCTGTCTTTACCAAACCTCATTAACCGTGGGATGCGCACTTACGGAGGAAACTGTTCGTGACTGTTCGTCGCTTGTCTAATCCTGGACTTTCCGCATCTTTTGTGAACCTGTCTACTAATATTCTCATTCAATATTTCGAATTTAATACGTCCAAAAATACGAATTAAATTGGGGAGGGTTCTTCAGCGCTACGTACTAAACGGCTGAACATGTGATAAATAACTTGAAATTTGTAACAGATGTAAAAGTTAAAATTTAGGTTCCTAATTTATGTATCTTATTAGAATTTATTGTGTAACAAGAACTTTGGTGATCAGATTAGGCAAGAACACAGGTGTGTAAAAGTAAATTAAAAAGTTTTTAATTATAAAATATTATGGTGGAACAATTAGTTATAAGTAACATGTTAAAGACAAAACAATAAAATAGATACCAGGCTTATCCTTTATAGCAGTGGTTGGCAACACTTTTTACAAGTGGGTCATTTATCAGTCACATTATTTCTATTTTACAATATATGTATATTGATGAAATACTCTAATGTACCTTAATTATAGAAGTAAGAAATTATAATCGTCAAAACCATACGTTATCGTGAAAGAAACCATAAAATATGTTCACAACAGTAAACAAACACTGTTAACTATGTTACGAAAATTTTTTCATTGTGCCACTACATGATTATAGTATATTATATGTAACTTTTCTGGAGATTTGACAGACTTCCATTACTATTTCAGCTTTTTCTTATATTCTGATTTAAGACAACCCATAATGAAATTTTTAAACGTTTCACTTTTTGGTTCGCCTTGAACTCAATGGGCTGTAGAGCCAAAGAAGAAGATATACGCCTTAATATACTTCACATGACATTCATAGCAATATCATAAAATATTAAACTTTATATCTTTAAAGACTGCCATAAAACATGAAGAAAAATGAGACCAAATAAGTTCCAATTGAATTCACCAGAAAAAAGGAATAGATTACCCCCATTATACCTAAAAATAATCAAATTCCAGTAAAGAACAAAGTAACGTAACTAGGATTACGTCAAGAAGAAAACATCTAGAAGAAAACTGTATAATAAAACTGAAAGAGATCACATGGTTAGTTGGAAGAATTTTAAATTTAACATTGTATAATAATTTTTAAATGCATCATTAAGTACATATGGACCTAAGAGGATGCACAAAGCCTTCTAAACAAAAACTTATACAATTAAACCATGGTTTGTGCCTAACTGCACCCTAAACTATGATGTCAACATTCCATACGTTACCAAGAAAATGATGAAAATCTCAGATTTATACTAAAGAACAAAACATAATATTGTTCTAAATGACTTTTGTCCTACGAGCATCAAAAGTTTTACTAAAACCATTTTTATCCTGTCATTAAATATGTATTCGAATTTCTCCAACATCCACAGGTTTTTGGAATTTAAATTCAAATTTTTGTAATATACGTTGTTTTTGTTCGTTACGCACCGTAACAAAGAAGCAACACTTTTGTATGTAAAATAAAAATGTGTGACTTTGATTATTTCTCTAAATTTAAACAAGATTTCCCCAGTACGCAAGGTTTTCCAGATGCAGGCATATACGACTTTTTCGAACTCTATAATATTTGCTACATTCTTAACTACAACATTATACCTCACTTAGAGAGTAAGAAATGACTATCTCCTTTTACACATCTATTTTGATGGTCAAGTATTTAATTCACACCAATCTCTCTATCAACATGTGATTTAACTGTCATCGAACGTGCTTGATTTTTAAACATATTTACACGCCTTATTATCCCGTCGAATAGACCTTAAGAAAGTATAAAATTATATTGACACCTATACCTCTAGGCAACCTTTTAACATTTTTCCGTTATTTGTTTAATTCCCGGAATCTTACCACAATAATCAAATAACCCGATGATATCAGTTGTTTCCGTAAAATTGGCTCACAATTTAAGAGGCCTTTTGAAAGAACACAAAATTTAGCGTCGTGTTATTCATGGCTACTTCCCTCTAATGGCGTAAGAAAGTGGCATGTGGAAGAGAAAGCTAGGCAGCCAAGAGTTGACTAAGGCCCCCGGCCTATATTTTAAGGATCCTACTCGGAATCACCTGAAAGAAATGCTGGACACACACTAAAACACATACTGGGTACGTCTCTCACGCCATTCTAAATGATGAGAGAGGAGTATGCTGTGGGGTCTCAGCATTCCCCTCTCCACGCCTCGACTCATTTAAGAAGCATATGGCCCACCATACAATAAGCGAACAACACTTACGACGTGCTCAACGACTCAGATTCCGAAATTTACACCTTCTAAAAGACGGCATGTGATAACCTTATAAATCCAGAGAGAGAACGAGTCATTCCGAAAGGTAAGCGCTATCAACACCTTCGAGATCTAAGATAAGCTCCCACAGGCATCTCATATGATGGTAACAGGCTACATGAGGGTGAAACTAATAGGATAGGAAGGGAATTGAGAAGGAAGGTAGAGCAAGGTAGTCAAGGGTTGACTAGGGCCTCCAGGCCCTAGAAGTCAATTTTTTTTAAACGTGTAATTTAAAAACCTTTCTGGCTAACATAGTCCTGTGCGTGAAGCTTAAAGCATGAATTATGTTTCACTTAGGAAAAAAAAAGTGAGAACATCACGTAATCCGCCTACTAAAAACATTAATTATGCGTAATGCTGTCGAGTGCTTTAAATTCTTACTTGAAATTATTTTCTCAGTCATTACACATCGAATACACAATATTAGAAAGACACACAAAAATCTTCACCTAAATTATTCCTTCAGTCTTTGCAGTGAACAATAAATTTATTATATTCTAAATGATTAAAAAGTCTTACCGATGGAATTTAAAACCAATTGATGTTTACTAAAGTTGTGACTCCACAAGTGTAGTTAAAATCATCTGTGGTACTGTGAAATATGTCACGTTAACAGCCGGTTATAAACAAAACGGAAATATATAAAAATTATGTAGTAAGACAGACCTTTCATATTGTACATATTTATTCTTCCATGTGTTCGTATTTCGAAGGATATAAATGATTACGTGTTAATGTAAGACACTGTTAACATATTAAATTCAAATTATATGACCGATTTTCCTGTATAATGTCTACTTCAGTGAGGTGACATCGTATTTCTTGGCGTAGGCACATTCTCATATTCCTTAGACTATAATTCCTTCAACGTTTGTCCTAAAGTGTTCTCAACCCCTCCCAACTACTATCTTTCCTCGAGTACTTAAAAACTTCTGTGCGAAATTTTGTTTCAAATTATGGATGCGTTTAAATCTGCATAAAGCATATACAAACGTACATACTTTATTATTATTTATGGATTCATAAAAATGTCTAAACATTCATTTACTCTTTATACTTACCTATTTGTAACAATATTTTCAACAGTTCAATTAGAATGTCAAGCATTGCACGACAGTTTATGTTTCTAATTTATGATGTTAGAATATTAATTAATAAAATTTTTAACCGCACACAATTATAATAATTGTTTAATAGACACAGAATAATTTTGTTATTGACAGGCAGATTCTTTAGGGCGTTTCAGTGAAACGATATCTTGATTCGGGTGACCACCAAATCTCAAGAATCTGTATCCCGAACAAAAACATCACGAAAGCAATTATCGAGAGAGATTGGCAGAGGAGAAATGGCGGAGGTGGCTTCTCTCCCTTGCAGCATGAATTACCTGCGGCGAAATGAAATTAAACGTAGCCATTGTGGCGGTATCAGGCAGCAGGCATTGTGTCAGCTACCAGCAGGAAGTTTGCGAAAACAAGGCTGCTTTATGCGGAGAAGGGAGGCTTTCACACCTCAATGGTGCGAGTTTTTACGCCTGCGTGCGAGCTAGTTTTTTCAAGCCGCCCTTCTCCGGTTGCTTCGTCGTCTTCTCCTCCTTGGTCCTTCTGCGTTCTCTCGTTACATTGGGACGAAATTGCGTCCTTTATGTTTCTTCCTTTGATGCCAATTCCACTTTAGCCGCTGTCGTGTCCCAGCTGCCTGGGGGAAATCTTATTGGTTCTGAAAAGGTACATTTATGTGGAAAATTATTATTGCTCCAGAATCTGTTGTCCAAGTGTCCTTCACAATATATAAATCTGATACGATGGTAATGCGCCCTTAAAGAGGTTTAATTACACAACGTCCGATAATCTCAATATTACTGTCGCTTGCTATCTCGCATTTTACAATCCTTCACACTTTTTCATAAACCATCGTCATTATGACTAAGATAAAATATTTTCCTTACATATAATCGAATTTCAGATTATTTTAATTTTATTTTAGGTTGCATCAACTGTAATGAATTGGAGTGTTTTTTTGTACATTAGTAGTAAATGCCCCAGAAATAAACCACGATTTTATACCTAAAGCGCTTTCGAGACTAAATGGGAAAAAAATGAAATATATTATATTTATGGTGATTGTGGCTTACGTTAAAACATGTAGTATTGAAAATTAACGTTGATATAATTACAACAATTATTGGAAAATTAAGTTCATATTAAGTAGAATTTTCGTCTTCTTTCCACTTTTATACTCATGTTAGAGGTGCAAGTTGGTGTAAGCAACTAGCATTTTCTCTGAAATGATAAATTTTGACTTATTCGTGGTTGTGTAGTTGTATTGTAAAACAAACTAAGTACCGCATCGGATTTAACAAATCTAAAACTACACAGTACGACTGTACAACTCGCGGTCCTTTCCAAGATTTTTCAATCCTGATTTTCTTGACTACACGTTACTTTTTATAGACCTAATTTTCTATATAAACCTAAGTTAAATGTATATTAAGTTAAAGTAAAAGTTTATCAAAGGAAATGTCGCTGGAGATGGACCGCGACACAAAATTCTTCACATGTAAATACTTGAATACATTTAATAATATTTTCGGCTGATGGAGTCAAGAAGTAAATGACAAGAATTGCTAAATTTTATAACTGAGGAAGTCTCACAATGGAGACGAAACGTCGTATTTAATTAATTGCTCATCTTTTTATTTATTGTAGAAAGGTAAATAGTTTCACCGTACCGATAAGATTTCTTTTTTTTTTGCATGGTGAAGTAGGCCTGCTCAACAAACCCTTAGGTCTCAAGGTATTTACCTTATTAAAATGTATTACGTATCCAGATATTTTCGCACTCGACAAAATTAGGGTAAATTAAAAAATGTTCCAAAAATGACGTTCAAGCTCTTGAGAATGTTTTTTCTTGTGATACCCGCTCAGAAAATTAGAATTATAAGTATAGATGTTTCTTGGAAACCTTAACTGTACAGTGGTTTTGACATAAACAGTATTATAGAACACCAATAGGGAATGTAAAATGAGAAATTCTTTTCAACTAATCTAATTAAATAATTTATGCATAAATAGTCTTCATTAGGACACAATTTATAGGTTTACTCGATACCATGCATTAATTTATACTGTAATGTTATTCATTTAATATAAAGCACTGTAATTGTATAGTTTCGTAAATAATTTTAAATGATCTTGAACGCCCTATTTCTCCAGATCCTAAAGTATATTGCATTATCGAGCAATTGTAAATCGCGATACCAAAATTTCATAATTAAGGAAGAGATTTTATTTCTATATAATTTATGGTTTATTTTAAAAGTAAATATTAACAAATCCATAAATTAGCGATCAGTATGTATTTGCAATCCACTGATATGTATATCTGTGTGTGTATCTGTTTTCAATTAATTTTACTCCTTTCTTTCAAACAATATACAAATTTAAAGTGATACCCATTTTAATTTATTTCAATAGGATTGTGATAAATGAGGTTTACTCTACTTAAACGTTTTTATCGCTAAGAAAAGTATTTTCAAATAGTACCATTGCTTTTATGAAATTAAATAAATGAAAACAATTTGAAGAAAATAAACCATGCAAAAAATTGAGTTTTGCATTTACCATATATATATTTCTCACGGAAAAGAGTTCTTTTTCGGGTTTAATTTTAATTTTCATGGGAGTCTCCTATTATAAATCGATTTAGGAGCGTGAAACGTATTTTAAAACTCTTTGAAATAGACGTTAATCTTTCCTATGACTATTTTCTTTAAAGTTTGTTTTCGTCTAGTGAGACATTTCTTAAATTTCGGGCTAAGAAATAATTATGGTGCACCTGGGTAAGCGCAGATCGTGGAGTTGAGCAGCAAGAAGAATGTGTGGACCGCTGCATTGCAGGGGTGAAATTAATTTAGTTTTGTGGCTTTGTTTCAATTGCTCTAAAAAGCCATGCAATATTCTCCGGTGATCGTTTTGGCTTTTCCCAGAGACATCCTGAGAACGAATACATGACCATCCCAAACACAGCGGCCATTGCTTCTGAATACTTCTCTACCCACTTTTTCCCTCTGATTGCACCGTTGCTTCCATTCAGAGAATACTCGTTTCCCCAATGACTGTAAAACATCGTAAAAAAGCTGTTGAATTGCGACAACACACTGACGAACAATGTTCATTAGAGTGGCTCATCCATCGCACCTTTAATTTCCATGTAAATTGTAGCGGTCACAATCTACCGACATAATTGAAATCTAAGCTTTTTCGTGTAACTGCAATCGGCGATTTCTACAATTTCTTCTTCGGTGGTAATGGTATTGAACGCTCAGGATACGAACCTGAGATTCGACTGCGTTTGCAATCGGCTACAAGTGAGTTGTGAAGCAAACTAAGTACCGCATCCAAGATTTTTTAATCCTGGTTTTCTTGACTACACAATACTTTTTATAGACCTAATTTTATATATGAGCCTAAGTTAAATGTATAATAAGTTAAAGTAAAAATTTATCAAAGGAAATGTCGCTGGTGATGGAACGCGACACAAAATTCTTCACATGTAAATATTTGAATACATTTAATAATACTGTTGAAAACGCCGGAGAGCTATCATTCAATCTTTATACCTTCTCAAACAGTTTTATTAATTTTTTTCGGATGACAAACTCTGGATTTCTTCTCTTGACTCAAAAAAATATAATATTTGAAAACCTTATCGGGAAGTCTTATAGTATGCCGTGTACTAGATAATTCTTAAACTGCGAATGGCAGTTTATGGACCTCATATTTGTTTCATGTTACATTCGGTCACAAATTAAATTTTTAGTTTCATCAGTTAGTGAGTGAAAAACTGGGTCATAAAATTATTTTTATAAGTATTTCAAAGTTATATTATGAACGCTGAGTCTGAATTTCATAATAGTTGAGGTTGGCCGTGTTTGTTAAAGGAAACTGTCGGATGAAATTTGCTAAAAGCTAATTGGATGTAACGTCAGATTGTGGTCGTAAAACTCATACACGTAAAAGTGTAATAATAACGGTGAAATACAAATTACGTAGGCTAAGGATAACATAATTAGTCTGTATGAATATTGCATCGGCTCACTTTTATTTCGTTTGCTAATTGCACAGGCAAGACCACGTGGCGAGGATAACTTCACCTAATCGTTGCTTGCGCAAAGAAACGTGAAAACCGTTGAAAGTTAGCTTAATCGTGAGGTCATCTAAACGCCTACTAATAAGTTGAGCAAACATTGTTGAGCAGCCCTCGTTATTAGGACGGAACAACGGTCGCCTCGGGCGGGCGCAGTGGACGGGTCTTCAGTTCAGCCCTAATGAAGTTTCCCCTGCCCCTGCCCCTGCCCCTGCCCTTGCCCTTGCCTGTGCCTGTCCCTGTCCTGGTCCCTGCTCCTGGGAGGGGGAATTTGAGACGCGTTTGTAAAATATTTGAAAGGCGTTCCTATATACTTGAGGGCTTTATTTGCTCTCATAAAAGGAGGAATTGGATTTTAAAAACTCCATTGTGAATGCTATTGGAGCTAACTGCAATTTAAAATTATCCCCTCCTCTTTTCACCTCTTTCTCCTTTCGTTTTTGTACGCGCTCTGTCGTTCCCCGCTTATTCCCCTTTGCCCCCTTCTCCGCGGAGCCTATTCAGGGTAATCTTCTTTATCACTAATTCCAACCCTTGCATACCTGCAGTGCCTAACGCTAGCGACGAATTCCTATCAAGGCAGAAAATCGAGTTCCCTTCATTGACTAGTAGAAGTTAATTATTTCCTTGGAAATATCCCGGGTGAATCAAGAATAAAACATTGAGAGGGAGAGTGCCACATTAAAACAAAAACAAAAAATCATTTGTGTGTCACATAATCTGAATGTTGATTACATTTGGCATTTGTGTTTCAACTTAAAAATAAATGCGCGGACTCGTGTTTCCTTTGGCATGATATCATACAAAATTGCAGTGTTTGTGCATAATCATTCATCTGGCAGATGACATAATCTTCCTTGCTATTGATAAAAGTTTTAAAATGGCTGTCGTAAATTTCAAACTTTAGAAAAACTGTCCAGTTTGTAAGTAGAGAACTTTATACGGTAGATCAACGCTTACGTTTCCGCGTCTAAAGTTAGTAAAATTTTATTATTTACCTATATATTTCGCTATAAAATGTGTTTTTGTTACCAAGTACCGAGAACGAATTAATTCTACGTACATATAAAAATAATTGCCTCGGTTTCGGATTTCGTCGATCGCATTCTGACGTATTATCGACGAAAACCGAGGTTACGATGTATTTACTATTATGAAGGCCGCTCAAGAAACTCTCGGAAGCCGCTCGTTCCCCTCGTTCTAATACATCCATGTGATTTTCCAGCACGTTTCATGGGCTTTTTCTACTGAAACACTTCAGACTGTCTGCGGGACAAGTAAGAAGAAGCACGGGGTATCGCTTGATGGGGCTCCAGCTTATTTTAACATATTTCTCCAGATGCATTTGAACGGTGTATCTCAACATAGATCCCACGCCCCATGTGGAGGTGAATTAATTTTTAAGGGGACGATTCAGAAAATATTTTTAAAACCCAAACCCCGTGTTACGATCTTTAAGTGTTGAACTTTCTATAGAGTCACGTCTGAAAGAACTAATATAAACTACAATTTACTCTAATAAAGTAACTGTGCATACTGTATTGGACTGTACGGAGTGTATCACTCTAGCCATCTCACCTTTAGGAATAGGAAACACTTAAAAGTAATACTGACAAAATTTGAGCCCAATATGAAATTTATCTGCAACAAGCTTCGATCTCAAGGGCTCACTACTCCTCAAGTAAGCTCACATTAAACCATGAACTTGTTAAAAATAGAAATAATAAAGATAAATATTTCATAAAAAAATTTTGAAATTGAAATTTAGGAATCTATTATTTTGTGTTTTGAAAATTTGTGAAGAAAATATTCCTGAAATAGGTGCACTTTATCACCTGAAAAATTGTTCGATAGCGTGTGGGGTTTTTTCAGAGAGTGAAATAGTCAGTGAATCGAAGAGTGGATGTCATATGGAATATTTGCCATTAGTTTCTTGTTTGAATATACGAGGGCTATTTTCAAACTACGTGCCAATAGTTATTTAAAATATAACAGACATTTCATTACAGATATAATTATTACCTTACACCTCTGACAACGTCTTCCTATAATTACCTAGTTTATTGTATAAATAAATCATATTAAAATAATTTTTCCAAGTAAATCACACTTTCGGATAAACAAATGATATATTTATTTATTTGTATTCATAAGATATTCACCCCGTAACTCCTAATAAATACTACAATACAATAAATGACAGAGCTTTTAAATCTACGTTTATGTACTTCCTCTACATTTTCCACCAATTTGATAACGTTGAAAATCGTTGTCACCCACGTAATAATAATTTTTTAAGTATAGGAGAGATTTTCTCAATTTATTATTTGAAAAGTAAAGACAATTAAGAATATGGTAAATATCACTCTATAGTCCTGTCCAAGGCGATTAAAAGGTTTGACTCTCATTACAAATTTTTGAAAACCTACTGAGTGCTATTATTAATTTACTCCGGAAATGCATTAAACTCTCACAAACTGGAACAAAATATAATCCGACATTTTTAATTTTATTAAAAATTAAATGGAATATCGTTTATCTCTAAAGTTCCTAAACCACTTTACTGAACTGAGAGCATAAAATTTCAAATAATAATTTTTATTCATGGTCATGAATGCTTAGCGGTTCCACGTTTTTGTTGCTTTTTTTAAAAAGGGAGATTCTTTTAGTATAACGCCCAATTTGTTCTGTATCCAAAGAAGAATACGAAAAGTATTTAAATATACTTTATCTAAGGCTGTGATACTCGATCAATGTTGTTACATAATCTGATAGATTTAGTATATTAAAAAATAATGGTATATATTGACAATTTGATAAATACTAGAAATTAAAACCAGAGAGTTTCAGATAAATAATGGAGAGATGTATTGAATGCCTGTGCATGAAAATATTACCATGGAGTTTAAAAGATACAAAGACAAAAATATTATATTAATTCAAAGAGTTACGTGAATGAATATGTTAAGAGATAAGATGGAAATATGATTTATAATGTAGTAAAAACAAATTTGAGTACTTCAGTAGCAATAATGTGATGATTTATTTGAGCGATATAACGATAAAAATAGAACTTCCCGTTGTGCTGCCAGAGTTGGGGAAAATCTTGCGAGTATTGTCAGACCTGCGAAAGGACAGCCGCAATGGAAACTGTCTTCTCCGCTTCTTCTTTTTCCCTTCTCCAGACTTTCCACCCTCGTCCTCCCTCTCACCCTCTGCTCTGGCGCCTGCTGGTAACTCTATAGAATCGGAGCTGTGTATATACAAACACGTAAACTGTGTTGAAAAGAACAAATTCATAATGCGCCTTTCTCGCTCTGTCTCCGTCCCACCACTTTGAAAATTGATTTAAATGGTTTAGGGTTTTTATTCTCCCCTCTCCGCGGGCGTGGAGTGGGAGGTCGTATTATTCCCTCTGCTTCCCCCGTGTCCCGTCCACAATAACGCCACCTAATTGAGCGGTGAAATTGGAGAAGCATTGTAGAGAGGTCGCATAGAGCTCTTTGCGCTGCTTCGAGTGCGAAAAAAAAAGCGGGCCTAGCCGCGTGTCGCCAATTGAGAAGACTGGACTTCACTGCTCTTTCCGCTGGTTCTCCACGCCCCAATAAATAATATTCACTACGGTTGCTTTCTAACTCAACTCTCGGCCATTGTTCCGTACGTTGGCGAGGAAAACAACGAAGCGAAAGAAGGAACTAATGTTTCCGCTTACACGGAACTGGCCGAGTGCCACAGATAGATGACGAAACTTTCAGAATTCATCAGCAAATATGGCCCAATGTCCTCCTACATGAAAGCAATTTCTATATACGGAGAGTATTTGCTTTCAAAAATGTATAACATAGTATAGTAAACAATTCGTTGCCGAATAGAATAATTCAAAGTTAATTATTAATGACTGTAAATGCTATAGTATTTTATGCTATTCTTCTTTAGTTAAAAGCTTTGAGTTTCTTTTCTCCAAGAAAGTCTAGTATTACACATGTCGAAATTTAAACAGATTTAATTTACAGTAGTTTATTAGTCGTGAGGTAGTTCTCGTCTGGAAATACAAGGCTGTGTGTAACCATCTAATGAGAACTAATACCTACGTTCAACTCATGATTTGTTTGCCATTCGTTGCGTTATAGATATTTAATTGAGATCAACGACGTTCATTACGTCGTGAGCGCGTAGTTGAACCAATAAGTGAAATGAAACAAATGATGCTATGAAATATGTGTTACTGGAATTTTGGTGCGGTTTGTCGCAACTGAAACTGAACGTAACGGAATAAATTAGTTTGGAGAGAACTGAAAATAGGTGAAAGTTGTCAAAAATAAATACGTCAGTAAGGTTCATACAGTGAGACTAGATTTTTCAGCTATTCATATTATGAATATTCCATATGACTAAAACCGTCAACCAATGATACAATTATTATTCAATCCATTTGGTTGATGTTCCAATAAATTCAAATTCAATACATAGAAACTGTTTCTGTAATTTGATGTAAAATATGCAACATTTTACTTTCGTTTCAAATGATTTTTTTTAGAAAGTGCGTAATTTTTTTATCTCATAATTTTTGCTCCCTTGTGCATATGATTTTGTAATAACGTCTAAAACAGTACTTATTTAATAATATTCAAGGAGCAAAGAGTTATAGATTAGAAATACCTTGATATTTTGATACAACTTAACATCAGGTTGATAGCCCTGTTTTGAGGAACTAAAATTCGTCGCAAATAATTACGTAAATAATAAGTAAGTTTCGAAATACGTATTGTAGTCTTGGTTTGTGTTAATTAGGGATTTCTTTATTTATTTTAGCTACATTGTTTTGGTATTTTAGCATTTTATTTAACAGAATAATATTAATACAAATTTAATTAAATTTTTTAATTGAAAGCAATGAAATATTTCTCCCAGGGTAGTATTTCGTGGGACAATATAGGTAAAAGTTCGAGTTGCAAATATGGGATCAAGTTCCTGCAATCAAAAGTTTATTTTCACTTATCTGGGGCCCAGAATGTAATATAATTTCTACCCTTCCTTCGATTTCCGCAGGTCACTTTCACAACCACAGACGGTAAACAATAAAACACTTTTCCCTGCTTTTAATTTTAATTTAACTTCACTTATAAATACTCCTTTCGTCATACAAGACTTCCAAGTAGTTCCGCAGTAAAATTTCAATTGTCTCCTTTCTGGGTCACGACTTCACAACTATTATTTCCGTCCCAATAACATTTCCTCAATTCTTACATATTTAAATATTAATTCGTCCGTTCTCCTGGGACAGCATACCGCGACTCTAGAAATCTTAAAATATACTGCGTAGATTGGTGTACGCTCTGCTACTGTTGTTACTGTCCAGCACACTCGAGAAAAGAGCCGCCCAGTCATAAATTATGTCAAACTTCCCCTTTTAGACCTTTGAACAGCCCTCTTACAACAGTTGGCAAAGACGCTACTCAGCCAAGACGATTTATCTTGTGCCTTCTCAATTTTTCCTATTACGATATGCTAGACTGAAATGGAGAGAAACATAAAGGATTATAATTATTTTTATTGTGAAACTAAATTTTTAACATATATTAATAGTTACAGTGTCAGAAAATCACAAAAAATAATAAAATTTTAAATGGATTAAAGTCGTTTCTCTGACTCATGACTATAAAATTTTACAGGAGTTTACAGACGAACATTCAGTTGTAAAAAATTCGCATACTTAATATTTATAAGTAAATGTTTACATTGCCTTGTAATTGGCTGTAATTGTTGATGCTTACCTTCCCAGGAGACCTATTAAATATAAGACTCAAACAGTTTGAGGGTCTGCTCATCTGGTCTGGCAATTAAATGTTTATACGTGTCACCGTAATTATAAAAATTTTCATATTTCTTTCAACAAAATTTAGTATTCCTAATTTTTAAGCCGGTGACTGTCAAAATATTAAGCGTTTTGAAAAGAGACTTGTCAAACTACGTCTAGGATTACGCGAAAAGAAAGAAAGAAGTGTATCTACAAAAAAAGTAAGTACATGCTAAATACATCGAATTTTATCAGACAGTATTGAAATAATATAAATCATAACGACCCAGGAAGTCCAAATAAGATATTTACTAAACTACAATGATTCATTTTTAAACAAGAAGTTTAGTCTTTATATTACTAAGAGACATTAAGAATATAAAATTTACAATTTGTGAAATTACAGATTCAACACTCTTGAAAAAAGAGCTATTATTAAATTTAATTTAAAACATACAAATATCTCTGGTCTGTATGCCAAAGAATGCCCTACGAACTAAAAATAAACGAAGGATAACACTAAGCCAATAAACCGTTAAACGTTGAGCGGAACTTTTTGAAGAGCTAATTTATTTCTGGTCCTGAATAAGGTTTGAATTGTTGTCGTCTTTAACATTAATTGCATTATTGCAGGATCTAAATGCAACATTTCAGTCATCAATATAAAAATAAATTTCCTCTCTTCCAACTTTTTTTTCACTAACCTAATCAATATTTTAAGATAAAAGAATAATTTATGGAGAATTTGTAATTTCTTCATTAAATATTTCCTTATGAATTCTGTGTCCAATGACAATTATATACTATATGTTAAATGCATTCGCTCCCATTAGCTCTTGTTCCTTACATGAAAAGTAAGTTTTCTGCCGCAACTGTATGCCGTACGAAATAATACCAATTTAATAAAAAATGGCAACTGTAGGACTCTACCTATTTATTAAATTCTAAAAAGCAAATATTGAAATTCTGAGTTCATTATTTCTACTCTCTTTTTTCAACTCTATCACGCCCCCCCCCCTCTCTCTCTCTCTCTCTCACACACACACACACACTTTCTCCCATGAATTTCATTATATATCAATTGCTTTGCAACAGTTTTTAAACGTCAAACGATTGTTTCTGGAAAATGATCACAGATTTAGAATTCAACCTTTAATCTTTTAATGTTCAATATTTCTGTTTTCATGACACAGTTTGTTGTGTGAACAACAATTCATCTCATATTTCTAAAAGTTACTCATTTTGATTTACTGTTTGTTTATGAAATTTTAACACTAAAACGAAGAGATTAAATTCATAATCGTATTGATGTTATATTATAGCTCAGTACTCAATATGGTTTTTGAACGTGATTTAATGTTTTCGATTTTTTTGGCTTAGTTTTAATTGGTTTGGTTAAATAAATGCGTTTATAATCTCACATCTAACAATAGATTATTGGATTTTATACGTAAACAGATAAGTGCAAATAATATTAAAACTTTAATAGCTAATAATTTTAAAATAAACAAAAGGTAAATGTTTTTTATCATTTATCAATCTGAGACGGAGATAATTTTCACATTTTATGTTTGTATATAAGCCTGGTACTTTTCCGTCGTTGTATGAATATTCATTGACGTCGCAATTTCTATTAAAAATTATCCATACCATTTGATTTCAGTCACAAGTAGTCCTTTGTAAAAAAATTATTTCCGTACTCTATCATTTACATTTCATTAAATGTTTATTCATAAGTTATATTTAAAGTAAATATTATTATTTTTGACATAATTCTCTCAAATTAGTGATATGAAAATTTATCCTTAGGCACAATGTTCTCCTCACACTCAATTGCATTTCGATTTAAATCTTAAAACCGTTATGGCTCAGCTTTAGTTTTTAACTTATTACTATTTTCTATTTCAATTATCAACTTAGACATTAGCTGTATTTAACACGAATAAACAATAAAATAAGATTACTATTCATGAATAGATGAGTGCAGGTGTTTTCCAGGTATTTACTTATATATCCCGGTAGAGTTTTTAGGCCGTATCCCCCCTTCCTATGTTATTAAAGGTGAGTTTCCCGTTTCAAAAAAAGCGAAACACTGGGTAGGACCCTTAAACTATAGCTCGTGGGTCCTAATTCAACCCTTGGCTACCTTGCTCTACCATCCACATCCCCCGTTTTTCAAATCCCTCCTTATGCTATTAAAGTTGAGTTGCCTATTTCAGATCACCCTCATGTTACCCAAAAAAGAAGTTATACACAAAAATCATATTGAGAAACGCTATTAATCTTATTGACCCCGAAATAGATTTGCTAACGCAAATATGAACTGTTTGTGCATATTTTCCTATTTTCACCAACGTCCACCCCCGTCCCTATAGGTTCATTCGTATCCGATTAACCACAGTGTTACTTTCTGAGTTACTAGCAATGTATACAAAATTTGGTCGAAATCACTCTACTCGTTTATGATCGTATTCACAATAATTCCCCGTCAACTCCATTCCTAGCATAACATAAGTTGTACGATGAATGTCAGAATTAAGCTTAGCGACTTTCATAACCCCGAAATAGACACAAATCTCCATTACTTTCGAACTACTATCTTTCACATCATAGGACTGAAATACAGCTTAAGTTGCTTGTTGAACATCATAAATAAACTCAGTGATTTCCATAGTCTTGAAACAGGTTCTAATCTCTGTTGTTTTCACGTTATTTATATGCAACACTCCTTCACCTCCACCCCTGTGGGTGTTCCCCTCGAATGACGAATGGGGTTGAGTTTATACAGAAATAACAACGAGATTCATTCTACGCAAATTTAACGTTTTATGCTTGTTTAAAAGTTTTCATCCCCAGAATTAGGAGCGCTTCGAAAGGCTGACAGAAAGCTTTACGGGGGTGCGCACAGTAACTCACAAGTATCTTCGCAATCGAATGAATGGAACAGGAGTACATAAGGGATAAATAAAAGTACATTCACTTAGGTATTCACTGAATGGCCAAATTATTATAAACACCTAACTGAAACCCAGTGTTGTCGTCAAAGGGAAAGATAGCTATAAAATGGGATGCAGAAGTGAATCGTCAGTTGAACTATGTTTTTTTACCAATGATATGGACAAAAGATGTGATTTGACTGTGTTCGAATGCGGGATGGTCGTAGACACTCGAAACAATATCAGTAAAATGGCTTCACTTGTGAAGTGTTCGATAGCTGAAGTTATTAAAATTTACATAGAGTGTACTAACAAGTAGGAAACCGGGTCTTAACGTCAGGCTTGTGGTCATCTCAGGCTACTCAATGTTCGAGCTGAAAGGAGACTTACCCGAGCTGTCGAGGGAACAGAAGAGCAACAGTACGTTAAATAGCGGAGAATCTTAGTCAAGGACTAACTGTGAGCGTCTCTGAACGTACTGTTCGCCACACATTACACCGTATGGGCTATGGAAGTCGACGACTTGTTCGAAAGCCTCTACTGTCTGCCTTGAACAGGAGCAGACGTCTTTAGTTCGCAAAGGAACACAAGGATTTGACAGCAGATGACTAAAAAGGGTCATGCGGTGTGACGGATCTCGATTTTAAATGCACCATGCTGATGGCAAGGCTCGAATATAGAGAAAACAAGACGAAAGGATGGACCCCAACTGAAGTGTCACAACATTTCAAGCTGGTTGCGTCAATATTATGGATTGGGAGATCTTTTATTGCCATGGTGTGGGGAAAACGTCAGAATGCTCAAAGGTATTTAAGTATTACCGCAGATCAAGTATATCCTGATAAGGTAAAGCTGTAGTATGTCAGCGATGGATACTTCCAGCAGGACAATGCTTCTTTTCATAAAAATGGAATTGTCCTCATATGGTTCGAAGAGTATGACGAAGACTTTACCTTGCTTCGTTGGCCTGCACAATCATCAGATATCAATCCATTGAGAATTTACTGGATGATATCGAACGGGGAATCAGTCAGCTGGATCCAGTACCATCAAATCTTAAGAATATTGGAAAGTGCAGTTCATCAGATATGGTCTCAAATTCCTCCTACCACCTATCAAAATCTCATTCAACCCATGTCCAGAAGAATTTCCTTCTATCAAATTGCATGGCACAGTTTTGGAATATGAAAAGAAACATAAAATAATGGTACTTTACTGGGATTCAAGGCTCACTTATAGAGCACACATCGAGCAACTGTTGATTGAGCGCCGAAAAAGGTATTTATTGTTAAGCTGATAGCCGGGAAAAATTGGGGTGCAAAAAAGATCTTATGCATAATGTATATGGGTTATGATCAGATCTAAAATAGAATACGGTTCTCATATCTACGGTACGGCTGGAAAGAGAACTTTAAGCAAATTAAGCAGCATCCATAACGACGCTCTGAGAGTGGTAACGGGGTGTTTCAAGACCACCCCCATCATAAGATTTCTGAAGGAGCAAACGAGATCGCACTGTCCAAAAGATGGAAATTAAATATGTTAAGTTTTGACTTTAAGTCCTTGGAAACGGTAAATCCTATTATTAGAGACCTCATCAAAACTCCATCATATCCTATGAAGGATCCACCAAGAGAGCGAACACCCTTTTACACCGCGGTAAATAGGATAATGCAGAAGTAAGGTATCAACCCCTTCAAAATAGATCACAACTCAACGCCGGCGGCCCCATCATGGGAATGGGGGAATTTTGCGATAAACACTGAGCTGCGGGATATGAACAGTATTCAGCGCACCGTTTACTGGGCTGAAAAGGTAAAGAACACTTGTTGAAGACTTGGATTCCCTAGAGCTATCTACGTAGACGCCTCGATGCCGCGTTGGCAGCGTCGGTTGTGCCACTGTTACAGCAAACCTTCATCATCTTCAACCATCATCAACAATAATGCTAGTGTGGCTACAGCGGAACTCTTCGTCATCCAAGAGGACTCTTCGCAAATAACATCATTTTGACAGACTCGATAAAGGCGATAGAAACTAGCCAACAAGGCGGTGAGAAACAATTTTATGAATGAAATACGGGAGTGTCTAGTAAAGGAGAAGATATTAAGTGATGGATCCCAGCGCATGAAGGCATTGAGGGGCATGATAGGGCAGATCAACGGGCGAAACGGACAGCCAACTCACACAGTCTCACAGCCCAAGAACTACTGAAGCAGCAGATACACCGGGAATACATGGGCATGTTCAAGCAACAGCTGCAAAAAGGGGATCGTCAAAAAAAGAGGTGAAATTAGAAACTAGAAACATGTAAGGCCAGTCTCGGACTCATTACATTGGACAACATTGGCAATTATGAAATTGTCCACGTCAAAGCTCTTACAAGGAGTCAACAGGTGTTGGTATCAAGAGCACAGTTAACACACTCATTTCTACTTTCTAGGGCAGCCCAACCTATATGTGAGGGACGCACTGCGCTCCTATCCATTGCTCCACTTTCATTTTGCGTGTCCCATATACAACAAGATAAGAAATACCACCATGCCGCTATTCACCGCGGAGGATCTCTACACCAACCCCGAAGCTATTCATGCTTCTGGAATTCCTTGTTGAAGAAAGTTTGTTCAAAATTTTATAATTATAAATGTTATTAATTAAAATTATGTAAAAGTTACGTGAAGTCACTAATGACCTACATGTCAAAGCGACTTAAAAATTGAATTTTTTTTAAAAAAAAAGTATTGTGAGCAAATGGTGGCCCAATATTGTTCATAATAATTTGACCACTCGGTGCGTATAGATTAGACTTCATTATATTCCAATTCCTTCCATAATGAATAATAAACGGAGTTTCAATTAATGAAGACAACTTATTGCAAGGTATGGTGATAGGTAAGTCTATTTGTTATTCTTTAAATTTATTCTTTTATTTTATAGAAAGTGGATTTACGAGTTTCTTCAAAGATGCGTTACTATTAGACTTTCAAGATCAATTTATGGCATGATCTTAAATTTAGCCATCAATGACAGAAAGACTGTTAGTTAATTGACATTTTTATGGTGCTTGAGCAAATAAATAACAGCATGATAAAACAAAAAAAAGCAGAGACCGATCCGGGGGCAACATTACTCATTTTCTCTCCCCCTACCCCCTATAGCAATTTTTCCGGGAGAATTAATATTGAAATACGGAAGGCCTCCTCCTCCGCTCTCTGGATCTGGATCTGCTACTGGACAAAAGAAAGAATATATTCAAAATTGAAAATAACGCACGTCTTAAAAGACATTTCTTACTTTGGGACGGAATATGCAGTTGGGTCATGGCGGATTACTTGAATAACGATGGCCGAAATTATCCATCCAGGGTGCGTAAAACAAAACCACTTCAACCTATTCGCTAACAAAGGTCGGTTGCAATCAGCAGGCTTATACAACGTAATCAGCGCATTTTTTAAAAAGCACTTGGCAAACGTCAAAGAAACGGGATTCAATTATTTGAATATATTCGCGTTTTATGTTTTATTTCCGTCGCGGATTAATTACGCCTTTATTTGCCAGTTTCAGGCGGAGAGAATATGATATATAATCTTTTAACGAACTACAAAACGAATCAAAGAAATTAATGAATACAATATTACTCACAAAGCCATAAGCACGGCTAAATGGATAAAAGTAAAGCCTGGGCGCCGATCCCCGTTCTTTTTTTGTTATTATTATTATTATTAAAAAGTGAATTACGAACCCAAAAAATTAATCTTCATTGCGTAGATATTTTCTCATTACAGAACTTCCACTATCCGCATTAAAAAACATTATCCGGCGTTTTGTATTAACCTCGCAAGTGCGGATGTTTATCACATCGGGCATTGAATTAAATATACGCGTATGTTTTTATCTCTAAGCCACTGCACGTCACGCTGATAAAATAAAACCTTTTTATGATAATCTATTTGAATACGGCTTTAATTACATTTCCAGTTTAAAACGCGCATTCGAAACGTTGGGCTTAAGCTTCAATTATGTTCATTTGCATAAAACATTAGTTTTTCCAGCGATTCTTTGTATCGTGAAAGCCGGCCTATGACACCTCCACGTCGGTAAACGTCAGCTATATACTTTTTTAATTAAAATTATCGTATGATATATTCAATTTGCGGGTTGTCTTCCCAGATGGTGGTTCTCCCCCCACCCTATTTTAATAAATTAATTGTTTAGATTTGCGATAACCTCTAATGATGCCAAATTAATTAGCATCTCATTTGGCTGAGCGCTTCCGAGTCCCAGAGTCGCGTTATTTACATGAGGGCTGTCCCTTTACAGATGAATGCGCCACTAATGATCGCTTCACAAAGCCCTTTATAAATAAAACAAACAAGGGTGGCCACGACCTCAAGCAATATAAATGGCCTAAATGCGGGCACGTGTTGGAACAATGGAGTCGTCGTTAAGACTCCGGAAACGTCGCTCTACTTCCCCAGTCTCGCACGACAACGAACGCTTTCACTCAACTCGCTATTTGCGCTCTTTCCTCTGAACCGATCCAACAATGCTCGCGCTGTGCCTTTTTGTAAACTGGCTGCAACAATAGTCTCAGTAATTAACGAAAAGTAAACGACGGTGACAATAAATCGAGGAGCTCAGGGAAAAAAAAACAATCCAAAGTCCAAGCCGTACGCTCAAGAATGTGTAGCCAATTTGGAATTTAGCTGATGTGTTTCCGTAACGTATCATTACTGGCAATTAACTTAAATCTTCACTGATTAACTGCTAAAGATCCGTATACTGTATACTACCAACTACAAAAATGATTCACTTATCTTCAACAGTCAGAACTTTTCAAGTATACCTCAGGAATCAAACTACGGTTGATCCAATTTAAAAGGAGAATGCAAATCAAAATGAGGCAACTTTGGTTTAAAAACATGATTGTGGAATATCTAAAACTAGAATGATAAAAAATAAATTTTTAAGGACTATCCCTACGACAAATCAAACGGTTAGTTCCTAACAGGATGTCACAGTTTCACATCACTGATGCAGGGCCGTTATTGATTACTCTGCGGAGTTTGACAGACTCGAATAGAAACGTGATATAATCTGGTTTGATAGGGCCGTAGTCTCAATAATTTTTAAGTAACCGAAGCTAGAGACTGAGAATTCCCGCAAATTTCGCTCAAGCTGAATGGCCGAAGTGAAGTTCTTCACGGTAACTTTAAGGGTAAATGATTTAACAGCTAGGTTAGTCCAACAAAATTAAATTTAACAATGAAAATAAGAATATTACGACGTTGCATTCCTTTCGTTATTTCTGACTAACCTACTGTCTACTCATTTATTTTCAAATAAGTCTTAATTTCTCTGTTAATACTCCCCATATTGATTGCGAGACTCACCTGACTATATTGGGAATGCCTCGTATTCTCTCTGGTTTACTCAAAGTTCTCACATCCCGACGCACTTTCACCTATTTAGGACGTGTATGGACTGGGGTCGAAGACCTTGGGCATACGGTAAGAGTTATCCGCTGTCGAGACACGGAGAAGTGAATGCTGCGACCCCACAGAAAACGCGTCCCCCGTGATTCGGAAGAGAATAGTACCCAATAGCACGACCTACCTGATACAGGTTTTCTCGGCATTTCCCTGCATCTCTTTAGGTGTTTAGAAACACCGACAATAGTCCTTAAACTATAGCCCGGAGGCCCTGCTCGACCCTTGGCTACCTCGCATTACCTTCCTATTATATTAAAGGGGAGTTGCCTGTCGCCCTCATGTAGCCTGTTAATAAAAAAAACAATTATGACGTTTCTATGTTCATATGGTAATTTGGCTCATCTTAATTTTCATTATAAATCAAGACTGCAATTGTAATTTCCCAACCATAAGAAACAAACTAAAAACTGATGGCATCTGACCGGCGTTGAAACGTCGTCTTACTCTTTTTTTACCCGGTTGGAATCCCGAATACTTCTTGACCATATCAAACAATTAAATCGTAATATTTTAAGGATCAGTTTTTTCAATTACAGTATAAATTTAACTGCTAACGGTGTATAACTCTTGGTTTTAATCAGTCTCACAATTTAATCAACCAAAACTGTATATAAATTTAGATTAGAATTTTTATTTAACTTTGAAGGAGCTTTCAACATATGTTATAGCCATCTACAATTTAAAAATTAATTGAAACATAACAATTATATAGAATTTTACAGTTATACTTGACCATTTTTGTTGTTTTGGACTTACACTTGTTCTACAAGATTGAAAAGTCGATACTAAATTTTATATATATATATATATATATATATATATATATATATATATATTGTAGCAGATCCGTCGTTCCTCCGTATTCCAGGATTTCTTAATTCCTTTAGGGCGCCAGGTATTTTTCATAAAAACACCAAAAATTGATTTTAATAGTTTTAATTTCAATCAGAGAATGAAAAAAATTATATCTGCAAGGCGTGGTCATTCTCTCGTCGTCCCGCCGACACAACCTGCTTCTCCCATCACCCCATGACACGACTCCTCCCTCCCTTTGCAGACCACCCAACGTCTCGCAAGACCACATTGTTGGACCGGGTTGCGTCAGTTCCTCAACAATTGCAACTCGCAAGCTGGCCTGCATTGTTCTTTGTAACTTTTCATGTTATATATATTGTGATAAAAAAAGGCGGATTTTGTGATGTTGTGGCGTTATGAGGCGCAGTTCGGCCAACAACAATGGCTAGTCGGCTGAAAGATGGTGATTCCCCGCGGGAGTGTCCCGCCGAGCGTGTATAAAAAATGACGATGGTGAACCCCTGCGGGAAAACCCCGCCAAACGAGTGTAAAAAATGAGGGCGGGGAACCCCGAAATTTTGTGAAATAGGGAATTTCCCGTCGGAAGATTTAAAAGGAAAGCCGATGGGTGGCTCGGCCGCAGAAGGCAGGCGAGTGGAGCAGAGGACGGACGTGGACCGAGCAGATACGGAGAAGTGAGACGAGTGGAGGAGAGGACGGACGAGAGCAGACGTGTCCAGACGTGATCAAATCCTGCAAGACGCCAGAGAGACGCACAAACATTCGAGAGGTGGATGTTTGTTGGCCCAGTAATTGTGGGTAAGCTATAAAAAAATTGTGAAACTTGCTCATTGCTCTGGATAAATAATATTTAATGATTTTTCTTTCTATTTTCAGCTTCTGCATACTCCATCTCTTGAGAGACCCAAAATCCCCTGAGATTAAGCTCGTGTATTCACTTTAAATTAATAAATGAAAAATTTTAAAAATTGATCATAATTTGTTATATCTTACAAATTTTTAAGAAAATTACTATATTATTATATGTACATAATTCTTGTAATATTATATTATGCACTTAATCTTAATAAATTATTTGTTACATTTAAATAGATTGACAGTCCGCAGTCAACCCGGTAGGCCCAGGTTACCGAATGGGCTGTAGAGCGAAAGAAGAAGCTTTATCCATTCATTATTATAAGTGGTGAGATTGTTATATTATTTTATTTTCTATGTCCGATAAAATTTCCTTCATCCGTTTCGGTTGGGTTTGTAATTCTTGTACGGATCCCAGTACTTCGGTCTGCAATTCTAAAATCGTACAAAGAGAGATCGATGTTCCATTAAGCACTTATGAGAAATTGAAATTCATCCATCTTTTGCACTTTATAATAATTGGTTTGTTTCTCTGGTTCCTCTTCAACTATCGATGCATTTATAGTAATAATATTTATTTCCATAATTTGCGACAGTAAGAAATGGGAAATCGTAAATCATATAATTAAAATATAACATATAATTATATTAAATAGAACTTATATTTTAATGTAACACGATTAATGTTAAACATCATGTTTCTTCCTTTTCCAAGGCTCTGCAGACCATTCAGGGGCTTGGCCTAGCGGGTCGACTGCGGACTTCCATCTTACATGACAAATTCCTAATTTGGAATGATTCGTGGGCAGGGTATTAATTTTCCAACAGTCTTAAATACCAATCTGAGTGATATCGACTGCACAAGCAAACATGTCCATGCCAGGATTCGGACCAGGGTCCTCTGGGTTGTGAGGCAGCGACGCTATACACTAGACCACACGAGGTCGGCAAACATTACGTTTACAGATATTATAAAGATACGTTATAATTTCTTTTAAAAGTCAACCATACAGTAGAACGGCTTTTAACAAGACTTTTTTTAGTTCTATTGCAAATAACTTATTCTCTACTTTCTTTCTTTATTCTGCGAGTTTATTTAAGTTTTCTTCCCTTCACATTTCGGTCATTGTCTGTGGCTCTTTTATTTGTCAGGTTTCTAAAATAATTTCTCTTACCACGAATGTTCGTGCCTGTTATTTTCTTTTGTCTGCATACTTATTTTCATTTCTCTTCACCAACATAATTACTTTGTATACATATAGAGCATATGCAGTCCGGATGGAATGTGATACAAAGGCTTTCTTACAAATTCTGCCCTTTTTCGTCCAATAATGACTCTAATAATAATTTTTTTGTATTAAAAGCAAATGTTTCATGTTGTATTTTTTCTCAGGAAAGTTTTGCAGTGTGAGTTATTTAATTAACACTGTAAACTGGCTTCAGTGAGTTTTAACGCTTTTATGTCGAGGGAAACGGATTGAACACATTTCCATTCCGGAATTAATCAATTAAACGTTAACATCATCACGGCATTTGCCATTTCCCCTGAAATATAAATAAAGTATTGATTTTCGCAGCACCTGTAACATTTCTGCCGCTGAGCCGAGTAATATGGCACGAGTGATCTGATTCTAGTCATCCAAGCGGACACGTAACGTAACATTTTAGAGCCTATTTGCAAACTAATGAGATACTCGGAGATTATTCCAGGGGCAGCTGGATAGCAGAGGCCCCTAAAGGCTCGGAGATTTGGGAACGACAGCTATCCAGGTGTGGGCTTAATTCGCACGCGCTGGTCATTAATTACTCTAATTAGTCGAAGCTCATCGTGGATGACCGCACACTCGTCCCCCCTCCACCAGATGGCCGCCATTTGCTTATCGCCAGAGGCATCGCCGCATTCGTCTCTCTGCTACGTCTGTTAACAAGTTTATTTTGCCAACAAAAAACACCCAACTTTCCGCCGCAGCGATGTTATCGGGAGCTCCTCCACGGGGCTTTTAAAACTTGTCGCGTGCGTGGCGTAAGGAATCCTGACTTCTCCAAAGTCCGACGGATACACACGCTCAAATTAGATACTCGCAGGCTCGGCCACTCTGCAACTAAATAAACAAAACGTTTTTCTTAAACTTTTTCGTTTGAGCAGCTACAGATTTAACAATCTTGCAAGTTTTGAACAATTTCATTCATGAATTTATTTTAAAAGTATTTCTAATATTCCTTTCTCCCACAACGTTTTGGTTTATAATTTGGTAGATACGGAAGTCAAATTATCTCATCTACCGTATCATAAAAATAATATTTAAGGTTACAGACAGCAGACAAATAGTCCTACAACTTCCGTGTCAAAATAACACTTCATCACTTTCTTTAAAGAAGCTTACGACAGTTTGTAATCAGCTGGAACCAATACATTACAAAATTATATTTACAAGATAACAGGAAGAACTCTCATGCTAATTACATAAAATCACTCGTACAAATCCCATTAACAATTTTTATACACAGCAAAAGATGTATTTAAAACGAATATTACTAAATATGTCCTCCAAAGATATACATTATTTCCACTTTTTTCTTTTTTATTAACAAATAATAAATATAATTAAAAATTTATAAAAAATAACGTACATAACATAAATATTTCTTTACATATAAGTCACATCTTTCAATTTTCAAAACGTAAATCAAAATTTATTCTTTACAATTTGATACGATTTATATAAAAAAAACACCGTTTTTATTCTTAACGAATTAAAATAAACATTTAAAACAATAAACATTAGATTGGTTTATGTATATATATATATATATATATATATATATATATATTTTTTATGTATATATATATATATTTTATGTATATATATATATATATTGTATATATATATATATATATATATATTTGAATCTATTTAACATATTATACTAGTTCAATAAACAATTTTAATTGTTGCTGTTGAATAATCAGGCTGGTCTGATGCAACCCTCCATCATGCGCAAGCCTTATCATTTCCGCATGACTAGCACGTCCCACATTCGTAATATCCTTATCGAATTCCACTCTTGTCCTCCTACTTCTGTTCTTGCCACACAATTCCCTCAACTGCGAATTTTACAGGACCCTCATGTCTGAAAACGTAGCCTATTATTTTATCCCTTCTCTTGGTCAAAGTTAATTATTTAAATCATATCTTAAATAGTATTATACGCTCTTCCAATTTTCCCCGCTTAACTTTATTCTGTTCATGGCCTTATCTCCTTCTTTTTATGTATAAATTCCTTGTGCTATATTCTAACATCATTCCAATAATCAGCATGTTTTCCAATTAATTGACAATTAAGTGCTAGATATTTTTACATATAAAAATCTTTTATCATAAATATTATCAGTTAACACAAGAACTGATCCAGTATATAGAAAAGTGCTAGATTTAGTAAGGCATTTACATTATTTTTATGGCAATAAATGCTTTTACTCGAATTAACACTAGTCATACTCACAAATCACAATTTTTACATTCTACTCTATATATACAATTCTTGCATTCCAACACATTTATCCTATCTTTCATATTATTGACAAAACTTCAAATTTTGTCTATTGGTCACAAGAGAATGTTTATATTACTTATAACATTCTTAATCAAAACGCTTTTTAAATACAATAAAATTAAGTATGACATTAACAATTTACCATTTAAAAATCTATACGAAATAGATTTTTATAGTTCTACTATATTTTGAAATATACCAAATCAATTTATTGTCCTTTGTCGTACTGATGGGATTCATGTTAGTTTTAAATATTATAATAATTTAAACTTAGCCAAAAATGTAAAAGAAAAATTAAGTGTTTAGAAAAACAAATATTGCATACAAAATTAGTTTTTAGATGACAAAGTCTGTTACTTCGGCAAGCGGATGTGAAATTTAGAATATATTTTGAATGGACATAAAACAATTTTAAAATCAACGTACAAAATGAACCAGTTGCGTCAAAAAATATTTATATGAATAAATATAAGTTTTCTTAGAAATTTTTTAAAATTTTAGATGAATAATGTAAATTTTAATCTATGATGAGTGAAATGTTCCCCCTTTTTCTCCTGTAAATATGTCTTAAATACATCCCGCCAAAAAAAATGAAATATTAAAATTTTTATTTCAGTTTAAAACTTTAGCTAACCGAAAATCATATTTGTAATAGGCAAAGAATATCTAGACTAATAAAGGTTTCCATATTTCAAATAGCTTACGACCTCATCAAGTCCAATTTCGGTAATGACATTAGATATACTAATTCTGCTATTAATGTTAAAGGAAAATAGTAATAATTTATTATAATTTATCTTTCGCTATTATTATAATTTGTTTGTATCGTTTAATGTAATAAAGTCACACTGCTAATTTTAAACGTCAACAATCCGCTCAACATTTTGCGTCCATAATGGGCAACGAACAAACAGATTTAGAAATGTTTCTTTTTGAAACTCTTGAAGTAAATTGTAAGTAATGTTTTCATATAATTGTATCCTAAATATCACGTCTGTAAAAACCTGCCTCTTTTGAATTTTTAGATGAACATCAATTTATATTTGAAGTAAAGAAAGGATACGTCATGCTGTTTTTATTCATATGATGTAAAAATTGATATTTGTTAAAATTTATTCATTACTAACTTGGCTGTTGTATTCATTTATGTAATTGAAGTCAGACTGTATTTAACTATTTATTCTTCATAAAATAGCAGATAGAACGTTTCTTTCCGGCAAGAATATGGATCATATTTCCTTCGGCGAAATTGGATTTCGAGGTCGTGGAAAATATAAAAAATTTACAAGTTCATTGAATTAAAAACAATTTTAATTATTATTTAAAATATTCATATATCTGTTCATTATAATGCATGTAATATTACTAATTATATAAGGCAAGTAGTAGTTTATGACCAATAACAGAGAGGTCAATAGTTATATTTTGCTTATCACACATGAATATTTAGATAAATAAGTTAGCCAAGATGTAAGAAATAATAACAGGTATCGTTCCATTCCTTACGATGGATTCAAATGAACAAGTATAAAACAGCAACATTGGTGTAGTTTAAATTTTTTTCCTGTGACATGTAATTTAATACTAATAATAAAAACTAACGACGTGGACTCTTGAGGCAAAATACCAAATTTCCATTCAAATAAATTCATTTTATAAGAAGAGCGTGAATTACAAATAATAATAATTCTTTGAGGAATGAATTTAACAATACGATTGTAGCGTAGTAAGACCGCTCCCAAATTGAATTAGTATTTTAGGACGAATCAGATTCAGAAAATTAAATAAGAATATTGGGCAGAGATGATTCGGATAATCCCAGGATTAGAAAGCCGTTAGAATGTTGCGAGGAAATGTGCATGCAACCTAGGTTCAAAGGATTAAAGACGTTTGTCCACAAGGGGCCTTTAACCCATGGAAGTTTCCCAAAAATTTCCCTTCCTTCGAAGGTGCGGATCCCGCGCTTGGCGATAAATTAATGACGATTCGAGAAGCCACGTTACGTGGGGTGGCGTTTTACCTTAGGGAAGGAAAAAGGAGAGATTGGCTAGGAGGTGATAACGTGTTTGAGGAAGGGTCGCTACAAACTTAACCTACCAGCTTCCACGAGAAATCTCCGGAAGGAAGAAACTTGAAGGGGAGTAGCCGAAACAAGAATAAAACAGGTTCGTCATTATAAACGTGTTCTCAGCTACCCGTTGTTGTTGCCCCACAGTAATTAACCCTCATAAATGACATGAAAAAATACCCTCAGCTAAGCCGTTGCTATTCATTATTTAATTCCTCATTAAATTCTACGTTTTTGGTAATATAGATAGTGCATACCAAACAAGGAAATTGTGTTTACATATTTAATTAAATAAATTATTTTCAAAAACACAAGTAAATTTTCTTAATAATATTTGAATAGTTAAACCCTATTTAATTTTACGAGATAGATTCAAATCCTTCGTCTTCAAGTATTGGAACGATCAAGTTGTTTTGAGAGCTCCGTAGAAGTGCGATAGTTATTTGACCTACACAAGCGGGAGTGCCCCGGCGTAAACTCCACTGATTGAAGAATCATATAATTAGTGATGTATTGTGAATCAGTGTAAAAGTTTCTAAGTAATAGCTACAAGATGCAATGCCTCACAGGTCAGACGCACTGGTCATGGACTACATCCCATCCATAAATAGATGAGTACCTAAATGCCATATCAAATATTATATGTCCAACAAAGATTAAATACATCTCAAGAATATCAAATAATATAATATGCATTTTCTTAATTAACAATAAAGATGTATTAGAATTGACAAATAAGCGTAAAGTATATAGTTACCAACAACTAAAAAGTAAATATTAGGCCACTTTTGACAAAGATGATAAGAATAATAGTATCACATGTTTATCCTATCATTCCAAACCAATTGATTATAAATAAACTCAGTAAATACCAAATAATGGTAAAATAACGGAATTAAAGGCAAGAAATTCGCTTACATTTTATCTTTCTTTGGAACATTTTACTTAGATCCAGAGCTTCTTTATAAACTCCCAGAATCGTTATTAATTTACTATGAAGGCACCAACTTTAGAATATATTTAGTTACGGTAACTGAAAACTGCTATGTATGCAAACTAGGTCACTTTGGTAGAGATTGCCCCCTGTAGGAAAAGGATTCAAACTCTACCCTATCTCTCCCAACAGCAGTGGAATCAGAAACCCAACAAAATACAATTGTCCCAGATATATAATATACATAAACAAGTGAGAGAGGGCTGAACAATAAAAATAGATGTTCCTCCCTTCTCGTTGCGTAATATTCCTATTCTTCTAATAAAGTTATTAGTCAGTGAAATACTCAAACTATAAAGAAGTCATGGAATCAATAAAGGATACCTTTGAAGCTAATGAACTCAAATCCTCCCTAAATTTCCAGCCAACCAAGGATCTTCTTCTCAACATCTTTGCAACAAAAAACCCTCCTAGTATTATCCAAGACTACAGCATCCCAGCAGATAAACTGTTAGAAATTTTAGAAGAACTGTACCCAATAATCAAAGACAAAGCAATCAGAGCCAATATGACTAGAGTTAAAAAAACTATTAAAAAACTAATTTATAAAGATTTATCAGAATATGAATACTCCTTATAACACCAATTTTAACATGCTTATCCTTCATTGGAATCTTACTGAGGAAAAATTCGATCTTTATTGAGTGAATCCTTGCTTTCTCAATTAATAGCAATACGAGAAAGTAATTATGAACGAGTAGCACCAAATTAAACCGCGGAGGAGTTCTATACTAACCCGGCAGCTTTCAGCGTTCTTCTACAATTCCTCAATGAAGCAAACTTTTGTAATTTATAAATGTTATTAGATAAAATTATGTAAAATTTATGTGTTTGTCGTAAATGACCTAGTTGTTGAAGCGACATTAAACTTTAAAAAAAATTCAAATCCAACGGCACATCAAATAGATGCCTAAATTGCTGAGTATTCAATATTGTCAAACAAATTTATTTTAGTCGCATATTATTGGTGTTCACGACATATTTGATGAGCGCTATAGCAGTGATGACCCAAATTCCTTTCAAGAGTTTTCCTTCATACGTTTGAAGTGAGGCCACTTGGTTTGTGGTACATTCAGTTTTCTTCTACATATTGAGGTATACAAGTACGTTGGGCATTTGTCAATGTTGTGTTCAGTATTTTTTCTGACCATAAACTCTGAATACCATCTCGTGTAACCTCCTCAGGCTTCCTCCTGTATTACGACGGGTGAAATTTAAAGTTCCATTTAGGGTACGAGGTCATCACTGAAGGCGTTTATTCCTCTATTATGGAGTAACATTTTATAAATGTCTAAAGCAATCTAATTTTTAAAATATGTAATCCAGAGCCAAGTGGGTTGGGCTATCTGAAGTGCTACAACTTTTCCAATTTTTCGATACAGTTTAGCCGAAATTTCTGCGAGCCAGGATACGTTCATACTGCCCACAGCTTCTCTACCCATTGTCATCATCAGTTGGATCTACAGTCCAAACAGAACCTTCGCCTCCTCCAACAATTTCTCCATCTTGACCTGTCCAAGGATGCTCCCTTCTATCCTTGTATCTTCGCCCGTCTTAAGTCCGCCTGTACATCGTCCCACCACCTCGTCCTTGGTCTCCTCCTTGTTCTTATTCCATCCACTTGTCCAAATACTACCTGCTTAACTTTTCTCTATTCCTTAATTCTATTGACATATTCTTATGTCTTGAAACATTCTTTCAGTTCATCGTTGTATCTCCATAGCCTATATTAATACCTCCGTATTTCTTCTTTAAAATATGCTCAATATTTCACACACAGTCTGAGTAAGGGTCCATGATTCCGCTCCATACACTATTATAGGTCTCATTAGTGTCTTATACAGCCTTATTTTTGCTTTCCTGGGAACAATTTGATTTTTTAGGAGAGGAGGTAGTGCATAGTGGAGTCTATTGGCATTTGTTATTCTCTTTTCTATTTCAAATTCAATTTCATTCTTTGATGTTAACAAGCTCCCCAAATAACAAATTCTTTTACGATTTAAAAATTGTATTGACCTATACTTATTATTGTTTCTGCTTTTCCTCGTTCCCTCCTTACCAGTGTCATAAACTGTGTTTTAGTTTCATTAATCTTCAACAATCCCAATTCAGATGCATACTTTTCTATTCTTGAGCAGCCTTTCCATCACATCATCCATTCGCCTTCCTGATATGACGATATCGTCTGCATACGCCAAGACTTGGTATGTTTTATATAACAACGTTCCTCGCAGGTCCAGGTTGGCTTTTCGTATCACCATCTGTAGTGCTATGTTACATAATAGTGGGGATATACTGTCTCCTTGTCTAAAGTTTGTTTCCACTTGTATTTCCTCTGAGATGTTCATGCCTATTTTAACCCTTGCCTGCATATTTGCGTTTGCCATTTTACTTAGCTCTAATAACTGTTTGGGTATTCCCATTTTGTGCATATCATCACTTAGTCTTTTCTTCCAGATACCATCATAGGCTGCTGTGAAATCAATGAGTAGACGATGTGTCGTAATGTTTCTTTCCCAACACTTACCAAGCAATTTGCCTCATGGTACATATTTAGTCTGATGTAGATCTCACTGATCTAAAACCACACTGGTATTCTCCAATAATTTCTTCTACATAAATCTTAAGGCGGGAAAATAATATTTTGGAAAAGATCTTATAACCTGTACACAGCAATGCGATGGCTCTGTAATTTTTACATTCCCTCGCAAATCCGTTCTTATGTATCGGATTGATAATTCCAGTCCTCAGGGATCTTTTCAGTCTTCCATAGACTAGTTATTAATTTATACATGGCTTTTGCAATGGGTTCTCCTCCAGATTAGAAAGCGAAGGTAGTCTACCGATTGTAGATCATATAAAGTTTTACTCGTCATGTGTAGCCACAAGATATGCATGTGGGAGCTTTCTCTCGCAACTGATCGCATTCGATCAGTCGACCAACTGATCCCATTGGTTCAGTCGGCCAACTGCCTAATAAACCGGTGGAGAAACGGAGAAGAGAACCCCACAGCAAAATCATCTCCCATTATTCGGAAGAGCGTGATAATAGTACCCAAAAGCCCGATCAACCTGATGCAGGCTTTCTAAGGTTTTCCCTACACCTCTTTTAGGTGAAACACCGGTATAAACTTATAACTATAATCCGGAGGTATCTCTAATGCCCGACCTACCTAATGCAGGTTTTCTAGGGTTTTTCCCGCATCTCTTTAGGTGAAACACCGGGTAGGATCCTTAAAACCATAGTCCGGGGCCCTTAGTTAACCCTTGGCTACCTTGCTCTACCTGCCGCATCCCCCCTTTTCAATTCCCTTCCTATGGTATTAAAGGGGAGTTGCCTGTTTCAGGATCACCCTCATGTAGCCTGTTAACCAAAAAAAACTAGTCAACCCTTGTCTATTTTTCTCTACCTTTCACATCCCCCCTTTTCAAATCCCTTCCAGCCTATTAAAGGGGAGTTGGATGCTTCAGGCAGCCACTCTCAGATAACTGAAACCAATTATGAGATACTACAAATAATCGTAATTTATAACATTTAAGAATTTCCATCCATTCTCTTAGCATTAACGCCGACCCAACAGTTTATTTATAATGAATAAATAGCATTAAATTTCAGTTTTACAATTAGTAAAATACAAACATTCATCACTATTTTATTTATTAAAGATTTTTTCTCTAATTCTCATCTTTTTTGAGGACATTTTCAACTTTTGAAGAGATACTGTTAGAATAGAGTATTCAACTTAATTCAGTTTAGCTTGTACAAGCTGAGTCATGGCATCCGCTGCAGGATTCCCAAACACCTGCAGGCCGGGAATATTCGATTCAACTTTGCAACCGAAGGACAGGTGCGTCTTCACCCCACATGCTAGAACATTCACACTGTCGAGAAAAATACCCAAGTACTCGTTAGCAACAAGTATGAATTTAAAAATAGTGGTTGCAAACACTGTCATGTTTTAAGAACGTCGTAAATTTGCTCGACGTTTTATGTTAATATTGCGTCCATCTGCAATAGCTCTTTCAAGCACGGTCTTTCCATAAGACGTAAAACATTACATCCATAAGCCGATATTTGAGTGGAGAATATAATACAGCCCTTACTTTATTTCGTTGGGATTTCTGCTAAAATAATACATGATTTTTGAACCAAAACGATTACGGGGTTCCAGTTTTCTACTTTTGAATTTCGTCATTCATTTGTTTCCGACAACCTGATTTAGCAATATTCCAGTCTGATTGAAAGTAGCATTAATTTCCCTATATTCCATTCAGAGAATCAAATTAAAAGAAATATGGAAGAAATAATTATATTATCATCATTATAGTCATATTAAATTAAATGCGCTGTTCGAAAAAAAAATCAGAAAGGTAAGCTCTTACTTTTGCGTTAGTAAACAGGCAATGAATTGCTGTCACAGGGTTGGTAATAATCTTGTCGATGATATTTTGATAATGATAATGGCGATGATATAGTATTATTCCCTCCATTTCTTCTTTTACTTTCTGCCTGCTCTGATGACAATAGAAAAAGACATATTCGATTGTTGTTGTTGTTTTGGTATTCAGTCCTAAGAATGGTCTAATGAAACCTTCCATGACAACCAGTTTAGCGAAAACGTTTTCATCAATTAATAACTATCACATTTCACATCTTCCCTAATCTCCTTAGCGGATTCCATCCTTGGCCTCTTTATACTATACTTCTACCATCCCTAGTTATTACTCTTCCCCAAAAGCATAATTCCTTAACTTCCGTCAAAATATCCCTTCCCAATCTAACACCCTTTGTTATTCAACTGTTTCCCATATAACACTCCATTACCTTGGTTTTGTCTCTATTAATTTTAATATTGAACTCTTTCTCCAGGACTACATTCATGCCATTTATTATGGTTTACAAGTCATCTTCTGACTCCCCTAATACTAAAATATCGTCGGGAAAGCGTAAGGTTTTTATTTCTTCTCCCTGTAGTATGATTCCTTTTCCATATTCCGTTTTAACTTTCTTCATCGCATGTTCTATATATTATTATTCTATTAAAAGCTGTATAATTCACAATTTACCTGGGCCAAATTAATATATCATGGACCAAAAATATTTTAACTCATCTAAGTAATCATTATGATTCTAAAAATAATTAAGTAACCCATTTCTGATAAAACAGTGTCATTCAAATATTCAGGTACAATATACAGTTGCTGAAAGTAATGCTCCATATTTAACAGAAAATCATTTGGAGAAATTCCATTCAATCTATAATCTCTTACACGGATATTTAAACGAAAATATTTCAAAAAACGTACTTTGCATATTTAAGTATTGTCGCCCGTACTAAACCAATGTACTTCTGAGATGAACATGATTTACAAAACAAAAAGTTTTTATTCATTACTTTCTTTGTTTGTAAAGTCTAGTGTTACACTGGACATGAGGAATGTAAGATTCATTGGAGTTGATAATATAGTTAATTTTTCATACTAAAATCATATTATAAGTTTTAATTATTGCAGACCACAGTACATATAAATCGATAAATACACATCGCTTGCGTATAGGGCTGATGCTGTTAAAACGAAGTGTTATTACTGATGCGTCCCGTTAATTCCTATATCAGAAGCAATAAACCAAGCAAAGTGGAATAATTCGTGTCTCGTCTATGTACGAAGTTACTCGTATTTTTAAAGAACGTCGCACATGACGCTCACCTTTTGTGACTGGTTTCGATTAACTGCAACGAACTCTAATGAAAAGTTAATGACTCCCTGGGCAGGACGCGTTGTTACGACATGCAACTTATTTGCATAATTGAACAGCATGAGGCTAACCATACGTTTCTGGATGTGGACAAGCTAGGACGAATTATTATGCCCGAGAATAAAAAAAATAAACGTAATCTACACTTAGGCGTAATTAATAATCACAGTATAAAAAATGTTAATTCATTTAATAATCAAAACGTTGATATAGGGATTAACTATTATTGTTCGTGGCCTTTCAAAAGTTACAAAGGTAATAAACCAGAGGAGATTTAAGTTAAATAAATCCTCTGAAAAAGTCGTTTACTCGTGTTTATTTAAAGAACCGGAAAAGTATGAAGCAATTAGAGAACTTGCTGTGGACAGAACACTCTTTTGCGGAATATTTTACTAATTACAGTTCTTCAAGCTTGTCTTGTAGGAAATAAATTAACATTGCTGTTTTGTTGAGAATCTAATTAGGGAGTAGTGTAATGTCGGAAAGTATTTTGTTAGGAAATGTTGACAATGCTAATTGAATTCCATAGAGCATTTTTTAGGAACAACTTCAGACTTACATCTGTCTTCATGAAAATTAATTAAAAATGGCAGGTGAATCAGGTGTCGGCACGCTGCCTTTTTTGTTACGCATTAAAGGTCTTCCTGACGTCGGGTAAAAGCAATTTTCGTTCACATAATACTGTTGGGAAATGAGTGATGCCGTTAGAAGCAAAAAGAGGACGAGACGTGTGAGCAGATAAAATTTTGTAAGTCAATTTATAGGTTAACCTATCATACAAAAAAAAGGAATCTGGGATATAAAAGACCGAAGCGTTTCATTTAAACTTTAAAGGTTATAAGCATTAGATCATGAATAGATATTAAATAACTGTAGCTAAATTAAATTAAACTGCTTCTTATCCATAACTATTTCATTTTTATCGTAATATATTAATTTAACAAAATTAATGACCAAATAAAGGATGAAGTCCAATATTACGTTGTTGCGTTCCGTGTGATTTTGCCAAGTGCATTGACCGTGTTTGATCACTTCATTTTCATTATAACTGTGTTCCCCTTTTGTAGAAGACCGTTTCAATACTGTTCAAAAATAGAAAATCGGACCGCTTTCATGTTAGGGAATTTTCCTTAAAATGAGAATCAGTTGAAACACTAGTTTCAATGTTTGAGTTGTACAGTGATGATAATCTCGGACTGTGTACTTTCTGAACAATAGGAAATGTATACAGTTTCGTCCTTACATAATACATTAATGATCATAATTCTGGGACATAAATTATTGTTTTATGACATCAAACTATTATCGTTATTGACCAAGACTGACAGGTTTGATGGATAATCCTTTTTGCTGATAATGTCACTGAGCTTTCGACAAAAAACAACTGTAAACTATTCATAAATTAATTACTGACATGGTACAGCCCGGGATAGGGGGGTAGAGGTTGACTAGTCAACTCTTCCATGCCTTCTTCTCCTTTCCGCATCCTCCCTTTTCAATCCTCTTCCTATGCTATGTAAGGGGTAGTTGCCTGTTTATGGATCATACAAATGTATCTTGTTACTCCTCCGAAACAATTGAAAAACATACGAGTATTTAAGGAAAATTTTCCAGTTCCTCGGTTAGAAAGTTTGTCAAAGTATTAAAACCTTCTTCTAATTATGACGTAACTATGACGACACAAACATCCAACCCCATTCAAGGACTCGAACTCGGGATCTCTGTGTTGTGGGCAGCGACGCTAGCCACTAGACCACAGGAGGTCTGCTCAATATTCTCTATCTTAAATTAAATAATACTTTTTCCCGTTTTGTATTTTGAATAATTATTTTATTAATTTTTTATTATTTCCATTATTTCTCTCTCCAAAATTTAGGATACGTCATTTTATGAAGATACAAATATTTAAAATTAATTACTAGTATCAAGAAAAATATAATAAATAACGAACAGGAATGTAACACACATAACTCACTAAATACAACAAATAATACAGGATAATTACTACAGACGTAATATATTGAGACAGTCACATCTTTTAAAAAATTAATTTTGTTCTCTACATCAGTAACTAGTTATATTTTATTTAAATTAAATTCCTGTTGATTAATTATATTAATTTTGTAAATTTAGACCCATTACCGGCTGACTAGACTGCATTATTGATTTCAGAAACAATTTTAAGCGTTACGTTTAATTATTGAAAAATTTACGAAGACAACAGATGAGAAAGACAAGGAAAAGGACGTATTTGTTTGAGAAGATTCGTGTAGATATTGGGGAGAAGGATTGGGGAAGCGACACTTGTCCACCGGTTGAGATACGACGCGAATTCTACGTATGCAGTGTTTTTTTCCCCAATAAGAGTTGCAATTACATGTAGTGTATATACACTAATTGTCCGCCGGTAGGCGATTGGTTATATCAGCGCTCTCATTTCTGTTCACCCTACATAAACTTTTTTATAACGGTTTCTATTTTCCTAATTGGAGCGAAGTATGAGAGTTCTTTTTTATTCAGTTAAGGTAACGAATGGGAGCAGTCAGCCAAAATTTGCCGAGATATTGAGAAGGAATTATGCATCTCCACAGAAAACTCCACTCCAGTCATCAGAAGGCCGTGATGTAATTACTGAGAACCGTACATACTTGATGCAGGTTTTATAAGTTTGTCCCTGCAACACTTTTGGGCAAATGTACGGTAGGATCCTTAAAATATTTCCCGAGGGCCGTAATTAACCATTAGCTACCTTTCAACTTTCCCCCTATTCTGTTAACTGGTTTATCCACCTTCATGTAGGCAATGTCAATTTTGCTTTCGACCTTAAGTATTACAAAAATGCGAAATTAATACTTATTTAAATTATGGACTGACTAAATTCTTTTGATTTAATGCAATTTTAAGGTAAATTTAATAGATGGTGTATTTAATTTTAGCTTCGCAATTTACTTGCGTTCTGTAAATTTTCAATTTAAAGATCGACTTAGAAATTTATTGAGACGTTATTCAGATATTTTTCAGGTTCTTAATTACCTTAGCCTCTTTCCACATCCTCATTACTATCTCTTTTTGTGAACTCGAAGGGATTATTTTCATATAGTCATAAATAAATAAGAATATGGCCCAATAAGTCAACAAATAAATTTAATTAGTATTGAATTAATATAAATACAACGTTTCACCAATCTTTGTCGACTTCTTCAGGCAAATTTTGAAATGGATGAACTATTTACAAATATACTTGGAGATGTCCACAAACTTGGATGAAACGTTGTATTTATATTATTAAATACCGATTAAATTTATTTTTTACTTATTGGGCCATATTATTATTTATTCATTATTAAACTTAAATTCAGAAGAATTATGTTGGTGTTTTCATGTAGCCTGTTACAGATAAAGAAACGTAGAATAATTTGAATCAATAGTTTGTTGCGTACAATGAAGTCCTCCTTTCGTGTCACCAATTTGGTAGTACATATTGACCCACTTCCTTGTCTGTTAGGATTATTTACATGTTCATTTCCGGTGTAATTAAATTCATCCCACGACCTTCTTCCCTATTATGACCTCTGATATTAAAAATCCCCAGCTATCTGAAGTATATCCACTGTTATACTAGTTTTAACTGATTTATTTGTGTATATTACTTTCTTATAGTCGATTGAGGGATATTTTAAATAAAGTAAAGAAATTCTGCTACTTGGGCAGCATAATAACTAGGGATTGTAGACGTATAGTAGACATAAAGAGTAGAATAGCACAGGCAAGAAAGATTTTCGCAAAAGGAGGAATTTATTTATGCCTAATATAATTATGGATAATAGAATATCATTAATAAAAACGTTCGTATAGAGTGTGGCGTTATATGGGAACGAATCGTAGACGGTAGGGGCCCCGGGGTGAAATAAAATAGAAGCTTTCAGAATGCAGTGCTATAGGAGAATGCTGAAAATCAAACTGGTGGATAGGGTAACTAATCAGGAAGTTCTAATCAGAATAGGGGATGAGAGAACAACTTGGAAGACTTTGACCAAGAGAAGGGTTAGATTAATAGACCACGGTTTGATTAGAGCGAAGTGTGTGGGGCAATAACAGAAGAGGGAGGACAAGTATGGAATACGCTACTCAGATTAGGGAGGATGAGGTAGCTATGTATAAATGAAAAGACTAGCGCAGATTAGGTTAGTGTGGTGGTTTGCATCAAACCAGTCTTTGGAGTGATTAACACAACAACAATTCATTTTCTTTTCAACATTTTCGTTTCACGCCACAAATTTTTGTTATTTAATACTTAACCCGCCAGAACTCGCGCCATTAAAAGTTACACGATCGCTCGCGCCTAGAACATTTTGCTCACACTACCAGCTGTCTGAAATGTACATAATGTGTATATTTTAGAATGTTTTTTGCTATTTTTATAATGAAACACTCATATTTTCCTATTAAAATATTTATTTTCAGTACAAAACAAAAATTTCTTATCTAATTTTGATAATAATCTTAGAAGAAGTAAAATTGCGTCTACATTCAAAAATAGAAAAAATACAAGAATTACATATTTTTAACTTTTGTGACTTAATCATCGTCATGCATCTGGTTCTTGTACGTATCACACAATGTTACAGCGTGTTTATTACACAATAACTTTTGACAATAAATGCATGATTTTCTTGTCTTCCGATTTTTGCGCCTTGGACAGACTTGACATATGTCTATGTGTTTTTGAGTGTCTGAGACTTCACTTTCATTACCATATCGTTTTATGACTTGCTGTAAAGGATATTTGACAAAATGTTTCCTTCTTGTCTATCCATCTACGTAAATAAAAAATAATGTTAGTTTGCTCATTTCATAATACTTTTCCATCATAAATAATAAAAAAATAACGCAATATACCAAGAGCGGTATACGTAAAACAACATTTTAAAGATTACGAATAGCGAAATACGCCGACACTCCCGTGATGAGCTAAATGCAGCACGGCGATGACCTGTTCAACCAAATAATCTCTGCCACCGACATACGCAACAATGACACAACAATAAGTTTAAAAACTCAGCAGCTGAGCGAACGAATGCCCTGCAGACATTGTTGACAAAATACCGATTGTTTCAAAATTACTGTGAGTGAAATGCTATAGCGCGAGATCTCGACGTTTAACCCGATTGAGATAACCATTATAAATTAATTATTAAAATTTTAAGAAAAAAATATGTAATGGAGAAATATGACATATGTTTTAATAGTTATACGAGCAACAGTTGATAGCTCAGAGACTCATGAAGCATAGCGACTAAAGGAGTCAGTTTGTTTTGTTGACAGTATGCTAGGAGCATATGTTAGGAATGTACGTCCCTGCGTGAGTTAATGAGTGTGCGGAGTAGGGTGCAAGGTAATTAATTGAATCAATAAACCCTCCCTCTGGCTGCGCGGAGGGTGAGGCGGCGCATATGATGCAACGGCGGCCCAATGATTTACACTCAATTATATGGCGAGTAGTCTCCCTCAGATCGCTAACTTAATATTTGCTTATCTGTTAGCGAGGGCATGATCCCTCGCCTTGCGTGACGCCCGCGCGTGCCAGACCCTGAGCCGCGACAAATGGGCTCTAAACGCCAGCACACGGCAACACCACCAAGCCACGACTAATTGGAGCTGCGCCGCGCACGAGGCTCCGCAGCTTACCAGCGTCGGCAAACCAATATGTAGGCTTTATTGGTTTAAAATAAAGAAAATCATATAAAAAGTAGGTCGTAATACATTAAATTTATATCCATTAATTGACATGATACAACAATTTAACCAAATTGTTTGGAATGACCATAAAATCTTTAAATATATACAAAAATTAAATCACTTAGAAACTAACACTAAGAAACATGAGATCTAGTCACGGGTCGCATGTTAGGTCCTTCTCATACATGCAGATTTACAAACAAAATCCTACTCGGAATTCGCAGTACGAAGAAATCGGAAAAAAGGGTACAGAATAATTAGCGTCTTCTGCTTTGCCTGGAGCTCGCCGCTCGTCCTCAGATCTCGTACCGCACTAAACACTTCCGTGCTGTCAATCTTCTTCTCCGCTGCCACGATCATGAGCGTTCCGCCCTGGATCATTCAATTCACGACCGCTCAACATATTGAAATACTATCTCAATCCTGCACCTATTTACCACAATTTCTCTCTCCCTCACTCGAAGCTCTGGCCATCTGTCACCATAATCATAATGCTCATTGCCAATTGAAAATCGCAAATCCCTTATTTCCCGAAAAACAATTTCCGTAAGCTTTTAATAACTTTTCCCCTCTCCATTATTTAATTTCCTACGTTGGCGAGGACAAAATCCTCTCCAATCAAACGTATTTACCTTTAGACTTTAGGAGGAACCATTCACCCCACTTAGCACCAATATTTGGGAAAAATAATAGGCCTAGTCACGGAGTATCAACGATTTTAAAACATCTGGACCGGCGCCAAACCGTCCCGGTTCAATTACCCTATTTGCAACCTTATACAATTTCTCTAAAGTCGATTTCCTTTGATTTTGTACTGCCAAATTCCGTACTGAGTTGTGTTCTACCATTACAACGTCACATTTCAGCGTGTGAAGGCTGTTCAAAGAATTGCCAAGCATTAATTATTCCCGTTTTATCACTAAAGGGTGGTGTTAAATTTTGGTAGGCCAGTACGGAAGAGCTCTTATTGCTTATTCCAAATGTTCTGAAATAATTAAACGACTTGATGCTTTATAAGGTTCTGACATAACCGTGTTATAGATCGAATAGCCTTTTGGGAAAACATGTCATAAAAATCCATTCTTCGAGTATGATCAAAAATTTATTGGAACTATATGGTGTCTTGGCTATTCCTAACGACAAAATTCTATTTAAAGTAATGCGACGGACAATTCGGAAGAAGAATTCCACCAGATTTTAAGAAAGGGGCGGGGCAGCCGCTGGAAACGCGCCACGGATTACAAATCAGTTAATATTGTTCGACTGAACGCGATTTGACCAACAAAAATTGTGTAGCTGGAAAGCTGGAATAAAACAAACTGTGTGTGAAGTATTGACGAAGTTCTTTTTTTATTTGAAAAGATATACACGGACATTTCAAATAAAAAAGAATTTCGTGAAAACTTCACACACAACTTGATTTAATCCATTTCAAATTCAACCCACCCTTATTGAAAAACTCTATATTCATTTAAGAGGTTGCAAAATTTGACGTCTGGGTAGATTTTCGACGGTTGTAGAAGTCTCCGATTGATGAACCTTTCACTTTAAATTTCACTCTCCTTGAACATTTTCAGGTCAGTGGCATCTGCGGCACGCTCAACCACTATAACATTTCAGTAGCATATACTAGGTCTAAAAGTCGCGACTTGCTGGAGTCAGGTCTTTAACTGATTTCTTCTTGTTGCTTTTACTTACCTCCCAAATTTATATAAATAATATAATTTATTCTTTGATCAGAATGCGAGGCAGAAGATTATGTCTTATTTGGAAAGTTATGCAGTAAAATTAGTGAAACAAGAAATTATAAACGATCACTCAGTCCGGCTCACAAGATAAATCAGGAAAATAATGCTGACAAATTATCAGTAATGTTGAATTTAACATTTCAACAAATTCGTGGGTAGCTACATATTCCTAGTTAACACACTGTTTTTAATAACATTACGCAACGGCAATTTTATCATATCCGATTTTACCATTGTTCGTTCTTCTCATTTAAGGTAACAATAATTTTTCAAAATTATTCATTGTTTTTTGTATACTTCATGTAATCATTATTAGAATTCATTAAATATATTTACTTAGATTTTACATTCTCTAGTTTATTTAATAATTTTTGCAACTATTTCGTTGACTTGTCCTACTTTCCCAGAAGGAATCAATAAAAAATATAGATATAAAAAACCGTATTTAATAGGTCAGCATACTTGACTTGAATTGCATTAATTCTGTGAAACATATTTGATTGTAGTATATTGATTTACATCAATTTTACCTGGCCTTGGAGAAATAAAGCTCGACGACTACACTTGAGTGTAGAACAGAATTTTTATGCTGCTAGAAGAGTTGAGGTATTATCTTCTGTTGCTTGTTGTAGCGCGACAGTTGACATTTGATTATTTATTAATATAATGTTAGCAAGGATTGGAATGTTGGAACTGGTAACAGCATGTCAAGCTTAGTGCCGCCTTTAATCTCCTGGAATGGTTTTGGGCAAGGAGAAATATAACCTGCGGAAATCCCGGAAACAGCTTGCACGGGAATCTAGAACCCAAGAAGATAAATAAATATACAAATGCCACGCGATTGCCTCAATCAATGGGGTTTCGTTGTCTAAAGAAAATCGATTATCAAATATCCATCTCGATGCTTCTTTGCACAGCGGTCAGGCTGTTCAAATTGATCATTTTGCTGTTGAAAGATGGGAACCAACGCTTGGTCCTGGCGTATATGGTAGAGGTCAAACGTCGACGCTGAAGAAGGCGCCCTACAGAGAAGCTGGCTGAGAGGCGACGCCACACTACAAAGCATGTACGCTGTCAGGTTTGCTATCCTTGACGTCTAGGTATTGTATCGCCCTTGATTTTTATCCTGAGATTAGTAAGAGATCAGATTAATTCCCTGGACCTCCAAAATTTGTATATATTTTCTTCATTAATGTTTTTCCTAGTTAAGTTCTTTTGTAAATAAATTTATCATTACCTTTAAAATACACTTGCAATTTTTTATTCCCCAACTTCACGCCTCTTACCATTCTTTCGCTGAAATCGATTTTCGTTAATATTTTTGGTTTTCTCACTGATGTTTCAACTGGGATTTCAGTATTGATTTTTTTGTTTTCCTTTTTTGTTCTTCTGACTCAGCTAATGAAACACCAATTAACACCACCCATAATGTTACAACAGCATTGTCAACAAATTTCAAAACTATATTAAGACGAACGTGAGAAAAAAATTGAAAGTTAGCCACATTATCTTATGACGAGTCTAATCCAGTATTTTACTGTAAATGAAATTGGAGCTCGCTGATAAGCCATGAATTTCTGAGTCGCACACTAGGGCGGGGTGGAATCCTCGATGGGGCCCAATATTAATTGTCTGAAACAAGTTCATTACGGTCGCACGCCGGCAACACTTGGCAAGGCCATAAAGAGTAATTAGGATTCAACGGCGCGTCCGCTATCGAGTCGCTCTACGACCATGTGCGGTCCCATAAAGAATTACGTGTCGGCCTTCCGTGCCAACATGTGGCTTCCGCCTGGATTCATATTAACCCAGTGACGCTCTTCTCCTAAATGCTACATGCGCTCCACTCGCCTCGGCTCGCCGACACTTTAATTCAAGCGGAAAACTAAATTGAACATGACGCGTGGCCGAAAAACACACTCCTAATCTTAACTTATTACGTTATTGAGTTTTATATTTTCGTTTCAACATGGTCGCCGTAAAACGACTCGTTCTGTCCTCTGGGGGTTCTTTTACCTCTATGTAAAAGAATTAATATATGTGCTACAGTAAAGGGAAGAACACTCTAGTGCTGAAATACTAAAATATTATGCAATTATATGAGAAAACGTGACTACACTTTCGAAAATTAAAAAAGAAAATTCAACATATCCTACGCATGGTTTACAGTCATTCTCCATTTTTACGATGTTGAAAACACATATAACGAAAAAATAAAGGAGTAAACTACGTATATCAATAGAAATAAGAAAACTCATCAATGGTAAAAAATTGAAATAGTGGTCATATCGTCTTAGATAATTGTATAGAGATTTTCGGTTAAATAATTTTAATGGAATTCTCTGAAGTTAAGTTTCGATTTCAGCAAATGATGAGCTGAGGAATCAAACATGTATTATAAAATACACGACAAAGTAAGCATCGTGATGAAGAAACTATTCTTCGCTATGAGACAGAGACATCGTCTCCTCTCGTCTGCTCTTGTTTCCTGTTTTACGGAAAGCAAAATAAATTATAACGTACATCTAAAATCATAAAACTAAATAACGGTTAACAACTATTACCAAGAAATTGATATACTGCATTAAGGAAGTAGTCTTCCATAAAAACTAGTTTTCTTTTTCAGAGAATTAAATATTAATACTAAAACCATGTTTAACAATCAATCATTTTATTAAATAAATCACAATAAAGTGCCTAAAAGTCGGGAAAAAAATATTATATCCATCAAGCAGTACAAATAAGGATAATTCGTCCGTTATGGACATAATCGTCTTGAACTCCCTCCAAAATTGCAATGTAAAATAACTGTCGATTAGTAACGTAGTTTCTTATTAATATTGATACACCAATCTGTGATACAATCATGAGAATTAAATTTGATTCTGGGGAAATCAAAAACGTAAACAAGTGCACAACAAAGGTAATCCAGGAAGTTCTTTATTTTCTATTTTTAGTTTTATCAAAATTGGTATTGTGTCACGTACCACAGAATCTTGAAAAATCTTGGCTTCCACACCAGACTGCAGAAATTACAAAAATATCCCTTGGCAATTATTATAAAACCATAGGAGTCACGAAATAATGGCGATTAATGTAAAACTAAAATTACAATCAGAAATTAATTTTGCAGTCACGACATTTATGCTGACCATAAACTGCAACAGTACCATGTGGCGCTTTAAAAAATAATTAGTGGGAAGTAATATATTTTCTATGGCCAGATGTTACAGGTCGAACCAATGAGTCGTTCTCCAAGGATTTATTGCTCTTACTTTCTAATAGATTTACTCGAGGGGAAACGTTCTAATTGTTTCAGCATCTGCAGCCCAATTTCGATGGCCTGTCATCAAAGGTAACATTTTATTCTAAAGCTTTGCGTCGTTAAACAGCATCAATTTTAACGTGAAACACGAAAAGACTTACTTGATTGTGTGTAGTATAATTTAAGATAGCTTATTCACTGACGCGATTTTTAGTATCTACAATAAATTTGGAGTTATTGAAAAGTAATACTAATTTTAAACACGTTTTTCCGTTGTATACATGGATAATGCGTAATACAATATTAGCTTGTTAAACTATTGTCAAAAAGCCGCTTTCATGCGTGATTTCATTCATAGTCCCTCTTTAACATTTTATTTTATCTATCAACCCTCCAGCTTATTTTTTATTTGCGGCATTTTTTAAAAAAGTCTTTTGTTGGTGTCAAAATATTAACATCCATTGTATGTTCCACAGCTGCATTTACTAATCCAAATTATATATTCCATTTTAATGGTCAAAGAATTAGTAAAAATTCATTTAATCTCGTCTCATATTTTCTAATAATTATTCTAAAGCTTTATACCTTTTATTTGTGTATTATAAGACAACCTAAGATTATTTACAGTTATCGTGTTTCTACATTACTTAAAAGAAATAGTAAAATTAACTTTTTGTGCAGAAGGCATTCCAAAACCAAACATTTCATTGATTTTTATAAAGTTTGAAAATTATTAAAATAGTCCAATAAGAAGTGTCAAATTTCAGGAAGTAAAATAAATATTTCAAATAAAAGTTAATAAAAATCAGAGCGACATTTCATGAAGAGTGATGAGAATAATTTATAGTTGCTTTAAAATTCACCTTATCAGCCAGAGGACTTCTTTTTTAAACAGACTGTAGTCTATACCACATTCAACATTTAATTGAGAAATTTATAAGGAATTTTCAAATGATCTCACTTAAAAATTTATGATTATTATACTTGACACAGACCCCACGTTTATCATTTTCTAAAACCTTCATTATACATTCTATATAATTTGACATAATATGCAATCGATTCATTTAATAATTTTCTCTAACTTGAATGAAATTACATAATGTTATTCATTTCGACAATTGTTTCTAATTAGAGAAACTGCTAATGGTGTTTGTTAAATAACATGTTTAAGCAACTTTTAGAAATAGAAATTTACCAATTAACGTGAGTTAATCCCACTAAAAAAACTCTAACACATTAAGCTATGTGAAATACAAAGCCTCGGGTATACTTAATAAAACACTTGGTATGCATAATTCAAATCGGGCAAGAAGTGCTGGAGCCACCGAAAGTACCGTGAATATTCTTACCCTTAAAGTACCAGACGTATTGTTTACTCTCTTAAGAATCACTATATATTTTTTGACTTCCATAGGTACCGGGAGTAATTTTTGAGCACCCCAAGGTACTGTGGTGTGTGTTTGCACCCACATCTAAACAAAAACAATTCATTACTACCATTGGATAAAAAAATTTGAGGACTAGATTAGCAGGGCACCTTCTGGTTGAACGTGTTCACTCCGCGAACAGCAAAGAAAGATATCCCAGACGACAATAAACAGGAACGGACAGGATGTGGAAATGATCCGTGTGAAATCGCACTTAACGCTCCGAGAAAATAAAAACTGTGGGTCCTGTTACCCACCCTTTTCACGCCCGAAGATTCCGAGACACTTTTGAGACCAGGACAGCCGACCTGCTTGACTTTCAACGTCACCAAGAAACAAGTAAGAAGGATTAATCTCACTTTAATGGCAGGGACGCACCTTCAACCGCCACCAGATAGGTATACATACATCCATTTCGTTGAAGTATTGCTAGTTTCGTCTTGAGATTGGAGCCATCCTTGCTGATGATTTGGCAATGATTTAGAGCACTAGGTTCATCTACAAATGGATGATTGTGGCTACTACAACGAGTAGCTATTTCCGGTGACCATAGTTGACCCAGGATTCATTAGATGGACCAACATCCCGAACATACTGATCTACAAGCTGAGCCGTAAAGTGTAATAATTCACCTTTCACACCCATGGTTATTTTGAGAGTTAGTTAAAATTCGATGTCACGTTTTGTTTTTATCTACACTAAATCTATAGAGAAGAATTATCAGTTGTGAAGTAGTCGGCCCATTTTTATATTATTTAAATTTTAGCATCAGATAATTGTTAAAGAGTAGTTTAACTGAATAATTTGTTTTATTTTTCAAAATTTCAATTCTTTTCTATAATTAATTATTAGTGTTGATATCACCCCCCGCACCACAGTACCAAGAATATTTTTTTTCTACTTTCTTAAGGACCGGGAATGTTTTTAGTTAAATTTAAGTAATCTCGAGGACGGAGTGTTAAGAGGTAAATGGTCCACTGAAGTAATTGTCCCGATGCCGGTATAATCATGTTTTGAGCAAAGGATTATTGTCATATTAATTCCGTTTCTAGGACGATGACAAGATCAACAATCTTCATTATACTGTGGTATTACACAATCTTTTTCGGTCTGAACCATTTCAGACTTTCAAATATAAGGATTTATATTTATATAATAATTATAACTGAAAATATGCCGTTTAAACGCCCTTCTGGGTCTGAGAATCTGGAACTACAAAATCTATATTACTGTCACAATTGAAAGGAAGTAAATTAGATAAGTAAGCCCTAAGTTTCATGAAATAACACAGAAGTTGAAACGCTTCAGGTTGAAAGGCAAAGAAGCAGCTGCCCTATTCTTCGTTTCGACATGTTTTTACTTTCAGTTTGTGAACTTATGGAATCAGAATACTTGCCAAAAGTCAACAGCCACACTACGCTTGTATGTGAAATGAACACACACGAAAGCTTAGATGGTTGTTCCACCTGCTTCCGTCTCGACAACGAGATAAAACAACAAATTACCTTGATGTACGGAATAGCTGCGACTTTAGTGTACGGCAGCACGCATACGGAAGCTTAAAAGCGAATAGAGTGATTATCTTCTAAATACACAAAATAGGAAGATATAAAAAATGAGCAAAGTTAATTATGTGAAATAACATCTCCAAAAAACTCCACCACACGTAAGCTCTTAAAATGATAACAAAATGGCATCGTTACGAGCACGCGACGTGAGCAGGGTAAACAAAAGGGCCGTGTGGGAAGGGTGATGATCCCCGTCGCGTGCGTCCCTCCAGGACCGTTCCTTCCGGTCTTAACGCTTCCCGTGTCAGATACAAATTGAAACAATAAGTAAACATCTGTGGTGTCCCGCAGAAATTTCGTCCTCTGCCCTAAAGTCTGAATTTTGTAAGGGGTAGGGGGATACCAAGGTTTCTTGTTGTAAACAACTGCTTCACAAATAACCCACTGTGATCTTTACTATATTATACCACCTGCTATTCTAGTATAATACTAACCCAGGAATTAGTAATCCATATAAATAACGCTTACAAAGAAATGGAAAATAAATGTTCAAGTCATTCTATAAGACATTTATAATTATTGGTAAAATATAATTGAAGAACTAATGTAGTAAGTAGTATTATAGTGAAATTAAATTAAATTACAGTACAATCCCGGTTAACTGAACTCGGGTCAACCGTAATTCGGGTTATTGAAAACACTCCCAAATATCGCAATTTATAAAAATTATACTGATATGCACGGAAATAATTGTCAGGTGTCCTGAGCTATGGCTCAGAAACTATTCCTCAGCGTGTATCGGGAGTCTAAAAATCCTCGAGCCGTGAAGGATGTTACATGAGATGCTCTACCAGTTTTTTATGAAGCCGAGAAAAGTTATTGGATGTCTTGCGAACTCGTTTCCGAATGGTTTCATGATAAGTTTGTACCGAACGTACAAAATTTCTAACCTGAAAAAGGTCAGCCAATTTTTTTTTTGGTTAACATGCTACCTGAGGGTGATCCTGAAAAAAGTAATTCCCTTTAATAGCGTAGGAAGGGAACTGAAAAGGGGGGATGTTAGAAGGTAGAGCAAAATAACCAAGGGTAGACTAGGTAGGGCCCCCACGCGATAGTTTCTTAGATAAATTCTTCAATTGTTGATTTTGCTTTATCTCCAGAGTTGGAAATATGAGTTCCTTACTCTTATAAGAAAACAAAAATCCTAATTTGAATTCCATTACGTCAAGAATAAACATTTTTATTCGTTCGATTTATTACATACCATCCTTTTTCTCAAAGTCCAAAAGTCGGGACAAAGCATGTTTGTTTTGTTTTCATAATTTTTTATATATTGGCTTTGCGGTTAGCTTTAAAAGACAGGATAAGAAAACACAGGCCTGCATTCATACATTTATAGATTTAGAAAAAAGCGTTTGATTATGTGATCTGGAACACACTATTAAGGATTATGAAGATCACTGGAATACAATATCGAGACAGAAGGCAGGCAGCAGTAATTAGAATAGAAGATCAAGAATAGGAAGCCGTAATCAAGAAAGGAGTAAGACAAGGATGCAGTCTCGCCCGAGCTGTTTAACTTATATATACGACAGGTGATGAAGAAAGTTAAAACTGAATATGGAAAAGGAATTATACTGCAAGGAGAAGAAATAAAAATGATATTGTAGTATTAGGGGAGTCAGAAGAATACTTGTAAACCATAATAAATGGTATGAACTTTGTCATGGAGAAAGAGTTCAATATGAGGATTTATTGAGGGAAAACCAAGGTAATGGAGTATAGTAAGGGAAACAGTGGAATAATAAAGAGTGTTAGACTGGGAAAGGATATTTTGACGGAAAGGAATTCTGCTACTTGGGAAATGGAATAACTAGGGATGGTAGAAGTATAGTAGACATAAAAAGTAGAATAGCACAGGCTTTCGCTATAAAGAGGAGTTTACTCACGAGTAATATAAGTGTGAATATTAGGAACTCGTTGCTAAAAAGGTTCATATGGAGCGTGGCGCTATACGGGTGCGCGAAACGTGGGCGACAGATTGCGGTAAGGATAAGAATAGAAGCTTTTGAAATGTGGTGCTATAGGAGAATGCTGAAAATCAGATGGGTGGACAGAATCATTAACGAGGAAGTTCTAAACAGAATAGGGGAAGAGCGAACAATATGGAGGATGTTGACCAAGGAAAGGGATAGGATAATAGGTCACGTTTTAAGACATGAGGGTCTTCTAAAATTAGCATTAGATTAGGGAGGATGTGGGATGTGAAATGAAAATGCTTGCGCAAGATAAGTTAGCATGGAGGCTTGCATCTGACCAGGCTTAGGACTGAATACCACAGCAACGACAATTTTTATACTTATTGGGGTAAAATATTAATTTGTATACAAATATCAACATTCTATTTTTTTGCATTTAACTATAGTAAAATTTGCATGAATGCGTAAATAAATCAGTATTTGACTTACGTATTGATAACTTTAAAATATGGGTACTATTTTATAGTTGTATAGTTGCGTGAGGGTTTGAAGTCGTTTGTAATACTTATAGATTAGTATGTGCCTTCTTTGAATTGAATCATGAAAAATAGTTCTGGTACAGGAATGAATTAACTCTGTGAGAAGGAATGAAGCGTTCAGTTGTTATAAGAATTTGAGGTCGCTCAATGAATCCGTCCGGGTTATTGTTTTGAAGAGAGGCAGAGAAGAGATTAGTGGGGGGAATAATTTTGCCGTAATTTCTTGCCGGGTGCGCAGTCTTGCCAGCGATACTGTTAAGACTGGCGCAGAGCTCTGCTGCTGTATCAAAGAGGGTCGCAGCGCTTCAGTAACACGATCACTAGGCGCTTTGTCGGAAATTGGCTTTACGAAAAGGGATCCATCCCAGCCAGGCTGGAGGTAATAGCGAGTTAGTGGAAAAACAATTTTCTCGGTCAAATAATGACGTGAGCGGATCCCGTTAACACAAGCCCCCTTCGCCTTTGCAGTCTGTTTATCAGACCCGTCTCTCTATCTCTCCTTGCCGACTCTCTCTTTGACACCCGGCCGTCGCTTCGCGTCGCGTCGCGTCACGTCGCGTCGAGGCGCTAATGGCTGACACACAGGCCAAGCAACCTCATCCACTAACCGCACGCTGCTCTCAGCTTAAACCTGCCCATACTTCATAATTGCCAAGTATAAAATTACAGGGTTTTTGTAACTTAGGCAAAATTTTCAATTCTCTTCCAAGAGCAGAAGTCTATTCTTCCGGCAAAAATGGTTTGATGAGCAAAATAACTAATTTTATTCAAATTCTGTGTTTCTTTAATAGCTTCGGTCGATCACCTCGTCAATTAATTTAAAACCTACACGGAGTCAGCGTTCGCCAGTTCTGGAAAAAGATCGCCAGTTCGCAGAGTGATCACAATCCTCTCCGATCCGACCTCCATTTTGGAGTGGAAGCTTAAACGCTCACTGAAACCCCAACTCCACCCTACATTCCGTGCTGAATCTAAGGATCAGTTACCACATCTTTCAAATTATGGGAATATTTAAATTATAATTAAATTTCGTGAACACTGGGGAATTTGAGTAGCTATTGCATCGAATTGAATATTATAGTAGCTCATGGATGCGTAAATTCAATTTTATTATTTATATTTAATAATAGCAGTTCTTTACATTTAAGCGTTGGTCTACTTTTAATAGACGTACCCATGGTTATTTTCAGCATTTTCCAGAATTTGCTTGTAAACATCGGAATTTTGGTTTCGGTTAGACCATAGTTGCCAAGTATTGTTTATAGTGTTAGCTGAATTTATGTAAAGAATAATCGTGTCTGAACTCGTATACAATTTTGACTGTTTGTGGATGGTATCATTTGACACGATAAATGTGACGTTACATTTCTGTTAACTTGTATTTACATTTTTCGAATGAAGGTATCTGATCGTATGGGCAAATGCTAATACAGTTTGATGATTGATGTTTCCCATTGGCGGGTCTTGAGAGTCTTTGTGACCGTGTTGCGTGCTGTGCTGCGTGCTGCGTGCCGACGTGTTGCACGGGAATGTGGTGACTAAATTTGAGTGCTCTGCGGCAGCATCTCAATGAGGCCACTCTGGCGCCAACAAAGTGTTGCGAATTTGCCGCAATAGCCACGAGTTCCCTGGCAACGCAATTAGCGGGCGGCAGTAAAAGTGCGAAAGCTGTTACCGTCTGCAGTAAACGAGGAGAGCCGGGGCAAGGTCCTAAAATGTCGGCTCGTTATGCCGCTGGAGGCGGAGTGCTCCAAGAGCTGCTAAGATATTAGCAAGGCGACACACGGCAACAGTTTCCTCCAACTACGGAAACAATGCACTCAAATTAACAATTCCCAATTGGCAGAGAAAATCATATCTGACCTAAATGTTCCTTTTAAATTACCTTGCAAAAATATATCAATAATTTTGCTACATTAATGTTAATGTTTGAAATTTATGCACATGATCAAAATTTTAAAAAAAACTGAAACTTGTGTAATTAATATATTTATAATTGTTCGATTTATTATTTTGTATCTGATTGGCAGTTTTAAAAGTATAGTTTTCAATATATAAGGTATTTCAATAAGGTCCGGTAGATTTTGAAATGGAATAAAACAAGCTGTGTGTGAGGTATTAACAAAGTTATTATTTTATTTGAAAAGCTGATGTATGCCCTTTCAAATAAAAAATATTCTTGTTTATATCTCACAGACATATTGTTTTATGTCATATTGACCCGCCCTTAATGAAAACCCCTATTTATTTAATTATTGAATACTAAATTTAATATAATAATATAATTCGTCAAATTATGCAGCAATTATAATGTGCACCACTTACTTTAATTTGATATTGTCGTACTTAAGTTTTTGTACATAAATTTTGAACGTCATGATGAACGTTTCAGTCTGCATCGGTTTCTAGATTCGTTTATAACTAGAAATATGTTTGCGTACATGCAATTAACGAAATAAAGCATATACTCTTAGACCTTCAATTTTAAAAGTTTAGTAAAATTTAATTGACTTTCGTATTTCATAAGTATCAATGACATTACATTCATAAGGAATGTTACACGTAGAGAGGGGAAATAACTGATATTGAATTGATTGACTTGTTAAATTGTAGAGATCCTGCTAGAAACACTACATTGACACTGATTTTTCATATAAATAACTACTATTCAGATACTATATTATTCGTTTATTGAATGTTCAATTACGCGAATTATAGAAATTTATTGGTTATCATATTTTGAAGTATGAAAAAACAGCGTTTCTCGTTTATATTGTAATGTTCTTGTAAATTTCGTAATGAATAAATAAGAATTTAGTAACATTTTTAAATTCAATTTAATAGTCTCTAGGTTTCTTGATGTCTTTACATCGTCAACAGTTCCTCAGGACACTAAACATCTTCCTCCTTCAGCTCAGTAAATTAAAATTAGTATTATGAGTTGACGCGTCAATGTGGATCAGTGTTAATCATGATTGAAGGGTCGTAAATTATATGTACAAAAATTCTCAATAGAACGCTGACTTTAACTGTGGACCGTTAATACAATACGCCACTTTACATGGAGGGAAAAGTCAGTAAATCTTGACTATTTCCGCCAGGAAGTATTGTGTAAATACAGTCTATGTGAAGTAGAGGAATGTCGGTTATAGAGGACTGTATTAATATAAATATGACTAACAAGAAATATTAACTCTTCTGTGTCGTAGAGTCGCTTGTTTCAACGGCACTGTGCTGTCTGGCTGAATTGAACAAATTGTTAGATTTATTTTTAGCCACAGATACATAATTAAGGACCGTCGTTCTTTAGCCAAACACCTTCAGCAGCTATTTCATATTTCACTTCCTAGGAATTCAACTTTTATTTGATCAATTACGGGAATATGGACTTATATATGCATGGAAATTTTAAAGTTTATATTTCTTATTTTTAAACAAGAACTGCACAGAGTCTCATTAAAGGCTATCGGAATATCCCTCCGTTCCGCTCAAACATTAATTAATACACACATTCGGCGTTTTGTAATTAGAAACAGTAGATATTGGTTCATCGATTGTATTACAACCAACAATGGCAAGCTACCGGCAAAAAGCGGTATCAAGTTTACGTACCTCGTTAGATAAGACCATTAGGAATGCTGAAATATTCCATTTTAATTTCACGTCCATCTTTACAAAACCAATATTCGCTGTGAGTGGAGTAACAATGGGTTTCGTCGTGAGAGGAGAGACAGCGGGGAAGGGAATATTAATAACGCCGCCACGTGCGCACTGCCAAGGATTCGGATGTCCGACTCAACTTCCAACGCATTGTTCTGATCAAGAGACAAATACGTAAAATAATAAACCGTATCTGCTGGTCCAACATATTGCCCAATTATTTTTCCGACTCAATATAATGTAACGTTATATTTCAAAGGCAGGCGGACAGGCAGGAAATGATAAAAAGTACTTTTTTTAGCGACCATGTTAACTCCCCGCCAGTTCTCTTCCTCTTTCGGGCGAAACAACACACGATTTTTTCCCCGCAGTTGCGTGGATCGTTAAGTGGGAGGGGAAACCTTCTGTTTTATCAACTTTGAGGACTCCGAACTCCCGTAGACCGTATCGACTCTTGGTTGCGATAAGCGGATAGCCGTTCTACGAACCTTTTAAAAGTTTTAAAACCACAACCATGTCTTGAAAAAATAAATATCGGCAAAGTATTTTAAATACACTGCACCTCATCAAAGTGTTTCATCCATTTCAGCTATAGAGTCCGATGAATTATTTTACTTTAAAAGTCGGAGGGACTACAGACAGCGATATATATAAATATCAGGTGCTGGACTCCAAAACCTACCCAAGAGCAGATTTGAATTCAGACCATAATCTTTTTATTATGAAATACATGCTGAAAATGAAAAAACTGTGACGTGTTTTTTATATATACATTTTTAAATTTATCATTATATTAAAGAATTTAGACTATATATATATGTTTAAGTGTGTGGAAGCCAATAAATCTCAACTTTGACATTTAAAACAGTTTTATTATTAGCAAGTGTAAAAAGCTTCAATAAATAACAATATTTAGAAATTAATTAATTTAATGAACTTTATTTGCCTAGCTGAGCCCTAAATAAGGAAATAACACAGCAAGAGACTTTAGTGACTTTAGTCTACTTTACTCAGGACTGTATGACATGTTTATATGCATAACAGAGGGAGAGATTATTGCCTTTTGTTTCTTACTTTGCAACCATCGTCCCCTAGTTTCCTGTTTGACCGGTAAACCTGGATTCAACGCAAAAGCAGCTTCCGCGTGGTATATGAAACGGAAGGTCCTGATGTGGTTCAGGAAACGTAACGCCACCTTCGTTTCTTCGTGATACTGGAGCAGCCGGATCGCCTCTCCTCTCTGACTGCTTGAAGCCCTGCCAGTCCGACTTTCCGTTTCGCTAGCTCGTCTCTTACCTCTGACTCTCTTTTCCGAATGATCTTTTCGAGGTCCTCTCCACCTCGAACTCACCTCTCCTAAAAACCTCTCCCCGTTTTTTCTACCTCCCCAGGCACTCCTTTGGGGTTGGCGCAGCTTATAGGAAAAACAAATAAACATGTTAGCAAGAACATCAGGAGAACGGAATACTGAAATATTCCATTTTAATTTCACGTCCATCGGGATAAAGAAGAAAAGGTAGAAAGATGGAAGAGCTGTATCACGGTGGAAATCTAGATCTTTCAGTAACAGATGATGAAGAGGACGTGGATGATGATTTGGGAAACAAAAGTTTAAGGTCGGAGTTTGACAAGGCGCTGACAGATCTGTCAAATTGTAAAGAGCCAGGAATTGATAACATTCCAGCGGAGATGATAAGATCGTTGGGCGAAAAAGCAATATCATGGCTGTTCAGGATAGTTTGTGAAATCTACGAAACAAGAAGAATACTGGAAAATCTTAGAAACAACATAATTGAAGAAGACTGGTGCTGATAGATGCGAACAGCATAGGCTAATCAGTTTAATATCTCAAGCATGTAAAATATTAACTAAAATAGTATATAAGAGGATGGAACGACAAATAGATAGCGAGTTAGGAGAAGATAAGTTTGGTTTTAGGAAAATGTAGGGACAAGAGAAGGAATTTTGACTTTGCGTCTTTTGTGGGGTAAGAACAGGATTTAGAGGTGAAGTATGGAATACGCTAAGCAGATTATGGATGTGGTAGTTATGAGGAAAGTAAAAGGATTGAGCCAGATATGTTAGCGTGGAGGGTTGTAACATACCAGTCTTAGGACTGAATACCTCAAAAAATGCCGGAGTTACCAACCATATTGGCATAAAATACAATGTAATGCATATATAGACGAATCGGATTCCAAGATACTTGAATCCGAATAAAGGTCACTTTTAACAGACACTCAAGACATAATATATTTTCTAAACGTCTTCACGAAGTCGTACTTAATAACTAAATCAACCTCTGAAGTAAATGTAATATTTGAATATGACCTTACAGAACTTAAATATTGTCGAGCTTTATTTTTATCATTATTTTGTTTTATATATCACAATATGGCATTGAAGTTTTTATACCGGTTTAGAATCCAATATATTACTTTTTAGTACCTCAGAAAATCCACAGTATTGTATTTTAAATGAAAATTCAAATGTATAAAACATTAGATTATTCTATTACTTACTTAACCTAATATCAATATAACTTAAAACAAGGAATTTATATTTTTGTTGAATTTTTAAAAACAAACTTACAAATTTCCCGTTCTTCCCGGGGTGAGGATAGGATTCTTTTATTTAGAAATATTGCTAAATAGTGTTTCATTTCCTATACTTACTTATCGCACGGTTGATTGCATTATCAATTTTTCCTTTCACAAAGAGAACTGCAGATCATTGCTAACATTTTACCGTTTCCTTTATTTCTTAACCTATTTTATTTTTGAGTACATCATCCTGTAACTCATTCTTATTAGTTAAGGCTGCCAGTTTATACTTTTTGCCTTGAGGAACTTTCACCACGCCAATGACTCTTCACAGCGCTGACTTTATAAAAGCGCTTTCACAAAGATAAAATATACTAACCAATACTCCAAAATAACCTCTAATATATAAATCGTCTTATTACTTTAGTTATAAAGGTCAATGAGGGCCTGAGCCTACCGGAGCGACTGCAGACTGTCATCTTGCATGACACATTCCGAATTAGGAGTGACGTGGCCAGCGTATTAATTCTCCAGCAGTCTTAATCCAGGTTTTCGCAACCACGACGACGCAAACATCAGAGCCCGTGCTGGGATTCGAACCCTGGACCCCTGAGTTGTGAGGCAATGACGCTAGCCAGCTAGCCACAGGAGGTCGGCCTAATAAATTAATAGCACATTAATTTTCAATTTAATTTTCCTGAAGCCCGTCCGGACGTATATTATTATTTTGTGTTGGACTGCGGAAAATTTTTGTTTATTAGACAGAGAACAGATTGTATGTCGTCAATACCGAATTTCAAAACTATTCAATTTTCTTCTAGCTATTTTTAATTAATTTATTTTGAACGAACATTTATTTTTATTTATATTTTACGAAATAAATGGCTAAATACCTATTAAATTAAAATTTGCAAGTTTAAATAAAACAATTTTATAAATTATATTTTCCAACACGCATAACTTCCATAAATTCGACTCCAGTAGAAAAACCCGGAAATTAATTTTTTTATCAAAAGCAATGTAATCATCCAGAAATTAATGGCTACTATCAAAACATATTGATGATTCATAGACATCTTCTGGCAAGTGAACATAATATATCGAATGGTTAAGTTTAAATTCGTACTTTTAGTTCCTGAAAATCGTTTATAAACTTTACGGCTATTTCTTTTATAAAATATAAATTTCATATTAATATTCGTACAAAATGAAGGAAATAAGTTATCCAGAAAAATATTAAAGAGTAGAAGCACATCTTTGATGATCGATTGAGGCTTAGAAACAAATCTTTTATACAAGTATATCTTCAGAAGGATATATACAATGTCAATGATTTTCTTATCTTGTCGATAACTTAATCATTGTCATGAAAGTGTAAATAATTTTTAAAATAAGTTTCTCATTTAATCCAGGCTGAATATACTAAACAATTTGTGAATTTTATTGGGTGACATTGTCGATACGGATGTTCGATGCTTCTGCATTCTTATTCGTTGGCTCTGCAGCCCAGATCTTGGCGTATCAGGACGACTGCTGACCGACATCTTAAATGACAAATTCCGAATTTGGAGTGGCACGTGGTCAGCATATCAACTCTCCATCAATATTGGCCCCAGTCTCCGTGATCGTGACACAATGAACCCGGGACCTCTGGGCTGTGAGGCAGAGATTCTAACCACTAGACCACATGAGGTCGCCATGCTCTTCATTGCCTAATAAAAAATATTTCTCAGAAAAATAAATTATACGCACTGATGTACGTTGCACCTGTAAACAAATTCTTTTGTAATTTTTATCTTTCAGAATTTTTTCCAAGTATATTTTAATGTGTTTGATTAAAATTTTTGTTCAAATAAAACTGGCTACTCGTCAATGTATTTTGAAATTTTTTGAGAATTTTTCGAGCAAATATAATTAACAATAATCTTTACTACTACCTTGTCGTGCAGTTGGCAAACATTCTCTACGATTATCCTACGTGCAGTGCGCCCAAACAATCTCGTTTTACAGAAATTTTGAAATCCTTTTACATTAGAAAACTTTTATGAAAGCACGGTTCGAACAATTCTAGTTCTAACGTAGCAACGAACTGTAAATACGTGTAGATATTGTGCCCAAAGTAACATGGGAAAAAATACATCTGAAACACTGAGACGCAGAAAAGAGGGTCGTAAAAGCAGAGTCGTGCTTTATAATTTTTCATATTAATTGGAGACCTTTTACTGCCAAACATTCCCCGGCCCCTCAAAGATAGCTTGCCTCCAGCAATCACATATGAACGCACGCGTTTGTATTTAAAGAGGCTCCTCTGATGAATTCACACAAAAGGAAATGGTGGAGCGTGGTTCTCCACATGGAACCACAAATGGCTCGTTCATTATTTCTGTCGATGCGGATTCTTTGTACCGACTTCTCCGTCACTTACCACACAACGCATACAAAAGCCGCAGCGAACACATGCTACATCTAAGAAAATAATACCTGCGGATAACGAATACCGGTCAATAAACATATCATTACAGTATCTGAACGACATTAATTTTTAGACAACATTGTAGAGAGAATATCATTTGAATCTTCTATTCAATCAATTTTGTGTAAAAACCGAAAGAGTAGGCCGTACTGTTTAGTGATTGTAATGTTTAATTACGTTATCGTTCGCAAATATTTACTTGATACAATGCGCCAGTGCCTTAATTTTAACCGATTTTGACATAATCGGTTTTGCGCTCATTGGCCCAAACCATAATCGCTATCTGGCGTAATGGTGTGCATAAAACCGATCGGTACGTCATTGTGAAATTAACGTATATTGTCGCACTAATGGCGCTTCCAGGGAAATGCAACCGTTACCTTTTAAAACAAAAGCTCATCACCATAATGCGTGATGAAAAAAGCAATAAGTGTAATTGACCGTCATCATCGCAAAACAATGGTCTGGGAAGTTCTTCACAACATAGACCAGTTTCGTGACACAACAGAGTAGCAAATATTGGAAAACACAATATCGAGTCTGACAGTTACATGCAAACGTATTATTCAAATCTAATATACTAACGCGACATTATACATTAACTGTACTATATCTGAATTTTAAAGTAACACTAGAATACACTGGCAAATTGTAAATAATTAATTTACAAAAATACGAAGGAGTAGGTAATAAGTTACATTAGAATATTCCCCAGTGTCACGAATTAGCTGTAAAATAAAACGTCATCAAGATCATTTAGAAATAAAAAATCGGATATCCAGTGTTATCATAAAATTACAAAGAGTATTAACAACTGGATAATAAGTGATGCTGTAATGCAACAGAATTGTTCGTTGTCGTTGTGATGGACTGATGCAACCCTCCATGCTAACCTATCTTGCGCAAGCCTTTTATTTTCCGCATAACTACCACACCACTCATTCTCCCTAATCTGTTGAGTGTATTGTTCCTTGTTCCTCCCTCTTTTGTTATTACCACATACTTCCCTCTAATGCTAATTTTACAAGACAATCACGTTTCATAAAAGTGACCTATTAATCTATCCCTTCTCTTGGACAACGCCCTCCATTTTGTTCGATCTTCCTCTATTCTGCTTAGAACATCCTCGTTGGTGATTCTATCCTCCGATCCGATTTTCAGCAACCTCTTATGTTCGTATGAGACATAACTTCGTGTTTAGTTAACGTTGTAGATGTTATTGTGAGCGTAGCCGAGTTTATAAAAAAATATATGTACTTGTGCAAAGATTTTATAAGAGAGAGAGACTAAGTTCTTTGGTTGGGGGAAAGAGAAGGGTCGCTGGTTATTGGGTTGCAGCGAAAGTTTATATCTGTGCAAAAGTATTGTGCATTATGAATAGTATGCTAAATAAATATTATTTATTCAAAGTAGATGAATTGAATGTAGAAATATTCAAATGAGAGCCATACCGGTATATAGCATGGTTATTACTCGTATTTCAAAGCCTGTTTCAAAGTTCAAACACTTTTCGTAAACGAGTAAATATTCTACAAGGGAATTTCTTGTAGCGAAGTTAAAGAATCGTTAAGTTTTGGATGATAAATTGTTGCTTTAGAATTACCATGTTTTTCACGTTCGCCTGACTGTACAAGGAACGAGGCTATAGCTCAACAAGTTACTGTTATATGTTTGTAACGTAAATGTTAATATAGAGGTGACCCAAAATATATGTGGTGAAGAAATACCTGTGAATAAGAAAAAAATATTTCGTACGGTATTTTGGTAAGCAGCTACATCGCATGTACAGGTGGTACGATGAATATTTAAGAGTAACAATCTCGTCTGACGTCACCAGTGGCGTGGAAAGGAGTAACCGAACTCATCGTTGAAACGATAAATTTTGTACACGGGCTACAGCAAATAGCGTTAGCAAAACGTTAGTAACCCAGTTATTATATTCGGAGTTAAATACTGTCACGTGAGGATTAGCAAATGATATACAAATTGTATCATAGCTCACGTTGATTGGAAGTTATTTAAAATGAGACAGTTACATGCTGTGCAAAGAAATTAAAAAGCAATGGTAGATCGTATCAAAATTTGAATTAATAGTTAATGCAAAACTAAGAGTTCTAAACTGGAACCAAGGACACCAGATGTGATGATAGGTACAGCGGTACCAAATAAACACACAAAATAATACGTTTGCTATTATAAGTTATAATGAAATAGTCGCGCGAGGATTGTTTCTCAAATTAAGACTCTTGACATTGAATATTGCTATGTATTTATTATCTACTATCTTGGTTTCTGGTGATGTTCGGGAATTTATTAATGTTAGCCCGCTACAGTATTTAATTCGACTGTAATGTGTTTGTCGCCACCTAGAGCGTCAAATTTTTTGAAAATTTACCTTTCCTCGCCCCAACCGTCATGACTAAATATCTTAATCGAGTAAGAAATCTCCTGACACCATAAATAAGCACACACATACAGAAAAATACAAAGAAACAATCAATTATATTTCTATGAAGAAGACACATGAACCATCACTTCGGTCTGATTATTATGAAATAATATGTATAGATACAAATATACATCTTCTAAAAAAGAAACTAAGTATCTACGGCCCGGTTCTTTATATAAGAGAAGGGATAGATTAATAGGCCACGTTTTAAGGCATGTAAAATTAGCATTAGAGGAAAGTGTGTGGAGTAAGAACAGAAGATGGAGGCCAAGGATAAAATACTCTTAGCAGATTAGGTAGGAAGCGTGTTGTGCTAGTTATGATGAAATGAAAAGGCTTGCGGAAGATATTTTAGCATGGAGGGTTGCATTAGACCAGTGTTAGGGCTGAATACCACAATAACAAACCTTACAGATCATATTGTAACACTTTTAATTCTATTTCATCATTTTTAAAGGCTCAGAAGCAGTTTAAAAGTATTTGATTCTAAATTTATAAATTATTACGTTCTTCAGAAAAAAGGTGTTTTTCTCAGCTTCATGATTTCTGCTACCAAAAACTTTCTATGCGTCACAAATATAAAGGTATTGTCTTCATTCTTTTTGTATACAATCTACATGCTAATACCTTCAAATACATGTATTATTTTTTGAATCGTTCAACTAGTTTAGGTGAAACAAATTTTCAAAGCGATGAATAGTGCTAAATTTTAAATAACCGTAGTAAAAAATTGTTTTCTCACCACTCTTTCATTGAATTACAAATGGCAATTTATAACAATGGTCAGCCCTACATATTAATGTAAAAAAACTAAAATATATTGAAGTATGTAAGGGAAGGAGAATTTTCAAAACTGCCAAATTTTGATAATAATTTTCAAAATATATAAAAAAACAATTTTACATAAACAAAATATTTATCAATTTACTACATATGTGTGTTGGTAACACTTTTTCAGCTCAGTAGTTTTTCATTTCCAGGAATTTCAAATTTCAGTCCCCGTATACCTTAAGATTTCTGATCGTCAATGACGTTTAAAAGTTTCGGACTTCCTTTTTTCAGCATCAGTTCAGCAACATAGACGATTATTGCAAAAAGAGTATGACGTGGTTCATTAAAAGAATACTCTTTTGATTGATAACATATTATTAATATTAATCAAGTACGGCGCCGGATAATATGTGTGAAAGCCGGTTGGATTTGCGTCAGTGCCGAGGGCATCCGTCGATCCGTCGACGACAAAGATAATGGGTATACTGCAATTAACACCTCGGGCCGCATCCGTCCAGGGCGAACAAGGCGTACCCTGCGGAGGAAACAAGCTTCCAATTGTGCTGAAGCGAGCTCCTTGCGTTTAAAGGAACTGAGGGAGGGAGCGGAACACAAGTAAAAAATGGGCTGGTTAGTCCTCCTAATTTGTAGCAAGTCTCCACATTTTTGCCGTCTGGATTTCTATAACATCGCCGGCGGCTGCTTGTCTGCGCGGAAAACAACCCTCAGCTCCTCTGTAGCAATTTGACAATGCCACAGGGTGGCCAAACACAGCGGCCTAAGGAATATAGACTCTGGACTTGCAAATTAGGTGCTTAATATTTCTCATCCTTCTTCGTGTGAGTAAATACGCCCTGAGAAACGCCAAAGATTTGCTGTTGTGCACTTCCCTTCATATCTTAACGTAACGCAATATGGTAAGACGGATAGTAATTTTCTTACGTCTATAACCAAACTTAGTTAATGAGAGGAAACTTGATACTCAAAAAAATTCTGACTTTCCATTACGGTGATAATAGTTTTAATTTTTTCTCGAGTGGATTTCTTTAGACATTGCTAACCTTTAAGTTTCCCAATTTGATATTCATCATTTCTAGAATATTTGGCGTATCCTTATTTCTTGCACTCCACCTAGCACACGAGTACTTCTCGGAATGTTTGGTGCGGCTGTTAAATCTTATTGTGAGGTGTGCAGACAACTGATTTGGCACTTTACAAGTACAGATTTTTCTCTTTTATTCTGCTTCTTTACCCTCTTCGACTGAGTCCTGGTTATTCTTTGATGCACTTGCTTTAACGCAGCATGCACGGTCAAAATCTCCACTCCAATCGTTAATGCGTTGATTTCTTATTTATCACGATCCTCTTGACGTATCGCAAAGGTGAAGATAAAAATCAACAATTGACTAAATCCTATTTATATATAATTCGAATGTATACTTCCGGAAGGCCTCGGTAAGGTTTTCCACACGGAGCAGGTATTTTATTTTATCATTATTACTTATCTGCTATAGGGCAGTTTCACGGCTGCAGCTGTATAAGCACGATAGAATTCCATACAATAAATTACTAATACAATTTACACGAATGAATAATTTTGTGATTTCATACGAAATTTTGGCCTGAAATAAAAGCAGAGGTCAGGAGCCACACAGAATTCATTTCACTGCACTTCACTATTTTTGCTTTGTTTAGGAAATAATTTAGCACTTCACTGATTCTAAGTAAGGTGTGTTATATATATATATATATATATATATATATATATATAAGTGCTCACTTTCGTTTCCTTAGCCTACCCCGATACTGATTAGCACTACCCGGAAAAGTCGTCAGTGTTTCTGCATGCAAGGAATTCCAATCGCGTATTGATCTATTTACAAATGTGCGTTACCCTTTTTCTTTAATTTTGAACGTGTGATCATTTTAGAGACATAAGTCGGCGCCGTAAGATGACTTATTATTTATTTCCAGGCCGGTTCACCCGTATAAGCTTTATATATTGCGCATAACCTCGCATGTTTCCTTCTATTACTAAGTGCTTCCGAATTCCCATTAAATTGTTCGCGAATCGTCCTCCAAACATTTTTTCAGCCCCTCTTCGTATTTTTTGTAAGCAGAAGTCTTGGTTTTTCTCGTGCTTATCCTCAAGATCCTGTTTACAAAGTAGTGCCCTTCACCTGCAACCTCACTTGATTCTCTCTTTTCTCCGATGGTGCTACAGCCCATTTAGGGCCAAGACCTACCTAGGCGACTGCATGACAGATTCCGAATTTTTAGTGACATGTGGTCAAAGTATCGATTCTCCCGCTCACTTGATTACCCCAATTTAAATCTTTACTAATTGTGATCCCAAGATATTTGCAGTTGTTTGACTCCGTTACTGCTTAGTTCCCCATTTTATATCAAACTGGAGGAGCATTTCTCTTTTTTGTAAAAACGATTGCCTTACTCTTCGTTGCAATTTATTTGCATTTTATTTCTGACCATTGGTAAATTTTGTCTAAGTTGGCCTTCCTCGTTCATCCTCCACGTTTATAATTTCCCTATATACCATACAATCATCGGCAAACAGTTTAATCTGTGATTTTATACTGATTGTTAATTCATTTATGAATGCAAGTAACATAAGTGGGCCGATCACACTTCCTTGCGGGACCCTGATGTGATGTTGACAGAGTCGGACAATTTGCCATTCACGCAAACTCTGAGTGAACGGTATTTCAAAAATATCCGAATCCACTTCAGTACCTGAAAATCTATACCAGGAATTTATAACTTAATAATACATCATGCGGCACGACATCGACGGCTTTAGAAAAATCAATAATTATAATTATGGCTTCCCCTCCAAATTTTATGACTTCTCCCAAAATACTATCCGGGCCGATTAACTTACGAGACTTATGTTTTATAATATTTTTTTCGTAAGTTGCTAGCATTAATTTTGAAGACAGTTTTCCCAAGTGGGAAAATCTACGCTTTCCCCGCATACCGTGGAATGAAAGGCATGTATGGACGTTAATAAAGAGGTGAAACTTAATTCCTGAAAGAATTGATAAAAGGACAATAATGGTAAACAAAGATGGAAGTCAGATGAAAAGAGATCCATCTGGGTTACATTTGTTTAAGAGAAAGAAATACAATCTGGATTGGATTGGACACATCAATGTAGAAATCGTTTACTGCGATACATCAATGAAGAACACATGAATGGAGTTGTAGGGGTCGTGGAATAAGAAGATTGCGTCTGCTAGATGAATTGGAGGGAGGAAAAAGAAAACATTGGATGATGAGACAGGGCAAAGAGGAGAAGGAAATTTACCGAACAAGTTGTAGGACGTGCCAGTGTATTTAATGATAATTTAAAATCAACAATAAATAATGAGCCCTGACCTTTCAGCAGAAATATTTAAATTATTTGAACATGATAAGTATCCGGCATGGATAAAACTTCAATAATTAGGTGCTCATCATTATCAGACTTGCTATCCTCTGTGACGATTTGAAGTTACTCTGAATTCTTTTGCTCTTGTTCACTATGTAAAGAAATGTACTATCAACTACAAATTGCAATTTATTGTACGTTTACATTTCTTTAACGTTCCATGATTTTATGAAATGTCCTGTATTTTCGTAATGTAGTGTGTGACGCATATAAATTTTCATTGAATATTTTACTTTATTTATCTAAATTAATTTTCAATATTAAGTATTCTGTACATAGTTTCCATAGACAACAGATCCTAAGATGTTCGCAAGACACCTTTCTGGAGTAAACGTCTTAAACAAACACAGTCATAATCTTGAAGTCTGACAGGTGACAGAAAAGTCTCAGTTCTATGTCCGAAAGTGATTTGCGACTTGGTGAAAAACCCAGGTCAGCCAAGCTCAGCAATATGGTTGACCCATAACATGTCTAGGGGTGGCCCCTCTAAAATTTTTGGAGAGGAAGGAAGAGACGCCAACCCCATTAGAGGACCTGAGGAAGATAGAAAAAGCAGGGTGAATAATGAGATTTTTTGGAGAGATTAGTTTTAAGTGGAAAAAACCTCGAAAATTCATTCGGAAAGGAGAGTCGGAGGTGAGAGGTCAGAGAGGAGCTAGCCAAACGGAAAGTTGGAGTGACTGGCGTCAAGGAGACAGAGAGGAGAGGCGATCTGGATCAAAGTATCACGAAGAAACGAAAGTGGCGACACTTTTCCTGAGCCACATAGAGGCCTGCCTGCTTGACATGTCGACACATAAGGCTGCATTTGCGTTGAATCCAGGATTGCGGGTCAATCAGGAAACTTGGGAGGATGAATTCAAAGTAAAAAACAAAAGGCAATAATCTCTTGCTCTGCATGCGTATAAACACGTCATACAGCCCCGAGTAAAGTAGATTAGGTTCACTACAGCCTCTTTTTATGCTATTTATTTGGTTAGGATTCAGCTGGACAAATAAAATTCATTAATTTCTAAATATTTTAATTTGGTGAATCTTTTACATTTATTAATAATAAAACTGATTTAAATGTCATAATTGAGATTTATTGGCACTCACCCATTTAAATATATTCTCTAAATTCTGTAATATATTTATAAATAATTAAAAATTCAACATGTAACATAAATTGCTTATTACCATTTTCATACAGGAGAAATGGGTTTACGAAAGGAGGATAGTGTAAGATATTCTTAAATTAAATTATAACTTTTTACAAGGTTAGAGAATAATCTTATCCACTGAAAATACTTCGTAGTTGAATGAATGAGCCGATTAGTGGGAGTAAGTTCCACTCTGTAGCTAGTGCAAAGAATAAGGCTCGCATTAAGTTTGAAATAAATCGAAATTCACTTATTGTAATTTAAAATTCCTTCAAAGTCTTTGTCCGAGCGCTTACATCTCAACATGCAAGAAGTTGCATGAAGTATTGTAGCTTTCAAAGAGCAACTCAAAGTTGAGAATTGATAGTCATTTCCGTAAATAAATTTTTCCGCTTTCTAAAAGAAACGTCAGTCTTAGTTGAGACGAATTGAATTATTCCATCCGAAAACAACAATGAATAGATATGATGTCGGTCTCCCTGGTTCCCTCTTTTTGTGCCTGTTTCGGTACAAACGCAACGTAAACCTCAGACCACAAATGACCAGCCAGCATCAATCACTCGCGAGCAATCATTCTAAGCATGCGCCATTGTTCTGTTATTGTGGTACAGCTTCACATGCTACATGCACTTTATTGATTACTGGACACTGGAAGTTATTCAGATCAATCATTTTTGCAGTACTGTACTCAAATTTATATTTAGCGCCTCATATTTTAATCTGTTAACTGACCAATATAAAGCCACATAATTTATAATTCTCCGTACGGGAACTATATAAATTATTTTTATTATTTAACCAGTTCTAATATTGAAACGTCAATATATTTATTTTGTTTATATATTTTTCCACTTTATTTATCACGTAACAGTTTCCTGTGAGAAGAAAGGATTTGTGTCAGAGTGGTGAAGATAGGGAACTCGTGTATACAATAGTTAATTACTTTCACTAAACATTAATAAATTCATTAACTCAATCAAAAGTAATAGCATGCTCCTATTGAACACTTGGAACAGGATCAATTTCGTACATACAGACTTCCTTTCAATATTTCTTTTAATTTCAATGAACTGTATTCTGAATAAATTCACTCTTGTTTCGCTCAAAACGAATTTCAAGTAATTTGAGAGGTTTACGCTAAGTGAAGTTTTGTTTAGTGTTTTTGTTTGACAGCATATCACTTGTCGTTATATACAGCCGTTTGATCATTTTCTCTGTCCCAGAGGGTTTTCCCCTCTTTGATTGATATGTGAAACCTTTATACGACCGAAATATCTCTACCATGTTTGATACGTCAATAAAATTATAACGTTTGAGAGTAACGTTATTAAAAACAACCGGATTAAGTTCCCCCTAAACTAGGTTTAGATCTTTACGACTTAATATCAACTCTTTAATACTTTATTTTGTAATATAGACCTTAGAGGTGATACGAGTAAATAATACTTTAAAATACATGGGGGAAATATATTTAGAGCCAATAAAAAACATTCGTAGGTTTAGTTTATTCCTATAATTCTACTCTGCACACTTTATCTTCACTTCATGTGTTGGTTCATACGCAACCTATATGTTGAGTTCAATTCATATTTATTAGTCAAGTAATAATGGCTTATAAAACCTATTTATAAAGGCGAAGAGACGACGTAGGTTATGATATGTTTTCTTTTTTTAAATCACATGAGATATTCCTGTGATGTGTGATCATCAGTTATCTGTTTTCAAAACTCAATCGAATCTTATTTTCTGTAAAACAAAGTTATCTATTTTTCGTCGTAGCTCATTTACTTTCCTTTACGCTAGCGTAATGGATTCATAACGATTTATATTAATATATTTTAGCTCCCATCCACCGTTACGTTATCGGCGACGAACAGCAATTACGTTAACAGGAAACCAAAAGAACATACTATTGTGATCAATATATTATACAAATGTTATGATTGGATTTGTAAGTAATTTGTTATTATATATTAACGTGTAATTAAAAAGTGAAGCATTAGTTGCAAACAAGGACTGGGACTGTCAAATTGAAGGTAGACAAACATCAATAATATAAACAAAGAATTACTGGTTTTCTGATACAATCGTTCAGTATCTCAATTTATTGTACAATATCATATTCTGTGTTAAACAGAAAAAATAGATTACTTGTAATTCTAAAAATTCAATAAGTATGAGAAGTCGGGGTAGGACGAGATACACATTTTTTTACTGGATAGTGCAGGAGGTTTGTGAATGAACACTTGTTTCGGCGTCTTGCACCTGTTACTTTATAATTATTTGCAACTCTTCTACAAAATGTTATCTACAAAACTCCTCGCTTTTAACTCTTTAATGGCGTATATTGGTAAACTAGGTCTCTTTAGCTGTGTATAAGCTACGTATAAGGTTTAAATATTATTATTATTAAGGCACGGTGAAATACCTTAAACTGAAACTAGTGTACGGAACGGAATGGGATACTACTTTATAAGGAAAAATATTATGTTAAGAAAGAGAAGGAAAAACTGGAAGACTCAACTTAATAAGAATAAGTTAAAGGATGCTTACCCAAAAAGAATAGATTATTAAAGAAAAGGAGCAGAGAAAAAAGGGGGAAATGTTAGGCAAGACTGTGCTGCTGCAAAAAATCTATTTCCGAAAAGAAAAGACCATAAAACGATCAACCTTACGCTAAATAAGTATAAGAAAGAAACCACAAAAGGTATTACGATTTTCTAAATTTATATTTATCTTTATTGCATTAATTCTATATATAAAACATCCTATCCAGTTCTGCTCCGGGGCAGAACTGGAAAATTGTAAACTTGTTTTTAAAAATTCATCAACAATCTAAATGCGTTGCTTTGGCCATTTCACGCAGTCTCTTAACCTATCAAGAACGCCCTCGCTATATGCACGGCATAATTTAAAAAATATGTAACCAACTGAAATCAAAATGACTTAAAAATAGGAAATATCAAAACAATACCCTATTTCATCAAGAAATAAACAATTAGCACTGAAGCATCTTCTAGACGCTGCCAGAGCCCCCCCCCCCCCCAAGTAATTATCTGCAGACCAAGAACCCTACATTTAAACCCCACCTATTCGTTTGTTTTTCAGGTCGCCTCATATTACGAATGAATGAATTTATTGATACTACAATGGAGTTACACTTGGTGGAAGTTACAAAAATAAGCTTAAAATAAGGAATATGAATAATTATAATAATAATAATCATACAAACAAACATTGTAAATAGTAAATTACATTCTTAAAGATAAAATTAAAGTATCCATTGTTTAGATATTATTTCGTTGCACTACACTTCACTTCTCTCTCAATTCACGATCACTTACACTTTCTAATTCTTCCCTGGAAAACTTAGCTATTGTGAGGAAATCTTTCAAAACCTTCTGCAGGTAAATTGTTACAATCCCTAGTCCGTCTTAAAAATGAATATTTCCCAATTTTACAATTCTGATCCCCTCTACTGCAATAATATACTTCTAAAAAGTTTGATTCAATATCCTCCCAGGATTGTTGGCCTGTGTACGCGTTAAAAAAACGAGACGTAAATTTTATCGCTTTTCTATTACGTTTATATTCCCTTGACAGTCTTTGCCGATCTAATCTTCTTATTTCAAACAAATTTAAATATCTATAAGCGCACGAAATAGTTTTATAGTTTTTCTTTAAAGCATTGGGATGCGAATGTTCAACCATTTAAGATTTTTTTTGCCGAGGCATAATTTGATAGCTCCGTGACTTTTCTGTGGATATATAATAATAAATGAGGGTCATAATTTATGTATATAATGAGTACCTTGTAAGAAACTATTAAATGACACTTCACAAATTGATAATACTTACATACATTTTTATTAACAAGTCCTTTACACTCATGAACAGTAATACGGTAAATTTGAATTCAAAGTTTCTGAGATGAAGATTTTAAATGAGAAAGGAATCTCTAAAACTTCTTTATTGCTGTGTAACAGGATGATCTGAGTTTCATTTGCGACTGCACGCTGTCACGCTGTTCCTCGTCACTAGCTGAAGGTAACTTGGACCAACAGCAAGGTACCTTGCACTTCTCCGCCTGGGAATGCGAGTTATTAGTTTAATAAAGCGTATGTAGCGTTGCGACAAATGAGGCTGAAGAAAATGACAGTTGAAAGCATTTTTGTGTCGCTGCATTTTACTGCCATTCTTTTTAGGCGACGCGCGTTGGCTAAAGGGCGGAGAGAAGTGGGGGTGGGGGAGGCGTAAATTTTTTCTTTCGCATAAGCTCTTCAAAGTTAGATATACAGCATCCATTTACAGCCCAACGGAGAAGGCAATGTACCGCCAGGCCATTTCATCAGACTTGGAGTGCAAACCCTTTTAACTCTGATGATATACGTAGTGCGCACAGTTTTAGGAACGCACGACGCCCCTACTACTTGTACGAGTATTGTCCGCTTGATATATTCATTTGTGGCCGCACTTTCAAGAATGCACCAGCTTTTACTAGTGTGCTCATCCTTAGCGTGCTGTCTCGTCTCGTCAATGGAACAGAGCGCAATCGCATTAACTTGCATTTTACTTTTTAAATGAAAATTGTCGCACAATTATTATACAGGACATCAAATCTGAACTCGTAGAAAGTCTTAGTAATAATAATAAACTGTACGTTTTCAGCTGATATTGCTTCAAATTCGTAATTAAGCATTTTGATCATAAATTTGTGATATTTAGTTTACATGTCTTCAACAACACGGACACGTACACCTAGTTGCGTTGTAATTACATTTATAAAATTTAAAAACAAACACTGAAAATTTTTATAGCTACCATTTATAGCAACGTGACTGATTCCGGCTGATTGAAAAACTGCTACTATTATACCAATTTATAAATGTGGTAAAAGAACAGACGTTAAAAACTATAGACCCATCAGTCTTACTTCAGTAGTGTGTAAGATTATGGAGCACTTATTAGCAGCCTACGTTAGATCTGAACTTGATAGAAATGGATGGTTTTTTATAGTCAGCATGGTTTTCGGGAAGGGTTCTCGTGCGAAAGCCAAATGATAAATCTATTTCAGGAGGTAGCAGATGAAGTAGATAATGGGGGGTAGAATAGATTGGGTTATCATAGACTTCGCTAAAGCCTTTGATGCAGTGCCTCATGATATCCTATTGGACATATTAAATAAAAATGGTATAGCTAAAGGAGTAGTACTATGCGATAGATCGCAAAAAGTCAAAATTGGAGAACAATTTTATAATTCAGGTATTGTAACGTCGGGAGTTCCCCAAGGCTCTGGAATCAGCCCATCACTGTTTTTCATATTTATAAATGTCTTGCCAAATTATTTAAAGTCAGGGTCAGGCTTCTCGCAAACGACTGCGTCTTCTACAGAATGATGAACGAGCAAGACGCGATATTATTACAAGAAGTTCTAGATAAAGTCAATATCTGGGCTCAGGAAAATGAAATGAAAATTAATGGAAATAAAGCAGCTCAATCTCGTTTAAAAACGCACGTTGTTAAATGAGACAGACTATAGAATAGCTTCAAATATCTGGGAATATATTTCAACAACAGAAGTGAGTGGGAGGAACAGATGAATTTCACGGCCCGAAAAACATTTCATTTTGAGGAACTTAAAAAAGGGAAGTTCAAAATCAAAGGAAGCGGCATATTTATCCTGAGTTAGACCAAGTTTGTAATACGGGGTGGCTTGTTGGGATCCCTATAGAAAAAATCAAATAGAATCATTAGAGAGAGTTCAAAAAAGGACTGCTAATTTTGTGCGAGTCAAAGCTTATACGGGGTAAAAATTTCATTTTGTATCTACCGCCGTGCTTGCACCCAGTGGTAGACTAACGATAAATACAATACAAATCAAAATTCGTATGATGACACAAGTGGAATTAGTTCGCTCGGGTTCCCTGGAAAGTGAATCTTGTGTCAAGCTACGTGTGCTAACCACCATTCTAGAAGCTAATCCGCCTAAACTTCTCGAGGAGAAAGCTGCTACAATATTCTCGGATGCCTTGAAGCAACATTGGAAATATGTAAACAGTACAAATTAAATGAGATCCTTGATTGCATCCGTAGTAACCTCCTTGAAGTAAAATAATTGTTCAAGGAAATATGCCTATGTGGGAATTGTTGGTAATGGGATGGCTAACCTTCAGTAAATAACTGTCATCCCATACATAACTCCGTGGACATCAAATCGATTACCAAATTGTGGAATGGGGCTATTGTTAAGAATGATGACAGAAAAGGAATTGATCTGGAATATCCGAGTAATGACGGCGAGCCACAGATCATTTACCCTGCAGGTTATCTTATCCGGAATCCGTTCAGGTAACACCATGATTACTCATGCGTACTTATTTAAGAGAGAAGCTTGACCTATTTTTAGTTATATGTGGGATCATACTAACGATAAATCACATACTGTATACCTGTCACTTTAACTCAGATATTAAAGCCCCGATCAGAGAGGGGAAACTCGCCCACTCTGAAAGAGCCATAAAATTTCTGTTCACGTTCCTGACTCATAACAAGCTATTAGAAAATATATAAATGGTTCAACAAATATAGTCTGTTAGCATCCTGTCATCTATCCCTGAGTGCAGGGTGATTGTATGAAAGTCATAATGAGTATAATTGTTAATGGGGAATTGAAATAAACTAGAAAAGAAAACAAAAACAAGTGAAATGCGAAATCTTTCTAAGCAAATAAATAAGGGAACTGTGTGAATCACTAGGATTCACAAAACAGAGGACATAAAGTCAATGTTACAGCTTTCAATATTCTTTAAAATCGACCTGTTACTTTTTTAAGAGTAGCTTTATATTGAGACGTCATAAAAGACTAAAATAATTTTTGATTTGATCCAATAGTGATAAAAACATGTGCTGCGAAATAAAGGAACGGGAGACCATTAATTCAGTATAGTATTTGTTTGTTTGTTCTATCAGAAAACAATTATTTCAGCTTTGGGAGCTGAAAATTTGCATACCTGTGACCTGGTACGATATTCTTAGCCTATTACGTGGTTACCAATAGTAGAATGGTCAATCCATCCCAGGTGGCATAGAAAAAATTTAATTGGTTGCTTGAGCATTTAAAACATTATATTTTGTTGCTAGTTTAATTTAATACTCTTTTCTTTTTGTAATTATTACATTTTTAGAACAGTTTCCTAGAAACCATTGATAATATACATAATGTAACTACAATCTTATATGTCAAATTAAAGAATATTAGGATCATAATTGGTCCATCATGGAGGAATTATCACACGAAAATTGCATATTCTTCATTTACATTAGCTAATTTTGTGTTAGACAAGGTACATGAAAATTTATTGCTAGGTAAGTCAATAGAATTTGGTTTTGTAGGCCACAATTTACTGACCACAATACAGTTTAATAGAAAATGACAGGACAACTCAGTGCTGAGTAATTAATGAAATTACAGATACCTGCCAACGCAAAAAAGACAGCATTCTATCTGTAACAAATATGGCAACAATGTTTTAACTGAGCACAATGAAAAATTTAAAAAATAGTTTTGACCTACCAAAACAAAATAAATGCACCAAAAAAATATGTTTGTTTCTTGAGATTATTATGCAACCATGCTGTACCATTTGGCATGGATTGATCCAAATCGGGATAAAAGTTATAGAGGATATGCTATTTCGTATTTAAAAAATATAAAGATATGAACTGGAGAATACGACTTTCAAGATACGTAGAATATTTACCACTGTTTTTTAGAACTTTATTAAAATGTAATGACATTATAGTTATTGTTATTATATATGTTAAATAATAGCCATAGTAAGTAATCGGCAGCAGTATTTGGAAACTATAATCTTCTATGTTTAATATTGAGAGTAAATGTAATGGGAGTATATTATGATGTATTTAGTATGTATTAAAGTAGTATTTTCTATAAATTAATTGCTAGTTGATAATATCAATAAATTACTTAATACATAATACGAAAGAATAAATTGTCGGAACCTGAATAATTAAAGCGAAATTCATCAGCACAGATGATAATACAAAACGAAGCTTAAGAATTATTTTAGTCAAGTGGAGAATATATATATAGTAACATGAAATGAAGGCTCCGTATTTAAAGGCAATCAAATCTCCCCAGATAGGATTGATGGCGGTGGCTTTGAGACAAGCCGCCAGTACATTTTAGTATTCTGCGAGGCGAGTTAAGGTTAATTTTTAAGTAGTTTGTCAGAATTCCATTTCAGATTCACACTTGACCAGTGTAGAGGACCAAAGTTCATTCATTAAAATTTGATAGATGCAAATATTTCTTGTCTTAATTCTTATATATATTATATATATATATATATATACATATATATATCCTTTCATAATTTTTAATTTCAATTTCAGTAAATAAAATAAATTCTTAAGAAGAAACCACATTACAACAGATAGTCTTTATTATATCCATTATATAAATATATATATATATCCTTTCATAATTTTTAATTTCAATTTCAGTAAATAAAATAAATTCTTAAGAAGAAACCACATTACAACAGATAGTCTTTATTATATCCATTATATATATATATATATATATATATATATATCCTTTCATAATTTTTAATTTCAATTTCAGTAAATAAAATAAATTCTTAAGAAGAAACCACATTACAACAGATAGTCTTTATTGTAACCATTATATAAATATAATAACAGTCCTCATTATATTCCTTGTGATATCTTAATATTATCCTCCTAGTTCCATATTCGCAAATTAATTTGTCTATAAATACTGTATGAAAACTAAATGCTTTTAATTTACTGCTGTATAAATGCATGCGATAATCAATTTAATTTATTATTAAAAGTACTAAAATTGTCAAACTGCATTTTAGGTCTGATTCCAAATATGTGTCCCTGCTGGATTAACAGTGGATTATGCAATTAACGGCGGATAATGCGATCGTTATGAATTATTTGTTAGCGGAAATGTTTCAGCACTTCTATTTTGAAATAATGTAGAAAAGTGACTCGATATCTTTCCTGTAAGTATGATAACCTGAAACATATTCGCCGCTATCAATTTCAACTTAAATTCACTTTACTTAACTCTTCTTAGAATTCAGACGGTCACATATCCACCTGAATAATTTGTGTTAAATTATTATAATTATATTTTTTGTGACATATAAAGAAGAAAAATATTATACGAGTCTGTATAAATTAGCAATTCAAATGAAACAAAATAATTATATTCCATTATGGATTATAAGGTATTTTGGCATGGCTGAGGCACTTTTTAGTTCATTGTATTTTGAGTATATAGGGAAAATAAAAATTACTACAAATAGGTTTAAATTATGTCCAGTAATATTTGTGACTTTTTGCAATGAAGAAAAGAGAAGTGTAAATAAGTTCGAAATATGTTCCCTGTGGTAATCAATTTATAACACTAAGTTTCACTTCGCAGTGTGATTAAAGAGAATATCCATTATGGTATTGAATGGGTTGCTTCCTTCAATATTTGACAACACGTGTATTAGGTTTCAACATAAATATTATTCGTCGTGTGAGGCTGTCCGAGTCCGAAATAAACTAATCCTTTTTTGTCCACATACAGAAGGAAAATACCCTTCAGGCACCTTCCACTCCAGAAACTTTCTTATAGAACTAAAAGAGTGGTAAGAAAGTATAAGTTGTAAACAACGTGAAACGTAAAATAAAAATACGTAAGAAATGTTTCTAGCAACACGGAAAGAATATGTTAAATATTATTTAATTTATCCATAATTTTCAACAACAATAAAAATTTATTTAGAAATTTTGGAAGAAATTGTCCTGTGTTCGTTAAATTTCTTTTAAATTCGCATAGTGATTTGTAATTTTTTTGAAAACTGGAAAAGATATTCTCATTTTCGCCTCAAATCGACTGTCCGTATTACATATTCACATCACGGATTGCATAACTTGTTGTGTTATCCCACAACATATGTGACGTTACATTTGCTTACGAATTTAATTTAGTACGTCACACGAGTTGCACAATGTTCATCAAAGGTAGATTTGAAAAGGCAGGAGAGTGGACTGGTTGGTTTGTGATCTTTGACTTCCTTAATATAGGTATCTTTGATAGAGAAACAAGCTCACTGTTCATTATTGTTGTTGGAGTAAGAGTTTTACTATACATTGCAGCTTTATTATGCGTGGAATTTATAGACAAACAAAATTTATTAATGTGGAATTTAAATGAGATATTATTCATTTACGAACGGATTGTCAAAAGAACGTAATGTTGTTTCTGTTCTTATATAAAAGATTCATAAATACTTTCACCTGCCTCCTGTGTTTATTTATGGTTATGAAATTATTGAGTTGATTGATTGTTTTATTTTTATTATATTATGTTTATATATATATGTGGATATTGGAGATAATCCTCCCGAAGAGCGCAATTTAAAAATGACGGTAGCAAAACAGAATTAATTTTACTATCGTAGATGTATATCTAACCATTGGACAGCGCAAAGACACAAACTCATCGATTATTATGCACAACCAGTATCTTAGGCGCAAAGTTCTTTTAAAAATTAATTCACATATCTGACAACAAAATTACATGACTGCCGAATATAAACTTAAGAACCGAAATAGCCGGGAGAGCACCATATTATGAAATTTGATTTGGCCTATTTTATAGTGAATAAATTTCATGTTTTTGTTTCAATAACTGTTAAGAGTATTCAATTTTAATTTTTCCTTTTAATGTAAGAGGATCCTTAAGGTAATGGAGTGTAGTTGGAATAACAAAGAATGTTAGATTAGCAAGAGATATTTTGACGGAAGTTAAGGAATTCTGCTACTTGGGAAGCGTAGTAACTAATGATTGTAGAAGTATAATATAGCACATAAAAGGAAGGGTGTCGCGAAAAAGAGAAATTTACTTACGGTTAATATAATTGTGAATATTAAGAAATAGTTGCTAAAAATGTCGCAATGGAGCGAAACGTGGATTATAGGAGCTGCGGAAAGGAAAAGAATAGAAACATTCAAAATGTGGTACTAAAGAAAATCAGATGGATGGATAGAATCACAAACGAGGAAGTTCTAAACAGAATAAGGGAAGAGCGAACAATATGGAGGTCAAGTGACCCGTCTTTAAAATGTTATATATATATATTTATTTATTTATTACTATATATATGAATATTACTATGTACAGCGAAAAATTTAACAATTTGGTATATGAATAAAACAATATTTTTCAAATAAAGATTCAATATTGTTTATTTATTAAATTTGAGAAACAAAAATAATACAAGAAAAAAATTAAATATTCTTCTATTGAATCTTTAATTTAGAAAATAAAGAATATGCTAACTTTATTCATGTTCACCGCATATTTTGCAAATTATTAGGTTTTCGAAAGTACATTTTCCACGCACACATTTGTTGCATTTGAAACAGATTTTTGTAGTTTTGCTACTACTCGAAACCTTATTTGGCACCTTTTTTGCATTTGCATCCGAGAATCCAAACTTGAATTTGTTAACGTTTTCTGTATAATTTATTTTTTTCCTGTTGCTTCAACTAATAAAAATTTATTGCCATTAATCCGTCATGTCTACATCCTATTTAGTATTATTGTAGAATCTGATCGTTTCAGGTATACATTTACCGTTTTTTTCGTTGCTTATAGATTTATAGATTAAACTTTGCGGTAGTTAGGACAGATTACATATATTTCTTTGTAAAAAAAATTGACAAGACAGGAGTAAATGTTGAAAAATACATTCGATTTTTTTAATAAGAGTAGTAAAGGAAAATGACCTTATGATAATGTTATTTACAATAAATTCTGACAAAAAGTTAAAAATGGATTATTTGACCCGTCGTGGTAGGTCAATGTTAATGTCAAAATCAAGAACCCCACCACAACAGCATGGCAACGCCGGGCACGCAGCTAGTAATTAATATAAGAATTTAATACTGCATGTGTCTGGAAATGTATTACTTTCTTCAGATACATTTAATATTCCATTTTCTGTGTAAATTATTTCTACAAACAGCGGCCGTCGAGTCTAACGCTGGAAGTTGTACTCGGGGACAGAATATACGATAAAGTATTTGTGTTTCCAGCAATGAAGTGAAATGTGTCCACTATTTATTTTGATTGAGAGGTGCACCTGCGTCTGTGGCGACACCTTCACAGCTGGACTGCGCCACGCCACAATGAACTGCTCCCCGCGTTTTTGTTTACGATGACGCACTAAAACCCTCCCCTGACAAGGACGCGCACAATAGCCCCGACCCGGTCTCCGAGGAGGTAAAACCAATCACTCACTTGTGAACAATTAAAGTGATGGGAGGCGAGCATTACTATATTTAAAAGGTTAATCTCCTCTCCACCCAGCTGTGTGGAAAACTAAAGCTTTGGCCGAGAGATGTGGCCCCCCGCTGTGGAGGGACACGAACAACCCGTTCTCTGTTCCGCCCCAGTAAACAGCCTGCCCCCTTGATCGCTCGGATGAAGTCTTCCACCAAATGGCATATTAATATAGCTGGAATAGACGCATCTGACCGGAACGCCTCACCAATAATGTGCTCCCTGATGGTTAGGCATTGCTGTTGCTATTGCTATCCGTCCCTCACTCACGCTGCAGCAATAACCGCCCTTGACTCCGAGGCGCAAGGTTTTTGTATACATATATTGTGATAACGCCGAGGGATATTGGTCATCTGCAATCAATTATACTTAAAATAATTGGCTACCGTTGAAGCAACACTGACACACTCATTACCCAATTTAAATAAATAATATAATTTCTTCAAGCAATTTTTTACAAATTATTTGTTTAAAGACTGATAGTTAATTTAATAATGATAATAATTTGTCCTTTGTTTTTATCAGTCACGTAATAATTGTATAATTTCCAGAGAAGAAAACGAAGAAAAATCAAAACATTATTCCAAAGTTTTAAAATAAAAATAAAATTTATTTGTTTGGGCGATAATTCGATTTACAAATTACGATTATGATCGACTTTCGCCAATTTATTTGGACGTGGCTAAATTGAAAGTTTTGCAACGTAAATTTTCGACATTTCATGGAAGTATGTTGCCGGTTGTGCTCGGTGAGCAATAACCCCCCTTGACTCCAAGGCGCAAGGTTTTTGTATACATATATTGTGATAACACCGAGGGATAATGGTCATCTACAATCAATTATACTTCAAATAATCGGCTAATGTTGAAGCAACACTGACACACCCATTACCCATTTAAATAAATATATAAGATAATTTCTTCAAGGAATTTCTTACAAATTATTTGTTTAAAGACTGATAGTTAATTTAATAATGATTATAATTTGTTCCTTGTTTTCATCATTCACGTAATAATGGTATAAATTCCAGAAAAGAAAACAAAAAAAACAACATTATTCCAAAGTTTTAGAATAAAAAAGAATTTTATTTAAGTTTGGACGTAGACTTATCGAATCTTGTTCTACAAGATTCGATTTAAAAATTACTATTATGATCGACTTTCGACAATTATTTGGACGTGGCTAAATTGAAAATTTTTTAATGTAAATTTTCGACATTTCATGGAAGTATGTTGCCTGTTGTGCTCGGTGAGCACCTGATCATGAATTTCTGGAACTCCGGAGTTCAAAAAATGCTCTGTGTTAGCCAGCACAGTCTGGAATCACGTACAAATCCATAAAGAAAGTTAGAAATTTTATATACATACTAAATTACATGAGGGTATGTTCAATATTTTTAAACATTAAATCATTAGAAAATCCAAATTTGCTTTATGTCATAATTTTCAACAAATTCCATAATTTTTTTGTAATGTTTCAATAAATTGTATTTTATTTTGTAGATGACTATGGCAGTGCCGAAAGCTTCTTCTAAATACATAAATCAAAATTAAATTATAGTTTTGGTTATTTAAGTGACTGATTAAAATGAGGAAAAAATATCATACCAAATAAAAACCAGCACAGCGTGGAATCACATACTTTTACAAGAAGAAATTTAGAAATTTTTGCTTTCAAATTATAGGAAAATGTGAACAATATTTTAAAACATTGTATCATTAAACGCAACTAAACAAAGTTCCATATTTATGTATTTAAAAAAATTAAAAAATTGTAATGTTTCAAATTTTTGTAATTTTGTATTTTATAGATGATTATGGCAATTGCCGAAAGCTCCTAATAAAATTCAGAAATCAAAATTGAAATAGATATTATTACGTGGCTGATAAAAACAAGAGACAATTTATCATCATTGATAGATAAATAATCTATAGTCCTATAACTTCACCAGGTTAATATTCTCACTTGTTATCAAATAAATTTGACTGTAATCAGCCTCGGACCTTCTATGGAGCCGAGTGTGAGGACCATTTGGCTTATAAGATTTTTTGCATTCTTATTAACAACCTATTTAAATATAATGCGCATTAAATTTATTTATTATTTCATATTAAACAAGCTGAAGGGATGGACTAACTCTCTTTTCTTACAGTATTCATGTGAGAAGAAGCTCAATTTTTGTATTTATTTGTGTATATTCCACATAAAAAGTGGAAAAATTTCGACAAAATTTGATACACGCGTTCCTTGTTTTGGATCAAACACTGTCGGTATAAGAAACGATTACCACTGAAGCGGCAGAGGTGGAGAGGCGGAAAATTTAAAATATGCAGAAACTGCTGATGTCTCACTCAAACAATTCCTGTGCCCTTGGGATATATAGTCTTTAACCTCACGTTCTTGTGTGTATAATTTCAACCCTATTTAGCAAGGTGGAAGAGCATTAATTAGGGTGTAAATGGAGGGTGGTTGGATATCGCGGAAACAATCGAGATTGATGTCAACTGGTATTATATTTGTTTCTGAGTTTTCTGACATTGAAGATGTCGGATAAATTGCATTTCAGCTGCTAAGAGGAAGATGGATCTGCTTAAACCAAACTTCTGTGTAGAATTTTAACGGGTGGAGAAATTTTGATCAAAGTTTTCGCAAGTATCTAATCAGATAATAAAAATTTGTTTGTCCTCAACAGCAAACTTTAAATTGATAACAATACAATAAAAATATAGACGGGCCGAACGTTTCTTAATATAATTGCTGAAACTTGAATAATTTGAAAATTAAATATAAAATCAAAGACTTAAATAGTAAAGGCCAAAATAAGTTAAAATAATATATCATATAACTTGTTACTGTCAGGTTTAACATTAAGCTAATAGACACAAAAACAAGGATTTAAATTTCTGTATGGCGTTCTACACAAATATAAAAAGATACTTTCTTCCTCGTACTGATACTGCGGAATTTAGCCACATAAAATCATGAACCAATGACTTTATGGTTCAAATTTTTCATATGAGAAGCGCCCATTAATAAATTTATGTCTTTAATTGTGAGCTCTGAAATCGTGGTAGGACTATTAGTAGTGAACGATTAAAAACAAATAAAATGGTGAGCAGCCGTTTTCAATTAATTTAATCTAAAAGTTTTGAGCAAAATAGTTCAAAGTTTAGTGCTAAATAAAATCATTTGAGACACACTTTCACATTAGAAAGTGAGAACCCACACATTTTTCGCCTAAAAACCCGTTTCTTAAATTCCTTCATAATGATTCCCCTATAAAATTTAATACAACTTTATATAGAACTATTTTGACCTACTTTAGTAGCATTCAGCTTCACCAACCTTAGACTTGGAGCCTATTATATATTACTATTATTGACGTAGATGATCCTCAGTCAACTGTTAATCTTTCATTTAAGACTTCGCAAGTTATATTTCATGTGTATTATTCAAAAATGTATATGACGAATATTATTAAGTAATAAAAATTTTATAGTAAGCAATGCGTGCTGCAGAAGAGGAAAGTAGTCTGTAATGCGGTACAGCCTATAATGTCATTCGGCTAGGGGCATGTACACCATGCTTTATGTCTAAACACCAAATGCATTTTGTGACTGAATCTGGATTTAAATGTTAACCAAATCTCAATTGACGTAAAGAGGAAATTATTTTGATATTGTACAGAAAATAAATATAAATACAATGAAAAAGTTAGAAGTTAACATTTATCATAAAATATAATTATTTGATTCTCATAAAACGGATATACCACCAATTTTATTCAATTAAACTTTCTTTTGAAACATTTTTTCTGTTGTGGTGGAGCGATCAGCGCCACCGCCTCAATTCACAGAGGAACCGAGGTTATAATTAATTGAGAATTGACTGTAAGGCATAAAAGTATTTTATCCTAATACTGCACCGTACTTTGTTGTAATATAAAAATACAAAAAATGCAACAATAAAATATTAAATAATTTTTAATTTGTCACCTGATGAAATCCCGGCGAATAAATGAAAATTTGCGTCTGATTCTTCTTATACGACGTGCATAAATAAATATTTCATTGTTGTGTTGTGGTATTCCATCCTAACACTGATTTAATGCAACCCTTCATGCTAACCTATCTTGCGCAAGTATTTTCATTTTTGCATAACTACCACATCCTCCCTAATCTTCTTATTAGAGTTTCCATCCTTGTCCCCTTTCTTCGGCTCTTACCCATTACACTTCCCCCTAATGCTAAATTTAAAATACCATCATGTACCAAAACGAGGCCCATTAATCTATCTCTTGTCTTGGTCATCGTCCTCCATATTGTTCGCTCTTGTCCTATTCTGTTTAGAACTTCGTCGTTAGTGATTCTATCCGCCCTTATGATTTTAAGCATTTTCCTATAGGCTTCTATCCTTTTCCGTTTCGCACCCATATTACGCCACACTCCATACGAACAGTTTTTGCACTTTTTTTTACAAATATTCACACTTAAATTACCCGCTATTTAATTCTTCTTTATGGCGAAGACCTTTCTTGCCTGTGCTATCCTATTCTTTATATCTACTTCACTTCTACCATCCCTACCTATTAAGGTGCCCAAGTAGCATAATTCCTTAACTTCCTTCAAAATATCCTTTCCCAATCAACAATCTTTGTTCTGATACTACACTATACTAATTGATTGAATAATAAATCTGAATCTATACTTCGTTACCTTGTTTTTTCCTCTATTTATTCTCATATCGAACGCTTTCTCCAGGACCACGTTCATACCATTTATTATGGTTTCCAACTCTTCTACTTACTCCTCTAATACTCTAATATGGTCCACAAACCGTAGGGTTTTTATTTCTTTTTATTATTAGATAATTAGACCAGGATAGGAACCAAGGTTTGTATTTGTTTAAAAAAGGATTACGACACTCAGTTCTGTAATGGAACGCGATCAACTCGACTCGAATATTGGAGTACATGTAAGTTGGAAGATGTATCATTCTTTAAAAATCAATTCAAATAACATTAATCCACTAATTTACATCAGTACGATGCAATGACACCTGATACATATTTATCAACAGCATGAACATAATAAATTAAATTAAACAGCTCCTTCCTTTTGAAACTAATATATACAAAAAATTAAATAACCGACCTTATTGTAGTAAGATAATTGGAGATAAACAATCTTTCGCAACATAATTGATTAATTTTATCAAATTTCCAATACATCATTTTAGTCTTAAAGCAATGTATTCTTTCTTAAAAACTTTGTTTAATACATTACGGACAATGTGTGTTCGTATTCTTTTCCTCCGAGTTCTAGTAGCACAAATTACTACTGTTTTCTTCCCCTAGGCTCCTTCCTTCATCAGCACCACGTCACGACTACATAATAATATAAATAAACAAAATGCACTCGTTTTCCGCAGACGCCAAACAAAAACATATTTCTTTTGTTTAACTGGTTCATTAGAATAGCAAAACACATTAAACTATATGCCAAACTGACTCGAACATCTTGACAATAATCTAACATTTCATTCACCATTTAAATGCTATAATTTAATATCAAACGACTCGATATAAAATGTACTTAATATGTCTCTCGTACAAGTTCAAATCAGTTTCTTTCACGCAATGAGATTTTTATCCACCAAAGACATTATACAGCCTGTATCAAAACCGACTTTTCAACTTTGAAAATTCATATTAACTTAGAAACATGATTTATGTGCCATTTTACAGAATCATATAACACGTTTTGACTCACGCGGTACGCTAGTACTGAATCACGCCAAGTTATGTATGTAAGTTAAAAGAATAAATTAATATGAATTTTCAAATTTGTAAAGTCCTTTTTGATACGCGCCGTATTGCCAGGGAACTAATTTCGTATTTTAAACGTCAGAGGACATATGTCCAAACACACGCACCTTAATAATCTTAATTTAGATTTGCAAACTGTGGAAATTTTAGACGAAGAAAATAATTAATTCTCGTAAATTATGAGTAAAATATTTTATATCAGGCGCATTTCTCAAGCACGCAATGTTAAAAATGACACGGATAATTTGAACAAGATTTACGATACTCTTTTGATTTAGTAGTTGAGATTTTTAATATTATTCTCCATTGTTAAAATTTAACTGACGAAAGCCCTCATTGCTACCACATCATTTCGGCCGTCACCGTCGCTGAAGATGATCCGCGACACCAAATTCTTCAATACGTTTAATAATCTTTTCAGCTGAGGGAGTCAAGAAGTTAATGACATGAATTGATAAATCTTTTAGTTTTGAACCGTGATTTTATATATATTAATAAAAATTTGTAACATAGAGCCCATATTTAATCTCTTGTAATAATATTTTTGTAGTGTGCCTGATGAGTCTCATAAGGTCGTATTTATGTTAATTAAATAATAATAAATTTATATGCTGACTTATTGCCCGTCTTTTTATTTATTGATAACTTTAAGTCATAAAACTATGTTTAAATTTAGCTTATATATTTATTTTACGGAGGGAAAGTATTTTTAATTGTGTGCTGTTGAAAAATATTTATTCTAACTTTTTATTACTGTTTTAAAATTCAGGAGATAGTTTTAGCTACTAATTTAAGAAAATTATATTTTTATCCTATTTTTCTAGGTCAGAGATCTATTCACGGTATTATATAAACATAAAAACTATATAGCTGTTCTATTTCAGTTTCTGGAAGACGTTAGAAAGCATTACTTAAATATGTTCTCCATTTTATAATGTATAACAGTATTATTGAGTAAAATGTTTCGACAAGAACAATTAAAAGTAAATGCATATAGCTTCACAGCAAATCTTCTCAGAGTAACAAAGTAATGATGGAAAGCGGAGTGAAATATTTGGAGCGAGAGCAGAAGATAATTAAGACAGGTGACCTATTAATTTGAGCGCCGCGTCCTGGTAAACACTATTTTCTAAATTGTGAACTTTGGGACGCTGCAGAACGTGCTTAAACACGGCCTCGGGCGCGCCGCTTCCTTGCCTTTATAAAAGGTGATGGCGGAGTTCTAATTACTCCTACCTTGAGAATAATTAAGTTCGGAAAACCACTTGAAAACACTAGACTAATTAATACGTTCTTGAAAATTAATTTTCCGTGAGAACAGTGTTTTCACATCAGACGTCAATTAGACGGACCGCAGAGCGCCGCAGGGAGTTAGGAAGCGTAAAGAGCTCAAGGGAGAAAGGCAGCTTTGTCTGAAGTTGAAGGCGGGCGATAATTAAAGATTTGTTCTCGTGCTTTGTCTTGCTCCCTCGCCCCTTCACCCCTAATTGCTTCCTCCTATTACAATCTTTGTCCACGCGAAACAGTGGTGCAGCAAAAGACTGCTGCCGTCTTTTCTGGCTCGGAGGAAGGGGGTTGGAAAAAGTAGCTATTCGTTCGGGGGCTATTATTTTAATTGATTATTTAGGCGAGAAAGAACCGGCTTAACAAGGTCGGAAGAGGGAAGTGGCGGCCCATTAGCAGCCAAACTGTCTCGCGGTCTGCAACACCGGAGGCGCCGTCCAAATGCCCTGTAATTTTTTAAAAAAATGCTACTTATAACGTTAAGCTACATTATAAAGGAAGCCCAAATTTTATGAAAATTTTACAGTTAAAGTGACGTTTGCTACTCGTCTCAAGGCTTTGATGTTTTAGTTTAAATTATTAAAATTATAAAAGTAACATTTAAATATTTATATAATGTTGGACAATATTACTTCAACAGTACAAATAAATACATTCTAAAATGATTAATACAAGTACAGATAAAACATTTGGCTCTGTTAATAGATAGAGAGTTGACTATCATTACTTAAAAATTCATCCAACGCAACTACACCATAATTTTACTGTTGGGTACTCTCAAAATGTATACTTCATTAGTTACAAGTTTTGGAAACAGCAATGAAATATTTTGAAATGGCTCTAAAACCTGATACATTACCTGTTCCGAATAATCGTTTAAACATTTCCCTTCCGTAAAAACAGCGTGTGAACGAAATAAATAAACAATTATTATTAATTTAACTAGAAAAATCACTGAATAAATTGCGTGGCCAGTGGACACAACAGCCATTATCGAAGTACTATATTTTTATGACGACAAAGTTTCAAAACAAATTGTGTACATAGGATTAAAATGAAGTCGATTAATTATAACGTAACTTTTTCAAAACAGTCATAAACTTTATTTTCTTTAATTAATTAATGGCTCGCATATCTCCAGTAACACTCTCAAAATTCCTAATTTTATAATAAATATGTACAAAACAAAAATTTACTATAAAATAATCTCATTTTCGAAAAATACATTAAACATTTTTTAAATGGTCCGCCTTTTATTTTTCATGCAGTTTTCACAAATATAATTCATAGTAACCTAATTATTAAAAATAAAACGCATTTTAATAAATTTGTCCAAAATTATTTAATTTTGAATTTGTGGTAACTTTCCACAATATGGCATACTAATATAAAACATTTGTCAGTGGAACATTGTCAATTTGAACAATTTCTTGTCTATCAATAATGCCCATCATAATACTATTAACTAAATCTTCTATTTTTCAGAAATATCGTTTCTTAGTAATTAAAAGGTAAGAATATACCAGGCAATATAACATATTTCCGGTCTCCTGTGTTGTAGTAGCGTCCCTGGGTTCAAATTCTGGCATGGGCTTGGATATTTATGTCGTCATAGTCACGGAGACTGAGATTAAGACTCTTGGAGAATAGATACGCTGACTACGTATCACTCCATATTCTGAATGTCTCATGTCCGCAGTCGATCCGGTAAGCCAAGGCCCTCAATGGGCTGCAGTGCCGAAGGAGAAGAAGGTATATAATATATATATATATATATATATATATATATATATATATATAATTTAGCTCTTCACTGATTCCAAGAAATATATATGTATATATTCTTATATATATATATATTTCTTAGAATCAGTGAACTGCTAAATTATTTCCTAAACAAAGCGTTAAAATAGTGAAGTGAATTCTGTGTGGTTCCTGGCTTCTCTTTTCTTTCAGGTCTAAATTTCATTAGACAGTACGAAATTGTTCCTGAGCTTAAATTTTAATAGTAATTTACTGTATTTGTATTCCATTATGCTTACTTTGTATATAGCTGCCACCGGAAAAATACCCAATATCAGCTAAGTAATAATAATAATACCGAAATAAGCTGAGCAGTGTACATATACAGCATCTTTTCTGAAAGGTTTCCTATTTTATATTAATCGTATACTTTTTGTCTCAAAACTTTTAAATTCTATCATAATAGGAAAAGTAAATAAGTGGATTTTATTATGCTTATATCTTTATCAGTAATGGTTTTAATCAGTGGCCAATCTATGAAAAAAAAATTAAGAATATCTCCAAATTTATTAATTTTTATTGCCGATTTTTACTATTTTCCAGAGTATTTTTTTTTAATTTCTCTAAAATATTTGTTCCTTTATACTTTTATTTAAATAGAGTACACATATGCAAATAATATGAAAATACGACAGTATGATACAAAACTATTTATCCTATTCTGTTTCAGAACATTATCAATTTTAATTTTAACATATTACAACTCCCTTATTAATATTTATAATGACACATTGTATAACCTTATGTCAATGTAAGGCTTTAACAAAATAAAAATTGGTGGCCTCCAGACAAAAACACCGTATACATGACATATGAAAATCATTAAGTGTTTTATATTGACTGTTACCGAACTAAATTTAAACAGGGAAGTCAAATTTCAGAGAGAGAGGAATTTTATTTTAGGAAATCAGCCTTGCTTCGGAGTTTGCGCTGCTAAATCCGGTTTGTTTGCCGCTGTTAATTTTCACACATCGCATTTTATTCTGAGTCTAGTGTGCGTTAATTATGCATTTGCCGCAAGTGGGATAAATCTGATAGGCATTGCAATAATAAACATGAGCTTCGTTTTAATACCTAGCCGGCTCTGCCTGTTCATATCAATTTAACTCATAAGTATCAATTACTATAATTTAGAAAACGCGCGCGCATTTGCCGCATAATGCAGAATTATAGTCATCCATTCGCATTAATGAAGGTTTGCATCGGTTTAATGAAGCTCGTAAAACTACATTCACTCTGATGAAATTTATCAAGTTAGAACTCACTGAGAAGTTTAAATACGAACAGTATCGTTCTCTAAATTAAGTTAAATAAAATTAATCATCAAGTAGTTGCGTGGGATGTACATGATCCCCAGAGTAATTCTAAACAGTAAAAAAATCCTTGTTATTTCAGTAACGCCTAACGATATTAAAAATTTATTTTCCTAGAGCATAGGTGTGTGTACGAGTGAAAGGTACGCAGGTTCCCAAGTGTATAAGAATAGAATATTGTTGCTGAGCACGGTTTAAATATTCTCTGGAAATCCTATAAAAATCACGCGACTATTACAGGGTTGCGGCTCAAATGACATATTTATAATCTTAATTTTAAGATGGACTTCAATCCTAATTTTGAAAGAAATAATAATATTTTGAGCAAGAGTTTCTATTAAAAATCAAAGTATTCGTAGTATGATCCATACTGCGAGTTAGAAATATATTTTTTTAACTATTTCCTAATTAATGTAATCGATTCATAGTCTACATGAGTTCTGATATATAACGTGCTTATTAATAAATGAAACTGTTTTATAATTAATTACAAGTTATTTCTCTACTGAATTATGGTTAACGGTCCACTGAGTGAATCCCCTCCCCCTCTAAAAAAATTCCCCGGTGAATGAGAATTGCATACATAAATTGGAATATTAAGAACAGTGGAGCATTTTTTTGTTCCTTGAGATCTAAAATAATTCCATTGGACTCCTCCAGAAGGCATAATGGTTTGTTTTTTCATTCATGAGGTAAGCTATTCTTAAGTCTTGGTCACAACCTAGAATAACATAAATACAGTTTATTTATGTGCATAATCGTAATCGGAAAATGACTTTTTAGTACTTGAGGACTGCTGTTCACTCGCGGGTATTTTTTTTTTGATTAGCTGGATAGATTGTGCTTAAATACTTTTTTAATAAATGTATTTGTGCTGAATCGTGCAAATAATGCTAACATTTTCTATCTAAGAAAATTTCTAGTGCTATAGAAGTCATTACAACAAAAGTGGTTTTGGGTTGCAAAAATAAATTCTGCAAACTTCAGAAGATAAGAATGGAAAACTGCCAAACCGGACCAAGAAATCGAAACCTGTGACCTCCCGCTTACCGTGCGGTTGCTTTAACTTGTCTCAGTTAGTCCAGGTCGACGGCCAGATCAGATATCACATTCCTCCACTCTTGTACACCTGACTCGACTCACCTACAATTTACTAACCACATTCTTAACAACTTTGGGTAGGAAATTAGTGAAGAACGGACATTATGACGGGTTTCAAGGAGATAATAACTGCTTCAACTTTCATGGGCATGCTTTAATTCAAGTAATTATTCTCTCTTGGAATCCTGCATACCCAAATTTGAATATTTATAGACTTGTTTTTTCGGAAAATTAAAAAGGAGATAATTCGTCAAACGACTTAAAAATAACGATAGTGGTTTTTATTGATATTTAATTATTTATTTATTCTGACTGGTATTAATTCATTATATTATTTTGCGATGAAACAATACTATGAATCTTTTACAAGTGATACGTTTTGCCTTCTAGATGGCCATTATCTAGTTAATAAGACATGAAATATGAAACAGTAGCGTATTTTTCGATTAAAAATGTTCAGTAACAAAAACAATATTATGTTGGCTCTAGAGACTATGAATTGTAAGATCACTTATGAAATTTATGTGCTTCTATTTAGGTTCGATATTTCAATCCTTAGTCATTAATTAAGTTCCATAGTCTTTCTATAACTGAGTTTTGCTTGAAGTCATTCTTCTGTCCTTGATTTTTGAAAGTTATTTTACTGTTTATAATCAGTATAACTACTCATATTGCTTGATAAACATATTTCGTTATGAGAAAGTGAACCTTTAATGTTTTCTTGGCCCACATTGACATTAATTTAGACTTTGATCGATTTAAAAAATGTACCATCTGAACGAAGATTCCACCACAATCAATCACAGATCAGTTAATTGAATCATACTCCACATTCCAACAGAATTCCTCTTGAGCCTTTATGTCAATGCTAGGATTCCGGGAAACGTGCGTTGTGCGAACTAAGTTGTAGATAGCACAGACAGGTCCTTTCTCGGCGGACGATAGAGCAGAGGGGCTAATGAGCGTCCGCTTAGCGAGAGAGCCAATCAATCAATTAGCTTATCGACCAATCGCGCGTTGACCGGCCTCTGGTGGCTACGCTGGCGGGGGAATCTCCTGACAAAATAACCAACGCTGCATTACACGCTGACACTGCTTTTGACTTTAATCCTCTCGCCAGATTCAGTCCATCGCACCTTCAGGAAATGAAAAAACAAGATTTTTTGTCTATCTAAAGGAATATACACACAAGTAAAGCTATTTTTGCAATGAATTAAATTCTTTCTCCGTGTCATTCATAAATAAACGAATTATTACGTTTTACTGAAAACTCTGGAATCTACCTAGAGTTATTTAAATTAGAAAGAAACTGTATCTTTTAGATACGATTTCCTGGAATAAACTCGAAATAATTTTTACAATGTCGATGTTAAAAATAGAAATAATAGGTCCATAAGTTGTTAAGAATCTCATTCCTGTATTTTAATAATATTCTTGAAATTATCACATGCCCTCCACTGGAAGTGGCTCTGTGAAGAACTCATAAAAACGCAATTATAATATTCAAATACAATTCTCGGGTTTCAACACGGATAAAACTTTGTTTCCACAACGTTTCGATGGCAAGCTCCGCCATCGTCGTCACTTTGCCGTTGAAACGTTGTGGAAACAAACTTTTTACCCGGGTTGAAACCCGAGAATTTTATTTGAATCTTCATTCACCGGGAAAGCATTCACTATTTAATTATAATATTGTTCACAAAGATTCACATCAGATACATAGAAATTTCTTGGTTGCATCAATTAATTGCATAATATTTCATTTAAATCCGGGAATTTGAAACAGAAATTAAGCTTTATGTGATTCGTCCCAAATAAATATTATTAATTACTTTTTAAATTTTATTTAGGAATGTGTTTAATAATTATATAATATAATATGCCCTAAATTGGTGGAAGCCAATTGTAATAATAATAGGTGAGGTATGGGATTTATTTTACTTATTAATTAATTATTATTTAGTTTCGCAGTTTGGTGACAATTTAATTTATAAGTCATAATGGGATAAATTTATGAAGGGTTCCAAAGAGAAAAGAAAAGTTTTAACTTATAATTCTGATTTAATAACAATAATAGGATTGAAAAAATGAAGTACACTGAAGCGTTAATGATTTTATATTGATACTTTAATTAATTTTGGGTGAACCAAAAGAAGGAACGTAATTTACGGCAAATACGTAAGGCAATGTGAAATCTAGGAAAGAAAAGTTAACGATACCGACAAGGACTGCAGATGCATTGTCTGTCGGCTTTTTTATCTGGTCTGCTTTGGAATAATAGGCACTGACTAAGATGATTCTCGTTTGATGATCTGGCAGCTTCGATGGCCAAAACAACGGAGACTCCCACTAAGAAGACATGAATCTCCTGACGTCTCAAGAGCTCCACACAGGTATCAATTTTCATGCTCTCTCTGTCTTCCCCACTCCCCTCTTTCTCTCTCTCCAACGGCTAGCAATTTTCAGTCCTTGCGCCTCAAAATCCGTCTAGACGCAACCTCGCAAATGCCCAAAATTTTCCATCCTCATTTCTAGTAGCCAATCGCACCCATTAGCTGGTATTTGAGCAATTACAGCCAGTAAGAAAATTATAGTTGCAAGATGTAAACAACTGTCGTCGCACATGTTTCGCATTAGTTCCGTACAGTAGATATTCCAAACTTTTCAAGTCACACTTCCGACTTCGAAAATCCTTTTCGAATTAGATACATTGTTCGTAAAAGTCCGTTCCATAAATCTGAAGAAAGGCTCATTTCATTGTCCGGAGGAGGGTGAAAGCGCTTCCCACGCAAACACAAAAAAAGAAATGCGTCATAGACCTTAAGATATTTTGGGTACTTTCCTACCAGTTAAATTATTACCAATTGGCTTTTTAATATCGTATACAAACAATTACGTGTGTGGTTTATTAATAACTAATTTATTGTCTAGATTTAACTACTTCTTTTCTCATTATAAAAAGTAGTGTATCATTATTATTTTGAAATCATTTGGTCAGATACAATTCTAAAAGTCACATTAATTCATATTTTCTATAGTTTTATTACTGAGGATATATTCTGACAGAAGTTCTGGTGCATATCCTTTTTTTCCTACTGCCTTCCAGACCCGTCGGTGGCATGGAACTACACGAAGAGAATAATAGTTACATATATCTATATAATAAATTAAAACAGATAAAAGTTTCAACAAATATTTTAATAACAGAAACAAACACTAACACGACGTTTTGTCCTCTATGTGGATTACATTAATAAAATAATTTGAAAATCATTTAAATAACTCCAAATGCGTTGTACAAATCTTGAAAAGCCCTGTTAATTTTTATGTGTCTATAGTATTAAGTTATTGAGACAAATTTGGCAGTTTTCATTCATTTACCTGTGATCTTCAAAAGCAAAGTGTGCTGAATTCAAATGTAACACAGTTCTTCGTTGACAATAAATTCAAATGTATTTTAAATTTCCACTCTTGACTTGAATTTGACGAACCATGTAGTAGACCAATGATGAGAAAGTAGAAATACAAATTCATTGAAGTCTCTTGAACCGATTTTGATTTTCAAACGAATCGGAAAACAGACACGTTAATCTGATTTTTTATCTAGATACTAGCTAGATCCCCGGATCTTTTGTTTAGTTCTGTATAGTATTTAATTAGACCTAATACCTTGTTTTAATTTGCTCTTTAACCGGCATCGAGCGAGCTACTTTTATAATTGTTACATTTTCACGCCAACCTATTCCGAAGGAATGCTTATTTCATCATAACCACATGATGACTCGTAGCACTTTAATAAAATCAAGAAATGTATTGGTATATAATTATGCACGCTAAATTAAATGAGTATAAAATATTTTTGTGCCTTCAGACAGTATCTCGGTACCTTAACGGAAATCAAAATTCACATGGTACATTAAGGAAATCATGGAAACAGGTGGTGGAAAATACGCACTGTCCCTTAAGAAAATGAAAAATTGTTCCTTTATTTAATTTCCCCAATATGGCCACGACAATCACAAGTCATCCAATCGAAACGCGTTTCTGAAGAACACGAAATTTAGCTTCGCATCAGTTTATTTTAAGCAAGTTGCGTAGCGTGAAATTTGAGGCAGTGTAAAGTAATCTTATAAATCTTTTTAAAAAATTAATTTAAGTGTAATGTGGTTAGTTCTTTCAATTTCTTACTTTAAATTATTTCATAAGAGTTTAGAGATCGTCACTGCAAAATTCAAATCCGTGTATTACTTACGATTCTCAATAGTTCTTATTCAACTTATTTTTTAAGACTTGAAAATTGGCAGAAAATATATCCAATTATAAAAATGATATTATTCTTATTGTATCATCATTTGAAATTTTCTTATGTTCGTAATTTAGGAAGTAATTGGTGAGTTAGAAATCCGAAAATATATATACCAATTTAAAGATGGCTCTAAATGAATATAAATATAAAATCTACGAATTTTAAAAATATTATTGTATTATTTATCACCAGCCTTCTATGTGCACATATTTTGCATGGTATAATGTATCAAATGTTCGAGCTAAACACTGTAAACAAATATTCACTAAAGTGCGTGCTAATAAATACAGCCAATTTCCCTGCATTAAATTACTGTTATTGCATAGTGACGTCACACACTTTTGCGTGTTCTATTTGTAAAGAGCTATTCCCTCCACCTATGATGCTAGGAGTTCCTCATCGCCGCTGCCGAACCCCAGAGTTTCTCCTCGGAGTTTGAAGTATATCTGATCCACATTTTGTTGCAAAATCGTCCATGCGGCTAAATCATTGTACACAAACAAAATTACATACATCATTTTTATTAAATGTTTGTATAGAGTGTGGCGTTATATGCGTGCAAAATGAGGACTATAGGAGTTGCAGACAGGAAAAGAATAGCTTTCGAAATGTGGTGCTTTAGGAGAATGCTGAAAATCAGATGAGTGAATAGAGGAAGTTGTAAGCAGAATAGGGAAAGAGGAAGCAAAATGGAGGACTTTGACTAAGAGAAGGAATAGATTAATAGGCCACCTTTTGCAACATGAGGGTGTTGTAAAATTAGCTTTAGAGGGAAGTTTGTAGGAACAGAAGAGGGAGGCCAAGGGTGGAATATCCTACCAATTTAGGTAGTATGTGGAAGTTATGTATAAATGAACAGGCTTGCGCAGTATAGGTTAGCCTGGAGGGTTGCATGAGACCAGTCTAAGGACTGATTACCTCAACAACAACATTATACAGATTGTATAATTTTTTTGTAGCATAGACTCTAATTAGTATACTGTCCATCGATGTGGTTTTCCATTCAGAAAAATAGAAAATTGCCTATCTTGCAAAAAAAGTAAGACTTCTAGTATCAAGAGTATTGAAATAATCCACGCAAACTGAATTTAGATATGAATAATAGCCTCGGAAATGAGAAAGTTCATCTTAAGAAAGCGCGCGCACAATGGATGCATTTTTCCTTCAATTCAGATCGATAATGTTATATACATGAGTTAAAATAATGAGTATTGAATGCGTCGACGAACCTTACGTGGAATGAATTACTTAATAAATTTGAATTGCATAATGAAGTTTGTATGAGAAAATATTGAATATCTTGGGCACGTAATAAAGGTTCGCGTGTACAGGAGAGGAAGATAAAAGCACTAGCCTTTTAGCAGTACTAAGGAACGTCTTGAAGAGCAAGTACCTCTTCCTAAGGCATAAACTTTTATAGCAGAATTCCTCAGCTAGAAAATTAGTCCGGGGTAAGATTGCGGTAACATAATGGCGAGGCGGGGGCTTGTCAGCCAGACGAATAAACAATGCGCCCCTCCCAGAAGAGGAAAGTTGCGTTCGCGTCTTAATTTGTCAGTTAGGCGTCGTTTTGTTCGGTTGCACTCCGCAGAAAACAACACACGCCACACATTTGCTGCAGACAGTTTTATGCTCGAATCGCTCTATACAAAGACGCTAGACAGGTCGTCCTGGCCTCATTGTCGCTCTACCATCATTTGGGTACCGAAATGCACTACAATTAACTGACAAACTGTAATACAGCTCAGCAAACAGCATGTTCCCTATATGAATTCACTTGATCAACATTTATATTTGTATTAAGCAGAGACAGAAAAAGATCATCTCTTCCCAGAAATAATGTATTTGTTCTCCTCTCAGCTCAACTTCACCTGCAAGAAGTCAGATCCACTGCAAAGTCCTTTTCCCCAAGCAGGGCTGGTGTTTCAACCATATAACATTTATGGATTGTTACTAACGATGTTTATCATATAAGGAACATATCTTGATATGGGATGTAATGTGTTGTAGTACTCATTCCCTTGACTGGTCTGATGCAACCCGCCATGCTCACCAATTCAGCGCAGGTCTTTTCAGTTCCACAGAACTACCATCTTCCACATCCTCCATAATCTGTTTAGTATATTCCATACTTGACCTCCTTCTACTATTCTTACCACCACAAAATTCCCTCAAATGCTACTATTATAAGGCCATCATGTCTAACAAAGTGGCACGTCTCTTGCTCAAAGTCCTCCATATTGTTCGCTCTTTCCCTATTCTGCTTAGAACTTCCTGATTATTTAAACTATCCTCCCACCTGATTTTTAGAATTCTTCTATAGCACCACATTTCAAAAGGTTCCATTCTTTTCCTTTCTGTAGCTCCTATCGTCCACGTTTCGCACCCATATAACGCCAGATCTATACGATCATTCTTAGTAATTATTTCTTAATATTCAATTATATTAGCCATAAGTAAATTCCTCTTTATTGCGAAAGCCTTCCTTGTCTGTGCTACCCTACTCTTTATGTCCACTATACTTCTACCATTCATAGTTATCATGCTTCCCAAGTAGCAGAATTTCTTAATTTCCATCAAAATATCCCTTCCCAATATAACAACTTTGTTAATCCCCTGTTTCTCATGCTACACTCTACTACCTTGGTTTTTCCTCTATAATTCTCATGCTGTACTGTTTTTTCTGGACCACGTTCATGCCATTTATTGTGTTTTCCAAGTTTTCTTCTGACTCCCCTATTACTCGATATCTTCATTTTTATTTATTCTCATTGCAGTATGACCCATTTCCATATTAATTTTTAACTTTCTTCATTGCAAGTTCTAGAAAAAGATTTATTAGTTTTTTAAATTCAACTAATTATATTCATTCATCTTCAAAAACCTTCTTTTAAATATCCACAATTTTGATCGACAAAATGGTAAAATTTTTAGCGAATCTAGTAATCTTAAAAAAAGATTCTTCTGTGATATGTTGTACGTAAGGTTAAAATATTATTTGACTGTTGTTGTTACGGTATTCAGTCTGGTATTCAGACTGGTCTGCTGCAACCCTCCATGCTACCCTATCTTAGGCGCAAGTCTTTTCATTTCCACATAAATACTACATTTCTCATCCTCCCTAAACTGCATAGCGTATTTCATACTTTTCCTCCTTATTCTGATCTTACCCCACACACTTCCCTCTAATGCTAATTTTTAAGTCGCTCGTGTCTCAAAAGGATACCTATTAACCTATTCCTTCTTATTGTAAAAGATCCCTCTTGTCTTATTCTGCTTAGAACTCCAATAATACTACATACACACTGTAGGTTTTTTATTTCTTCTCCTTACATTATGATTCCTTTTCCATATTCCTTTTTAATTTTCTCCACTTCCTGTTATATAGATAATTTAAAGATCATGGGTGACAGACTGCATCCTTTACTTACCCCTTTCTTCATTTCTGCTTCATTTTATTGCCCTTCAATTCGAATTACTGCTGACCGCCTTCAACAGAGGTTATGGTTAACTTTTCATAATCTGTATCAAATCTTCCAAATTATGCAGGCGTTTTGAATCAGATAAAATACGCAGCGATACAAAAAATAGGAATTAGTAAGAAAAGCCGTCGTGGTGACTAATATAATGATTCTTTAGATGCCACTCTGAGAATCTGAATGCAAATTCTTCACCCACTTCAGTGTTCACACAATTGAAATTTCTCTTTTTCTAAAGTAAAATTCAATGCCTGCAGTTGCATGCGCATTAGTTACCTATAGCATAATTTCGAAAACCACTGTCCTTACATTTACATAATTTCTTTCGCGCGTATAAACGCTAATAGGTTGTGTCGTACAAGTCCTTCGAAATTTTTCTGTCAGCTTATGTGGGTTCATTTTTTCCTTTTTTTATTAGTATTGTTTTACTCTATTATGTTTTTCTACAACATTTTAAATGTTATTCAAGAACACAATATCTTTTCTATTCTTGGTCTTATTTAGTTATAAAGCTATGGCCTCAATACTTAAGTAATGTTTACAAGATTTATTTTAATAATTAATCATATTGTTACATTGGTCAAACCGAACTGTGAACTTGAATTGACGAACATCAAGTATTTTTCTGGAACTTTATTATGATAATACTATTTTTTTCTAATATGAAGTAATTTACAAAAAAAAGATTAATTTCTGAAATTCTTTAAGACAAAGCTAATAAATTTTATTTATTTATTAAACAAGACAACCGGATAGCTTTATTTTAAATGCCACGGTCATAGTTATAAGTTCGTTAACCGTAAATTATAAATTCATAAAATTGGACCGCAAACAGTAAAGTTTTTCCAAGACCAGGACTGTATATATGTATTGAATATAACATTGTCATACTGACAAACAAAAAAAGTATCATGTTTAGCTCGGACCATGCAGCAATAAAGAAAATGCTAGTACATTAACAGGCACTAATGCCTCACTTCAATATCCATAGTAAATCAGCCGCCACAGAAGCTAATTTAATTTATTCTCAAATACAGGGAGTACAGTGCTATATACTCCAGTTCCGTCGCTTCTGTGATTAATATGCATTAATTCAAAGCACATCGCTCGAAGCGCGCTTAGCCCACGTTTAGCTGCGACACAGTGGCGAGCCATGCATCAAACAGCCTCTACTTGCCACTGCTCAATGATCTAATGAACCTACTAGCTATGTCAATCAGAGGTAATGGCAATCTTCACCGACACAGATAATTAAAATAACAGCTCCCGGAGCAATTCTCTCGGCGTCTCAAAAATTGTAGCGATCAAGGACGAACCCGAAGGAATTCTTTGGAGAATATTTTCAAACTGTATTAACACCAACAGCCGAAGTCTGAAATTAACAACTTTAACTGATATTGGAAGTAAATAAAAGTAGAATTGTTGGAATACGGTTAATATGTATTGAGAAAATAATTACTTCATTTACTACAAAAAGTGAAAGTAGATGATATTTTTAAAACTTTGTTTTTCGAGTATAATTATTCGTTTAATATGTATACATTTACTTTCAATAGTAAAGAAACGTACTTTTCTGTCAAAGCACATTATTTCTTCAAGGAATTTATTAATGTTTGTCACAAGACTGATTTTTATTTGGCATGATATTTTTTCCTCATTTTAATCAGTCACTTAAATAATCAAACCTATAATTTAATTTTGATTTATGTATTTAGAAGAAGCTTTCGGCACTGCTGTAGTCATCTACAAAATAAAATACAATTTATTGAAACATTACAAAAATAATTGTGGAATTTGTTGAAAATTATGACATAAAGCAAATTTGGATTTTCTAATGATTTAATGTTTAAAAATATTGAACATACCCTCATGTAATTTAGTATGTGTATAAAATTTTTAACTTTCTTCGTGGATTTGTACGTGATTCCAGACTGTGCTGGCTAACACAGAACATTTTTCGAACTTCAGAGTTCCAGAAGTTCATGCTCATGTGCTCACCAAGTACAATTTGCAACATACACATACATCGTAATATTGAAATCGACTTATCGAATCTCTTAGAACGTTAAAGACCAAATCACCAAATTTTAACTAAAAATTCTGATTTACTCCAAACCTTTAGCGTAATTTTTGGATATTTCTTCACTATCGTTTCTGGAATTTATAACATTATTGTTTTCAAAAATTTATATAGATTCTAAAATCTTTCTTTTAATTATAAAAAATTTGTAATGTTTCAATAAATTGTATTTTTTTGTAGATGACTATGGAAATTCCGAAAGCTTCTTTTAAATAAATTTTGAAATCAAAATTAAATTATAGTTTTGTACATGATTATTTCAATTATTATTACAAATTGTAGGTAAGGAAAAATATCGGGTGATATTATTCAGTCATGTATTAGACTAAATAAATTAAAATTATATTTAACCGCAGTTTAATTTAAATTAATGTTAATTCCCTGAAAATTACTCGTAGTGTAATTAAACTATGTCCAGGAGATTAACGTCTAAATTCCAAAACGATGCTACTATTTGAGACATATCTCTTGATTAGACAATTTTATAAAATAATAATTTTTTTTACTTGTAACAATCTTCACATGTCATTCCATACATAAAGGTGAATCCGTATTAAAATACAGAAATAACTCAGAAAAATGTTAACTATCCTAATATTTCTCCAAAAATGAAAATGTAATCTGTCAATAAAAGTTTTTTTAAAACGAAAATTCAGGAGTTAACTCACTGTTGGTTAATATATTTGGGAATGTCGATTCTTTACTAAACTATCAATGAAGCACTACACTAAACTGCAAGCGTCACCTAGAAACAAGAAATTACAAAAAAATAAAGAATAAAATTAAATACAGATAATTTGTAGCTAATAGTTTAGTTCTACTTTCGACTAGTATACGTGTTGTATGACTTTTCTAAAACGATTTGTGGAGGATATGGCACAAGAAGGAAATGACCATTCTGTTGGGTTCCTTCGCGGTAGCAGCTGTTTTTCTTACATTGCCTAAATCACTTTCATGTCATAGGAGAGAGAAAATGCATAGAAAATTCTCTTTTAGTTAATAGGAAATTATGTCAGGCAGTAAGTTGTGAGGTAATAAACTTGTATATATTTGATGAGGGATAGGTTCACGGTTTATTGAAGAATTAATTTTAAGACAGAAACCAATTTTTTGTAATAAATGGCAGCAGGTGACCATCCAAAGTTAAATAACTTCCGTTGTGTATTCCTACAGCTTTATGCAGCCAAACATTTGTGTTAACTCTCGCTTATACTTTTCCATTTTAACATTTACGGGCTTACAAAAATATCGAAATTCATAAAAGCGATGAAACGCGATAATGCAAACAAAACTGTGTTTTTATACTAATAACTCATCCGCGGAAACTGCACGAGAGCAAAGCCAACAAGTCCGTAAATATGCTTCATTTTTTATGAATCTGAGCCAATGCGATTTTTTTGTTGTTTATTTCGAAGCCATTAAAATTTTTATTCATATCGGAGCTCGCAAACAGGCATGATACAAAGCCCCCGGTCGCAGGCGGGAATATGGGTGTGCAGAGATACGTGAGATGTGCGTGGGAGGGAGAATACCCCCCACCACCACGCCCCACCCTCCTCCCCCCATCGTTCCATTCGCACATTTCCTACCCGCAATCCACTCTTTGAATTACCTACCAATACTGAACTCTATACCGAGCTAAACCACATAAATCAAAATACAGGCAAGTATATACACACCGACACACACAGGGCCATGCCTGTGCACGTATTACGCCAAACGTAATAAACTAGCATGATGCATTAGATGGCTTTTGATTGGCTAAACCGGGCTCCATCATTGCGGCTTAATTACTTCCATTAAAACGAGGTAATGAATGTCTATGTGCTCGGGGTTTGGGGCCCGCACATTACTGCCATTATATTACCATCAATATAGCGTGGCTGACGCAGGGATGCGCGCCTGGGGAGGCACATGCGTGAGTGTGTGGAATTATGCGTGCCACTTCCCCCAAGCCTCCGACAAATATTTTTTTTTGTCGCCGAATATTAACGAGGCGTCTGCGACGCTAACTTCGCCGAACGAGAGATATTACTCGCTCTTGCATTAACGATGCGCTGAATGCGCGGAGGAAAAGTAATAAAAAGGGAAAAGGGAGGGACCGGTCCGAACAAGTCGTCCGCGAAACTCTATACCGTCCATTAGGTAACTCACGGAGTTTCCAATAATTACTAGTTTTAAAATGTCGAATCTCCCGCAGGATAGGACTTGCACACTTACCGTAAGCCAGACGCTACGGCGGTCTCACAGAAAAATTTTTACTCATATTCAATAGGAAACCCTGTAAATATTATAGAAAAAAATACATAATGTTCAGTTACTTTGGAACATCATTTGCGAATCCTTTATCTACTACAAATTTTCCATTTTCTCACTTATTTTGCTCGTAATGTAATGTTACCAGGCTTTTTCACTTGGCCTTCATTAACCTAATCAGTTTTTATCCCCTCTAACCATTTCACTCTATAAAATACAAAATCAAAAATATTAATTGTGCCCATTATTAATTCTTCTGATGGTAACATGGCATTGATTCCCAAACCTTATGTTCCGAATGCTAATAATCAGATTGCCGAGTGAATACCTACATACTCCTCTGGCCATGTTACGCGAACCGATTCTCAGAAGTTTCATGGAAAACAGTTAAACGCTGCAAGAACATGTAGATCGTACCAATACCAAGTCGTATTAGGTGCGCAGTAAAGGCAGAAAGAGGGGAAGTGAGAACTTAAGAGAAGTTAAGAGTTATGCTACTATCATTCTTAAAATTATTCAGTACATTCATACTAACAGAACACAGACCTTTCAACAGACCCTGTGCGTATTATCTCTTAACAATTACGGACATATCCTGAAATGATACCTTGCGTCTATGGTTTCAAAATAGTTTTTACACTTCGAGGTGGACGTAACAAAATTTCGTGTTAAACTGAGTTCCGACCTACTCTATCTTAAATAAATATAAGGACCGCTTTAATTCTTCTGGCCATGGATTCTATCAGGTGTTGTTAGATGGTAAGAGGAATTTGAGACCATATCAGATAAATTGCAGTTTTTCATCCTTAAGATTTGATGGTACTCGATCCAGTTGCCTGATGGCCCGTACGATCTCATGCCACAAATTCTTAATTGGATTGAGATCTGGAGATTGCGTAGACCAACAAAGCCATTTAAAGTCTCCGTCATGCTCTTCATACCGTCTGAGGACAATGCTAGCTGTATTACAAGGCTCATTGTCGTACTGGAAGTACCCGTCTATTCCTGACAGAGTACACCACTAACATAACAGGAGGTTTTGATCTGCGATAATACTTAAAAAACCTTGGTCATTCAAAATTTGTTTCAGTCGTGGGAACCCACCCATGCCATGCCAAGGAAACAAACAACTGGATCCAACTGTCTGACGATCCATTCGATCTCATTCCACAAATTTGCAAGTGGATTGAGATTCGTTGATCGTGTAGGCCAACGAAGAAGGATAGAGTCTCCGTCATACTCTTCCAACCATCAGAGGAAATTTTAAGTTTTATGACAAAGAGCTGACAGAGCGCATCATTAACTCTGGTAAGTCTCCTTTTAGTTCGAACATTGAGTAGCCTGTGTCGACCACAAAACGGACGCTGAGACCTGGATTTTGCTTTGTAGTTCACTCTCTGTTAACATTAATAACTGCTGCTCTGGAACGCCACAAATGCAGGTGATTTCCTGATACTGGTTCCGACGCTTCGAGCGCCTACGATCATCCCGCGTTCAAACTCGGTTAAATCACGTCTTTTGCCCATATCTGCGCAATAACATAGTGCAAATGATGATTCACTTCTCCTGACTACTTTTTATGTTCCAGGAAAACTATTTTGTGACTTAAGCGCCTGTAACTGTAACTGTCGAAATAATACGTATAAAACATACCTTAATTGATATTCTAATTACTAAAAAATTATTTTATTTTATAACTGTATTTCTAAAATAAACGCTCAAAAAAATGAAAATGAAAACTTATTAGCTGGTTTATCTCATAATCCATCTTAACAGATGGTTCAATTTGAAATCTAAATATTTAAGCATGAATATTTTCTTTTTGCTAACGAGCATTTTTTAATAATATTTAAGCATGAATATTTTTTTTTGCTAACGAGCATAATTTTTTTCGTGGCAAACCCAGACACAGAGGCAATGGAATCACTTAATTGAATATGAATATAATTCTTTTACGAGTTAAACTTGATCTTATTTTAGATATATAGATGATTGAAGTTGTCTTACATTCTGAAAATATAATTTTACTTTTAATGGCCATTTGTGGAAAAAAAAACAAGTTAAAGGAAAAGATACTATTACTTCCTAAAATTTATTATATAAGCAACGAAGGTTCATCCTAAAATTAGAAACTATCCAAGTAAAGACTATAAATAGTTACAATTTGATTTGACGGTGTAGAAAATTTTAGTTATATAATATGAAAATTAAATTTTAAAACAAATCAAATGTCAATTACAGAGGTGAAAGTATAAAGTATTAACTTTCAATTGACATTTTATAGCTTTTTAATAAATAATTTTTATTAATTTTAGATGTGGCTTTTAAAACATAACAAAATGTTAATATTTTATATTTATTTTTAACACCTCCTGTTTTGTAATGGTAAAACACAACACAATGCGGAATTTGGCGGTACAAAGTCAAAGGGAGTCGGCTTGAGGGAAATTGAAGGAGGTTACACACAGAGTAATGAAACCCAGACATATTGACTCCGGTATGAGATTTCTCGAGCGAGAAGGTCCCGTTAGATCTTTGCTGTTAACTAGACCTTGTACTTTCCCAAATATCGGTGGTAGGTAGGGTGAAGGGTTCCTCTCAGATTCACGAGGTAAATCCCCGTCACAGATAGTAATTATATACTGGAGTGGGTAAAGGTTATTAAAAAGGGTGAAAAGGAACTCTGATTGACCTTTCAGGCGTTGGTATGATGATTTTGGATTGAGAGAGACAGGGAGAGACAGTGTATATTGTAATTCAACGGACTGAGGTGATTGATAGAGGGAGAGAGAATGAGGTGTTAGTGCAAGAGTGATAGACGGTTTTGATCTGTCGAGTAGTCCTGACTTGATGGATCCCGGCGGAATTCTGTTGGTCGCGGCGGCGTTTAAGAAAATGTAATGGGAAAGGTACTCATGTTCCAACACGGAAGTCGTGAGGAAACCTTGGGGAGATTCTGGTGGCACCAGACCTGATGACCAGAGGTGAATTTCAGACAAAGCTGAAACCGATATTGTCAGAAATTTCTCTGTTTGTACCCATTCGATTTCCTCTTACTGCCAAATCTGAAGTAGAAATTTCACTGTTTTAAATTTGCGTCTATGAGAAGGCCCTTAAGTACGATCCTAGAAAAAAATTTCACTGCTCTAAATGTTAATTTTCAAGTAATTAAATTTTGTAAATGTTGTTTAAAATCTAAATGTTAGTCCTTTAAACCCGGCTCCGTAAAATAAATTTGATTATAAAATGTAAAGTTCATATATTTTCGTTCACATACATAATCTCTAATTTCAAATAATTTTTCCTACGTCTTCATTTCAGATTATTACCATTATCTGAGCGATTTTCAAATGTAGAACTTAACGTCCAAGTTTACGTAGTAAATTCTGATATTATGAAATTTCCAATTCATATTTAACTTTATTTTCTGACTAATGTAGCATTTATTAACAATACGAGAACAGTAATACTACAATGACGAAAAGAGTAAATTTAACATCTGTTTTATAAAATAAAACCATTAATGACCTTTTACAGACTTTATTTAAATTTATTGGGTCAAGTCTGTAAACGGTCATTAATTGTTTTATTTTTTACTTCAAGGAAAAATTTGCTATTTTAAATTAAACTTCCTTTTATGAATTATATAGTCTTTAATAATTCCTATATTATAAAATAGCCCTGCCTAACGCTCTTCTAGAAACATTCGATACACTTCGGGTACGCTAGGCTTTAGCTTCGTCAAAGATATCATTGTACAGAGAGTACACTTCAATTCAAACTAGTTAGTGTTACTTCTACTTTTATAAATTATATATATATATTAATCTCTTTTATGAACTCAAAATTTATTTAGTCATCGAATTATATATATCAACAATAAACTTTTGCATCAATTATAGTAAGCAGTGTTAATTCAATAGATTCTTATCCTATTTTATTAACTGAAATTTAATATTTAAAACCAAACTACGAACACTTGAACGGTAGATGATGATATATTCAAAAGATTTTCTTAAATCCTTACATTTTCCCCAAATTTTAAGGTAAACCGATAAAATCAAAGCTAGGATTTTTAATAGTTGTAATTTAATAAAAATTTTGTCAATTTCAGGAGATCGAGATTTCGATAAACTTGGTTATGTGTGTATTTTAAATTTTATGTTTTCTTTTCAATTATTTGCTTTTGACATCATAGTAAAATTGCAAAGTTATTTAAAACACAATTTTGAGGTTAGAGATTATATTTGGTCTTGCGTGAGCATCATGTAAACGGTTAGGGTTTGTAGTGGGGTGAGTGGTGACATCACAGTGAGATATCTCTGCAATTACCAGTAGGAACTGAAAAAAAAATACGGGTATTGAAATCACGATGAGTACTTACGAATGTCAAATAAGAAGAAGTTCACATAGTTCAATAAAAACTTTCGTACTTATCATGATCCTTCCGTGTGTTCGTTTTTTGGTTTAAAATATTAACTTCCTGTTTATAAAATAGGTTAATTGATAGTGTTATATAATTTGCAAAAGTAGAAGTAGGACTAAATACTCTGTACCGTGGCTTGAGATTGTAATGCAGTGAGACATCTCCGTAATTGCCAGTGGAAATAGAAAATTAATAGGGTATTGGAATGATGATGAGTATCTACAAGTGACAAATGAAAAGAGATTCAGATAGTTAAATTACATATATCTGTCTCTGTTATTAAGACATTCTAAACTCGTTCTTAGTACCACGGGATAAAGAGGTCTGACAACGCGCTCTATGCCGCTTTATTTATATTAAAATACATTATTGTCAAATTAAATACTGAGCCGGACTAATACAAATCAGTATCCGGGTATCGTGAGAATTCCGTCAAGTAATACTTGAAATATAAAAATAATACTACCTTCACAATTATGTTCCAATTAATAGTCTTATATTTCGAGAATAAAGATTGTTTTAGTATATGTGAATAAAAATATTTTTATGAAATATTTGTTATTGTAACTTTTGCCAGGAAGAAACTGAAAATTGGCATACACCATTTTTGGGTTTCTATCCCGATTCCAGAAGGTATTAGATGATCTTGGTCATGGGAATCTGATAGCATATTCAGGATTCCAACACTTTCTGATAAAATTCTGGGAAGCATTTTAATTACTTGGTTATCACAATTTGTTATGCGAATATATCTTCCAGCTTAGCCATTCACATCAAGACTGTAAAGAAATCCCGAAACGAGAGAAACCCACGTTAAAGTGTTCCTTCAATCACTGTTCGCTCGCCAACAGTAAATTGGTATTGGTAGCGCTTACTGTTCGGAAGTTTAATTACTTTGAAGGGAAATTCAAAGCAGCACTACACTCGGCCGTTGTTCGAGTTCTCTGAATTCATCGGAGTACCTTCTTTACTTCCGCCGTATCACACACTCTTTTGCCTATAAAAGTTCCATTAGTTGAGACAAAGCTGGCGCGGGGAAACGACCCCTTATTTGCGGGAGCGTGCGCAGTCTGGAAGCTTTAATGTAACCGAATCTGGCCGCACCCCAGCAATCCCTCGCCCCTGTACCTCGGGGATAGATTAAGTAACTGTTTCTGAGGAAGCACTCTATTATGGCCTCGTGAGCACCAATCAGGCGGCGAGGGCGCCATCTCAATTACCAAGCTGCCATTCACCGGCCGCAAATACAATGCCGCTGACAGTGAACACTGCCAAATTTACCATCGCGTAAACGAAGACGAACAAATTGTTCGAATGTCATTCACTGCTGAAGCGAACTATTGTCATCAGATTTCATGTCGCATCCGTTCTTATGAAGCCTACGCTAAATAGTTAAACGGAAACTTTATTCCACATAATAACACTCGACGTAAATCTCTCAATCTTATCCTTTCTCTGATAATTCGCTGTCATATAAAATATCTTCTCACGAGATCAAACCCTTTGAAATAAATGATATAAATATTTACGCATTCACAATGAATGAACACAATTCTATATTTTCACCTTAGATGTGCAATCAATACGCAAGCATTATTAACACAATGAGTCAACCTAAACTGAGGAATTTCTACGGTTCCTAAGATTTTAAAAGTGAATAATATAAGATCATTTTTAGGCATGTTAATAGAGTAAGTGTACTGTGACGGGCTGCAGTTGGTTTTTTCAGGGTTGGACACAGATTGGTAGAGGGACACTCTAGACAGAGCGAGCATCGAAGGAACACGGTAGTATGTATCCACACGTTGCAGTGTCCAGTTTCTTGAAACATTTCAGTACAAAATTCCACCAAGAGCGACCCACGCGCTTCCTACTCGCGGAAGGCATAACATCTACAGATATTCGGCAACTTGTGTGACTCATAAGACGCCAGAGTCAAAAAGATAGTCCTCACACCAATTACTCACCTGCAAAAAAAATTCAAAACTACAATTTCTGGCCTCTGGAACGAAAAGGAAACATTTTATCTAAATTCTGTCTCAATGTACAACGATATTGAGAGACCATTAAACCTCAAAAGAAGCATTCAAAACAAAAGTAGGGGAATGCTGACAAGAGGAGTGTGCTTTTCTACATGGCAACGCCCGTCCTCACACAGTTTTAACCACCAAGGCGCTCTTGGACTAATTAGATAGGGATGTTTTGAACCATCCCCGTATTCCCCTAACATAGCGCCATCATATTATCAGATTTTCACTTCTCTCATGTCCAAATTAAATTTTCAACCGACGAGCAGAAAGAGGTTCTGAAATGAGGGAAGTTGTTGGCGGGAAAGTTATTTGAGTAGCGCATAAAGAAGCTCGTGCACGCCTCACTCACTATATGCATTGAACAGGATGGCGATCATGTATAAAATTTTCAACAATCGTGTAAAAAAATCTGTTTTTTAAAATAAACTTTTAAAAAAAACTATCTAGAACTTTATCTTTCTGAACTTGCCTTGTAGTATATTATTATTGTAAAAGAAACAGACAATGTAACTGTAATAATGTGCATTGCAATAGTTGACGTGTATTTACGCAATTGAATCATAGAGTAGTTATATATCCTAAAAAAATAAATAGTTCTTATTTTCCTCCCTTCAAAGCGTAGGTTTCCAATGTGAATCATGTAAGACGTGCAATTAATTGACGATTCTGGTTGTTAGTTGCGTGTACCGAAAATAAATTCCTCTTCTGCAAGTATTATTCACTCAATAACTGAATTTAAATTTGGGTCTTCCTCTAATTCCGCAATTTTCAAAAGTATATAAGATCACTGGAGTAGTATATTAATTTTGAACATGGGAACGAATATTAATATTTAAATAGTACACTTTCTGTTATATCATAGTGATAGTTTTGTCGTATTTAAGTCTTCGATTAGCTTTATTCCAAAGAAATTAAAGAACAGTTTCTATGATCCACTAAAATTTTTAAGTTTTAATCAGGTATTAATGACGACAGATCACTTGGTCGTCGAAACGTCGCGTTTTCATCGCACCTGCACCCGAGTGGAAACCCGAGAACTATTTCTGCATCAACTACACCGGGAGAGCCTCAGTCAGCTCACTTACGGTATACATGGTATTTTCCCTCGTATTCTCATTTCTACTCATACTGCAGAAAGAGTGGTTTGCCCGTTACTTCCGCAAATTCGATATGCTGTTTCACAGTGTTCATTGCTCCGTAAACAGCTTGCAGGTCATGCACATTAGCAGAGCTCCAACGCTTCCGTATTCTCTCGATGTCTACTATTTCTAGCAATACTCTCCCGGAGTTTCTGCCTGTGGTCGGGGAGGAGAATCCATTTCCGCGTAAGTCCTGAAGAGATTTGGGTCCAGATCTAGCAGAAGTCATCCCCATCTGTCGCAGAGCCATCTCGAGCTGAACTCTGACCTGGCTCGCCATTACAACCAGATTAGGGCCCCATTGTCGACTCGAAGCCACCGTCCCCTTGTCTATTACACGATGGGGCGAGTCGAGGGGAATGCTGACTCAACATGTGGGCCTAAATATGGCCATTAATTACAGGACCAAACACTTGGGCGGGTCTGGTAGGGCTAATGGGGCAAATTAATCTGCTGGTGTTGCAGCAGATTTCAAGGGGGAGGATTTCCTGCCTCGAGTGTGCGTTAAAACATTGAGTGCGCCTCAACAGCACGCGCTCACTGCTAACTTAGTAAAAACGGACGTCAATACCATACATCAACAGAGTAATGTCAAGAATTATCCCTGTAATCAGACCCCTGGTATGATGACTTTATCCAAATCCACATAATTCAGTTAGCATATCAACTTCATTTCATAAACACTTGAGTATTTCACAAAATTTATCAAACTTTTCCTTTAAACTTCAAAAAATATCAAATTTAATATGGCAGATTGTGACTTTGAAATAATAAAATAAGATTACTTGGTTTTAAATCGGTCTCCAATTTTCCATAATATTTATCAATTTAATTAATTATTCAAATAGCAGCTTTCGGAACATATTCAACTGTATGATTTTCTTTTTAAAAAACATAATGAACGTTTCCGAAACAAATTATTATATTCTTTTCTCAAAACAAGTTAATACATAGAATACAATCAATTTTTGTTCATGTGTTTTGACCATGTATATAGGATGCCAGAGGAAAGAATTGTTAACCGTATACATAAGTGGAAACCTTTTGGAACATGATGGTCAGGAAGACCTCAAAAAATAGGAGAACGATGTAAAAATCCATCTGAAAAGGATGAGGGTGAACAACTGGAATCCAAGTCCGGACAGGTGTGCAGGACAAAATTTTCAACCATTGAAATTGTAGCGACTTACGAAGAAGAAGAACTTCAATTTTGTGTTTTTTTTTGAGTACGTAAATTTTTATCACGTAGCAAAGAATAGTAATTATGAATATATAGAGATATTATGGTTATATGAGTTATATTATAAAATATTTAAATTAAGATTTATATTTTTAATATCACTTTTATTTACAAAGGTGTGTCTGTGGCGTGACAAATCTTAATTTTTCATTCTCTAAATAACGGACAGGAATCAAAACTGTAAGAAATGTAAAAGAATGAGGATAGCGACCAAAATAAATTTTGATATAGATTATATTGATTTTTCGTTTGAAATTTTGACGGTAGGTAGAAAAACCTACATATTTTGAAATACGTATGAATGTCGTAGAGGTGTTGAACTCAACTGGAACTTATATATCAAGTACTGTTCAACGAAATGTCATTTTCTCCCCAACGTTAGGCACCCAATACAACATTATACCGTTTTCCGAAAAGTACTATTAATAAACGTTTAATAGTTTACTGCATAAAAATGGATTTATAGTTTGAAGATAGTATATTATTGAATGTAAGTACCCCTCGCTTACCACGATATATCACACTCATGCAAAATATATAAAGCTTCATGTGGCAAAACCCGAATTGTCTTACTAGGAATATAAATTGAAGTCATCGACGATGTCTGTAGACGTTAACTTTTTTTCTCCAGAAACTTTTTGAACTAAGTGAATGTCAGCAATCTCGTATTTCTAATGTTTATAGGCTTACGTACTACAATATTGAGCTTTTAATTTTTGCATTCCATTGATATAAGAAATTTCGAATACATTGAATTGTTATGATAAAGATTTAGAATCATTGAACTAGTAGATCATAATATTAATTGGCGCCAGTAAGTTTTGAATTTCAGGGTTGCAAAGATTTGCGAACTTTGGTATCCACAGTTGATCAGTGACTGTACGAGGGGTAAACGCTGGTGGTCTAGCTACATCGCTTTTTACTTTGCACTTATTAGCAGGGGCTTGGGGAATAATCATCCACCCTGCCATGGAGTGGCTGCAATTGTACGCACTGGACGCAAACGCACAAGGGTTCTTTAAGTAACTCAGTGTCTCATCGCTTAAATCAGACGTCAAGTATATACATCATCAACATGGCTATTTTAGTGTTCCAATAGCCTGTCACTTCTAAGAAACGCTTCGTTTTACCAAGGCTGTCAATTACGTTCATTTAACTCAAGATTTTATGAGTTATCAACCAAATCAAAGATGGTGAATAGCTGAGATCAGGCAAAGATTGAATATAATCCTTGATATAAATTAAACACACAATACATGAAGGGTGTTTTTCATCAGTATGTGAAAAGATAATAATAGGGAGGGAAACAAGATAGATTGATTCGTTTAAAAGTATCCCTACTACAGATATAAGACTTACAATAACATCAATAAAAAACTGTATTTGATTTATATCAAATATCTTTACAGTTACTTTATTTTGTGTTTCACTGTCCAAGGCTGCTTGCTATACTTTATAACCTATTTAGCACATCACTGATATAAATCCGAAAAATACGCTTACATTTTTGGAATGGAAATGGAGTTATATACAATCATATCCAAATAGTACCTAACATGCATTCTATAAATTAAACAGTTATAAGATAATGTTAATCCGAATATTCATCAATGAGATTGACACCATTTTTTGTACTGTTGTATTCTCTTTGGTCCTGTGGCTAATGGACATGATTTGTGATCCGGTTTAGTTGAAGGTTCTCTGAAGCATTAGACAAATTTTTTGTAAACAAAAGCATACAATAAAAGGTGAAATATTTTCAATAAAAGCTGAGCCCTAAGTACTATGAAAAAATTAGGGAAGAACTTAGGCTTAGTGTTTAGGTCTGCGCAATGAATATAGATTGAACGTTCCGCAGAATGCCTATCAAACAACGAAAATGGAGAATGGTAGTTTCAAATTGTAAGCAGAAAATTTTCAGTATAAAAAAAGAGTCCACATATGTGAGTAGGTGATAAAATTCACATTTATAGCGAAAATCTTTTAATAAATTGATTCAGGAGTCCGTAATTCTGAGGATATTTCCGTCGAACTCCGTGAAAACTTCCAGAAGTTCTCAAAGAACGTTGAAGCCCACAATATACTAAAATTATTATCGACAAACCAAACCCCTAAATAGATTCTATTCAAATATAAATTTACAATCTCCATCCGTACCGAGTATTAAGTAACTTTGCTTTAAGGTATGAGAAAAATTATTACGGGAAACATCCTTTTATGCTTCTCACTTTCCACATCGTTGTAAACAGTATGGAGGGTTGCATCAGACCCGTCTGCAACACAACATTATTTGACTTTTCTTAAAATTATTTTTCGTTTTAGTCGTCGATTTGAAGAGCTAGCAATAAACAACTATTCTACGAGTTTATTATCAGAGTTTGTTATGAAACTTTGGAAGTTTCGTATCTTCATGAGAGAATTTAACAAAATTGTAAGGAGTTTTTCAGAAGTTTTGTAAACAAGTAATTATCTAAGATCGAAGTAATTATCCCTTGTTTCTCCTCACTGGCCCTCCTTTATGTATTTAAATAAAATAAATTAAAATTGTCAGGTGTTTTCGTTTAATGTATATATATTATTAATGTATATATATAGCTTAAAATAGCTCAATAATATGTTTAAGAATATAAATATAATATGCATAAATAATATATAATAATTATTACGCCTGATTATATATAATTAAAACCAAATCTAAGTTCATCGTTAAAAGTACTGTGAGAACCTTATACTTATGTTGAAAGCAATGTATTTTTAAATACAAATTAACGTGAAAAAAGCAGGTGACAGAAAATATTTATCCTATTGACGATAAAAGAAACCACACCGGAAAGCACAAACACTAGTTTAAAGTCAAGAATTTAAAAATTAAATGTAACAGAAAAACTGTTCTTAAAAAATGTAAATGATTTGAAAATGATTAACATGTACGAAACAAACTATATAAATTAATAGAGTAAAATCAAAATCGTCTTTAGTATTTAATTTACTAGTTCTTATGGGAGCTTTCAACCTATGTTGGGTCATAATCTTCTATTGTTAATAAAATTCTTCAAATATATTCCACTATAATTCATCCTCGTTTTGTCCATTAAACGTTTATTCATTGCTGCACTTTATTACATTTTATATTTGATTATCAACACATTATTATGACATTATCAGCTTAGAATCATAATCAAAAAATTTTTGTTAGTGATATACAGCTACTAAACTCTAGGCAAGACGGGTACTCACAAACTGGTTGTACTTAAGGTCAAGGAATTTATAAAAGGGCGAAGGATAAAACTTGCTAGTCAACCCATGGTAAAGGAAAAAGTAACATCGGGAGTGTCTCAAGGATTAATAATCGGGGCTTTATTATCCTTCATGTAAATATTAATTATCTTCCAATTAAAACCAATTCTAAAATTAATAGGGCTTCGGAAGAATACGAATTATAAAATGACTTAGATGAAGTAATAGTTAAAATTAACATTTATAGCCAAAAATGGAAGTCGATAACGACCAGTTGCATCATTGGTTTACAACATACATGAGGAGAAAGTACCTCAAGTAAACTCATCTAGGTATTTAGGGATCATTTTGAGCTAAAATATAGGATAGGGAAACCAAGTTAATTCTGCAACACGCTTTTTTGATAATATTCCGCACATTATTGACTTGTTTAAAAACTATAGCATCAGTGTTATCTTTAAAAATTACAATAATTTAAATTTGTTAAAAACGTTATAGATAAAATTAATACTTTCGATAAACATAATGTTGTATACCAAATTAATTGTTAAGATTGCCACTTTTGTTATATTGGTCAAACGAAACGCTCGTTAATGAGCATAAAAATAATTTGATATAACATTCAAAATTATTCCGTTTTTTAAATCATGTATATTTAAATAACCATCAGATTGATGGGAAAATGTAAAAAAATTAGGTGTGGAATGCAATCTCTTTTCTAGGCTGATGAGTGAGATGCTGTACAACAGATCAAACAATTCTGCTATCAATTTTAAAATGTTACTAGGAATTTGAACAAAATTTATGATTCGCATTTGTTATAGACTTCTTGTTGAACTTTGCATTGTTATCTAAATTCTGACAATACGTTTGTTTAACAGTCATTTCGCCCTCTACGCCCGAAGGAAATGAACGTCAAAATTTCTTCTAGTTCAATTCCTTGTTTATGTAAGTAATTTTCATCTTATGAGTAATTGTATTATATTTATATGTATTATAGTGTAAACATTTCCTTTTACTTTTTATAGTTAAAATACCAGATGAGAGCCACAAAAAATAAGGGATGAAACGACGGGCGTTGAAACGATATCAATATATTTATTATTTATTATGACTTATTGGCCCGTTTTTACAAAATGTTATTGTCGATTTCTATTGAAGATGCTGATGGAACATTGTAATTAATTAATTCGTAAGGATTTGTTGTATCGTTCCTGTGGTTGGTTACACTTGAAGCCAGCTATAGAGAGAGAGGGACGACCTACGAGCAAATAGAGCACAAATGCAACGAGCGGCGTCTATTGAATCGCGGATGCCGCAATGCCCTCGCCTCGCGTGCATTCTGCAAATTGTGTTCCGCACTCACGCCTGTAGAGGCAACAGCAAAAGAGATAACGTCTGACACGGAAATAAAAAAAAATCTGGCGAAGAGACGCTGCAGTTGTGATTGCTGATCAATCAATCAGGACGGCGACAGAAGCACAATAAAGGGAGCGGTCGCGGAGGGAGCACAAAGGCGACGCAAGTGCGCAATCGCTCCAACAAGGAACCCAGTCCGACCATTAGCGCTCAATCTCTTCGCCATATTATAGAGTTCCTATTTTAATTACGGAGAGCTCAGGGGGATCGACACGAGCCACAGAGAACACGTTCCCTGGGTCCAATCCCAGCATTGTTAACGGAGCCATCATACATATTTATTAAATTAAATCATTGCACCTTTAATCAATTTCCAAACAATACTCAGTCTTCGTTGAGGTCCTAAATTGTATTTGAATCTATAAAACGGATAGAGAAATCTCATAATAGCCGGTTAGCTCAGTTGGTAAATTCAACGTGCACAAAGCAGAGGCCCTGTGTTCGATTCCCGGCCCGGTCGATTTTTTCTATAATAATCCCCTCATGGTAACGATCAGCCAATGTCCTTAATATTATTGTTTGACGTATTACATTTAATTACTATAATACTTCGGAGATCCTCATGTGACTATTATCAATTAATAAATACTCAAAAGCTGTGTTTATTTTATTTATAACTTAAACAGAAACTGGAGAAACATTTAACACCACTGCGTCCCAATTAACGAAATTAGTACATAAAAGAATGAAACATCAAATAGAATGCGATTTAGGAGACAAGCAGATTGACTTTTGGGAAGAATGTAGGGACAAGAGAAACAATGTTGACACTGCGTCAAATTTTAGAAGACAGAACAAGAAAAAACAGGCCTACGTTCATAGAATTTGTTGATTTAGAAAAAACCTTTTGATAATGTGAACTGGAACACACTATTAAGGATTTTCAAGAGGATAGGAATAAAATCACGCGAAACAAAAGTTATCCATAATCTCTACAGCAGACAGTCAGCAGAAATTAGAATTGAAGGGCAAGAAAAGAAAACAGAAAAAAGAATGCGAAAAAGGAATCATACTGCAAGGAGAAGAAATGAAAAACCTAGTGTGTGTATTAGGGGAGTTCTAAGTAGAATAAAAGAAGACAGAACAATATGGAGGACATTGGCAAAGAGAAGGGCTAGGTTAATAGGTCGCCTTTTGAGACATGTGAGTATTGGAAACTTAGTATTAGAGGGAAGTGTGTGGGGTAAAAACAGAATAGGGAGCCCAAGGATGGAATACGCTAAGCAGATTAGGAAGAATGTGGGATGCGCTAATTATGCGGAAATGTAAAGGCTTGTGAAATATAGGTTAGCATAAAGTGTTGTATCAGACCAGTCTTATGATTGAATGCTACAACAACTACAGTCAAAAAATATTTAAACCATATGTGATCATATCACTAAACAATCTCATTTTTAAGATTACTAGATTTGCTTAAAATTTTATCATTTTGTCAATCAAAATTGTGACTATTTAAAAGAAGGAGTTTGAAGATGAATGAGTATAATTAGTTGAGTTTTAAAATCGAATAACAAAAATTTTCTAGAACTGACGATAAAGGAAGTTAAAAGTGAATATGGAAAAGGAATCATACTGCAATGAGAATAAATAACAACGACGATATTTTTCTATTGGGAGTCGAGGAAAAAGAGTACAACATGAGAAATACGACATCACTATTGATTATCCCGGGTAATTTTATTAATCCCAATTTTGACTTATGTCTGGGGAACCGTCATAGAGTTAATGCTCAAAAAAATTAATTGCATCTATTGCAGTAAAATCACATTTTGACGAAGAAATTAATGTGAAATTAATTTTTTTTTCCGGAATAATATAAAAAATATATCATGGCACCTAACTAGTAACATATGAAAGACAAATGTAGCATATGGAGTAAATGTGTTTGATCCGATTTCTAATTTACTTTATTAAATTTTATTGTAAATTTCCGATGAAGAAATAACTTTGTTATTTATAAACCCTGGTTAAGTGATCAGTATTACGATTTGATTTACAGTACAGATTTAACAATGGCTTCACTTAATACCAGCGAATGTAAAGGGTGTAAAGCGTTGCGAATTTCATTCCGCCGAGGATTATCTTGTAATCGATATCTGTTGTTAATATAAAATAAATGATAATGCTTCCAAAAAGACTGGTGATGTTTTTGTTTGGTGTAGCGCTATGATGAGAATTATATCATAGCCAAGCGTTACGTATTTCAGTAAATAGAATTATACGGCTTACACTCTTGTTCTTTGAACATGAAAATATAGTGACGCTTTGACGGCAGGTTGTGCAAATATATATGTAATTTTGACATGAAAAAGACACGTCGCCACGGGGTATTCATCCACAACTAATAATATTTGTTTCGTTTGTTTTACGCGTGTTTTTTTCCCAGGACTGATACAATTTTTAGGATATCAATTAACACGTAGCAATTTGTCCGATGGCAGATATTAACGCGTGCAGAAGGGAGAGTGGCAAATTTGAAAAGCGACTTCGGGGAGGCGGAGAGAGAGTAATGCACGTGCGCAGGATGTTTCACTACACTGCTCTTCGAACTTCCTTTTTGATAATCATTCATTGTTGCTCAAAGCAATCCTCATTTTTTCATTACTACAAAGAAACGTCGGGGAAGCGGCGTTGCCTGGTCCCTGTGATCTTCCAGGCTGACACGAATTCCCGGCGTTTGATCCCCCACCTCTTTGCTCTGGAGAAGGACGTTCTAGGCTCCGCTAACAACTCGCTACGTTTTCATTTGGAGCTCGCGAAAAAAATAAAAGGTGAGAGAGGAAGGGCGATACGCGGCGAATAATTTCAAGTCCTTCACTCTCCGTATAAAGGATTCGCATACACAGAGCTGCGACGTCCCTGCTCAAATGAAAGTAATCAGCCGATATATTTTTGAATCTCGCCGGATTCTTCTTTGTGAGGCAGGTTTATTCGGCTTGTATATCTGTAGGATAAATATACCGACCGGAGAAGTGTACGCCTTTATTCGATTGATCCACATCTGCAAGAATACAATTTTTATTAGATTACTTTAAGTCCAGTGATTGTTAAAGAATGAACATAGCATTCCACCAAACACCTAAATAGAAGATAAAATTCTTTGATAATGTGTCACCTCAGCTCCGAGCTCCAACTCAGCGAAGAGAAAATTCACATTGCTTCTGTCAAGGATCTTTAATGGAATTAATAAATTCGTAGCAGAAAAAAAATTGTAATGATCAGAAATGAAAGGTGTCAACAAGGCAATGAACGAGCCGAAAACGAAAATTTACAGAGGTAGTGACATAAAAAATAATAGATACGACCTTAATTGTACAGGCAAACCTTATAAAATTGACCTAATTAACAAATTTATATGTGCAGACGTTTTGATGCTTGCTTTGAATATTACCCAAATTGCTCTTTAAGTAAGCTGGCAACATTTTTAACAGAAGGATATAATTTTTGGTGTCGTTCTTTTTCAAATTTCGTCAGTTCACTTTAAGAGCCATTTGAATAAGATGAAAAGCGAGCTTAGAAACGTCAACATATCTAAAGGTGTTAATTATTTCACTATATTAAGGTCGTATCTATTGTTATTAGACTTACAGGCGATAATTTTTGCATTAGAAGTATGTTAATTTGTGTAAAGGAAGATACCAGAAAATGTAATGTTGGAGAGTACGAAAGTAAACACAATCAAATAACACAATCGACTTCAATATCATTGTCCTAACTTAGATAGAAATAAGAAACATATTATACGTATTAGTTGAAGTAGTTCCACATATTAATTTAAATATTCCAATGTCATTCGAGAGATATACCAGGCAACCGGAATTTGCCCATTGATGGCCGTAGCTGTCAAGCCGCATCTTTGGTGTATTTTTAGTTCTTTGACAGTTTCGACTCACAACAACAGAAAAGTTTAATTTAACAGCGTTGAACAAGTGCCTAAAAACTACGATTTGCGGACAGCTATGATTTTGTGTTACCATTTTACAGAAATCCGCGGCAAAATAGCATCGAATGTTTGTCGAAACTTACGGTTAGCGTGATCTTGGTAAATCCCAGTGCTTTGTGTGGTCTAAGAAACTAAACAGTGGAGATTTTGACGTGAGAAACGAAGAACGCGGAAAGCCGCCTGAAAAGTTTGAAGACAGTGAATTGTGAGCATTGTTGGATAAAGATGAAGCTCAAACCCAACTAGAACTCGTAGATCACGAGAAGCCGTCTCCGTGGGAAAAGTCCAAAGGGTGGGCAAATAAGTTGCACATTAATCAACAGACTGAAAGACGGCTAGAAAACCGAAAAATCAATTGGGAAATTCGGGTCGTCAGGAACTAAAGAAAATCATTTCACCGTCGAATTGTGACAGGTGATGAAAACTGGATTTTTTGGAGAATCCTAAGCGTAAAGAATCATTGGCAACTCCATGTGAACCATCAACATCGATTTCAAGGACAAATCGCTATGAAAAGAAAACAATACTCTGTGTTTGGTGAGTTAAGAATGGTGTGATCTATTATGAGCTGCTACAACCTGATCGAACCGTTAATACTAAACGCTTTTAATCTAGCATTGAGAGAAAAACGACCACAATATCCAGAAACTGTTTTTGCTTCTTGATAATGCACGTTCACACACAGCAAAACCGGCCAAGGAACAGATTTAGGGGTTCACTTGTGAAATACTTGCGTATGCGGCTTACTCACCTGACTAGCCTCCGTCCAACTATTAATTATTTGCATCGATGAGGCACGCATTTATTCAATAGCGTTTCACATCTTATTAAAATGTACGAAAAGTGGCTCGATGATTGGTTTACCTCAAGAGAGCAACAGCTCTTTTTTGGTGTGGCATTCATAAATAGCCAGAGAGATTGTAAAAATTTATTAGCGTCTATTTTGTATACTATAAATTCCGGTTTCATATTTATACACCTGGTTACTGATCCGAAAATATTTATTTCATTCTCTGAAAACTAGTTACTTAATTCAAAATCGCTTACGGTACTAAATTCCTGAATCAGTAAATGGAGAATAAATCTCTTGAGCAAACAGTTTCAATCCGGGTGTTCGTTATGAAAACGTACGACGTTTCGGCAGCCTTGAGTGTGAAACCAGAGATAGTGAATGTCGAACGGAATATAAATGATGTCAATTACGAAGAGGGATCATCGACATACTTATTCCTCGGTTGTGCTAATAGTGTGTATATAAACAGTTTTGATCTTCTTTAATGTACTGTTGTGTTTGTTTTATCGTTGTCCTTCCCCCTGCAGTTGGGTCACTTAGAAGCGCCGCACCGCGCCGCGCCTTGGCGTCTGTACGCGCTCTGGTATTGGTTTCTGAGCTACGTCTCTCATCTGCGCCTCCCCTCATCCTTTAAGCCTCCCTCTTCGAAGCGACATGACACGAAGCTCTGCGTCTTTTTGTCACAAAAGATTAACCCTGGCGATGCAACAGCGATGAAGAACTCGATGAATAGCAAGAACCAATGAAGACGAGTGACTTCTATAGAGCTGACACTGACTACACCCCTTCCCCTCGTATATGCGCTCTGTACTTTCTCTTTTTATTTTCCAATTCTAAATATAGAGGGCGGTCGTTCCATCTCGTTCCCTCCTTTATTACTCTTCCACTTTCAGAATATTAATATCTCCATCTTTCCGAGCAACCTTTGAACTTTTTTCATTATCATCTTGATGATAGAGTCCCAATTCCCAACCGTGCTTCAGTTGCTACGGAGGTGTCAACCGGAGTGCGCATTCGATTCGCAGATCTCTACTCTGAATCTTTGTGGCTTGATTCGTTTGTACTTGGATATTACAAAGAGAAGGGAAAGTCTAAAAGGAAACAGCCTCACGCAGCATGTGCCATACATAAATTAATATATCTCCCAGTTATTGATTCATTTTTCTTTTTTAATTCCGTAGTTCAGTATTCGCGGAATTGGTAAGCAACTAGTTACCATAAAATTGAAAAATTTTGTAACAGAAATGAATGAAGGTTTTATGGTAAAAGATAAAGAAAATAATTGTTAAAGAAATAAAAAGAATTTTTTCCATTTGTAATTCCCACACACACACCTCTTAATCGCTCATTATTGTTGTCTATCTTCACTTTGTATTCGTACTGATCTATCATAATCCTCTATTATTCCTTTTCTTTGTAACTTTACTCCCTGCAATTATTCATATGCAGCATTTTAACATTTTCACTCCTAAGAATCCAAGGTTATTCGATAAGTCTGATAATTTTTATGCAAGAGCGGGAAATTTTTCACTTTCGCGCCAATGTTTGTAAACACGATCCTGTTTTAAAAATATTCCTACAATTTTATGCATACGCCAGTCGTAGTTTACTCTTGACAGCCTTCTGTGTAGTCAGGCGAAGACAATGAAAGTAAGAACGAATATCACGCTGTAAAAAAAACTTTCATTTTAAGGGTTTGACAGCTGCGCAAGTCAAAACGATGAAGTTCACGCGGATTCTGCACCAGAACTGAAGACCATTTACATATGGATTAATGAGTTTAAACGAAGTAGCAGCAGTAACACAGAAGATGAAACACTCTCCGCCCGCCTAATTGATGTCACGACCCAGGAAGTTTTAAGAATTTTAAAATGTCGTAATGGACGATCGCAGACTATAAGTGCTTGAGATGTCTGATGCCGTAGGTTTCTCAACTGAACGCGTGGGGTTCTTCCTCCATGAAAAAGCTTTGTGCGCGATGGATGCCGCGACTATTGACACTCGGGGATTCAGGGAAACATTTCAATGTTAAATCTAGAAATTTTCACGCATAACCCACGTCGATGAAACTTGGATCCATCACGAAACTCCACAGACCAAAAAACAATCGTAGAAAATTGTCAAAATTTGGTGAAAATGCACCGAAAAAGACGAAGACCGTTTTGTCAGCTGTGTTTGAAATTCCCAGGGTACAATATCTATAAATTTCTTGGAAATGGGCTGTATAATTCTGCTCTGTTGGATCGTTTGAAATGGGTGCTCACTGAAAAACGACCAAAAAGTGCCTTTTCACTAGGACAATGCGCCAGAGTAAGGACTTGAATTGTTTGATCCACCCTATCACCAGACTTCTTGAAATTTCGGCTTGGTTGGAAAAAATTTTCAACATATGAGGAAGTGATCTAGGTCGTGACAGTAGTTTTCAGAGTTTAACAAAAGGTTTTTTTTATATAATGGGTTCAAAACATTGGAAACTGGCTGGGACTAGTGTGTAGCCAAGGAAGGAGACTATGCTTAGAAATAAAGTTATATTTTTTAAAAAAAGTTATAAGGAACACTAATATGTCCTACCAATTTGTATGTTTGTCTGATAAAACTTTCCCATTGAAAAGATAATGAGGGATTCAGTAGATCTTGACTTTTTCCAGACACATTACAATTCAGAAATTTTCCATCAACGGCCTTGTTTTCAAAAAAAGTTAATTGCGTCGACCACAGAAGCTTATATGTAATGATCTTTTCCTATCTTGATCATGGGATCAGTATGGTTGTATAGGTAGATAAAACTAAAAAATAGAAAATTAATATTTATTTATGAAACTTCGCTTAATGTTGTGTGAATTTGATCCTTGATTCCGAACCTAGAGGTGATTACCTTTCGGGAAGGGGGGTTAAAACAGCTATTCAGCAGGTTATAATAATTCTGATAATAGGTAATCAGTAATTAAATTAAATAATAGATCAGCGCCACGTTTCGCTATCCAGGCAACTCGTGAATAACATTCATTTTCTTCTGATGACATTTTTAAATGCAAAGTAGAATTTCTTGAAGCACACAAGGACAGCACGTTCATAGTCGTATTTCAAAATTATGACCTCCTTATATTTAGGTGAAAACTTGGTATCGAATATCCCATTGCGCGATAGTGGATATTTGATTCTTCTAAGGTAAAATTAACAAGGTTTGGAAAGCTCGAGTGGCGGCGACAAATCGGCGCGAAGTCGCCTGTAATCCCTCAAAATCACTTCTGGTCACTTATATGAACTGCAGTAGTTCCGCAAACAGCTGGCGTGGGAAATAGGAGACCCACGAAAACTACAAAATTTTAAATACCACGTGGTTGCCTCGGCCAATGGTATGAAAACAAATTGATTGTTAAAGATCGATTTCGTGGCTTTTTCCCAAGGGAGGCTGAACTTGAAGGAGACGGATGGGAACCGACGCTTGGTCCTGGACGCGTATGAAGAAGGTCAACAGTTGACGCTGGAGAAGGAGCTATATAAAGATGAGGTACGCTGTCAGGTTTCCAATCCTTGACGTTTAGGGAAGGATTTCGCCAGAGATAATGATATTAGATCTGATTGCCTCGCCAAACCTTAAATTATTTTGTTAATATTTCCTCTTAAATGTTTTCCAGTTATATTTTTGTGTAAAAAATTTTCCTCTCATCTTTTAATTAACCTTTTAATTTAATTCCCCAACCGTCCTACAATCCTATATCCTATTTTATCTGACAGAACATTAAGAATATTCATACCATTTGTTTATGCTACTTCTGTATCAGTAAAGTCTAAGGCCAGAAAGCATCTCACTATGGAACATGACTTGAGATGCGCTTTAAATAAAAGTAAACCTAGTATTAAAAGAATTGCAATGCAAAACAATATCAGCCTTCAGGCTGAATATCATTAGTAGATTAAGTATCAATCAGCCATACATCAGACATTTACAAAAACAATTCATGAACTTACAAATATTGCCAAGGGTGAAAATTTATGTTTGAAACGTTTAAGTTTAAAATTCTTCAAATCTTTTTGTAAATGTCTGATATACAGGGCGTTAATTCTTAATTTAGATATGTTATTCACGGGCATTAATTGACTGTATGAATGTCATTAGATCAATATTTCTATTGGTTCGAGTAAAGAAGATATAATTTTGTGCCATTTATTATGATTATTAATGGATCTTTGTGTTTTCAATTGTTGTTTTTTTTGATAACAAGTTAATTGGTGGGAGTAAATAATTTTTCTTAACAGATCATAGCGGTAAAAAGATTCAAAAGACAAGGAACCGTTGCATTAGAATAATTAAGTATGTTAACCAGAATCGTCTGTATTAAATTATTCATTAGAATAGAATTCTTCGCGGCTAAAAAGAGGTCTTAAATAAATAAAATATAATAAGTCAGTAGTTAGTTTTAAAATAAACGTTACTCGTATTGAAAATAATGTGTAAGCTTCTTAGCGCCAAGTTTTTCCTTCATCACAAAATCTAGTCTACGTTGTTTGTTAATACATCCGCTATTATTTATTTAACGCATTCATTGTAATTCATTTTTCCATTCTCACGTCTTTGGGATTTAATAGAGCATTTTTCGGCTTGGGTCCATAAGAAAAACAAACTCTAATTGAGACGTCAGGTTACTGGGATTGTAGGTGTCTGATTTTATTTGAATTTCATTTTCACCAAATTAAATCGTGGAGTTCTCTACAATAGTCTGCTGCACAGTTCAAACGGCGAACAGAAATGCTACTGTAACTAAACCACAGAACTTTACACTAAATTAATACTTACATTAATCAGATTTCATGAAAAAAACAGACAGAAATAAAATTAAATTTGATGATTAAAATTTAGTAAATAGATAATAGTAAGACGTGTTGTTACCTTCATTGGAACCTCTTCAGTTTTGATAATTTATTATATATTTAAAAATACGAAGAAGACATATTTTACAAAAGTGACCTATGAAATGCAATTATCTGAAAATTTATGTTACATTATCTAATTATTTATCAGAGAACAGCAGATAAACTTTTGAATGGGCTCAACGCACAAACTGCGACGGAAATGACTGTCATGAACGTATTGCTGTTAACTGTAATGTTGATTTTTAAACATTAAAATTTAAATGTACATTGCATGTAATAATAACAAAGTTCATAGTAATAAATTATAAGTGTAAGTAAAGCAATTAAATTAAATTGACTGAATATTATAAATGAAATATAAACATTGGCCAAAGGCCAGAAATGGTATAATTTAATTTGAATGCGATTCGTCCCCCACCTCCTCAGTTCTTTTTACAATTGTTTGTATTTTATTTAACTATATCAATATTTTATAGAAAGAACTGAGGACATCCCTAAAGTTAGAGGACGAAACGCATACAAATTAAATTATTCCAATATTTTTTCTATTGCCCACTCTTTGTATTTTATTAAATCAAAAATGTATTTTAATTATTCACGTCGTGCAATTGTCACTTCTACAAACTCACTTTATCTCATTAAATTTAATTTAATTAGCCCGTTGAACTCATTTACATTCACTTATTTATTGTAAGAATAGGAAATCAATACTCGGACACACTCCAAAATTCTTCAATAAAGAGGAGTTTTATTCGTCAAACAGTCAGATAATATGATCCGATATTTTTCAGAGACTTTATTTCACTGTTCCAATATAAAAATACCGTGAATATTTATTTTTATAAATCTTATTGTGCTAATTAAAAGGGTTCCAAATGCATAATTACCTTGAAGAATGTAGAAATGACAGTGCTTAATGAAAATGTCTATTGAATTATAAAACACTTTTCTGGGTGCAAAATAAAGTGTTAATTAAGTTTAAGTTAAATTAAGTTTAAGAAAATAATTAAGATAATGTATTCTCCCAAAAGATAGAAGGGTGCAGATGAAAAAATATTGGAATTTTTCTGACATCCTCAGTATAAAATACTCTGTTAAATACAAAAAGTATTAAATCTGCTTTTCACAAAACCGATTATGGTAATGATGTCCATATTCCCGTCATCAAAAAAAAATAATAATAAATCTCTGCGGTTACATCATTTTTACCCGCATCGCCAGAAATGAAATGTTCGTTCCCTATGGCATTTACGTACGTTTGGTAATGATGTGAAAATGATCGTGACACGGCGCGAATAGCGTTCGTTTGTGAAAGGGCGTTTGAAATAAGTATTTGGCTGCAATTTATTCATTAGCCGTAATTCGATATTATTTCATTTACAAACAGTTGCAACAAATGTTGTCTACAATGCGTCCGATGCAAGCTTCCATTATTTCAAGTCGGACCCAATTAAATCGAATATAAACGAAACATGACCCCAGACACTGCATTTAATTAACGTTGTGAACACATAAATGATTGTGTCAAAAGCGTTTGCAATTGAATCCTATCAAAGCGATTAAAATATATTCATCGATTACGCGAGCGCTAGTGCTGCGATGATGTGTGTAGTGGTGACGGAACGACACCCACGTTGCTGTCGACGGCGGGGGTGGGGGAGGGGGAGGGGCGGGGGTGGCAAATGTGTGTCGACACCATCTAGCAGCCGACCACAATGGCTCTATCTAAATTAACTACCCCGGAGGGGGACGCGTGCCCCCGGGGGACTCTGCCCGGGATTACTTGCACTCCTGCTTCAAAGATTATACCCGTGCTGTTAAAAAGCTGATGGACCGGAGTAATCACTCTTTGAAATGCCAACACCAGGCAAAGGTTGGCTCGGCTTTGTCCCCTTCCACCCACGCCTCAAGACGAGGCACCGAATTCGGGTATTAAATGCGGACCATTATACAAAGTAGAAGCGCCGCGTCGGTACAATCTAACACAGACGCCTCGAATAAAACACCAACGAAAATTATTCCCATTCTAAAGATAACTGCCCGGTGAGAATTATTACAATGATCTGAAAATAATTAAATGGAAAGTTTAATAATTAGCGCAGATAATCCTCTCAAAACGAGAACGAACATATGGATGATTTGCGGGTTGGTTCAATTTATCCTAACCTGGTGAGAAAATACATTAAAATTGATGAAGCAATATCCCTCTATAAAACCTAATATTTTTAATAATTATTTCAAATAAAAGCAAACAATGTCCTGACATTTCAAATAATCATAATGATATTCTATTAAACAATTAAGATTCTTTCCCACATTCTTCCCTAATATTGCATTATAAAACTTGAAAAGGCTTTGCTGCATATCATTTAATTATTATGCTCTTTTTGGAGTATATTGAAAAAGTAGTGATTCTTTCGTCATATATCATGCCATCAAATACTTCATTATAAGCAGAAAGCCTAGGAACTTAGTTCATTTATATTTAATCATTTTCTAGAGTTCCATGTCTCGCACTCACATTTCTGGCTAGACGCATAAATTGTTAACATGATATTCAGGATGATCCTCATGTAGCCTGTTACCCAAAAAAAGACCTATTTTAGGAGGTATATGTACTGGGGTCAAAGATCTTGGACAAGAGTTGTCAGCTGATCCCATTGGATCAGTCGGCCAATTGCCTCCAGAAACTGGTGGAGACACGGAGAAGGGAATGCTGCGACCCCACAGCAAACTCGTCTCCCGTCATTCGGAAGGGCGTGAGAATAGTACCCAATGCCCGACCTACCTGATGCAGGTTTTCTAGGGTTTTCCTTGCATCTCTTTAGGTGAAACACCGGGTAGGATCCTTAAACCATAGCCCGGGGGCCCTAGTTAACCCTTGGCTACCTTCCGCATCCCCCCTTTTCAATTCCCTTCCTATGCTATTAAAGGCGAGTTGCCTGTTTCAGGAACACCGTCATGTAGCCTTTTAACCCAAAAGAAACATGTTAGAAATAATGTTTACTTTTTAGTCAATTATCACTATCCACCCTAAAAATAAGCGGTTTGGACTATTTGGATGACTAATTACTTTTTTTTTTAAAAAAAACAACTATGTTCATTGTTCTGATTTGTTTATGAGGAAACACAAAGTTTACGTATTGAATTTACTTTCACGACCAGCTTCTTTACTATACAGGGAGTTCAGTTTATCTAAAGACATTGAAATATCTAGAGAGCCACACATCGGATCAAAAAAGTGTACATCTAATGATATGAAACTGGACCTCCTGGGGTGGGGGTGGGGGTGGGGGTGCGTATTCGGGGTTTCCAGAAAAAATTACTCCAATTTGACCTACGCTTTAAGTCATTTCTGTCACAGATAGCGTTATAATCGACAAAAATCAAAATGGGTATAAAAATCGTTGGAAAATGTCTCAAGAAAGAGGCAGCAACGGAGTTTTTAGGATAAAACCTCCTGAAGACGCAAAGGAGAATCTCGTAATACCTTATTGACTAATTTAATGTAAGAAATATAGCACCAAATGTCAAATACTTGATTATTGTCAATAGAAGTACCTGTAAAGTGGAAGGAGTTTTCTTCTTCCATTGCATGGAAATTTTACGTTGAATACAGATGACTATTTTGTAAAGACTTTATAAATCTTAATCTAATTCATTAAAACAAATTATTTCATCAATCTCTAAATTGAATTACATAATAATGTTACTTGAAGTATGCCTCGGCGCTAACTCGTTGAGAACAAAGCGAAATAGCTATAATTTTCTGAGTAAAGGGTTCATTGTTTCTTGTCGGTATACAGAGTCCTACCCCAAGTTTCCTTCTGGCAGATTAAGGCTGAGGGCGATGGAATCCCATGGCAAAAGTGGCATACGGATTAGTGGGTAGGAGGCTGGCATCTATATATCCCTCTTGTCTGAATGCAAGAACAATGCAAGCGATTGTTTCTGGCACTTATAAACCACAGTAGGGCCTCTCCCCAATTTAATTCATACTTTAATACGAATTATATGCAATAAATTAAATAAGAATATTTGGAGAAAGGCATAAAAGATGCGGAAAAGCCAGGATTAGAAACGCGCCAGACTGTCGCTAAGAAAAGTGCCTATTTTCTATGTGCAAGGGACATTGACCAAAGAAAAGTTACCAAATTTTATTCCATCCTTCGTAAACTACAGATCCCACGCTTGGTGGAAAATTAATGATGATAGGAGAAGACACGTCACGTGGTTGGCATTTTTCCATAGAGAAAGGAAAAGTAGGTGAGAAGGCGGTGAAATGGGCTGTGTGTGTTTGCAGTTGAAAGTAAGAGTAAGTAGGGGAGTAGACAAGTAGCAGTGTTGCTCCGAAGCTGAGAGGACGACAGCGAATGTCGCCAGTGTGGTTTTTAAGTTAGAAGGAAGGAAATACAATACGGTCGAAAGTTGTAAGGAGGAGTAATTTATGAAGCAAAATAAGACGCTTTCTATAATAAGTAGAAAGCAAACGCAAAAGCTGCATAACGAAATTACGATACCCGGTCAAACTCTGCTGAGACGTGGATGACCTCGCCGAAATGGAAGATTGGTGCTTCTTCATCGTCCGACGGTGCAGAATCTCCCGTTTTCCTCATGCCGAATAACACCCTGCGTAAGGAAGGGTCACCACTGCCTGCTGTCTACCTGCTTCCAAAAAGACTTCTGGTAGGAAGAAATCACTTTGTACTTGCACGATAGTAGCCAAAAGAAGATTAAAGCAGGTTTGTTTTGACAAATGTAATCTCAGCTACTCTTTGTTGACCCTGGTAAATCCCATACAGGATATATTGTATTTTAGATGAGGAATTTTAATTTGTACAATCTATTTTTAATTTGGCATCTATAAATCGGTCAATGCTCCGAAATAATCTGGATAAAGATTGATGTCCATCCTGTGCACAGATTTCATAACGACTTTCAGGGTTATCGTAACAATGGTGGCTATGTTACTTACGAAAAGCGATGTACTCAATATTTGAATAATAAAAATATAAAGCAATATTTTTTACACATGGGAAATTGCAGAATAGAGAAAAAATAATTTTATTAAAATCTATTATAAACGTTTCTTTTATAATCTCAACACTGACTAAAACAGTTTGGATGTATAGCCGTATTAAAATACACTTATTTCAAGTTTCTTTTATGTGCAAAATTGAAAATTTAGATACAAATAAAAGGAAAAAACAATGAAACCGTGGGCTGCAATAATGATGAAACTTCGTTTTCAGGAAAGAAGTATATATATATATATAAACTACACTACATATTCCAATAATGTACATATCTAAAAAAGCATTTTCAGCGCGGCATTATGTATGTGCCAGCTATAGGCGTCCAAACTACTTCTCCGAATTTTACCAAATTTGGCACACGTATTCCTCAGGGTCCGAAGCTGCCCATGATTAACATTTCTTTTTTATACACTGAAGTTATATATGTGAAAACGTTTACGAAAAAGCTTTAATGACCCATACCCGCATCGAGATCTCCTAAAGTGAAAGCGGGTTGCCTGTATTCTTGACATATAATACTAAATATTTTGTAAATTATAAATATTTCGTATCGTAAGTGACCTATATTTGGCATAGAGATAACTCCCTGAGAAATAAACTTCTTTGACCCGTCAGGTATATTTTAATTAGTAATTGATCATTTGTAAAACCAAATGAAAATTTATGTATTTGATAGTGACATTCATCACATGTAAAAGTATTAAAACAATAAACTTTAATAACAACACTAGTGCGTAAATGGGAAAGAGAGAAATTTAGCAACAAACCTCCGTTTTTCCTATTAATGAAGGTGTTTTTCTTTCGGTGGTCTAGCAAAGTCCATACTCGACTTAAAGAAACGTGTTAGAGCTTATTCTCTTTATCACACCCTTATGCTACAACACAATAAAAACTCAATTTTGAAACCTCTCCTACTATAGACCCCTGTATTTCAAAAACAGAGGGTTTTAGAAAAAATCTGAGGACACAGTCGATTGAAATTTGATTATCTATAATTTTTATTACCTGAATGTTTTCTCTCAGACCACCGTAAATGGCCCAAAATGACAACTTTCTGTAGAAAAGTAACGTTTAGACGATTTTTTGACATTTATCCAACCTATAATTTAGAATAGGTTGGATTTGACAACAGAAATAGATTTAAGTGTACGCTCAAGTGCTGTAATAAACTAATCTTTAATTACGTCCCTGCATCATTATTTACGTGAACCCGAGAAACGTGGAGTATTTCAACTAGTATATTCCTAAAAATGTTTTACTATCTACTAAGTTTTATTTCGATTCCAGGTTCCGGTAAAAATTTTCCATTCTGATCTTCTCACCTTAAGTTGCTGTGAAAATAAAGATACGGGTCACGTTTTAACTACTCGTTGTGTTCCGCGTGTTTTATTTACCAAAGGATAAGTTACTACGAAGCATAAATAAGAGGGTAAAATAAGAATTATTTTATTTGTATAGATTATACTTTCGTCAGATTTGCTGATCAAGAGCACGGTTTGATTTGGTAATATACTCCGTCGGTGCTCCGCCATTGGAGAGGCGCCATCTTCCATCAACAGAAAGAAACGTCATTTCGCGGGCTGCTCCATCTCTGTGGCTTTATCGCCGCCTTTCATTCTTCACAAGAGCGGCACACGGCCCGCCTCAACTCGATATTCCTCACGTCGATTCTTCCCCCTTTCAATTTAGCCTTATTTGCCGAGTAAAGCATCTCGCAGACCGCATTGATAAGCCCATATAGAGTCTTATAGATTTCGTGAGCTTCTTTTATTCGCTATCGGGTTTCTTAGAAAAGCAACTCGAGATAAGATCAAACGAAAAATAACTTCAACTGTTCATCGTTGAAATGGGAATCTATCATTTATCCCACGGGCTGTAATATCTCCTCAGTCCCAGAAAGTTGGCCGGAGTCATATTAAAATTTCGTGAGGGGGAGATTTGCGCTCTTCAGTCATATCTCGTAAACTATTCTCACTTAAAGGAACTTCTTTTCATTTATTATACTTTTTATATGGAAGTGGCGGTGGATACTGAATTCAAAACGTCGGAAATGCGTCCAACAATATAATAAAACAACGAATGCTTTGTTGTTTGTTACAAGAATTTTATTATTCTTATTGTTATTACTTAAAATGTACTCCAACTTTACAAATTTCATTTAAGTTACAATTTTATAAAGAGATATAGGAAAAATTGCAGTGTTACTAAAACACAAAAACATAACGTATCCGATGAACGATTATGTCGTAAAATTCAAATTGTTTTGTTTTAAAATACACTAAATTTTCTCATCTATATTACTCTGTCGAGTTAAACGTGACCTCGAGAGTACTGTATACAATTAACATTGGAACATAAAATGTCTAAACTTTAATATCGTATTTTATTAAATATTAAATAACATGAATTAACATTTTCAAATATGAATGTACACATAAACGTTTTAATTAACATGGCTAGGTTTCGATACTTATTTGTATCCTCCTCACCTTCTCGTGTGTCTGGAAGCTATCTTGATTATATAACGTTATAAAAATATTTGAATGAATCATGCTTTTTAATTAAACGCATTAAATGGAATATTTTTATTGATTTAGAAATGGCTTAATGCTTACTTCAAGACTTCATAAGTTATTTAAAGTAAATTTAGGCGTATTGTAAATTAAAAGAGGAATTTAAATGAATATTAATTCTTAAATTTTAATTATATGGAAAACTGTGTAGATAATTGCGTTGAGAACGATCAACATTAGATTCGTAGTGAAATGTTTACTAAACTTTATCTGTTCCTAAATTAAGGTTATCTCTGTAGCGATTAATATATATATATATATATATATATATATATATATTCCGAATATAAAGTTGTTTATTAAGGAACACCAAATTACAAAATAAATTTATATGTAACTAATTATCTGACTGTCTCTGCTCCGGTATCTATTCAACCGAATCTTGAGTTATTCAGATACAGGAAATAATTTGACACTAATTACTGAGTCATTTGAAATAATAAAAACTGTCTGGGTGCCCGGCGTTACCTGAGAATTAATTTACATTAGCTTGAAATTTTACATTTTCAAGCCCTCTACTTTATGAGGGCTAAATTTCATCCTAACCACAGTGAAGACTCAGTATCTTAATACAATCAGGAAATTTCCTGGTACCTTAAATACGGACAGTAACTTCGAAATAGTCTGGAGAAATTTATAATACCAACAACACCGGGTGAGATACTATAAATCTCTGTAACCAAGAAAAATATTTATTATCATGCAAATATCTGCCGTTTACTTACGTTACAAATTTTGGAACCCTCCACCCCCGCCCCCAGGGAAGTAGTAGTGCCTTAACCCTAAAATCCTTGCTTGTTTCCTGTCGCAAGGAACGAATGTACAAAATTTGGTCGTAATTGCTCCCCGCGTTTAGATTTGTATGCAGCACATACATACACAAAAATACACTAAAACATTCAATTAAATTTATAAGGAAAAAATGCTTGAACCATAATCAGTCTGCACTGGGACAAGTTAAATATTTATAAACTAATAAAATAGTGTCATTATTTATGATTATATAGCTGTTACCAGTAAAATAACACTTTATTTAATTAATGATACTTTTAATTGTATTTTTTGTGAACATCGCACAGGATAAGCGACTTTCAGACACAAAACTATCTTGTTCAGGCACCAGAGTTGCAGTTATCAATCTCTTGTATAGCAAGTGATAAAACATTTTGCTTTCTTACTTAGTAAAAAGCATTATTACTTGAATAAAGTTTTCGTTAAATTTAAGCATTATTTCACGGTTATTAGCAATTTAATAATCTCGTATGACAAGTTACATCAGGCTACGTAATCTATTCTGTTGCAAGTTCTATATCTCTTTAAGGTAGGACTGTTTTTGTCCTGAAACGGGGCAGAAAGGAAACTAAATTTTCGAAAAATTGCCAGTAGCCTTCTCTGAACAATGACCTACAATACATCAAAATTTCACGGCAGTCGGGTGAGTGGTATAGGAACGCATAAGGGACAAACATGAGATCGCAGAGCTGATGATTGACGTGGGACCTTTCTTGGCCTGAAAGATGGGAAGGAATAAGCCTAAGTTTTCCAAAGATCGACAGAAAACTTCTCTGGGATGTTCATCGCTAACCAACAAAATTTAGCGACAGTTTGATGAATGATATAAGATGGCACAAAAGCAAATCTTATTATTCTCAGCCTGGTGCTTGCTAGATACACTGCCTTTGTAAGAATTGCCACACACAAACACAGGTAAATAGCGACCCTTTCGCTATTGAGTTTAATAAGTTTTAGACGCACTTAGCGATTCGTTTCACTCGCAGCCGCCGTTACATAACTCTGAACTCATTGTCGTCCTCTTACGCATTACCACCCATCGAAACTAAATAATTATAAGTTACATAAATTATCAACAATATAGATTAAGCGCCTTTCGTCCCGCCGTCAACCAACAGGGACTGAACTCGCGACTTAACCGGCACCAAGAATATGAGGTCATTCTCTGCCATCCGAAAAACTATGAATTAGAACATAAAGTATCAACTTAATCGACATATTCCACTCACTAGCCCCAAAATCTATGAATTCGCCAAATATCTCGGTAATTTTTGGCATGATATATCCGCATCAACATCAGACCCAAGTTGCTGGAACTGAACTTGGACCTTTGCCGGAATTGGGAGTACCTCTGAACCTTCAGCGACCCAGAAAAATAGGATTTCTTCAGTGTCTGTGTTTTGTCATATCTCCTTCCATCCTTATCCTTATGTGTGATCACTCTCCCGGAGTTTAAACTAGACTTAAGCTACACCCGAAGTGTTACTATTACACCTAAAAACAATTTAATTGACACTAATGTCCGTCGCTTTTCGATTATTGTTAAACGACAATACTTTATTTTGTCGGTAGGCGTGTATTTTACTTCATTCTGTTTTTGTTTGTTTTTTCAGCGTGCCAGTTATAAATGAACCAAGGTTGGTAAACATTTCTCTATGTGTATCAGAGTGTATACGGAACTTTCATTCATATATTTTTATAAATAGACGACTCTTACAGTAGACAGCAGCTCTTGGCGAAAGGTGTTTTAAATATCACTTTCAGGTATCATTTAATACGCTGAATGTTTTGCCTCATACAGTTTCTTCAAATTGACTTTTTAATATCGTCTTCGTTTTCAAACTTCATGTATATATAGTGTTTCATTCATTTTTGAAAATTTTAATTCCATGACCGATTTTTTTAAAAATTTTGGAACGAGGAAGTTTCTCAAAAATTTTCTTTTTATTCATCTAAAAATTAAGTTCCAGTGTCATATACGAAGCTTTGTTTTACAAAATGAAATATAGATTAGTGGGGTAAGGAAAGGTAAAACACGGTGAGACTGGACTGCGCCTTTGAGCGGAGGCTGAGGCGCTGGAACACCTTTGAGGAGACCAGCCGACTTCATCATCTCACTTGTCGCGACGCAAGCCATCCATGTAACATATCCAGCACTCAGGCACGAATCACTTTTCCCCACAAGCGTGCCTCCCTCTCCGCCGGCCTTTTCATGCAAGTTTCGCTTCAATACGGCCAGAAGAAGCAGTAATCCTCGGGGGATGAGCGGCGGTGGGGGGAGAGAAAAGAACCGCGACGCCAAAGCGACGCCAAAGCGACGGCGTCACAATGTGCACAGACGGAAATTAAAAAGTCGTCATATTTTAATCTCCTTTTCCTAGCAGAGGCAGTGCTCCCATTGTGGTGGCGAGGTCCGAAAGCAAACGGGAGATTAATGACGAAACTCCCGCAAGAAGATGTGAATGCGTTTTTCAGAATCACCAACTGGTAATTGGAGATTTTATTGTAGAAGATCAAACACAAGAGGACGTTATATGGCTGTGTAGATTGTTGCAGCAGGATTAATTTGGGACGCATGCCTTTTGTAAGTGCGCAAAGGGAGGGAAAAATGAGCTTCTATTGGGGGAGTAAAAAATTAAAATGGCGTGTGCTGCGGCACATTGCGGGAACAACTTTGCCGCATGCAAAATGTTTGCGCGGAATTTCTCCATGGACCGTTCCATTGGCCGTTTCGTTTCTAAAATCTTTTCAGTGGATCCCGCTTGGGTATTGTTTTCTAAAATCAAAAAATGTTCGTTTTATTACGCGAATCGTTATTTACCATTTCTATACATTTTTTCTAATTTACGAGAAATCTCAAGCGCATAAAAACGAATTCTACACAGTTACGTATTATGAAACTCAACAAACAGTTGAATTAATATAAATTGAATTTTTTTTTCTGCAACCAACATAAAGAAAAAATGCAAATAATAACGCATTAATGATATTTAAATATGTTGTATACAATAAAAATTTGATAAAATGATTTATAACCAGTTGGGGACCCGGCGTTGCCCGTGTTTTTATTTATATTATCCCGATACATTATTTAATTTTTAGTCAACAAATAACTAAACATCCATCGAAATATACTCCCAGTATCTCAAAAGAGTCCAAAATAAAATATCAGGAATAAATATATTTTCAGTATTCTAACAGAATAAAAAATTTCCCCCACTTAATGACTAAATTTGTACTTATATCACATATTAAAGGTCATAATGTAACACAGCGACTCGCATTACACCGGTTTTGACACCAAATTCCATATTTATCTTTTTATTTCCATATTATGAATTAATAAATTTAAATTTATCTGACTCAAGCGATAAAAATAATTTATCAATTTATGTTTACATCGTATCGACGATCCAGAGAAGTTCATTTTTTCTTATTCTGCTGCAACAATAGATAGTAAGTGGTATGAATGATATAGGACTTATAACTCGCAGTTGGTTTACAAGCGGGCTTTCCGAGAAATCTTCCTGTAGAATTAATATTTTTATTTATGTTCATATTATATTAATATCTTCCGGATTATATCTAAATAAATATGCGCGAATATTTAAATTAAATCTTCTTTTTTAAACCCCTGAAATTTTCATTGGAATCCGTTAAGCCGTTTCGTAGTCTATTCGAGACAAACAGTCAGACAGACAGACACTTCAATTTTATTTATTGGTGTAGATTACAGTGTAAGCTTCTTTAAACATTTTTCTTATGAGTCTGTATTAATAATATTTGGTTATATGGTATTTCTAAAAATATTTTTTTTACACAATGAGCTTTATTTCTAAGCAAACTCTGTCCACTACTAGATACTATTCGTTATTGCCCAAAAGTAGTAGGAATATATTGAATTTCCTAATGAAAAATATTGTAAAACAACTTTAAGCTTTTATTTGTTATTAAAATATTTGCATCAAATGCAAGGATGGTATTATGTGACTAATATTTATTTCACCGCAAACCACGAGCTTTGAGAATACTATAAACGATTTTTTACAGGGTCAGACGCCATGTAATTTTAGTGGTTCGTAAAGTAATTGTATTATTTAATTTGGATCAATGAAATAGTATCATTAACATTTCTCAAGATCAACACATGTCACAAATAGTTACAATATTTATTTTTTATTATTATTGAGTGTTTTAACGAACGAAATTTCTTGATCACTCCTTTTCCTGAGGCAAAAATAATCGACAAATTGCACATTTACTCGTGTATGTGCAATTTTGTTACATAACATTCTATGAATTCGTAAAGCATACAAATAATGATAGTTAAAATAGCATTCCTCATCTTTAGCAATCTTTCCTATTGATCTCTCGCAATTACGTGCTTTTTACCCGGAGCAGCAGAAATGACTCACTCTGTAATACTGACGTTCCGTCCAACTCTCTTAAACAATGACAGCATTATTAAGTTTACAAAACGTTCTTACCATATACATTATAAATTTCAACCACAATTATACCTTGTAAAATATAATAATATTTGACAATATAAATTTTTTGAGGTCAACATGCATTTTTAATGGAACTTTCAATTGTATTTCTTTATATTTTATCTTAAATGAACATTTCTATTAGGTAACGGGACAACTCAACTACTCACTAAAATAGAATATATAATTTACGTTGTTGATCCATCAGTAAATTATGTTTTAGAAAAATATAAAAGTAATTAAAAAGTTACATCGTTTTCTGACTTAAAAATTTACAATGAATAAAAAGACGGCCAATAAGTCAGCATATAAATTTATTACTATATATTCAAAAAGACGTTTCGTCTCCTTTTTGAGGCTTCCTCAGGCTTAAAATTTAGCAATTCATCTTATTTACTAACCGTCGCTGGAAATGGTCTACGACACTAAATTCTGAACATGTAATTCCTCACATATACATTAAATAATCTTTTCGGATGAGAGAGTCAAGGAGCTAATATGATGAATTGTTAAATTTTACAATTCACAAAAAGGAGACTAAACGTCGTTTTTGAATAAATAGTGTTAAATTTATATGCTGACTTATTGGCCGTCTTTTTATTTATTGTTATTCTAAAAGTTAATGATCAAGGAACAACTAATTTTAAACTAAGCAATTCGTTTGAATAAAAAATTTAAAGTTACTCTGCAGTCTTGGAACACAACCCAAATTCAGGTTTTATATTTATGTTTTGCGATTCACAAACAACTAAATATTAGCCACTAGAAATTTTTACAGTAAGGTTTTGACAGTCTAAACATGGAAGATTGTCAATTGCCACTATAAACAATACATTCCAGGAAATAGCAAAGCAGGAAGACAACAATAATTAACCATATAACTATGAACAGTTTAAATTTTGGACCTTATCAACAAACATACTTCTAAAACAATTCACAATCACTCTAATTCACGCACAACTGATAATTTAAGTAATATAGGGAGAAATTAAGTGCGGTAATACCTTATTAAGGAACTTTTAGCAATAAATTAAAGAAATTATTCATTACCCCTGGCTTCTCGGTTACATTTAAAATTAATAATAAACTCAATAAATTTATCAGAAAGGAACAAATACGATTTCGAAAATTATTCGCAGCATAACGTGATCTATACATTTAATTGCGGTGCGCCCAACTGCCACTGGGGTAGAGGTTTGGAAATCCCAGATTGCAGGTCAACATTCAGTCTGGCTATAACTTCTTGTAAAAGAAGTTTCAGTGTTACGTGTTGTCTCGGATCTCGATCACTAATGTTGAACTTCAAGTGTGATTCTATTGTTATGTTTTGATGCTGGTGTGGTAAGTTTGATTTAGTTTCCGTATACGTTTTTGTCTTAACTTCGCCTTTCTTGGTTTAATTTGCTGTAAACATTTCCTCTTCAGAAAACCTGAAGAAGGCACAAAAATATGTCGAAACTTTGTTACTAATTAAAATTAAAACAATAAAGTCTGTAAAAGGCCAATAATTTTTCTACGTAATATATACTATGATTAATAAAATCGCTTATGTATGGAATCGGAAAATTAACAGAATATATTTCCCCATGGTGGTCAAACGTAGCATTACACTGCATTTTTATTAACTTTTTAATCCTCGGCTGACGAAATAGGATATTTCATTTATATGTACTAATAAATTTACTATAAATTAGGCAAAAATAATTTTTAAATATAACTAAGAATACAGTGGGTAGAGGTGGATGTTAATCGGTTCTCATTATGTTTAATCGTACTAACAAATTAAACACGGAGATCTTTCTTAGGCAGTCATTTTTTTATCATTCATACTGACCACATCGATTTTCTGATTCTTATTAATTATTTTCCAATTAATTCATCTATATCCATCATTTTTAAGTTCTGTGTGCCATACAATATTTAAGAAAAAATTGACAGTGAGTGGCCCAAAGCGTCGTATTTATATGGCCCAATGTGTTCCGCTATGGAGAGATAAACGTCTTCGTTTTTTTGTATTTTTCTATAGTTACTTAATTAAAACGTTCGTTAAATTTATAATTAATTTCGCGCTAAAAAGACCAATGAAATTCATTGTGTAAATAAAGTTCAAATTTCGTACGGGTGTTTGTATGTTTTTTTCCACATACAAATCGAAACGCGTGAAACAATTTCGCCCAAATTTTGCATACACGCTGTTTTTGACTCGCCTAAAACCCATATGGGCGGGGGTGAAGGTAGCGGATATTTTTAAGTATGAAAAATCGGCTGATATTTCCGTCGAGTAAATATTTTTCGGAGTTAGTTACTTTTACGATGTTTCCCGTCCAAACCTAATGGCATATACAGCATACAGGATCGTTATGTCCTTACGTAGCCTGCATGTATGTGTTTCGGTGGCGACGACAACGTTCGCGAGAAACAAAAACTTAGTTAAAATGTTAGTTATATTTAGGCATTAATATCCCGGCCATCGCCAGGCACCCAGCTGGTTTAAAATACGCATTATCGACCTTTTTCCAGTTTATGTATTTTGCGTCTGTATTCGCTGATGTACCAAAGAAAACCTTTAATACTATTTTTTAAATATTTTTCTCATGCATTCAATTAAATATTTTATAATCATACTTAATTTATATAGCTTTTCTTACGATTTGAAATAACAAAATATATTCAGTTTGTGGGTTACGTATTGTTATAATGCACTGCTATTCTAAATGCAATTAAATTTGGAACTTTCCGCTTGTTTTTAATTTTTAACTTGAAGCGCAGTAGGACACCTCCCTAATTTTATTAGAATTTTGAATGATCTAAAGGTTCAACAAGAACATTTTGGCTCAGCGACAGTCATGTAAGAAATTATTTTTCCAGGCACCGGTCTACCGGACGGGAGACGTGTCTGTCTGTGGGTTTATAAGATTAGGCTTGTTTTTCCTAAAGGAACGTTCACCCCACAAAATTACTAAAAGACGCTGTTTTATTTTATTTTTCAAAAATTTCCCGCGCTGGACGAAAGACTCAAGAGGATTGACAGAACAAACATCACGTGGGATGGCGCTTTCCCTTGGAGAAGGGGAATATACGAGTTTTATCTGGGATGGATGGAAAACGATTCAGAGTTGTTCAAGACTTTGAGAAGGTGAGAAGGCAGAGGAGGAGAGTTGATCAGGACATGGAAGGGAGGAGAAAGCTGTAAAGTGGAATAGATGTTGAAAGGGAGGAGAAAAATAGAGAGTGAAACAAGAGTTGAAAATGAGGTGTGAATTGTTGCTCTTTACTGAGAAGGTAGAGATAACATGGAAGACCAGAGGGAAGAAGGAGGAAAATCTGGATTTTCCTCAATAACCAACAGTATTGGGTCCATCCCACTTTCAACCGGCAGAGGAAAAATTAACAATTGAACCCGAAGAAAGAAGGAAGTTCTGGTCGCCTAGTACCTGCATCGAGAGAATGGTTCGTGAAGATGGAAAGAAAAATCTCTGCTACACGTTGTTACCCCAATAAGTAATTAACCCTCTGATATTTAAAAATCGTCCCCTTTAATAAAATTATTTGATTGTAATAGCACGCAAGACTACTTTACGTGATTTTTTTATAAATAAAATTATTATATTTTATTCTAAATGCAATTAATTTTGTTAAATAACTTAAATAGAGCCCTTAATCATTTGTAAACTGTAAGAGACTTTCCTATTTAAATACTCCCGTCAATATTCCGGAATTACTGCAAATGGTGGTTATCCTCCGAATTCAGGCAGTAGATAATAGTCCCCTAAGTGAGACTAAATTGAAGTCTATTAACTCAATGTCGGTTCCGTGAACTAGCGAGTACGATGCACAAATGCATGCTTCGTTGGGCTATTCAACGTCGTTTAACCCTTCAGTGTCACATTTGCAACCAACCCTTGTATACGAGCATAATGTATGCCGAATTATGAAGCCATCCAGTTCATCTCCCCTTACTGGCAGAGGGGGTTTTCCACCCTTCTCAATGCCTCATTTAACGCGTTGTGGTCACTGTTGGTTGGTCCTTGATGTATTTTAAACAAACCATCAATTTTAGCTGTCAAGTTCCCTATTAGCTGTAGCTCACAAAACTCTTGTGGTTCTGGAATGGACTACTGAAGGCAATCTTCGTCCGGAGTATAGCTTTCATATCAAAAAATTATCCTGCCCAAAAATATATGTTGTTGTGGTATTCACTTTTAAGACTGGTCCGTATAACTGCCACATCCTACATTCTCCGTAATCTGCTTAGCGTATTCCATCCTTGTCTCCCTCTTCTGTTCTTACCCCACACACATCCCTCAAATTCAAATTTTACAAGACCCTCATGCCTCAAAACGTGGCCTAGTAATCTAACCCTTCTCTTGGTCACAGTCGTTCCATATTCTGTTTAGAACTTCTTCGTTAGTTACTCTATCCACCCATCTGGCTTCTATTATTTTCCTTTCCGCAACTCCTATTCTCCACGTTTGGCACCCATCCCTAGTTATTACGCTTCCCAAGTAGCAAAATTCCTTAACTTCCTTCAAAATATCTAACACCCTTTGTATACCACTGTTTCCCATGCTACACTCCATTACCTTGGTTTTCCCTCTATGAATCCTCATAATGAACTCTTTCTCCATGAACACGTTCATGCCATTTATTATGGTTTCAAAGTCTTCTTCTGACTCCCTTAATGCTACTATTTCGTCGGCGAAGCGTAAGGCTATTATTTACTTCTCCTTTAAGTACGATTGCTTTTCTATATTCCGTTTTATCTTTCTTCATCGACTGTTCCATATATAAGTTAAATAGCATGGGCCACAGACTGCATTCTTGTCTTACTCCTTTCGGTTGAGGAACAGTGTAGATCTGTAATATCCGTTGATGTACATACCATTTATTTGGAATACAAATATTTTTAATAAGCAGATGGGTGTTCAGATCCTAATCAAATTTCTCAGTGTCATACTTCAGTTTCAGAAATGGTTACTGTGCATCATGTCTTGTTCTTAATGAATAACAAGAAATCTAGAAGAAATAGTTGGGAACAAATAAGTGAAAAGTAAAGCAACTTGAAGTGAAGCAACGCTGTTTATAGATAAAGGAGGGAAATAAATAAATATTTGTTTTTATCTATGAGACGAAATATATATCAGAAACCATTATTTACTGAATTTTTCTCAGAATGTATCTTTGTTGTTCATCCAGATGTCTAACACTCCGAACAACTTTTAACCACTTTATTGATTGCGTGATTACATCTCCAATACATTTAGAAATATTTTTCTTTACCGTAATTTTCTAAACTTTCTGAGTATGTAAATTATAATTTGTGGGTTGCATTTAATTTTGTATATTTTTAACATCGTTTGATTTATTGAAGATAGCTCATTCCTCCACTTTATGGGTGCAATATATTTATTTTTTAGTGTCACTCTGGAAGCTATCTAATGTAACTTGAATAAAAAGCATCGCTATTTATTAGCAAAAAGACTTTTCGCATCTCGACAATAATATAAACAATGAATAACATGTATGATATTTATACATAGCATCTCTCTCTAAATTCAAACATCAAAGTTCCATTTTCTGGGTAAAAGGATTATGGAATTTAGAGCTGTTCAACACGAAAATATTCACACTGTGTTACCGGCGCATAACCAATCAAATTGCATAAATAGAAAATAAAATAGTCTGATGAATGGGAGAGAAAATAAGGTTGATTACACTATAGACATAAAAGAAGTTTGGTACTAGATTGAAACATGTAATCATGATGTTGTTTACCAGTTCTTCTCAATTTCACAACACATTATAAATCACGTAACCTACCAAAGGCTCGGTGACATTACAGTTTCAAAAGGTTTTGATTAAACAGGGATTGGAACTGCAGGCATGTCAACAGACTGACAGGATAGCATTTACACTATATGCGAGATTGAAGTATCAGTGAACATACTTAAACTAATTACACAGTAACATGCGTATTAGTTAAATCCACATTACATTGAGGCTACTACTTTTAACTATTTTTTATTGCTTTTAATAATCTTGTTACACATATGGGCAGAACATAGAGGTTGGACAAATATATGAGCGCTCAGTATCTTGTTCAAACTACATATATACTAATCTGCCCATTACATTAAGGTATTATTACGTGAAAGAAAATTCAAAAACTCCATTTGAACTGCGTGTGTTAATACTCTGTCAAATGATTCTCATTTTGTAGTCTACCGTTATAACACGAGGCTAGTTTCCAACATACAATGATGAAATGAAATGATACTTTATACTTTGCCTATGTAGTCTCGTTCAAGTTTATGATAATTTCTCGTTCCTGCTGCAGAGTTTTAATGCACGTTCATCAATCCAAAATATATTTTAACTTATAGAGGGAGTCGGAACGGGATACCCTGTTAGTAAATACGTATGGAAGATTGTAAAATGTCAAGGATGAAGTCATGATCAAGTTCTGACTGCGCCTTGTGAATGAACTCTAGGTTTGACATCTTCCTTTTTTTGCATCATTTCGACACAAGGTAAGCTACAAAACTCCTCGTTTTAACATTTTAATGGTATATATTCGTAAATTAGGTTTCTTTATCTACATGAAAGTTACGTTTAAGATTTGAATCAGCTTGTAGTAAGGCTGGGTGGAAAACCTGACACTAGCGTGCGGGGTGGAATGGGATACGACTATATAAGGCAAAATGTAATGTGTTCCTCAAGAAAAAAAGAAACGGAAAAAAGAAAAAAACACTAGAAATTCTGAGCAATTGAAAAAAAACAACTTTTGAGAGGAAAAGCTAATAAAATGATCAACTGTATGCTAAATAAGTACAATAAAAAAGCACAAAAGGTGTTAATAGTTTTCTTAAATTGAATTTTATTGTATCCATTGCAATTAAAATCTTCCCTGGGGGTGGGGCAGAACGGGATATTTGATAGTTTCGTTTTAAAAGTTCATCCAAAATCTAAATTTGTTATTTTAATTTATATTGATATTAGATTATATAAGTAACGAAATAAACTCCTTTTTCAGACATTTATGAAGTGTTTTTTCAAATTGATGAAGTTACCAAGATCGTTTAATTTATTTATATAATTCAGAGAAAGGGAACACTTAATCCGTCCTTCATATTTTTGAAAGTTTAAATAAAAATTTTATTTAATTGTCCACGTCAATATACACGAGCTTCCAGCATTATATTTTCATGTTCATCTGTAATAAATTAAAAACAAAATACAGGTAATACAATGTTCCAAGTATTGGCAGTGAACTAACATAAAAAAACATTCATTTGTTGCAGTATTGAGCAATCATTAACTATAATATAAGTCATCTCATTTTGTTTGAGTCTCCTGGGCAACTGACTATAAACATACCACACTTTTCACTTTAATCGTACAACGCTGTCGACGATCAACGGAACAATTAATTTACTAGATTCGAAGTTTATATAGTTTAATTAAAGTAATTAGTTACCCTTATATACAATTATATATTTAAAATAGTGAACATTATATACAATTTATAATCATTGCCATATAATAAAAAGACTATAATAATCAACACAACTTAAGTGAATAATTAAAAATAAAATTTTCATTTTCCATAATTTTATAAAAAATATTAAACCATAAGTGTCCCATTCCGCCCCGACTTCTCCTATTATACCTCAATGAGCGATTCAGGTTGGATAGTAAATAATGAACTGTAATTTATTATCTATTTATGGATAGAATATATACAAATCTATAAAAATGCACTAACGTAAATAATATTACATTACAATAATAAAAATAATTAAAAAGAACACTATATAGTCCTCAAAGTTTGTTGTTACCTAAAAATCAGGCTAGCTTGTGACTAGTATTGTCATCATCAGGCTGTAAAACGACAAACAGGAACATTAATGCACATTTTACAATCTATATAGATTTACAAACAAGAATATATAATCCAAATATTAATAGTAAAACAGCCTATAAATCAGAAAAATATTTAATATTAAATTTATTAATAGTAGAGGAATACAAGAAATGAAGAATGATAATATAAATGTACATGTTGTGCAAGTGAAGAGGCTGAAACAACAATTACAAACTTAAATTGTAACATTGTTTAAATTTTTCTCATAACTTTGATAAGTCAAAACTAAAACCTGAATTTCTTATGAATTGTAGAAAATGTCTTATTTTAAAATAATACTTTACGGATTAGTCTCTTTTATAAAAATATCAGTATGAAATTTAGTAAAAATTTAAAAATATGCTTTGTAACTGTTATTTCGACCTCGTGTCTTGTGAAAAATGCACATTAAAATTTTCATTCTTAATTTCATGTAATTCTTTACACCATTTGAGGTTCCAAATCGCGAACGAAACGTCGTGTTACAATTACTGATAATAAATTTATATTATATTTGTTATTATTTATCGATTTCCAAGCAGTTGAATAAAATAACTAACAACATTTAATAAATCTATTCTATTAGGACTTGTAATCTTACATTTCACTTCTTAGTTCAGTAAACTTTATTACGCTCTCCCATCCGCTTGTCCGGATTGATAACTTCGATTAATAGAAGTAAACATTTAAACATTTTTAGGATAAGGAAATATTATTCCGCAACCCAGAACACGTGGATTGCTTAGTAAGTAAGAGGACAACAACTAACTTGACTTGTTTTCTAAACCAGATCAGTAGGCTGGGAACTTTTATTACAAATCGTGTGAGTCACATACAGGTGCATTAGAGTAAACTATCCAGTAAATGACACACCCCCAACTCCCTCTCCCAGTGTATGAACATGCTCACATAAACTGTCATACTTTCAACTGCGGAGCATTTTAGACCTAAAATAGTTCAGTTGTCAAATCAAAAGTTATTTGTCAGTCAGAGCCTTAGCCAAACATATATATGCTATTTCATTGCATGTATTATCATTATTAACTTCGGTGTAATACTTTTATTTATGTTGTGTTCGATTTAGTACACAATTTACTGCAGGTTTGCTGTTCATTCACTATATATTTATTATGTTTGGTACCTAAATATTTTTTTATCATTTTATTTGTACCGAATCTTCCAACATGTTTCAAACATCAGTGCACAAGTAAATATGTTACTGTTAAAAATATCATTAGTAACAAATGTGTTGATTAAAATAGTTCTGTAAACGCATATCTGAGAACCTGAATAAAGTATTAACCCTATATCCTTTTACAACCTCGAATTTATAAATAAGTATAACATATTTAATTTATGTTAATTTTATAAATTTAATTGATAAAGAGAAAAACTTCTACATTAATTTTTCGAATACAATTATTTACTTTTCTGGCCATTCTTGAGTATTACAATTTATCATAATTCTTATACTTTCCCTTTTAGATTGTTAATGTATCCATTAAAAGTTCTGAGATGCTATATTTTATATTAAATGGATCAAAATGTAATGAAAGTAAATAAAGAGTACGAAGAATGATGTGAATTATTAAATCTACAGTCCCACAGGGTTCAGTATTAGGGCCTTTACTTTTCCATTTTTACCTCCCAAAAATTATAAAGTTGTCTTCCAAAGCTATACTTTTTGAAGATGACACTAGTATATTAGTAAAAAAACAACTACACATTACAGAAGTATGTAACTATAATTTGCGTAATTTATAAAAAAATTTCGACTGGAAATTTATTAACAATTAACTGTGACAAACCATATTTTTGAAATTTCACACACGACCTTTATAATATATAACTCTAAGAGACAATGTCAATAATGTAAATGAAACTTCATTCATTATGTTTCTATGTCTCCTAACAAATAATAAATTAAACTGGATTGATCATATGTTAATATATAAAAAATGGATGCGAAGCGTGGAGGGTAGGAGTTGCAGAAAGGAAAAGAATAGAATCTTTTTAAATGTTGTGCTATACAAGAATACTAAAAGTAAGATGGATGGATAGAATAACTAACCAGGAAGTTATAAGCAGAACAAGAGAAGAGAGAACAATATGGAGGACTTTGAGTAAGTGAAGGGATAGATTAATAGGCCATGTTTTGAGACACGATGGTCTTGTAAAATTAACATTAGAGGGAGAACAGGGTAAGAAGAGAATAGGATGGAATACGCTGAGAAGATTAGGGAGGTTGTGAAATGTGGAAAATAAATGGCTTGCACAGAATAGGTTTGCATGGAGAGTTAAATCAGACCAGTCTAAGTACTGAATAGTACAACATATATTAATAAAACTCAATTAAACCAGAAATCATCTTCAATGATTTAAAATAAATAAAAGTTTACTTTGCATATTTTTATTCTATTTGTCATGTGTAATTATTTTCTCAGGCAACTCAACAGGGAAAGACAAGGGTTTTATGCTCAAAAACATGACAGTCTCAACAATATGTCAGGTTACTTCACGAGCCTCGTGTTGAAGTCTCTCCAAAAGATTTGGTACTTTTACCCTGTCGTGATATACATTTACTCGTTAGTGTTATTTGTGACTACAAGTAGGCAATTATTTACTAGAGAAGAATCTCGATTTGATCACGCTTGACAAACCTGATTTGGTTCCACCAAAATTCTGAAATTCACTGCGCAGCTTGCAACATCTTAAAAGAGAAACAACATCAGTGAGACAGATTTGTAATATTTAATAAAATTCCTGTTTAACTAAAAACTAAAACCTATATTTTGCTGCTCTGTAATTTTGAAATCCAATTTATGTCATTGTTCACATGTATTAATAGTTAGTGCACTACTGACTATTATATTCCAACGTGAAGCCATGATTTAATTATCGTTGTCGCTTTGACAATAATCTCGTTACAAGTGCGAGCTCCTCCTTGTCACATCGAGCAACAAAATTGACATTGTCTCTTGGATGAGGTTGTTAAGCAATATGTTATAGGCGTGCATTCTATAAGCAAAAGACCAACACGTGCTTCCCATATGGTCAAACTGCTGCTAGCATGGGGATTGAATGTCGGGGGACGTGCTAGTCTATTCATTGCTCAAACTGATGAGGAAGGAGTCATCGTCCCTGGAGGGAGAGATGACATCAAAAGAGTGCAGTCAAAAGGCGCCCCTTCCCGACGTGCATCGCGGAATTAGTACCAGCGGGCAGCATAAAAAATAATTAATGCCTCAGAGACAGGCAAATGTTTTGTGAGTGTTAGCGCCCTGCCTACTCAAATATTTCTGCTTCTTTGATGTCGAATCAGCGATTGCGTCTAGAACTGACAGACACTGCGAACGCAGACAGATAAAATCTTCGACACCTTCGTGGAGGCCTTTAATAAGGGCGAACAATTTAAAAAAAAGGCGTTTTATAAAACATTTACAATAACTCTTAGATCTGTTTTCTTTCATTTTACTTAAAATTTTGATCCCGTGAATATAGCATATCACAAAACATCTATACAATGAAATTGATACATTATCTATACCAATAAATAAAATTGAAGTGTCTGTCTGTCCGTATGTTTGTCTTGGATAGGCTCCGAAACGGCTCAACGGATTTCAATGAAAATCTGAGGAGATTCAATTAAAATTCGTGTATATTTAATTTATATATATATATATATTGTAGAACATATTAATAAAATATTGATATAAATAAAAATATTCTACGAGAAGATTTCTTGAAATTGCCGCGGCGTGTAAACCAACTGCGAGTTGTAAGTCCTATTACGCGTTCCTTTACCATTCCTATCTATTTTTTGCAGCAGGCTGAGAAAAAATTAACTTCCTTGGATGGATCTTCGATACTATGTATATATTGATTTTATTTCTCGCGTCAGGTAAACTTTAAAATAGTATGAAAACAGATATTCTTTAACTATCTAGTTTGGAATAATCCGATTCGCTGTGCTACATTATGTGATTCAAGTAAAACTTTAACAATTAAGTGGGGCAAATTTTAATTCTGTTATTCCTGCTATTATACCGGGGGCTCATAATGTGACGTTTTCGATGTCGTCCAAGAATTAAATAATGTACCGGGATAATATAAATAAATACCCGGGCAACGCCGGGTCCCCATGTAGTTAACAAATAAAAGGAGAAGTATAATAAATATGACGGTTCTCAGAATATATGTGCATTGAAAGATAGAAGGGCAACTAAAGTAGAGAAACCTAATTTATTTTTAGAAAAAACGAAATTAAGGAAGGTTTTGACTTTCTCAATTTAATGAATATGTTTTGAATCTTTAAATGTTCTTCATAAATTTTTAGACGTATTATGTTGATAATGCTTATAATGGACCATTATATGATACGTTCGAAAATATAACCTTCCTGAAAAAAATCATGTTCCGTCCAAAAGAGCTTGATCGAGAGCCTATTATTTTCAAGTCACATGACGCATTATTACTCAGTCCTCTTCGACTCAAAATTATTCACAATGTCCTGGATTTCGCAGCTTTTTCGGTAAATGTGATCATGTTAACTTCCTGTGGTGTAGTGGCTAACCTCTGAAGTTTCGGATTCGATCCCCGGCTAGGGTAGAAGATGTTGTGCGTGGTATGTATCATCATCCTCCTCTGGAACTCATCACTGTAACCCAGGTTCAAATCCGGTCGAGCGAATAACCATTACAGTTGTAACACTGATTCAAATCCCACAGAGGGCACCCGGCGAAAGGGAAAGAGAAACCACCGCTGGCAATAATGTCCCTTGAAAGACGAACTTTCCTTCAGTTGCACGTTCCGTTAAGCAGAGCACTAGGTTTAGATTTAGAAATGTGATCCTAAAGTGTTATTATAGACCATGTCCTTAAGATGCGAATGAAAGTCCAAATTCGAAATTCGATTCTGCATTACACTTAATATTAGTGCCATCTACGCTGGACGTTAATGACAAATTATAAAAAAAAATAACGTTAGCAACTTTATATCGGAATATAACGATGCTGTCTTGACATGTGAGCCTTCATGGCCCAAAATGAAAAACAATTACAAGGTCGGCATCCAGGAAACTATATATTTAAATTTAAAAAATTAAAATATTAATACATCCCCAATTTTCAGTTCATTCAATAACATTGAAAGGTTTAAAACTTAATTTCATATGAAAATCAATGTAACACAATTTACACACGTAAATAACACGAGGTAAATACTAGTGACGTAAGAGAGAAGTTATTTAGGAACATTGCATTTATTTTTATAAATACAATTTATTTAAATGCGAGAACATTAATCAGTATTTAACATAAACGTATAGCTCCAGATTCAGAAAAACATATTTTAACAGCCTATAAGTGCAAATAAATTGTGATTAAAACAGCTTAATTTATGTAGCAGTTCTCAATTTAAAAGCGTGTTTGATGAATAAAAACCGATAAGAAATAATAATAAATCATTCACTAGACGCTGTTACTAACAATACTCCCGTAAACTCCCAATACAGAGAATTTTAGAAAGAATTTTTAATTAAATTATATTATGCGTTCAGTACGTGAATTTTGATTACATAACTAATTCAATCATTAATAGACTTTTGGTTGTTAAGTTGTGCGTAGAATTTGTCTACAATTAGTAAACTAAAAAAACTAAGTTTGATTGACAGAAGTCCACTAGGTAAGCAACGAGACTCCCTAGTTGATAGTGAATATACTGTAGTTCAAAACAAAGTACTGACATACTTTCCTAAATATTTCTTTTTTTTCTTTAATTTTAATTTTGTCGCAACAACATTATAGTCATTAATAACTTATACAATGGTAAATTTAAAAATACTTATGCACATAAATTTAAATTATTTTACCACAATTTTAACTTTACACTTATGTATTCAGTTGTAAAATTTAAATATACATATTATTATACAATATCGATTGCAATTTAGCGTACAATTCAGTTTATTACGAACTTAATTAAATTTTCTTGAGCATTTGTCCCTTGCAGGAACTTTTTATTTTGCCCACTTAACAGGGCAATTAAAGTGCTTTATTTAATATAATTACAGTACTTGAGAAAATTTCCTTAAATACTATTTAACATCACAGTCCGCGTCATATCTCACGGTAATTTTAAATATTTTCTTAACTGGGTCAATGAATGTGTGCGTTCTTCTAGCCCTCATAAAGTCAGTCCCATTATAAAAAATTTTTGTCTTCAAATGTCAAATTGTTAGTTACGTCGCCTGTCTCCGACATGATCTTGATCTTACAATTAATGAGTTCTGTTTATAATGACTCCATCCTTCATCAGCATTACTTATTCTGTGGCGCTTACCGTAGCAGTTCCATAACTTGTGTGGCAATGCTCTACAATTTAATTAAAACATTCGATGAGTTTTATCTAGGTTATGTCCGTTGGCGTATATCTAGAATTCTTCTTCTTCAGAAACATTACAAGAAATATGCTAATGAACAATCTAATAAATAATGAAATGTCTAATTTCAAAGTAAAATATAATCAAAATTCACGTACTGTTTTCCTAATATAATTTAATTATAAATTTCTTTTACAATTTGCATTAATAATACAAACCATAATAGAATGTTAGCATTTAAAAGTTTTTTCAAGCTTTATATCAAAAAGTTAACTATTCATCAAACGTAATTGACAAACTGAGCTCAAATTCAGTAAATTATAGACTATAATTGACACAAACCCAGTAGTAAAGCAACCCTTTGGGCAGCTCTAGGATAGCCGCTGATACCTGCTATTTGACCATATATGAAATTGACAGCATGTGGGGTGACACCATAAATTAATTTTCGTGGCATAACATAAATACATTTACACTTACAGTGTCTATAGGCAACAATAATATCGAAGTATAGAGTAAAAAGCCGAATAAATCCATATATTTTAAAACCTTTTACTGGCGTAAAATTTTGACTTCATACTTATCTTTTGCATACTTCTGCTTTTTAATATTAATAAACTCGTAAAACGAAAGGAGGTCTACAAATACCATGCGAGATTAAATTTTTAAATCACGTTTCTTTTATTTTTAAAACTATAATTCTTGTTACACAGATTTTATAAGAATTACTCCTCTAGTTATAGCACTTTCTCGTGATGGATGACCATATAAATTGAGTCTTTACCACTTTCATGTTATTATAATTTAAGTGAAGAAACAGTTACATTTATGGTTACGATGATGATGAGAATAAACAGGCTTATAATATTTTACAATAATCTAAACTATATTTTGTTGCACTACGTACAATTTTTAGCTCCTGAGGAAATTCCAATAACTGCAGTCCACTTATCTTCATAATTTATTTTCAGTTGTCTAAACATTTTTTGCGTAAATCCTCGAAATATTAAGGACAATACTAAGTAAATTATTTATTATTATTATTATTTATTTTAAAAACATCTGACAAATGTATCCTGTCAGCCTTATTTTGTGTACAAATAAACAACTAAAAATGTATGTGATATAAAAGCACCTGAAAAGCGAACTATTTCCACCATATTCGGTTCCAATTTCGGTAAAATTAGAGTGTGTGCAACGGTTTCCTACGTCCCATTTCAATTTTGTGAGACGGTTTTTGATTCCATATGTGCGTCCAAGGTTTCCGCCACTCTGGTTGGTAGGACTGGAGGGGTAAGAAATACGGCACTCGAGGTGACAGAGAGCTAATCCATCTCGATTTACGATCTCTGAATTTCCCTCCGCCACTGCAGAGCGCGTTTTGTTGGCACCTACTCGTTACTTGATTAATTTATCGGTCGCCAGGGAGAAGGCCGGTCGCCACAGGCTGTTCCAACAGGTGAGACGGAGCTTCCCTTCAGCCTTCTCCCCCCCCCCCCCACACCCAGCAAACGACAGCTTCATTCCTCCTCTTAGGCAACCTGGAATAACAGCACAACTGTCACTGACATATCGTCCGCAATACTGTCCCGCACAGACACAATAGTTCACAATTCAATATATTTCGTAATAAATTTGCGTAAGAAAAATAAAAATATGTAACAATATCATAGTTTTCTGTTACCTAAGAAAATTTCCAACGTAAACAACGAATAGCTTTTTCGTAGTAATTAGACGATGTGTGTAATTGAAACATTTTTGACGTATCTCAGGCGTCTGTCTTGCATGGACACAAGTAAAATTGCCTGTAGAATTTCTCATAAAATTTATTAAAACTGACGGGGTGCCCGGCGTTGCCCGGACAAATATTTATATTATCCCAGAAAATGAATATCAATTCTAATCTCTTTGTGGGCACGTGACGAGGCTAAACGAGAGTGATCGTGAATCCTTGAATAACATAGGAAAGGAATTGAAAAGGGAGGTTGCAGAAGTGAGTCGGAGGCTGCCAAGGTTTTCACCTGAAAGAGATTCAGGGAAACCCCTAGAAAACCTGCAACAGGTCTCACACACTTCCGAATGACTGGATAGGAGCTTGCTGTGGGGTTGCAGCATTTCCCTCTCCGTTACTCGAAAGTTTAGGAGGCAGGTGGCCGATTGTTCCACCAATAGGATCAACGGACAGCGGTTACCGTTCGCTCAAGTTCTGCGACCCGGGAAAATACACTTCCTAAAGAAGGCACGTGAAAACTTGTAAAAAATCGGTGAGTACGTGGCGTCCCCGAAGGTAAGCCCCGCAATCAATGACAGAAAGATTATGTGTCATATTTTAGAATCATGTAGCTACTTAAACTCAGATGAGGCTGAAGATTTACATTTTCTTATAAATATTAAAATTATTCTGTCAAATAATTTATTTATATTGCTATATTGAAAAAGATACATAAACCTGTGACGAGTACTTTACGAGTATGTATCCGTGGTGTTTTTCAATGTTAATGCTAATATGTTTTATAGAATTATTTTTTACAATGACAACAGGTTTTTTAAAATCCATTTATGAAAATAGTAAAAAATAAGTGTGGCTTTATTTGAGTGCGAAATGTGGACAGTAGGAGTTTCAGAAAGGAAAAGAATAGTAGCTTTTGAAATTTTTTGTTACAGAATAATTCTGAAAATCAGATGGATGGTTAGAGTAACTAACCAGGAAGTTCTAAGCAGAATAAAAGAAGAGAAAACAATATGGAGGACTTTGAACAAAAGAAGGGTTAGATTAAAAGGCCACGTTTTGAGACGTGAGGGTCTTGTAAAATTAGCATTAGAGAGAATTGTGTGAGGTAAGTACAGTAGAGGGAGGTAAGGAAGGAATACGCTAAGCAGATTAGGGAGGATGTGAGGTGTGGTAGCTATGTAGAAATTGAAAGTCTTGCACAGCGTAAGTTATCATGGAGGTTTAAATTAGACCAGTTTAAGGACTGAATATAATCACAACAAGAAGTAAAAAATTTTTATTTTAAGAAAGTGATGTATTAATGTATCCCTTTATTTTTATTTCATCTGTAGATGATTATGGCATTAATTCTGAAACCTACTGTTATTTCATTGATGACTTGGAAATAAATAAATAGCTGACTGAGTTGATTTTATTTGAATATTTTTAATTTATATAGCTTGGTTTCCCTGTCTTATATTTCAACACAAAATGATCCCAAATAATTATGGGGGAAGTCGAGACGGAACGGGATACTTATTGTTGAACAATTTTTGTAAAATTATGGAAAAATAAAAATGACTTCATAAAAGTATAAATCATTAATTTGTTCTATTACCTAATCAATATAAAATCAATATAATTTAAAACAACGAATTTAGATTTTACATAATTACAAATTTCCCATTCTGCCCCGTGACGGAACGGGATAGGATGTTTTGTATATACAATTAGTGCAATAAAATTAAATTTGATTTAAGGACATTTTATTAACACCTTTTAAGTTTTATTTCTTAGACTTATTTAGCGTGCGGTTGATCATTTTATCAATTTTTCCTTTCGCAAAACGATTTTCTTGCAGTCTTTACTAACGTTTTCCCGTTTTTCCGTTCCTTTTCTTTATTAATCTATTCTTTCTGGGAACTCCTTCTGTAATAATTTATTATAATTTGTGTCTGCCAGTTTTTCCTTTCTTTGTTGAGGAACACACAACATTTTACCTTATACAGTAGTATCTCATTCCGCCTCACGCGCTAATCTTAGTTTAAAGCTTTTCACTGTGCCTTAATAGATGTAGATTTAAACCTTATACGTAACTTAAATGCTTCTAGTTCACGAATATATACCTTTAAAGAGTTGAAAGCGAGGAATTTTGTGAATTACCTTCTGACGAAATTCTGCATAAATTATAAGGCACAGATGTAATACGCCAAAAAGAAGAGTGCATTTACTTCCAACTCGTTCTGTGAAACACAGTTTAGTTTCTTGTAATATTGCTGTGGAAATCTATGGATCATCTTAAATTCACACAATGTTGTTTTCATAATGAAGACGCTTTTGCCTGTTCGACACGTCAGTTAAGGCTGAAAATTGCCTCCGCTGAGGTCCTATAATTTAAACTCCTGTGCTGGTACATAAGTTTCTCCTATAAAAATACCTCGCAGTTCTTACATTATTATTAGTTTGATTATTATTATATTTCTTTGTCCCAATCGTGATCTTTAAAGTCTGATGTCTATAATCAAAAATTTTGGTGCGGTTTGGCTCGTGTCTGTAAAACTTTGTTACAAACGAGCGACGGTCACCATGCGAAACTACCGAATTTTTCCTGTTTCACTAACAGAAATTGCAGTTCTTATTCATAAAATGTCATCTTCTCATCCGATAAAAGACCAATCGTATAGATAATCTTTAGGGGTATAAAATTCGTAAACGAACGTATACTTTTAACATAATGAAATATAAAACTGAAATTAAAAATAATTACGGTGACATTATTTATTAATGGACACTACAAAATATTTCTTGAAACTACTACGGCTCATTCGTAAAATGAAAAGACTATCTCATCGTTACAAAAGGAACAATATTGTATTAGCCCCATGCCTATTATTACTTTTTGCTCATGTATGTGAAGACCTTGCGAAATGTTATGCAGTCCTCTGAAAGATCTATGGCAAACGGGTCTGTATACCTACCTAACTATACATTATATAAAGTAATACAATCAAATTTTACGTCTGATTAGATTAATAATAAATTAAACGATCCTAGTTTTCACACAAATTTTAATATAAGAAATAATCACATGGAAACCAATTTTAAACAAATCGAAATTACCTTGCGTCTACTTCTAACGCCTTTAAACAGACTGAGATATAGAGCAAAGGTCTGAAATCACAGGTAAGTACATACAAAACATAGCTGAAAATAATATATAATATTTGTTAATATTCTCAACGTCAAGTTTAATGTGGATAGTATTTGGATGTTTTTTAATGTTCAGACCTATTAAAATTATTATTTTACAATAATGAAGTACCCTATCTAATATTGTGGCGTATTCAGAATAAAAATTATGATTAAATTCAAAGCAATGTTTAGTAATTTTTACGGGTTTAAAATTAGTCTTGTGTTCTTTAAACCTTGTAAATAATAACCGTTTGATTTGGCCAATGTAATGAAAACCCAGTCGATTATTTTTTAATAACATAAAACAAAGTGCATTATGAAGCTACTTTACAATAACGTTGTTTATAAATGTTTCTTTTTAGGTTCACCTTATAGTCGTACCACCCAACGATGTCATTAGCGACTTGCTCTTTAGGTAAATAAATTTTCGTTTTCTCAGTCGGCCCTTGGCAGGAATCGAACCCGGGACATCTCATAAAATACAAAACATTGTTAACATTAATCTTTACTTTGGAATTCTTAACAAAATGTATGATCTCTCATTTTCAGTTCTTTGTTTCTTGTAGTTTTAGAGTTTTGTTCTCTGTATTTCAGTAAACGCTGTTATAAAAATTTTCACTGTAACTACGAAACGTCCAGCAGTGTTTAAAACATTTTCTGGGCAATTATTTCTTATATTAAAATTCGTATGAAAACTATGGTTAAATAACTTTATTTTTTACAGGTTAAAATCTCATAAGAGAATACGAAATTGTTCCTGAGTTTCAATTGTATTAGTAATTTATTGTATTTGTATTCAATTGTGCTTATTTGTATATAGCTGCCACCGGGAAATGCCCAATAGCAGCTAATTAATAATAATAATATATTTTAATATATAAACTACTTTATCTGCGGTTATTAATTACTTTTATTTGTTAAATGTATTAATAGTTTCATCCTTAACAAATTATTGAAACGTTATAGGAAATATTTTATTCATACCAATAGATCATCGTTTAGAAAGAATATTGAGAGAAATGAGTATAAATATTCAGCATCTTTATTATATTAGTATTTTTGTTAAATGGTTATTCTCAATTTTTACGGTGTATTTAACGCTTACTTTCAGGAAGTACTTGATCAAATGTATTATAATAATAGTACATAATTATTACACTAATATGTATTTTACAAATTATTTCAGAATATTTTATTTTCTGGAGAAATGATGGGATGAACAGTAATTCATGGAGTATAAAATTTGCAATTATCATAACACTTGATGACTATCATTATCGTAATTATTAAAAGTAAGAGAATACGCCATTATAAGATTCCAAGTACGAGTTAAATTTTTCCGAAATTTTTTGAACGCAGGTAACCATAAAAGTCTTCATAATTACAAGAAACTTTTATTCCTCTACGTCAAATAAATTACACATTAAATTTTTCCTTTCGCGTGTAGAGATGCAAAATGTAGTAGTAAACAAGCAACGGTGAGTTTGGAGTATGTTTTCATGACGTGTGTGTAGCTACAGGAGTAAAGCACAGAACGACAAACCCGAGAAAGAAAAAGTTACCTGAAAACATCAGATAGCTACGTATAATCATACTACCTCTGCGACGGTTTTCTAACTGAGATTCAGAGTTCTGCTCTACACTTAATTTAATATTTTAATAAGGATATATGTACATACTTTGATGAGATGTCTGTTATTTAAAATTATATAAATGTACCTTAAATATCAAAATTTAAGTCATATACAAATTAGATTTCAGTGTGGTTATTTTTCTTTCGTAAATAAAACCTTATTATGAATATAATAATAAATACAGCATATGACAAAATAAAAACATGAAAATAAACAGGGTGATTCCCAATAATCTAGAATAAGACACTCTTTTCCAATAAATACTACAATCTATATAAAATAGTCATAAATTAAAGACTTTTGTTCTCTTCAAGGGATTATTTCTTATTTGTCAGTAGAGTATTCCATTGTACGCCATAATCATATGTTGTTATCCATTTATAAAATTTTTGAATCTAAATCTAAAATGTTATTATTAATTTTAACCTATATATTTAGAATAATAGAAGATGATTATAACGTACAACGGAAAGCTAGAAATTAAATAACCACTTTCAAAAATAAATGTTTAATTTGTAAATGATTTAAACCTGTCGATTGGATTTAATTAATAGAAATTAATATTTTAAGAATATTTAAAATAATTTTATTTAGAGAGCTAATGTTGTTTGCTAAAATTTAAATAAAGTGCTGTTAGTTTTGTTCTCAACCTGCTACAAGTATTTGTGTTGTGATACTTAGTAAATAAGTTATAATGTGGAAAATATTTCTATTTCCTCAATTGAGGATTAAAGTAAAATAAACAGGCAGTTTCTCACTGTGATTTATTATTTTACTACTTTTTTTCTGATATATATTAATGATCAGCTATATTTTCAAAAATTTATGAAAGTTTAGTAATATTTCTAACCTTTTATGTTTTCGACCTGCGCGACATGTTGTTTAACATAAGCTGTAATAAATTAACAATGTCAATGACACATTTTCTGTCAATTTTATTACATTTCGTTACGATATTTAAATCAAATGTTTCAGTTCAGTAGTCAACATTCCAGCGGCAGTGAATTTTATTCATTACTTTATATTTCCAAAATTTGAGTATTTTTAATGGCGCATTGAATTATTTATCAACAAATTTATTCTTACGCTTGTCTTTATCAAAACAGAAACACTTATTAATTTTGAATCTACTGTACAAACATGGGATTTTGACATCAATATCTAACTCATAATAAACGCTGCTATGAGTAATTTACGACATGATTTTATACCACAATACGATCAAAATATTTTATGTTGGAAGCAAATTGCTTAAGTCTAATTTAATCGTTTGAAAATATTTTTCCATCTTTCTACATACGTGTAGCGAACCTATATTTTAAACCTCTTGATTGTAATATTAGTCATGGATATAATAATTACACATATAGAATCCCGGTATCAATAATGTATAATATTATAGATTTTGTATGCCTTTGAGTTACAATTCGTTTATTACCCCGTAAGTTCTGAAAATTCACGGAAAATTCATCTGTTATACGTAACTATTGTTTTGTATTTGGCTTAAAGCCATCGTTTTGACCCATATTCAATGGTTTTTTCTAATTAAAGGAAATAATAATGGCCAAATTAATTTGAATTGTAGGAAGCAGTATTTATTAACAACAAAATAACAAAACGTTTCGTTCCTATAATTGGAACTTCTTCGGTTGTGAACAATAATTTTGATGAAAATATGCCAAACTTGTAAAAATCCAAACTTGACCGTCTGCTGCATCCGAATTTTTAAAATTCTTGTAACACGTTTATTTGAACCGTGAACAATGCTAGTCTAATTATTTTTTTTGATTATTTTTAACATATGTAATTTCTTGGAAATCACTTTTGAAATAAAATTAATGTGTTTTGTGTTAGAACGAAGCTGAATTTTAAATAATTTGAATTATCAGAGAAGAACAATAATTTTCGGTTATTTTAAATTAATTATTTCACACAATGGTATTGGTTTCCACGGGTCTACAGATCACTTCTCGTATCCTTTATTAAGTTAGAGAAATTCATATTTGGACTCAAGAAATAAATTGAGAAACGCATGTAACGTTTTGTGGAGTTTTTCTTTGGAAAGTTGCGAGGAAGAGCAGCAGCTCATGAACCACACGGTACTCCAAGAAGCATCTGCGATGCGACGCCAACTTTCCTCTTGCCTCTACTTTATCTCAAATCGAAGTTATACAGTAAATCTTGGCCTCTCTCCCCTGCCTCGCCTCTCGCCCTACTTCGTGTTAGTAATATTCGCGCTAAACGTCAAATAAAAACTGCTATACGCCGCGCGCAGGGCTTAAATAGGAAAAGATTATCAAGGCGTAAGTAGACGCGCTGCTAGCAAAATGGATTGCGGAATTGTTTCCCGGAGAGAGTGGCGGAGTAAAGTCCTTCCCTTCTCCCGCGGCAATCCCAAGTAAAATATCGCCACCTTAACAACGCTAAATGTCCCGCGCAGAAGCAGCCCCAGTAACAATACAGGTATAACGGAAGTTGCAGGGCGCCGGCTGCAAACGCATTACTATTTCCTCGAGAATGTTTCCTTGGAGAGTGCTGAACACGGAATAGAGACGAATACTTTTTCTGCGGGGATCAGCGAGGCGGGGTGGAATTGCGGGATCCCGTTTATGCCCTCCGCGGCAAATGGCGTCGAAGACTCCACGTTCGCCTTATTATATGTTCTGCGCGCAGTTTGCCCAAATAGTCACCGAACGAAGTCAACCGTGCTTCTCATTTCCTCTTTTAATAGTAATTTAACAATACAATTTATTTCCATATAACTGCACTTACTGCTACTCGTTCTGAACTTTAATAAAACCTCCATCTCTTGATTACTTCCGCAGCGGAGAAGACGGAAGATTAAATACTTTAATAATGAATAATTTGATGAGCAAAATAAATTTATTAATTCCATCTTTTAAGTAAACATAATTATCATGGAGAATTGTATTAAGACTGCTAGAGAATCTATACACAGACCAATAACCACTCCAAATTCGGAATTTTTCATATGTGTCAGCAGTCGACCCGGTAGGCCTAAATGGGCTGCAGACCTAAGGAAGAAGAAAAATAAATTTTATATTTATTATTATGTCGAGTATAGAACTCACTTATTACCAAATAGCATAGTTCCAGTTAACAATCGATTTTAGGAAAGAGAACAACACAGAATATTTGAAATAATGATTCAAGGAAGAAAAAGTGTAGAACAGGTCGGGAATTGAGCTCAGGACCTCCGCTACCTCAGACATTCCTCCTCAGTTTAACCCAAAGCAAGGGCTCACTTGTAACTTGCTTCGAATGCATTCTTACAGTCTATTTCAAGACTCAATGAAGAGTAGACATTAATTACAACGGGTCCATTGAATAGATTTAGAAAACAGAGCAAAGCTCGAATCTCACAAAGTAGAATTTTAAATAATTAATCAATAATAAAGATTAATTATGTTAACAGCTTAATTGGTCAAGAGTCCAGACTGACAGGTACTGAGATATCCATCCAGCAATCGGCATATCGCACTCTACCTCCAACAAGGCGCTCGTGTATCTCCCTCAGATGTTCAAGTCAGAGTCTTTATAACAAGATCCGAGTTGGAGGTTGTTGCACAGTAGGACCTTACGTGCAGGGGATGAAAGATACTTTTCTACGACGAGACATTGACCCATGGACGCTTCCCAAGATTTACCTGCGCTTGGAGAAAATTAAATACGATTGGCGAAGACTCGTCACATGGGGTGCCGTTTTCCCATAGAGAAAAGGTGACAAAGTGGTGAAATAGTCACTGTATGTTTGAAGTTGAGGGGAGTAAAGGAGCATGTTCCTCAGAGGCTGTCGAGAACGAGTATTTAATAAGAGAAGACGAAGATTTCAATAATTAAACATAAAAACTGCATAGCAAAATTACGATGTCGCAGCCAAAACTTGACGAGAAGGAAGATTGTTTCTTCCTAGTCGCCCGAGGGTGCGTAATCTCATGTTTTTCTGCCTGTCGAATAATACTCTGCTATCTACCTGTATTCACGAGAAATTTCTGGAAGGAAGGAATCGCTTTTTACTTTCACGAGAGTCCAAATAACCGAAAGAATAATAAAAGCAGGTTCGTCATAATTAGCGAGATCTCTGCTACCCGTTCTTGCCCCACAGTCATTAACTCTTATAAATCTCATAAAAATACGCTGAGCTAATCCGTTGTTCTTTACATATTTAATTTCCCATAAACATAACATTTTTGGTATAATGTATAGTCCAGGGCACAACTAGGAATTTGTATTTAAAAATCAAATTAAATAAATAATTTTAAATTGTAAATATTTACGTGATTAAATTCGCCCTATTTTCATTTATAAGATTGTACTCCATCCTTTCAGATTACTTTCTATCGTTCCTCCGCTCTTTCGACTCTGGATCATTAATGACTGATGTCATATGATTTCTAAAATTAGGAGACCGTGAAGGTGATCTTTACCATCAATAAATTTTCCATCAAATCACAATTTCATCTCTTAGCACCTTGTTTCACACATTCTGTCGTCAACTAAACCTTTCTTCATCGAAGTCTGGTTCGTGACTGACGACAACGCCCGGAGATTATAAACCGGACATCTTGGAGCCGCCAAAAGCAAGTATCGAAACCAATTATCTCAATCTTTATTACTATTCATAGATAAAATAAAATCCAGATATATTTTTTATAAAAAATCAAACTACTATTTTTTTCATTCAGTTATTATTCCATAATAATGACACGATTTGCGATTTTCATATGGCGTATTTTCTTTAGTAGTGCATACCTGCCGATATAACAACTGTTCCACGTTATTCAGATATTGGCAATGTAAAATGTAACAAACTATAGTTGTAATGTACCTATGGTAATTGAATCGTTTATGCATTCTGATAGTCTGTTAAGTTGCCGAGAAACGTCAGATAAAGAACGATTACGCTAAAATTGCACTATAACAGTCAAAAGTTATAAATTGTAAGTGTAGAAAAAGTAATTTTACATTATGTTAGCATACTTTTCAACTTTTTCAGCTCGATAAAAATGTAATTTTAATAAATGGCATGTATTATATGCTTCAGGAAATTATATTATGTTGTATTTCTTTTTTAAGTGGAGCATTAGGAATTACGTGTATGGATTTATTAATTACAAATTAATTAATATTTAACGTGGAACAAAGGTGCAAAAATTTAATTACAAGTAAGCACATCATGTTCAGAACCATGGTGAAGTCTCATTATACTTTCAGAAACATAGAAGAAACGCAATAGAATATAATTAGGGTGCAAAACAATTTTTTTGTGAATTCTCTCTACAGATCTTCGGATTGAGACCAGAAAAATCAATGCTAATTTCACAGGACATCGAATAATTATTGAAACTTCACATAGATTTAAAATTTTCTTCTATACTTTGGACGATACTATTAGAGTTTAAACGGTGTTCAATATTTTCTAGTGAGGTCGATATTAACCTTCTTTCAGGAATTTGATAGATTAAGTGATTAAGTAGGCGTATGGAATCTACATAAAATTTACATAAAAAGTTGAAAATTTCAAAAACAGAAAAATCACTTAATGAATGCTAGAAGAACGTACAACTTTTTACTTATTTAACCCTAAGGGTTTGAATGAATTAACAGAATTTAATATAAATCACACTTAATAAAACTTTTCAAATTTCTGAAGAACAGTAAGTAGATTTGTTAAGTTCTCTCGGGTGGAAATTAGAAAAGCATTTCCTAATTAGATTCACCGGAAAAGCCTTTATCTTGAGTTTTGTACCTTCAAACATTGCGATAAGATTCACTGTACCTAGAAATCATAAACTGATTTTCTTATTCCTATGACTTCCTAGTTAACGTAAACCAATTACACATGTCACTTGCTATTTTATTGATTTATTTATCTGCTACACGAATTCACCAATTCTAGAAACAATTTCCCTAAATTAATTGTTTGACAAACCATTTATTTTCGAAATAAATCTTCCTATAGATATTGAGTTTGTGACAGGAATATTATACCTTAAATCAGACAAAATTAGGCCAACACTTAATAAATCTAGTATTTATAATTCAGAAATAGATAAATTTAACAGATTACCGACGAGTTAAAGAACCGCTCATTTGATAACATAAAAAAAATTAGCCCTCTTAATGAAGCCAAAATATCTACACTTTAAGTTTTTCTAGTAAACAATCTCGAAACGGAGTGGCATCTAATTATAAGTTTATAGCAAATGTGATAAAAATTTATATCAATGAGGTCAGAGTCGATCGATTACATTCAATATTATATACGTTAATATATATTGAATGCTTACAAAATAGTTGTATCGGGTCCATTTTAATAGGCATTTAAATGAATGGCTCACTCTCAAATAATACTTAAAATTTCAGTTCTTATTTTATGCAAATAAAGCCTTTTCTTCCATTTTTCAATAACTTTGCATTTCCACAGATCACTTAAGCTCAAAACACTGCCCTTTCTTTAGAAGAAATATAAGAATGGAAAAAATGTCGACCGGACAAGCGACCCGTTTTCCGGGCGGGCGCTCTACCATTGAGCTAAACCGTGTCGACGTCCAAGGACCTATTCAACATCTCTAAATTAGCTATACGCTCCTGCTTTGAGCTTCGGAAGAAGCATTTCTACTTTCCTACACTACCCTTTCTTGTATTCTATTAATTTTGTGTGAAAGAAATACTACTGTAGACTCAACATTTGTAGTGAATTTCATTTAAGCGGTAGCGGAATTTTATATTAAGTAAATGAAATACAGATTTTTTTCTGACGTATCGTAAGGTATTATTTTCATATCGTCCTCGAACAGATTATAATTGCTTCAAACTCAACTGAGTGAACTGAATAATAATCCTCAGCTGATGTAATAATAATTACACTCGTGAATCAAATTGTTCTGGAAATCCCAAGGTCTTCACTGCAGAAAGTTTAAAAATTGTATATACTATCTCTACACAAAGTCAATTCAGTTAAAGGATTAACATTTTTAAGTGTTGTTTAAAGTTCGTCAGAAATACAAACTGAACAACCCATATTCTTTCATAAATGCGAACAAATAATTCTTGAATCAATATTACAACAAATTTAATCGCTTACTTTTTACATAGTATGGAAATTACGAATTTACCATACAAAATATTTTAACTTAAATACAAATTTTAAAGTAACGTATATTTATTTGTCACTAATTTAAACGATAAATAAATGAACAGGTTGTCATGTCAGAAACGAATTTAATTTCCTTAGAACCTCCACAGGGACTCAGGTTTAAAATATCAAAGATGTATATCTAAAATTTTAATGAAACAATTTTATATAAACATAACATCAAAAAAATTGTAATATAATTATGTGAATTTAAAACAAAAATACAAGTTATTCTCTGAGATATTATGTAGTTTTAATAAATAATAAAATTTTGAAGAGAAAATTCTAAACGCATGTGACGTTATGAAATTTAGAGCTACCTGTGAAATGAAGGTTATATTACAAATAATTTTTATCATTTTACTTTCTTACTTCTGTAGTGCTTCTTCATTGTAATATCCTGTAATCCTAACGTATTCTCTCTTATTTACCTATATGGTATTGTTTATATTAGTGACAATATTTTCTATTTCATGTATTTTAAAATATGTACTCCATAAATTCGTTACATTGTTATATATGTATGATAATAAATATTTATTAGACGAATTAATAAAATGACCTTTAATAGACAACTTTTTATTACATAAACCGGCGTTTCGATACCTCTTTGTAGCCTCTTCAAGGTTAACAATTCTATGACATCAAATAAACTGAAAACGATAGAAGCCAAAAAATTATACTTTAAAAAATGACGAGTAACATAATGCTTTTTATTATGTATACTTTTTGGGCTTCCTTCGTCTCATGTAGATTATTTGATTTCACAGAACTGTTAACCTTGTAGAGGATACAAAGAGGTACCGAAACGTCGGTTTATGTAATAAAAAAGTGTCTGTTAAAGGTCGTTTCATTAATTACTTTAATATAAAACAGACGTAAACCATCTATTAATAAATATTTATTGTCTTAATTTTTGTTTTTCAGTTAATTTTTGTAATACTAATTTCACTTGTCCTATTTCCTGGGCAGGGGGTTAACAGAACTAATAAATTCAGTTTAATTTTCCCATGTGTATGTACGCGTTACATTGCTCAATTTGAATAGTTTATTTGCAACTAAAAAATTTTTATATTTATTCTGTATTTATTATGCCTTAATTTTTTGTCTGAAATTAAAGAATTTTCTTCTTATAAAAATCGTGATATTGTGAATTTTTCGTGCAAGCTTAACAGCAGATAACTCTACTAATATATTGACTTTGGTCCCTTGCGTGTCTGTAGCGTCAAATCTAATAAATCAGGTAAGTGTAGTGCTCAAGGAACATTTCTCGTTGTAAAGGGCGGCACGTGGAAGAAATCGGGAAGGCGACGCCAGCGTGAACAAACTGAAAGAAGAAACATCGCCACCATCTTTTCAGCAACGTGTGAATCCTAAACCCCGACTCCTTTCGCCGTAGAAAATATACGAGGTGCGTTTTTCTTCTGAAATCGGAGCTGGGCTCTGGTTTCTATAAAAGTCTTGAGGTGGAAAGAGGGAGAGGAAGAGAGATGGGAAGTGAGAGGAGAAGAAGAGAGCATGCCGGTCAAAAATTGAAGCTCAACAAAGGCGTAGATAAAATGGCTCCTCTGGGAAGAGTAGTAAATAAAAGATGAGGAGCAAAAGTCTGAGGAGGGAGAGAGAGACTGAGAAATCAAGTGTGGAGCAGGGACGCCGTGGAGGTGATGATAGAACAAATAACAGAGAGAGGACCCGACCTGACATCAGCAAAATGGAGGATTGTGAAATGGGAAAGGTGGCACTGCGAGGCGGCCTTCAGAAAGCGTATCTCAGATTAAGGAAAATGAAATGCTTCTAGATGATGAGTTTACACAAAAAGTTTTGCCGGCGGCGGCATCACAGGGACCCAAAAGCCGCCAGCTTCAGAACAAGTGCGCAGTGTATTGATCCCTGTAACGCGCAATTCGCACCCTGCTCCGTCTCAAGAACTTCAGCCAATACGTCATGCTTGTTGCACTAATCACATGCATTTAGAATCGGGGCGCCTGAACGGGACGCATTATTTCCTAAATCCGCGAGACAACGATATAAAAATCCATTGCGCGTAGAAAGCTAATAAACTGAAACCATCCATCACTTCCTTCTTTTCTTCAATGCAACACTGACAATAATTTCCTCGCATATAATCGCAGGCAAATAATTTATACCTTTGACGGTGCCGAACACATAAATCATGTTGTTTCATAGGCATTTTCCATGTGTATGGCGTATTTTCACTTCAATTACTAATTTATTCTTTTTTACAAATAGTGCCGAGAATTTTGTGCGTCAACTTGTTTTTATCGCTATCAAATAACGGTAAATATATTTGTCTGATTTCATTGCATTAAAATTTAATAAACCTGCTACATTAGTCAGAAATTTATTTTCATAAAATAAAAAACTGTACAATATTAATCAAATAAAAGTATGCCCGGCGTACGGTTGGTACCTTTTCAGGTGCAATTTTTTAGTTCTTCAAAGACTCTAATTTAATGTAACTGATTTTAAAATTAGATATTTATTTATTATATATTTAAACAGTTGTATTAAATACGTTAAAGCTGTATTACTAACACAATTTGAAACCAAGGAGCTTTCCGGTCGGATAATTTGGCATATTCATCTCTATAAAAAATCAATTATTAAAATATATTCACAATTAAGTATATATAGTTTGTCAAAAATTAAAATTTTCATCATGAAGACGACTTGAGTTTTATGTAATAAATTTAAAAACCTTAAAATTGTCAATAAATAAATACGCGGATGTAAAATCCATGATCTTCCATGTTGAGATCTATAGAAAATCTACGTATGGTTACAATAGTTATTCTCCTCTAGAAGTTTCAATTAATTTTTCATTGAGGCCAAAAACAAGCAAAAAATTACTAACAAAGGAACACAAATAATTTAATATAACTACATGTTTCGGTCCTGATCTGGACCGTCTTCAGGTAGAGCTTAAGTTAACAAGAGACAAAATTATTACCTTGATGTAATATTTTTATTAAATATTCATATAATATATAATTGTGTCTCGTTAATGTTAATAATTACATTAATGTTATAATTTTATGTCTTTAACTTAAATTCAACCGGAAGTGGTTCCAGATCAGGACCGAAACATGTAGTTGCATTAAAGTATTTTTGGTTTGGTTTTATTATTCTTTTCTGTTTTGGGTCTCAATTAAACACACTACGTACAGTTTTTCGAATTTAAAAAGCAAATTTTATTACGACGGCTTGTGTTTTATTTCGTAAAGTTACACACATTCAATTTGTCAGTAATTTTTCTCTATACTTTCAACGTGGAATATCATCGATGTACTTATTGAAAAATTTAAGACGTGTAAATATATTATATAAAAATAAGTAATCATTTTGATAAAATGTTTTTGTTTACAAATTATATATGTATGTCATAGATGATTTTCATTTTATAATATTTTTCAGAGATAAATATGGCAAAATTATTGTCCGAAAGTTCCTTGTTTTTACAATTAAATAATTTTTATAAAAAATAATTAGCAACTGAGGTTAAAATTATTTATTAAGACTCACTTTTAAAGTCCATGGAGATTTAATAGATAAATATATAATTGTTTTATTGACTGAAACACGTGAGTAAAGCACTCAATATTAGAATTTTCTCCACAACATTTTAATTTTGTATTCATATTTCAAGGAATAAGTTAAATTCATGCTTGTAAAGTTTTTTTGTTTGCACCCGAAGAGGTTCCACAAAAGAACGATACGTCGTTCATTAATATTCTCCATTTTTTATTTTATTAAAAGTAACTTGCAACTTTTACATTTATTTAACGATTAATTTAATTGCAAGAGTCTAATAACAACTAATTTTTAATTAATACTAGTTCTCTCCCGAGACAGGTCATTTCCGAGAAAAATAGTTATCGTTTTTTCGTATTAAATAATACATTTCAATCAAACAATATCGCTGCTAGATTCAAACCTAGAACCGAATACTAGAATAGAAAGAAATGGTATAACTGGAGGTTAATATTTTAATAGAATACAAATAAGAAAAGTGTAAATATAAATTGATTACTTCCGTGTATTTCATAGTGTAATTTACTCTTTCTATTTGGAATTTATTTATAGGACCATTTTTCCTTTTCTTTAATTTACTTTAATTATTGTATTTAATTTTTTCAAGTATCTATTCAAAATTAAGTAATTTTAGGAATATTTGACAGAAGTAATATTCATTTTTATATACAATTTAATTTCTCATGGGAGTAAGTTAATTTCTCATGGGAGTAAGTTAAAATTAAATACAAAATATATAGTTAAATTAACAAAGGATTCCAGAGAAGTACCTTGGAATAGTTTTTTTGTTTTATTAGTATGATAATGAATTAATGCAGTCTAGTTTTTTATGTTACTTTTTATTATATATTTAATAGAAAATAGTGGTTACATTAAATAACAAGTTACACGTAATTAGAATGAACATCGCATACACAATTCCAATTATCACATATTACGACATTGTTCAGTATTTTTTAATTAATTTTTGTATCTTCAACAAAGAAACGATGAATAATATATAAATTGAAAATTAAGATATTACAAGAACACTTCTCTTCTTAACTGTATCATTTACTTCAGACAAATTAATTAATTACGAATTTTCATATTGCTATTTGCGTTCAACTTCAAAGGCGCGTTATTAATGTCGCTTTACTTAATAATTCAAATGATTTATATTTCCTTGAAGATTATGAGTAAAACCTCTTCTGTAGGTTTTAGTTACCTTATGTAGAAAAATAATTAGCCTGCAATTTATTTTCGCTCAATATTATCCGCTGATCTTACAGCCAACTTTCCATGTAACAATGATTTTACTTAAACATATGCCACGTGAAGAAATAATTTATTCCATGATAAGATTGCTGCCTGCGTAAATGTCACTACAATTCGCCTTAAATGATTCAGTCATAACAACGAGGTGTTTGAGAATTAAATTGTTAGCGCTTCCTAAATTATGCTGTTACTGACTCTCAAATAGCTATTTTTTCTTAGGCTATATTTTTAAGAAAGTTAATTTTAGCGTTTTTTAGCATCTGTATAATGCACATCTTTATAATAAAATTAAGAAAAGAAAAGCAAAATGTATGCGAATTGAGGAGCTGTGCCACAATTATAATTAATACCCTTTTACTTGATCTGGGAGGTATATTTAGACTCGGGAAGGAAAGCTCACTTCTACATTGAGGAACGGACACGGTCGTGATTTTGTTAGCACAAACAGATTGTAGAAATATGTTATGTATTATCCAGAAAGGATTTCGTCATAAATCTAGAAGTATTTTAAATAAACTCTCTCATTAATTTAAACGGCTGAGAAATAATATCATCAATTCGAAACTAGATCTATCTTCATTTATACTTCCCCAACTCCAATAATAAATTAATTGAATTATATTACTATTATTAAAATAAGTTTCTATAGGATGCGACATTCCCCAACAGTTAGAGCAGAGAAAATTGCATTTTCATAAAGTATGTAAGTGATGTTTCTTTTATTATAATAATAATTTATACCAATAAATAAAATTGAAGTGTCTGTCTGTCAGTAAGTTTGTCTGGAATAGGCTTCGAAACGGCTCACCAGATATCAATGAAAATTTGACGGTTTAAAAACTTAATTTTAGTTCATTTTTCATTTCAATAAATTGCAGAAGATATTAATATAATAATATACTTAATATATATAATTTTTCCCCGTACTCTTGATGTGTTTAGGGTACGAAACGGTGAAATGGATTTCAATAAACATTTCAGAGACTGAAATAGGAATATTAACTTAAATTTTCGAGTACGTTTCATTTCGATATCTTGCAGATTTCAGAAGATATTATTGTAAATATTTATAAATCGATTGAATTGCCGCGCGAAAGGTGGCGTGAAAACCAACTGCGAGTTATAACTCCTATTAAGCGTTCCTATACCATTCATCACACTTACTGTTTTATTATAAGCATAATTTTAGTAGCATAAGAGAGTTAGGTGGGGGTGAATATTCTCAATCCATTTATTTTTGCAGTAGGATTCACGCCGTAACTAACCAATTGTTGGCAGAGCACCAATAAACTTCTTTGGATCGTCGATACGATGCATACGTAAATTGCTTTTATTTGTTGCATCAGGTAAATTATAATATTTAGTAATTGCTCCTTTATTGGTTCCGAAACGAATGATAACGGGACCTGTTGTAAACCAACTGCGAGTTATAAGGTTTGCCCTGAAGCGATCATAAGTAAATAATACCGTACTTTATATATATTCCATGAATTCATCTTTATCAAAATTCTGTACCTGTTGTTTCGTTTTTAGGGCAAAATAAAAAGAACTATTTCCGCGCGAAGTCGCGGGCATAGCTAGTATATAACTTAAAAGCCTGTTGATGAATTTAGAACCGATAAATTGACTAAAACTGTAAAAGTGAGGGAATAAAATAAATGAGCTGATTAATTTATAGTTAACTCTGTTATGGTGATCTTATAATGCATTGATGACTTTTACTAAATGTAGTAATTTTAGTCTCGGGGATTTATTTATTTACACGAGATTCTTTCATTTATCAGGGTTTTACGTATGGGAAGAAACAAAAAACAAGTAGCAGAAGTCGCAGTTATATACACGAATCGAAAATGAACCTGTTTGTATGACGTTCATCGGTCTGTAGCCCAGGCAGGTATAAAGCCTTCCGAGAATCCGTCGTCCCGGTGGATTAGTGGACGCAGCGGCAAGCGATGGCATAGGAACTTGAACTTGCTTCCTCTGGAAGAAAAGGCCATGAATTGGGTACTGTCCAGTGATTTACAATGGTTATATCTTACCTGAGAATTATGCTAATATGGTAGACTTTTGAGGTAGATGGTAGATTTTCTTCGATAAATTACGAAAAAAACTCTCCTTCTTCTTTCAGAATATGACTCTAACAGTATTACATCTTCTTTCTCCTAAGTCTCGAACTGTTATCTTCCTTCTCTCTTCCCCTCGTTCTCTTTCTGACTTCCTTCTTCCTCCAGGTTCAGTTATGAGCTGACTTTTTCGTCAGCTTGCCCTTTCCCAGCTTAGTTCTTCTCATCAAAACGCCACTCCACGTGGTGTGTCTACGCCAATCATATTTTCGGAGATCGCGGAGTCCGCCAATTCCGATGGTGGTGATTGATCCTGGGGTTTTCAACAGGTCGTTGCCTTAGGATGATTGGCAGGGAGCTAATCCACAAGTCGTGTCTGTAGGCACTAATTTGGGGATTAAGGTGCGACAAACTGGCGTTGCCCGAATCCAACGGTTCGTCAAAGTATTCATTCTGTAACCGGTTACTTTCTTATAAAATGTAGAAAACTGAATATAAAATGATTAATCGGATAAAGGATATTTCTTTGCGCTACAAAACAAAATTAAAATATGTTTTTTTTTCAATTTATCCACAGATCTCATAAATTCTGCCGTTAATCATTATTACAAATACTTAACATCTTTGGTGTATGAATGGAAGTTTGGTTGCTTATGAGATCTACAGATCATTAGAAGAAACGATGTGCTGTTCTGTATTTTAATTTTGTCTGTTTTGGCAAGCTTCTTTCGGTATATATATTTTCTTTTATTCAATTATTTATTTCAAACTTTAGTATAGCTCGTTTAAAAATGTTCAGATATTACATCTCAATAAATTATTATTATTAGGAGTTGTAGAATCTTGATTTCAATCCCTTAACAGCCTTACCATCCAATAAAAGTGAGTGGCGTACAAATATTCATCAAGCTGTGGTTGATTTAGTGCAGAAACAGAAAATACGTTTTCATAGTCAAGAAACAGTATGTTTCCATTGACACCAAGTGTCCTCACTAATTCAAACAAGTAACAAATTGGCCCTTTACGGTTAAGCATGTAATCAAATAATTATTCGTTTTAATCAGTCCCTATTTTCATAACTAATTCAATAATTTTTATTTATTAATAAATAAAGAGAAGTGCAGAGAAACTTGCGGCTGAAAATATATCAGAAAAATTATGAAAACTTTTTCAATTACAATATCCATAAGAAAAACACAATTCCTATTGAAACCGGTGCACTTAAATCAAATAAAACCTCTAAATTAGAACTATTTAGTAAAAATAATATTATAGACAAATTGCAATTCAAATAAAGGTAATTTTGGTTTAATTAAAATTTTTTAATGAATTTGAATATGTTGAAATGGGTGTTTTTATCTTGGCAAAATCGTCTTGGATTAGTAATTGAATAGTGTTCTATAATCTTTCTTCTTTAGAGAGAAAACTCTTTTGAAAAATAATTCACCGAATTTAATTAATAATAATTATTAATGAAGTCGTGAAGTTATTGTGGCTGATTAAAACCACTCTAGGGTATGTAATACATAACTATCAAAATTAAAATACAGGCATATTAACTTTTTATTCTGTTGAATCAAATATTTTGGACATAATAAAATTGTGAACAATACAACTCGTTTGCTTTTAGGCCGTCATTTAACATTTTTTAGCCTCTCCGTGATGTTGAATTGAACCGTGAATAAATATTGCATAAAAACATATTGAAATGCTACAGTAGCGATTAAATCACTTTTCCAAAATTTTAGTCATTAATCAGTTAACTTTCTATTTATAGTTTAATTAATAATGTTCCCAGGCATAGTATTTTTCATGTTCCTTCAACATTTTCCGTTGTGAATCTTACTTTCTGAAAATTTAACTAACTGAATAAATACTAATACTCATGGATGCACATTGTGTGGTATACTAATAATAAACTAAAATTATCATTCATCCTGTCATCGTTTTATTCTAACGCTACTGTTGCTATGAATTCTTATATTAAGGTAGCTCCAGGCATTTACAAAAAGTAACCTAAAATACGATTTAATACATATAATTAAACTGCTGTATTTTTTTGTTCCCGGAGATGATAAAAATAGTCGCATTATTCCAAATAAATGAGTTGCTTCAGCAAAGAAATATTGCAAAGTCGTAAACGTGGCACGCAGAATGGACTGGCAAAAGTTGCAAATTGGGCTCAAAATTATTCCGTATACAAAAATTTTATGTGGAGCTTTTATTGAAACCTCTCATTTATGTTTCATTAACAGTAGAATGTAAGGATTTCTTCGATAATTAGCAAGGGAATGCTCAAAAGCAGACCCGGGAAACGAAAATGACATGTCCCCGCCTCCGGAAAGGTTTTATTTGAGGTACACCATGCAGAGGAAATGTTAAATGCAATGCACATCTGTAGTTTAATTAAAAAAATGTCCTATGTCACTCACGCAGAAAATATGCGTTTACGTTTTCGGTCATTAATAGAATTCATGGCTGAGACAATTCTCGTTTCAAGTACCTGAAAAAATCGGCAGCATGTGTTCAAACGTCTAAATTATCTTTTGAATCTGTAAAAAAATTTTGTCAATAATGGAATATGTAAAAATAATTTTAACCAAGTAAGAGACAATGCGAGCGATTACCTGGTAATTACTTGATTATTCTGTTTCGGTTTTAGTTTCCGTGGCTCCGTAAACGCGCCTTTCCATTCTCCGCCTCGTCTCTGTAATTAAATTAACACCCTAACTAACAATATTTAGATATTTTAATCCGCCTTTCCTTACCGCATCAAAATTTCTTTTAACATACTTTTTTTAAAAAATATAATCCATCTCGGCAACCGAAATCGTTAAATAATAAGCGTGTCATCAGTGAACGAATATGGGCACATCTCCATTGAAGTTCCCGTAATCTGCCTCAGATTCTGCGTCAGAGGGGCTAAAAAAATTAATAGAATTAATTGATTAAGTATACTCTGTATAACATTTCAGAAACTTGCCTAGATTTGTAATTACTATTATGCTCATTAAAAATATAATTTAACTATCATTTTGCCTTACGGTTACGTACTACGTGTATTGGCAATGCTAAGTAAGTTATGTACTAGATTATATAATATTCGACTTCATTTTATAATTACCTTATTACTATTAACTTTTTATCCTAAACATTGTAGTTGATAGTTTATCATTGTTATAATTATTAGGATTTAAAATGTGCAATTTTCCCTCACACTTTTCTCCCAGACTTGGGACTGGGCAACGCATATTTCGGCATTGGTGGTTTAAAAATAGCACGGGGTTTGGTGGGATTTTATCTATATAACTTTTATTGTTTTTTATTTATTTATTGTTAAAGTCGCAAATCTTACATTTTATTCTAATTTGGTGGCCAAAGTTATTGCATTTCAGCATTTATTTAAATTTTATTTCTTATAAATTATAAAAAATATTATGTATTCTCCTGTCTACCTCGATGTATTTTTTGCGCCTTTTACATCCCACCTCACCCAATTCTCCGGCTCTAATTTTGAAATTAGTTTCCAGAGCCATTTCTTTCAATTTGCCTATGAAATAATAAATATTTGGCGTTGATCATCCGACCAAGGAATTGGTCCTGTGTCGTTGGTGGCTAGTATTCCATACTTCTCCTGGAATCAATTAATTTTTTAACCATTGCTCAACGAAGTAATCTGGAAATAAAATTAGCTTTTGTGTATTCGGAGCTTCCTCCATAATAATCAGCCAGGTTTCTCCAATCAAATCCGTCCGTAGATAAGCTAAGGCTGCACATTGCTTACAGGTTTTCCTTATGTCGTTGTTGTTTATGTACTCTGTAGGACTGTATCTTTTGCCATAAACACTGATTAAATTGAAATCATCTGCCAGAAATATGTGCGTCCGGAAATACTTTTCTAACACTTGATATGCATGTTATTTCTAAGTTTACATTTATGTAGACAGGAGACCACGAAGTATAACATTCTTTTATTGAACATAATAATGTAACATATGTCCAAATAGCCAACTTTTTTAGACTGACAATAGTGAGGATAAAATAAATAATAGTAATGATAAGAGTAATGTTAAAAGGGAGTGCTATAATATGAAATTCAGTACATAGCTTATATAGTATAGTCAATACACGTTGTACGTAATCATAAGACAAAATAAGAGATAAAATTATTTATTTATAAAATATAAAAGTAATTATAAATTCATATTACTTTTTGAACAGTTATACATTGTTCAATCACTTAATATTAAAACCAAGACAGTTTCGTTTCCTAATATTAACAGGTTATTCAGGATATATGATCTAGTTTTAAAAATTGATCTCAACTTTTTTGTTCGAATAGCTTATTTTTAAAATTTAATTAACTTCAACCGTAATAATTTTATTTCTCATGTGACTAAATTAATAAATTAGTCTTTATATGCCTGTTGAAGTTCTCCATCAGAACCGATATTTGTTGTATTTTAATTAACGTTTACTTAAATGCTTGTATATTTTTTTGGCTGTCCAATTTTGTACATTTTTCTATTTCGCCGTTTAGGTTAGTTAGCAATGGATTTTCCTTCATTTCAGCCTACATTTACAACTTTAACAGAAGAATATCACTTGCGACGTCACAGGGGTACGAAGTTTCAACTACCTGATCCATGAAGGGGAATGGGGAAGGGGGAAAGGGTCCGAATTTGTCCGTACGGACCACGTCCGCTGGAAGCACGACGCCAATCAAATCAAAGGATTCAAACCAAACCAAGAAAACATCCCCCAAAACATAATATTGCCACCACCAGCTTGAAGTATTGCGGAAATTTAGTTGGGGTACGTGCTATCGTGTTGTCTTCATATTCAAACCATGTCATCTACATGGTGCATTTAAAATCACGATTTATCAGACACTTTTCCAGTCATCTACTGTCCAATCCTTGTGCTCCTTTGCGAACAAAAGACAGTAGGGGTAATGTACCTAATATCGTACCCCTTTTTAAAAATTGATATATTTGTGTCATTTTTTCAATTTAACTAATTACTTTCACGAGATTTTATAAGATTTATTAGTGCTGCATCATATATAAAAAAATAAATATAATGCCTTAAAGAATAAAATATTTCAAACATGTAAAAGCACAATAAGTACATTTAGAAAGTTGCAAAAAACGTTTTCTTAATATCGCACCAGGGGTGTTCCTAATATCACCCTGTGAGATATTATGACTACTATTCCCAATAACCATAAGAAAAGAATAAGGTAGGCAAAATAATTTAAAGATAGCTACTTATTATATTTAACAACAAATACAATTCCGTGTCATTGTGATATTATTAGACAACCTCATATTTTCCTCGGTCCACTGCTTTCTCTTCTTTCGTGGCATCTGCAACAATTAATCTGACGTTGCAGGCCACCAATAAAGCAAACAAGTGTTTAAAATGAATAAAATACAGCAGTGTGCGTAATGTCGAACAGGCGATATTAGTTCTAAAATATGGGTGCGATGTTAGGAACACGACTTTCCAATTTGGCTGATTCTACCGGCTAAACTAACACTAGACAGAACATTACAGCTATATCTACTTAAACTGCATGACCATGTGGCTGTAATTACGTTATAATGATTAAGAATAACGTTTACATTTAAGTAGATTGATCAGTAAATGATGAAGACGTCAAAAACTTTAGGTTTGTTCAAAACTTTCATAATTTTGCACAACTGCTCATCTAAGCAACGCTCTCACAGGACTGGCAGGGTGTCGTGAGACACTTATTTGAGCCATTTTCCATTAGGAAGCAGCACCTAATGGCGATATTCGGTTAAGTTGCGATAATAGACATACTTCCCCTACAGGCTCTCGAACAGGTCGTCCCTCTGTCCCTCCTCTGTTGGAATCTGGCAAGTCTCCTTCCAAGTCAAGCATTGAGTAGCCTGTGGCGACCACAAGCCTGACCCCGTCTTTTGCATGGTAGCCCAGTCTCTGTAAGCAATAAGAACTTCAGCTCTCAAACACTTGGTTTCGACGCTTCGAGCGTCTACGATCACCCGGCGTTTAAATCACGTCTGTTGAACGTATCATCGCAAACACAGCATAATTGATGATTCACTTCTCGCCCTCTAGCGGCAACACTGTCACGTTGTCATAATAATTTGGCCACTCAGTTAAGTTCCTCCTAAATCACAATACGGAGTATCGATGTTATGAATTGATAACTTTGAGTTTTTCCGTCACGTTTTATTACGGCGTTTTACGCCGTGATTCACGACAGAGCACCTAAAGTATCAAGGTCTTAATAACGCTCGTATAACAGCCGATTTACATTCATGAACTGTGTTTCGAAAATATGGCTGGGAAGATGTTTACGATTGAAAGAATAAGGATAGATAAGCTGTTGCTGGAACATGGCATCTGGGGAGTTGTTTAGTGGTTGCCCGGGCGACCAGGAAACACAAAAGTGTGCAAGTAGTTAGTGTGTGACTTAAATTATTACATATAGCATTTTCTGATCAAATAAAACGGTAATCTAGTCCGCAGAAGAAATTTTTGACGAATTAAGTTGTTTTTAGAAACGTCGGAACAAAACCAAAGTAACACTTTGAATATACATTCCAAGTTCAACACATTCTGAACCTGTGCGCGATAAATAGAATATTCATAATAATATTGGTATTGCATTAGTGACAGATTCTACGGTAGGCATTGATTGTATAAACAGGCTTCCACTTAATCTTGTTTTTTACTTAAAGATTGTTTGAGATTAGAATAAACGTCATAGCTAGCTAGAGCGGACAACATACCAACATTAATAAACAAAGTTTCTGGATTCTATTTGGGTATTTGTTAAAGGTGAATGTGTTATTGTGATATTTATTTTTTATACTGGTTTGATACTAGCCTCCATGCTAACCTATTCTGCGCAAGCATATCCTCCCTAATCTGCTTAGAATATTCCATCCGTGTTCTGTCTCTTTTGTTCTTACCTCCAAACACTTCCCCCTAATGTTAATTTTACAAGACCCTCATGTCTTATATCGTTGTCTAGTAATCTATCCCTTCTCTTGGTCAACTTCCTCCATATTGTTCGCTCTTCCCGTATTCTGTTTGGTACTTCCTCGTTAGTGATTCCATCCACCCATCTGATTTTCTGCATTCTTGTTTACTACCGCATTTCAAAGGCTTCTATTATTTTCCTTTCCGCAGCTTCTATCGTCCACGTTTCGCACCCTTACAACGCCACGCTCCATACAAACATTTTTAGCAACGATTTCCTAATATTCACACTTATATTACCCATAAGTAAACTCTTTTTCGCGAAAGCCTTCCTTGCCTATTCTACACTTTATGTCTACTATACTTCTACATCCCTAGTTTTTACGCTTCCCAAGTAGCAAAATTCCTTAACTTTCGTCAAAAATATCCCTTCCCAATCAAACATCCTTTGTTATTCCACTGTTTTTATATTAACCAACCCATTTTATATAACATTTTAATTAAAAAGTATAGGTCTAAAAATGAAATTTTTACGTCCTGATCTGCGTCCAATGGCGGTTATAAAAATAAATATCCATCCAAGACGGTCGTTTGGGTGTTCTACTGAGTTCAGAGTGAGTTCGCAACTCTACTCGGTTCAGCCAAGCCCAATCAGGTGGCTTTTGATGGATTTCTACATCTTAGCTATGGCCGAGAAGTCAGCGAAGTGATTTTTTTCTTTCTGGTTCCTATATTTTCTTAGAACCAGACAATAAAACACACAACCATCAGTAACCAAATATATTTTTTTAAATTTTGTTGTTGATGCTAAGAAGACTAAAAGAATGAAAACAGAAATGTAAGAAAGTGTCGGGAAGACGTCTGGGAGGACACTGACGAACAGGGGGGGCGATAATAGTAAGGAAAAGTGGCAATCACAGTATATAGATGATGTAATTAGAAATGGAGGATGTTGCAAATACAACCTGAAGATGAGAATCCAGATCAAATAATGATAAAGTTCAATCACAAAAAACACTAAATATACTGGGGGGAGGGGGGGGTTATACTTTGGGAAGTTTAATATAAAGTCACATAAGATAATAAGGACTTTGAATTGTGAATAAAGTAATCTCAGTTTTCCAAACAGGTTGAATATTTAAATAACATTGTTTCCATGGTATGTTCACCCAATTGTCGTTAGGCGAACTAGAGTAGCCTGGGTTACTGTTAATTCTTTGTGGTTCTATTACTATGCAACAAGTACATTTTTCAGTCTAGTCACATGGTTATCTTTATAAGATTATCTTAGTCACTGTTCCAAATTATTCAGACAGTGGTCATTATGATATTCTCACTAGTTTCTGCAAGTGATGATATATTCGATACAGTAATTAAATCTTAGATCTAAATGTAAGTATTATCAATAAATACTTGGAATTGATATAAGACTATATGGTCAAGTTCAGTAGTATATGTACAAAAATTACATAATATATAAATATTAGAAGCTATTTTCATTACATTGGTACTTAAAATGATATTGGTTCACACATGACAATTGAATATGTAACCCTAGGGAAATTTTAAAAACCTTCATAGTCCTGTGTGCCTTGTATTGTTGTCAACAAAAATAACACAACCATCCTTCAGATGATTTTGAAGAAATATGAGTCATATAGATATCACCATCATAAAATGAAGAAAATAAGGTTTATCCTTTGCCAAATACAGGTTAACCTAATGTATTTTACAAGTCATTATTTGTCTATCCTCTTGTACTTTATTCTTCAGGCATCATAGCAGGCCTAAATACAGTGTTCTATTCCCTTACATTAGAAATTTTTGTATAGCCATAAATGTGTTCTACCACCTATATTCTCAACCTTGCAAGCAGTTTGGTGTATCACAAACTTTCTTAATCGGTTAATGATGTATTAATCTGCAGCAAACTAATGAATAGCAGTGCATCAATAATATCCACATCATCAGGTACTGAACTTTGTTTAAATATGGAGTAATTGTTTCATTAAACCGTGTATCCTTTCTCTCTGAATTCACTTAATTGGATTTCAAAGAGTTATCTTATGTTTTGGTCATTATTACAAAATAATGATTGGTTTATTTGAGTCAGTAAATTATAATTTTGACAACTTCTGATTTAACTATTTTATATGAGAAATTGTCTTGAATTCCTTAGGTTTTTTATTGGCAGAATATTGAATACATCAAACCTTTATCTTAAAAAATCATTTTAACTGTTCAACTAGGTAATTTTTCTGAGAATATATAATAAATGATTTAATCAGCCTGTTTGTCAGTATTTTTATAATTTATATATACATTTCATCCCTCAATTGAGGTACGACTTCTTTGGCCAAATTTAAATTATAAAAATACTGACACAGAGGCTGATTAAGTCATTTATTATAAATTTGTCAGAAATTTTATTTAGTCATTTTGTTTTGTGTCTGTATGTAAAAGTCATCAGTGTGATGAAATTGCTAATTATCTATATATTGTAAGAATAAGTATTAGTCTTCAATACTCCAGAAATCATTATATGTCTACTACTATTAAACATCCTAAACTTCCAGATATATAATTGTTTGAATGGTTAGAGGTTAAGTAAGGGATAGACGAGCCAACTAAACAGTCGCATAAGAGAAAATTAATAACATTTTGTATAACTCTTTCCTGGCCATACAAATTATTTGAGGAAAATCATAAGTCATCCTTAAATTTTTATCACGATTAAGACAGTAGCCATTCCATTCAGACACTCTGTCTTGATCAAGAGGACTCAGGCTCTTGATAATTTTACTTGCTACTGCTTCCAAGGTCAGTGACCTCTGCTATTTCTGATCCAGATGAATTAATTATATTTCTCTGCTTTTCCTATCCAATTTATTATATATACAGATAGATAAGACAGAAAACAGCAACGGACATCCTAATTTCAAAGTAGGTGTCAGCCATCAGGGATGTTTGAAAATGTACATTTTCAAGAGTCCCTTCTTCTGACTGTGTGTGGCATAGTATCCAGCCACTCGGTGATGAATGCAAACTATGGCATTCGAGCCGTTAAGACAACACCAATCAACTCCCAATAATGAATGGAAAGAATATGTTACTATTTCAAAATAATTAATTCACTTTTATATATAAAAGTAGTGAATAACAGTAACTGGCCTACCTAAAATCGCTAGTAGGCATGGCCAGGCCAGGGATCAGCAACAAGTCAAATTTTAAAAAGCCTGAGTTTCCTTCTTCAAAACCATGTGTCTCTGAGCAGTCCGCCACTCTGTGTCAAATTAAAATACTGGTGTGCCAGCTGTTAGATGGTTACTATAGACACCCAACAATGCTAACAGCTATCTCTTTATTTCTTGTAAGGAAAGATGACAACAATGGAAAAATAACAAAGAGAAACAATAATATATGCATAAGCATAACATGTACATTTAGCACAAGAGGTGGAAGGTAAAATGTGAAGTATGTTTGAATGGGAAAAGGCAGTTGCTAGAGGATGTTAATTCCAGAACTTTGCCTGTTTACAGTTTCATGGGAACAATTTCTTTTTATAAAGGAGAAACTATTGTAGACATTGAAATAAAGCAACTTGTAATACATAACCTCCAGCTTATAATGATACAAAATACCGGCCCTAATTCATAGTAAATTTACAACATTACAAACATGAATTTATGACCTGTATTCACCAACTTAGTATACTGCTCTACATTTCTAACACTGTGACATCTGGTTTGCACGGAAGTAAAATACAGTTTTAACATCAATATAAATTTATTGAATAATTATTCATCAAATTTGACTTTCCAGTGGTTATTTCATTCAATTAATGAAATTTTCATTTTTTAAAGTGCCAATAAAAAATTTATAATCGATTTACATTATATAAATACACTGATCACTATATGTGACAAGATATTTAAAAAAATACATTGATTTTTAATGTATGAATATGGTATTGCCAAAATAACTTTTGTAATAATTATTACATTATAAATGAAAGACAAAAAAGCTTAATTAACAATAACAAGTATGGTCTTGTCAATTATTATAAAATATGGCTTCAAAACTTTTATAATACATAAACAATTATAGACATGAATAATTTTTAACTATTCTATAAAATAAGAACATAATAAATTGTACTGTATTTGTTGTTCTATTTTGAATACAGATGTTAATTATTTTGTAAATCAAATAGGAACTATGTGATGTGGTACTAATCACATTTTATATTTTAAACATAATTAACTATGTTTATGTGCTTTGTGTACTGAATATTTGGCAATGATAATGAACTCCCTGAAGATAAATTATATACAACTATATAAAATATTAGCTCAATGAGGTTTGAGGTCAAATATTTCAATAAGCAAAGGCTCCACATCTCGGGGATTTACATCCAAATAAACTCTTACATGTTCATCATTTAGCCTGTGAAGTTCAGCAATTTTCTGAATAAGTTTGAGGAAAGTAGAACGAGCCTCACAGCCTTGATAAATGCTCTCAAGATAACGTCGTAACAAATAATAGTAAGCATTCTGAAACAAACATAATAAGCTTCAATTTCTTGTGTAATTTTTATCACCAATATAAACTAATGCATTATATCAATTATCAAAACTAAATAATACAGTATATATTACAGTAAAATTTGTAATTAAATCAAATAAATTTCCAACCAAATTACAAATATGTTATTATACGATTGCTGGTTGGAGTTTGTTTCTCATGGTGGCTATTTATTTAATGCATATATAAATTATTAAGCATACACCAAATATATTATACACTGATGAACCAAAGAATTATGACTAGCTGTTTAATGGCTATCCTTTGGACCATAAGATGCAGCAATTCAATGTGGCACAGATTAGACAAATCCTTGGAGCATTTCTGGAGATATCTGCCATCAGATCATATAATTCACTTAAATTCAAGGCTTTGTTTTTGAAGAAACTGATATAACAGGTAACATGATTCATCAAAGTAGGTGACACATTTCTACTGATCTACAATCCAATCTCAATTATACCATGCCTACTGCAATCATAAAAGACAATGGTAACATGTAGGGGGATCACCTCTGGAGCCCAATGTTCAACAATGTGATCTGAACACTTGGTCTGCCTGTACAAACAATTTACATTGCCATGTTCATGATGAGGCACGTATAACACCTTGTTGTCTACTTGTTTGGGAGTATTGATCATAAAAATGTGAAAGGAGCATGTACATGGATTTTCCCATTATAGACTTGTATTGTCAATAGAATGTTACCTCATCAATTTCTACTCTGATTATATTATGCCATTCAAACTCACAATGGGTTGGGTCATAATCCTTTAGCTAATCCTTGTATGGTTAACAATCAATTTATAGTAAGTTACACATTTTTAAAAAAGTCTTTTAGGCATAAACTAACCTGCTCTAACTTTATGACATCATGGTGAACAACACGGGGGCGATCAGGAGTGAAAAGAGTAATTGCACTAAGAATTAGCATAATATTTTCATCATTTCTCCATGCAGGATCAAATGTCCGTAAAAATCTCTGATGTTCTTCATAAATATTTCCATTTGCTTCTTTTAAAACATCAACTTTAACATTCAACCTTTCCTGTGAATGTGGGATCTGAAAACAAATATTATTTGTATTCCTGTTCCATAATAACTCTCAGAGAATTATGTTTCTCAACATGTGAGACACCTGTACATCATGATTTTATTTCATTACTGCATAACAATTATACATTAGGAAAGAATTAACAATATCTGAAGTTCAAGGCAGAAAGAATGGAAACACCCTTGAGGTGGAACCTTTATTGCTGTGCCACCCAAAAACACTTTATCGGTGGGGAAAAGGAAGCTATCAATGGAATAATAAGGGTTTATAAGTAAACTTATTAAAAATAAGTTTCACCAGTACATTTTCAGAACAGCAAGTACTATTCTAGTTTTCAGGGTTTTGAAATATATCTCTAGGATCCCCGTATTGACAGGAGTTTGCAACATGTTTTGTTTGCACAGTAATTACAAATTGCACATCCACATACACTGTGATACTTGATTCAGTCTAAGTATATATTATTTTCAATTTAATCTCAGACAAAAAGAAGTTTCAACCAGAGAGCCAGGTCTATTCCCATACACTTAATTGTTTATAAATTTAAAATAATTTATGATTATTAGACAATTAGTTGTAAAATTGATTTGATTTTCACATACCAAAAGAAGACATAAAACGCATAACAGATACCAAGACGAAATTTATAATGAAGCAAGACCAGTATTTTGATGTACAATAAAGCTATTATTTTTCAATTGACCAGCAGAACTTTTTTTCTGGATAAGTCGAATGCTAAAATTTCAATGCAGTTAAATTATTTATTCATGGAATCCAAATTAAGAAAGCACTTTGAAAAATATTTAGTTTTCATTGAATTAAATGGACTATTAAAATTTGCCAATGTATTTATGAAAGCAACATAAGTATCATTTATCTGTAATTAACATGGGTGATTTTACATATTACTCCTTGCCTCTTGATGAAAAATAATATTGGATATAAATCAATAAACTCATCAAGCCTGATATTTGCTATGGAATGAGCACAAATGAGACAACTATACTTGCTGAATGACTCATAACATATTAAAAATAAGAATAGCATACAAAATTTATTAATTTTCATTCAATTTCAAGAATGAATGTATAACTTTTTAACTCAGTCAAATAAGTTTATAATAAAATATAAAAGTAGAATGAAATATTATTTCCAATAAGACGTTAAATAAATAAATAAATAAATATATATATATATCAGAAAGTTAGGAAGACATTTCCAGTGATTGACTAGCCGATGACTGCACATCACTGCTGATCACTGGAAATGTCTTCCTAACTTTCTGATGAAGGGGGCGGTGCCTCCGAAAATTCAAGTTCTCTAAACCTCACAAGGTGTCTACCATCTATGAACCTCAGGTAAGTCATCTTCTTTCTATCTCTCTGTCCTTTCCCCATTAATCGTTTTAATAAACATGACAATGTCATTTCCTGACTCATAATATATATATATATATATTTATTTATGTATTTATTTATAAAAATTTTAATGCCATAAAGGAATGATAACTGAAACAAATTTATTTTGAGTATGAGTATTACTACTTTTGGCATACAAGAGTGATAAACATTTCAATGAAGAAACAAACATCCATCAGCTGCTAGCACTAAATCAAAGAGATATTATATCCCTTCATGTGAAATGGCCTACGAGACTGCTTTTATGCATTCTGTAGCCGTTAGAGGTTGAAGAACAACTTAGCAGCCAGCTATATAACTTAAACATGATTAATGGGTGGTAAAAGACAATGTAAAGGTGCATCAAAGTGTGGTCATTCGTGGAATGTTGTCAAGCATTCTTTTGCTAGAATAAAGTTGTAATTATTCTAAAGCAAGTGCATAACTTCTACTTCCCTTTCCTTGGGATCTTTGCCTAAAATACATTAACAATATCATATTGTGTCATCATTTCTAATGAGTGTACACACTGATTACTCTGAAATTAATAAGCAACTAATCAAAATATAGCATGTGCACTTACCTTCCAAGAGTTTTTATCAGGGTCATAAGTCATAGCACTCCGTAGAATCAACATTTCTGTACAACCACCTTTCAGCAGTGCAACTTGATCTTCTTGACACATATTTTTAAATGCATTAATTTTCTTAGATGTCTTAATAAGTCTGCGAATTGCAATAGCTGTGAGATTAATGACATCTAAAAGAACTGGTGATTCATCATTATTTGACTAAAAACAAAAACAAAACAATATAAATATTAAGTTTATATTTAAGTGGATTTTCTTTTATACCAATAGTAACTAAACAAACCTTAAATCTGCAATCATCCCCAACTAGTTCAGATATATCATCATCCAAAGGTTCATGCAATGATTTGTTAGCAACAATAAGCTCATTAAGTTTTGCTCTTTCTGCATCATTCAGTTCACGAGAATTATGATGGGATTTTGCTAATGAACTATATGCTTCAAATTCTAGTTTAATAGCTTCACTTAAAATAGACTCTATAGAATTGGGAGCTATTGGTATTCTGTAAACAATTAAAAAACATTTCAGAAACAGTTTCATGCCAGAATTTAATAAAACATGGAAATGTAAAACATTTTATAAGTGATGGTAATTGTAAAATAAACTTGATAAATTTTTGAATAAATACTTGTTCCTAAATTAATAACAGTAATAGTCCCCAATAAATAACAAAAACTGAATGGAGAATAGAAAATACTTAAAGCACATTTAAGAAAATTGTACATATTCATATTTCTATAAAATGGGTGAATAATTGAAGTTACTGTACGAATACCTTAATACATCAATTTAAGTTACAAATAGATATATGGTAATTATATTGGCAGCACTTTTATTCTTTCTAATGATGAACTCATTATTTATAAAAGGTTAAATCTATTTTAAAACATAACAAAAAGTATGTGTAAGAAATGACTCTCATTTAATATCTAGTATTTAATTTGACAATCTGTTAAAGACTAACTGTTAATCATGAAGAAAACTTCAACCACAATGCAATGGCAATCACATGAAGGAATATCATCCTATCAATGTCTACAAAAACCATACTTTCATTGAAATTAGAAAAATAAAAAATAATTAATGTTGAAAAGCATTAAATATATCAAGAGACTTCATAACAAACATATCTGAATAATTCATATTCTGCTACAATCAACACAATTCATAAAACGCCTCATATATTCAGAATCAGGGACAGATTTTCATAGCACAATAATAACAAAAGCAACAAGTTGCATACCTTTGAACATCCTGAAGAATCTCCTTTGCAGCATCCGAAACGGAGGATGTACCATGCCCTGAATCTGATGCAAAGCCATACTGCTTTTTCCTCCTCCAATCATGGTTATCATAAGAAAGTGATTCTTCTTGATTAGAAACACCTGATGATGTACTATGAGCAGGTGAAGTAATTTGAGAATAAGATGAATTATAGTCTTCTGCCTTTTGATTGTTAATTAGTGATGATAACAAAGGAGTTTCTCGATTTTTTGCCAAGTTTTTTAAGAAAGATTTTTCTAAATCTGATCTTGACATTGAATTGACAATGTTACTTGCATTAATGTTGGATTTTTGATCACATAACATTTCCAGAGTTTTGGAACCAGCAACTGCAGCACTGTCAGGTGGAGATGATGGACTAGGCAAACTAGCAGCAGATGCAGGAGATGGCGAAGATTCTATACCGTTACCTTGTCCTTTGTGATGTCTATCAGTACTCTGTATACACACTTTATTTGGGGGTGGACTTGCTTCTAAACCTCCTTCCCTAGACACTTGAGAATTTTCTGAGGATAAAAGTGAAACAGCTCGAACTGTTTGCTCAGATTCTTCATTTGGTTCTGATTTTAGTTGAGCATTTAAGGGCCTTTTTCTAGCTCTATTTTCCTCAATTTTCTGCCTTTTCATCTCCTTCACTTCTTCGGACATAATATAATCTTTTCTCATACCAATAGCTAAGCATTTCATTAGCCTGCATCTTTGACAGAATCGACGTGTCAGAATAGCTATGTCACAATTTTCATTAAATGGACATCGGAACTCCTGGAAAAACACACTTTAAATAGTAATACTTTTTTTATACTTTTTATAAACAGTAGCTTTTTTCTTCAGTAAGAAAAGTCAATAAACAATATGGTTGGTTTATTAAATATGAAATTCAAGAATACCAAATCTGACAACCAATTCATAAGGGAGTACAAAAATTGAAGTCAAACTATACATAGCCTTGAAATAAAAACAACAATTTGTTTCTTAGGCTGAATTAGTTACTATAAACAGCATCAAGGAACTTTATATACATCATCGTAGCAGTGTTTTAAATTAAATATGCCCTACCATTTTTTTGTTATACCAATGGGGCTGAAGCAACTAATAAAACATATGACAGAGCACATATTATATTGTGAAATATGATTATCCTTTAGTGACAAGGCAGAAAAAGAGATTGAACAATCATTTAAATTTATTTCACTTACAATATATCACAAGACAACAGATATAAATATTTAATTTAACAATGTTCAATATCATCATATGAACCTGATAAATATTACTAAACAATAAAATGTTTACCTTGTTTTTCAGGGCATTTCTCCTGAAGAAAGCTTTGCAGGACTCGCAAGTCACAGCTCCAAAATTGTATCCTAAGGCTCGATCTCCACATACACCACATATTTTAGTGTCAGATTTTTGCCCTAAGTTAACATTAACAGATGTTTTAGCTTCTGCAGCCATAGATGTTGGTCATTCATAGAACAGGCCACACACAAATTAAAACTTCACTACAGAACTTCATGTCAAACCATTTTCATGCATCTTAGCACTGACAGCTACCAAGTCACAGCCAAAATTGTGTGATACAACGTTCAGCACATTTAAATCATATACTAGTTTCACAATTTTATCACACGTTCAAAACCACTTTAACAAAAAGTTTAATTCATTTCACTCATTCTGTTGTTTAATGGTTGACGTATACTACTATCGATCTGAAGTTACTTAATTTGACGCATAATTATAAAGTGAGATATTAAACTATGAAAACACTAGATTATATCAGCTAACACACTCCTTTACATTTAGTATATTCTATAATTAAATCGGAGAGCTAGCCATTTCATGATAGCCATATCACCACTGTTGCCAACATACGAACTTTTTATTGTCAAAACACTGGTTGTTTATTATAGACAAAATCAATCGTAAAGTTCGTTAAATCAATTTATTTATCTAAACAGTTACAGGTGCTTTGAGACTGTGAAAGACAAACGACGGATAAACCACTCAGAACTTCATTTCATTCTTCATGTACCAGTCAATTTGCGCTGTTGGCACTGGAACGGGAGCTGAAATCATATGATTCATGATTTTAATGACATAATTCTTGCGCTCACGCATTATCGCGTAGAAACTTAATAGAAATGATATTCCTATGTGACATACACTGTATTACACTTTAATAAAGTTTTCAAAAGTTTATTCTGCTTTGTATCTTACGAGCTGACGTATTAATGTCAGTTATGTTATGTGCTCACAAAACTCTCGCTTTTCATATTTGTTTGGTGGTTAAGGGTTCAAAGGTCCAAGGTTTTTTTTTATGAAAGCTCTGAAAGTGTTATACATTGCAAGCAATCTGACCAAAATGGAACCTAATGAATGCTTAATTTTCGTGAGATTTATATATCAATTAATATCAGAAAGAAAGTGAAAAAGAATCAAGGATACAAATTTTGCACCGATTTTTCAAGTCAGGGGGCAACGAAGACGAAAAGTACATCAGAATTGTCGTCAACTAACGATTCAACATACCATCTTCCATTGGAACAACCTCGAAAGTTGAGGGCTGAAATCATTACTCCATACTTAAGATTGGACCTCGGCAACAACTCCAAGGCAATATTCAACCCCATAATATTCATGGTCGGAGCTCATCTGTATAGAACTTAAGAAAATCTTATTATAAGTTAAAAATTAATGAATAGTTACAGTATATTCTAATATTAATAAAGCAACCTATGTAAAATCTCTGACTCGTTCCACATCCTTGAAGCTTGTGCTTCTCTATAGGATTTATGGAATATGATTTTATACATACATACATATACTCAATTATATTTCAAATAATCAGACTTTGTAACAACTAATCTTTGTAATATCGGCCGCTAATAACAGTTCCCTTATTGATGCAACCTAAAATAATAATACACTAGTGATTGCTGCTACTTCCATCAGTATAATACACTTGTTTCATTAATCAGCCAGAGAGTTCCATAATGATTAGGGAAATTCATTCAACTTCTGCTGATATTTATATCGCATCCTACTCTTTTCTGAAATCAATTTTTAAACTATTGTATCAGTTCTAATGAATGGCGTGAGCAAATTATATTTGATCAAGTCAAAGTCAAGTGCACATAATACTGTATATTTCTTACTCTACTGTTTATTTGTGTAAAGCATTGGTTATACAATCGAAATTCCCATAAGCGGACACTACTGCGGAATGGGAATTTGTCAGCTTATTAGAAGGCTACATCATTCAGCATGCATACCAATGCATACATACAATACCAAAGTAAGTATGGTCGATAAGTTCAATTTTGGCGTTTTCATCTATGTAGGCCTAGGTTTCTCCATAAGGAAAATTCTGTTTCCGAAAAAAGTTCAATTCAGTCTGTTTCTTTATATTGTTTATGGCAAAAGTCACTGAATTGCCTATAAAACGTTAATTGTCTTCAAAAGTTCGTTTTAAGAGTTGCAGGTGTTGACCTGGGAGACAAGATGACGAAAAATACACTTTCTGCAGTTCACTTTAAAGTATTTGATTACGCCCTAGTAGTGATTGGCACATTGCTGACGTATTTGGTGGTACAAAAATGATTTTCACATTAGAAAATTTTATTTTTGGGTAAGAGGCAGACAGCGATTTCCATAAACAAAATAACTTTTCTACCTTGTCGCAAAATTTGACTATTAAAGTCTTGATCCAGTCAGTCATATCACTCGTCAGCCATGTTTTCTTATTATTCTATGCCTATAAATAGCGGAGGTTCAAAATCGCCTTCCGTGTTTATACTCAACATAATTGTCAACCTTCCTTTCGACGTTTCACCTGCTTTGCATGTTTCGCTTTTTAAAGCCATCGTTTTGTTTGGCAGAGTTCTAAAAAATAGTTTTCGTGTATTCTTCACAAAGATCCGCCATTTTCGTTGTCCATTCTGGCACAACGTTAGTGACCACAGTCGCCGCTTCGCCACTTAACGCCTTACACACAATGCCGTGTATCAATTTAAATTTGTGCAGCCAACTGTCACTTGGCCTTGAAGTCAACATTGCCTAATTCTTTAACCATTTTCCTTATTAAAGGGCCTGAAATAGGTAGGCAAATCACTCGTCAATAGCTTAAAAGTGATTTCTTCCATCCGTCGTTCCCGATTTCTATCCACTCTTTTAAAAGTTTTTCTTTATTTTTAAAGTTTCAGCGACTTTTGTCTTCCCCATTTTGAATCTTAAAGCAAGATCTCGGACACTGACTTCCTCTGTCTCATAGATTTTAATTTACTACATCCTTTCTTTAATAGAAAGAATTTTTTTTCGCACTCATCTCCGTGAATAGTTTCAACCTGACACACATGTAACTCACTACGATTTAAAATACGGCTGTCTGAGAACTGAGAAGAGTTCGATAAAGTAATTCGGGATTGGGACATTCCAACTCATCTACCTCAAAGTGAACAAGTAGGGGCATAGCCATGTGTGAATACTGAATTGTTTTCGACTCTCTGCCCGGTTATTAGAGACATTATTATCGAAAATCCTGTACAAATAGTGTCCGGTTATTAGAAGTACTTTTCTTAGTAAAGTATATGGAATAATGTAGGTGAAAATAAAATTGTCCGTATATGAGAGATATCTGGTTATTAGAAGTGTCCGTTTTGGGAAGTTCGACTGTACTTACCAAATTGCTAAATTCATGTGGAGCATTTGCCAGCAAACATATTTTACAACGCAGATTTGTAAACAAAGAAGATTGATTTTCGTACCATTTCTAAACTCATTAACAAATGCAAACTGGTGAACAATTAATCGTAAGGACGGGAAGTACGAGTCTTTCTGGGAGTCTTCCGGCCCGTGGGAACAGGAGCGCACACTTTAGAGTTGTTACATCATTGAAGATAATACTGTCAAGATCAAGGTTACAGATGCTTTTACACACGTGGCTTCCTGATACGCACCGAAAAAAAAACACGTGAATTCTGCCTCACAATTACGCCGATTACATATTTGTTACATTTTTAAAGAAAACGAAGCATCCATATAACGTTTAAATTATTGGAAATTATTTATGTTCTGAAATTCTGAGAACAGATTTTGTACTATAAAATATTTGATTGTCTTTCAGCATTTGTAAATTGAGAAGCGAAACGTTTATTTTACAGCGAGGCTACACTTCGGATAGCACGTTTCAACAAACGTATTTCAGACTATCTATGCACCCGACTTCGTTCGCGCGGAACTTCAACAAATAGCTCTTTTTATTTTTCCCTAAAAACGAAACAACAGGTACAGTATTATGATAAAGTTGAATTCATTGAATATATAAAAAGTACGGTATCACTTCCTTATGAACGCTTCAGGGACACATAACTCGCAGTTGGTTTTCAACAGGTCCCGCTTTCACACGTTTCGAAGCCAATTCGATACAACATGATTTGCCTGTGGGAGTCTTCTCCTCAGAGTGACTGAGGGGATCATCTGACTATGTCGGGAATGCCTCGTACTCTCTCTGGGTTTTTTGTCTTTGAAACGTTCTCGCATGCCGAGGCACCTTTACCTATTTTAGGACGTATATGAACTGGGGTTGAGACCTTGGGCATAAGCCAAGAGTTGTCCGCTGATCAGTCGGCCAACTGCCTCCTAAAACTGGTTGAGACACGGAGAAGGAAATGCTGCGACCCCACAGCAAACTCGTCTCCCGTCATTCGGAAAGGTGAGAGAATAGTACCCAATGCCCGACATACCTGATGCAGGTTTTCTAGGGTTTTCCCTGCATCCCTTTAGGTAGAATCTTTAAACTGTAGCCCAGGCGCCCTAGTCAACTCTTGGCTACATTGCTCTACCTTCCACATTCGCCCTTTTCAATTTCTTTCTTATGCTGTTAAGGGGAGTTGCCTGTTCACCCTCATGTATCCTGGTAGCCAAAATTTTTTTTTTAAATATATAAAATTCAATACAATCTTCCAGACAGACAGAAACTTCAATTATATACACATGAATGCAAGCAGAGATTAAATATTTTAGAGACCTTGCTAGTAAAAACGGGGGGCAAATAGGGAAGTATTACTCCAAACTTTCCTGAAAAAACCGATCTTACCCACACGTCATCCAAAAAATAACACTAAAATAAAACTACTCTATCCACTCCTTAACAGAAACGCACCAGTTTCCATCTCCACCAAAAGACTCATTTACTTATTTGTAATCCACCCCACGCATGCTCCATTTGGGGATCAACTGTCAACTCCAATTCGAATAAAATTCAAACAAAACAAAACAGAATCCTTAGAATCATTTCCACCTCCCTGTGATACCTTCGAGACTTGGTAATTCACAATGACATCCAAACTCCACTGATCTCCACCACAATAAAATCATGCATATCTTCCTTCATCAAAAGCTCAATCAATCACTCCAATGACACCGTAGCCCTCTTCCACAGCACTCTTCCTCCACACAACTGCAGACTCAAAAACGAAAACTACTAATCGACTACATCCTTCTACTCTCTCACTCCGGTATAACCTAACAACAATTTCTCTCACAGTTAGCTGGCATCTCATTCTCCCCTTTCCAAATAACTATTCCTTTGTTTCTCTTCATCTGATTCCCACTACTACCCTAAACTCTATCAATATTCATCACCAAACACTAAGTCAATCAAATATTATTAACTGCAATAACATAATTATGTTCATAGCTCTGTCGTTTCTCTCGCTTTTAAATTGATTGTCATGGACTTAACAATTTATTCAAGTAATCATGTACATTATTTATAGAGCGAATAAATATCTATATACCTTGTAATAACAACTGTACTATCTTCGCATATTGTTTTCGCAATAAAAATATATATTAGAATATAATGATTCACGGAGTTGTGCAGAACTTGAAAATTAATTTAATTTAATATTTTGCTCTTATCTGTATGTAGTGTATGGCTGCAACTGAAAATTTGAAATACATTTTTAATCAATGTTTCCGTTGTCGTGGTCAAATAGTTATGGATGGCTCGGGGTTGGGAATCCCTGCCTATACTGTAGAACACGCTGGTTATCAACCAGTCTTAACCTTCAGATGATATTCATCTTAAATGGATATTTTATTTGGATTATAGTATGGAATTAGAGACCGATTCTCTTAAATTATTCATTTCCCTTATTTATATTTTGTGTCATGTCCAATAACTGGTTCTGAAAATGTGGCTACCGATTTAATCTGTAGCGCAGTAGAACCCGCGCCCATTTTTTTTATTATTTACGGAAACGTTTTACAAGGAAATTATCGACGCTTGTGGCGCGCCATCAACAATACCTTCCTGTCGGCAAGTCTCAAAAGAAGCCGACAACAGAGGAGTAACTTCATGTTACAATACTTTATACCGAAATTTTGAAAAACAATGACAGCTCTTAGGACATTGTGTTTTTAGAGAGCGGGTTGGACGAGTAAGGAGGGTGTGCATCCCTGTGTTATGAGCAGAGCAAATTGTGAAATAAGTAAATTTTGAGTTAAGCGTGATACAAGGTGATGGCGAGAGGATATTGAAGGAGAGTGGTGGACAGATTTCTGGTGATACAAGGAGGTGGAGAGAGGAGATTGGCAGCAGAGAAGTTACGGTGAGAGGTGGCAGCGGAGAAGTGGACCATTCTTTGATCAGTCCAGGAATCAGGGGAGGAGGGTCTTAACAACTCAGGTTCGTCAACAAACAAAAAACTCTGCTACACGTGGTCACCCAAACCATTAATACCCTGAGATCTTTAATACAATCCCATTTTAATTAATTATTTTTGTACATAATATATATATGCACGACCCATATTAAAATTATTATGTTTACAATTAATAAATGTATATATATATATATATATATATATTTAAACCCAATTATTAATTTCATTAATTAATATTCCCCCAATTCATTTACAAATCTTACCTTCGGCTGCTCCTTTCCAAAACAAATATTTTCTTCTTTCTTCCAACTCTTCGAAAAACCTCTCTGTACAGTAAAATCCTTCCTTTTTTATTCTCGTTCAATAACGTCAGGTAGCAAGCAGCAAAGTTTTATTTCCCGTATCTATTGGCGAATATTTACAGCTACTGTATTATCTCCGGCAAATGTTCAACCACAAGAGATAGCATGTAAACACACACTGCTCTAAGTTGGTCAAATACTGCTATTGGTACGCTTTCCAAAAGGCGACAAATAATGCAGGATTCCTTGTTAATTCAAGAATAGACTGGACTCTTGTTACGAGGATTATATTCAAGTTGTACTGCATGCATGTGTTCACTATAAGTTTAAAGCTGTTCTTTCCTCTTCAGCGTATCTTCTGTTACACTATAATGTTGACTGATGTTTGATCAGGCACACATCTGATGATACCAACCAACTGTTGAAAATAAGGAAAACCTATGAGGAACAAAATAAAAATGATAGAGGGCCCAACCACTAGCTAATCTTGAGGTATTTTCCTCAATGGTAATACATTTATTTACAGTTCTCCTAAAAATAGTATAATATTTATTATCTCTCCTCTAACTCGCGATATTCCTGTCGCAACACACTCTGAAACACACGATCCTCGTGTGCGTAAATACATACTTAAGTATATTAAATAAAAGGTTGCGTAAGTAAATTGAGACAGGCTGAATGAAGAAACTAGAATGTCAAATAGCAATAAGTAGAGTAGACTCTGGATTATCCAAGCAAGACGGCTGAATCGCAGCAATGTAACAATGACCGACCGCTCGAGACCAAACTCGGGCACCTGTCAATAAGTTGTTGAGTTTTTGTGTCAGAAACTGCGGAATTGTTTTCTCATATCACTGAGACTGGTCCTTCGATAATTTAAATAAAATAATACGACAGAAAAAGAAGTGTGTAGTTTTAACAATTTAACAATTACTCGAGTATTATTAAGAAGCTTGCCTAAGGAGAAGTCTACAAGTTTCTACTATACCAGTTTTAATTTCAGGAAGTGAAATTGTAGATCTGTCCGTTTAACAGTTTCTAGAATATTTAAAACGTATTTAAATGCTTTGTTTTTTATTTGGGTCCTAATGGGATGTCTTGCTGCCAAATTATGATATATTCTTAAATCGCTTAGACGCGGTCGTTTTGTGCAACCGTTGAGATGCATCGGGTAATTATCTTTGCTTGCTGCACGTTTTTCATTTTCGATATTTCGAGGTCACTTCGCGTCTTTAGTTCTTAAAAGTTACTTTATCATTTCGTTAGGGCGACAGGTTGCATGAGGGTGATCCAATAAATGGAAACTCCTCTTTAATAGCATAGGATACGGAAGGAAGAGAAAGGTAGCCAAGGTTTCTCTCCCGAGGAACGATTGGGGCTTACCTCCTTCTCTCTCCACCTCACCCTCTCATCCTCCCTCTCCCCGTATCTCCTTCTCACTCCCACTCTCCCTTTCCTAATTTGGATAGAAGAACCCAGGACCAGCTCTTAATAACTTGTCGCTCTGACAATGTTGCGAGAAGAGAGAACAATTTGGAGGAATTTGACCAAGAGAAGGGATAGATTAATAGGCCTCGTTTTGAGAGATGAGGGTCTTGTAAAATTAGCTTTAGAGGGAAGTGTGTGGGGAAGTAGAGGGAGGCAAGGTTGGAATATGCTAAGAAGATTGGGGAGGATGTAGGACGTGGTAGCTATGTAGAAATTAAAATGCTTGCGCAGAATAGGTTAGAATGGAGGGTTGCATCAGTTCAGTCTAGGGACTGAACATAGACTCACCAAAATTGTACTGAAAAACTTTTTTACATCCCAATTATAGGACCTCCATAGAAAACCTTATTTGTTGGAGCGACCGCGTAGAGCTGAGGTCCTGGCATCGAGTCCCGGTCCAGTCGACATTTTTAAATACTACTAACTGTGCCCACGACTTCGTTCGAGTGGAAATAGTTCTTTTTATTTCACTCTGAAAACGAAACAACAGTTATAGAGTTCTGACAAGGTTTAATTAATTAAATATATAAAAAATACTATATCATTTATTTATGATCGCTTCAGGGCAAACTTTATAAATCGCAGTTGATTTTGAACATGTCCCGCTATCACACGTTTCGGAGCCAATAAATATGAGCAATTACTGAATATTAAAATTTACCTGACGCGACAAATAAAACCAATGTACGTGTACAACGAATCGACGATTCAAAGAAGTTTATTATTTCTCAGGGAGTTAGCTCTCTGCCAACAATAGGTTAATTACGGCGCGAATCCTACTGCAACAACAGATGAAGTGAGAGTATTCCCCCTCCCCATCTATCTCTCTCTATCTCATGCTGCCAAAAATACGGTTATAATAACTCTGTAAGTAGAATGAATATTATGGGGACGCCTAAAAGGCCTTATAACTCGCAGTTGGTCTTCACGCCACCTTTCGCTCGAAAATTCAATGGGTTTATAAATACATTAATATCTTCTGAACTGTGCAATATATCTAAATGAAACGTAGACGAAAATTAAAGTTAAAATTACTGCTCAATGCTTGAAATATTCATTGAAATCTGTTAATTCATCTCGGAGGATAAACAGATCAAGAGTATAGCAAACCCGCATTCACTTTTTGGAGATTTAGATGCACGTGTGCCAAGAAACCTTTCCCGTAAAATGTTTTATATTATATTTTATTAATATCTTCTGCTGCTATAGGATAATGCTGAAAATCATATGTGTGGATAGAGTAACTAACGAGGACGTTATATGCAGAATAGTGGAAGAGCGAACATTATGAAAGACGTTGACCAAGAGAAGGAATAGATTAATAGGCCACATTTTGAGACATGAGTGTCTTGTAAAATTAGCATTAGAGGGAAGGGTGTGGGGTAAGAACAGAAGAGGGATGCCAAGGATGGAAGACGTTAAGCAAATTAGAGAGAATGTGTTAGTATGCGGAAATAAAGATAGGTTAGCATGTAGGGTTCTATCAGACCAGTCATTGGACTGAATACCACAACACAACACTATCTGCGCAATATATCGAAATGAAACGCACTAATATAAAGGTAAATCTCCTGTTTTTAATCCCTTATATTTTAATTGAAATCTTTGAGTCGTTTTGGAGTCTATTCGAGACAAACATACACACAGTCAGACAAGCAGGCAGCCGGACAGTTCAATTTTATATATTGATACAGATTTCAGTTTAACAGCTTTACACATGAGCTAAATTAATATCATTTCTTGTATTCTTAATCGTAGAATACTATAATTATGTATTATAGACTTATGAAAAATGTAAATCAAATTAATAACATAAATTTAACGACTAACATCAGGAGTTGACCACTACAGTTTTCAAATACAGACAATTTAAATATAAAAATATTTTTAAATATTTCAAAAATATTATTAAATATTTTTAAATATTTGAAACAAAAACAGCAATAGTTTTTGTTATCAGTGATGTTAAGGAAAAAGAATGTAATATTCAATTCTAAAAGGCAGATAACCTATAGCAGGTAGACAAATGCTGTCGATTTTCCTAGTATATCTACATAAATTTGTGAATTTAAATATGATATTGTTCAATCTTTATATCTCTTTTAACAAAAAACCGTTTTTTTACTTGAGGTATATTTCATTTTTAAATTAAAATGTATCAAAGTAGGAAAATGTACTGAAACGTCGTTGCTTAAAATATTTTATAAATGCGCGTTTAATTTATCTTATTGATAAATAATCAGACGTAATGAATATTAAATCAAATTGACTTTTTAAAATTATACTTGATGTTGCGAAATATTACTCCATTTGACGCCAATAGTAATTCTAATAAAGAACACTTTATACTGATACATTATTTGTTACTATGAATTTTCTGTAGGGAAACATTTATGTGCTCTACCTATAATGGCTTATTATTCCTTAAATCATATTATTTTTAATATATAACTGTAGGTCGCGCAATATTTTAAAATTGTGTTTTTAATATATTGTTTTGCTTTTCTTTGGTTACCAGGCTACATGAGGGTGATCTGAATTTTTTATTTTATCATCAAACTACCAGCGGACGAATGCTCATTTGTAGTAATAGTGCTACAAATACAATAAAATGACAATAAGATTCTTGTGTTACATTTTAAGCGGATAAAATTTTGTTTTCCTGAGACAAAACTGACGTGACATTGAAATCTATCTTAGCCCAGTCATTAGCAATCATCTGGCCTTTATTCGCTTGTTACCTTAAAATGAGTTGACTTTACAGGGAAAGGAACGCAAACTAAAGACGTATAATACTTTATTGCAGATTCATCAAACGCTAATTTAATAGACTTAATAAGAAAATAATTAGTCAACGATGGAAGAGAGCGAAGTCGATTATATTTACGTGAAACCTAGTGACCCCAATCCTTTAAAGATACACGCAATCGCATTGCTGTGCCACGAGGTAAGCAAATATTCGTTTCGTGTCACAGACGTGTCGACATATGCGTGTCAGCAGTCTTCTACTTTGCAAAAGTGCACATTAACGAAGACGCATTCCGGTGCAATGAAATTTCAACAAACTACTCTGCAGTGTACAAAGGCGATTTACCTCGGTTTAAACATCTGAGAAATGCACAATAAATAATATATTACACCTAAGAGTAACTGTGGAGTGCTTTTTAATCATACAATTAATTTATAATTCGAATTTAAAAAATATATACTACATGGATGTGCCTCTCTGTTAGTTGTCAACGATTCCTCTGACTGTCCGAAAGTAAATTGGGTTTAAGGTCTGAGGTTTTGCAAACCGATTTCATCTTCCATGCACACAATTCATTCCTGAAAAAAAAGAAGGAATTGAATAAATGAATCAATTTATTGATAATGCAATTGAGTAACACTCGGTGGCAGAAAAAAAGAAGAAGCTAATATACGGAATCTGAATAGTTACAAATAATAATAATATAAAAAACATAGTAAATCGTAAATTACATCTTAAAGATAAAATTAAAGTACCCATTGTATAGATGTTATTTCGTCGCACTACACTTGCACTTCACGATCACTTACACGTCCTAATTCTTCCCATAAAAACTTTGCTATTGGGAGGAAATGTTTCAAAAACTTCTGCAGGTAAATTGTTACAATCCCTTATAGTCCGGAATTGCGATGGAAACAGTGTGGAGGAGTTTAATAACTCTCATCAACCGACTCACACTTCCTAATATACGTGTAATACCTTCCATAATTGGCATATTTACAAATAAAAATTAAAAAGGTATTCAATTATTATCGACAATAAAAAAAATAGAATAAACCTCATCAAAGAGGGTATGTTACGTATTTCTCTATTGGTTAATTAGTTATGAATCACTGCGAAGTTACTCGAAAATCAGCAATATATAAGAATAAGATATATTTAACGACCCATTCGCATACATTTTTTATATAGAAAATATTAATAAAATTTTTAAATAAGTAAATTGCTTAGTAAGTCAGAAATAAAATAATAATTTAGCAGTCTCAACTTAACATTCCTTTTATTTAAAAAATCTTCCCAAGGTTCAATACTAAATTAATATCTTTAATTTAACAATTTATATTGTTAACGCGTCTGAAAACAAGTCATAGTCGTGATACACTGAATATTTCGTATTAAATATAATTGTTCTTTTGACTATCTAGTCTGTTTAGTCATTCATTTTTTCAATATTAAGATTTTTTTATTTAAAAGCGCTATGTTTCCTTGGTTAATAGCTACGAATCAGAAGGCTGGTGCTGATAGATGCGAACAGCACAGGACAATTATTTTAGTATCACATGCGTGCAAAATATTAATGAAAATAGTATATGGGAGGGTGGAACGTCATAGAATGGGAGTTACAAGAAGATCAGTTTGGTTTTAGGAAGAATGTAGGGACAAGAGAGGCAATATTGACTCTGTGCCGAATTTTAGAAGACAGAATAAGAAGAAACAGGCCTACGTTCATGGTATTCATATACTCAGAAAAAGACTTTGATAATGTAAACTGAAACACACTTCTCAGGACTTTGTTGAAAACAGGAATAAAACGTCTAGAAAGAAGGAGGATGAAACAGAAGGCAGTCAGAAGTAATAACAATTGAAGGGCAAGGAAAGAAAGGAGAAATCAAGAAAGGAGTAAGACAAAGATCCAGGCTGTTGCCCATGCTCTGTAACTTATATATTCAGAACAGGTGATGAAGAAAGTGGTGGAGGAGGAGGATATTGTAAGTTACGGCCAATATTTACATCATATAAATACATTTCTGGGTCAATTAATTAGATAGTGTTGCCGCTAAATGAAAATAAAAATGAAACAGTCAAAGGGTGTTACGCGAGTCTTTGAGTTTGATTCTGACATTAAGAGTGCGATTTAAATTCCAGTTCGTCCCCTAACAGGGGGATGGGATGGGGTAAAAACTTATTCTTCGCGACACAAAAACAAACACTTCGATGAAAAGACCAGCCGTAGTTTGGAAGGGGAAGGAATTGACGGAAATATTTTAATATCCAATTAAGGCTAATAATTGAGTCGAATAAATATTTCTTGGACTCAATTTATTTTATAGTTTTTTTTGTTAACAGGCTACATGAGGGTGATCCTGAAACAGGCAACTCCCCTTTAATAGCATAGGAAGGGAATTGAAAAGGGGGGATGCGGAAGGTAGAGCAAGGTAGCCAAGGGTTAACTAGGGCCCCCGGGCTATGGTTTAAGGATCCTACCCGGTGTTTCACCTAAAGAGATGCAGGGAAAATCCTAGAAAACTTGCATCAGGTAGAACGGGCATGGGGTACTATTCTCTCGCCCTTCCGAATGACGGGAGAAGAGTTTTCTGTGGGGTCGCGGCATTCCCTTCTCCTTGTGTCCACGAGTCTTAGGAGGCAGTTGGCCGACTGATCCTATGAGATCAGCGGACAACTCTTGCCATATGCCTAAGGTCTTCGACCCAAGTACATATCCCTCCTAAAATAGGTGAAGGTGTCTCGGCATGTGCGAACTTTGATTTTAAAAAAACAGAATGTACGAGGCATTCCCGACATAATCAGGTGACTCTGGGAGGGAAGAGCCTACGACAAACTGTCACGGGCAATTTATCTCTTGAGGTGTAAATAAATTGAGCTTATTTACCAAGCTCCTTCATATGGATCATAGGTACTTTGGGAGTTTTCTCGCACGCGCTTCACACCAGAGTGACTGCGGGGCTCACCTGATTATCTCGGGAATGCATCGCACTCTCTCTGGGAGAGAAAGGTGCGGAAAGGAAGAACGGAATGCCGCGACCCCACAGAAAACTCGTCTCCCGTCATTCGGAAGGGCGAGAGAATAGTACCCAATGCCCGACCTACCTGATGCAGGGTTTTCCCTGCATCTCTTTAGGTGAAGCACCAGGTAGGATCCTTAAACCATAGCCCGGGGCCCTAGTTAACCCTTGGCTACCTGGCTCTACCTGCCGCATCCTCCATTTTCAATTCCCTTCCTATGCTATTAAAGGGGAGTTGCCTGTTTCAGGATGTCGGAATAAGAAACGCTGGTTTCAAATAGGCCATACTTTTCTATTCCAAGCTGTGTCGCGCAGATTATTTGTTCCATTTTTGGAAAATGTACCGATGTGACGTCTTAAAAATTATAATATTTTTCTAGTATAGAAGAACTAGGTTCGGTTAAAATACCTATATGTCGAAAAAAAGGTTTACAACTTGCATTATAATCAGCAGAAAGTAATGTCAAGTCTCACGCTTCTTTAGTTTGAATATTCGCAACGCATAGCCCACACTGCTAATCCGTAAAACATTGCCGAATGAAAATATGCGTCGTAAAGTATTTTTGCGGCATTAATATCGCTCCGCTCTCCTGGATTAATGCTCTTAGACTATAACAGTTTGATCTAGTTTTTTCGAAGGTTTAATGATATGTTAATTCAGCATCTATCTTCAAGCTCATAAATGTATGTTGTGATGAACTATCAACTGTAAAGACTGAATTTGTGTCTTTGCTTCATACTGTGAGCTTTGTGTTACTCTGTAAATATATTTTAGTGTTCGTACAGCTACACACGTATTCTGTTCAGCGATTTACTTATTCGGCTTATGTAATTATTTGTTGATATAGACTCTAAGCTTGGTCTGTAAATATTTAACTTCACTCTCAGTAATTGTGAGTGATGATAAGTATCAGTCCAAGATTTGTTGTTTACCCATTTATTAAAAGTCGAGACCTTTTGACTTATCAGTCATCATTCTACATCAATGACATAGTAAACGTTCCGGTTTCGTAATTACACGGAAGTATACATCAAAATACTGTAAAAATGACGATCTGTCGAGGTATAGGGGGAACAGGATAGCCGGAGCTGGGGTAGAACAGGAGTCCTGGAACATTGTAACTGGTCAAGGAAGAAGTCCCGCCAGCCAACTTGACCAAAATCTGACCCCACCTTGTGAACGAAATATTGTATATTGTCTTACATCTCTGAATTTACTATTTTTACAGCATTTCGACAGAAGGTAAGCTGCAAAAGTGCTCGCTTTTAACCATTTAATTGTATATATTCTTAAAGTAGATTATATAAGTTACGTATTAGTTTTAAATCTGCATGTATTAACGTTGGGTGGAAATGCTTAAACTAAAACATGTGTACGCAGCAGAACAGGATACTACTGTATAAGGAAAATTGTAATGTGTTCTTAAAAAGAAAAAGAAAAACTAACTGAATTTTCAAAAGTGAGGTACAGGATCCTGTATCCAATACGAATATACAGATAAAGAAAAGGAACGGCAAATACTATGAAGTTGCAAAAATGTCTTTGCGGAAGGAAAACTGATAAAGCGATGAACCGTACGCTAAATAAATATAAGAAACAAAGCACGACAGGTGAACGGGAACTGTGTAAGCTTCTTTTAAAAAATTCATCAAAAACCTACATTCGTTGTTTAAGTTATATTGATATTAGATTAATAAAATAAAAGAGTGAACTAACTTTTTATGCCTTTATGAAGTGATTTTTCTTTTTCCATAATTTTACCAATATTGTTAAACAAGTGCTCCGTTCCACACCGACTTCCCCTACATATAAATATGGGTTTTTAATTTTTGACTTGTAACTTACTATCTGATATGTTTTCACGTATTATGTTTTAAAGTCAGAACTTTGTACTAAATCATTGAAATGTATTATTTTAATTTTAACATTCGTTTATATAGGGTTTTTCAATAAGGGCGGGTCGATGTTTAATGTTTGAATGTAATAAAATAAGCTGTGTGAGAGGTATTAACGAAATTATGATCTCATTTGAAAGACACATTAATCCCCTTTAAAATAAAAAAATTGTCAATACAAATACACGAAGCTTGTCTTTTTCCACTTCTAAATTCACCCGCCCTTATTTAAAAATTCTATAGAACGATAATGACTGAAAATTCGAAAGCTCACGTCTTGTAAAAGCAGTAAATCTTGTACTCCTTTGCACTTAGAGTTACGTTCGTTATCAGAGTTCCATTGTAATTTAATTGTATTTAACGCTTTATATATGTATATGTATTCTTAGCTAAATTTGCATAGAAAAAGTTTGTGTTCCAGTTTAACACACAATAACTTCTAGCGATTTTATTTATTGTTTCCTATTTTCTGAATCGAGGACTGATAGATTTAATAATATCGAGTTTGGGAGGAATCCGTCTCGGTGTTTCAATGAATGGGAAACTCCAACAGCAGACTTGCTGGTTCGCACATTGCGTAAGTGGAACAGTGGAACCTCAGTCAGCAAAAATTTGCCAGGAGGAATCCGCACCTCGGTGTGACAGTCGTATCGTGCACACTGGACAGCAACCATATCCAGGTAACGTTGGGGGGCTCCAACACTACAAGGCGAAATGAACAAAACTAAACCACGTATACTATAATTTTTTTGCCAATGATTTGGTCAATCTGTGGATAAGCGTCAAGATAAACTTTTATCATTGTTATGGAGACATTGTAAATAAGAAACTTTACTCGACCTTGTTCTGAAACATTTTACTCTATGGAACAAGTTTCCGATTGGCTCTGAACTTCGGATAGGCTGCCAATTTTTAAGTATCTACGAAATAACATCCACAACATTTTTTTATGGAGGAATTTTGGTCCGATGGCAAGTTCAGTATTTAATCAGGGTACTGATTCCTCAATATCTGTTATAAGTCAATATTTGATAAAATATAGTTAATACACTATAAAAAGTGAACCTAGTTGCAGTCTTAAACATACTTCGGTCGTATCTCTTACGCTGCTGTTGCTACTCCAAAAAATAATCATTAAAATCACACAAATGAGAGATAGAAAATGGCGGAATACAGCACAAATTTCAAAGACAACGCTCAAAATCATGTTAATAATACGGATGGGTGGAGCGAACGATTGAGCTAGGACGACTAAATTTTGTCGCTAACAGCAGCATGTATGTATTACAAATGATTTGGTCCATCTGTGGATAAGCGTCAAGATAAACTTTTATCATTGTTATGGAGACATTGTAAATAAGAAACTTTACTCGACCTTATTCTGAAAAAATTTACTCTATGGAACAAGTTTCCGATTGACTCTGAACTTCGGATAGGCTGCCATTTTTTAAGTTTCTACAAAATTACATCCACAGCATTTTTTTTATGGAGGAATGTCGGTCCCATGGCAAATTCAGTATTTAATCAGGGTACTGATTCCTCAATATCTGTTATAAATTAATATTTGATAAAATATAGTTAATACACTATAAAAAGTGAACCTAGTTGCAATCTTAAACATACTTCGGTCGTATCTCTTACGCTGCTGTTGCTACTCCAAAAAATAATCATTGAAATCACACAAATGAGAGATAGAAAATGGCGGAATACCGCACAAATTTCAAAGACAACGCTCAAGATCATAAGTTAATAATACGGATGGGTGGAGCGAACGATTAAGCTTGGACGACTAAATTTTGTCGCTAACAGCAGCATTTATGTATTATGTAACAAATTATATAGATATTATTCTTGGGCTTTTTAAGGGTAATCTTTCAGTTTTAACACATATTCATTAATAATTTTCTGACATGCTTCCACTCAGTCTTTACTGCGGACCAGCAATGCGATAATTTAGTAATTAATTAGGCACATGTACGTTAACACATTAGTTTCTGTGAAGCGAATCCCCTTTGAGGATTACAACATCGGTGTTGTAACAAAGGATCGGATTCGAATCCTGGAAAATGCATGCTTGTGATATAGCCATATTAACGACGTGTTATTTTCATCATTTTTTCCAATTAGTGCAGATTGATGTGGGACAATATTGTAATAAGTTTGGACCCTATTAACGTGCATTACACATAAAGCTTTTGGATTTACCGGTGCAGCAACCACGTTTGTGGATGTGTGAAAGACATGTTGATAAAATGCAGTTCTCATTTTCTAACACGTATATATGTATGTATGTTTGGCATATAACAGATTTCGGGGAATCATTATCCTGATTAAATACAGAATTCGTCAACATTCCTCCCAAAGTAGTATTATTTGTAGATGGTCCATCACAAATTCCAGTCTAACCGTACTTTGTCTAATGATAATATCGAATGTATTTTCAGACGCGACGATTATTAAAAGTCAACTCCAATATTAATGAACAGAAATTAATTGAATTTTCTTAAAGTCAAAAGCCAAATGCATTAGTGTCTTTAGTTGCGAATTATTTACGTTTTAAGTCCGTATATATATCGTCAATAATGATTTTTAAAGGCATCGTATCGTTTCAAATATCATTCTTATATTTTTTCATTAATTTTTGAGTCAAAGGAATAATATTGAATTAATAATAAATAATAAATTTAAATGAAAGATGTTTTCGGCTCCTGTCGGCTCATTATGACGAACACGAATCACTTTAAATATTCATTGAAGTTACTATTGATTTTCGATAAGACAGTGACCTGCCATTTGGAATAAGGTAAGCTGTCGCCTGTAAATTGAACTTATTGTTGAAGGACCTTTACTTTGATTTTTTTATAATTATATTCTCAAGTAACATGTTCTTCTTTGCATGTTTCGTTTATAAAACAATATTATCTTATAAATTAAATTAAAGACTAACCTACCTTCACGTTTACAGGTGAATTATGTACACTATTTTAATTCTGTATTCATTATTTTAATATTGTATGTAAGGATCAATTATTGTACTAAACTGATAATCATTAAGATTAAATATTTTTATATGAATAAAACAAAATTAAATTGACCGTTTGTATGTTCCGTATACAAATAAACCGCGTGGAACAATTTAGACCAGAACAGGTTCATTCGTTGCAACCGGGAGACAAACACTTAGAGGAGCAGACGATAGTAAAATTTTTAGAAATGCAGAAAGTCTGATATTTACGTCGAATAAAATATTTTAGGGTCAATGCGATAGTGTTACTTACGTACTTATCTGTGTATTATTTCAACATCTTTCACGATAGGAGAGGAATACCATAAGGGGAGGTGGCTTGGAGTTTCATAAAAAATAAACGTAAACAAACGAGATTAGTGTCTATTCCGCGTTACAGAGGTCGCTGAATTTATTTATGACATTGTAATTCAGCCTCTAGGAGTGAGGCTGGAAGGGGAAAATTGTAAAACCTTAACACGTTACTTGCGACCCGGAAACAGAGACTGTGGGGGTAAGACACGCTTTCTATCCCTAAGGGCGGAGGCAAACGGGGGGGGGGGGAGTATGAATACAGGCAACAACGGCCAATAGATCTACTGAATAATTATATTTTAGGGTCGCAGACATGTTCCTCTTCCTTTCGTTTGCGTATAATATTAACCCCTTTCGGCAAGGAAGCCTTATTCGTGGCAGCGGAGGAGCGTTTAATGAAATTAACACTAAAAAGAAATAAGCGAGATTAGATCTATTCCGGGGTTATGGATGTCGTTGAATTTATTTATGTCATTCAACATACAAATTAAGTTACATTACAACTCCATAATGGGTTGTGGGGTTTTTATATAGATTTATGACGATTATTTATTATTGATAATATTTACGAATACCAGGTCCAAATTGTTATTTATTAATAATGGTTCTTTGGAGGAGAGTAAAAGTCAAATACATGAAATCAACAGAGACTCGTGTCCATTCCGAGGTAATAGGTTATTAATGTAGTAAATAATAAATGATATTTAATATAATTACTAATCTAGGGAAATTATTATATAGCTTTATTTGAATGAGTCAGTAACGAACGGGTGGCAGACAAAAATATCGACGTTTGTAATGGATCTAGCTCTATTTTATATTTGTTATCTAATTATTTATAAAACAAGAGTAACAAAATTTTTATGCATAAATATTAGCATCTCTTACCATATGCAAGTGTAATATGTTCTTTTGGCTCGTCCGCACAACAATAGTAATTGCTTTTATTCATTTTACGTATTTACTCCAAAAATACTTTTGGTAAGTAACAATTTGGAACTGGTGTCCGCAATCATTATCAATAATAAAACAAAAAAATTCTTCACAAAATCTATAAATCAATAGTTGACGCAATGAGTGTTCTGATCAACGTGTCCTAAAAATTCGGCGAAATTATTGAATTATGGACAGAAGATTATGACTATTAATTGTTGAAAGTACCTGTTTAAATAATGACTTATTTTTCCGGTAATAAAACATGATTTTATGAGGACGTTTTTTGGTTTTATCATTGATAATAATTAATTTATTTTTAGCCCGTTTTTACTTGGTAAAATATTCGATCTTGCCCAAAATTAATAGAAAAATCCTGTGGTTTAAATTAAATACTTAACATAATTCTTCCACTTCTCTAATTTCTTCGTAATCAGAAGCATTATCACGGTTTATTACAAAATCATGTAGTAAATGGGGGTTAATATTATTTTACGATGAATAAATTATTATAAAAATTTGAATAATATTAAATTTTACATTTATTTATTACAACATAGTTTTCTGACTTTAAAATTTACAATAAATAAAAAGACTATTTATTCATAAAAGCGACGTTTCATCTCTATTTTGAGACTTCCTCATGCTTACTACAAACAATATTACAATAAATTAAATATCAGTTCTAAGTTACAAATTTTTAATTTATATTTAAAAAACATGGATAAAAACTTAAATATTTACCTATACATGATATTTACTTCTTGACTCCCTCAGCTGAAAAGATTATTGAATTTACAAATTCTTCACATGTAATTTAATGCTGACTTTTTATCCGTCTTTTTATTTATTTATTACTATGTACACTAATAGGATGAATCTTAATTTTCTATAATAAACACTATATGCATTTACAAAATTTATACAAATTAAATTACTTACAACTAAGTACATGTGTTCTAACTAAAGTTAGAAAGGGTCTTCCCATAAAGCAGAATCTCTCATGCAAATCCTACTCGGAATTGGCAGTACGAGGAAATCGGCAAAGGTAACAAACAAATAGCGGGATTTACCGTGTCGTCTCAGCTTGCAAGAATTTGTTATTTAAATGACCGCGGCTCGGAGAATCTCCAATTTCTTATTGCTCCCTCTTAATACTCAACCTTCAACTACCCTTAAAGTTCCATCTTAACCTCAAATCATAATGTGCTTAAAATGATTAATAATAATAACGACCTCCTTAATGTCTCAAACTCCACCTCCCCAACTTCCCAAAATCCATTTTTCTTGGGTATTTAATAATTTTTCCCGCTTCCTTATTTCATATTCCGTCGGTGGCTCGATCCTGTCCAATAAAAATTCTTAATTGTCCTCCCTGGGAGAAGCCGTTTTCTCCCCTCTACCAACGTTTTTGAGGAAAAAAACAATCCCATGCCGCCCAATTTCACGATACTTCGGAATACTCCCAATCACGCCGTCGTGTCAGCCTTTTATTACCTAACCTTAAATTCCCTCAAGCTGCATACCTTTGATTCCGTACCGCCTAATTCCGCACGTAGTTGTGTATAACCAATATTTGCTTCCATTTTGGGTATAACAATACAGCTTTGCACATCAGTGCTAACAAAGCTATTCATATCTAGTATTCAATAAAGTTCCGTAGAGACTAGAAAAGGCCAGATTTTGAAGGCAACGTGTAATTCAGGAAAGCCACAGAATTCTTGGTATCGGTAGACAAAGTAAGACCTCAATAATACACATCATTTTTCATAAATTAAAATAGCTTCCTTAACATGCGTACGAAATTCTAACCGTGCTCAAAAACAGGAACTATCCTCCAAGAATTCATCAAGAGTCTAGAATTATTAATCAATTATGCAAAATATAGTTAATAAACACGCCTAACATTAAGTATAATTATAATAAATGCATTTTCATACATTATATTATAATTCTTAGACGTTCCTCACTAATAATAATGAATGTAAAAACACAACAGTAATCTTACTTCATGTTTGGTTTGGTATAGGAGTATAGAGAGATGGGATGCGCTCAAGTAGCGCTGCTGGTGGCGCTCCTAGTGGCGCAGGGCTGGGCAGAGGAAGTCGTGCTCTCCCTCAACACCAAGAAGGCGGTGCACTATCTCAGCGACAAGTTCCTTAGCATCACTCTGGACCCGGTCACCCTCATACAGGGTGACGAACTCGGGTAAGCATAAAAAATCCCGATACCAAAATTTACAATCATCCTCACAAAGAGGATTATGTAAAATACATTGCACGTTTAATACAATAACAATTTTATTTTAATCTCATTATCTTATATTCTTTAAGAGTGTACGCTACTGATCAACCCTAACCTCTTTTATTTCATGTAATGATAATCATAATGTAATAATAATAATGTTCTAAAGATGTTAAATAGGTAGGTGCCAGAGGTTTATTTAATCGACAAAACCATAGGTCAATCAGATTACGTCTCTAGTCTTCCAATTAAATGAATATCTGCGACTGTCGTGGGATGATGATCTAGTGATATAATATTGTAACTTCTTACTAACCTGTTTCCTTTCTATTGACAGTAACATATACTTATGACTACTTTTCCAATAGATGCTTACTTTTTGCACTCGTAAAGAAAATAATTGTGTGACGCAATCCTTGATGCTAACCTGTCTTGCGCAAGCCTTTTACATCTCCGAATAACTACAACATCCCTCATCCTCCCTAATTTGCTTAGCGTATTACATTTTAACCTCCCTTTTCTCTTTTTACCCCACACACTTCCCTCTAATGCTAATTTTTCAAGACTCTCACATCTTGAAGCGTAGCCTATTAATCTATCCCTTCTCTTAGTCAACGTCCCCCATATTGTTCTCTCTTCTCTTATTTTTCTTAGAACTTCCTCGTTAGTTATTCTATCCACCCATCTGATTTTCAGCATTCTCCTATAGCACCATATTTGAAAATCTTCTATTCTTTTCCTTTCTGCAACTCTTACCGTCCACGTTTTAAACGCATAAAACGCCACACTCCATACGAACATTTTTAGCAATTATTTCGTAATATTCACACTTACGGTACCCATATGTAAATTCCTCTTTTCTTGCGAAAGCCTTCCTTTTTTGTGCTATCCTTCACTTAATGCCAACTATACTTCTACCGTCCTTAGTTATTATGCTGTCCAAGTAGCAAAATAATTTAACTTCCTTCAAAATATCCCTTCCAAATCTAACACCCTTTGCTATTCCGCTGTTTCCCATACCACACTCCAAAACCTTGGTTTTCCCTCTATTTATCCTCATGTTGTACTCTTTCTCCAGGACCACGTTCATGCCATTTATTATGGTTCCAAGTCTTCTTCTGACTCCCCTAATACTATAACATCATCAGCAAAGCGTAGGGTGCTTATTTCTTCGCCTTGCAATATAATTCCTTTTCCATAATACGTTTTAACTTTCTTCATCGCCTGTTCTATATATAAGTTACAGAACATGGGTGGAAAATTGAAACATATATTTAAAATAATCTTATAACAATTTCAATACGTTAATTTAATTAAAAATCATATTTTTACCTAAATTATAAACTTACTTCAGCTATCTTATTCATCATGAAATCCCTTTTCTTGTCAGAAAAAAGATTACCAGGAAAAACGTCACAAACATTTTATAACAATCATTTGACTTCATTCTCGTTTCCTTAAATGGTAAATTGTGAGGCAATTAAAACTTTTGGAACTTCAAAACTATCGAGTTAATGATACGCAAATCGATGTTTTGTTAAAAGCTACATTGTTTTGGTAATTAAATATTGCAATGTCCGAGTTTGATGCAGTTCTTTAAAATAAGAGGAAGTGAATGAACTGTCTGTCGATGAATTACTTGTTAGTCACCTCGAAATTGTAGGAGCTATTGACTTACACAAACAATTATAATAGACGTTTATAACCAAAATGCGTTATGTGTGTTGCATTCAGGAAGGAGCGCTGAATTTTTGTGACGAGACGTGTATAGGTATATTAGAAGAGGCAAAAATGCTTCTCTTATAACGTATTTCTCACATTGGAGAGTTATTTCTATTATATTGCAATTATATTAAATAATTAATAAGTTTTGCTATTTTATTATAAATAGATAAAAAATTTAGCAATACTAGTGGCCTTCAAAATTTCTACATTTACAACACGTGTATGGTTAACGTTTATGTATTACAAGAGTATAACACAGAAAGATAAATCTACTTATCATGTGGCATGTATTCCAATAAATAAAATAATTTTATTATCGTTATAATTGTTTAAATATACGCTTAACATATTTAAAATTTGAATGCCATATTATTTCTGTTATAAAATAAACATGACACTCATTTTTTATTCCGACTATAGTCTCAAATTAGGATTATAAATTTAAAAAATACGTTCGGATTTGCTCTAACTTCTACATTTTGTATATATTATAATAACAGTTTTAAGTGCACCCAACTTCGGCAAGAGGCAGTAGAGAAGAAAGTGTTAGGGCAACATGTAAGCTAACCTCATATAATAATGTATATAATTAATTTAATAATATGTATGTAGCATCCCATTGATCGACATTTATATAATTAAATGAAATCTTAATCATTAAGTTTTTATTTAACAGAATAAAGTTTCTGTACTCTCTTCAGTCAGTGGATGACTGAAAGGTTTATATTTGTTATAACTCAGCAAAGAGCAACCTTTTTTTAGAATATGCCAACTACAAATTAAATTTTTTTCGGGCCGCATTAAGAAACATTAAAATAATAGAAGAAATAGATGAGAGACACGAATTATATTTTTAGTAACATCGTGAATATAATATAATTCTGTAAATAAAAAACAAATGATTATGGAAATATTATTTAAAAAATCAGCAAACGACTACGGGAAGATGTCTTAAATAAAATTTAATGTGTGATTGTACTTATTATAAACTCTAAAATTTAATTGTGCGTAATACTTTCACGAAATTAAGAGTGTATAAATTCCAATTGGTATAAAGAATAATGACATATTTTTTAAATAAATATTGCACCTTTGATTCAAACCGAAGCTTGAAACGGGTTCAAATACGCTCGTTTACGTCGTGCCATTAAATAAAAAATTTGATTAGTAATCCTTTATAATTACAAAAGTGTCTGTTAATTGATCGTTAAATATATCTTATCAAAGATATACAGTTATTCATAATTGCATCAATTTCGTGAAAGTATCACAGAAAGGGTTTACATAAAAACTTTCGGTGATTCATCAAGAATGATAACAGTAGATCTCATTTTCAATACAAAGCACAGAACAGGATCAATTATTTATCCAACATTAATAAGTAGATTTAATAATAAATTACTTAGCCTCCATTCAACGCAGTTTCCGACAGTTAATAAATTCGATAAAATGTTTTGGGATTAGTATATCAACATTAACTTTTACATAAATAAAATACCTTATTGAATTATTCCTATCCATTTGTTAATAATGAGCGTAGTTATTCTTAAAGTAACAATCGTTTTTACGAGGCATGATCAGAAAGTATGTGTCATGTGACCAAACGGGTTTTTTAAGATTGGCAAAACTGAGCAGTAGTGGGGATGTCCTGACAGAGCGAGCATCGCTAGAACATGGTAGTACAAAGCTTTTTCGGGATTCAAAACTGTTTACAACGAAGGTGTTATGAACGGGATGACAGTGTTTAAATGCTACAGAAAGTTTCGTTGAGGCTTAACAACTTAGGGCAAAAAACATGGTCTCAGTGATTTGGGGCCGAGAAGGCATCTTTTTGGTCGAATTTTTATCTCAGGGGGCGAACATCAAGGCAGAAGAATATTTTGAGACTCTATAGGAGCATTCAAAGGAAAGGAGGGAAATACTGACGAGAGGAGCGAGCTTGTTGCACGACAACGTCCGTCCTCACACAGCCTTGGCCACCAATGTGTTCTTCGATTCGTTTGGTTGGGATGGTTTGAACTATCCCGAAGACACATGATGGAAAGGAAATTTTAAACCGACGAGCAGGTGTAGAAAGAGGGCCTGAAATGTGAGAAGGAGCTGGCGGGAAATATCTTCGAGGTGGGCATAAAGAAGCTTGTGCCACGCCTCACTACTTGCATTGAACGTGATGATGATTACTGGAAAAATAGTCTACAAGTGTATAAACAATATCCTATAATTTTTTTCAACGACTTTTTAAAAAATATATATATAAAAATCTTGTACACTTATTTTCTGAAGATACTCTTAAAGATAAGAATAAAGTTTTAAAAAATGAGATTGGACACAAATGGGTTGTTGGTTCTGGAACATCCACATCATGTGCGAATCGGCGGATTTTATTGATTTGAATAATTTTTATTCTAAATTCAAACGCAAGCCAAGTTATTTTGTCGTAAAAAGTTACACGACGAACAGAGTTTCACACTTTTCAACGGACAGGAGTAGAGTTTGAGAAAGTTAGTAGTAGTTACGGAAAAAAGTATGAGTGAAGAACCGAAGTGAGTGTTCGTAGTCACTTGCAGTCCGTGTCTAAGTAGGAACGCAATATTTCTGATGCAATAGAAAACATTATGCTAGTTAAAAGTCGCGTGGGGGGAGGGGAGTCAAAATCTGCTTTAAGAGATTTTTAAAATCAAATAAATATGCTAATTCAGTTATTGTTTCTTCATATTTACATTAAGCGATTGTATTCATTGAATTCTATTTTTATAAAGTGTTAATTCATGTAGTTAATTGCATTAAAAGTTTTAATAATACGTGTCAGGTCCGGGACTGTTTGCACGTTGAGCATGGCCAGAGGCTTGGCTCCTGCGTACCTGCGCCTGGCTGGACATCAGTCCAATCATCTTCGCTTCCAGAGGGCGCTCTTCCCTGACGACCAACGTGACAACTACACCATCACAGGTACGTTACAAGCCAACAAATGTCAAGCATTTGAAACATCGTACACTACTCGGGATCGATAAAATTTGTGATCATTCTATGATTCACACCCTCACGAATAAAATATGGAATTGAACACTGTACTATTTGCGACCCGAGAATTATCTGTGCCCGACTTAGTACGAGCACACGATGACGGAATTGATGTAAGAAGACGTACCAAAGCCAATAATTAATATTTATTTTCCTATAATGAATAAGATATGTAAATAGGCTCTATACATTCACATAATCCTGAGCGAACGTTCCGGCCTACAATTCCCATTCATGGAACGTTGTACTGTCTAATCATAAATCATTGCTAAGGTTGTAAAGATTATATATTAATGCTCCCAGATGAGAGCTGAACTCTTGAATCGAACTGGCTGTGTCCAAACCGTCTTTCCTTCACAGTTACGCTGACCAAAATACACAAAAATAGGGAAACCTTGTACGATTGTTCATCACATTGAACAAAATGGCCTATTCCCAATCTTATTGTCTCTTTACTTGCTTCTAACAGAAACAGTTGAAATTTGTTACATCACCCGAAAGCTTAATACTTAGAAGCCGCTTCCCCTAGTCTGTTTCAATAACTTATTGTAAACAGAGATGAATGAAGTACCTCAATTCTTATTGAGTTACAATAGCGACATGAATTTTATTGTTCTTCGAACAGTTCCTGGCTTATGACAAGTCGTTTTCTTTTGCAGAGTCTCACTGGTTGGTGCTGAACCACTTCGTTCAACAAACAGGTCTGGAACTTGTGGTGGCTTTGGCCGCAGACCAGAGAGTGGATGGAGCCTGGGACCCTCGAAACTCACTCGAACTCATCGCTTTCTCGGACAAATTAGGTTTCAACGTGTCAGCTTGGCAGCTCGGATACGGTACGTATTCCAGCCAAACACTTTCCTCAGCTTTGAATTACGTCTGACTTGCATTTTTATATTACGTACTCGTAATGAGATGAAAGAAATCGACCAACTACTACTTATATGAATAAACAATTCTCACTTTCATTTGAGAACGATGGCAGAGTACGCCATCGAAACGTAGTGGCTTAAACTACATTTAACCCGGGTGGAAACCCAAGAATTGTTTATTCAGAATATACACTGGGAAAACCTTCGATCTTTACTACTTATATGAATTTAAAAAGGACACTAGTTGTCAATCGATAGTGAAGAAAAGCCCACCAGGTAAACGTGAGTATTGTTGGCTTAAATCATTAATCCTTCATCATCCTATTCAGATAGGAAAAGTTCTCTACCTAAACAAAATGGATTTATTTCTTACTATTCAATGTAGAGTCCTATTAAATCAATGCACTTACACATTGTTTTTTCAGCTTTTTATATATTCGGTATAAATCAATGTCTCAAACTCCACAAAATTGCGATTATTTCAACTACGACATCATTTGAAGTGCATCAAGATATTTATTTATATCCGGAAGCACGATATAATAGCTTCTATCTTTTTCTATGGAACATATCAAAACGCAATTTGGAGTTTAACTGCAAATACTGAAGACATGTGATCTGTTGCACAATTGTTCGACACATGTAATGTCTATCTCCTTTGCGCTTCCACACGCTCCGAACGATTGTTTGTACGTTTCCTCGACTCATTGGTGTAAAAGTTAATTCAATTTTCATCAAAAATAAGGAGATATGGAAAAAAATTGTCAAGTGCGACTCTAGTCGACTGAATGATAGCTTTTCATGTAAAATGTTGCGCATAGGAAGAGACAATGTATTTTTTCAACCTCAAAAACATGAACTGTCGTGGACATCCTAGACGATCATCAAAATGCAGTATATACCTAAATCCTTTACTGTTTTAATAGATGGTTTCCTTTAATATTGAATTTACCTCCTCTTGTAACGGGGACTTAATTAATAATTATTTAAATTAGGTTTCTTATTTAAATATTAATATTTGGGCACAATTAAAGAAGTATTGAGACCTAAGACTGGTCTGATGCAACCCTACATTCTAACCTATCCGGTGAAAGCCTTTTCATTTCGACATAACTACTACAACTCTGCTTAGCCTATTCCATTTTGGCCTCCGTCTACTGTTCTTACTGCACACACTTCCCTCTATTACTAATTTTAGAAGTCCCTCATGTCTCAAAAAGTGGCCTAGTAATCTATCCCTTCTCTTGATCAAAGTCCTCCATACTGTTCGTTATTCCCCTATTCTGCTTAAAACTTACTGGTTAGTAACTCTATCCACCCATATGATTTTCACTATTCTTCTATAGCACCACATTTCGAATGCTTCTATTCCTTTCCTTTCTGCAACTCCTATCGTCCACATTTCGCACCTATATAACGCCACACCCCATAGGAAAGTTTTAATAATGATTTCCTAATATTTATACTTATATTAGCCTTAAGTAAACTCCTCTTTTTCTGCGAAAGCCTTCCTTGCCTGTGCTATCCTACTTATCATGTGCCATGTCTTCTACACTTCTACCACCCCTAGTTATTATGCTGACTAAGTAGCAGAAGTCCTTAACTTACTTCAAAATATCCCTCCAAATCTAACACCCTTTGTTATTCCACTGTTTCCCACTCCATTAACTTCCTTTTCCATCTATTAATCCTCATATTGTACTGCTCCTCCAGGATCACGTTCATGCCATTTATTATGGTTTCCAAGTCCTCTTCCGACTCCCCTAATGCCACAATATCATCAGCAAATCTTAGGGTTTATTTCACATTTAATTTTGATTTTCTTTTCATATTTACTTTTAACTTTCTTCATCGCCTGTTCTATATATAAGGTAAAGAGCGTGGGCTACAGACTGCATCATTATCTCACTCATTTCTTTATTTCTGTTTCCTTTTCTAGCCTTCAATTCTAATTACTTATGACTGCTATCTGTATAACTTATGAATAACGCTTCTTCCTCGATATTTTATTTTTTTCATCTTTTAAATCTTTAATGTTTTGTTTCAGTTTACTTTATCAATGGCTTTTTCTGTATCTACAAATGTCATGAACGTTGGCCTGTTTCTTCTTATCCTGTCTTCTAAAATTATACGGAGTCAATTTTGCTTCTCTTGTACCTACATTTTTCTTAAAAACAAACTGATCTTCTCCTAACTTGCATTGTATTAGACGTACGATCCTGTATACTATTTTCATTAATATTTTGCACGCGTGAGATACTAGACTAATTGTCTGTTCTGTTCGCATCTATCAGCACAGTCTTCTTCTGTATAGGTATAATACTGTTTTTAATAAATTATCTGGTATTCTTCCTGCTTCATAGTTTTCGAAAACTATTCTGAACAGTCATCATATTGCTTCTTCGCCCGATGATCTTATCAATTCCGCTGAAATGTTATCAATTCGTGGTGCTTTAATATCTTATTTAAGAAGTAAAATTACTTATTTTTAAGATTGTATTTATTTGGGGACAGAAAAGGGACACTTATCATTTTTTAATACTTAATAGTATGAAATATAAGCATTAGATAGTGGCATTTACAATCTGCTGTCTCTCTCGGGGTACACTCGTGTTTTTATCTTGCCGGAGAGAACTTTGGTAACTGTAAAGAATCATGTACTGTTTTGTCTTTTTGTCTCCTAGTCAGGTCAATTTTTTCCGTGGCCTGCAGGATCAGATTTGCTCTCGGCGCTGGATCAAGGAAATTCCTTGGTGACGGTTGCAGTCCTTAGTGACCTCAGTTTAACTCCTCAGTTCTCCTTCCTTGGGATGGGACTGCGTCGCATTCGCAATATATTCCAATGTCTATGCTCAATAAACCAGAAATCTGGACAAAATAACTGTCTTTTCTCCCTTGAGCCAGAATAGTCTTCTGTCTTCCTTTAAGGCTGGCAGGTGTCCCGTGTCGTTAGTCCCATGAAATGAAACTCGCCACGTCATCAATTTAACCAATTATTATCTTGTCTTTCGCACTATTCAAGCATAATTATTAAGTGGAAGGGGACACGGGTGACACGATTCTGGACTATTCCCACCTAACTCATCCACAGTCACTAAAAGACAATTCGTCGTCCTTCACGGCGCCTCGGTTTATGGCTTTGCTTTTGGAAACGTACTTTTTGAGTCCCGCGCGTTTTGTTAACATATCATTACGTGCAGCAAATGAAGTGAATTTTAGTAAAAAAAAATCGCGTCACCCTGTCGATGTTAAACATTTCATATAGGATTATTTTATTACAGCACGAGCATTGATATAATGCATTTAGCATATAACAGCTACACTTGTATACTTTTCCTATTTAAACAATGATAATAATTAAACCGATTACCAATTTCTGGAGTGTGGCTATTTTTAAGGATGATAGATTCAGAAATGGGAAAGGCTCGTTGGGTCCGGAATATCCAAGTAATGGCGGCGATCCTTGCTGGCCTAACTAGAAGGGAGCAGGCCATCTTTTGCAGAATCCGTTCGGGTAACACCATGCTTACTCGTGTGTACTTATTTAAGAGGGAAGCTTGAACTAATAGCAAAGTAGCACATACTGTATTACCTGTCACCCTGATAATGCACCCCAGGTGCTCACCAGATCAGAGAGGGGGAACTACCCCACTCGGAAATAGTTCCTGGCTCATAAAAAACTATTAGAAAATATATAAATGGTTCATATTCTCTTGGAACTAAAACTAAAGTCAGTTAGCTACTCGTAATAAATGTCTCTGATCGGAAGGTGATTGTATCAAAGTTCCTAATGATTATAATTGTTAATGGGACGTTAAAACAAACTAAAAAATGATGGTAATTGAAGAAACGTGGTTGAAACCGCCATTCATACATGCTCACACCATCTCCGAATCAGGACAATCGCTTTACAATCGGCAATCGTCTTCCCACTCTCTGGCAAACCTAAGAACTCCGATTGGCATGTTCAAGGCCTTTACGTCCCAGGTTATGAAGGATTTCATATATTAAGTATGTTGATTGTTATAATGGATATGGTTATTCTTGTGTAGAATTGCAGCGCCTCCGAGGCAGTTCCGGGGCCGAGCTTGGGCGCGACGTGACTCGCCTACGTCACATCCTGGACGCCTTTCCACGGTACAGCGCCTCCGCCGTCGTCGCCCCCGACGTCGTGGGCTACAAGTCTCGTGAAGACGTAGAGTGGCTGCGTGCCTTCGTAGAAGAGGCAGGTTCCTCGCTAGGAGTTCTTTCCTGGCATCCGTAAGTAACAATACACTCATTATCTTAAGGGTTAGGTATACCGACACTGAAATAATACAGACATTGAAGATATTCGCTACTTACGCGAATTATTAGGTTAAGGCAAAAGAAAGCTACACTAATGGCGTAGTAGATGTCTAACGGGGTTGAAGAAATACAGCCCACTACGTGCTAAGTACATATATTATGTACCCGGTCCGTTATAAAAGTTCAACGAAATAGATAAAAGACGTACAGTGTGTAATATAATGTTTTTACTGCGGAGGATTGAATTTTAATTTATATTAATTTACATTATATTTTAAACAAATTAAATTTATTAACTGGAATCACAATACGTACGAAATTTAGGGTCTATTAAAAGTACCACAGCTGGCTCAAATTGCATTTAGTGAATCTCCATCTATTTAAGCGTCTTTTGTGGGCATTTCGTGCAGCAGGAAATCAGGCATACGCACAGGTGACTAATTTCCACTCACGCGTCTGTCTCCCGGGTCTCCGTGTTTTGTGGCGGCTGCTTTCTTTTGTTGACTAAGGCGTTGTTACCCGGGACAGGTATTCGGGAATCGGGGCTGGTCGCACCTCGTGGTTTTCTTCCTCGACTGAAGCAAATGACGTGAACGGGATTTCACCTTCCACCTTCTCTTAGTTTGCCTCAAGATTTAAATAAAACTTTTCTCAATCCTCTCCACCTTCGTACTTTCCTGAATGACTGCTATCTCTTTCCAAGATTCTTTCTCTACTGTTCATCTTCTTCCGAAGATTATTTTCAACTCACTTTCTTATTTCCAAGTTCCATTCCCCAAAGTCCTGCTTAATTTCTGCCTCTTCACCTCTCCGGGAGGCGGATCACATGACCCCATCCACAATCAAATGTCCAGCTTGATCCGCGGTTTGTGGAGGGAGATGCGTCCTTCTGTATGTCCTTGTGAATGACCTGGACCAGGTAAATGTTTCTTAATCCGCAAAACTGTGGACTTAACACGCTTTGGGACTCTTAACGCGCCAGCTTGGAGCCTACCGTGTTGATGCCGGCTGAGTGTCGCCAGTGGGGAATTTCTCAGCCACTGATCAAATAAACTCATTACAGTAAATAATGAAATTTAAGCATTTGATATGTTATTGATCTGACAGATTTCCTATAAACTAATTAAAAATAAAATCAGTTAGCAGTCGGCCATCTGTTTTCATATTCAGGCATGGAGATAGGAATGCTGCGTTCACACAACAAACCCCGTCACCAGTCATCGGAACGACTGGGAACAATTACCGAGAACCCGGTTTACGTGTTACAAATTCCTCTAGGCTATTCTCTGCATTACACATACGAAATTGTTTAAACTATGAAAATAATAATAGGGAGGATTTATTATTTGTGCTTTTAAAAATAATAATTTATATTATAATAAAAACCAATTTTAATATCGCGCCCTGCACACTATTAACAATTATATATATTTGTTAAAGGGGATGATTGTTAAAATATAAAAGAGTTTCTTAGGGTTAAATATTAGAGAAACAATGTGCGGCAGAGATTTCACGTTCATGATTGACGAACCTGGTCCATCTTCTAGGTGATTCCGGAACTTACGTAGAGTTTTCCTCCCTCACGCTCTGGCTTCCTTTGTCGGGTTGTTGATTTGCCCTCGGTCAACGGAAAATATTATTAACCTGGTACTGCTCGGTGATTGAGGAAAACCAGTTTACCTCCTTCTTCCCTCCAAGACACAGTTATTATCTCTTCCTTTCAACTTACAAGCATGTTCGAAGTTATGGCCTTCCTTGCTCGCGCTTTCTTCTAACTCAAATAGCAACAATGCTCACATCTGCTCGCCTCCCTCTCAACTCTCGACCAACACTGACTTATTAATTGTTCATTTCTATCTTCTGTCATACTTCCTCTGCTTCCTGTTACCTTCAAGCTCCGAGCAACACTCTGCCCTTCCTTCCTGCTTTCTCGCCCTTTCAACGTCATGATCAACTCTACTCATTTTTGGTGTTCTCACCTCCCAAATAAGCTCTTATTTTCCCCTTCTCCAAGGAAAGTGCCACCCCTCGTAACGTGTTTCCCAATTGTTAGTTGTTCTCCATCAAGAGCGGGAATTCTTTTGCTGAGAAAGGAAGGGTGTCCTTGGGAAATTTTAAACTATACTCTAAATGGCTCGTGAAGACGTTCAAGGAGTGTAATTGAGTCTATTCCATATCGTGATATAGCTATTTCTTTGTAAGATCATACAATAATTACGTTTTCCTACACCCATCAAATATTTATCTGTCGTTAATTTATGCTTTTGGATTGAGGTATTATATGATTCAGTAAATAATGACAGCTAATACTGTTTCCGTCTGATTTTCTTTTTGCATTTGACCTTATATTGCGGGGATTTTGGACAGCTTCTGTTGATAGAGTTCATGCTGCATCTGTTTTCTTTAGAGTTCATACGTCAGTCAAGTAAGATCAAATGTAATAAAAATATATACGGAGAATTTAATGATTGTCATTATATACTAAATTATTTATTTTATGAGTTGACAGCTACCTTATCAGGCTGAAATATATTCATGCCAGTAGAAGCTTTCAGAAGTTGAAATAACACCCAAAAATTAATAAATGATCCAATGAAAGCCAACGTGTAAGACCACTCAACAGATCGGAACAGTCTTTCAATCCTGAATTTCTGAATAAAGTAATTACAATAATCTGCCTTAATATTATGAATAAAATATTTGTAATCAAATTCTATCTGATGAAAAAGTTTGAGTGAATGCAAATGCAAAATTTTAACTTCAAATTACCTCTGGACGAAACTTTGTACAAATAAAACAAAAAAACTTCTTTTTTCTGTGAATTTTTCAATCAGTATCTTCAATTTGTGTAAATAGAAGTGTCAGTCCAAACAATGGAGTTTTAATTTTTACCATTAAAATGATTTTTTTGTAAGTGACAATGTTTTGATGAAGGCTGAAGTTGCTTGTGGATTGTTTGTGCGCGCGTAGACGTATTGTCTTGTCTTACTGGTTTATCGTAAGAAAAACTCGTTTCTCACTAGAAACTGGAGTCCTTAAAATGATAAAAAATATTTTGAAATAATTTTTTTAATTAGATTTTTTATTGCCAAAATCTCTAGAATAATTAAAAATTAATTAATTTAGAAAATTACGAAACAACTTTTTATTTAACAATTGTGACTGATGGAAACTACTATTTAATTATAAAACGTAAATCAGTTTTAATAAGTTATAATATCTTAAAGAGAAACTCTCTGATAGTTTGAAACTATCAAGTTGTCTCGTTGTTCTCGTTCTTGAATATAAGTATACGGATCCATTGTGAGCCATTTAAATGTCCACTTTGTACGTAATCTATTCACGTCCAACTAATTCAAACAATTTCCTCTTCACGTCAGACGACAACAGCTGCGAACTGAGACGCGAACAGTGCAATCCTTTATAGAACACTATTACTAAATAAAAACACAAACAATGTTTATGATTTCTGTTAAATTAATTTTCACTTGATAAGAAGTAAAATTATTCACAACTACATGTTGCTGTAATTTTGTTCCATGGACAACTAAGTTGAAAATTAGTCTTACTACACCGGAATTTCTTGCATCAATTTGATTCTAACTAAGATCATTAGGAAATCCTGAATAACTTTGTAACGGCTATGCTAGTCCTAATTATGTACTAGCATCTACCAAAATTTAATTTTTTACTAAAAAGGCGTATGCATGTCTTAAAGTTGATAATACAACTCACAATGTGAATTTTAATCTTGAATTAAACTTAAAATAATGTTGATTCAGAATTATTATTGTTAGATATGAGATTTAATAATGAAAAACTAAACATTTGTTTGTAATATCAGAACTTAAAAAAGGAAAAAATTTCGGACGGACAAGTGAATCGAACCTGGGACCTACCACTTACTGGGCGGATGCTCCACCACTGATCAAGTGAAGGTCGACTGCCAGATCTGATACCACATTCCTGCAGTCCTGTAAACCTAAGGTCGGCTCGCCTACAAGAGGTGGAGGAATGTGGCATCGAATCTGTCAGTCGACTTGGACTAGTTCAGCCCAGTAAGCGGAACGTCGCACGTGCAGTCAACATTTTTCCATTATTATCTTATAAATTTAGTTTCTTGACCTTTGGCTGAATTTCAAATGGAGTTATTCTTCTCTCTTTGAATTAAAACATTTAATTTTAGGTTTTCGTGTGGAAATTAGCCGAACGCTAATTGAATTACTTCAATTTAAAAACTGTATATACAAATTAGAACGAGAAATTAAAAAATTAACTCGTTTATGAAGTAATACATTATATAAATCTAAAAACCTTCTAGTAGATATACTAAAAATTATTAAGTTGACATTAGTTATTAGTGGTTTACGAAAATCAAGTGATTGGAACGAAATAGTCAGTCAACTGTTAATGTTATAGGGGTATTATTTAATAAAATTATTTGCGCTTTAGGATAAAATATAAAAATTTTATTTATAAAAAACGATCTCTTAAAAGGGGTATTGCGCACTATTACAAATAAATAAATTAATTCAAGGAGACGATTTTTAAAATATCAGGGCTAATTACTTATGGGGTAACCAAGTGCAGCAGAGATTTCGTTCATTTGACGAACCTATTCTTCATTCGTGTCTTGATTCAGGTTACTAGGCCCCAGAACTTCTTCCTTCGGGTTGATTTGTAGATTTTCCTTCTGCCGGCGGAACATGGGATGAACTTGGTACTAACGGTGATTGGGGAAACCCCAGAGAGCTTCCTTGTTCTCAATACATTCTCACTAAAGAGCAACAATTCTTACTTTTCATGTCTCGTCACCTTCTCAACGTCTCCTACTTTACCTTCTCGCCCTCTCAACGTCCAGAACCATTCTGCCTATTTTTCGGCTTCTCGCTCCCAGTTAAATTCGTATATCCCTTCTCAAAGGGAAAACGCTATGCCACGTGTTGTTTGTTCCGCCAATCCTCACGAGTCCTTCGTCCAGCGCTGGAAATTTTCCATGACACAGGGAACAGTGTCCTTCGGAAATTGTTAAGGGTGAATGTTCGTTCAGCAAAACATAAATCTGCAGACAGGCATGCCCCCCGTACGGCAGCCTGGCGTCGGGAAAAACCACTTCTTACCTGCCATAATGTTCTTGCTAAACATTTAGATCATTCAAAAATTCGAATAAAATTAGGGCGGGGTGCTACTGCGCTACACAACTAGGTGAGTAACTAACAAATTGCTTCTGTTTTCTTTACTTTAGCTACCAACAAAAAATAGAGAAAGTTAGCTTCTTTGTTAGTAGAGTTACAATCGTGATTATATTTTGACTAGTATAGCCTCGTCATTTGTGGAAGTTTATGAAAACTTCCATGGGATATAGGAATAGCGCCTTGCAGAAGCATAATCATGTTAAAATGCACACGAACTTTTACGTAATTGCCAAATATATCTTTTCGTTTCCAGTGTTGGATAGATTGTAATTTAGTTGTATGTTGCAGAAAGTTCGCAATGAGCCGTGAGCATTCACCTGACAGTGACGAGGACAGTGAAGTCTACTTTCCTCCAGACTCCCTCGTGTGGGAGAAGGAGAATTTGTACAGGGCCCTCGGAAGACACGCCGGCTTCAAGAGACCTCTGTGGATTGGTACGTCATTTACACTTCTATTATCTTTTTACATCAATTTACAGTGTACACCCAAATTAGCTGATCTCACAATATACGACGATGGAAGAGTTAAGCTAGGTTTACACGGGCAGCGATGTTCGTCGAAGTTGGGTTGTCTGTGCACTGCCTACCGTTTACATCTTGGGCAGACTACTGCCCACTTCTTCACTGACAATTCTGTGCAAGTGCTGCCCTCACTACAGAACGGGCAGAGAACTCTGATGCATGTTTACACTTCTCTGCTATTTCTTGGCAACTACGACCGGTTGGAATGTTGATGTTGCATAGTGTCGATATCAAGTTGAATATTTTTCCCCTTTGTGTTTTCGCGTACGCATAATGTCCATAAACAGGAACTAATCACGTTGTATTTGTGATAGAATAGACGTAACGAGCAAGGGTTCCTGAAATTCTAAAAAAACTTAGTATTATGATACTGTACTATAGATACGTAAAAATGAAAACAGTTGTTTCGTAATATTTTTTATATTATTACTACAGAAATCAAGCAATAAGAAAAACAGTGCCGTACTTTCAAGTTGGTTTTCAGTGTTAATTTGGCTGGGATTTTATTACTTGTTATTTTATTCTCCTTATAGGTGTCAATTACTAAACAAAACAAATTGAATTATTTTTCATTTCGTGTAATAGTAGTTCGTTTATAGCAGTATATCATTATTACGCGTAGTTGTTTTTCCAGTTAAAGTTTGTGGCGTTGGAGGGTGGACAAAAATTCTTTTTTGAAAGGTAACCTAAAAATTTATAGGCTTATACAAAGACATACGAACTTTATCCCAAATGCTTTACAAACGAAACTATTCGCCACTGTTCACAACAAAGATCCACTTAGACCATTCGCACATAATACCAAACTGCACGTATTTTGAAAACGCAAAATACAAACTGTTTACCATGGCGCAATCGATAGTCAGCCCTTACACACCGTTCATAATCGATAATTGACAACCGTAACTGCCACTAACTGGCCTCCCATGAGGGTAGCGTCTAGTCGGTGGAGGGGGAACGTCAGTCATGACTGACGTACTGTTGACACGCTCCAAGAAAAGTGAGGCAGTGCTCTCGTGTCAGCGATGAATTGACAGTTGTCAGTGCAGCACTGACGTATGTTGACACGCAACTGACATCACTGCCCCTCGTTTTCTGGCAGTCATCACTGCCCGTGTAAACCTAGCCTTACTCTTGTTTTTTCGTATTTTACACCAAAAACATTTTAAATACAAATCTTAACGCTTTATTATCTCCCATATCAGGCCCGCCAACGATGGAGCCACCTACTGGGTTTCTTCGACGTCTTCCAAATAATGGAATAGTTCCATTGTAGTTGTTTAGGTAGCCTTTCTTAGTTCACATGCTCGAAGTGGACGTACTATATCATCTACTAATAAGTATTTACCTGTTTTGTTTGTAACTCTGTCTCTTCTTTATTTCTCTGCAGAACATAGCAAAAAGCATTTAATATAATATAATCTTCCACGCTTCCAAAATATACGATACTATACTCGTTATTACTGTGTTATTCAGAATTTTACCCCAGAGTATTAATACAACGAATGGCATAAACATGATCCTGGAGGAACAGTACAACACGAGGATTAATAGAAGTAAAACCAAGGTGATGTAGTGTAGTATGGGAAACAGTGGAATAACAAAGGGATATTTTGAAGGAAGTTAAATAATTCTGTTGCTTGGACAGCATAATAACTGGGGATGGTAGAAGCATAGTGGACATATGTAGGATAGCAAGAGAGGGAAGAGCTTTCGAAAAAAAAGAGGAATTTACTAACGGCTAATATAAGTATGAGTATTAGGAAAGAATTGCTAAAAGTGTTCGTAAGAAGTGTTACTTTATATGGCTGCGAAACGTGGACTATAGGAGTTGCAGAAAGCAAAAGAAGAGAACCTATTGAAATGAGATTGTGTAGAATAATGTTGAAAATTAGATGGGTGAATAGAGTAACTAACCAAGAAGTACGAAGCAAAATAAGAAAAGATAGAACGATATGGAGAACTTTGAGGAAGAGGAGGGATAGATTAATAGGCCACGTCAAGAGACATGAGGGTTTTGTAAAATTAGCATTAGAGGGAAGTGTGTGGAGTAAGAACAGAAGATTTAGGCCAAGGACGGAATACGCTAAGCAAAAGGGTGAGATATGGGATGTGATAGTTATGTAGACATGAAAACGTTAGCGTGGAAAGTTGTGTGAAACCAGTCTAAAGACTGAAAATTACAACTTAATGCAATCGTGCTTCAATAGTTCTTGGGCTAGTAACCGGGTGAAAGTAGGCATTGACCACGACGTTTCGATGACGGTCACTGCCATCGTTATCAAGTGGCATTGACTACATTTGTCCCACAATACAGTTATTTTGTTTCTGTTCAATCCTACTGTTCAGGTCCTTGATTGGTATAATTTTTCTTGTCTTTCGTTTATAAATGAAGACTGCTGTCACGTTACTGAGCCATTGTCTCGTGGAGGCAGTCTAGTTTGGTTGTGTTATGTCAAGGAAAATGTGTGTTTCAGCTGAGTCCCACAGCGGTGAGTGCCGAGGCTGGTTCCTGGACGCCCTCCAGTGGGCGCACAAGCTCGGCGTCGCGGCGAGACTCGGAGCTCAGACCATCTTCAGGCAACCAGACATGCGCGTCCTTCTGCAGCCCACACCGGTATTTCTTAACCAATCATTTCCATTTATATAAATCCCCTAACAGGTACTGGATTCTTCTCGTCAACTTGGAATAATCCCAGGGCTTCTCATAAACAGTGCTTTACATTAGAAATGAAAATCGTACCTAAGAATTGGCAGTGTGTGAGGAAATTGGGATATGTTAACATTGAAGGTGCAATGTAACTGTTTTATAAATTGTCACTATTTATTCAAGGGCGACGTTTCGTCTCCTTTTTGTGACTTCCTCGGGCGTACTACAAACATAATATTACAATAAATTAAATATAGGTCCTATGTTACAATTTTTTAATTTATATATAAAACATGGTTCAAAACTTACAAACTTAGCAATTCATCATATTTACTCCCTCAGCCGAAAATATTATTGAATGTACATGTGAAGAATTTAGTGTAGCCGACCATTTTCAGCGACGGTTACGGCCGAAATGATGTAGTAACAATGAGTGCTTTCGGCAGTTAAATTTTAACAATGGAGAAGAATATTAAAAAGTTAAACAACTACTACAAAAAAGTATCGTAAATTTGGTTCAAATTATACGTGTCATTTTTAACATTCATTGCATGAGAGTTGCACCTGATATACATTTCACTCATAATTCTATAGAAGTAATTATTTTGTTCGTCTAAAATTTCCACATTTTAATATCGAAATTATTATTAATATGTATGTGTTTGGACACAACTGTATACTTTTGAATGAATCATTTGATGTTTTTATGTTCTTTAATGCGAGATTTTAAAGCTCTTTTAGTTTGTCCGATATACAATGCATTACAATTTAAACAATTTATTTCGTAGATAACATTATGTCTTTCCAGGAGACTAATTAGGTCTTTATTGTACCGCTCCCTCTTCACTTCTGTATCATTTCTACGTCGACGTTGCGATTTTTATAACTCTGTTCAATTGGTTGGGTTTTGATAATAATGATAAAAATACAATATTATATAATGAACTATTACAACTTTATTTTACGTAAATATTTTCATATGATATCTATTTGTTCACCGGCATTTATAATGAGCTCTATTCGCTAAAGGGTATTCGGGGCTTGGGAGAATAAATGATTAACATATTGGCTAAATGACAAATAAACCCGCTCATCTCAGGAGTTTACAATACCTCGGATTAGCCTTGGTGGAATTATGGCGACTCTCTCCCTCTCAGTGTTCATTTCCTTGATCCGGAAGCTGTTGGCTGAAGGAGTCAGTCATCCAGTCCGCTCTAAGTTGTAGCTGAGTCACCCCCAAGCCTGATGATTTCTGGTTTCTAACCGGCCCAGCATAAATCTCATGCTGTTGGCCCAAAGAAACACGTGTTTGTTGCTAAGGCCGAAAACTCTCTCTTTACTGTTGGGATCAGAATTCCAAATTCTGCCCCCGTCCGCCATTTCATCACCTCGGATTCCCTCTTTCAGAGCCTTTATCTGAAAATCACATGGCATTTCTCACGAGAAAATATTCCCTCACCTTGGTCTTTCCCCGGTGCGAAAAATACATTTTTGGCCAACGCCGCCGCTTCCTTTGGCTATTGTACTCAGATTATCCTTCTAACTAGCCACCTTGCGTCTCGTCACATTGGAGGCGTTCACTTTCCACTCAAAGGTTAAGCCTTGGAAAAGTTCCGTATGTAGGCATTACCCCCATTAAATAACGTTAGTATTTTGAACCATTAAATTATCCATCAAGCATAACCAAAAAGTATCATTTTCGTTATTATAAAGTAATTTTGATTTATAGCTCTTCCCGTGCAAGTTGAGTTTTGTAGAATTTGTTTAGCAAACCATGACGTAGAGTTTGAACTACAACGCTGATTGGCATCACTTCATGATTGAAAGTTTCGGGCTAATAATTCTACATAATTTACGGTTAGGTTTATTTATTGATCGATTGTGTGCCAGGATTACTGGGTGTCGCTCCTGCACAAGAAACTGGTGGGCGGCACTGTGCTGGACGCCAGGCTGACGCACGGGAACAAGTCGTACGTGCACGCGTTCAGCCACTGCGCCGCGACGCCCCTTGGCGGCGTCACCGTGTGGGCCGTCAACCTGCTGGACCATCGCGTGCGCGTCACCGTGAAAGCGACGTGGGGAAAGGCCAGCGTCGACAAGACCGACGTCCACCAGTACGTGCTGACCGCAGCGGGCGAGGACGGGCTCCACTCGGGGTGAGCATCATCCTTCTCTTGCACTCTCTCTTCTCAGCAGAGATGCTGCTCAAGGTGACAAGTCCAATCTTGACCTGAGGTACATCAAGCTCGACAAGCTCATTGATCAGAGACTGAGCGTCTATGGGGTCATGATGAGCATGGTGAGAGGAATTCCAAACCTCAGTTTTGATTTATAATTCTGTTAAAATTTTAGGTTTAATTCAAAGATAATATTTGATGGCTATTCCATTGTCTGATTTTGAAGAAGTGATGTGGATAAACAGTTCTCGAGATTCCAACCAGGTGATGGCTTTGTTTTTGTTATAACGTTTCTACGATTGGCATTACAAGTTGTGGCAAAGCACATCAATATCCAGTTGAAAATCCGAGAGTTCTTATCCAGCAGTTAGACAGGAAAATATTACGAACCCTAATAAATAAAATGTTACCTGATAATGAGAATTTAGTCTGTCTTCTCTAGATGTGGTTAGGTTGTTTGGCATTTTATTTTTATTGCAAAAGCTTTTATCTGAAGATAGTTCAGTTATTCTTACAAGATATATAGATATATATTCCCTGAATAAATAATTTACAGAATTACTTGAGTAAATTGTTAAGTCAATTGACAATCAATTTAAAAGCGACAGAAACGACGCGCTGTTAAAATAATTATGTTATTGCAGTTAATAATATTTGATTGTCTTAGTGTTAGTGATGAATATTAATAGAGTTCAGGGTACTAGTGGGAATCAGATGAAGAGAAATAAAGGAATAGTTATTTGAAAAATTACTGTGAGAGGAATTATTGTTAGGTTATACCGGAGTGAGAGAGTAGAAGGATGTAGTGATTGGTAGTTTTCGTTTGAGTCTGTAGTTGTGTGGAGGGGGAGGTGGAGAGGACTATGGTGTCATTGGAGTGATTGATGGAGCTTTACATTAAGGAGGATATGCTTGATTTTATTGTGGAGGAGATGAATGGAATTTGGATGTCATTGTGAATTACTGAGTTTCGAAAGTACCACGGGGAGGTGGAATTTGATTCTAAGGATTCTGTTTTGCTTGGTTTGAATTTTATTTGAATTGGAGTTAACAGTAGATCCCCATATGGAGCATGCGTATGACCATATGGGGCGGATTAGGGAGAAGTAAATGAGTCTTGGTGGAGATGGAAACTGGTGCGTTTCTGTTGAGGAATGGATAGAGTAGTTTTATTTTAGTGTTAATTTTTTATGAAAGGTGGGTAAGATGGGGTTTTCAGGAAGGTTTGGAGTCGAGAATAATCCAAGGTAAATGATGGAGTTTTTTATTGGGATCCAAAAAGACAGAGTGAATGAATAAGGGGATGTTTCTTTTTCAGTGTGAATGGAACTATCGCTAATTAGGAAGGGTTTATGTTGACCCTCCAGCTACATTTTTTCTTATTTCCAGGTCGTTTAGTGTTATTTTGACGGTGCAAAAACCCGAGTTGAAGGAATGGGGTTTGGTGGAACATAGCTATGTCATCTTGGGAATTAAGGTGCTGTTTGTGAGTTATGTAGTTCGTGTCTCTGATATCGCATAGGTGAAGATTTAACTGTCTGGACATAGAGTTGTCAATGGATTTGTCATTTGCGTGTTTTGTGTATAGCCATTTTTACGGGATTTCTTCTTTTCTTGAGTGTGTTGGTAATTGGATAGGACTAGGACATTTTGGTTGGGAGAGGAATTCAAGCAGCAGCAGCTGGCGGTTATTTGGCACGACAGAATAATTTTATCATAAACGAGATTTGAATTATTAAAATAAATTATGCCAGGAACTACGTTTTAATTACTTCACATACTTTATGTGCATGGCTGGAACAGGTTTTCGGTGTTAAGTGCGTCATGTAATAAATACATGTGACAAAGAAATGTAAAACTTTTGTAGAGACACAAATTTATGAGGTATCCTGAACTTCGACCGTGAGATGTCGATTATTATTTTATGATTAAAAATGAAATTACCTATTGTCTTCCCATATTTATTACACGGTTTTAACGCTTGAGCGCTTGTGCTAATGCTGATATTCTTGTAATTTGGCAGGAGGACGCTGCTGAACGGAGAGTTGATAGCTCTGAACCCTTCTGGTGAGTTGCCGATCATTCAGCCACGAATCCGTCGCCTGGGAAGAGCTCCATCAATGACCATGCCTGCCAGGTCCATCGCGTTCTGGGTTTTCCCCGACGCTCAGGTCAGGCCTTGCATGGACGTTTCGCCCAAGAAGATGGTTTCTAAGGAAAAGGTGAAACAGGAAAGCAGCGAAGAAGACATAAGTGACTTTGAGTTGGAGAAACATAAATACGATCACTTGGAGAGGAACAGGGAGGACGACAGCAAAGAACGCTACCAGACGGCGGCCAAAGTCAAAAGGAAGATTCATCACCAAACAAATAATCGCGAACACAGCGTTTCGACGTCCGACGAATACAACAGCGCCGAGACCAGGGAAATTTTATTTGGAGGGAAAAACAAGAAGAAAAACAGCAGAGAAAGTTACGGCCTAAAAACTAAAAGCATCAACTCAAAATCAGGAAAAGAATATTACGACGAAGAAAAGATTGGAAATGTTCTAAGTAGCAGAAGGAGTATGAAACATTCTTATGACAGTTCGGAAAGCAACAGTAAGGAAAGCGCTGGCAAAAAGTACAAGAACGGTCAAACGAACAATCAAGAGTTCCCAGAAAGCAAGAGTAAGTTCATTAAACCGACAAGTACGTATCCAAAGAAATATCAACCGAAGCACGCAAAAGAAATTGAAGAAAAGATTGAAAAACTTCGCCAGGAGATAAAAAAGTACGAACACATCTATTCTGAATCTATGGAACATGAACCAGTAAAAAAATCGAAGATAACAGAACAGAAGAATATTCCACTTTTTAATGGACCGAAGATCTCAAACAGTGATGAAGACAAGTCAAAATATCAACAGAACAAAAAGCAGTATGTTCCATTTCAAGACCAAATTAAGTACACCGTTAAAGACGATGCAGATATAAATAAAAATGACACTAAATTGGATCATGTTGGTCAGATCAACGAAACTAATAACGGAAGATACAATTATGCAATTGTTCAAGATGACGATTCATCTTCATCTGAGAATAATACAGGCACAGTAACAGAAGTGGAACATTCATATAGCTCAAAATATAGTCCAGCACACACCACCGAGTCTCACGAGGCCTTGACGGAGAACGAGCGTTATCTGAAAGATAAGTTTGCATATTTAATTTCGAACAGCCCCGAAACAACTTCTGCGGCACCGGAAAAAGTGGTTGTCATGGAAATCCTGAATAATGGAATTGAAGAAGGAAGCGGCGTGAAGAAAAGCAGAGTAGTACGTTCTATCACAGAGTCTGGGCCGCCGTATATCATCCCAGGACTCTCGCCTGACCTGTATCACCAACAGCCCAAGGTTAAACCTACTATCAAGAGACGGATAGAAGACTCAGCTCGACAGCCTAGGAAAACGAAGAAACCAAAGGAAATAAATAAGCTCAGTAAGAAAAGGGATGACGATTTTCACGAATCTATTGTACACGACCCTAACAAACCAGTTAGCTACGAAGTCGCAGATCACCTGTTTGGACATCCATCGTCTCATGATATAAACGACGACAGCTTTCCTAGGGGAGACGTATTCCTCAGAGAAACAGGCGAATCTCAAGAGAAAAACAATGATTACGATTATGTTGGAGATTATGACGAAAAAATTAGTCACGACCACAACCACTCCGAAGAAGTGACGGACAACGAAGAACTTCACAGCAAATACCACGGGTTGGGCCTTTTCTTTGAAAATGTGCGAATTACTAGGCCTCACATAAAAGAAAAACTTGTCAATTACGGAGAATTATGGGAAGCTGACGCTTACGGCGAGTTTGAAGAAATTCATAATACTAGTCACGAGGAAGAAGACTCAAAAGTTATTCCACACGAAGAACTTTCGGAAGAACATGATCGAAAAATAAAGAATAAAACTGCTAATATGTTAAAATCTTACTTCGACGACACGAGGGACAGCAAAGAACTTTACATGGAAGAAGAACATCGAAAACAGAAATTGGCTGTAAAAGGTAGTTTAGAAACGGCCGTGGAACATGACTCATCTGAAAATAAAGGTTTAGTATCCTACCCTTGCATTCATCCTCACCCCATGTTATACCACAATTCAAGACCATATCCTCATCAAGATTTTGCAGAAAACACTCCTGGGAAAGCGAGATATAGGACCAAACGACAAGGAGAATTTATAAGAAACAAAGGAGAAGAAATGTTAGATTATATAGGTAATGCACTTACTGCAGTTCCTGTCATGGCCAGGAGTTTACTCTCGAATGGGAAAACATCCTTGGTGCTTGATAATGGAGCTGAGGGGGAAGAAAGGTTATCAAAAATAATTGACCACGTTGTACATATAATTCGAGATATTGATACAGATTATGACCCGAAACTTGTGTCCCTTAACTTAGAATCGGAAAATTCTAAGGATATAGTGAAACGGTCCGTAGAATCGTCAGATAGTAGCCATTTATCACGTGTGCACAAAAAGCAGTTGAACTCCTTCTCAGAAGAAGTTGCGATGGCCAAAGGAAATGATATGAAAACAACGAATCCGAACTTTATAAACAAATATTCGAGAACCGCTCAAAAACCAAAAGATAAAGGAAATTCGTATGCCAATAATGTTTCTTCTAATCTTCCAAACGTGGCGGCCTTATCACCTACTGAACAAAATAGAACAGAGACAAATAAAACTAATAATACGCGTGAGACGAACTTAAATAAGAGTCGTGCAGCTGTGCCACAAACACCCGTGTCTGGGAATGAATTAACTTATACAAACAGGAACATCCAACCCAAAGGTAATGCCAACAAAAATACACTCGACCGTCCGACAATTGTAAGGTCTAAGAGGTCAGAAGGCAGCGATGACAACTACGAAATTGATGATTCTGCAACTTTACAAAAAAAACACAAGCTAAGTAAACTCGATCATCTCATTTACGCAAAAAAATTAAAAGGCGAAGATTGTATAAAGCACGACATAGATAAAGATTATAAAGAGAAAGAATTTCACAAACGGCAGAAGAAAGCGAAGTTGATTAAAAAGAAAGATAAGATTAATAAGATAAAGAGGAAGAAGAAGCTGAAGTCTAAAGAATCGGCTGAAGTGCACGCTAAAAAGTTACTGCACTTTAAAAAGGCAGGAAAGGCTAAAAAGACTCTATTAAAATGCAAAAGGTCTTTATTCTTAATCGATGATAATGATATGATAAATGATGAACGTGAAATTAATTATCTAGCTTCCCCATACGATGTTCAACACGACTTTAAACTCTTGGAATCGGAAAATCCTTATAAAGAACATACCATAAATGGTGACGATTATATATATTTTACCGTCGACGAAGACGACAATTTATTAAATGGAGGTGTAGCGGAATCCGCTGATGCATTCGAGGAGAACGAATTAATGCCAGGAAGATTACAGTCCGAAGGAGTATTCGGAATTTTACCAGATCCCACACGAAGAGTTGTTTTAGATCCAATTAGAAATATTTGGGAAGATGGACTGACCCAGAGTGCTATTACGGTACCTCTTGACGAGGGGTCAGATAATATTGCTAGCCTGAATCGTTTAAGTAAACAAGACGACGACTTAGAAAGCAAAATGAACGTTATTACTTTTGGGTTGGGAGAATTATTACGACGGATTGGTGACACGGGGCGCATTCATCCTGTTGAACACGATATGAAATATAGAATCGGGGATGATGACGATTATTTGTTGTATGGAAGTGGAAATACTCAGTACGACATAGGTGAAGATAACTCCATGCTCGATGAACACCGTGAACAAAATATAGTCTGGCCTTACGAAGATGTAACAGAAATTGAAATTTCTGGGATTGATGAAGCCGCGCACAATGATCTAAGTAAACTTCTGGGAACTTCGTTGAAAGTACTTTTGGAAATACCGCCGCGTGTTACCTTTTCAGAATCCATCATCGAACAAGAGGTCGGAGATGAGAACGAGGAACGCGAGAATAACAGGAACAAACGATCCCTTATCGACAACGGGCTTTACGTTGATCCTAGTGAATGGTACGAGGATGAGGAACCTGTGGAGGAACGGATCATCAAAAAACCATACCAACTGGACGGAGGTTTACTTTATAAGTATAGAGATTACGTTAAGGGATCGGATAAAGACTTGCTTACAAACGAAAATTTAATCAAAGAACTCATGAAAAACGAAGAAATCAACAATGAAATTTTGCAAGATCCTGATAGCAGTAATAATGTTCATCGTAAAAACTTTATTCCGAGAAATCGAGATCCAATCAAGTATATTTCAGTTAGTTCCACGACAAGTGGAAGTACAAATGATGATGATCAAACAAATTCAACGAAGGAAATAGAAACGCAGCCGGAGGAAGTCAGTGAAGATAATATGGAGACGAGCACAGGCTTAGCAGAAGACAGCCTCACGACACCAGGAATGCAAAGTGATTCAACACATAAAGCCACGCCGGAAAAAGAGCCTAATTTCCTCCATAAAATGATCAACTCACTAAGTAAGGCGTACTCTTACGTCCGCCATTTGATTTTCCCTTCATAATGTAAAACAAAATGGAAATACAATTCCTAATCCCATTAATTTCATATTTAATATTTATTTATCAAAACAGTATTTATAAATTTTTATTATTTATTTATTTACTAAGCGTGATTGTTTTATGTATGCATGAAGTTTGTGCGGAATTTTTACAGTAAATATATTTTTTACTTTATACGATTAATATTTGTTTCCCTTATCTCTCCCTGTTGCATTTAAAAAAGCATTATACGAAAGCTCTCAAAAATTCCCATCCTATGCTATTAAAGGGAGTTGCCTGTTTCAGGATCACCCTCATGTACTCTGTAGACCAAAAAAATTGGAGTTCCCTAGGGATGCTTGTGGGAGTTTTCTCTCGCAGGTTTTTCTCCCCAAATTGACTGCAGAGATCACCTGACTGCGTTGCGGATCCCTTCGTACTCTCTCTCTCTCTCTGGTTTTTTCAAGGTTCTCACATGCCGAGGCACCTTCATCTGTTGTAGGAGGTGTATGTACTGGGGTCGAAGACCTTGGACATACGGTAAGAATTGGATCAGTCGGACATACGGTAAGAATTGGATCAGTCGGCCAGCTGCATTCCTAAAACCCATAGAAACTGGGAGAAGGAATGCTGCGACCTGACGGGAAACTCATCTCCCGTCATTCGGAAGAACAGTACCCAATAGCCCGACCCACCTGATGCAGGTTTTCTAGGGTTTACCCTGCATATCTTTAGGATCCGTAAACTATAGCCCGGGGCCTTAGTCAACGCTGGGTTACCTTGCTCTCACTTCCATCATCCCCCGTATTCAATTCCCTTCCTGTGCTATTAAAGGGAAGTCGCCTGTTGTATGATCACCCTCATGTAGCCTGTTGACAAAAAAATATGTTCATATTTGCAATGTATTGTTGGGACTGTAATTTGCGTTGCTGCGGTTTATTTACAACATATTGAGAAACCCTAATTGATTACTAATCCTGAATTAGCTGTCACATGTTGAATTTATTTATACTAACTGGAACCAAATTCAAATTTTTGTCAATATAGTGCCCGGCTGTTATTTTTCTCTTTATCTGCAATAACGTTCCAGTAAAAATCAAATTATTTACCTAATAGTGATGGAGGTTTTATATCTAGTTTGCTGATTTACTGCAATGGCCATTCGTTAGTTTCACGGAATTAATTCCCTGGAGTGGGAAAGAAATTCATCAGATGTCTCTTTCATCCTTTTAGGGTAAGCGTTAAAAAAATTAGTAACAAGAGAATAAAGTCGACCTCCTGAGGTCTAGTGGTTACCGTAGCTGCCTCGCACCACAGAGGCCTGGCATGGGCTTGGATGTTTTTATTGTTTGAGAAACCTTACTATGTTACCTCTACATGGGTATAAGTTTCCCCTAATCATGCAAGTCGACTATTAAAAAAAGCACAAAGCGGGATTTTCGAAAATTAATTAAAACCCATGCGTACTATTCAGAGTTCAGGACTTGTACACATAGAAGACGATAAAATGTCAATTTTATTATACACAAGTCGTCTTAAAATATATTTTGTAAAGTAATCCGAAAATTATAGCTTTTTGTTATTGCGGTTTTACTGGGACATACACATACATAACCTGTACAGAAGACAGGCAGCACTATTAGAATAGAAGAACAAGTAAAGAAAGCCGTAATCAAGAAAGGAGTAAGACAAGGATGTAGTCTATCGCCCATTCTGTTTAACTTATATATAGAATAGGAGATGAAGCAAGTTGAAACGGAATATGGAAAAGGAATCATACTGAAAGGAGAAGAAATAAAAACCTTACGCTTTGCCGACGATAATGTAGTATTAGATGAGTCAGAAGAAGACTTGGAAACCATACTAAATGGCACGAACGTGGTCCAGGAGAAAGAGTTTAATATGAGGATTAACAGAAGGCAAAACCAAGTTAATGCAGTGTAGTATTTGAAACAGTGGAATAACAAAGGATGTTAGATTGGGAAAGGATATTTTGACAACAGTTAAGGAATTCTGCTACTTAGGAAGCGTAATAACTAGGGATGATAGAAGTATAGTAGGCATAAAGAATAGGATAGCACAGGCAAGGAAGGCTTTCGCGAAAAAGAGGAGTTTACGTACGTGTAATATAAGTTTGAATATTGGGAAATCGTTGCTAAAAATGTTCTTATGGAGCGTGGCATTATATAGGATTTGGGGAAAGGAAAAGAATATAATCTTTTGAAATGTGGTGCTATGGGCGAATGCTGTAAATCAGGTGGATGGATAGAATCACAAACGAGGAAGTTCTAAACAGAATAGGGGAAAAGCGAACAATATGGAGTACGTTGACTAAGAGAAGGGATAGATTAATACGCCACGTTTTAAGTAACGAGCGTCTTGTAAAATTAGCGTTAAAGGGAAGTTTGTGGGGTAAGAACATAAGAGGGAGACCATGGATGGATTAGGCTAAGCAGATTAGGGAGGATATGGGTTGTGCTAGTTATAAGGAAATGAAAATGGAGGGTTGCATCTTAGGACTGAATGCCACAACAACAATGGGACATTTTGTAAAATCCTTCGTTTTCTATAAAATTACCCACTAGAAATCAGATAAAGCAAGATCGTGTTCCTCATACACTACTGTTTCCCGTGGAAATGCCGTCGTAAAGTGTCTACGACACAAAATATTGACAGTCTGACCGCTGCGGAGCAGTTGCGTCCATTGTGAAAATTTATTAATCTAATTAAGACATGATAATAGAATGATGGGGTTGCAATTTAATAAATAATGAGCTACAGGAGGTGTAGAAATATTCATTCTTTACTTTCAAGTTGATCGCTGTTAAGGTACATTTCCATTCCGACAGGTTCCAGCAACACGTCGCACACATGGCACCATGTTGCGCGTCATTGATTGTACTGTTACTATTATACTGTGAAACATGGAACATTTGTGTAGAATCTGGAGTGTCAGACAATAGTTTTGTTCTCCAGTGCATCTTGAGCGTTTTTTGGGATAATTGAGCGAATATGGACAACTCAGCTATTTCAGTTGTTGTGGTAGTGGCAGGCGCGCGCTTCGAACCCCTAAAAAAACAGCTAAAACGACCGAGATGGTGGATTAGTAGAAGACATTCGGAAGGAACCCGTAACTTACGTCACCAAAGTGGGTATGAGAATTTTATTAAAATGGCAGCTAGCGATTTTGTATTTTCACTATACCTTGTTGGACCAGAGATTAAAAGAAATTGAAATGCCAGGAAACAATTTCACCTGGCAAAAACCCTTCCTTTCTTAGCCGTACGCGTTAGCTACAGTTATTTAATGTATCTACACTCCATTTGAAGATTCATATCTGTGCTAGGCCCTTGTTACAGTTTCGAGGGATTGCATTAATGTAAGAACTGTTAACATGAAAGTTTTCTTTAAGAAATTGTTTTTCATAATGGTTTACATTTTTATACAGTGGTAGTTTTTCTTCAGAACATAAACTTTCAGATTAGAGTAACTAAAATTAGGGAAGTTTGAACGTTTCTTCACTTTACGTTTAGGTCACTCCATCGCGAAACAAACACTAGCACTGAGATAAAATTCTGAGACTACCACAATTTCAAGAAAAGAAAGCACTTTTTTGAAGGTAGGCAGGACCTGGACAGCGAGTATAGTCTGTACTGCGCATGCGCGTGTCTTTGGGACATGTCGCAGTCCGTTTCCATAGTTGATGGCACAAGTCGCCAAGTGCAACATGTTGCAAGCCACCATCACCTGCAACATTTTTGCTTCCGGAACTTGTTGCACAACATAAGCCTTGCTCGCACTTGGTAAGTAGTTTAGCCGAGTGGCGAGTAGTTTAGTAAATGAATAAGTAGCAACTCGCCAAATTCCGTTCACACCTACATTTGACTAAAATGTACAGTACATTAGTAGCAAGATGGAAAACAGGAAACACAACAAAGTACAAGCTAATAAAACTTATTGAAATAGCTATTTTAGAAGAAGTAGAAGAATAAATTCATAGCGTGTCAAAAAAGAAAAAAAAACTATGAGTATGAAATTGGATTCAGAGAAGGAATAACTTCTCAAAGAAATAGCATTACAAGATCCTAAAGAATACTTCGGCACTTTGGAATTGTGTTAATTCTGTATAAGGGTACATATTTGAGAAGTGTAATACCTGCAAAAACAAAATTACAGTCAGTTCTCTATTTTCCTGTTACTGGCGCTCATATTTCTATTTGGAAAATCAACTATTTTAAAATTCAATCAACATACGCAGATTGCTTGATTTTTTAATTTTATAAATCGGGGATTTAACGTTCCATAGGCACTCGTTGCAAAATGAATCAAGTATTTAGTCAATTAGTTTAATCACTACTAAACTGCTCGACTAAATTATTGTTGTTCCGATACGTTTATTAACTAAATTACTCCCTACTCGACTAAATTACTTACTAAATGTGAACAAGGCTAAGTAACTCACTAACGCAGACGAATGATATTTTACTGCGTCACAGATAAGACGTTTAAAAGTATACTTTAAAAAATGAAATAAATGCTTTTTATATCCAATTTCCTTTTTTCCCAAAGGATACCCTGCGAAAACATTCATTTTTAAATGGTAAATAAACCAATTTAAATGAGAATAAAGCATCTCGCTAGTAAAGTGCGAATTGAGAGAAGCAATGATGGCTATATTTATAGTTTTTAATCCCTCCCAAAAGTAATCCAATAGTTGTTGCAATAATCTCCATAAACTACAAAGTTTGGGGTAACCAACGCGGTGACAACTCCCCTAAAATAGGCTTGTGGGAACCTTATCTCAAAACCAGGTAGAAGAATGCATTCCTCAGTCTCGGTAATTACTTCAATCATTACTAAAGCTGCACTTTTTGGGTAAAAATCTACATGAGGGTGATCCAGAAACTGGTATCTCTCCTTTAATAGCAAGGAAGGGTATTTAAAAGGGGGATTTCGAAGGACTAAGAAGGCAGCCAAGGTTTACTACTTGTGTCAAAAGAGTAGAGCCCTGAGTTTGAAGCCTCACTGTGCCCATTCTGAATGATCTACGCTATTTTGAAAGGTTTTTGCAGAATTTAACCATTTTATGATATGTAAATAACATTTTGAAAGACATTTTTTACATGCGGTTTGGCGAAAAACACTGAAAAAAGTCAGGGTTTTTTGTCTTTATTTTATATAACACAACTTTGACAAATTATATATTTCAGATTGTTGTTTTAAATGATCTGAAAATTTAACAAACGGCAGTGCAAACCCTTCCAAACCTATTCACAAAGTTTGAATCATCTATATGTCTTAAGTTTTTCTAAATTAATTAATTAGTGTACCACTGCAAACTGTTTGACAGCGCATCGCAGAAGTTTAAAACAAAGTTTTATTGTAGCGATTTAAAGTCATACATATAAATACAAGCTTCATTGATGTAGCAATGCTACGAAACTTTGTACGATTTTGTACAAAGTGTATGGAGAAAGGAAAGGTTCATTGGAGCGGGAGGGTGAAAGAATGGTGGAACCCCTGCCCGCTGACCGGGTCGCGACCTTTCTCGAGCTATATAAAAAAAGTAAAAAAAAACTGACTTTTTTCTCTTCAATTTCAGGGTTCTACTATTTTGACGACGACAGAGTAGGCTACACTTTTTTTATAGGGGGATTAGCGAGCCACATGAGGGAGATTCTGAAACAGGCACTCCCCTTTAATAGCATAGGAAGGGAATTGAAAAGGAGAGATATTGCAGGTAGAGCAAAGTAGACGAGGGTCCCCGGGCTATTGTTTAAGGATCCTACCGATGATTCACCCAAAGGTGATGCAAGAAAAAACTAAAAAAACCTGTATCTAGTAGGTCGAGTTGTAGCAAGGGGCCATGGGGGATACCTGTGGCAGTTTTCTCTCGCGGGTGTTTCTCTCCAGATTGACTATGGGGATTACCTTTAGGGATGCAACGTACGATTTGTTTTTTTAAGGTTCTCACACGCCGAGGCACCTTTATCTCTTTCCTTGGGCATACGGTAAGAGTTGTCCGGTGATCCCATTGGACCGTCGGTCAGCTGCCTCCTAAAATATGGAATAAAGGACCCTTTCATACGTCCCTAATTCGAAAGGATTTGCCTCCGTCAAGTCGGAAGTTGCGTGAATAATTTGGAATTGCTACCGGCAACGGAATAATATGAAACATCTGCGACGACACTTGATTACGCCCGGCAACTGAAAATTTTCCTATCGGCTGCAATTGTTGAAATGCAAGCCGATGTGTACTGTTGTAAATTGTAGCTGTCAGTTGTAATTAAATAGGAGGACATTAAAGCACCTACCGTGGTGACGTGCGAGATGATTTTGAGGCGGAGAGGCAGAAGGCGGTGAGAGATCGGTAAGAGATGATCAAAACACAAAATTGCTAGCCGCCGAAAGCAGAAAATGGTCAGAGGCCGACAAGAGTGAATATAAAACAGAAAATTGCTAACCATTAAGGAGAGAATATTGTGAGCCGCCGGCGTAGAATGATAAAAATTTGAAAGCAGCAGTTGAGAGCGGTGTCGAGCCCTTGAGACCCTAAAGACGCAGTTTTCTTAGTAGGAGTCTCAGCTATATTGGCTCAAGCCGTCCAGCAGACAAAGAGATCAACCCCGATGCAGACAAAAAGGTTCAACAGCAGGTGCCTCCAGACTATCAGCCCAAAGCCGACCAGAGAAAAACACAGCCAGACCAGGCAGCAACAGACATCGCGGGTATCGTTAGCTCTGATTTTACAGAGTTCACATTGCCAGATCGATTGCTATAAACTACATTGCTTTTCTCCGGTCCAATCCACAGGTGGCCCTGTTTTTAATGAGTCCCGGTTTGAAATTTTTTATTGCTAACTTTTTTTTTCATTTAATCAAATTCTCTTAATAAATTTTCTATTGTTATTAAAGTCATAACTTGAAATGTTATCTATTCTAGTCTCTTTAAAACCTTCGTAATTGATCCCATATGTCTAATAAATTAAACCTTTTTCTTAAAATTTTCGCCCCATAGTGGAGGTCAATAATTAATATTAAATACTAGCCGACCCAGCCCGACACTTCGTTCGCGCCGAAATAGTTGTTTTTATTTTGCCCTAAAAACGAAACAACAGGTACAGAATTTTCATAAAGTTGAATTCATTGAATATATAAAAATTACGGTATCATTTATTTATGATTGCTTCAGAGCAAACCTTATAACTCGCAGTTTGTTTAGAACATACTTTTCGGAGCCACCCTTATGTAGCCTATTGACCAAATATAAAATAAAAATGAGCAATGCGGGCAGAAATTCAATTTCGAAGCATAAACAGATCAAGATTATAGGCAACCCGCATTCAAATGGAGATTTTAACCCACGTTAAGAACAGAAATCTTCACGTATAATTAATATATATTTATTTATATTAATATCATTATCGAATTGTAATATTCAGTAATATTTAAGTTAAATTGCTTTTTTTTAAAGCATCACATTTTCATTTAAATCTGTTGAACCAATTCGGAGCCCATTAGAGACAAATAGACCTACAGATCGGCGGACAGATAGAGAAATAGACAGGCACTTCTATTTTTTTTATTGGTAGAGATTATATTATAATATTTAATAAGTAAATTAAACTCAACCCCGTCTCCACGTTATGTTTTACAATTGGCTTCGACCAACATGGGGCATATTATATTATATCATAAATTAAATAAACCGCTCCCAGACTGCAGAAGAACAGTTTTAACAAATATCTGTAAGTTAATAATACTTCAATTTGAAATAAACTGCTTCAGTTCGAACAGTAATATCACAGTAATTCAAACCAATTCACATTTAAATAACTATTATTTATGAGTACCTTTCGTAAACAAATCTTCAGGGTCTATTCTCTAATAACGGCCATAGCATTCAAGCTTAAAAATGGCGCCTTTGAAACGACGTCGTCTCCGACGAACTTCAGACAGCGACGAAAAAGCCCGTATCTCGGCCAGAAATGCATATTTCTAACTAAAATTTTGCATTAGTAATAATAATAATTCATAATTAATATAATTCATCTGTTGCAGAAACAGCTCTCGGGTTTCCACACGGGTACCATAGTAATCTATGTGCAACGTTTCGACAACAAGCTCTGTTGCCAACTTCCAGGCGGAATGTATAATTCATCTATTATCTATAATTAATCTGGATAGGAAAGAGGGAAAGAAAGGTTGGCTTATCTTAAATCTAGAGCAGCTGTCGGCAACCCGGGAAGTAGTAACATATCAAATTTCTGAGCCAGAATGTTCATCTAAACTGTCCAAATTTCATCAAAATCGGGGATCGTTCCTCAAATCAGGACACTTTACATGGAATAACCCTATTGTGGTATGTGTCTGTTTGTAATATATGTGTATAGTATTCCAAATGATTATAACTAAATGAGCCGAAAGCTACTGATAAATAAGAGTTGTGTGACTGTGAATAGGTTTTAATTGCTGTGATATTAGTTAATACACCTTAAGAGTTCCAAAATGTCGGGACGAAATTCTGTGGTTCATTAAATATGAATTATTTTATTACAAAATAAATATCCAAAATGCAGACAATAAATTAGTGATCAAATAAACACCACACAACGCTTCTGCTAGCCTCGTAGCTTTCGTCAGCTGGCGTTTCAACTTTGCATTCGAATTCGTCATTTGGTTTGTGCAATGTGTCCGTTATTATGGCTCTCGTCCTTTTCAACGCCTGTAGAAAGCTACAAGGTTAGTAGAAACTTTCTGTTGTATTTATTTTATTACTAATTTACGGACTATATTCAGCTATTTCTTTTACAATTAATTTCACATACATTAACTTTATTGCCACATTTTAAAAAGTTTTCTGATTTTACTGATCATAAATCATTATATCAATAACAAAGTATCACACCAAGAGTTACTTCATTAATTTATTAATTAAATAAGATTTACCTTCGATTAAAAAGTATTCCGTAAGGTTCCTTGTTTTTATGTTGTGAATGTAGGTATGACTGCATTCACAACAGAGTCCGAGTAAAGTGATGAAAAACGTTTTCACGTGAAATGTTTTCCGCTTCTGTGGTAAACGTACTTGTGATTGTTGAATTTTCCGTGTAGGGAGAAGTGTGAACGAGCTGACGAGACACCACAAAAGCCAGCCTTAAGGACTGCAGACTTCAGCACTAACCTACTTACGCCTTGACTCACACGAAGGTCTTGTCATTTTGAATCTCATAAGGAGACATTTCTTTTGTTACTATAGAATTTCATTCAGTGAACTCGTCTATTGTATTGTGCGGCTGCATAGTTCAAGTGCGTGTGTATTCTCATTCAACCACCTAAAAACAATTTACAGTTGGTCTACAAAATTTCCCACAGGAGCCTGGAGTAAAATGATCAAACATTCAATACTAAAAGCTCGTCCACAAGGTAAGAGATTTTTTTCAGTAAATCGTGCCTGTTTGAATAAATTCGTATTAATACCCATAAAACTTGACATAAATAAAACGAGTGCTTCTAATTTGAGAGAGCTGAACATCTTGAAATATCCTCATCTTACAAAAAAGAAGTCACAGACGGAAATTTATATCATTTTTTAAAAGAGGAGCAAGGGCCTCCTAAAACTGGTGAAGGCACGGAAAAGGGAATGCAGCGACCCCACAGAAAACTCGTCTCCCGTCATTCGGAAGGGCATGAGAATAGTACCCAATAGCCCGACCTACCTTATTCAGGTTTTCTAGGAGTTTCCCTGCATCTCTTTAGGTGAAACACTTGGTAGGATCCTTAAACCATAGCCCGGGGTCATAGTCAACACTTGGCTACATAGCTCAACCTTCCACATCCACCCTTTTCATTTCCCTTCCTATGCTGTTAAAGGGGAGTTGCCTGTTTCTGGATCATCCTCATGTAGCCTGTTACTTTAAAAAAACGAAATAAAGCACATAGGGAGAGAAAATTTATCATACTTTTAAATGTCTAAAGACAGGTGTTTTTCTGTAAATTCAAATTTGTAAAACTAAATTAAATTTTTTACATAACAGAAAGTTAATTAGAAACAAAAATTACTTAATTATACCAAGAAATAGTTTCTAACACACAACGTTTCTTCCAATATCTGTGGACGCCATCGGGTTTGTAGAGCACGACTGATGTGGTCCGCGGATTATAGAAGGCACGTAGTGTATTCGAATTTGTTACGTAATAAAGTAATTTTTGTTTATAATTAGTTAATTCTTAGCCGGCTTCCTAGCCTTTATAAATTATTTAAAATAGTGTCTACAACAAAAAGTGTAAATTCGTATATCAAATGTAATGCAGAATCAAATGAATCGCATCTCAATACTTCTTTTTATGCATTTACAAAATGCATGTTAATAGTTTACGAACAATGTATTGTGGATAAAAGCTTCTCTGGTTCCCAGCCGGGTAATAACGAAGAACAGCGTCGTTTCGACGGCTTTCACTGCCTTCGTCTTCCACTTCGGCCTGGAAGCTTCTCTTCATTCAATTCACCGGGAAAGCCTTCGATCTTTAGTAATGTATTATGGACCTGAAATAGATCTGTTTATCAATATAAATTTTAGTCGAACATAAGAATGCGATTTATAGCAAACGCAAGTCCGGTCTTAAATTTTTATCTCTTCGCGTCAATTCTAGGATATTCTTGGTTCTAAATTCTGTCATATTATCCTACGTAAGAGTACAACAACGAAAAACAATTTTCAAATTCGAGACTTTTTACTTTGCAAAATAATAAATTTACTTTATTTCTCCAGTTATTACATTGTAAAGTATTAAAATTTTTAATAAAAAAAGACTAAATCCTTTTAAGGTCTGACGACTTGTCTTATACATTCCTGTCACGCTCTAAACGTAATGTGAATGTCATAATGATTATAGAAAATGGGAAGATAATATATAAATAATTTTTTTAAATAAATGTGAAATAATAAGCATATGTCTAAATAAAATGATACTAAAAATATTGAGAAACAAACTTGGAATATATTGAGATCATCTCAATGTAACATAATCAAACAGTACGCTTTATATTTGTTTTGTTAAAATTTGTCAGATGAGAAAAAAATTCCACCTGGAATATGAATTGGAGACCTGCTAAGTCAAGTTAAGTGGAATGGTGGAGTAGTTATTTTATTAACAACTACACGGGTGCCCGGATATTTATTTATGTTAACCTGATAAAGTGTTTAATTATCAGTGACTTCCATAATCCCATAACTTATGATCAATGTTGAATATCAGAATTAAACTCATAGCCATTAAATAGGTAGGAATCTCATTTAACTTCATGTTATTACCTGGCAACCCCTTTCCCCAACCCCAACTATAGAGCTGAAGTACAACTTATGTTTCATTCCATCACTTTAATATTGTTGACTTGGACTTTAAATAACAAGGGTACAATGTTTGATTGAAATTGATCAAATTGTAAACAGAATTAAGTTTTACCCCCTTTCAATCCCTCTAAACTACAACTTCACCAGCAATTTGCATGTCAGAATGAAACTCAGTGACATTACACAAACTCTACCCCCCTCCCTCTCCACTCCACTATGAATATGAGGTTCATCTTAACTGGAATGTTAAATGCCGGAATTTACCCAGCAACACCCATAACATCAGAATAGACACATATTTTGGTAATTTGTGTTATTGCATTGCACCCCCTTCCACTCACACTGCCCCCCAGTATGAGGCTGAAGTTCAGGTGTAAATTGTACACGAACATTGGGAAAAACGCTATCACATCACTGACCCCAAAAACAATCCTAAGCATGTTTTAAAAATTCCACCTCAACCCTCCATGTGTTGTACATTGTATGCATAACTTCCTTTCACACCCACTTCTATGGGTAATCTTCAAATTAACTGGCATGTTGAATGTCATTAATAAATTCTGTGACTTCTAAAGCCACAATTGAAAGCCCACTTCAGTTGTATTCATTGATTTTTTTTATAACATGGCTCCAAACCCACATTTGTGTTTACATTGAAGAAGAAAAAAGTTCCATCCTGTTCATTACTGATCAGCATTATCATTAGGAATTATAAATTCCATATTATCAACATTCAGTTTCATTAGCAATTATTATGTATCATAATTAGTCTTTCATATTTGACAGTGTTTCATCAGTATTCAATAGAAATTCCTTTCACAAATTTCAAAATTGTCAAATAATAATTCCTTTATCCTTAACTTACTGACTTTCAAATCATTCATGCATAATGTCTAAGTAACAACTTTCCAATGCACTGAATGAAGAAATAAACTGGAGAATTGTTACTATTTATTACATGCAATTGACAGCTCCCAGTAAAGCTTCCATTCACAAATTGTTGGACTGAATATTTGTCAATTTCATTGACCACACTTCCATTTCTAACATTTATTTTAATTGCAATAGCGAGAAGAAATTATTCATGTTTAACAGCTACATAAAAGTAATAAATTAATGTTTACAAGCTAGCTCAGTCATTATCATTACAACTTCCCATTATATTTATTAATTACATTAATGCTCAATCTCAAGAATTTGTAGGCTATATGATTTCAACTTATACTAATGAATCTAAAAATTTATTATGGCTACAGGAAAATGAATGCCTTCCTATGGATTTGGTGTTTTTTGGAAGTAAATTGTTACCCAATCCATGAAGATATTTTGAGAAGGGGAAATTTGAAGCAACCGTAAGTTCTTGTACTGTTATAGTTTTCATGATAAAAAGTTGATAACTACTTTATGTCTGCCATATTTATTCTGAAATAATTATGTGGTTTATATTAAATTAAAATAAATTTCTAAACCAAATATTAGTTTTTACTGTTTAACATTGTTTTAATAGCAAACTGGTAGAACATGCATTTTATGGACAGTATTTTTCTCTATATCTTATACAGAACTGTTTTACAAAGCCTGGGTTTTACCTCAGAATTTACACTCCTTTCATTTAGTTGAATCTAATCCCTTAACAATTCTGAAATCATATGACATACTTAAAATATAAAACATGTTAAGTTACATTAAAAAAATTAGAGATAAATCAAATAGTTTTGTATTCATAAATCACAAATGGTAAAAAAGCCGAAAGCTTCATAAATTGTTTATGAATAAAGACTGAATATATATATGAGATAGGAAATGATATTGTCATGTTTATTAAAACAATTAATGGGATGACTTACCTGAGGTTCATAGATGGTAGACACCTTGTGAGGTTTAGAGAACTTGAATTTTCGGAGGCACTGCCCCCTTCATCAGAAAGTTAGGAAGGCATTTCCAGTGATCGGCTAGCCGACGACTATATATATATATATATATATAAAGGGTTTTCTTCTTGAGAACTTGGTAACAAACTGTTTTATAATACATTTTCTTCCCCAAATGGATGAAAGTAGATGTTTAATTATAGTGACTTAATAAATAAATAAAGCAATTTGTAGCAGGTTTCAGATTTAATTGAAAGGGTAGCTGAATAACAATAACTATTTCTTAAAGTATATTTTAATTTATTCATTTAACCTTTACAGGAACCAAATGCTTTATCAAAATAAGGTCAGAGACTTGCCATTAATTTCAACATTCAATATTAGTAAAACAATTAAAGAGGATGAGCTTCTGCAACTGAAGGATGATAATATGAAAAGCAGTCTAATTAAAATTAAGCCAGAGATTCAAAGTGTAGAAGTTAGGAAAATGGACAAGATTAATGCTAAAACAATCATAACTCTGGGGAATTCAAGGCTCCTACCAAACTTTGGAAAATTGTTAGTATCAAACCAAGGTGAATTGGGAAACACTAAGTCTTTAGAAGCTTTTAAATGTCCAGTTCATAAAGTCATCAATATTAATAAACAAAATATAAATGAGAAGCATTCCATAAATAAATACTTTAATAAACTATTTAATGAAAGTAGAATAAAAAGAGATGTGCCTCATATGTTACTTCTTACTTCAATGCTAAACCATGAAAATATATTTAATGATACTTCAAGTAAGCCTAAAGTTAAACGGTGTAAGCATAATGGAAGGAGCAAGAACACAGAATATAAGCAAAGAGATGCCAAAGTGATTTTATTGAAGAATTACAGTAATAAAAAACCAACTAAATATCACTTACTTAATTCCAACATATTTGAAAATAATGTAAACTCAAAAGATGAAAATGATTATGTCAGTACTAGACCAAATACTGTAAATGTTTCTGATCATTTTGAACCTTTTCTACATGTAACTTCAGGCAAAATACATCACACTTTTGTGGGTGAGAATGATTTTAATTATCTAGATTCAGATCCATATCAAAAAGTACCAAACATTGATACCATTCCTCAAATACTAAGCAATATTGGAGAAGAAAGGGTAAAACATTTGCTTCCTTTCGAGAATTTTACTAAACCAAATAATTTTAATTTAAAGGACATGAACAAATTCAATTCAAATGTTGCATTGAATCCACAGATTTTACATATTCTAACCCAGAAATCTGGAAACTATGAAGACAATTTGCATAAACGACATATTTATTTTGATAATACCAACTCAGAAGGTCATGAAGATGAATATTATGATAATTTGTCTTTGAAGTACAGTCCTCAAAAAGATCGCACTTTAGATGCACTGGAAAACATTCATTTAAAGAAACAAAAATTAACTAAAAGATTTTCTGTTTCAATTAATGCAAATGATGATAATTTAATTAATAAAAATTATTCATCCGTCTCTATTCAGAAAATTCTCCCCCCTGTTTCTTCTTTTAATGTATCTAAAAATTTTACCAGTGATCATTATTCAACCAAGGATGTTCTTCATGTACTTGAAAATAAAGGTAATGAAAACCAACTAAGAATCACTGACACACAATACAACATACAGCAACCAAATTTGTCTTTTCATCATGAAATAGGAGATAATGTAGCTCCTAAGGTTAATGCAATTAATAATGATATGAATTCAAACCAATCACAGGATACAGAAAATTCAATAAATAATATTAATAATGAAACCTCTGATAAAATATATCCAAAAACTTCAAATTATTCTGAAATTAACATTAAAGAAATGGAAGATGTTTTGTTATATAATGAATATGAAAAAAAAGGTATTACTGAAAAGTTAAGTGAGAACATATATGAAAATAAATCACTAAACAACAATATAAGCTTAATTGATTTTAGTATGCTTATAAAAAATATGACAAAATTAAAAGACAGAACTCAGACAGGTGAGCCCCCAATGTCAGAGGTTACACAACAAAATAAAGAAACTAGATGTAACAGTTCAACATCATTAGTTGAAGAAAATTCAGCACACTTTTCAAAATGTAAAAATGGTAATAAAAGTGAACTATATTCTGAAAACAAATCACAGTTCAAAAATGAACAGTCAATTCCATTAGTAATTACTTCAGATCAAAATTTACATACAACAATACAAAAAAATGTTTTAAATTTTCACTCTGACTTAACACATATCGAAACACAAAAAGAAGAAGTATATTTTCAAACTAATAGTACAAATCAATCTATTAATAATAAGACTACTCAAATTCTTGAGCATGGAACCAACTTAGATATATTGATTGATGAAGAAGACAAAGAAAATAAGACATTTTCAGATTCAAGTGAATCACACCAATTTAAAACTTATCTAACCCAACAATCTGTCTTTTATCCAGCCAATGGTATTAATGATCAAAATCAAGAAAATATTACTGATAAAATATTTGCTCTCTCTGGAAACATTCCCACAGATAAAAGAACTAATGACAGTAAGCCTGTTACATTTATTTCTGTACCATTGAAAAATTACTATTCAGGCAATAAAATATTAACATTGCAGACTTACAGAGAAATGTCTAAAGAGAAAATTCAAAATGACACAAAAAGTAATATTAACATGCCAGATAATAGATGGGAAAATAATAAACCTCAAATTGTACTTATAAATGATACACAAAATATAAGCCTGGCTAACAGCCACCACTTAAAATTCATCAAAAATTCTAATCAGTTAAAAAGTGGAAGTGGAATGTTATACAATGCAAGTAACTCTGAAACAATCCATACTACAATAGACACAAATAGTAGTGGAAAAGGAGACTCCTCCAATAGCAATGTTCCGCAGTATAAGATAAAAGGAACAATGCAAATACTCGCCACTAATCCAATAACTTCTAAAAATCTCATGTTGCATGTTCTTCCCAGTAATGAAAAAATTAACCACATCCAACTCACTTCACATTCAGAAAAAATTGAAGAGATTGCAGAACATAGCACATTACCAAGTTTGCAAACAATATTGAATACTGAAAATTCTAATCTTCATTTACCTTATTTCAGCATTTCAAATCAAGAATCACAACAGGAAAAGAATTGCATAAAAGAAAATGTTACTGAAACAGACATTAAAAATGGAGATAATTCTCACAAACCTCATGATTCTCATAGACCACATGTTTCCTTAACAAAAGCTTCTCACAATCCTGATGGATATATAAATTTGAAATTAGACAATTCACATAATTATGCAAATAATGAAAATAAGCTATTAATACTAGCAAAACAGTCGAAAAGATTAGCTTCTGAACCAGAAAACTTCAACCCAAAATTTGATCAACATTACTTACAAACAGGAGTTGTTCCTGTTACAAATATGCCTTCTGACTCAATTAATTATACTTTTAATGGGTCAGAGATTTTAACTGATTCTCATAAAGTGAAACACAGTACAGTTGATTTGGCAAATGATAAAAGCAATACAGGAAGCCTACTTGTAACAAATGAGAGTGACACAAAAATCAGTTTATTTGAACATGATCCTGAGGAAAAAACTTTTACAACTGACAAGCATGGTTATAACCGAGATATAAATATTCCAGATTTCAAGGAACATGAAGAAGCTACCATAAATTATAACTTTAATGAAGGAGAAGGAAGCTTTACTGAACTCAAACAATCATTAAATAATACAGGTAAATTTGACAAACATTGCATAAGAAAAGATCAAATAAATATAATTAGAGATGATAAATTGGCAACATATCTAGATGTACCAAGAGCAAATATGGAAACAAAAATTTACATGGACAATACTGAAAAACCTAAAAGAAACTCTGTTGAAGCTGGCCCTAATACTTTTAATACATTAAAATCAGATTCAAATTTACATTCAGAAGTAAATTTGACAGATAAAATACCTGGTAAAAAAATTTTACATGATGAAACAAAAAATACACACACTGATGAAAACTCACAAAATTTTACTTTAACTTTCCATCACAAACAAATAAATAATTCTGAGAAAGATGTCATACAAAATGAAGAAAACAAAAATAAACTTTTCAAACAATCTGCAGAAAACTTAAAAAAACATAGCGAAATTTATCGCCAAAATGATGAAATGCTTGAAGTAAAAAATGACATAATGTCAATTAAAAGTCCAAGGGAATCAGGTGAAATATTATTGCAATCTTCAATGGAAAAAAGTATCACTAATTTTTGGAAAGATGAACTGCTTCAAACTGTAAATAATTCATTGATTGCCATTTCAAATAATACAAAAATTAATTTAGCTAAAGATGAGAACTATGAGATGCATGGTGAACAAATTAATCTTTTAAACAGCAAATCAAACTGCACAAGTAATAATAAAACACATATGGATTCAAAAGCTACAAGTTCACCAAATATTAAAAAATTCTCTAAAAAACTAAAAATGAGTGAACATAATTTTCCTGAAATTTATAATGATATTGTTAGCCCAGAAAGTATAAATAATGTTGACAAAGCCACTTCGGCAAATCAACCAATATTCACAGTATTAAAAGAAAATGAATCTGATCCTGTTACAAATCCTATTACAAATAATGACAAACCTACATACCCCTCACACCAGTGGAACAGTAACAAAAATACTTGCAAAAATTCATTAGCACATAATTCCAATCAAAATTTAATGGAATTGAAAAGTTCAAGGGAAGAAAAATCTGATCAGAAAACCCACCAAAACATATGGCCAGACTTTTACATTTATAATATGACTACTATACATGATATCAAACATCCTCAAATATGGAATGATACCACAACTGAAATTAATTATGCTTATATCAAAAATGAAACATTAAATTATGCTTCATCTGAAGAAAATAATAGTTTTAATAAAGTTAGTTCACTGAATAAAACTGAGAATAATCATTTGAATAGAGAATTTTATGTTTCCAATTATTACAATTCTTTCCCCTCCCTTAATGAAACAGAAGAAAATCCCTCACTTTATCAATCACATGAATCAAAATCTGAAAAATATTCTTTGATTATTAATGAGGACACAAATAAGTCTTCAAGTTTTGATCACACCATTTCTGATGGAAATGATAACAGTTTTATTTCTTTAGGAACTAATTTACAGAAAAATAACACACCTAATTTTTACAGGGTTCCAAGCATGGATTTAAACTGGACGGAAACTTTCAACAATAGTAATTCCTTTAAATTAAATCCTACAGAACCCAGCTTTAAACATCAAAGCAAGATATGGGATATATTACCAGATATAAATGATGAAATTGGTATAGAAGAGATACAGTATTATAGAAATAAAAATGATAAACAAGATAAGTGTTCGCCACAATTAAATAATAACTTAAAAACTGACAAATTTGATGAAACCAAAATATCAGGTAATATTGAAAGGCAAAAAAATGTTTCACTCTTACTAAGTTCTTCTTCTGATAGCATACCCAAAAGAAATAATAAAACCAAAGTTAATATGAATTTGCATGAAATTATTAATAAGCCTATAACAGCATTGAATGAATTTGATGATAGACCACCATTTTCTTTTGTTGACAAATTACCTGACACTTCTACTATACATAAAAATATACCTCTTAATGCTATACCTACAGGTCACCATGATCATTTCACTGAGAAGAGTATATCAAAAGAAGCAGGGATGCTTCAAAATATACATGAAAAAAGAAATGCATACCATGATTTGTCTCAATTAAGGTCTGATAAAGACTTCATATATAACTCAAGAAACATGATGGAAGATTATAAGAAATCTAACAATTTGAATATGATGAGTATGCCTGCAAACAGTATTCCATTAAATAATGAAGATAATATCATGCAATCAAATTCAAACTTTAATGATATTGGCAATGGCCAGATTGGCCAAGACACTAGTGATCAACTTCAGACTCCTTATACTTATAATAAATCATCTCCAATTACATTCATTGGTGATTTATATATGATCAGTAAAACATCCCCTCAAAATACTAGTGAAATAAGTTCAGGAGAAAACAGCTTAATTTTATTAAATCATGATTTCCAAATTCCTCTACTTATAAAAGCAAACTCTAATTTTAATGATACAGGAACATTAGAACCACTTGGTAAAAATAACGACTCACTAGATGTTAAAATTCAGCAAAGAATAAATTCAGAAATTTATAATGCCAATAATACGGAGAAAAATAAAGATATTTTCCCCTTCAAAGCAATTATTGATGCTAAAGTACAAAATTCAAATCATGAGTCTCCTACAAATAAATATTTTCAAAGTACAATAAATGCTTCCCAGTTTGATGAAGATAGTTTTAACAGCCATACAAGCAGTCAAATGAATAATATAACATGTCATGTGAGAAACAGTGTAGAAAATCAACAGATGAAACCTATAACAAAAGCACACTGTATTGATGTTGAGAGTAATGAAAAAATTTCTAATGAAACACAGCAAAGTCTCTTAACAGCTAATACAAATTTAAGTTCAAACAATAAGCATGGTATATTGATCACTCACACTGGAGAAAAAAATACACACAACGCAAAAAGGAATTCGATAAAAATAACAAATCCATCAAGAAAATACATAAAGAAAACCAATTACAAACATAATAAATCTAAGTCAAAGTATGAAATTATGAAAGATATTATTGTATGGTTCCATGATAAAAATAAAGATGTTAAACAAAGATGATGAATTTATTTACTTTACTTGAATCCAGAAAAAATTGCTTTCTTTGCAGCAGTTTTCAATGTCATAAATTTTATTATGACTTGTTGTTCCTTTCTCTGTCTCAATAGACTTGGAATGATTTTGTGCCACAAGAGAAAATCTTATTGCATATATTCATGCATGCATCACATTTTATTAGCACAAACCTGGTTGCTATGAATACAATTAGCTATGCTTAGAACTTAATATGATTTTATACTTTAGAAGATATATTTGTGGTTAAATAAAATTGTAAAAAAATCACATTGCTTAATAGTAGTTATTATTTTCTCAATATTAATTATTATTATAATGAAATCAATTTTGTCTAAAATAGTTTGTTATATATCAGAGATAAGGGTGTTGTGAAAGTAAAGACAAAAATGGTGATATTTTTAACTGAGTGAAACAAACATTGTATCTTCTCACTTAAGAAACTATATTTGTTGAAGAACAGTTATTAAATATGTTAAAAGCAAATTTTTCGTATAATAGTATGTTTTAATTTATAACTCTGAAAAGTTTATGGAACAATTCAAATACAGGGAATCCTTTTGTAACTTATATTCAAAATAAAAAACTGTTTCATTTGTACAATAATTTCAATAATATTTTACACTGTTTTATTTTTAAATGTGACACATTGTTCAAACTTATGTTTTTATAGAGATATATAGAACAGGTGGTGAAGAAAGTTAAAATGGGATGTGGAAAAGGAATCATACTGCAAGGAAAGAAAACAACACTTTGCCGATGATATTGTAGTATTAGGGGAGTCAAAAGAAGACTTGGAAACCATAATAAATGGCATGAACATGGCCCTGGAGGAAGAGTACAACATGAGGATTAATGGAGGGAAAACCAAGGTAATGGAGTGTAGTATGGGAAATAGTGGAATAACAATGGGTGTTAGATTGGGAAGGGTTATTTTGCAGGATCTTAAGTAATTCTGCTACTTGGCTGCTACTTGGGTAGCATAATAACTAGGGATGGTAGAAGTATAGTATACATAAAGAGTAGTATAGAACAGGCAAGGAAGGCTTTTGCAAAAAAGAGGAATTTACTTACGGGTAAGATGCATCTGAATGTTAGGAAATCATTATTAAAAATGTTCGTAATGTAACTAAAATGTGAAATGTGGATGGTAGAACTTGCAGAAAGGAAAAGAATAGAAGCCTTTCAAATGTGGTGCTATGGGAAAATGCTGAAAATCAGATGGATGGATAGAATCACTAACAAGGAAGTTCTAAGCAGAATAGGGGAAGAGTGAACAAAATGAAGGACATTGACCAAGAGAAGGGATAGATTAATAAACCACGTTTTAAGACATTAGATTTTTTAAAATTAGCATTAGAGGGAAGTGTGTGGGGTAGGAACAGAAGAGGGAGTATGTGGTAGTTATGCGGAAATGAAAAGGCTCGCGAAGTTAGTTAGCATGGACCAGACCAGTCTTAGAACTGAATACCACAACAACAAGTTTTTATGGTTAAAAATTAATAATTAAATTGTGAAATGTGACAAATATGCTTAACTACAAGATTAAATAATGTACATACATATTATTTAATGTTTCAAACAAAAATAACAAAGATTTTTTCTGATCTTTAAAAGTATTGTTGTTATCTTTACAGAGTGTTCCTTTGGTAATCAGTACAATACAGTATATATTGCTTCTCTAGAAGTACACAGATTTAAGAATATATGAATATATTTTAAATAGCTTTTAACTTAAAATAGCAGAAATTATTATCATAACCAAACCAGGTAAAGTCAAAACAAAGAAGTCCTGCTGACCAGCTTAGTACCTATCATTTCCAACATTCTGGAAATACTTCTGTCTCGAAGAATAAAGCTGACCCCAACACTAAAGACTGGATATGACACCTGTTCCATTTTTCTGAATGCCATTCAAAAATGCAAAAATCCACCAAGACACATCATAAATGGATCACATTGTACTTTTCTGTATTCTTAGATATTAAACAATATTTTGACAGTATTTGGCACTTACAATCAAATATTGCCTGTCCATTAAGTACTAGTAAATTTAGAGTAAAAGTAAAGGTATCCATATGCAACAATCTGGTGTGCCACAAAGACCTTGGAGTCATATTATATTTACTGGACACAGCAGACATACCACAGACAGGAACACTACCACTGACAATACTGCCATTCTTTCAACACAAACAGATCCAGTAATGGCATTGAGAATGCTACGAACTCAACTTGATAATATAAAAACAAGGTCCATATATATGGTGAAATTCATACAAGTATACTTTAACACTCATAAGTAACCAATGCTCCAAAGGAATAAATAACATTATACACCTCAAGTCACCACACATGAAATACCTTGGTATTCACCAAGATAGACGCTCTTGGAAACATCATGTAGCAAAACAAATAGATTTATAAACAAACTATTTATACTGGCTGATGGTAAGAAACTTATGACTATCGCAGGAAAATAAAATCCTCATATTGGATTGCATATTCTCTGACTTGATATTATAAATATATATGGATGTATCTAATTGAGCATTGTGAATTTGTAAGCAAGGTAAGCATTTCAAAATACAAAGAATACAGTCAATAATACTCAACAAACACAAGCTGCCATATGTTACATACTTAACTAAAAATACAATAAGTCAACATCATCATGGATTAAAGTATTGTGCACCTCAGCAAGAGACAAGATCATAAAAGTGCAGTGCTATACCACTACTAGAACCTCAGCTCAAAAGAATACTCAGAAAACTATAATCTTTCAAACTACAAGAAGAATAATGGTTACCCAGTTGAAAGCACATATAACATTCTTATGAACAGGATATAGAGACTAAAGTAACATCTTTTACAACACATATATACTTGTTAACTCTTAGCTTTTACAGACATACAACATATCCTGAACTGAAAACAATATATTTACTAGTACTATATTTTCAGAATTGCTTTTACACTACCAATATACCTCAACAAAAACTCAAGGTAAACGGAGCTCTTGTCTACTCCCACTACAATACAAGGGAAGTTGTTCATGACTAGCTAAATATCCTCAGTATGATCAAATTTGTGTCTGTATTATGAAAAAGTTGTCTCATAGAATATTTTCTTGGGTTTCCATCTGGATTGCATACATTAACCACATTTCAGTGACATTCATTATCACCGTCTTTCAGGAGAAAAGTTTCAACAATACATTACCAGGAGAACAATCATATTTAAAGAACAACTGTCTATTAAGGGGAGTCAGAAGGCCCTGTCTTGTCAATTTCAAACTAGTGATTTTTAAGTATATTTTTATCGTAAAATGTTGCAGATACAACTCTGAAATTTTCACAGCTTATTTTCAACCTTATGGTTTGTGTGTGGTAGAATAAATTATTTACATTTTACATTATTTATATTTTTAATTACGGACTCACTTTTATTTAGATAAATAAAATCTTAATCATTTATTCTGCTTCCACATTCATATCTAAAAGTTAAAAATAAGCTGTGTACATTTCAGTGCTGTATCTATAACAATTTCTGAGAATAATGTCAGGCCTACCTATTTAAACATTGGTAACATTGGGTCTTCCAACCCCCTTTAAAAGACTTTATTGAGGGATATTAGTGTAAAAATAAATAACATTATTATCATAATAATAATAAAGAGAACTATAATCAGATGCGAGGATAAAGTAAGTAACGAGGATGTTATAAACAGAATAGGGGTAAAGCGAGCAATATGGAGGACGTTAAAACGTATTCGTAACGTACGGACGCAAGGGGCGTACAGGACTTTTCATTACTTGAGTACACTATTTGGCGAGCGTACCATTCCGTCAATTATTGACCACTCTTGGGAGCGCGTGCACACTACACATGAATCGGGAATGGCTTTTCTCAGTTTCGGTTGTGATGTGTTGAGTGATCCCACCGGATGTGTTTCAACATTACTCGTTAAATTTAAGTCGTAAATGATGAAATGGAAGGAAATTTTCAAAATGAAAAAGTATACATGTGTTTTGTAGAATAAATTACTAGTTACAGATAAAAACGTTTCTTCTTAATTTAACACGTTTGATAGTTAAGGAGCATAGACCCAGCATATTCAGCCGAAAAGCATGAAAATTCATAATGAGCAGCTCCTACATGAAATACTAATCGATATATTTTTAGTAACAGCACCTTAATTAAGTTATGTGTAAGCGACCAGCCGAATTTGGACGCAAGATACTAACAAAAAACAGTTCACAAAATCATTTCGTTTTATCTAAATACGTAATAATTAATAAGCACCATATTGATTGGAATCATGTCGAAATTCTTGTTAAAGAACAAAATTATTTTCGAGAATAATGAGCGAAAGACTTCACATTAGAATTTTGTAAGTTGAAAACCATGTTTCGTATTTAATTTTTTTCCATATCATTTTACCCATTGTAATCTATCATAAATTTCTTCTTAGTAGCTGAAGAAGTCTCAAATCAGAGACGAAACGTTGTAACATTTAATATTTAAATTTTCAAAACTGAAAAAAAGGCTGATATAACTCATTTATTGTATTTAAATTGGCAGCTAAACTATTTAATTGTATTAAATAATTCTGTGTCATCTTGACATTGAGTGCATTAGAGTTACGCCAGATATGGAGTATTTCGCTCATGTCTTGAGAAATAATTGTTGTTGTAGTATTCAGCCCTAAGACTGGTCTGATGCTAACCTATTCTGCGTATAACTGACACAACCAACATCCTCCCTAATCTGCTTAGCGTTTCTATCATCCTTGGCCTCCCTATTCTTCTCACCCCACACTCTTCCCTTTAATGCTAATTTTACGAGACCCTCGTGCCTTAAAACGTGGGCTACTAAACTATCCGTTATCTTGGTCAAAGTTAGCTTTTACCCTATTCTGTTTAAAACTTCCTCGTTACTTACCCTATCCTCCCATCTGATTTCGCCAATAGCAACACATTTCAAAGGCTTCTATTCTTTTCCTTTCCCCCAAGTCCTATTGTACACGTTTCGCACCCATATACGCCACTCTCCATACGAACATTTTTAGCAACGATTTCCTAATATTCTTACTTATTTTACCCGTAAGTTAATTCCTCTTTTCGCGAAAGCCTTCCTTGCCTGTGCTATCCTACTCTTTATGTCTACTATACTTCTACCATCCGTAATTATTACGCTTCCCAAGCAGCAGAATTATTTAACTTCCTTTAATATCCCTTCCAAATCTAACACCCTTTGTTATTCCACTGTTCCGTACTACACTCATCACCTTGGTTTTCCCTCTATTAATCCTCATATTGAACTCTTTCTCCAGGACTCCGTTCATGCCATTTATTATTGTTTCTAAATCTTCTTCTGATACTACAATATCGTCGTCAAAGCGCGACGTTCTTATTTCTTCACCTGGCAGTATGATTCCTTTTCCATAGAGAAATAATTAGTTTCCTTATATTATAATTTCGATTGACAAACTGTTGCCGCTAATTTCCAAGCTACGTAGGGCCGTTGTGGGGACACGTCAGTCAAATCTGTCACACTGTTAATACTCTCCAAGAAAACTATGGCAGCGTTCTGGTGTCAGATGTCAGAACTAGCTCATCTCTATAAACAAAACTGGTCGCTTCTAAAATTAAGCATAACCCACAAATCAGTTAATAATTTATTCTCCATACACTTCCCCGAAAAGGCATTCAGAATAGATCAAGTGGTCCTCTTTCGATTAATATCCGGTGGCCTAAATTAACACATATGCTCAAATAGTCCTCCAATTTACGGTCTCTGCAACACGATCATCATCACGGACCACCTGATGAACTCCTGCAATAAATTTCGCCAAGATAGACGCCATATCCTCGGAGAAGAAACCCCAATCCTGATTAACAACTCATCGGACTACCAAGAAAAAATTATCGAGTTTTTAAAAACAATCAACTGTTTTGATATATTTTATAGTTTAGTTGTCATATTTGTAACCCTAAAACAGTTCGGTCGCTAATGAGTTCGTTGTTTATACGACCTTAAATAAAACCAAGAAACAAAACAATACTGATATGTGTTTACAAGTTACTGGCAACTCTGACCCTCTTTTTCTTGCAGAGATCTCCTTTAGTAACGAAAAAAAGAAACAAATATTTGAAGGGGAAAAAAACAAGATATATTTCTTTAATTTGAATTATGGATGCGGAGAAGTTTTATGATCTTGTCTGTTTCAATGCCCAATGGACTGATCTGAACAGGTGCGACTACGTCGTGGTTCGAAACGCAGACTGACAATGAAGATTGAAAAAGACCAAGGTGTGTGTGTGTTTGGTGAACATACAAGTATACAGTGTGGCTGAATTATTGTATTTTCGATTGGCAAAATGCCAATACACAGTAGACAATTTCCTCGATATTGCAGTGGGGGTATTTCGGAGCATAGTAAACCTGGAACCTTTGTTGAGATATGTTGGTAGTGTAAAAAGAATTCTGAAAACATTGGGACTAGAACATTTATTTTGTTCAGTTCAAGATGTGTTGTACATCAGGAAACTCGTCCGTAAAAGATATAATGATTATACTTTAAGTATGTTATTGTCTTACTGTGACCATCATATGATATCAGTTAATTTAAGAAGTACTTTATTTTATTTTCAAAGTTCAAACAGAAAATCAATATATCCTTATAATAATAAATCAAATTATCGAATATGTTAATCTATGACTCGTGGCCAACGAGATGTATTTCTCGATAACTGTTTAACACAATCTTAGGTGATATATATTTTGATGAAGAGTTCTATCTTCTAATTTAAAATGTGTATAGTGGAACTTCTTTGAAGTGTTTGAAATTTACACGAGGAAATCGTGTGTCGAGAAATGCATCATTAATACAGAATTAAAATTGTATCAGCTTGTCGTTGATAAACTGAAACTGGGTTACCATGCAGCACGACGATGTGCGTAATATGTTTATATGTTGTGTCACGTGTTAGACAACATAACCTTAGCCGAAGAGTATTTATCAACTTTTAATACTTTTGTTTCAGGTTGTGTGGAGTGTTATCAACAAATCCTTCTGTTCATTTAAAGTCAAGTGAGTTACCCAAACGCAGATCAAATCGTCATATTATTGTTTCTTTAACGTTTTACTTAGTATGTTTAAAGATCATGAAAACTAACTTGCTCCTGACAAGTGTTTGTAATTAGCACTTACCAGTGTTTATTCACGTTTGGGGAAAGGTACAAGGAAGCTATACACTTTTGATACTTCACCATCATCTGGCAATCAATGATAATTTTAATTCCTGATGTACAAGTTGCCTAATAAACCAATGTCATAAATTTCATTTTTTCTTGTTTGACCTAATGATAGATTAATATTTTAATCGAATTGTTGAAGATGAAGTAATTATGGAATAAGTTGACCATTGCTATTCAAATTAATATAGTGTGTGTTCCATGAGAGTTTATCATAAGAAAAGTTCTAGTGTGAATGTTGTCATCTCAACTGCACTCTGATATTGTCAACTACCACACAAACTAAAAGGTAGAGAGCTGGAACCGAACTCACTAAATATGTAAATATTGTAAACTTTCTCTCGAAAATTCAAGTGCTTTAAGTAATACTTGGAAATTTGTCAAAAATCTGAGAAATTTTTGTTTAATACAGTTGCTATATGAACCCTATTGTTTCACACTCTACTTTCTTACTAAAACTTTGTTAACCTAATTGCTCTTTTAAGTATTTTCCCAACATTAGGCAGAGTGCATATGTTTTAAGACAATTTTTTAAGTAATAATACTAACTAAATGGTAATTAAAAGTTTTGTTGACAAATGGCTGTATTTTAATTACAATATTTTTTTTTCAACTCTGCTTTAATAAGTAGTTGAAAATAAAATTGATACCGACAATGTTAATATTCCACACCTTGCAATGTTTGTGAAACCATATACTCATAATTTTAGTAAATTATAGTTCTATCAACAGTATGTTGTTCAAACAGTTCAAATTGAACGTAAACTGTGTTACATATATATATATTTTTCATTTCACAGCACCAAGACTCAAAAATTCTGCCGTAATGAATATAACTTGACTGGGTTGTGCAGTAGATCAGCTTGTCCACTCGCAAATAGCCAATATGCAACTGTGAAAGAGGAAAAGGGTATTATATATTTATATATGAAGACTGCTGAAAGGTATTTAATTATTTTCTTATCTGGTTACATTAAAATGCCACCAGTATTTCTTGATTTAACAATAATATGAATTTTAGGTCTGCTTTCCCAAAGAAAATGTGGGAGAAAGTGAAATTATCAAGAAACTTTGAAAAAGCTATTCAGCAAATTAATGAGAATTTACTATACTGGCCAGGATTTGTAAAAACAAAGTGTAAGCAGCGATTTGTAAAAATAACTCAATATCTTATTCGGATGAGGAAATTAACTCTTCGTAGGCAGTAAGTAAATATGTGACATCCAAATGAGCTGCTTTTTACAATGAATTGGCTAACAACCACTTTGATGCCGTCATGTCCCCACACTACTGCTCATGATGGAAATTATTATTAAGACTCCAATACATTCTCAGTCAAATAATTTAGTAACAATTTCCCTTCATTTTATAGCTTTGAAATGATTTTTCAGGACTTATTCTGTAAAAAAATTGTAATTTAATAATAGATTTTCCTTCATTCTATACACATTTGAAATGATGTTTAGAACTTAATCAAAGTGGATCTGTATTGTTAGATAGATCTTATAAACTTTGCGGCTAGGAGGGGAAGTGGAAGGAGGTGACGGCATCAAACTAGTCCAGTTCTACAATAAATGTAGATTGACTCAATTACTTAACTGTGGTTTCAAAATGTTTTAATTTTGTGTTTCATCAAATATTTACAATATGTTGTATGGATTTACTCTGTCATTTTGAATGCTGCTTCTGGGGTCAAAAATTTGGTAATATTTTATTTAATGAACTGAGGAGGTCGTAAAGTTGGGGAATTAAATATTTTCAAATTAAATTATTCCATTTGTGACTTTCTGTTATAGTTGTATTTTATTTATCAACTCAGATTAATTAAATTACTTTATTTATAAGCCTCTCCACTCATTTGGAAGGGCTTGAGACAAGTACCAAGTAACCTTATCTACTGGCTGCAGATTTTCTAAGATTTGTCTTTCAGGTGAATCACTGGGTAGGATCCTCAAATTATAACTCAGGGGCCCTGGTACACTTTTGAATGTCTTCTTCTCCCATCTCAATTCCCTTCCTATGCTAATAAAGGGGAGTTGCCTGTTACCCTATTGGGTTTAAATTTAAGAAATAAAATAAAAAACAATATATTAAATAAGAATTCCAAAACTATTTATTTGACACCATTATTGTGTGGTAATTTTGTTCTATTTTCACATCCCCACTCTTCCATGGCCATCACATGTTTGAATGTACACTAAATATGCATACACATTTTATTATCACATTATATATATATATATATTTATTTATATAATTATTTAAGCTGTCAGCAAATATAGTATTATTATACAAAATGTTATGATTTTAGGAAGAAATTAATACCTTTACAGCGGAAAGTAGAACGAAGAGAAAGAAGGCGTGAAGATAAGGCTTTGATTGCAGCAAAACTTGATTCAGCTATTGAAAAGGAATTGGTGAATAGGCTGCGGCAGGGTGTGGTATGTAATTAAATTATAGGAACCTTGTAATCTCTTCGTTTTGTGTAATGAAAGCAAAAATCGTATGGTTAATGATGAATATTTGAATAAATAAATTGGAATATTGAAGGATATATTCAATGTAGATGAAAATAAATATTTATTTTGAAGCTTCTGTCTAACATGAAGGAACATTCCTGTAGCATATTACTTCAGCAAAATTCAGATACCTTGCTGTCTACAAATACTTATTAAGCTAATGCAGTTAATTTGTTGGCTTGTACATCAGAATTAAAATCTGTCATTTAATACACTAAATATTCACTGAAGTAATATTCTTGGAGGAGTAGTAGTTTGATACCGTTGCCTCGTTCCCCTCGGTAGCTCCTCCCATCGCCCGTTCGAATTGAGCACCAACTAGTAATAATATAACATCGCCAAAAAATGCATCGCAAATATTTTTGACTTAAATTCATGTGTAGGTGGAATGAGCTTTTTTGGCCAAATACACAGGGCGATTGTGGGTGGATCAGCTTTTTAAGCCTGATACACAGGGTGATCATGGGTGGAGTGAGCTTTTTCAAATTAATTCATGGGATAGTTGTGTGTCGTCAAGGAACAGTAGAGGGAGTCAGATGATGGGGCGGAGCTTGCGGAGGGGTTAAGTGGAAGTGGGGGTATGACGGTACTGAAGTGGTTGTTAGCTATATTCTTTTAATATTCAGTTTTTTCTGATTGTAAATACTTATTCACAATAAGTGAAACAGAACCAGCATTTTACGGTAATTTATTTAAATTTGAAGTCTGTGTTAAAAATAGAAAGACTATTTCTTTTTCAAAATAATTATCATGCTATTCTTTCTGTGTTCTATAAATAATATAAAACTTGAAACAGATAAAGATTCTAAATAAAGTGAAGTGATGTTTAGAATTGAAACGAATTGAGTGATGACTAAAATGGATGTCTTATCTTATTACAGTATGGAGATATTTATAATTTCCCACAACAAGTATTCAATGATGCTTTGAGAGCTGAGGAAGTTGAGGAGAAAACAGATGATGAGGCAGAAGAAGAGGACGAAGAAGAGCAGGAACTAGAGGTGTTTTTATACATATTCAAACTTAATAATTTTTCACTCTTGTTAAAATTTCATAATGTTACTAAAAGAATATTTGGAATTTGAAGTATTTTCTCAAATATTTATGAGCTTCAGAATACCTGTCTTATCTGTTTAAGAAATTTTGAACTGAAATTTATTTGATGCATTAAAAACAAGATTATTATTTTATTTCAACTTTTCATATATTGCATACATTTGTCAATTTCTTACATATTATTGTGTATATTGTATATTTGAAAAGTGTTTATCTTTTTATTTATAATTTACAAGTACTAATGTTGATTTGAAATTAGGTTGAAAAAGAAATAGAGGAAGAGATGGAAAAGGATATGAATAAGGAACCAAAATATGTAGAAGCAGATAGTGATAGTGATTTAAGTGATGTGAGTATACCACATTTAAGTTATTTATTTTAAATTTTTATATAAGAAAAACTGTTTGCTTAAATTTTGTCTTCATGTTCAGTCTTCCAGTGTTTGTCTTAGGTAATATATTGCATAATCCTATGGGTTTGAATCCTAGTCCTGTTGAGATTGTTGTATCATTATGAAAATTGAGTTAATTTTTGACTTAATTAAATTTCTAAATTTCAGGAGTCTGACTCTGGCAATGTTGAGGCCCTGGGCAGTGATTTTGATATGTCTGACACATCAGATATTGAGGTAACAAATTTTATGCAATTGTGAAACTTGTGTTTTTTAATATTTCTCAACTGATAATTTTCTTATAAATAACATTATTAATTGCTGTTGATTATATTACAATATTATCTGCAATGTAGGTCAAATGAATGATAATACAACTTTATATATAAACAAATTTAATTTCTCAAGCTTCACACAGATATATTGTGTACTAGTATTAAAAGGCATAAATTAAACATGATAACCAAAAATTATAAAATGTTCTGTGTTTAGTTAATGTATTTGAATTTCAAACACAATAGATTTGTTTTGTTATTTTATCTGTTGTTTATGAGGTTAGCATTAATAATTTTGAATTCATTTAAATAAGTGTTATTTGCTCATATTGTTACTTCAATTTTGAATTTATGTTTAAAGTAATAATAAGTTAATTTTCTTGCAGGACATGGTTCCCACTAACAATGTGAAGGGAAAACTCTCCAGCATCAATAAGAGACATAAACCTCACATTGAAATTGAATATGAGCATGAACCATCAACTCCGCGTTTGAAAGAGAACTATTAACAGTTGTATTTTATTGTTTGTAAATTCTTACTGTACAAATTACTCAGAAAAATACATGAATATTTTATTATACTAGTTTAAATTTTGTTAAATACATGTTCAATTTCTGTTTCACTATTGACTTTCTGATAAAGAAAACCCATTGATTATAGTAGAAGTATTCCATATATTGTCTCTAGATATGTTATAGTTATCAGTTCGAAGACTGGTCTGATTCACCCTCCACGTTAACATATCTTGCGCAAGCCTTTTCCTTTCTACATAGCTACCACATCCTCCCTAATCTGTTTAGCACATTCCATGCTTGGCCTCCATCTTTTGTTCTAACCCCCACACACTTCCCTCTAATGCTATTTTTACAAAGGCCCTTGTCTAAAAACATGGCCTATTAATCTATCCTTTTTTGTGGTCAAAGTCCTCCAAATTGTTCTCTCTTCCCCTATGCTGTTTAGAACATCCTATCCACCCATCTTATTTTTACCATTCTCCCATAGCAAATTTAAGAATCTTGTATTATTTTCCTGTCTGCAACTTCTATTGTCCACATTTTGCACCCATATAATGCCACACTCCATATGAACATTTTTAGTAATCTAATAAATGTATGTTTTATTCGACCACCATAAAAGTGGATTTCCTTGTCCCAACAACACAGGCTCCTGCAGATACTTATTTATCAAGCTCGGTAATGAAGGCAGGATGGTCATTTGTATTGCTGATAATGTTTTACACGCTCTTGTCAGATATGCCCCATATAATCGAATCAGTTTCTGTAGCTGGCACCGCAGAAATAATTTCTCTGTACAAAGGTGGTACATTTTATTCAAGACGCCAAAAAATGGATTATGCCTTTTTTGCACTTCTTGAAATTCTTTTGGTCAGAGAACCCTTGCATTTCAAATTGTGGATCTGGCACGGTGGCCTCTGCAAACGGAATGCTTTCTTTGAGATTGCAAAACCTGTTATTAATAGCATCCATGAGTTTACCATTGAGTAGTTTGTCTAAAAATGAACTATACCAATGTTCCAGAGACTGACACACTATTATTACTTTTGACACAGTAATTTGTCTTTCACTTCTCATTTTGTCAGTGGCTGTCTTAACAATTTCCAGAATATGTTGGAACATGTTATATGTAGAGCTCCACCTCATAACCACTTCTTGTTTTCAACAGGATCACCCAGTCGTGTTTGCATGTTTTACAACTTCATGGAAGCCTGAGTACGTCTCTTGAAAAAATCAATTATTAGCTTCACTTTTGAAGTAATGTGTTTTAATATTCTAAAGGGCAACTTTCACAATCAAATTTAAACTGTGTGCAAAATGTGGAACATGTTTCCAATCCGTAAGCAGCCATTATAAAGAGCATTATCGCTCACCAAACACACAATTTGATTTTCTATTTCCCACTCATGAGCAACTCTTTGTAAATCCTCTGCCAGGTCCTGTGTGGTGTATTTCAAGTCATATTTAAAACACTCGAGTAGAAATGACAGAAGTTGAGCTTCCTGGGAGGTGAAGTGAACCGTAACAGAAATGTATAAATCAAGTCTGATAGGGTATGGGAATGGGTATAATTATGTTTTTCCTAAAATCTTCTGGTATTCTTCCTGTTTTTTATATTTCTCAAACTATCCTGAACAGCCATGACATTGATTCTTGTATAAGGAATGAATATCAAAAGTTTTTACTTAATTTCTAGAAGTATGTGGAACAAGTAAACTATCTTATGAATAAATTAGGTGTAAAATTATCATTTAACTAATGTTGAAATACATTTTCTTCATCAATATTACTTTATTTTGCTATGAGAGCATTGAGATCTGCAATATATATTGTTCTGCCATTCACATATTCCCAGATTCTCTCGGTGGGAATGAACGCAATTCGTGAAATCATATTCAAAGAGAAGAGTGACCTTAGATTTTAAATGTCACTTTATCTCAAACAAATCTTGACTGCAAAATTAATTTACTATATGCACTTACACTTCATTATTTACCTTTCAAGTTTATCTAGATTGTTTCGAGAGTGTGTTGGTTATTGTTGTGTATCCCTAATTACTTGCTTTCCTCTATAAAATCTTACCAAATAAAGTATTGTTGTTGCTGTGCAATGGTTATATTATAAAAGTCACTCTATTATGAACTAATAGGAAGCACACTCCTGGTGCTGAAGAGGACGTTTACCAGGTGAAGGGAATATGAGAATAAATGTAAACTGACCACTTCACATCTGAAGTGCATAGGCACACTGATTTATCATATAAAATCTTTGGCAGGTATACAATAAAATAACATATACAAGTTCTGAGTGATTACATTAACTGGTACAAAAACTTGTAAGCAAATAAATGAGACAAATGAATAGATTATAAGCTGAATTAAAATAAATGAATTTTACAAACAATTTATGTATGATCCAATATTAGAGCACAAAATTGTTGATCCTTAAATAATATAATTATTATTTCATATTAAGAGATTGAATAATGTAAAGTTATATTTTATTAGAGACATATAAAATGATTACACTGAAAATATCTCAGCTCTGTGGAGAATCTCTTATGATTGTTCTCATAACACCAAAAACTTGTGAGACTTGACTGACAAGTTACTCCATGTTTGTGCCCGAGGGAATTAAATTCATGAGAATAACATGTTTTCCTGTCAGCCAGTAAAATTGGCAACTAAATCAATGTTTTCATTTGTCTCACACGCAACTAAAAGTAACAAAGACTATTGAGAGAAATAAATGGAAAATTGCATCAGTCTTACTGAACAATATTGTAAGTTGATGCCAAAATAATTATGTTATAAAGTTAATATTGTGCAAGTAATGGTGGATTTTGTAACCATCTGTTTTTAATGAATGCTGTAATCCTATCATACATACCAATAAATTATATTGTTGCGTAGAATACTTTTCTTAACTGCAGAAAACATTGAGTGACTGTCACAATAGACAATTGCAAAAAAGATAATATGCATATTCTTATTTAGTTCCTTGGTTTCTAACTTCATGTGATTAAATTATGTTTCTTTTAAATGAAGACAATAATTACTAGAAAATGGATATGTGGCTAATTTATTTTAGGTAATTTTCTATTAATATTTTTTCTCCTTAATTTTAATTCTTCAGAGTTGCTTTAAGACATTAATATACAATCACTCAAACTATGTACATAATATCATTAACAAATGCAATTATAAGATTAACACCAGTATAAATCATGAATGATAACAAGCTACAACCTCTTTATTTACAGTGAAAGTTTATACATTTATAATTCATAACAACTCATTGATATTTGATAGAAACAGCCTGGAAAATGGAGAGTTTTTGGAACAAGAATTGGAGAAAGATGCTTTTATAGAATTATCATTCTAATGATATGCAAAATTTACTGACTGACCAGCATTTAGCACCAAATGTATGGAAGGAAAGGAAGCCAAATGTTTCCATCATTATATTTGTATATAGTGTTCATACATAGTCATCCATGCAATTATTTAAGTGTATCTATAATCAAAATAATTAAATGTAATTAACTGTTTAAATCTAAAAAAGATAAAAACTAGTTGAATTGGGACAGATATCAAATGTTAACACAAATATATTATACCATTTATTAATGCAAGAGTGTATATACTCAAGATTTAGCCAACAGTTGGCAAATATTCTTGAGCTCCAATAAAAATAGCAAGAAACTGTTTGGACTGTAAGAATGGTGCTTTTGAAATAAAATAAATGCTTCATATTGAATGACTGTGTTACATGCATAACACATTGAATTACTGTGTAATGAAAACATCATTTGTTTTATGTATCGTGAATACTTTAAATTATTCCATTTTTAAAGTACATTCACAGGTATTTTACTTGTGATTACATATAAAAAAAAATACAAGAAGCTTGTCTTCCATTGAAAAGACTCCATCACTCAATCTTGTAAATGTGGGATAAGGATGTAAAATGAAATCTAGTATTATATATTGTATATTTAATTATTTTTACCACCGGTCTGTGTGTTCTAGTGGCTAGCACCACTGCCTCGTACCACACAGGTCCCGGGCTCGATTCCTGGCAAGGGCTTGGGTGTTTGTGTATGTCTTTGAGTGCACACTTAAAACTCAAACTGATTTAAAGAATGGCAATATCTCTACCAGAAACCCTGACACCACTGGGTATAAAAGCACAAGATTAAGAAAGAAAGAAAGATTATTTTTACCTGTTTAATTTGATATTGAAATGGTTGCTTTCAAGTATATTACATAAATTATGAAATAATAAATTCCATTCAATTATCAGTATATAGGTAGTTGAGATAAAGTATAGTGAACCTCATTATTTGCTCAAATGTGTTATTCAATGACCGTAAGAGCAGCAGTTTTACAGTTAATTTGAATAGCTCTCACTGCTCATCATTGTCATATCCAGGCAACAAAAAATAATGGTTCTGTGCCTAATTAAAAACATTATTCCTCTGAATATATTTTTTATATACTTGTGCTGGGACAGTTATTGTAGTTCCATTATAGAACATGTAATTAGAAGAGTAAATTATATATATTGATTTTCTGATCAGTCACATTTAAAAAAAGACAGAAAAACAGGCATGGGATGAACAACAATATCAGGTCATAAAGAATTAGTCCCCTATTACCTGGGATGTTTATTACAAGTGAAGCACATAGCATCCTGAGTCAAAATTGAAAGATATTCATTTACAAATATCTGTAACAAATATTTTTACTCAATTAAAATTAATATGTTACACATATTTCTGCAAGCATTAAGTATTGTGTATAACTAAAAATATAGTGGTTACGCATAGATACATGTGGCTACGTAAAATTCAGGTAAATAATATTAGTAATGGCCAATTACAAACAAAATATTTAGCATAAAAAATGCTTTATTGTGAAGAACAGTTATTTCACTCTTCACATCTCTGGATGAAATTTAAATATTTTTGTAGAGATTGTAAAAAGAGTATGTGTTAGTTTTACAGTATATGATTTTATACTCATATTGCCTAATCTGGAATATTCATAGAATAGTTAAGTAGAGTTCAAACCTCTCAAGTTGAAATGAATACCGTGTATCAATATATTAGTGATACACTAAATCAACATTTACAAAAGTTCTAAAACAAGTGTATAAAATATCTGCAAATTTACAGGAAAAATATACATTTACAATATTCCATCATCCCTCAAATTGCATTCAAATTTGCATTTAATCAGTTGTTCAAACCAGAATGTAAAATGAGCTTAATCAGATCAGCACAAAAAATGCTTTAAATTTATTTATGCAGGTGGAGAAGTAATTTTTTTATTTTTGGCTACTATCTATGCCAAGTCAAGTTAACTAAACAAGATAAACAAATTGTTGACCATAGATTATTTTCATACAAGTAATTTAAATTTTTGGTAATCAAATTAAGGAAGCAATGAAAAGAAAAGTGTGCAATATCTGTACAGACATTTGAGGCGTAGAGTGTAATTTATTTAATTTCACATTCAATAATTGAAAGTAATTAGGGTGAAGAAGAAATAAATTATTTTTCAAAACATAAGTTTTGTGTTTCTTATATGAGACTGATTAATCAGATAAACTCACGAAGCCACATATTGGATAGAAAGAAAGATAGAAATATTTGGGAGCAAAGGCAGGAAACTCACACTTTAAATTATATGCATAATGATGCCTGCCATCTGTGAACCTCAGGTAAGTCACCAACTTTCAATCTCTCTTCTCTTTCTTGTCCTAATTAATTGTTTTAATTAACCTGACAATGTCATGTAGAAAGTAATAAGTACAAGCTTCACATTTTCACTTAATGTAAATTGTTACTGTGTGTATATGAAATTAAATAATCTGAGCCACAAAATCTGAAAAGTTAAAACTGTAAGAGGCATTTTGTAACTAACATTTTTCATTTTAAGAGAACTTCACATTTACAGAAGAAAATAAAAGAAAATTAAAATGATGTCTGCATATAAATTTATAAGCTACATATACAAACATTCTTGACAAAATATTCATTTTTATTGTTGAAACAAATATACAACACATTAATCAACAGCACATACATGATGGTAGCAACATTTAATTTGACATTAGTGAGTAAATTATCACAGAAGTTTTGTTGAATTTAACTAAACTCAACAATGTTGTGGTAACATCCAACAATTGGTAGTTAATAATATCAAGCTATTTACAACAGTAATATTTACAGATACTTTTATAGCATTATTAACTTAACAAATACATTTAAAAGAGTACCAAACTGCACATGAAAATATATCTAAATGTGATGAAATAAATAAATATAAGCACAGGTTTTACATTCAATCTACAAGACTGCACACAATTTTTCAGATAATTACATTATTATTCACAAGTATTTAAACACACTAACCAAACTGTGAAGAAAATAAGCTCAATTCATCTGTCAAATGTGACTTTCCACCATTTATATTAGGCAGATTTTAGTCATAAAGCAAATTGTTCAAATTTACAGGGACCCTGTGCTATGGTAATTATGACATTTATTAATAAGCATTCATTCAATGAGTATATGAGTAGTACTACAAAAAATTCTCTGATTAACATTTAGCTTTTCTGATCCATTTTAATCATATATTTACTCATTTATTTCTTTTGAATCAAGCTATGGCAAATTTGCAATTTGAAATTGATTTGACAATACTAAAAAAGTGTTTTAAAAACACATTTTACAATTAGTATAAAATTAAAAAAATCTATAATTTGATTGACAAAAACTATTTGTAGGAAATATATAATATTGTGCTTTGTTTAACATATAATTAAAACATGAAATGTCACTTCAAATAAAAATAATCATTTCACACATTTGCTGATTCTATAATATATAAAGTATAAAATTTATAAATATTAAGTATTTACATGAAACAAAGTAATTGTTTACATATTCACTTTCTACTAATAGCACTTTTTCCTGTTTCAAGAGCAGTTTTTGAGCTGGTGTTTTGTGTTTTAGTTTTACTACCAGCAGAAGATGGTAACCGGCCCATGTTGGAAACAGGTGTAATGTTTTTATCAGAAACAGTTTCAAACTTCTGTTGTAAAGAAGCTACATGGGATAATTTATTGGCAGCTTGCCTTGCACCAACTGGCATTGTTCTGTTCCCAGTTGGCTCAGATACAGACTTTGATACAGATGACCCTCTCCCAACATTCTTAACACTGTTGTCTTTAGAACTTGAGATGCTCTTCTTTTCTGCTTGATTAATTACTTTTGGTACTACAGGTTTTGGTGCTGATGGTGGTTGTTTAGCAGATGGTGTGTTTCTAAATGATGATAATTTATTACTTCCTGAATTTGATGATTTTGCAGTTGTTGAAGTTCTATTTGTCCCTTGCCCTCCAACACTAGACTTGGCAGTTGGAGATGTTGGAGACTGTAATTTCTCAGAGTTGCTTGGTACAACATCTGGAGATGTTCCACTTCCTTTTTCTTGAAGCTTACCTCCAAGAACATCAGGTGACTTATCAGATGAGTTTTCTCCAATGGAACAGCTAGAAACCACATCTGGGCTGTTAGTTATACTTGATTTCATAGGATTCATAGTTTTCCCCTTACTATTGCTTTTTGTCAGAGATGAAACATTTTTACCATTTGTCACTGCAGATTTTTGTGGTAAACTGGGAGGGGTTGGAGTTTGAGCAAGAGGCTTACTTGAAATGGGAACAGATGGGGAGGTATCACTATCTTTTCTCCCTGATGACTGGTTTGATACTTTTGGTGTAGTGTCTGCAGGAGTATTCTTTTCAACAAGGACACCTGGAGTCTGGGATGGATTGCTTCCAAGTTTATCTGCTGTCTGAGATGATCGAAAACTTGCAGCAAATGGGCCTAACGATCGGTTAAGTGATGAACTGTAAGGTTTATAAGTAGAAATATCAACTTCTTTGGGAGTTTTATCATTCTCAATATTGACTTTTGAAGCAGAATCATTTATAGATTTAAATCCTGACTTAAAAGTGGAAAAATCTTTAGAATTATTACGAGCCTGAGAGAAGTTTAGAGGGCCACTATTAACAACTAATGGATTAATGTATCCACTACTTGAACTGGATGAGCTGTTAGTTGGCTTTGCACAGTTCTGGGAAGACATATTGCTGTATGTGCTGCCTAAAGGCCTGTACATGTTACTTGTGTAAGGAGCATTAACATATGTACCAAGTGAACTATTTGATGATGAAATTGCACTTTCTTTATCAGGTAGTAGCTGGGGTGATAAAGTGCCATCAGATTGTCCAGCAACTGTAGTATCATCTTCATCAGGATCTCGCGTTCCTTTGTCATTTTTCTTTTTCTTTCGGCCCATTGTCGAAGTACCATAAATAGATTCGATATTACGAGCTTGGATTTCATTTACAATTTCTGATAAAAGACCAACAGATTCAGCACTTCCAGTTGAGATACTGTTCTCAATAGGTTTAGGAGACTGATACTCATTTGAACATGGTGCTGAGTATTCAAACTTAGATACAGAGGCTGTGCTATCATTAGAAATAGCTTTTGGTGGTATTGGTGCTGAATAAGTTTCATCTCTTCCAATTTGTTTCCTGCCACATTCTGGAGGACTTTCTTCAATTACAGCATATATATTATCTATATGAGTTGGACTTGATTCTTCATCAATATTAGCTAGAGGTGCTGTTCCATCTTGTATTAAGTTCAGGCAATCGTCATATCCATAATCAGTAGAAGATCCTACACCTGAAGGATTTTGATATCCTGGCATTCCTATAATTCCAGTGTTAACTGATTCGTGGGTTTTATTATTAGGTGGGGGAGGTGGCCTAGGTGGAGGAGATGTTGGGCGTATTCCAGATGGAATGCTAGTTGGACGCTTACTTCCTGAAGGCTGTCGCATTGAACCGAAAGTTGGTATTGCTGGTCTCTGAGAATTTGTACCAGTGGCTCTCATACTCTGAGCACGCATCACCACATTCTTAGATGATTCCTCATTTTCAGACATTTCTGATGCTTGTTTAACATTTAGTGCATTTTGAGGTACCTCAATTTCCTGTTGTGGAATTGGATTAGAAATTTGAAGGTTCCTTAAAGCTTCTCTATCAATTTGGAACTTCTGCCCTTTGGCACCATGGTGAGCAGTCCTGGGAAGAGAATGAATTCCTTCCAAAGGTTTACTCTTGCTTTTCTTATTGACGATTGGAGATGTACTTTGGTTCTGTGACTGCGACCTATGAACTGGATTCTGTCGCATCATAAAAGATGCTATGCGAGTTAGAGTAGGATAACTGGAACCATTTTCTTTAGCTTTCTTATCATCTAACGATATTGCATTTATAGAAAAGGCATTTGGTGATGAGACTGGTCTTGGAGGTTTTTGTGCAGGAGGTGCATCAGGTATGGAATTGATTGGAGGTACCTGTGGAGCTGGGCGTGTTGGCACAGAAGGAGCAGTTCTTGATGCTATGAGTTCCTTAGCTGTGCAAGTTGTAGCATCTAAAATTGGGCTGCTTATTAGTGGTCGGGCATTAGATGCTATATTGGTGTTCTGTCCTACATGATCATCAGAGACATTTGAATGGCTATTTAAAAAGCTGTTCCTAGCATTGACATTTGTTTTAGGTCCCATATTTACAGGCTTTGATGGCATGAATTCCACATTTGGGAGAACTGGAGGAGAGACTGGAGACCCTACAGTTCTTAATGGAGGTGAGGAACTTTGAGAATTTGTTGATGGTGATGAGGATAGAGGAGTAATTGTAAAGCCTTTGAACTGTCCAAGTAAATTGTTTTGTAAGCTACCCGCAGGGTTAGCGTTTGATGTTACACCAATTGATCCAACATTTCCATCCTGTTTAGATAATAATGACACGTGAGCACTGTCAGAATTATTCCTCGAGTCAACAGCGACAGGTGATGAAATTTCAATACCATTAGGTCGATCAGATCGAAAACTCAATGAGTTTCCATGACTAACTTTGCGAGTTTGTGGCACTTTCTTTTCTGGTTTCAACCTGTGATAAAAAACAAAATTCAACATTAATAAATTATACTTTAACATCTATAAACATATTGGATATGAAAAGGATTATGAAACATTTCCCATTATTATTATCAACTTTTTTTGGGTACATTTTAAGCTACAAAATGAAGTGTTTTACCCAAACATCCATGGATTATAAGGAACACAATAAAAATTATTCTTTTTCCTGTATTTAAAAATAAGCCACTTCCATTAATATACCATTAAGTTAGAGTTGCAGTACAACTCTGTCAGCAATTACATCCAACAAATGAACTCTAATGCATTCTAATTTTATGGTAAATGGAACAGAGCTGAATACTAATGAATTGTTGCCCTTCTATACTTTTTATTTTATTTAGAATTGCATTGACTACTAATAGTCATAAGCAGGTTTCTACTATTTGGGGAACTCATTACTTTTGTGTTTCATGGTATTGAAATTCACACCCATACAACATCCATGCCGAATGCCAGGATTTGAATCTGAGATCTTTGCAGTGCAAGGCAGTAGCGCTAACCATTAGACCACAGGAGGCTGTATTATTCTTAGTTAGGCTATAATGGCTTATATATACTATTCACTTGATTGGTATATTCAAAACTTTCAAATGATAATTACAAACTGAATGGAGAAAGAAGGTTTTGCTCAATAATGAGCTGTTGTTCATTCATATATAGAGACATTTTTTTGACCCATTTTATCATTATTTATACTACAACTTAAAGTATCCATGGAAATTTTGAAGTTGGCAAACTTTTAATGATTTTATTTGAATGGCCCTTTCTTTACATTTCAAAATAAATACTTATAAAACTTAGAATGAAACACTGGGATAGAGTTTTATGTTGCAATACAGTGATTTAAATCAAACTACTTTACCTAACATTAAAAGCATGTTATGGACCTATTCACAGATCTGGATCACCTGAATTACTTTGAATTTAAAATGTCATAAATAACAGAGTTCAATTATGATGAATGAATCATATATACTGTATCTTTTTTCAATGAAAGTAAAAAAAGATACTTTAACAAAAAGACTTAATTATTATTCATGTGTTATTTTGAAATTAATTACATTGTTAAATATAAATACCTCATAATGTAAGTATTTTCAATTCTATAACTTATCATTTTTATTCAGTTGCTATTGCTATTTCTGTTTGATTATAGTTAAAGTTTGTTTGTATAAAAATCCATAATAACTGCAGCTGCTTTAAGTACATTTTGAATAAGAGTTAGTATTGTCTCATTTGTGCTCAATTAAAAGTTGAAATAATTAATTTGAAAAATATTAAGTTGACATGATAAATGGAAGTACTTGTGAGATAAAGAAAGGAAGGAAGGATTAGTTATTGAAATACAAAAATAAAACCATGTAAAGCCACAAATATATATCTATATTTTTTCCCTTATGATTCTGTACAAATTTTTCTACATTTGTTTCAATAATAAAATACTCATTACATGAAAATAAACACCAACATGCAACATGCAGAGTAACTATTTTAGTAATAATTTAGTAATATAGAATACAAAAAAATTAATACTGTAAAATAATCTATGGTAGATTAATATTAACAAATTAGTCTTACACAAAACATCCAGTGATTACATACAAAAGTACATTTTAAAGGTGCAATTTGCAAATACACATACAAATACTTCATTTAAGATGCAATGATATGAAAACATAAAAACATTACATAATAGGCAAATGTGTTACAATAATGTGCTGTATTTGTTATTCCCAAACCAAAATGTTAGATTTGAAGGACAGGTCACAACCATTAATAGTAGTGGTATTATTTATAGTTATTCCTATATGTTATGCTACAATGCATTAAGCCATTATGATAAATTAGAATTTTGTAAAATAATTAAATTATTAATAACTGACAATTAAAGTTTTTTCAACAAACAAAGTATTCTAGTCATTAATATTTCTTTAAGGGAAGTTTATGTAACTTATCAGGAGTTAGTATCAAATAACTAAGTATCCCAATCAATCAACTATGAAAGGAATGCAAGAAAGTATTTATATAATATGTGAATGAATGAAATAATTAAAATAGATGTCTTCTCATTTTTATTACACTCTTTCAGGAACAGTAAAATTCTTAACACTTCAAAAGTAAAGTAATGATTGGAATAACTGAGTAGAATTATAATTTACTATAATAGAGATGCTACAAAAGTTTATCAATGGGAAACAACGTTTGAGGTAGCATTCTGACCTTTGTGTTAATGACAGGGTATATCATTATTTTGCCAACTTTGTTCTATTTAAAACAAAACCAGATTTTGGATGGTGACAGTCTACACTTACAGTTAATTTATTAAATCCCAACATTTGCTTTTCAGTGTTTAAAGTCTTTTTGATGTTAGTTGTTTCTGAATTTGTACTAGAACCAAGTTCTTTACTGTCTACAGACATAATTTGAAATACATTACTATTTGTAGTGGATATAAAGCCTGGCTTTGTTATCTCCAGCTTGGATTCTTTAGTGACAGAATCATTAGCATTAATACCAGAATTATTCATTTCAAGTGGTCTTTTTTGTACTTTTTTGTTGTGTATCTTATTATCTTTTAATTTAAAACACATGCACATTCTCTGCCAAAAATCACCAACATGCATTCTACAGCTTCCAGAAGACAACCTACAAAAGCAGCTACAAAGCTCCTGAAACCACCTGCGGATGGAATTAAAACAATGAGAGAATACATACGGATGACATCGCCCATTTGCAGTAACATTTGGAGATGCAGTGTTGCTCTTCTTCCACCAATATTTCACATTTCGGCGAGTATAATACATAAAGAGAGCAATCAATGCACAAAGTGGAACTATGCCAAGGAATATTACATATAACGTTGTCACAATGTCCTTCCGTGCTGGAAACAAACAAAACAAAAATATTGTACAAATAAATAAAGTGGACTAAATATTTTTAATTTCTCACAATTCCATCCTGATATGCCTGCAAAATTTTAACCTCAACACAAAATCTCTCTTCTGTTAAATTATCAAAAGTATAATTTGTACTTTTTACTACATAAATTAAATAAGTTTCAAAAGCAACAAAAATTGAAAACACTATTTTCATTCACACATGCAATATGATTAAACTTATTGAGTGTTATTTATTCTTAAGTTTATAAATAGTTATTTAGCTTACCATTAGGATCTGAGGCCGGTCCACTGTCTTCACTACCACCTGTTCCTGGATAGTCACAAAGAGGTGGTGCAAAACCAGTTTTGCAATGGCAGTGTCCCCGGCTATTGCAAACACCATTGCCATTACAATCCTGTGGACATCCAGTTCCAGCTCGAAGTGATCCAACTGCCATACAGCGCTGGTTTACACACATCTATGAACATGGTAGATAAAATTTTATGAAATAGGATCATAAAACAATATATAATTTGATGGTATGACACGAAAATTTTCAATTGTATACGACAGTAAATTAGCATCATTTTAACAAATGACCACATCATCACACTACAGTGTGGTTAATTTTATTTATTGATTGTGAGGATATATAAATAGTAGCACACAGCAGTAGATATTGTCAACGGTGAGATGCAAGATGAATTCTGAAAATGAAGTCATAATTTGTGTTTGGTATGCATTGTTTCCTTAACAATATCATTTGACTTAGACCCTAGAAAATGAAAACATTTTTACACCAAAATATGCATACTAGATGATAGTGTGGTAGTTTCATAAATGCAGTGTCAATTAAAAAAAGAAGCTTATCTTCATAAAAAAAACTTTATTAACCTGTTAACAGGTTCACAAGAATACTTGTTTGTCAATTTTAAAAACCACAGTACAATATTTGTAACATTGGAAACGCACCATGGTTTTTACAGATGATTATATCGTGGGAAGGGACAAAAGTATCATCGGTTTATTAAAATATGATGAACAAGTAGTTTTGTGAACCTGAGAACAGGTAATAAAGTTTTTTTATGAAGATAATTATCTATGATACCTGTTTTTTTAATGATATATCAAATGAAGAAGCATAATAAGCTTTGACATATTCAAGAAACACAAATTTTTCTACCAAATCTAAAAAAAAGCTATATAATAATAAGTTTTATAGAATTGTCTGGGTTTTCATTTAAAAAGTTACTCTTTGAAATATTGGAAATAAATTTATATTATAACTATCTGAAGTACTAGACTATAATATAATATATTAAGCATGCAATATTGACCTTTCCTTCTCCACATTTTGCTCCATTAGGAGCAAGCCCTGGATCTATTTCATTCAGACCCAAGTCTACAATTGCAGTCCGGCATGGAATTATCTTATCACCTGCATTAATAAATGTATGAGACAGTGTAGCAACTGATTCCATGCCAAATTCTAATTTTTCATTTAGGTGCCTGCAGTGAAGCATTCCACAGTAGATGTCCCTAAAATATATATTTGAATATTAATTTGTTGACCAATGTCAACATTTCTATTTCTGTTTCAGGTTTGATTATAATCTATATTTAAATTGCGAACTTGAAAAGTTTTGTAAACACATTAAGATAATTTGCCACTTTTATGTTGTCAATTCAGAGCAAATACTTTGTATCTTGAAAGCATTTGTAATCCAAACACAATGATAAGTCATAACCATGATTCCATACAGGAGCATATGAATTAAATAATGTTCATTCAATAAACTGTTTTCACAAGCATATTTATGAAATAGAAATAAAATTAAAATCTTGAAGTTATATCGTTTAATACATCATACAATATACTTACTCTTCTGTACACTTAAGAAATGACTTATTCAAACGATTGTAACCACAATTTCCATGTAGATTACCCCTATTATTCATGTGGTAACACAACATGTCTGAACTCTTTCCTGAGGGTCCCCACAGCAAACGGCATTGATCAGAATGTGTACGACAAGATCCTTGATAGCAAAATGCCTACAAATGAATATTAAGGTATTTTGTCACAGTTGTATATTTATAAATATTATTCTTAAAATTTTCAACTGTAAGGAAATTATTCAAATGAATTGGCAAGACTTTTCAGCAATAATTGTTATCTTTATAAAAAGAATGAACTGACACACAACAAAAACATTAAAAATATATCTCAGAAATCATTAGTTAAGCTACTATTTGCTGCATACTAATTTATATCATAACAAATTTGTGATACTAACTCTTCCTTTGTCACACTTTTCTCCATCCATTTTGAACACATCATCTGGGCAGTATTCAGATTGACCAGTGCAATACTCAGGCAAATCACATTCATGATCAGCTGATCGACAAATACTTCCTGCCTTCATAGGATGACAAGTCTACAGAATAGATGAAATAGATTAAAATATTTGAAAATGACAAATATTAAATTGTAATAATCAACTGGTCAACATACTTGGAGGTCACAGCATTCTCCAGTTGCACATGATGCATTAGCATATAACATGCAGGTGGTAGCATTGCAACATGTATTATCACAGTGATCAGGCAATCCACAATCACACTGTTCTCCAGCTTCCACAAAACCATTTCCACAAACAGGTCCATCAAAAAGACTGAAAGTTGTAAAAGATTATTCATTTTATCAATACCACACAAATTCTGATATTTATCAGACTATGTTATAGCATGAAATTAAATCCTTATGAGTTATGAGTGACCATTACAGTCAGAATGATGGCAATAAAAAGTTAATCTTCTTCAATCTGAGGTACGCTACAAAACTTTCCTCTCTTTTCTTGCCTATAAATTATAAATCCTTAACAGTTCCAGGATTAAGAAGATAAAACAATTGAAATAAGTCATTAGCGAAGCATGGAATATGAATGCACAAATTGTTTAAAAGTATGAGGCACATAACTACTCTTTTGAAATGATTTAGGATAGCAAAGGAAATAAAAATAACAGTAGACCAACAGAAAGATTGGAAGCCAATGAGAGTCAATATGGTTGTGTTGCAAAAACAATATCTAACCTAAAGTTAGCAATGTTGTTGTTGTGGCATTCAGTCCTAAGACTGGTTTTATGCAACCCTCCATGCTAACCTATCTTGTGCAAGCATTTTTATTTTCATATAACTACTACATTCCACATCCTCCCTAATCTGCTCAGTGTTTCCATCCTCTTCTGTTCTTACCCCACAAACTTCCCTCTAATGCTAATTCTACAATACCCTCATGTCTTAAAACGTGGCCTATTAATCTATCCCTTCTCTTAGTCAACATTCTTCATATTGTTCACTCTACCCCTATTCTGTTAAGAACTTCCTAGTTACTGATTCTATCCACTCATCTGATTTCAGCATTATCCTATAGCACCACATTTCAAAAGCTTCTATTCTTTTCCTTTCTGCAACACATACCATCCACATTTCGCAGCCATATAACGCCACACTCCATATAAACATATTTAGCATTGATTTCCAAATATTCACACATCTTACCCGTACGTAAATTCTTCTTTTTCGCGAATGCCTTCCTTGCCTGTGCTATACTATTCTTTACATGTACTATACTTTTACCATCCCTAGTTGTAGCAGAAATCCTTAACTTCCTTCAAAATATCCCTTCCCAATCTAACACCCTTTGTTATTTCACTGTTTCCCATGCTACACTCCATTACCTTGGTTTTCCCTCTATTAATCCTCATATTGGACTCTTTCTCCAGGACCATATTCATGCAATTTATTATGGTTTCCAAGTCTTCTTCTGACTCCACTAATACTACAATATCATTGGCAAAGTTTAGGGTTTTTTATTTCTTCTTCTTGCAGTATAATTCTATTTCCATATTCAGTTTTAACTTTCTTCATTGCCTGTTCTATATATAAGTTAAACAGCATGGCCAACAGACTGCATCCTTGTGTTACTTCTTGATTTCTGCTATATTTTCTTGATCTTCAATTCTAGTTACTGCTGACTGCCTTCTGTAGAGGTTATGTATAAGCCTTCTTTCTCAATATTCTAGTCCTGTGTTTTCAAAATCCTTAATAGTGTGTTCCAGTTACCATTATCAAAGGCTTTTTCTAAATTTACAAATGCCATGAACGTAGTAGGCCTGTTTTTTTTTATCATGTCTTTGAAAATTAGACGCAAAGTCAATCTTGCTTCTCTTGTCCCAACTTTCTTCCTAAAACCAAACTGATCTTCTCCTATCTTGCATTCTATTTGTCGTTCCATCCTCCTATATACTATTTTCATTAAAATTAAATATAAGCTAGCAATAATATGTAGAAATTATAATGAAACTGAAAGTAGCTAACATTAACTATGGAAAGGAAACAAGGATCTATTATTGAGACCAATAAATCAATTCTACTTTGCACAGACTTACAAATATAGGAGAATTAAATTTAATATCAACAATATAGATGCATAAATAATGACATATAAATACATTTTTTACTTTACCTTTGTGGCTTATTCCGGAGACAATAATCCATACCATGTTCAAAAGCCAATGCTAGATATTCTAGACTGCAAGAACTCCAGTGAGTTGGACTTAAAGAACTAGAAAACAAAATAATAATTTTAAGAATTACTTTGACAAATACTCATAGTAAAATAACATGGCTCATGAATTTTTTTTTAAGTTTCAAGTAAATGGAATGTATGACAAATGGGTATACCTAGATGATGCAGCCATGATGCATTTTTCACTTGGGCATTTACATTCTGTAGTATCATGCTCCATACCAAAGTTGTGTCCCATTTCATGAGCAACAGTTGTAGCTACAAGTCCAACTACAGAACTATGATCCATACTCACTCCACCAGAGAATTCATAAGTACATATTGGTCCTTTTAATGCTTTTCCTACTACACCTCCATCAAATTGAACTCGTCTACAAGAACAGTCAAAACACAATTTCATATTATTTAATTTATACAACATTTCTTTTATTTCCTAAAAAAATTTGGAGTTAATTAACTCCAAATCCATGGTTAATTTACAGTTACATGAAATTTCAAATTACGGAGAAATAATGAATCTGACACTTTCTTCTTTGAAAGTATTTAAGAACACAAAGAAAAGGTGTGAAGAATGTAAAAGGTAAATGGATGACATACATAAGAATACAGTACTGATATGGATAAAAAATAAATTAGCATTAATGAAAATATATAACAAGCTACATTATGTATAGTGTATTATACTGTAGGAGATGAAAAAATGCCTTACGTGAGGAGTTGTGCATTGTCATTAGGATGTTCCTTAACCAAGACTTTACGTCTATATTCTAGAAAACTTGTAAGAGTAGCATCTCCATTAGACTGTAGAGTAATTTCATCACCTTCTGTCCATACAACAACACCAACAAGTGCCACAAAAATATTAAGTGGCACATACAGCTAAACAAATAAGTACACTAATTATAATATTGCATTTGTTAAAATATTATAGTTTTATAATACTATATGCTAATAGTAAACAATAAATGCCTTCATTGCTGTTGAGCACTACCTTAGCATAGTTAAACATCTTATACTTCATAATTAATCTAACTTTGAATAATGTGATTTATTTAGAGTGAACATGAATTCAAATAAATGTAGATATCACTTACTGCATTTATTATGTTTGCAATATCTTTGCAATGATTATAAACTCTTGGCATGCTTTCTCCAAGTTCTTTGTATTCCTTGTTGTCCACTACCAATACAAGTTCTACATACCGAGATCGTTTGTTAGCATTGTAAGGTCCACGAACTTCTTCTGCTTCTCTTTTGTACTAGAATGGTAAATGTTAAAAGAAAATTAGGAAATTTGTTTTTTCCTTATCTTGAGGTTGTTTGATGAATTAAGAACATGTAAAAGATGATTATCATTCTAGACTATTTATTTAAATTAATTCTCTTTAGTCTAGTTTGTATATTTTATTATATTGTTTTAAAGCATAACACTTGACTTAAATTACTTTTCATTGTTTCAAAGTAATGCGAGTTCTTTTTATTATACTATATTAATATTATTATGCACTTAATTTTTTCAAAAATAATTCACTGTAAGCAGATCAAGTCCTCTAAGTATTCTTTCTTGATTTATTAAATCAAAATATACCTACCCTTAAGATTCGATTGAATTCCTGATTTTCTAAAAAGTGGTACGGCGTATCTGAATAACCTGTAACAGTAAAATGTGTATGATTAATATTAATAAAAAATATTAGATTTTGTATATGTGCAATATAAGCATACCACATGAATGATTTGTGATGAGGTCAGAGTGTTTATATAAAATGTGTGATTGCAGATCTTCTTTTCCACCTCCTCCGCCATCATAACCACCACCTCCATCCTCTACTTCACTATCAAATCCTCTCTCTAGGTAATGCATTTCCACACCATCAAATATTACACCTCTGAAATATTAGATATTTTGGAAGTTCTGCATAAGTAATTGCATATTTTATAAAAATCACTTAAAAATAAAAGATAAATTTATTCATGACACTTATTTAAATGATGACACTAACTTAATAATTTTCAATTAATAATTGGAATATATAAGTTTAATGGTATATGTACTTAGTACAAAAAAAATTGGAATATGAACAGATGAGCTACTTCAAAATTTTATAAATCAACAATGACAAATAAAACAGACTTAAATTTATAGTAATTTCTTAATTAATATTACTTTTTATCAATCACATCTAAAAATAAAAAGTATGAACATAATGAACATTCTAAATGTTTTACAAGAGTGAAGAACAGAAGACTGATGAAACAAGTCGTTGAAGTCAAACTATTATTCTGTATTCATGCTTACCGCAATCCATTACAAGTTGATATTGCAGCCCAAGAGTTGCTTATACCTCTTAGCTTTCCCTGATATTGACACAGCTCAACTTCCTATAACAAATAATTTGAAATACCTGATCAAGTAAAATAGACAGTTGAGAAAAGATTGCATTTTACATCCAAAATTTTTAAATTTTACTAATTAATCTGATTTTTTTAATAGCATAGGAAGGTAATTGAAAAGAAGGAAAGTGTAAGGTAGAGCAAGGTAGTATAGGGTTGACTAGGGCTACTATAGTTTAAGGATCCTACCCAGTGTTTCACCTAAAGGAGATACAGGGAAAACCCAACAAAATCTGCATCAGGTTGGTCAGGTCATGGGATACTATTCTCACGCCCTTCCAATTGAAGGGAGAGGAGTTTGCTGTGGGGTCACAGAATTCCCTTCTCTGTGTCTGCACAAGTTTTAGGAGGTAGCTGGCCGACTGATCTAATGGGATCAGAGGACAACTCTTACCATATGCCCATGGACTTCAACACCAGTACATACATGTCCCAAAATATATGCCTTGGTGTGTGAGAACCTTGAAAAGAAAATAGAGAGAGTACGAGGCATGCCCAAAGATTAAACCTGCAATGAATCTGGGGAGAAATATCTGCATAAGTAAGCTCCTACAGGCATTTCTTCATTCCCTCCTAAAAAAAATTTGGATAATAAATACATGTGGGTGATCCTGAATCAGGCAACTCCCCTTTAATAGCATAGGAAGGGAATTGAAAAGGAAGGATGTACAAGGTACCCAGACTATAGTTTAAGGATCCTACCCGGTGTTTCACCTGAATCCTAGAAAACCTACATCAGGTAGGTAGGGCTATTGGGTTATATTCTCACGCCCTTCTGAACGACGGGAGATGAGTTTTCTCCATCAAATAAGAGCAAATCGGCGTTCTTGCCTCGAGAGATATTAATTTTGCACCGCCAGTGAGAAGAGTATTTGATGTTGGGAAGTGTTGTATCCAGGAGATGATTATGAGGAAGTTGACATGACGGAACATCGCGGGACAACGCAGAACTGGACTCACGACTGTAATACACCATGGTAATAGGTTCTGTTTAGAGATGGGCGATCCGATCGAGATCTGATTCAAAGAAGTACCTGCTTCTGCGGAGTGAGTGATCATTGAATCGTTAAAAAGAGCGGTAGCTCTTTTGATTCACTTCGCTCCTTCGATCCGAGAACAACGAGCTGTTTGAATCACTCACTCAGGAATCACATCGTGGAAATCAGAATCTTTTTCTTTCTGGATACGTTATCGTGGGGTAAAATTAAATTAAGTGGCATATGCACAAAATATTGTAACCGAACGTAAATATTAAATTCTCTTATCTGATTGTGCAAATATAATACCTATTCTGGCTAAATCTTATCCTACACTTTTCACTTTAGCCTCTCAAGATCGCTTCACACTATATTATGCTTTTACTAACATTATTAATAATTAACTTCATTTCTTATAATATCGAAGTAGAATTTGGATAAAGTCCTTTCTTACGTTAAATTCATCTTAATATTAATACAAAGGACATGTGCACATGATTAGTATAAAAAATTAAAAATTCAACTTTTGTTTTATTTGCCTGGCTGCTGTAGAGTTCTGTAATAATTTTTATTCAGTTGCATAAAAATTACAATATATGCATGTGTATATGAATATTGCCAGCAATATCGTTCCTCTTTAAAAGAAAAATCCAAATCCATTAGTGACCATCCAAATACCTCAATTATTAAAATAAATTTCCTAGAGGCACTTACTTAATTTTATAACAATTTATTTCTTTATTAATAAATAACGAAAATTGTAAATCATTTTTGTCAAAAACTTATAAACTCATATATTCACTAGAAAATCATGTGTCCATTCATGGAAACAAGGTAAGAGTCATATTGGTAAATTGGGTGCGGTGAATAATCGGAATATATATATATATATATATATATATATATATATATATATTGGGTAACAGGCTACATGAGGGTGATCCTGAAGCAGGCAACTCCCCTTTAATAGCATAGGAAGGGACTTGAAAAGGGGGGATGTGGAAGGTAGAGAAAGGTAGCCCAGGGTTGACTAGGGCCCCCAGGCTGTAGTGTAAGGATCCTACCCGGTTTTCACCTAAAGGTGATGCAGGGAAAAACCCTAGAAAATCTGCATCAGGTAGGTCGGGCTAGTGGGTACTACTCCTGCGCCCTTCTGATGACGGGAGACTGGATTGCTGTGGGAACGCAACAAACCCGCCTCCGTGCCTTGTTCAGTATTAAGAGGCAGTAGGCCGACTGGTCCAATAGGATCAGAGAACAACTCTTACCGTATGCCGAAGGTCTTCGACCCCCGTACATACACCTCTCAAACTGCCCAAGGTCGCCTCAGCCTGCAGGAATCTTAAATTAACTACCTTGGCCATGGACCAAGGGGGGAGGGAAAGAGGAAAACCAGGAAGGAGGAAGTCAACCTCCACCTGGCTCTCACTCATTTCCGAGCAGGATATCCTCCTGCATCCCTTCTCATATATATATATATATATATATATATATATATATATATATATATATATGTATATGGGCTATATAATGAGAGATGAATCATCTTTCTACTGAGCGAGTGGTTCCGATCCGATCACTGAAAAGAACGGTTTTGCCAATCTCTAGTTCTGTTGGCCAATGAAAGTAGCGAGGAGTTTTGCATTATTTTAATATATTTAGTTGTACTAGTTTGCAACATAATTTAGTATCCTTTTCCTGTTTATGAATTTTGTTTATGATTCGCCTGTCGGGACTAAACGTTCTGAATGTTGTCATTTATTAGATTAAAGTTGAAATTGTAAAATTAGAAATAATTGTAACGGTACGAAATAAAGGAAAATATATAATAAAGAAGCGTTATATTACTTAGAATAGCTTTTTGATTGTTCCCTTGCAGTACAAAGGTCTATTTTATTACACCTTAATTTCCCTGTCAATTTATAAATATATATATATAATGTTCAAACTAATAGAAATTTGTACAGAAGTAACATAAGCCATTTTACTTACCTTTGCCGTGGGTCTGTTAACTACTCGTTTTCCATTGTGTTGGTAACGCTCGAAATACGCTCTAGGAATGAGTTCCCTGCAAACAGACAGCGGCACGTCAAATATTGCAGTTATTTACTATAAGGCCAGAATATGGCAGCAATCATTCTTACAATCTCGAAAATTACACGTACATTTCGTTCGAAGTTTAATGTCATAGTTTGCCTCCACTGCCTCAGCAATAATTTTTTGTTGGACTTCAAAGGAGGGAAGGGAATATATTCGGAGTTTAAGCACGAGTACGCAACACAGATATGGAATTCTGCACATTACATGGATTTAAGGTATAAAAAACTAAAGATCGACCTTTACCATTCATAGAAATTTTAATTTATAATCTGGTAAAGGTGAATAACAATCCCCATACATATATGTCATGACCTGGCTCCTCCCCGCCCCGAACAAGCCACGCATATTACTAACGGTAACGTCGCAAATATAATAAGCCTCATTTGCGGCGAATATTTTATCATAATATTTAATTATTAAAACATTTCTAATGTAGTAATTTAAGGATTTTATCATTCACATATTTATCATTTGGTAAAAGATTTTTCTTCATTATATACAGCTTAGATTTAATTTAAATACATTGTCATTAGAAAATATTTGTAATTTAGTAAAAGATTTTAATTCATTCCACATATAATTATCAAGTTAATATAAAGACTTTATCATTCCAATATTTCAAATTTAGTAAAAGATTATGCTTCATTCCAAATAAAGTTTTTACATTAATCTTTAACATATTATCATTCAAATACTTGTAATTATATTTACGGCTTAATTATTCGAAAAGGGATCTTATAATATTTGATAAACGATTATTTTTGTTTGTAATAAGAACAATTAACGTCTGTGAATAACTTATACAAATAATAAATTAACGACGCGTATAACAGATATTTACACAAAAATTTTGAAGTATTTTTAACATAAACTACTCGTTTTGACCGTTCATTGTGGTCCTTGTCAATTTTTAAAAGCAACAGACGATATGGAAAAAAAGAACATATAATCAGAGAATAGTAAAAATATAAAATTATCAAACACACTAATAAACTATCATATAATTTGTTTAATTGCGAAGTAGCTTGTTTTTCCTCTGATTATATGATCTTTCTTTTCCACGGTTGGTTTCAAATATTGACAAGGACCACGATGGATGGTCGAAGCGTCTAATTATATTACAAATTCTTAAAAAATTTGGTGTAAACGTCTGTATTTGTGTTGCTTTCACAATTTCGTTCGGCTTTTTGGGGAATTTTCGGAACACGATGATAATTATGGGGTGGAAGGATTTTTTTTGTTAACAGACTACATGAGTGAGGGTGATCCTGAAACAGACAACTTCCCTTTAATAGCGCAGGAAGGGAATTGAAAGGGGGATGCGGAAGGTACAGCAAGGTAGCCAAGGTTTGACTAGGGTCCCCGGACTATAGTTTAAGGATCCTACCCGGTTTTTCACCTAAAGAGATGCAGGGAAAACCCTAGAAAACCTGCATTACCTAGGTCGGGATATAGGGTACATTCTCACGCCCTTCCGAATGACGGGAGACAGGTTTTCTATGGGGTCACAGCATTACCTTCTCCGTGTCTTCACCAGTTTTAAGAGGCAGTTGGCCAGCTGATCCAATGGGATCATCAGACAACTCTTGCCATATGCCCAAGGTCTTCTACCCCAGTGCATATACCTCCAAAAAGAGGTGGTGTCTCGGCATGTGAGAACTTTGATAAAAAAAGAAGAGAGTGCGAGGCATTCCCGACATAATCAGGTGAGCCCCGCAGTCACTCTGGGGTGAAGCGCCTGCGAGAAAACTCCCGCAGCGCCACCTTCGCCGCAGTCAATGCGAAGTTAATAGGAAAGTAATGTCATATTTTCTGTTCCACATGCGGGCTATTAAAAAAAAAGTTGTATTGTGATACGTAAATGCGGTAAGGACGTGAGTTATGACATCACTAACTAGTTTTTGAGATATCATTTCTCGTCACGTGTCTTGTGCACCTGCACAATTTCTCCGAAAATGTAAGTAAATTTCATCATTTAACTTTTGTGTACGTGCGCCTTTTCAATTGAATGTAAATACACGTTCTAACCAACTGTGACGTCACTAGTGCACCAATCACGAGTTAGTTATAAATAATAATGAGTCAATATCTATTAAGCCGATATCGATTTAATTTTACAGACATTTAATTTAATATTTGTGACTAGTATGAACTGAATTCGTATGGTTTTTTTTAAAAAAAGTCATCTTAAATATAGCTGCTGGTAGAAATACTAGAATTCTTCGGTGGCCAAGGCCTTTACATCATTCCCAATGACTGCCTCTTTCTCCTAAGCTGAAACGCCAACATTGGAACACGCAACTAACGACGACTCCATATACAGATATGCAGCGAGTTTTTGAAACCTAGTTCGTCGCAGATAATATTCGGGCCAAAGAGTGAATAAGCGTTATATCACAGATTACTACATGACAAAGGCGGACAAAAAACCTAAAAACTACGAGTATTAATAATGTTACGATCTTTGTACTTCTCATGATACATGTTGTACGTAGAGTTGTAGTCATAAAAATAAAATTTCAGTATAATTATTTCTTTCTATACCATAATAAAACATGTCCTGTTAAAACAATAAACCACTGAAACACGATTAAAATGATTGTTCGGGAAAGCTGTTTGTCCCGCATTTTCAGCGTTTTGGCTGGTGGATTTAAACTCACACCTCTCGCTTCATGTAAGTAACACGAGACAACTCATTTTAATACATAGCAACTTCTTTATTGCTGAAATATTTTAATTTCCTTGCAATAAATTTCGATATTTTCTGGAATGAGGAATTGAAAACCAAACAGATCACCCTTCCAAATTAATTTCTCATATGTTCCCGTCGTTGAGCTTGGATACAATGCTATGATTAACGAAATTTATTGAATTGACCCATATTTTTTTATATTACTCGCCGGAAATCAGAATGCGACTAGATCAATAAATAATGGAAGATCGGTTTAAGTTAAAATATTTCGAAAATTATAACAACATATGCTTATTTATTTCATCCCAATGTGTTTTCAACCGGTATCAATAATATTCACTTCATCAATAATATATATTTACTAATTCATATTGTTGAAAATTTCAAAAAGGCGCTTTCCATCATAATCATCTCTGTACAAAAATTTAAAAACATTTTCAGTTACATAATTCTATAAATATAACATTTAATTTTTTTTAATAAATTTTAAAAAAATGTAACAAAATGATCTCTATTTTTAGTCCACGGGGATTTAATGCGTTAGTATCTAAGTTAAAAATAAGTCATTAAATTTATAATCCTTCATGAAAAACATTGAACTAGGTCCCAAAAATATTTCGAAATATGTAAAATAACTCTTCTGGATGTCTGTAAATGTATATTTAAAGTAATCATTGTCTCAAAACTGATTGAAGATGTTGTAACGGTCAAACACATCTGCTCGGACTTTTGGCGAGTCAAAAGAAAAGAGACAGCATTTGAGCCAGGGGCAATAGAATCCAGGCATCACGACGCGCCTGGGGAGTTCCCCAACCTATGGTGAGATTTGGCGGCATCGGATGTTTATTTCCCAAAATGTCTGGAAGGAGAGGGGTAAACTGTGACTCCCAGAGAAAAGTAACAATAAATGTTATTGGTCAATATCCATCCCTGCAACCTGAGTGTATTTTTAGTGACTATAAGCGACAAGTGAAAGTAGTTAACCTAAAATGAGCTATTAAATTTTGCTTTCTGCTCTACCAAAACTGGATAATTTCAAAAACGTGCAATTATATTAAACGAAACTTGTCCTTCCTTAAGGGAAACCAAATTCTACCTATAATTTAGTAGCATTGGATTCCAGTAACACAATGACACACGTCCAAAGTAGAAGGTCTTACTGTTGCTACTGTGTCAAAACCCTCGGGCCATTATAGTTGTAAATTATAGCCAATCAAAAAATATGACGGGGCATAAATTATACTTAGTGTTATTAAGCATATTACAGCACTTGAATTGCCACGATAGTGAAAATTACTTCATTAGGGATATATTTTTCCATTTCATTATCTTAAGTACCAAAAAACTAAATGTAAACAAATTTATTATTTAACGTAAACTGGGCTCGACGTATGGCGTTGAATCAAACAAAGATTCGGGAGAAAAGATTAGAAAGGTGTTGCAGGACTAACAATGCTGATTATGAAAAATTATATGTATATGAACCAAAGAAGTAGATTTTAAAAAGACGTGCAGAGAGATACTGGGAGAGATTTTCGAGAGCGTAAGATTTGGTAAGAGATTTCGAGAGATATTGCTGAACAGATGATTGGCATTTTGGCAAGGGAGATTTCGAGAGACGGTCCAACGAAAGGAAGATACACGGAAATTCTTCCTGAACCAGAACGAATAGCGGGGCGGCTGTGATCTGGACCGAGTACGACCCAAATAGTAGGAAAGACGATGGAAGATCCATTATGATGACAATGTAAATTACCCCTGTGACTCTTCCTGTACTGCCAAGTCCGAGTTGATTTTGTGTTGAATCTTGTGATCTATGAGATTGCCCATAATATACGCCCCTGGAGTTTAGAGATAGATAATTTAGTTTTAAGAAATTTATTTGTATTTTTTATGTAAATATATATGTAGTATTAATTAAGAAAGAATTGCCGACTTAAAGTTTGAAAATATCAACATTGTAATATTGACGTATATTTGTTTTGGACCAAGTAAATTGTTTTCTTTTTTCATTATAAAAACTCATTATTAATATATTAATATTCCACTTAAAATAATATAATATCCCCCAATTCATTTCACTGCGAATAGTTTGATGTTAGATGGTTTTATAATGATACTTACTAAATAATTTTAGATTTAAAATTATATATATTAAAAAATTATGTTTTAATTATAGGAATTTTACCAGAGAAAATAGAGCTGATTATGGCATTGCCGAAAGATTCTTAGAAATTATAATCATCAATTTCCTGTATCTGATAAAAAATGAGGCAATTCTATTAATAATAAGATTATAAACATCAATATTCATCAAATGACAATAAGTAGTTTAAACTAGGATTTGCTTTTTAAGATGCCTGATTTAAGAACTTGAAAAAATTGATTAAAATTCATCATCGTCTCTATAATTGCATATTTCCATTTTTTACTGAAGTTGTGAAGGGCTATGCTTACTTAACAGGTAAATGTTATATTCTTCAGATAAGTGCGTTAACGTATTTTTGCATAAAAAAATCTTCCTCTGAAGTGAGGCTGAAAGTTTCCGCAGCTATAATTTACTTACGTTGAAGAGAGGTTCTACTAAACGCGGGTTAACTTTGACTAAAATCTAAGGCAGACTTTGGTTCTTTTTAATGAATTCGAGGCAATGATTCCCTTCATTTTAATTATTTTCCTTGCAGACAAATACTTCAAACAGAAGGAACGGCGGCACAAAGGAATGTAGACGTTGTTAATATTTGCTGGCGAGATCTGACGAAAGCAAGAGAGGATATTTTACTTCATTATTATTATGCATATGAAAGTCCGAACAAGTTTTAAAAAAATTACGAGCCCAAGTTTAATGCCCAAACGTATCTTTTTAAGGATTCTCTTTCTATCATAACGGAAGCTTGCTATGGCCTCTTCTGAAAAGAAACACACGATATCCACTGATTATACAAGCAGAAAAATGAATTTTTGCAATAGTCCACGGACAATAACGGAAATGATAACAATTCCGTTATCACGGATCAATGGTATTTCACACAACTGACTTATTAATTGTCATTTGCATTACACTTAAAATTTAAAGTCAACAATTAAATAGGAAATGAAGAAGTAATATAAAGTAGACACGTCACCTGTTTAACTGCAGATCCAGAATATAGTCTTTCCCGTCGACATCGTACCCCACTGTGAGGTCAAAAACATGCCCACCTTCCTGAAAATAGAAGTTGAAAATTAATTACAAGCAGAAATGAACAATTAACCTTAAAACTTCACAATAAACAATCATTTACATTTTTAACTTGTGCATATATTGATTTAAGGAAGTAAAACCTAAAATATATTTCTTTACTGTCGGAGAAAAATATACTTTATAATTATATTTGTACAATAAACAAAAAAAATTGACCATAGATGATAAAAAAATATATTGGTGTATGGAAATCGTTTATATGTACAGGAGACTGATGTACCAAAGGCCAGCGAAGTTTTTCAGTGAAGATACAAGTGAAATTTTCTTTGGTTGGTAAAGTTGTAATTGGTAATAGGTAACAATGAACACCGAAAAAACTGTATTTATAGTGTGATTCTTTGATCAGACGAGTGTTTTCTTAACCCAAAAGTTCCTTTTACATCATTAAATCGAAGTCTATCAGCTTCAGTTAAACATTTACATCTAAAAGGTAATTATTGTAGTGTAAAGTATATGTTATTAGCTTTGCATTTCGATAATAATTTCAACAAATCTATTCATAAACGTGGCCGGAAATTAAATTTATTTCAAAATGGCGATGTGGTGTGCCCGCGGACATCACTTTCTTTGTACTTTGTATATTCGCTTACAAGACGCAGAAAATTTCCAAGATGTAATGAAAGAGGAGGCCAGTTCCATCCAAGAATGTATTTGAAGAGGCAGTGTTAGATGTTCAGCATAAGGAGGAATTAGTGTTCGGAAAAGTGCTTTAGACTAAGGTGTTTCTAAATCTGCATTGGCGCAGAGAATTAAAAAAAACAGAAGGTATCGGGTTTAGACACTTACAAATATCAGTGGCACAAACTAAAAGGCCAGGATTGTTAAATTCTTAAAACAGGTCAATTGGCGGTGAAAAGATGAAATTTTTATGCAAGAAGATAAATATGAAATAGAAATTAATTACATTACGGATGAATTATTTATTTCCCTACGTCATTCACTGGCTATAACATTAAGATGTCATAGAAATCGATTTTTTACTAAGGTTTTAAGCCTCACATAGTTTTTGTTTAATGTGTATATATAAATTTGAACGTGTTACTTAATTTTGTTGTTTGAATGTTTAATAAAGATGTCCATTGAAATATTTTTGGTTTTATTTAATGATTTATACATAGGAATCCAAAACAAAAAGATGTCCTTAGGTACAACAGGACGTTGTACCAGAGGACACATTGAAAGGTTTGAATAAATTAATCATTGTAACAGGATTTCTGTTTTTGAAGAAACATTTAAAAATACTAATTGCTTCCCAAAGGATTATAGATAAGTGTAATATATTCCAATTTTGTGACACTAAATACTGGATTGAATAAAAATAAATTTGAAATAAATTTCTCCCCCAATTGCAAATCATGATTGAATTGGTTGAAATAAAATAAAATAATTATTATTACCATAATAATTCACAAATAAATTCTTATCAAGTGAAGAACTACATTTTAATTTCCAACACGCAGAATATATTTCAACTAAGAAGTATTGACCGTCCCTCGGTCCGTTTCAGCTGTATGGCCAAAGAACAGTGGGTGGGCAACCTGCAACAATCGGAAGGGCCAATTCTCCCCTGTTTCTCTGCAAAGAATGCTGGGGATTCCACAGGCTGAGGAATGCAATATCTTCGACACGGTCGTTACTTTAACGCAGACTGTCGGACTATACTGAATTTGGAATTGAATCGAGATCGCGGTTACTTTGCCAAACTTCCCAGAGTGTAAAAATCATAAAGGAAGCCTGAAACAGGTGTTAATATAGTTGAATAAATTACGAAGACGGAATAAAACATCTCAATTTCATCACGTAATTATATAGGAAACAATAATAAGTTTTAAGTCTTATACGTATTTAGGACTTTTGAAGTCGACGCGGTTTAAGTTACCCTTGCTAGGATTCGAACCCGCCACCTGCATGAGACGTGTCACAACAGTACCCCATCGTAAACACTACGGGAAAGGTCAGTTCAATAATTCAAATTGTGCATTAAAATTTAATTATTTTATTCTATTATTCAACCTATTTTTGTATTCAACTTTAAATGTAAATTGTAACTCATTCTTCTTCTTGGGCTCTACAGCACATTGAGGGCCTGGACCTACCAAGTTGACTGCGGACTGTCATCTTGCATGACACATTCAGAATTTGGAGTGACACGCGACCATGAAGACACAAACATCCAAGGCCATGCCAGGATTCGAACCCGGGACCCCTGAGTTGTGAGTCAACTACAAGAAGTCGGCCGTCGTAACTCGATAATAACTCAAAAATAGCTTCAGACATTTACAGAGTTTTTTTCAAATGGAATGTGATCTGGCGTTAAACAGCTGGGAGCAGAGAAGTAGACAAACGTTCACTTCACCCTCAACAAACCCTTATTTTAGCTGCGCGGATAATAATACATAACAATGTAGCAAGAATTTGATTGGAACAGTTTCAAGATCAAATCCGTTTCCATTTGAAAAAAAGGCTACAGACGCCTAATTTGTATCACATATCAAGAAATATATCCGACAACATCATAACTCCTAATCACATAATTATTTTACATATCAGACCTACCGTTTTTTTAAAAAAAGAAAATACACTGAAATAATTTAATTGTTTAAATTGCATTATATAGATATAAATATATACAAAGACATCAATGCTTTATCGTCATCTATATATTAAAAAACGATGCATGTATATTCTTTACACACATTCAATCCTGTGGGCTTACTAAAGTTGGTACTCATATTCTTAAAAAACTAAGGAAAAACACTCGAGGGAGGGGAAAAACTCCCTATCATAAACGTCGAAGGAATAAAAAATACGCGAAAGTTTGATAAGTCAGTATGTATCGAGACAGATACAATAAGGGAAATCCAAAATATTTAATTCCACGTAATATGGCGGCTATTTATTTACATTAGTCCTCCTCTCGCATTTGATCAATTTTACCCTCAGACACCAGGCAAAATGGAAGGATACAATTTTTTAAAAAAATTTATCTATTTTTTTCTTTCACTTAAAATATTTAAACGTTCTTTTTTGTATGATACATTTCGAAGCACGGTGTCACACATAAGGCGACATCAATCAAGACAGCCTGCCCAAACACGAAAATATGTTGAAAAACGTCACTCTCCTGCGATCTGGTGGCATTCAAATATACTTCGTGTTCTTACGGAACCCATAGATGTGTCCTCTGTGTCCGCTAAAGCGAGAAATCAGAGAGAAGGTCCGAGCGCGATATACAAAACGACTCAAGGAGTCATTAGCATACAGGGCACGACGTTTCAACGTCGACTAAAGGCGTCGTTATCAGCGAAAGGGTTTAAATAACATAGCACTCATTGAGAACGACATTGTGGCAATTATTCAGTTCTCAGTAAACTGTTATTATGCGAGATGTGTTGAATGTTGCATATTAAATCCAGTAGTTGACTCATTATCGTTAAAACTGATATAAATAATGTCAGCAAAATTTGTGACTGTATTGAGAAAGTATTTCTTTGGTTTTCTAGTGTTTATATCTATAGCCGCATCAACAGCTCTGGTTATTTGTGATATTTTTTCTTGATTTTGGTTGTAGTAATTAGTTAACCGTAGAAGTTACCCGATATGTAAATACAAACACACGACGGAGTTTCTAATTCTGAATGTGAGGCAGAGACACTGACCGCTACATCACAGGAGGTCGGCTCATCTTTGTTGTATTGTTCTTTATTTGTAGTGCACACGTGTTGAGCTACATAGTGTAATGTAGTAAAAGAACGCGAGTCTTAAGTTCTGCGAATTTTTTTTGACAATGAAAGCGAACCCTTTTCGGCACAATAGAATAAAGGACCCTTTCACGAACAAAAAGAGTCATCCGTCGCTAATTTGAGACAGACTTGTGACTGAAGGCGGAAGCTCGCCGTAAAATATTTGGAACTGCCGCTGGGTACGGAAAAAATAGGAAACATGTGCGATGGCCCTTGTTTACATCCTGCAACTAATTGGCTGCAATTGTTGGAATAGTCAATGGGTGCTATAGGAAATTGCAGCCGATTAGTTGCTGGAATTAAGTAGGAGGGCTTTGGGACTCCTACCGAGTTGACGTGTGGGTTGGTTTTGAGGCGGAGTCGCAGAAAATGACGAGCCGTCGGCAAGAGATGATTTAAAACCAAGAAAATTGAGAGTCGCCAGCAAGAAAACAGTAAATTGAGAACCCCTCTTAAAACATCAGAAGATTCACATTCTCTCAGTAGGAGCCTCCCCTATTTGGGCCCAAGACGTCCACGGTACAGCGAGATCAGCTCCGATGTGGCTAGCGAGGGTCGACTTTAGGCAGCAGACCGGACCAAAACGCCTCCGGAATACAGCTGCAGTTTTCGAGGGTATCGTTAACTTTGGTTTCATAGACTTCAAATTGCAAGACCTACTATCATAAATTATGTTGCTTCTTTTGCGTTCACCCCACCCTGATTTGTAATGAGTCTCAATACTAATTTATTATTGCTAACATTTTTCATTTGTGTATCATTTGATTCAATTCTCTTGTTTAGTTTTTATTGTTATTAAATTCAGAATTATAAATAAAATATTTCCTTTTCTCTTTCAAACCCTTCATAATAGCTTATACATTAAAAACCACGTATTACCTTTACCAACGTGAGGCATATTATATAATTAGAAATTAAAATCTATTATTTGCAATAGATTGAGGAAGAAACAGTGTTTAGAAATTTTTGTTAATATACATACGTGAAAGTAATATATATGTTTTTGTTATTAAATTGATAGTGAAACTTATGTATTATATTTTATTATATCTTTGGCAGGCTCTAGTGAGAATCATGTAGAGTAGCAACTGGATTTCGCTCCACATTCGAATCTTGAATTCGGAGTTACTGAGGGTAATTGTGGGGCTAATTACAGCCAAATTGCAAATATTGGATCCGCAAGTCGGGGTCCGGTAGTTAGTGAGGCTAATATCCTGCCCCTGCCTGTATCACTTTCATCGCAGGAGGCTACCTGAGCTGCAACCGAAGCCGCAGATCCTCGGAGAGAGATTTCATTCTGAGGGTAAAATAGATACAGTTTTCTTGAGTAAGGGGACACTTGTGCAGGCAAATCTGGCGGAATAAAGTGATGCACGGGCGACGAAATATGAGGGAAGTTGAGCTGCCACCTGTCAGCGCTGGTTTAATATCTGCACAGCGCCGCGCCGCGTCGCGACGCGCCACCCTCGACGCTCTGCATGCAAGTAGAACACACCTGCTCAAAGGCTGTCTACCTTCAGATGAATCCCTTTACATCAGTTATCCAAGCTCTGTCTTAATTATTCGGAATTAATAATGGTAGGAATATACGCTGTTCGACGACGTTTCCCGCTTTATATCACAATAGTTACAATATCCACCACCCCTTAATTGCTGATTTTAGAACTCTTATCGCAGAACAAGTCTTAATTTCACCTTTAATTCTTGTATTTATTAAAACACCTGATGCTTAATACAATCATTCTTAATTAATTTTCAATAACTACATCAATTTTCACTTAAGTAAATCAACGTTTGACTACAATTGAATGTTAGTTATAGGAATAAAAATTATGTTCTAAAAATATAGCAATATAATATATCTACATTACATCAATTGAATTAATAATTACATAGGCCAACACATAAGAAACATATGAATACAAGCCAAATTATTTAGAAAAATTATTTTAATAAATACAAAACATTAATAAAACAAACAAGACGCGTTGCTTCTTTTTTCTTCCATCTTCAGGTGCAAATGAATAAATTTTATAACTGTAAATATCGTACCTATCATGAATTTTGATGGAGAAAAAAATGTAAGTGGGCGCAGTATCCATGCACCGCTATAAATCTAGAAACTTTCTCCATTAAATTTCAAGAAATAAATTATATTCAGATTTATAAAAATATATGTATTTGTTGCTGAAAATGTCCAAAGAAAGAAACGGTACATCCAGGTAGTATGTTCTAAGGTTTGCATTTTATTAAGTTTAGTCGGTCTACTCATTTCTTTAAATTGAGTCAGATAAACATTACTATTAATGTAAGCTACAATTTAACAAATCATAAGACGATGTTTTGATTATTTATTTCGCCTTCTTTACAGAATGTTCCATAGGCGTAGGACATCTACAATATTTTCTCTATCCACTTTTTTATTGTCAAAGCTGTCCTGTAACATTTCTGTTTCTCCTAAGATTCTCTAAATGGGATTTACAATTGTCGAGGTTTAATTTCTATTCCATTTTTCTCTTTCTAGCTAACAATAATTGTTTTATGTCATATCAGGCAGCAGGTTCAGTCCTCCCGATCAGCTTCTGTGCGCCTGAAACATCTGTACCAATAAATAAAATTGGTCTGTCTGTATGTCTGAAATTTAAGTGTGTGTTCTATTTTGATATCTTGCAGGGTTCAGAAGATATGAATATAAATACTTATAAATCCATTTAATTGCCGCGTCAAAGTCGACCTATTCATATCCAACTGCGAGTTGTAAGGTTTGCCCATGTAACATTCATCCCATTGCCGTGTTTTCAGGACAAAGAGGGTTCTATCATAACTTGAAAATAGATATATTATGCCCTCACGAGTCAAGCCTGTCAAACGAGATAGTTAAATTGGTGTTAAGCGTGAAATAATGCTTAAATTTAACATTTTATACAAGTAATTATACTTTTTAATTAGTTAATAAAAATGCAAAATGTTTTATGTCACAGAGCTGTTTGAATATATAAAAGGGACGAAAATGAAGCATAATGTATGAGGCCCACCTTTATATATATATATATTATTTCCCTTATATATTATACATTATTTCACGGTAATCAGATCGAAGCGATGGTTCAAGTATCCTGTTCAAGTATATCTGTTCCCTGTGCTTCGGAAGCAAGCAAGGACCATAGAGGTAAGATACTACCACCACTGGGGGGTGGGGTGGAGGGTACCGAAAATTAAAATGAAATTAAATGGCATTCTTGACTCCAATAAAATACTGAGTCGTTGCAGTGGTTATGATGAAATTCAGATCTCATAAAGTAGAGGACGTGAAAAGGTAAATTTAAAAAATGTGAATCTCTCGCTGATGGTTTAATCACGTGTTGACAAAGAGATTAGACTAATTGAATACTGTATCGGATGTAAATGGATACCAGGGCATCGTCAGGCACACAGCTAGTCAGAAGGGAAGTCGGGGTGGAACGGGACACCAGTTCTTTAACAATTTTTGTAAAATCATGGAAAGGAAAAGTGACTTCACAAAGTATAAAACATTAGTTTATTCTATTACTCACTTAATCTAATATCACTATAACTTAAAAAGCGAATTAAGATTTTTGATGAATTTTTATAAATAAATTTATAATTCCCCCACCCCCTATTCAGGGGGCCAGAACGGGATAGGATTTATATTTACACAATTAGTGCAATAAGAAATATCGTATCACCTTTTGTGCTTTCTTTCTTATACTTATTTAGCGTTCCGTTGATCGATTTATCAAGTTTTCCTTTCGCGTATAATTTTTTTTTGCATCTGCTCCTTTGCTAACATTTTTAATTTTTTTCCGTTTCTTAATCTACTCTTTTTGGGTTCCGCAACCTGTAACTCATTCATATAAGGCGAGTCTGCCAGTTTTTCCTTTTTTTGTTTCTTGAGGAACACATAACATTTTGCTTTATCAGTAGTATCCTGTTCCGCCCGGCAAGATAATCTCAGGTAAGGGTTTTCATCAAGCCTTAATACAAGCAGATTGAAACCTTATACGTAACTTATATTCAGCTAGACACCTAGTTTATGAATATATTCTGTAATATATATTACATTTTTTCTTGTGTTATATAAAAATGTCTGAATATTTCTTGTGCTTAGAGCCGAGAGAGGAAAGTAAGGTGAAACTTCCTTTTGCTGTAAACACACGTGCACGAACATTGGACCCAAGACTTCCCTGACTCTGCATTCTCTGACTTGCAGTCCCCACCTCGTCCATTTAAGAACATGGTTGTAAATAATAACTAAAACTAAAACTCCGCCTAGACCCGTCCCCTGCCAGGCCTGGATATTAAATAAATGTTATCGAGCGTTCTGAAAGCTTATTGGTACAACCTCATATAAAAGGTCCCAATTTAGTAAAATAAGTTAAGTTTCTGTGCAACCTTCTGACGTCGTCTCTATGCCACTCTCAGCTCTGATTTTCTTCGTGTATTTATATTAAGAATACGCTGCAATTTTTAAAAATAAATCCCTTTACAATTATTCTTGAAATAACGCCTTATAATTTAATCCACCACACTTATTGACGCTATTCTATAGTAAAACCTTACTTGTTTACCGAACCCTTCAGAAGTTTATAACATTATATATTTTTTGTATTTGTATTTATTGTTAGACTACAGTTGCGCGCAAGCCCGGAGGCAGATACAAAATCTAATATAATCTAAAAAAATAATCACATTCCATTAAAATTTCTATAGCCCTGAAAGAAAAAAAAACACTCAAGAATTATATTATCTTAACACTTCACTTCACTTTGACTTAAATATTTAAATTCGAATATGCATTTATATTATTCAAAATGCCCACTTCACACGATTTTTGAGATTTGCCCTGAATTAATTTTCCTGAAGAGGATTTCATCCAAACACTCCTACAGGTAAATTATTCCAGTTGTTGATGGTCCTATTTAGGAATGCGAATTGGCCAACATCTATTTTTTTGGTTTCTACATTTCACTTTGAATTGATGATCCCATCTACCTATATAACTAGGCTTTTGCAATTCCAATCCATGGTGTTTTCCCCGTAAACGCTTTGAATAGCAAATGCAGCCTTGCGTCCTCCCTCCTTTGTGATAATATCTCCCAACCTAGTTGTTCTACTTTTTCATTCCTACGACCCGGCCCTACTCTCTAATTATTCCATTTCATTTTTTCTATAGGGTTCCCTACAAGGCTACATTCCAAAATTGGTCTAATTAAGGATAAATATGCCGCTTCCTTTAATTTTGAACTTCCCTTTTTTAAGTTCCTCATTATGAAACGTAAGGAATTCCACGCCTTTCGGACCGTGAAATTCACCTGTGCCTTCCACCCAAGTCTATTGCTGAAATATATCCCCAGATATTTTCAGTTCGTTACCCTTGGAATTGAAAGTTATAAGCCGGCAAATTGATGATAAATACTATTTTTTTTCAAAAATGACACAAATTAAATTCCTTACAACTAAATCCAAGAGTTCTACACTAAGGATGGTTTTAAATGGGCCTTCTCATAGAACAGAAATACTAAACACTCATCCTACTCAGAACTGGCAGTACTAGGAAATAGGCAAAAGGTTACAAACAGAGATATTTGTCGTGTCGTCTCATCTTGCCTGGAACTTCCAGCTGCCTCTCCCTTGTAGTTCTGGCCGGATCACGACTTACTGCCGTTGTTATTGTCCATGGTCAGGACAATTTCCAATCTTTATTTGCCTAATCTTAGCCTCCGATCATAATCTCCATGTCCTTAGTCATCAAACTATCATCCTCTTAATGTTAAAAGCATAAACACAACCACGACCTTAATTTTCAACTCCTCATCTCCTTCCTCCCTATAATGCGTTTCTTCTGGGGTTTATAAAAAATTTCCCCAGTGCCTTATTTCGTATTCTGTAGGTGGTGGGGCTCGATATTGTCCAATCACAATTATAGTCTGTCCTCTCTGGGAGAAGCCGCTGGTCCCCTTCACCTCCATACCAATGCGCCGTTGTGTCTGACTTTTTTACCTCTGTCTCTAACCCTCACGTAGATTGCCTTTGATTCCGTACCGCAAAATTCCGAGTAGATGTGTTTTATCGTTATAGGGAAGTAAAGTATTAAGTAATGGTACCTGCTTTGGTATAACACAGAAATGTACTTTTGTATGAACCTTTAAAAAAATCTAATTTTGATTCTGTTTTATATTATTTGTTCGAAAATACTGCATCGTTAAATACGAGCTGGTGGTGTATTTTAACACCCCCGCGGTTTTGGCATTTAGCATATTCATGGAGAACGTTACCAGAATTGAATTCAACGATGGTAATCCAGGGCACGAGGTATTTCTCTTTTTCCGTGGCGCTATCATAAGCTCTGCGAAGCGCCTCTAAAGCACTCCGAATGAGAGGAAAATACCAGTGCACGGAAATCGGCTTACGAATTCACATTTACCTCTCAAAGTTGATATTCTAAAAAGGAGACAAAGGCAGAATAATGCGAGCCTTCTTACTTTACAAACGCGTAAAGCGACCTTGCAGAGCGTGTTGCAACTAAGAACTACGGTAAAACCTCATTAATAACGGTACGAATAATAAGGGGGTTCAATAATTGCGTTTATTATGAACAACAAAGATGTGATTGCTGTTTTCCTTTTATTTGCTCATTTAATTAACTCATTCTATATTAATACATACCACGAGTCACGAATATTCCAATAACATCTTCAGATAACGGGAATACTGTTCATCAGTAACACAATAATGTAATTAATCGAGAACCTGAATTATAACAGAATGACGTTCTATTATTCATTCTTAAACTGCCCTTTTCTGGCATAGTGACAGCGGGTTAAATGTGTTCACTCACAAATAAAAACATTAACATGGTAGCTAAATCAGTGGAAGATTAAAAATTATTTTATATTTCAGCGAACGTTTTATAAGGGAATAATTATATATAACAGCGAATAAGTCAGAAAAAGTATTGATATCGAATCTAAAAAAACACTCATATTCGTACCTAGTTTGGGACTTCATGAGGTAATACATGACATAATAATTGATTTTCTTGATAATTTTTTTCGGTTATGATTAGCGTGGAAGCCAGACCATCCACTTCAAATTTTATTCAAAATTACTTGCCATAATGTTAAGTATTTCCTCAAAGAATTAATTAAATGACTGATTTTGATTATTTTTTATTTTGATGATAATGATGAAACAACCTTGATTTTAAATCAGTAACAAATTTAATAAAACCAAAACTATCCTTTGATTATAAATTTTATTAAAATTTTGACGATGAGTATGGCATTTTCGAAAAGCTTCTCACAATTTTAATAAAATTTATAATAATGGTTTTATTTTATTTTATTTGAGTGGTTTAAAACCAATGGATTTTTGTCATTATCGTTAAATATTTCATGGAACGTACTAATTAAAAATCTTGGAGCTTTTTACAATTTAATTAATACAAAAATTCACATGGAAAAAATGTTTACGAAGAAAATTAATTATTAAGATTTCAAAATTTGTCATCTGTTACCTGAAATAACCCCAACATTGTGCTTTTTCATATTATATGCCCGACTTCCTCTTACTAGCAATATATTTTTTAAATTTGGAGTTGTTGGTCTGTGACGTCTTCCGCCTCATGAGGATGCATTTTCATCACTCTTAAGGATATTATATTTTCAGTACAGAAAGTCTGCGACAAAATGTCGAATCGTGATTCAATTGTATATCTTTAAAAATGAATTTAGAATTGATCTGAAAATTAAACAGACTCATTCCTAACAATTGAAAAAATAAACCTTCAACCTGTTTGAAAGTTTCCTGAAAACATGGCTGATAGATATTTCAGAATATATACAGGGTGTAGGAAGAGCTCACCGACAAATTGATAGTTGATGATAGGCCAATGCAGAAAGGATCATATACTCCGAAACACGTCGTTTACGAGTTATGTGCAGATAATAGTGTACGCAAAGAAAGGAATTGAATACAAATATCATCCCACAACCCTTTAATTCGACACGACGCATCATCTTCAAGGAACCCTATACCAACAAATACGCCTTACCCCACCGAAAATGGAAACATACAAATATCCCGCTTTTCCTCCTTGGCACATCCCAAAAACCCATATCGATCTATCTCACACAGAGTATAACAGGTTCAATCTCTCTCAAGAAGAATTGAACACAAAATTCACAGATCTAAGCCTCAAGTTTAACAGCATCGACCGAATTTTCACCGGCGGCAGAAACCTACGCAATCAGCTTGCTATAGACCACTGCTCTTCGTCTCCCAGACTCACTCTCCGCTTTAAAAACCAACGCCAATGTAGACAACTCCCAAGAGCTATCCGCAATCATCACTGAAGATCTACACAAGCTCCAAACAACAGGAAAGTATATCGTATTGGCCTGGATCCCGGTACACCAGGGAATAAAAAGGAACTTCTCCATCGACCAGCTAGCAAACACCGCCACTAATCTTCCCTCTCCTCTCCCTAATTACGTCAACACACCCTAGTCCATCTCTGAAAGCAAAATTGGTCGCTTCTAAAATCAAGCTCAACTCATAAATTAGTTGACAACTTCCTCGCTATCCTCCTCCCCGAAAAGGCATCCATAAGAGATGAAGTAATCCTTTCAAGAGAAATATCTGGTCACTCCAAATTAACATGCTCCCGCATATATACAAATAGACCTCCTCCAATCTGCGATCTCTGCAAGACAATCATCAACATGGAGCACCTTATCAACCTTGCCAGTAAATTTCTTGAAGATTGACACCGGATCCTCGAAGAAAACAACCCAGACCAGATCAACCACTCACCGGACGACCAAGAAAGAGTTATCAGAATTTTGAAAACAATTAATTGTTATGATGCAATATAACATGCTCAATATTAACTTTTTGTAACCCTTAAGTCAGTTCGGTATAACAGATAAACAACGTCCGGGTAGGTTGCGGTGCGTGGCGCAGACATCATTACGTACGCACAGGTCATAAACGACGTGTTTGGGATTACATGTTCCCGCACAAAAAAATGATCCTCTCTATCAGTTTGTCGGTGAGGTCTTGTTACACCCTGTATAACTCATAATTGGAGGAGGGTGTTTCGGGAAACATTTAAACTCCATTAGTAGGGAGTCTTCATCAAACACTGTTAAATCAGTAACTAAATATTTAATAAATTAGGAAAATGTACACATGTCGCTGATTGCACATGAGTTCGCCACTTAAACCCGGACAATTGTACTTTTATGAGTAAGAAAATGTATATAGATATACTTATTGACTCAGGTTAAATAAAATATTTTATGTTAAAAACTGAATTTTTTACTCAATTCCTTAAAGAAAGCAAAGGTTAGTAAGTTATTTATACACAAGTCCTTGCGTATTTGTTAGACGAACCGTTTTTGTATGCCTACTATAAATATTATATTACATCCTCAGTAACGTTAAAGAATGTATTTTTGATTGTGTTGGTCAGCCAAATGTGTATGTCCCTAGTCTTAATCACGTACACTTAAACTTAAAATAACTTTTCGTATATGGTAATAATTATATTGTAATTTCATGTAACGTCGTGTAATATTCCCCGTACCAATTAGTACGTGAAGAATGTTTTAGTTAGTAAACTGAATAATTTATCGTGTTTTTACATATTTTCCATTCATGTGACTGAATGAATTGGGTAAATGAGAGTATAATGAGAAACGACGTGCCCGTATTACGAAGTTGATATTGTGCGAGCGAGTAACGAGATTTCTGGAAGCGGCGGTTTGGTGTTTGTAATCCGACTGAATGCGGAAGTACCTTTTCCTTGATTACTCAGCATCAAGTACTTATCTAATTACCTGATTACCCTAATGGAGACGGTAGACAATGCGTTCGCAGCGCCAACCGGAAAGCTATGAATTTGCAATAGGAACAATGGCCATGCCACTTGAATTGTCAATCAAGGCTCATTGAATGATTTGTATCCACACGGTATAAATACAAACAAAAAAGTATTGACGATTTGTTCTCGGACACAATCATTGGGTACGAGTACACGTGTCAAGAACACGGCAACGATGGCAAACTTGAACAGAGGAACGCTAGGAAATGATATATCTGACTTGTTAAATATACGTGCAACTTCGAAGTTCAACATTCAACAATTCAATTGGAGGAATTTAGATTGTATTTATACAGACCTTAAAAGGCAATGGGTGGTCATGTGTTGCCATAAGGTCAAATACTACGCTAATATTCTACAAACTATAAAATAAAATATTATAATCTGTTGTATTATCGAACAGGGTCGAAGTTGTCGATGTACGATTGGAACATTTAGTGTACAAGCAGAATGTCAGTACCGGCTAAGTAGTCTAACATGACAGACTGAAGTATTTTAAACTTTTATGAAGTACTAGTTTACATGACATGTAACAGGTGTCTTTTAATCTATACCAATAAATAAAATTGAAGTGTCTGTCCGTATGTTTGTCTTGAATAGGCTCCGAACGGCTCAACAGATTTCAATTAAAATTTGAGGGTTTAAAAGCAGGAAATTTAACTGAAATATTCGTGCATATTTCATTTTCATAATGATATTAATATCATATGATATAAATATTAATTCTAAGCGAAGGTTTCTTGGCAAACGTGCGTTTGAATTGGGTTACCTGTACTCTGTTTATGCCCTAATACGGCTCAACAGATTTCAATGTTTCATTTCGATATCTTGCAGATTTCAGAAGATATAAATGTAAATATTTATAAATCCATAGAATTGCCGCGCGAAAGGCTGCGTGAAAACCAACTGCGAGTTATAAGACCTATTTAGGTGTTCTCATAACATTCATCCTACTTACTGTAATTTTGGCAGTATGCGAGTGTGTGTGTGTGTGAGAGAGAGAGAGGAGTATTCTCACTTCATTTATTGTTGCAGTAAGATTCACGCCGTAATTAACCTATTGTTGAGAGAGAGCTAACTTTCTGAGAAATAAACTTCTTCGAATCGTCGATACGATGTATACGTATATTGGTTTCATTTGCCGCGTCAAGTAAATTTTAATATTTAGTAATTGCTCATTTTTATTGGCTCCGAAACGTGTGAAAGTGGGACATGTTCAAATCCAACTGCGAGTTTTAAGGTTTGCCCTGAAGCGATCATAAATAAATGATACCGCCCGTTTCAAATATTCAATGAATTCAACTTCATCAATATTCTGTATCTGTTGTTTCGTATTTAGAGCAAAATAAAAAGAACTTTTTCCATGCGAACCAAGTTGCGGGCTTTAATAACTATCTAAAGAAAGATTAGCATTACAATTGAAACATAGGAAATCTAAAAATACAACAAATGTTTCTAAGAACAATAAAGTCATAACTGTAATAAGATATAAATAAATAAATTATATTCTAAAACAGAATCACAACTGAAATAAAGGAAAGATGAAATCCAACAGTAAACTTTATTCGTTCAATTAAAGGAAGATATTGAAAAATGTGAAAGGACGATTTTTAATGTCATCAATCGTTTTTCTGATAGGAAAGTGCTAATAATAACTTTCTATTACAGCGTCGTTTCAATTCCAAGATTAAATGACGGGACTTTATAACGCAAAGGAAAGTTCTTTGTCGGCAAGTTCCCCCGGGTAATGATCTAAATCAGAGGTGGTAAACAAGCTTAACCAAGCCCGGAATAATTATCGTAATAGGCTTTCCATTTCATTTTCTGCGTTGACGGTGTCAACAGAAGTGAAGTGATGAAGTTCCCGAAGAGAAAACAGTGGCGCCTCTGGGAGGAAGCCGCATAATTCGATGAACGCTTGTTAGGCCTCGAAATGTAAACGAACGCGAGGACGAGGGCGTCAGTGTTTGCTCGGCGCGGTGCGGCGAGCGCTTCAATTGGCGGTCGATAAGAAACCACCACAGAATTAACACTCCAGTCCCTACACATGCCATTTACATTAAGCCCTTGCTTTCTGTTGACTTTAACATGTCGACGGGTTGTCTTAGGCGCTCTTTGACAACAGAGTCTTGGTATGGGAACAGGGATTCCTATATGCTACTCGCAGGGGGAAGGGGAAAAACGAAATAGTCACGTCGAGAAATGTGACAGAAGGCGGGATACAAAGTTGAGTTTTAAAGTAAATTACTCAATTTCGGATAATGCCCGGTGTTTAGAAGCCCGACAGCGCGAGAAATTGTAAATGATTATAGGGGTAACTATTTATTATTATTTAATGAAATCACTTTAAGGGTATGATATAATAATTTTATTTATATAACAAAACATCATCTTAAAAGGGGTCCTGTGCGCTATTACAAATAAATTAATTTAAAGGGGACGATTTTTAAATCTCAGGGTTAATTATTCATTGGGGTGACACCGTGCAGCAGAGATTTCGTTCACTTGACGAACCTGTTTTGTTTTCCTTTTTGACTTGATGCAGGTTACTAGGCGACCGGAACTTCCTACTTCCTTCTGGTAGAATTGTAAACCTTCCCTATGGCAGCGGAAAGTGGGATAAACTCGTACTGCCGGTGATTAAAAAAACACAGTTTTCTTCATTCTTCACTCTTGCCTTCCTTGTTGTTAACACCTTCTCACTGTGAGCAACAATTCACGGCTCACTTTCAACTCTTGTTGCAAAATCCGTTCAACACTCTAGCTTTCTCCTTCCTTCCACGTCCTGGTCAACTGTCCATTTCTATCTACGTGCCTTACACTTACTCTGCCTTCTCAACGTCTTACACCATAGGAATATTTTAGGCTTCTCCCCTCCCAGCACAACTCCGTTATCCCTTCTCCAAGGGAAAACGCTATCCTACGTGACGTTTGTTCCGCCAATCCTCATGGGTTTTCAGTCCAGTGCGGGAAAATTTCCATGGCACAGGGAACAGTGCCCTTCGGAATTTTGCAGGTGATGCTCCTTAAGACAGGCATGTCTCCCGACCGCCAGCCTGGCGCCGGGAAAAAACCCTTATTACCTGCATGTCGCCAGTTAGCATGTTCGTGCTGAAATTTTATATAATTCAAAGTTCCATAAATTCGGATAAAATTGGGGCGCGTCAATCAAGAGATTACTAAATCCTTACAGGCATTAGTCTACTCAGCTCCGCCTAGCCCTAATATTATGATTACGCAGATTATCCAAAAACATTTGAACTTCAATACATTTTTCATATAATAATATATTGGAGCAGTATTTATGATTAAATTAATTTGTAAGTCGCAGTCCACAATTCAACAATGCCATAGAATAGTGGACGTAATTAACAAAGCTATTGAGAACCAGCAATGCTGTACAGCAATATTTTTAGCATCCATGGTCCTCTATTTTACGTCTTACATACATTCGACTTACCAACCTCACAAGTATTGTTCGGGAGATTTAACCAGTCAAGTGTGAACACGATGCGCAGTGGACAACTCCGCCCATAAATAGTGGGGGTAGACAGAAGTTTACTTTTACTGCGACCTTTGTTACGACAAGTTGAGAGTGTAAAAACAATTCTGAAAACATTGGCACTACGAAATATATTGCTGTCAGTTCAGGATACGTTGTACGTAAAGAAACGCATCCGTAAAATGTAGTATAGAGTGTATTAAGAAGATGTCACGGTCTCCATATCCCGTTCATATGAATACAATTAATATTTTTAACAATGATAGTAGCGTTTCACCAGGCCGCTTGGAGGGGAAGTTCCTCCTCATAGGACAATACTCACCCTCCCCCACTGCGCATCTAAACAAGCCATGTAGAATCTCACGAACTATACCTTTGCTGATAATACAGCAATACTATCGACACAAACAGACCCTGACACCACATTACAGAATCTTCAATAACATCTATCGATAATTGAGATGTAAAATAAAAGTAAATCAATCAACCTTTAAAAACGAACATTATCCTACAGTCAGGCTCATTCAAGTAGAAGGGGTAAAAAATCTTGGTCTTCAGTTAGACACCAAGCTTAAGTGGAGGGAACATATAAATAAAAATAAAAGGCAAATAGGATTGAATTGGTTGATAGGACGCAAATCAAAATTATCAACAGAAAATAAATAATCATACATAAATCAGTGATCAAGCCTATATGTATTGTGGAGTAGAACTCTGGGCATGATGCACCCAAGTCTCACATTGCTATTATGTTATGAGTGCAATCGAAGATTCTTCGCAACAATAGCAAATGTTCCTTGATATGCATCCAACTTAAGCTTAAATACTGACCTGAACATTCCGTGTGTTGAAGACGTCATCAAAGATAAAATTCGCAAACAGCATACGAAGCTAGAGGGAAGTGTGTGGGGTAAGAACAGAAGAGGGAGGCCAAAGATGGAATACGCTAAGCAGTTTAGAGAGAATGTGGGGTGTGCTAGTTATAAGGAAATGAAAAGGCTTGAGCAAAATAGGTTATCATGGAGGGTTGCATTAAACTAGTCTAAGGACTGAATACCACAGACTGAAAAGATGCTGGCCGTCCGCGGAAAGGTCTTCCTAACATTCTATTACTCACTTACCCAATCCGTCTACTCCTTTGCCAAGGTATATTTTCTCCCTTAAATTATATGTAACTTTCTTTCCCAAATGAGGCAATGTGAAACATGCGAAAAACATCATTCCTGAATTAAATTGCAAGATTGTCATTCGATTTAAAATCTGAATTATTAAATTAATTCCACGCGGATCTCCCCGTCACGCTGCGATACGAATATCAGAAGAGAGACGAAGAACGTGGTTGCGCCAAACCACACTTTAGCATATTATAGTTCAGCGCATTAATTCTTCACTGTCAGTCACACGGCTAGACAGGTTTCACTGTCGTAAATTCTGCCCACAAATCGAGAAACGGCTATTTTACTCGAAAATAAAATCGGATATGCTGTTTCGAAAACGTTGCGCTCTCATTTTCCCTCGACTTGAAAAATACCCGCAATCGATGGAATGTTTTGCCTGAGGCTTGAGGCTCGGAAATTAATTGAAAAATATACGTGATGTGTATTTCATTTCGCAGCCAATAATATCTCAATTTTGTGCCAATCTGCTGCAAATGCTCCTTGCTCCGCGTAGTTAATAAAATCAATATAATATTTGAAATTATGAACGTTCGATCAGATTTGTACCTCTTTCATTTGAATGTGAATACAGGGTGAGCCAAAAGTCGCAGAACATCATGGTATTTCAAAAACTCTACAGGAATTGGGAGTGGTACGCGATTATATATGATGTATCATATATGTGACAGCGGCTGAAAGCAAAGGGGAAACTACAGCCGTGTCTTTAATTTCAAGGCGTACATGCAACGCTCAATGCATAACGCTATGATGGCAGCCTCTCGGGTAAAATATTCCGCAGGTAAAGTAGTCCCCCATTCAGAGCACAGGGCGGAGACTACTCGGGGGGATGTCAACAGAAAGACAAAGAGTGACGTTCTACGAATCGGAGCGTGGAATATCAGAAGTTTAAACCGCGCAGGTAGATTAGAAATTCTAAAAAGGGAAATGGAAAGGTTAAAGTTAGATATAGTAGGAATTAGTAAAGTTAGATGGCAGGAAGAGCAAGATTTTTGGTCGGATCAATATGGGGTGATTAGAACAAAGGCGAATAGAGGAAATGCAGGGGTAGGTCTTGTAATGAATAGAAGGCTGCGGCAACGAATAGTTATTATAAACAATATAATGAAAGGTTAATTACGATAAGGTTAGAAAACTGTAGTATTAAGGGAGTCAGAAGAAGAGTACGAAACCATAATAAATGGCATGAACGAGGTCCTGGAGAATGAGTTCAATGTGAGGATTAATAGAGGCAAAACCAAAGTAATGGGGTGTAGTATGGGAATAACTAAGGGCGTTAGAGTGGGAAGGGATATTTTGACGGAAGTTAAGGAATTCTGCTACTTGGGAAGCGTAATAACTAGGGATTGTACAAGTATAGTAGACATAAAGAGTAGGATAGCACAGGCAAGGAAGGCATTCGCGAAAAAAAGGGATTTACTTACGGGTAATATAAGTGTGAATATAAGTAAATCGTTGCGAAAAAGGTTCGTATGGAGCGTGACGTTATATGGGTGCGAAATGTGGACTATAGGAGCTCTGGAAGGGAAAAGCATAGAAGCCTTTGAAATGTGGTGCTATACGCGAATGCTGAAAATCAGATGGGTTGATAAAGTAACTAACGAGGATGCTCTAAACACAATAGGGGAAAAGCGAACAATATGGAGGACGTTGACTAATAGGCCACGTTTTAAGGCATTTTTAAACCCACTTAACTTCGTCCGAATTCAATTTTATCGGACTCATTCGTCCGACTAAAATTTCTGCGGAGATCAGGCAGCAAAAGCTTGAGAAAATCATGCGTCCTGGGGTGACGAATCGACGACGACGACGATCTGCCAACATCCGACTGCCAGCCCAGTTATAAACCAGCAGAGCAAGCAGTAAGGACGTACGATGATTGACCTGAAGGCTGGTGATGTACCGACCTTTCTGTTTATCTGTTTATCGCCTATTCCGTTTTAAGTGTTCTCACTTCCTCACGCGATTTCGTAATTTACATACTTATTCTTTAATTTCCCTAAGACTAAAGATATTCATGTTCCGAACAAGGCAGCGATGGTCAATTTAAATTCAAGTGAAATTAAATTATTTTGTTGAACACATAAAATGACTGTCTTTATGGAGAACAGTCCAGCCTGTAATTCAAATAAAAATGTGTTGTAACTTTTGAACCATAACTGCTACTTCGAATCTGTTAACAGGAATAACTTGCCAGGAAATGCTGATGTTATTAGATATTTAAAAAATTGACTTAGATTCAAGATGGCGCCTATGTTCGGTACATACCGTAAAGGATAGACCACCTCTCCCATACCTAACTAGAATATTCAGATTTCCGAATTCCTGAAGAGTTTTTTTTAAATAACCGGGTGTACTGCAACTTTTGACTTACTCTGTATTGTATTTTAATGCTATTTTGATATTTAATTTATTTACATAATTTTCATAAATTTTTGATTTAGGTGAATGCTTGTTAAAATCACAAAAATAACCCAGTTAATTTCATATTTAGTTTAAATGATTCCAAATTATTCTCATTATCGTAACAGGTCAGTATCTTACGGACAAACTGTAGTAAAAAAAATTTAATGATAAAGTTATATTCTTATTAAATTTTGTAAATAATTTTTCTGCCTTATCTGTGTGACGTATTATATTTCTTAAACGCCAGATTGTTAATATAATATAACGTTAATATTTTTTCCGTTAAAATTTGCTCTGTAATTCATCTCAACTTCTACTACACCAAATGTGTGTAAATATTTTATAATAAATATACAAACATAAATAATTTATAAAATTGGAAAGGTAAAAAGAGAAAAAAAGTGTAAATTGCGATTGAATCCAACAGACGAGTTATGAAACGTACGTCATTTCTTAATTATGAATTCTATTAAACATTTGATGCAAAGCATATGTAAAACAACTTCATCTCGCCGACCCGTGCAGGGACGCGACAGATAAATAGGACTCGCTATAACATAAAAAGTACCAACATAAAATATGTATAACGTCGGGTAAGAAACGTTTTCGAGCGTAATGAACCAAGTTTTTAAAGCAAATCTACATACATAAAGCGAACATTTCATTTAAAGTGGATCTGAAAATAGCATGTCCCAATATTTAATATTATATAACATTAATATTTAATGATATAAGTATACCTTGACGAAAGTTGGATTATGAAATTGTTTCTATTAGAACTGTGCTCAGAAATTTGCGTACTTCTTTTTCTGTAGTACAAGTAATATTTTCCCGTGCAACAATATTCAACGACTCGCTTCGTTTTATATAGAACAGAAAATCGCGGGGAAAATATTTATTGATATTAGCGAATCAATATGGGGGAAACAAATGTTAACCAAACATTTCGTTTCTCGTGGTATTAATATTTATTTCCGAATGGAAAAAGCATCAGTTGTATACGAGATCAAAACCGTTCTAGAATGTACTTTGAAGCACGGGAGAATTTAAGCTAATAATGTTTACATAAACATCGACAAGAGCAACATCAAAAGCAGAAGTAATTAATACGAATTCCAAAGACGTTTGAGGCCACTTCACGGAATCTCCTTTCACATTCCTTTCGCCGTGACTTAAACGAGGAGAAGTATTTCGCTGTCATAAGGAGAGAAGTTCCACATTCCAAATCATGCCTTCGGTGACTGAAAGAGGATCTACGATCAGATAAACAACGTCGCTTGTTGCAGGAGACTTATTATCGATGGAATATTCAACCTCCGAAATTATTTTTTGGTTGTAAAATGGAACTGAGCCACCAATTTTAACAATTTTTCTGTCACGTCATTAACCTCTAAGACCAAATTTAGGTCCAACCATGAATAAAGAATTTTTTTTAACTATTTAATGAAGTTAGAATTCGTCGTTTTGAACTCAAGATCTTGCGAAAAATCTATGGTGCTATATTTAAACAAGATGGATGGCACCGAAGAACTAATGATGAACTCTATCAGCTGTTTAAAAACGTCGACATTATAAAATTCATCAAGCTAAGTAGACTCAGGTGTGCTGGACATGTTGCTAGACTAAATGATAATGACCCGGCACTGAAAGTACTCCTTACAGCACCAGGAGGAAAACGACCAAGAGGACGACCCAAACTACGTTGGCAACAGGAGATCGAAGAAGGAGCTGCAAGAGTTGGATGCAGAAATTGGAGGAAAGCCGCTCGTAATAGAGATCACTGGCGGAAATCCTTGAAGGAGGTCGACGCCCACCCCGGGCTGTAGTGCCAAACAACAACAAGAAGAATCCTAATTTTAAATCGTATAAATTAAACTTCATTGCTTCTTTCCTTTTTCAAATGTCCATAGACTATCCCTTAATGCTGTAGCATTAGGCTAAGCCTAGTACACATTCCAGAGACCGGTAACGTGTTTATACACTCTAATGGAGTACAATTTAATATATTTTACGTACTAGGATTTTCTTTTAATCATAGTAACGTGGGACAAGCATTTGAGGGCCGGAAAATTGAAAGTTACTGGGCCTTTTGCCTACCCACCCTCAGACATAAATTAAAAATTGACCACGACTTTCAGAGATGCCAGCCTATTGGAAAGCAATAATCGAAAAGGCGGAAACTCTGCCCTTTTTTGCTGTGTGAATAGATCTGGGCGAGGTTAGCCTGAAAGGTAAGTGATGAGCCGTGGTTAAATTAGCAAAGAGCCAAGACTAATATCGGAGATGGAGTCAGGAGCGATACAGACAGATCGACAACAAGCAGCCAACACCATCCAGCTAGTCCATACATTGACCGACAATACTGTGCCGCGGGACAGAGAAAATCCAAAAAGATCCTTTTCGTGGCCCACCTCCCCTGATTGTAAAAGTTTCTCAGAGGCTGAGCCAAATGTAAGAAATCATTGCAGGACTTTTCACTAATTTGAAACAAGATAACTTTAATTAATTAAATTGTTATATAAATTGACTGGTAGGCAGAGATATATTACAGTAATTGAGTCTCAACGACAGTTATTTACAAGAAATTAAACATAAAGTCTATATCATTATATAAAAGAACGAAGAAGATGACATTTTATACATCTTTAACATGTGTCAGGCATCGAACCAAAGAAAAAATTGATTACAACTTTTATAAAAGGTATTAACAACACAAACTTTAATTTTAGGATGTAATAAATAAAAAAGGGTGGATTATTTACTTATTATTCATTAATTAATTTCCACAGTTGGGCGATAATGGTAATAATCAGCGTTTAGCTAATTACAAGGGATAAATTTATGTAGGGTTCGAAAAATAAAAGAAAAAGATTTAATTTATGAACTTGAATTAATAACAATAAAATTTAGCTTCGATATGCAAATAAGATTATGCACAAGAAGATAGTAGAGAATTAATAATATACTGAAACCTATTAATATTAGTATCCCTATAGATTGAACCAAAATTAAGTAAAGTTTCTTTGGCAAATAGGTCTGGCAATGTAGACTTTAGAAATTTTATGCCAACGATACCGACAGAAGAATATAGTTGTTTTCTCTGGTGGCGACTGTACGGTCTGCTGAATTCAGAGGTACCGGCAAAGATAATCCGATTCCCTTTGCCTCTGCGTCAGGATGACCTGGCCGTATGAATGACGCCTTGTTGGGCCAAATTAGTGGAAACGTCTACCAAAATTCTACATCTCCTCATAACTCTATAGCTTAGCTCTGCTCTCGCCAGCAGCCTGCAATTTTCTAAACCTTTCTGCACCAAACCTCCGTCCATTTCGTCTCGTATGGCTCCGAATTTACAAAATTGCAGCCAATAGGCAACGTTTTAGCCGCCTGATGTGATCGAGCGTCTTCACATATGTTTTGCGTTAGTTACACGGTTAGCTGTTTCCAATTATCTGCGCGTAGCTTCCGACTCGACAGAAGCATTTTGTCAGTAAAACCCCTCAACCATATTGTGTGAAGAAAGGTCTGTTTCATTGTCCGAGGAAGTATGTAGCGCAGATCGTCACAAAGGATACCACGCGCACACAAAAAAAATTCGGATGGTCTTCAGGCTTTCCTCGTGCAACTTTAATACATCACAAGGTCATCTTATTTTGTTTAACATGTTCAAAATATAATAATGTTGGTTGTTAGAGAGAGGAATAATGATATAAATGACGAATGGCATTATAAGTTGACTGAAGGGAGGCAACAGAACCGAGATTGACCCTAAACATTTAGAAATATGACAAATGCTTGACAGAATGGAAAATTTAAACCTTTTGGTTGTATTTAATCGACTACAACGACTTCAGGCTAATGGAATGGTCACGAATGAAAGTAATGTATCATTAATATTTATTGTCAAGAAAATATTTAAAAAAAATTTTTAAAAATCCAATGGAAGAATATTATAAACGGATCTGTTCTTATTATCGAGACAGTCGTATTCCCTTACAAATGCTTAGGTTCGTAGGCAGAAAGATTCTCATGGTGAATTTAGGTATGCATAAAAAATAACTGCCGATGAAGCGTAAAAATAAATGTGAAAATTGGTTATACTCGTTAGCGAGGCAAACTCGCAGGAAATGAGCGAACCTTTCGTTCCAATCTCGCGGATCCCTCGCTTCTTCCCTTCGGGGGAGTGGGTCTATATTCGGCTTTGCACGCTGCGGGAGCGTTTTAAAGAGAAACTAGAGTTTCCGGAAAAAGTTCTCCCTAACTTACTCTGTCTCTCTAGATCAACTACACGTTCTAAATAGAATTGAAAGTAAAAAATTCCCTTTGACATGCAGTTCAATTTCGAGTTGTCTTAAAATATTACGTAATTCGTTTCCGCACATGCTGATGTTAATTTATACCCGGTAGGTTAACAAAAAATAGACGAAAGTACACCATTAAAACAATGGTGTTCTGTTGATAATTACATAAAGGTTAATTGTTTCACACAGCTCACAACGGACGCTTGGAAAGTAGTGTCAGTGTCTAGTAAATTGAATGCACAATACGTGCTTGATTATAAATTACACAACATAACACAGTAATTCGCTTGTCGTAAACGGATTTCACTGCAGCCCGAACAATTTCGTTGCTACAGGTGTAAATCGGCTCTTTCTCATAGTAGATAGATTGGCCAATGAATTCATGCCGCAGAACTACTAAAAATACAAACTAATACCGAGAATTTCCAGGGCTGACCACTCCACGATTCTGAGGTATAAATACCACTCCACGTCTGCTACCAGGAAGAGGGATAATACAGTTGGCGAAATAGATCATTGCGTTGGGAAGAAGGGAAGGAATAATAACGTAATTATTATAAACTATTATACAAATAATTGCGCTATTTTCTTTTATTTAACTATGTTACCATAACATTTCTTGTAGAGATCGGATATCGTTTAAAGGTTTTGGTACTTTATTTATTTATAACTTCTAATTTGTCATAAAGAGTGACATTTAGTACTTTCATATTACAAGACATGGTGAAAAACATACCAATGAAACGTTTTAAAAATTAAAATTAAAAGTTTGAAATTGTGGAATATTTGTTCCTTCGCTTCACGTGAATCTACTAAATCCAAAGGTTTGAATCTCTTGAGTTTTGGTTCTTTGTCGCCAGAGTTTAAAAGATATTTTCCTAGCCTGTTTGGATGAATTCTTATTCTGTCATAGTCTTTCTTCGGTAACAGTTGTTATTCCTCAATCTTGTGGAATGACCTCGTTCGGAACAAACAATGTGGCGTTTACCAAGGATCACAGAACTATTAATTGGAATCACTTGATAACGTCTATATTTGATCTACTAGCTGTTTCCAAAAGTTGTATCCCGTATAACCATATTGGCGGGATACTACTTTTATATATCAATATGTTATTTTCCAGAGAAAGTTGGAGCCAATAATATTACTGGAATTTTGGAACCAATTGTTTACGTTTTAATATAAGCTTTCTCCATGTAAGTCGCCTATCTATGTTCATTCCCAGGTACTTTACGGTTTCTTTTGCGGTACTGGTTTGCCATTTAAGGTTAACGCAGGGCAATTACCTCTTCTAGTTGTAAATGTTACATGGATTGATTTGGATTCATTAATATGAATTCTCCACATTTTAAACCCCTGCGTCATTTTATTTAAATGATACTGTAGCTTTTCAGAATCTACATGGGATGAAAGTATCGCCGTATCATCCGCGAAAGTACCAACTGTAAGATGTGGTGAGCACTGAATATGAGATACAACAATGATCCCATCACACTTCCTTGGGGAACACCAGCTTTGATAGGAAATAGTGAAGTGAGGGACTCTCCGTACCCAACCAAAAAAATGTCTATTCCTGAAATAAGACTTCAATATTTCGTAATAGTAGGACGGTGATATAGTTTTGATTTTAAATAGCAAACCTATCTAGGAATACAGCTGAGCAATACAGCTTATCACATAAGCAATTTGTCTACTACTCTATGGATTTGCTCTATTGTAGAGTGTTTTTTACGAAATCCAAATTAGTGGTTGTGTATATTACTATTTTCTACAATCATGGGTGTAGTAGTTTTCGAAAAATTTGGACAGAATAGCAATTACATTATATATATATAAACATGGTTTGAAACAAATTTAACAATTCATGTCCTTCACTCCTTGATTCCCTCATCCGAAAAGATTATTAAATGTATTGTCAGCGACATCAAATTCCTCTCATGCAATTACTTGATACATTTAACAATCTTTTCGGACGAGGGAGTCAAGGATTTGAATTGCTAAATTTGTAAGTACATACACATATAAAATTGTAACATAGAACCCACATTTAATTTTCTTACGTAGTATGCCGGATGAAGTCTCGAAAGGGAGATGAAACGTTGCTTTTATATTAGTTAAATAGCAATAAAATTATATGCTAATTTATTGGTCGTCTTTTTATTTATTGTCAAACTTTTTGTTGTTGTGGTATTCAGTCCTAAGACGGTCTGATGCAACCCTCAATGCTTAACCTATCTTGCGCAAGTCTTTCATTTCCTCATAAGTAGCACAACCCACATCGTCACTAATCTGCTTAGCGTATTCTATCCTTGTCCTCCATTTTCTGTTCTTAATCCTCTAATGCTAATTTTACAAGACGTGGCCTATTAATCTATCCCTTCTCTTGGTCAACGTCCTCCATATTGTTCGCTTTTTCCTTATTGTGTTTCGAACGTCCTCGTTAGTTACTTTATCCACCCATCTGATTTTCAGCATTCGCTTATAGCACCACATTTCAAAGGCTTCTGTTCTTTTCCTTTCCAGAGCTCCTATAGTCCACGTTTCGCACCCATATAACGCCACGCTCCAAACGAACATTTTAAACAAAGATTTCCTACTATATTACCCGTAAGTAAATTCGTCTTTATCGCGAAAGCCTTCCTTGCCTGTGCTATCCTACTCTTTATGCCTACTATACTTCTACCATCCCTAGGTATTACGCTTCCCAAGTAGCAGAATTACTTCCGTCATAATATCACTTCCCATGTAACACCGTCTGTTAATCCACTGTTTCCCAAACTACACTCCATTACTTTGGTTTTCCCTCTACTAATATATTAAAACGTGTAGTTAAAAAACTAAGTTTTAAGCGTTTTATTGTTTATTGTACGTGTTTGTAAAAGTGATCTCCAGAATGGCGAAGGAAAGGAGAAATTCGAATAAATTCAGGACAAAACACAGATAAGTTAACTAAATAAACATTATATCACAGAAGGATGGTCATATATTTGCCATCCAAAACTTTGGTATTTATCTCCCCAAGTGATTTCATTTCAATTACAATAATAATTAAATTTGTTTTCATACTTTGTTAAATAACCGTCTAAAATACTTAATAATAGTAGAAAGAACCTTTAAATGACAAAAAGAACGTTAAACGATAGCACCTTAAAATTATGACTTGTATTCAGCAAATTTACGACGATGAAAGCGTAACATCTATTTTGTCTTGGGACGAACATGAGCGAAGTATTGCTGCAATCGGAAGTAGATAAGGCAAGACAGCAAAGCTGATTTCCTGAATCACGTTTCGTGATGCAAAGAAAGCTTCGTTTCCGGGAACATGTTCCGTATCCCGTTGCGTTCATCAACCCCGAGAAAGGTTTGCGACCAAGCCAGGATATTACGGATTCAAAGAAAGCAAATGCATGGAAGCAGAGGGTAGGAGTTTATATTACGGCCGCTTTTCCTCCAACCTTGGAACCTTTGGCTTGTAATAGTGGGTCGTTCATTTACGCTGATTTGCGGGCCTGGGTACGCCCAGTAATTGGAAGACAGCCTCGCGTGAGAAAACCAACTAGCTCCAAATACACTCCAAACTGTTGCAACCTTGTCCGAATGAAACCTCCACCCTCACTAATTAACTTAAAATATTTATTATCCTCCCGAATCGGATACTCTCATCTGCGTACAATTCGCGAGTTTATTGTTTTCATTTGTTTGAAGTTTAAATTTGGTCATCGCCATTCGTAATATATTATTCGAACATTTACCCATTAAATAGCAGGAAAAAAAAACAAAATTACATTCTTGTCGTATATATAGGATATACATAAACGAATATCCTAGTTTTAATGATATATTACGTTAATTATTATAGGGGTTTTATTTAAATTAATTAATAAAATTTCTTGTGTTTTAGGATATAATATAATAATTTTATTTATAAAAACAATTACTTGTCCTCTATTGCAACACACATAAATTAATTTAAGGGGACGATTTTTCAATATCAGTGTTAACCACGTGTAGCGGAGATTTCGTTCACCTGACGAATCTGCTTTATCTTCATTTGAGTCTGAATGCAGGTTACTCGGTTACTGTATGAGTTGCTCATTAATTGTGATCTTGAAACAACACTATAACTTTAACAACTAGGACATTATTTTATCGACACCCTGCACATTATAAAAATAGTAAGAGTTGAAAATTAGCAAAAATGAATTTTGTTGTTACTCTGTATTCTTAAATCACATTGCTCTTGTTCTAGGATGCAGCCTAGGATTTTTTAAAATCATATTAGAACCTCTGGTTTTATAAAAATTATTGCGTTACTACATATTTCAAAATTGTAAGTAAAATTATTTATTTAATGAAATTAAGAAATTGGAAATTTCAATAATTTTTTATATAAATATGGTTACATTAAAATTTTCTAATTTTTTCAGTTAGGTTACGAAGAAATTTAATTGATACAGTCCCAAATGTGAGGACGAAGCGTTATAAACAATTGAATAAAAACTTGGTGTTTTTACGCATTGATTTAAGTGTACTGTGATTACTTCCCAATAAGTTAGTAGCTAGAGATTACAATATTTTCCGAAATATAAGAAATTGGGTTCCTTGGTATCTGGTTAAAGGGTGCATTTATTTTGCGAAATCACTTGAAAAATAGCTGTTCAGGTACTTTGCGATCAATCACTTCAGATTTTTTGTCTTTTCTCAAAATACATCAGTTTTCAAAACAAAAGTTCACGCGTTTCTGATCAAGTCTCGGGATTTGGAGTAAAATCTCAGATTGTAGAAAGCAATATGTGAATTTTTATTAGCCTTTAGACTATGAAATTATACACTGTTATCAAATTTCGTGTAATGTTGGTTTATAAAATATATTTAAAAATATAAAGGGGTGTTTTCCGTACAGACTACCTGGGTCTACGACAGCCCAGGTGCATTTCCTAAACACATTTTTCCAAGTTGACCAAGTTGGCCAGAGGGTTGAGTTCATAAATCGGTTACATCAGATGAGATTTGGCGGTATTAAATTTACCTGCGGGAGACAAGTTTGAACAAGCTTTATGTTTTTGAAAGTGATTTAGAAGAAATAGATATTTTGTAATGAAATGTATGCAATTGACGCTGATACCGGGAGATAATGGAATATGACAAAAAAATGTTTAATAGAATGTCAGTGGAACAGCAAAATAAAAATTACGATAGAATTAAATTAAAGATCAATTCACAGGCAACCCGAGCCTTTTTTTATTTTATTCCTATGACGTTTCGTCCACAATTTGGGAATTCTTTCCGTACAGACAATTATTTTGAAAAACAGACTTTATATATTATGATATATATATCTATTTTTTACAATAATTATGAAAATTGAATGGGCATTTATGGACAATTTTGAAACCATTCAACTGGTCGCCAATTACCAGAATTCTAGGACGGTTACCAATAAATTGTTCTAATTTCTTTTAAATTCCGACCACATATAAATGAGCCAAAAACTCACCTTCCAAGATGAGTATTTTAACTTCAAGCTTTGTGTAGTTAAGGAAAATCTAAATGGTCAATTTTATTGAAGAAAATATAATTCTATAGAATCGATAAAACATGAAAACCACGATTAATTAAATAATTAATTGAACATAACTCAATTACACTAACAGCTAAATAAACAGTAAAATAATTCGTTTAAAGCTACAAAATATAAGAAGTAATAATTTAATCTTCCCCTCGTACATTTTCTCCTAATATTACAGTTATTTTTGTTTCTGGTTGCATCACTTTTACAACAGGGAAAAGAAAATGCAAAGTGGAAATTGGAAAATGATGACAAATGAGAAGGAGAGGAATAAATTTCGAATTTAAAAGATGACTGAATAAAATATGTTTCAATGGTTGAAAATGATTGATTAAAAGCCATCAATTAAAACATTTGGAAGACATGAAAGACCAAGCAATTCTTCCTGAATCTCTTATAGCCGTGGTCGCAAGTGCATTTACAGTTGTAGGGCGACCTCAGGAGGTCGAAAATACCTTGACACATTTCCGATTCGGTGAGACGCGTGATCAGTGTGACAATTTGTCTGAGTTGGACGCTACAACTGCTCCTGGAATGACGGCACGTTAATACAACAGAGCGAGCCTTTTAACACTCGAGTTCTGAGGCTGGAGGGAATGGATAAACAGAATATAATCTGATAATTAAAATAACTGAAAAGCAACAATAGGAGACACCGTTAAATTAATTGCGGTACTTCACATAAAAACCAGATTCACATGTCGTCATTGGTTCTAATTTATTACGAGGTGGCAATAATTGTATAATTACAACTCCATGTATATACTTGTATGATCAGAGATTGACTGAAATGAATGTATAAGGGGAGATATTATTTTAAAATAAAAAATTATTATTATAAAAATGTGAATAATATTGAATTTTATATATATTTATGTCAATGTAAACTAATTATATGAATCTTAATTTGATAGCCGGCTTTTTTACGATTAAAAAAATACATTTACAAAATTTATACGCATTAAGTAAAATATCTTATAAACTAAATACATGAGCTCTAACTTAAGGTCGTCTAAACGGGTCTTTCCATAAAGCAGAATCACTAACACAAATCCTACTCGGATTTGGCAGTACCAGGAAATCGGCAAAAGTTTGCAAACAGAGGTATTTACCATGTCGTCTCAGCTTGCCTGAAGTTGTCGCTAGCCCCATCTGGACTTTGCGTTGTACAAAGATCAACCCTTTGGAGATTCGGACTGGATCACGCCTTCCTTCCATTATTTAAATATAATCGCTCCCTCTAAAAACCCAATCTTCAGCTACACATAAAGTTCCATCTTAACCTCCAATCAAAATCTCCTTAAATGTTCAATCTTAATTATCACCCTTTAAATAATCGCAAAGTCCACTTCCTCAATGTTCAATCTTAACCTCCTTATATTTCCGAAATTCATTTCTCTTGGGGCTTAACAAACGTTTCTCCACTTCCTTATTTTATATTCCGTCGGTGGCGGGGCTCCATCCTGTCCAATAACAATTCTCATGTTTCCTCTCTGGGAGGAGCCGTTCTACCCCCCCCTCCTGGCGTCGTGTCTGAGTTTAATTTCCCTGAATTCGTACCACCAAATTCCTCACGTAGTTGTGTTTTTTCGTTACGGGACATTGGCGTAAATATTAATTAAATTTTTAATGAAAACAACAACACAATTAGAAGCTTGTCACGTTTCTTTGAGTGTTCTGTGGCATTAAGAAGACGCGAGGCTAATCTCTTATCACGATCGGAATGCAAGCACAATAAACATAAGGTGATGATGTCCGGTTGTTTCTACAGGAAATAGTATCAAATTGCAATGGGCGCAACTTCCAGGTATCCATATTTTTGGAAAACCTGCGATTTATTTTGATACATTACATTCCAGAGACACCGCTTAGCAGAGAAACGAGTCACACTTTTTCATCGAGATAATTTAGCCGCTGAAGTAACTTGCAAAGTCGTCGGAGAGGCGCGCGTAAGCGCCTGTCAACTTTATGACGGCGGATAGACACAAAGTTACTGCCAAACTTTCTCAAACTTCGACGCGCCTACAAAACACGAAATATCGACTCGCACGCAGTCTAATTATTCATATCAACATTTAGAATTCAAAAATATTACGATGAAAACATTCAACACCATAGTCAACTAGAATCCCCTTTTTGCAATAGGTCATTACTACAATAAAACAGAAAATGAGGAAATAATTCCGTTGATTGGTATTCCGATGGTGTTTTTCAATGACCGTGACTAACGCGGAATGTTAAATGTTTATAAGAGCAGTTTTGTTTGCGAGAGTGACGGGGAGGAGTTGGTTGCTCGGCGCGCCGCTAGATGGCAGACGGAGCGCGTGGACGGGAACGCCCCATAACGGCACGTAAGCTACGTGTTGCACCGTGCGCCCTTTGTTATCCCATTATGTATTTCATTTCGTTAGACCTGCGTCAATGCAAACGGAAATTAACGTATGCGGTTATTCTCTCCGAGTATCAACACGGCAGATCCTTTTATATAGTTTATTCTTCCCCCCCACCACAACGAGAAAAACAGCATAAAAGCAGAGCGTAAATACAAACGCAAGGACTTGAAATGTTAACGGAACATGGAATTAAACTTGCAATGCAAAATCGGGACACTTGTTGAAGTGGATTGTAAGTCGGACTGAAATTTCCATAAGTTTTGGAGGAACTACACTTGACGCTAACAGTTGTACAATCAAGCAACAGCGCGAGAAAGAAAAATCAGCTAAGGAAAACATTAATTGAATGATATTAATAAATAGATGGCATTGAATCAAAAAGTATACTATTTATTACAAAGCTTCTATCTCCAGTGTTTGGTCCTCGCTTCAAAATTTGTAGTTGGATTATATACAAAATTGTAAAAACTTGGAAGAGGTCCTAAAGGAGGACGAAACGTTGTAATATTTTTGATAAAAATGCTATACTTTTATAATATATTAACTGTTAGATTTGTTCATTTGTAATTGAATGATGCCTTCCTTAAAACCCAGTTTTATATTTTAATCAGATAGATTCAGTTTAAAAATAAGGGGGCGAAGGCAATATATAAAATGTTCAAATCTTCCAGGTGTCGTCCACTTCCTGCTTCTCTTTATCTACGTCATTGGAAAAAACTGAAATAATGATTCTTCACAGCCCGTTTAAACACATGATAGAAAACGAAAGTATACATAGTTCACAGATAAGACAAAATAACAACAGAAAAGTACACTAGACCGGAATAAGCAAATGTTTAGTCACACGATTTTGGAAACTAAAAATTTCTTCGTATTTCAAGCCAAGGCCTGATTAATTTAATTAATTTTCTATCAGCAGGCATGATAAATATTTTTCCTTTGCCCCCCCCCCCCCACACATATAAGTAGCCATTGACCTACTCTCAATATCTCGATATTCCCTGTTAGTTATTGTATAAAATATCAAAGAATAACAAATTATTTAATTTCCCGTCACTAATATAAAACTGACATAAATCCCGACTACAAACAGCCCTTCTTATTTCTTATACTAGTGGTGGAGAAATGCGAGCTTTTCAAGAACGATTTCCGTGCCTATGAATTTCATACCATTCAGGAATATAGGAAGTGACTGGATATGACGTTCTTAACATCATTATCTAATACTCGAAAACGACAGAAATTAATGCGCGATGAAAGAGATTAATCATGGAAAACTGTTCTTATTCTTACCGAATAGCTCAATAAATTAATTAAACGGCCAACCTAACAGAAAGTTTATTTATTAACAATTGAATTAATAAAATTATAACAACATATTATTACGCTGTTCCTAATGTGGGTCTGCATCAATAAAAATATGATAAGACCTTAGTGATTGATTAATTTTTGTTGGTGTTGTATTCAGCCCTAAGACTGGTCTGATGCAACCCTCCATGCTAACCTATCTTGCGCAAGCCTTTACATTTCCTCATAACTATCACATCCCACATCCTCCCTAATCTGTTTAGAGATTACATCAGTTGCCTTCCTCTTCTGTTCTTACCCCACAAACTTCCCTCTAATGCTAAGTTTACAAAACCCTCATGTCTCAAAACGTGGCCTATTACTCTATCCCTCCTCCTTTTCAACGCCCTCCAAATTGTTACCTCTTTCTCCGTTCTCCTTAGATTAGTGATTCTATCCACCCATCTGATTTTGAGTATTCTCCTATAGCGCCACATTTCAAAGGCTTCTTTTCTTTTCCTTTCTGCTACTCCAGCCGTCCACGTTTTGCACCCATATAACGCAAACTCCATACGGACATTTTTAATAATTATTTCCTAATACTCATACTTAATTTATTATAATGTAAATAGTTCGTCCATTTAAAAATTTACCTGACGAAGCCCACAAAGTTGGACGAAACGTTGTATTTATATTAATTAAGTACTAATTAAATGTTTTTGCTGATTTATTTGGCTGTATTTTTTATTTACTATTTTACTTAAAGGCAGAAAAATTATATTTGAATTTAGATTTATTAGATTTTCAACGATTAGGTTACAGAAATTATTTAATATTATATAAAAACGAACCATGCCCGCTGAAAACGACTGTTCTTTTTTATACTGTTCAACATTATGAATATTAATAAACAATCCTTCGTTTTCACCCGGAACAATTATATATGCAGATTAATATTGGTATATTTTCTGATGTCTATATTTAAAATGGATTAGATTAGCGTTACCCTGTTTTGTTAACTGTAGATATCCACCCATTTAAGTCGGAACTGACCATTTTTCAAATAAGTACGAATTATATCTCTGTTTTGCACAAGACTGCTTATGGCACATTATTCCTTTGAATCTCCTTGAAACCGAATAAAGGCACTATACCATATATAAGTAAGGATTTAATTAAAAAATCGGATTTTCTTAACGAAACATTTTATATTTGATCTCTTATGTTTATCATGATTTACGTTATATTACATACATTATAAACAGAACTTAGAAATTTGAAGACTTTGATTCATATCTCCTCCGTACTTGATGACGTAACGAAATTGAGGACGAAACGTCATAGTAAAGAAATTGTCTCAATTGTCTGTCAAATTATTTGATTTATCTCCAAAAATTTTTAACGAAACAGAGAAATTAAAATATTATTGATAAAAAGTACTTTATTATTAACAATATTACCAATGGAAGTAACTATTCGGAAGCAAAAGAAAATTAAACACAATTAAGATAAAACTATAGTATATAATAAAGTTTAATGTATTTTAACAATGAGGCCGAATATTTGATACATTCTCTGAAGTACACGGCGAACGTTAAGCTGGTTTATTTTGATAAAGCGTTAGAAATGAACAGCAGTGATGGTTTTTTTCGCCACTGTACATTCCCAAGCCTGGGATTTTCACCTGGACTTAACTAATGCTCGTCTATCAATGTAATTCTGACTGAATGTTAATTATTAATGCCTATTTCCTTCTTTTTCCTATTCCTGTGTCATTATTTTTTTCCTCGTTGCAAAAAGCAAATTCATTGAACCTCTTCAATTATTTATCAAACATAATGACTGTCCATAGCCTATAGAAACAGATCTTAATCAAACCTTTCTTAGAAATGATATTATTTTAAATTAGGATTTCTCTGTGAATGATCCACTTTCTCCGAACTTTTTATATCTGTTTCCCGGAAATAGATTAACTCTCAGTCCTAGGTTTTCCGCATTTCTGCTTTACTCACACGCAATGTTGATGACAGAAATTTATAAGTGGAAATTTTACAATATACATGGGATATTTTTTAGATTAATTTATTGGTTCTATTAATCCCCGAAATGGGGAGTTAGCATAAGTCTAAAAATATACACAGTTGACAAGCACATTAATAAAATGTATAATCTTGAAAATAATAAATAAATGTAACAAATGAACAATGTATTAATAAACAAACACATCACATACACAAGACCTATAAAACACATACTAAAGATAATACAAATAAAAATATGGACTAATATTCATAAAATAAATCGCTAAATAAAATGAAAACTTTAAAAATTATAGAAAAAAAATTTTAAAGAACAAATTACTTATCTTATTATTCGCTTGTTTATACGGAATCACAAATTGTCAGTTGCTATAAACGGAAGGAAATTAGTGACGAGACATTCAGTATAATATAAAAATAAAACAATGCGGAAACGATTAATTTTTTGAATCGCACTGAAACATATATTGACTTTAGTTCTATGAGTTGAGCCAATCGAATTTACTTATAGAATGTAGAAGGAGAAATTTGGAAATTATATTGTGTCCGTAGTGATATAATGCATCGTATTTATAAGTGTATGATATATTTCAATTTTATAGGTCAGATCATACGCTTGAAATTCTAGTGCTATTTTATGCAACATAAACTTTTGGCTCAGAATATTTTGGCGATGTAAAAAATTATGTACAATAAACTAAATCTATTGTGTACTTGAAGTCCTAACTTTTATTTTATGTAGTCATTTTTCTAAGAGTTTTGGCCGATTAATTCGTTCATTCGTACCTTAAATCGCAGTTCAGAAACAAATGAATAGATGCTTATCGTATCGCCCAAGACTCATATCAGGTAGCACGAATATAGACAATTATGAAAATAAAACTAATGAAGGGTAAATTACTAACAGAAATATTTAAATTAGAAAAAATATTTAAAAGGGAGAGATAAGGAGTAATATCAAAATTTAAAAAAATTATTGGGAGTAATTCGGATTGAAAAAAGGCGAAATCTAAGGGAAACTATACCAGATTAGTTCCCTTAGATATTTTGTCCATAAAAGTGAGGGAGATAACGAACCGAGCGTAACTAACGTGTAAGTGATCGCATAAGTTCAGCCAGAATGCTGGAATTCGGTTGATTTTTAGGTGTAGTACAAAGCAGAGAGCTGGGACGGTTCGAAGGGAATCTGCTGAAAGTTATGTCGCAAATAAGAGCGGGTCATAACCGGGGAGAGAAGATTAGTTGAGGAATGCTCGGGGCTGGTGTAGATTCCTGCGGCTGAATCGATGCGACGAATACTTGGCGTGTTTGCTCGCCTACAGATAACACACGCACGCACGCGTGTTCGAGCCCCTCTCATCACATTCATAACACATTCACTTTACGTCGACATCACGGAAACACCGACACTTGAATTGTGACTTTTAATTTAGACGGAATTCCTGCATTTGGATCTCCGCGGAGGTAAGATACACTTTACTGGGCACGTCTCGCAAATCATTCTGCTATAAAAAGAAATCCTTTGTCACAGTTACGCTAGTCATGAAGTTCTTTGCTGCACGCCGTTCCAGAAGTTCAGCCTCCTTACATGGGAGCTATTGTGCCCTGACCTGACGCGACGGTAGCACGCGTCTCCGTCTTCACCAATGTGAGGTGCAGTACGGTACTATTACTCTTACCAATAAACAGGAAAGAAAGTGAGATATCTACTTACGTACCAACAAATTGTGAATACAGACCAACTGGGTAAATATTATATTGTTCGGGAGATTTAGCCAGTCATGTGTGTACACAATGCGCAGTTGATAACTCCGCCCATATTGTAGTGGGGGTAGACAGGAGATCACTTTAACTGCAACTTTGTAAACGCAACTTCGTAGTGTAATAGCAATTCTGAAAACAATGGTGCTAGGAAATATATCACCGATCTTCACATCTGAATATCAACATTCTCCTGTAGCACAATATTTCAAAGGTTTCCTTCTTTTCTGGTCTGCACTACCGATTGCCCAAGTTTCGCTACCACACAAACACTTAAGGAAATGATTTCCTAGCCTACAAAGCTATATCTGATGTAAGCAATTTTTTCTTTTGCAAAAACTGTCCTTGCTTTGGCTGTCCGACTTTTTATATCTACTCCATTAATGGTTATTCTACTGTTTAAATAGCAAAATATTCAACTTTCATCAGAAATTCTCTCCACCAACACACTTCTTATGACGAAATTCCATTACTTTAGTTCACCTTCTATTGATGCCCTTAATGTACTGCTTTTATGATGCCATTCGTGCCACTTGATTAGATTACATATTGCAGAATTTCGTCTCCTTGAATGACGACGCCCTTTCCAAAAATCTCTTTAACAAGGTTGTACATAGTTTTTCGCTCTGTGTTTTATTCCATCCGATTTGAAAATCGTAAGGAGTTTGTTCCAATCGATATAATGGAAAGCTTTTTCAAGATCTACAAATGTCATGAATGTGTGCTTATTCTTCTTTATCCTTTCCTGTAGAATCAAACGTAGGATCAACATGGTTTGCACGTGTCGCAACCTTTTTCCTAAAACTAAACTGATCTAATCTCAATGCGCAATCTACCTGACGTTTCCTTCTTCTGCAAACAATTATTGTCACGATTTTTCAGGAATAAGTTAGAAAACTAATATGTACAGTAGAAAGTTATATCTTTGGCTGTAATAATAAACGCACTTTTCCCATGTGTATAACACAAGGTTACTGCTTACTAACTATATTGAACTCTCCAAACTTCGCCCCGAACATAATCCACATAGGATCAGTCAGCACATTACGTTGTATCGCATATAAAATATAAATATTATTATTCAATACTAATTTTTCATTATGTTAAACCAAAACCCTATCAAAGCTTAATCTTAAACTTTTCGTAGTGTTTGTCTAAATTCCTATGAAGTCTGCTCTCTCAATAAATGTGTGATACCGATGTTAATTCAATAAATGAGTGTTTTGAATTTTACAAACTGGGTTTCTGATTTTGTCCCCGTTTGGATCATAAAAGAAAAACTGAGACCAGGCCAAAAACCGAATGATATACACGAAATTACAGAGTATGCAGTTATCTTATTGCGTTATGGGTCTACGAGTGTCAATAATTCAATTTCTACTAAACTTTGGCATAGCAACCAAACTGATCGATCAAAAAAGAGGTAAATTGCAATTAAAAGAAGGCTGCACGCAGAAAACTTTGATACCAATGATAGCCCGAGACGAAGACATGCGTCTTTGGCCCATGGAGTAGTTGTCGCCAGTCCGCACCCTGTGGGAAAGTCTCTCGAAACGGCGAGTGCTACCAGCACCTGAACTACGTTGATAAGGAGCTGGAATCGTAAGTTTGCGTGTGGTCGGGTGATCGTATCGTGCACGTGGGCTTTACATAAATCACGGTAACGCGAGTATGGAAACAATGGGTGTATGAGAGCAGCGACTCACGCTGTGAAAGTCGACTAAGACACGCCACAAAAATAGAGGAGAGTCGTTTTGCGTGCGAGAATATTCGCCAGCATTGTTGCGATCTGAGCCTGACATCCCACCCCAGCTAATGTAGATTCTGGCCGGGGCTATTGTATTTCAGTAGTCCGCGTCTCGACGTTTGGGGGCGTGATGCTGATGCAGAATAGCATCGATAATACTTATGGACGACTAACGTTTCCTTGTGTGTGATACCGACCAGTAAATCTCCTTCAATCTTCGTAGCGACTTCCTCTACCTTCCTCGGTCAGAGCAGTATTTCAAATGAACATTAATTCCATGCACAAATGGTAGATTCAAGAAATCTGCCGCGAAATCAGAAGGATGTTTACACGTTGGTGTACGTCTGCCGACATTTATCTTACGTACGAGATCTGTCCAGATTCTTCTCGTATACACAATAAATTTGTCTTCTGCAAGTTTACTATTCAAGCGATCGCAAAACATTGTGAGGGTCAGTAATTGTTGCCATACTTAATGTGTGAGGTTATAAAGTACGTTGTTTTACCATGAAATCTGTTACAATTTTTGCTTTTGGATAAATTATTCAATTGAATTTTATCATACAATAACATTTTCTCGCGTTCAGTGCAAAATTATGATCTGAATTGTGTAAATGGTCCGAAAGTTTGTGTGTTATCACAAGCACTAAAATCAAAAAATCTGTTGAACGTGTTGGAGAAGTATATTTTTTATAAATTACAAAAGTAAGCAGCCAGTGAATAAGCTACACTACATTGAAAACATTAATAAAAGAGTACTGTTTGAAATAATGACTAACATTTAAATATTCTTTCATAAGAAAACAGGTGTGGTAATAGAGAGCAACGATCCACAAAAAGTTATAGAAAACAGACATAAATAAAAGCACTGTGGCTGTATTTCAAGCTGTAATAAAGGGTTTGAAATAGGTTAAAAAATGTGCTGTCCATTAATACAAAATTACTTGGAAATAATTGTATATCATGTTTAGATTATTATAGTTCCTTCATTTTATTTAGGAAAGAAAGCAGGTATAAAAATATTCAGACTAAATATTAGAGCAGTGATATGTGTTCTTTTAAAATATGATACTTTTAAACCGTTAAGAAGACAACGCAACTTGATGTCAGCAAGTGAAATACAATAGTAACAAAATATCTTAACTATAATTTTACTTGTAACTCAATACTACTAATGAATTTTCTTTGTTTAATTTTTAGTGGTAAAGCACACGCTGTCAGAATGTGATTTCTTTCAATATTTTGAACACAAAGTTACCAATACAACTACAAACAGATATATTGCGCATCAAGAATCTGCACAGATCTCGATCGTAAGATAATTGTCGGCTGACCTACATTGACATGTTCACGATCTTCAGATTTCGCGGCAGATTTGTTAAATCTGCCAGATATCTGCCGATGAAATCTGCTCGTGTGTGGCCACCCATTGAATTCTTATATTTTATTACTTGGTATCTACCGTATATATATTTTTAACCTCTGAACTGAACGCTTGAGTAGCTCCAATTTCCGAGGGTCATTTACAACAAAGGGCTGTAAGACTTCGTTATCCCTTTAATGAGGTACCGTCACTCATGTGTGATTTTGTAGTTAGTATTGTCACGTGTACGTAATTATAGTGCGAAGCAGAACGTCGTATACAACAAGTTTTAAAACACTGGGTTAAACATGTATATATCATCTCAAAAAACAATGCCAAAGTCATTTGAGCTGTGACCCTCACTACACAACTGTACCTTGTGTACTACACGTTGTTTAGTTATATTCAAGTGCATATTTATTTTTTGAGTGTTTTTCTCGAAACGTGTTCCATCCGAGGTTTTGGTCTTGTATAGACTTGTGGTATTAAGATTCCTGACCGAAGTCGGTTAAAAGTTTTACAGCCGAAATGATTTCCGGTCTCGCTTAGTTGTTCCAGCGCACAAATCCACCTCCCTCCACTCCTGTCACAAGGTTTCACCTATCCATGGCACTTGATGGGCTTCCGGATGTGACTAAGAGCATACTCGATACATGGAGATGGACACGCGGCACACGCCACCAACCAAAATACACGATCGTTCACCAAAGTGGATTATCGAACTTAGTCGCTCTACGCCATCACAAACGCTCCGGTATGCGCACGGCACGACCATTAATCGACAAAAAAAAAGCTACGAAGATTAATTTATTGGAATTCCGGCGCTGCTGCAAAACACAGGCAGAATAAACTCTAAAATTAAGTTGAACAGATAACGAACCCGTATCGTCTCTGCGTATTACTGCCATTCAATTTTAGTAATACTGAACAAAGCTACCTTTTTCATTATCCTCAAAAATATGCTTGGTTTATATGATCTGCCACAAATTAAGTCAGATTGGTTTAAACGAAAATTAATTACCGGGAAAAAATATTTTCTCAGTGTAATAATTGTAGAAATGCGTATTCGAGACGTCGGGGCAAAGTCTGACAATATTGTAACAGTCACTATAACTATTTTTCGCAGATTACCATACCGTTTCTTAAAACATTTTTCCTCTTATCTAAATCATAACTTAATTTTTACCCTTCGCCACATATATTACATTGCTAGAATAATTAAGTTTACTTGTTTAGAGTAAAAGATAAGGTAAAGTGGTCTTAGTTAATTTTCAAAAAATTCTAATGCAAAGGCAGGTGTCACAAAAATTTGGGTGATCGAGCGTTTTCAAAAAAGTTCATTAAAACATTAAAAAATACCAAGTTCTTTTCATAGAAATAAGCTGCCTAAAGATCATCTATGTTGTGGGCTCTAGCCTTTAGTAGCATAGGAATAGAAAGAAAGGTGGGATGTGGAAGGAGAATAAGGCAGTGAGTCATATCTTATCATGACCAAAAGTGTTTCAGTCAATTCTTTTTAAAGATTTATACATAGAATTTAAATTCAGCCTGTTATGAAGAAAATTTTCATGTGTTTCGATCTGGGTCAAAAAACATAGATTGTAGCGCGACGTTTCGACGGACGAAAGTACTGCCATCACCTTCAAGTCAAGTCTGTTTTGATTATATTTGTAATATATAATGCGTCTAATTAGTAGGGGCCATAACTCTACTCATCAGAACTGTACAGTAACCATAATCTCATTTATGATAATTAACGATCAAAGTAGGGTAATCTCTGACTGTATGACCTTTACATTATCCTCATGATATTGATGTTTTAGACGTCGACGTACGACGCCATAGTTTTTTGAAGTACATACTTTTGGAGTATCCTTTTGACAACGTCGATATTCGACACAGAGCGTATCATTTGTATTACTAGAATCCGTAAATAATTTCACATGTATATAAAATGCTCAGAAAGGCGACTTGTGGGGATGAATGAAGGGTCTGGCATGGATTCTAAATCAGAAGCTTGTATTCAAGATATCTAACACCTGAGACATGCTATTAATAAAAAACACAGGGAAAAACTCTCTCCCTCTTTCTCTCTTAATAGCAGGCAAAGAAAAAAACTAGAAAACCTCGCCTAAAACAAATATAAAAACAAAGAGATCCTCTACACTACAGTTGCAGTTCAAGAGATACACGCACAATGTACACCAATAATAAAATTAAAGTGTCTGTATGTTTGTCTCGAATAAGCTCCGAAACGATCCAACGGATTTTAATGTTTAATGAAGTTTTGAGTATTTAAAAACAGGAATTTTAATTTAAATATTCGTGAATATTTCATTTCCATAATGATATTAATATTATATGCATAAAGATTAATTTTACGGGAAGGTGTTTTGGCACACGTGCGTTCGAATCACCAACATGAATGCGGGTTGCTTATACTCTTGATCTATTTATACTCCGAAGCGGCTCAATGGATTTCAATAAAGATACAGGGATTGAACAGGATTTTAAATTAAATTTTAATGTATGTTTCATTTCGATATCAGAAGATATTAATGTAAATATTAATAAACTCATTGCAATGCCGCTCGAAAGGCGGCGTGAAAACGAACTGCGAGTTAAAAGTCCTCTTAGGCGTTCCTATACCATTCATCCCACTTCCTGTGTTATTATAAGCGTAACTTTGGCAGCATAAGAGACGGAGGACGGGCATTCTTACTCTATTTATTGTTGCAGCATGATTCGCGCCGTAATTAAGCTATCGTTGTCAGAAAGCTAACTCCCTGAGAAATAATAAACTTCTTTGGATCGTCTATGTGATATATCTACCTAAATTAGTTTTATTTTTCGCGTTAGGTAAATTTTAAAATTTGGTAATTGCTCATTTTTAAAAGCAAATGAAATAAAATTTATCCCAATAAATATAATTGAAGTTTCTGTCTTCCTGAAAATTTGTGTCGAATTGGCTGCGAAACGTGTGAAAGCGGGACCTGTTCAAAACCAACTGCCAGTTGCAAGGCTTGCCGTGAATCGATCATAAATGTACGATACCGTACTTTTTATATATTGAATGAATACAACTTTATCAAAATTTTGAACCTGTTGTTTCGATTTTAGGGCAAAATAAAAACAGTTATTTCAGCGCGAACGAAGTCGCGGGTATAGCTAGTATAAAATAAACCCGTGACGAACACTGGAGCATGGAAAGACAATTTTATATTAAAAACAGCGATAGTAGAAACTGGCAAGCCGCATCCTTTAATTCACTTTCACAATCAAAACCATATTAAAACTTCGCTGCTTCATTTATGTTCGAACAAATTAAGGGATGTATTAAGTAATAAAGTAATACCCTTTTAAGCTGGTACAAAATAACCCAAATGGGGTCGTTATGGAATAGTAGCAATGCATGGTTCTCCAACACGTAAAGTTGGAACCCATAAACAGAGAGTCTCTAACCCGGATCGGAAAACAATATACATGGATCGGAGCTGTTATTACCCCCCGGTTCCACTTAATGGGCTAGCATTTGCGTTGGCAGGGTGTCAGCGAATAAATACTATGCATGCTACTGGATCCTCCAAAACCGAATGTCTGTTAACAACCCAACTGCCGGCTTTTATCGGATGACGCTGTTCAGAAGCGATCGCTACTGTAATGCGCTAACCAGATCACGGGGCCAGAGGCGTCACTAAAGCTTCACTGGACCACCAAAAAAATATCTCATTACTCATGCGGGTATTATTGCCTCATACAAAAGTGAAGCACTGCAATATACATTCAGTATTGTGATTATTCAATTTTATGATTACTTTCAACGAGCTTGAGAGCAAGAAAAGTTAGATTTACGACAATTACCTTGCAGACTATCCTTGGATACTTTCAATTTTGATACAATTAGGGAGCTTGTTGACTCCACTAATCCCTCCCACTATACGTTTCACGCAAAGTTGAGATCTTTACTAGTGTATGAACCACATGAACACAGGTATGTAATCAATACACTTACGGGACTGAGCTTGTTGACACAGTTAGTCCATTTTGGTACACTTTTGTTCGCTATCAGACAGTTTTTCAAATCCAAGCGAAATAATAGTGAATATAAATTAATTGCCAACACGTCACAAATATTTTTAAAAATCCTTAACCAGTTGTATCAACAACATACTCAAAGCCACCACAAGATGTAAACAGCTGAAGAAGGCAAAACGAGTATGCATTAAGTAAAAGAACGACAAGGGAATAAAAGTAAAGATTATATTACTGTACATTTAATTTAAAATTGTTTGATTGCCAGAGTTCTCGGATTTTTCGTTGTGTTAGATCGGAATAGCAATGAATTTGACAATCATTTCTTGGTCTGTAGGAATATTTTATAAAGAAAAACCTCCCCATTTTACTTCAGCTCATACCATGTGGGATTGAACACGTGACAAACGATATCGGGAAAGTTACTGTTCTTGCCAACAAGTCATAACTATAAAATCGACACATCTGAATTCAACGAAACCGACAACTTGCATTCGACACCAATATGGTTCATTTTCGTTTTTTTGTTGTTTTCCCTCTTCCAAACCCACAGTTAGGGTTAGTACCGTCACCTGCCATTAGGGGTAGAAGTTGGGCTTCAGCTGCATCGGGAATGACACTATTAAATTCAGCGTCCGTAAAACTATTTATACACCACCAATAATGACCGTCTTCTCGTAATTTTGAATACCAAAGAGTTGTTTCCTAGATTGTAGGTGGCATGTGTAGTAAGTGTGGTCACAGTTTGTCCATTTATTTATAAAAGTACGCGAAACATGCAAAACAACCGAACATAAATTTATATTGTAACAGTCCTTCGGTACCACAATTACTTTCCTTGGCTCTGCTCCGACTTAGATCTCTTGTTTACTTGATTAATTGGGCGCCAGGAAAAATTTTAAAACTACTGTCCATTTATTCGAGCAATAAGATTAACAAGATCCTTCTGGGAGTGGTCATACATACAATTTTAACCTTCGTTCTACGCCACGCTTCGCCATGAACCATCAAACTACAATCACTATCCAGAACAGCGTATCACTACCTTTATTTGGCTAGCGTGTTCGAGACCCGACACCTCAACCTGCGGTCGCTACTTCTCTCAGACCCTATTACACCCATACCATCGTGACTCGTCAACTACTACTCATATTTCCGCACTGTCCCGGCCTCAACAATTGACTTCCTCTGTCGGTTTCTTTCAAACAAGGCCAACAACGAGTCTCGATCGGCTTAGTTGCTATTAAGGACTTCATGTTATATTATATATACAATCTTTTTAGAAGAATAGTATATTTAGAATGCAGCAATAGCACAAATTAAACTTATCAATCATTTCCAGTTCGTACAACTCATTACCCGCTTTGCTGTTTCTTCCGGACTTGGTTAAGGGTTAATAATTAAGCGTGAATGTCAAGAGTGGTTTAAAAGCCATAATTGCAAAGTAATTTATCAGGGATGGAGTACAGTCCAATCTTTGTAGGTGTATATGGTAAATGTTCCGCACTGACACTTTTCTTAATAATTTTGCATAAAGTGGTTCGATGAAATAATAAAGCTTTCCCAATACGTATCCTCACAAAATATTCAGATGTAAGAAGATATTTTTATTCGTAATTATCGTGAGAATTCATGCTTACGGACAAAGCTCATCTGAGATATCAATTCAGCGAGAAAGAAACGAGGCAGCCACGGACAAAGTAAATTGGATGTAAAAGTGAGCCATTAAAATGCAGTAGCTGTCAAGGTTCTACTTAACATCACACGTAAGTACTATCTCGCCGGGCAAAATTATTCTCGTAAACATTAGCCCTCTTTGCAATGCAAATAAACCACTGAAGAAATTCGCCGTTCGCCGCGCGCCAGTGTTTGCATACTATTCCAAGTTTAATCCATACCAAAAAAAAATACATATATAAATAATGCTAATGCAAATTCTTTTTAATCTGAAAATGTTGCTAATGGAAAGGATACAAACATCTGCAGGCAAGTACCCGGGCAAGGAAAGGATACCTTTTCAGATAACGCCCAACCTTTCGAGCGTTAATCTTAAGGCGATTACAGAGAGGAACGTAAAAGCAAAACATTGCGATGACCCAGTTGGAAGCGAGACAAGAAGTCAAGAAGCTATATTTCCGCACAAATTATTCTTTCTTTATCCGAGATTTTATAAATAATTAAACACTTTGATATTTACTACTGAAAGAAGATATCCTACAATCCTCCGATCAAGAATTCAACTCGAACGTTACACAAATAACTTACAATAGTCTCAAAACTCCGGATGCATCAAAAGTGAAAAATATTTCCGGTACATTAAAGGAGATCAAAATTCTCCTGGTACCCTAAGGAAGTCCAAAATACATTAAAGAAGAAAAAATATATTGCCGATAGCTTAATGAAATAAAGAATACACCCGGTAACACCAATTTTAAATTATGGAGATAAAAGTGTACCTTTCTACTAAAGTATATGACGCAAATACTTAAAATTTAATTGCATATGTATTATAATCTTGCAGATTACAGGCTCTTCCTTCGAAGCATTACAATATGTTCTCTATAGATACATTTATCTTTGTTTGAAAACATTAAAGGCTACAGAACTCAAAATATATGAGTGAAATAAAGTACACTATTGCTGTAAAGAAAAAGTGAACATTTGACAGAGTTTTAAATAAATATTAATCACTACTGTGTCATAATGTCACCATTTTTTTCTGTAGTAGCGTACTTAATTTTAGAAAGATAATTTGACTTTACACAATCAGGTACAAACTAAGTCGGCTCTGATATTTAATAAACCGTCCGTACTTATTCAAGAAAAGTTTAATATTTTAATACATGCAAGTATCCAGTCGTATTTTAAACAACACCCATTAACCTCCGGAGTATTTCAGGGTATAATTGTACTATTAATACAATAGAAACGTTTCTTTTTCATTACTTACGACATTTCTTCTTTTGTGGGGGAGGGGGGGTTAACAGGCTACATAAGGCAATTTTTTATAGCATAGGAAGGGAATTGATGAAAAGGGGGAGGGGTAGGAGCAAGGTGGCCAAGGGTTGACTAGAGCCCCCTGGACGTAGTTTAAGGATCCTACACGGTGATTCACCTAAAAGTGATAACAGGAAAAACCCTAGAAAACCTGCATCTGGTTGGTCGCACCATTGGGTACTATTCTCACGCTCTTCCCTTTCGAATGACGGGAGATGAGGTTGCTGTGGGATCGCAGCATTCCCTTATTTATACTTCCACCAGTTTTAGGAGCACTTGGCCAACTAATCCAATGGGATCAGCGGACAACTTTTACCGTATATCCAAGGTCTTCGACCCCCTAAAATAGATAGATGTGTCTGGGGATGTGAGAGCATTAAAAAAAACCCAGAGAGAACGAGGCATCCCCAAAGGTCTCTGCAATCAATCTGGGCAGAAATATCTGCGAGAGAACTCTTACATGCATCCTTCTTTTCTAAGGTAGTTTTACGACTTTTCTTACAGTCAAGTTTAAATATCTTTCCAGAGGCGCCACAGATGGAGAGCGTAAAGATTTTATATAACACACCTTTGCATATTTATTAAATAAATTTTTTTCTTACTTTAAGCTATGAGTTTCTCGCCTTTACTTATTTTCCCGATTTGTAAAAATATGTTGACCAATAATTGTTGCAATTTCTCCACGTGATCAAATTTCTACAACGAATATAATAGTATACAAACATACATCCTTTATTTATGGTATAGACGCCAATTACCGCTAGGAATGATTTAATAGACCTTGGTAATGAATATTATTAAGCAACGAGCACTAGATGGGGGACGAGTTTAATTAATCAAGTTTTCGCTGTGTATAAAGATAGACAAATTGTTCAAAGATATACTTTATTATTATGGGAATATATTTAGTCTTCCTTAAATGAAATTCATTTTCTAGGAGAAATTCAAGAAGACTGCACGTCTGGTTACCCTGTTAGTATTCCAAAACATTATTCGAAAATTATTTAACCACAGGTCTCTATATAGAAACCAGGACGAATTTTTTCTGATATATTACTATGAAGATTAATTACCGTTATACATTTTTTATTTAATAAAGAAACATTGGTTTCCACATAAACATAAATTTGAAGATTCAATATTACACTTATTATTTTAAAACATTGTACTTTTGCTTTCACTTTTGTGGCAATAAATGAAACCTTGCTATCCGTTTATGTGAAAATTTGAAACTAGAATCTGAAACATAGTGTCTTATTTTATTCGAGCTCCCGCCCGTGTATTTCCTTTTGTCGTGTTTGCTTCTAACGTGCACAATAGCTTAAAGAAGCACCTTGCTCGCATCGCATCGAGTTTCGTTATGTTCCTTTCAACAGAAGCTCCATCCTAGATTTTTTATCTCTATTCTTATTTCCATCCGAATGTAAAGCGATTACAACGTTTCTTATGTAGATGTTCGCAAGAGAACGTTCTCTTTGCTATTCCCTCTGCATGAAAGGAAATAAATATGTAGTTTCTAAGAACGACTTGATGTGATCTGGTTTCTGTGAAACACGGTCACAATTTCACATTCGGATTCATTTTAAAAATGGATGGTGACGAGGGTGTGCAAAGAGACATTTGGTAACACGACTTATTTGCAAGTATACAGGTTTTCGTGATAATCATCAGCATTTGCAGGTCACCGGCTTTGACCTCAGCCACCGCATAGAAAGCGTATGTTCAGATTTGTGAACCTGATCAAACGGCAGTACATCAGAATCCTACGGATTGGGGATCAGCTGAACAGAAGTAGTAATGCCTGTGACTTCGTTCTTGTGGAAGTAGCTCTTTTTATTTTTCCCTAAAAACGAAAGTGCGGTATCATTTATTGATGATCGCTTCACGGCAAACTCGCAGTTGGTTTTGAACAGGTCCCGCTTTCACACGTTTACAATGTAACGAATCGTCGTTAACGCGGAGGTCATTTGTCTGTGTGATTTGACGCATTCTTTAAGGCGTCTGTAATTTAGGCCGTTCAACCCGGTAGCGACGTACAACTTGCCAGCAAGTTACGTCGGTTTCACGCTTAGAGTTCTCATCTAGCCGTCTTCTTTTCCTACTTCCTTACAGTGACTGTTAGATATACGTATCTAAACTGCATAGCTGTGTTTAACTGGTAAATACTACGACCTTCCGATTCTTACCTGATAAGACTCAGACGAACTCACACTACCAAAAATATCCTAATCGTTCGTTGCATCTTTACAATCCTTCGAGATAAGCCTTATATGACATATCCTTTTCACGTTCCAAACTATATTCGATAGCAAAGCCAAGGCCAGACTCTTCCGAGCGAAATCCTGAGGCTCCCTGGGGACCTATAATCTCAGGTTGTCACAACAACAATAGATGAAGTGAGAATGTTGGCTCTCCCATCTCCCTTGTTACCATAATTACGCTTGTAATAACACAGTAATCGGGGACGCCTAATAGGACTTTGAATTCGCCTTCTCGCGGCAATTCAATGGACTTATAAATATTTACATTAATACCTTCTGAAGTCTGCTAGATATCGAAATGAAACAAGAAATGAAATTTGAAATTAAAAGTTAAAATTCCTGAAATTTTTAATGAAATCTGTTAAGTTTCGGAGCATAAACAGATAGATAACCCGCATTCAATTTTTGGAGATTTAAACGCACGTTTGCAAGAAACGTTCCCGTTGAATTGATATTTATATATATTTATACGTAACCGACACAAAAATACGAACAGTCAATCAAATAGACAGACAGACACTTCAGTTTAATATATTGGTATAGATTTACGGTTTGACGAGCATTGGTAGTATTTCAGTAAACGTCACAAAAATTTATCCGTTTCATATTGATTAACTTATTGAACCGTTTCCGTGTACGCGTGCCTGAGTTAAAATTTCTAATAATGTTGCATACACCGTTATTTAATTTATTCCTTTTTATGTTGTTCAATGGGTCCTTGAAGAGAGAAAGTAGTCACATGAAATTGGGCTCCTTCAAGGGGATCAATATGCAGGTCACATAACTACCTAGCAAATGGACGAGCTTTCCTCACTTCAGATGGCCAGTTTTCATTTAATAAAAGATGAATAATTTGAATCATAATCGGCCATAATGTGGAACACAACCCCGTCAGCAGCTGTGAAGAGATGAGACAGAGTGCGAATACTAAGGTTCGCGTGCGCATCGGAGACCCGCAGTGCTGGTTCCCACGTGGAGATTCCACGATCAATCTGACAGACAGAAAGCCGTGGACAAGAGTAACTCTGCGAAATTGCTTTCACTTTGTTCGTGTCACAAGGAGCTATTTCGAACTCTCTTTGGAAATAAAAGGCAACATTCTGATCCTTAAACACGCGAGACGTAGACTCTTCATGTGGATACACATTTGTGCCAGTGTTTACCTTCTTTGTACTGTAGTACTTCCAAAATTATTAAATCACGTGCAACCGAAAATTTATTATACTGTTATTATCTATAAATAATTCCATCGAAATCGGTACTAATTCAATCATCTGATAAACCGAACTGAAACATTAAACATATTAAACAATGCCTTATGAAGTTACAGATGACTAGAAACATGCTACGTAACTAATGTTATGTTTTACAGAGACTAAAAATATGGTTCAACAAGCCAATTTTTTTATAGTCGCACCAATATCAAAGGTCATTAGCGACTTTCTAATTGAGAACTGATTTGCTGTTTTAGTCAAGTTCGTTAAGTTAGGGAACGTGAAAACACGCACAACACAAACACCCATGAACTCGCCACGAATCGATCCCGGGACCTCTGTGATGTGAGCTTTTGACATTAGCCACTAGACCATAAAGGCGGCCTGAGACAAGTTTTCTTTTGCCGAAAACGAGTTAAAGGTGTGTTGTTGTAATAGTAATCAGTCATTAGATTGGGCTGATGCGACCCCTCCATGGCAACATATTCTACGCACAAGACTTTTCATTTCTTCTTAGCGTATTCCATCCCATACCTCCCTCTTCTGTTCCGTTGCCAAACACTTTCCTCTAATACTAATTTTACAAGTTTTGCATATTGTTCTCATCTATCAATGTAATGTAACATTTATTTTCAAATTTTTACTTAAATTGCGTAAAAAATATTTTGATTTAAAAATATTAAATTTAAAATTCCAATAAAATTTAAATTGTAAGTAGTAAATTCATTTCGTTAGGAGGTAAGACCCCAAAATAATTATTTTAGATTCAATACAAAAAATGAAATACTAAGTTAGAAGAGACTTATTTAAATTTCACAATATATAATAATGCTACAGAAACCACCTATGAGTAATTTAATATAAATAAATGTTTAAAAAAATATTTTTCCACTATCCGTGGTCATCATCAGGCGTACAATTAGAACAATTTGAAAACAATGTAATTAAAGAGAAACATATAGATAAACAAAGATCTTATCTCAGAATACAGTTATAAATGCTACTGAGATTATTTTCATCAGTTAACTTGGTCTGTAACATTTCAAACAATCACTATCTCAATTTATATATATTTTTAATTTAATACTGTACCTTTATTCCAATAAAAACTGTAGTTACTGGAGATGAGACTTTTACTGAGGACAGAACGTTCAACGCTAGGCCGTTTCAAATTGGAAACATGTACATTACAGGGAGTTTTTATAGCCTATTTGTACTATGTAACGAATGAAGTCCTTTCGGGAAATATTTGTATACTACGTTAATTTTAATTAATCTTTTACAGTTTTTCTATAAGAATAAAGAATAAGTAATAATAATAATGTACGATTTAAATAATTCACTAAAATTCTCAATTTTTTAGTTATGAAGGGAAAAATATAAACTTTTTCGAAACATTAGGATGATTGCTCAAACATTTCATTCTTGCCAACATAATGCACAGATAATTATTTCGAATTAAATCAATTATTCATAACTGACTTCAGGTCCATTATTTGCAGTGAATTTATTTAGATGATGCTTGAAAGCAAATAATGTCGATTCATTTCTTTATCATTACGCATTTTATTAATTTGATTTTGATTTTTTGGTCTTTGCATTTATTTTTATCATTAAACTGTAGTATATAATAATTGTAGCCAATACAGTTCTAAAAAATACAAATGATTTCGCTTTCTTGAAATTGGCCAATAAAACAACAAGAAAAACATGATCATAACAATACATTGAAAAATTTCGGATATATTAGGCTTATTAAATTTAAACATTAAGATATTTATAACAAATTTTATTGTGAAACCATCGAAATGTATCTAAATTTGTCCAGAGCGTCCTTTCTTGGAACTTGAAATTGAGTATGTAACCCTACTGTAGGTTCAGGACAGTGCCTAACTCTATTTTATAAATAGGGGCATGTTTTCGTAGAGTAAATATTTTGAGCTCTGGAGAAAACAGTGAGGTGTGTCCAGGAAGAAAGTGCAGGGCTGCGCGTGTTTCGCGTCTGTCTCCAGATCCAAGGCATAACCCGAGGATCTGGTGGTATACATCCGCGACACGCAGGACCGGATCCAAAACAGCTGCTTTCTCCCGTCCTTACGCTAACAAACACGCACGTGCTACGTCTCAGGCGCTTGGAGACATATTCACGTACATTTATCAATCATAACGGTAATCTAGAAAGCATAAAATTATGTGTGGCGCAGGTAAATTCAAAACTTATTAGTTTACTTCATGCTTCTTGCCTTAATCGTGATTTGTATTTTAATTTTTATAGATTATTTAAGAAAACAAATGTAGATTACAAACAAGAAACTTAAGGGTTCGAATTTCACCCTGCCTATTAGTTGTAGTGCATAGGAATATCTCCTATTTAATATATAATATTTCGACAATTAGGAGTAGTTTGGAGCCTTATAGTCACATAGGATCGTGCCTGGAAGCTACGTAATAGGATACAGGCTGGTCAGTAACCAGGAGACGATGTCCTGTGGAAACTTCCCCAGGGTTATCCATTTTGTCGTCCTCGTGAAGATCACGATATCGTAAGAGTTATAACGGATTGGCGAAGACACGTCACATGGAGTCGTGGTTTACCCGCAGTGGGGTGACAGGGAGGCGAACAGGGAAAAACTCAGTTCACGTCTCGAATTGGAAGGGGAAGGAGATTAGGGAAGAGAGGAAACAGAATGAGTATAAATAGAAGAATTCACTACAAGACATGGAAGGAGGTATTAAAGACAGTTAAATTCGTTATCTAAAAGAAGATGATCAGTTGTGAGATGAAAAGAGGCCTTAAGCAAATAATTGAAACCAAAATAGAAACCCAGAAATTCTACCCTCTTAGCCAAAATTCTCGGCAGAGATATTATCATCATTATGGAGATGGAAAACTGGGCTTTCTCGACGCCGGACATTTCCAAAAAGAAGAAGAAGGAATCACCTCTGTCTGCCTACCATTTACTTACCCACGCCCAGTTTATAGAACCCGCCGGTACCTGCTCAAGAGCTCAGTCGACGAGCTCAAAACAAAACAGGTTCGTTTTCCGTGTCAACGTAACAATTAAGATTACTGATGCACGCTTTTTTCATTTCCCCTCACAAATATGACTCTGATAGCTAATTGACTATCATTCAATATATACTTGAGTTTATATTTTTTAGTGATTCTGTGATAATATTTTAATAATAACCTTCCTCATTTATCGTACACAAAAATTAGATTGAGTATAGAAAGCATAAAGGCCAACGAAAGATACAGAAACAGATGATACGTGCCAGAGGTTGTGTAGTAGAAAGTCGTAGATGTTGTCGAAGCCGTGTTCCTTGCTTAATGTTGATGGAATAGAGGTTGCGTTTTATGTGCAACGTTTTAAAGATTAATTTCCTTCCAAAAAGAAGGAAATTGAGTCAGTCCCTGTCTAAACTACGAGGAAAGTTAAGAGAAAAATAGAGAGGGCTGCTGGCTGTCACGAAGGCGAACCGAGTTGATTCAGTTGAGTAACGAATTTTACACAGTTCGAAGCGCGTCGAGTTCGATTCCTCCAATACTGGATTTTTACCGGCCTGCGAACAACGAGACCACTCTAGCGATGAAAATTCAAGGCAGTGAGTCATCGCAGCTAAATAAGAAAAGGTCCGATTTACGAGTTCGTCACAACGTTAATGCTCTAGAAAAATATTTTTAACACTTACTTTGTCACTGAATTTGAGGCAGACCAATCTCCCAACAACCTTTTACATGGTAGAAATCATTCTCAGACATCAAACAAATGGAATATAAGTAATCTTAATTTTACGTTTGCCTTATATGTTCAGAAGATTGTGTGTGGTCACTGAAGCTAGATACAATTATGTTAAATAAATGTATTGAATAAAATTGAAGAAACTAAATACGTAACTTTTCATGTTTTCAATTTTTAAATAATGAAAAGTTGTAGGAATAAAAGATTTAATTTTAAAACAAATTACAAATTTAAGAATTATGGGACTAATCTGTATTTGAATGAGATTATTTCCTAATTTCAAAATAATATGTTGAATTCCAGTCGGATGTGCAAAGTTTCATCTCATACATAGGCGAAAAGAGAGCCAGCAATAAATAAATAAACAATACAGCCCATTTTTAGCAAAAAAAATTATATTTATGTAAGACACCTACGAAGTTTCTTCTATATTTCTGGAATTAATCAGATAAATTTTAAATGGATAATATATATTATAAAAAATGAGTACTTTTGCGTCGTGGACTGCGTCCTGAGGCAGTTAACAATTAATTATGAGCGAAAATTACTTGATCGTTATTATATTAACACAAATTTCAAAAACACTACGTTTCTTCCACAATCTGCGAGGTGTGACAACGATGTATCAAACAACTGTATTGTATTATTAATAATTATGAATAGCACATTCATTATGATAATTTTAATTATTTATAAATACATGAATGGAATTAATTAAATTTGCAACGAACTTAATACACAACGTTTCATCCCTTATATTTTCGGGATCTCTTCAGGTCTTATAAAAATATTTAATCTAAAAATAACGAAAAATTGTATGACGTAAATATTAAATTCTTAAACAAATTATTCATTTTTTTAAATTCATAAGATAAATTTTTTATATAATAAAAGTAATCTTTTACCTGTGTTACACAAATTTATTTATTTAAATTAAAGGTGCCCGTTTCGGCACAAATTCGACTACTTGGCCATTATATATTATTTTCAATCTCAGGTACAATAGTGTAAATTATGGTCTAAGTGTCTGTACGGATGTTTTACTCGAATGGGCTGCGAAACGGCTCAGCGAATTTCAAATTTGAGGACATTTGAATTTAATAATTGGGCATATTTCATTCGATAATGATATTAATATAATATAAATATTAATTATACAGGAAAGTTTCTTGGCAAGAGTGCGTTTGAATCTCCAAAAAGTGAATGAGGGTTGCCTGTTATCTGGATCTGTTTATGCTCCGAAACGGGTTTCAATAAAAATTTCAGGTATTGAAACAAGATTTTTAACTTAAATTCAAGTGTATGTCTCTTTTCGATATCATGCAGAGTTCAGAAGATATTAATGTAAACATTTCTAAATTCATTGAATTGCCGTGCGAAAGGCGGCGTGAAAACCAACTGCGAATTATAAGTCCTATTAGGCGTTCCTATACCATTCATCCCATGTGATTTTGGCAGCACGGGAGAGAGAGGGGAATAGAGAGGTAGGAAGGGCGGGCATTCTCACTCCATCTATTGTTGTAATTATGTGAAATCGAGACCTGTTCAAAGCCAACTGCGAGTTAGGGCAAATTAAAAACAGCTATGCCCGCGCGAACGAAGTCGCGGGCATAGCTATTTAAAAATAAATATCAGAATCACAGTAAAACATAATCATAGATACAATTTTTTTTCGACAAATTTTATATTAGTAGCATTTATGATGGAACTAACGTCCAGTATTTCGTTCTTTGATCTTGGATAATTATTTTTCTTCTCGTGCAATAGAAAGTAAGCTTATGTAGATAATTATGTTTTTATTGTTATAGGTTGTTTTATATTGTGGAAGTGTTCCTTAATTATAGTTTTCTATCGTTGTACACAATTCTGAATATAAATATATATCCATTTCGGAACTGACTTTGCGAGAAAATGATTGCAGAGCAAGTCATCCAAACGTAGGCAATGTAACATATATTTTACTCAACCAAAGCCCCAGAACTATTTTTACAAGACCTACTAAGATAATTTACATTTTTTTATAAAATGATGATAAAATGTTTCATGTCCTCATTTTTTGTGCATGAATATGAAAAGACCAAGATGTCGTTTTCAACACAACAAAAAAACATTTGTATCAATGTCCTGATTGCCGAGTTGAACATCAAACAGATCCCGATGTAAAAACATAGCGTTATCCAAACTGGCAGAGCGCGTAATTTCATACGCAACTGCATACACACACAGGGTAAATGTCCGGAATTATTCAAATCAAAACACAACGCTACACGCGTGATTCAATCTGTATCGTTCCCGGCTAAACTGGACGGACACAGAACTGCTTAAACTCCCATTTGATGACACGTTTCAAGTGAATAATACACGACACACAATGAACACTGTCATTTATTTTGTCTGAAAGATAATACTGGGAACTATTACTCTGCAAGTGAACCTTTTTCAAAGCGTTTACGTTAAATGCATTAGAAGGATGAAAATTCTATTCAGTCACTCCGCCTTTCTCGGAAAGAAAAAGAGCAACGGTTTCAGCCACCGTTAAGCTTTGCATATGAATTAAGCAATTAATTGCATTAGAGGCGCTTGAAGAGGATCAATTAGGATTTAGCTGGAGCAAGGGGACGAGGCAAGCAATTTTTTCATCTCATTTAACGATACGAGGAAGAAATAAGAGCAATCTGCTCAAAGTTCTGGCATTACGGTCTTTTGAAAAATACTTTCAAAATTTTTTGTAGTATTTGGAACAATAGAAAAATCGTCTGAAACGCAAAGCATACGGACGGGTTTTATCAATGGGGATTTCGAATGGAGAAATGGTAAAATATAAGGTAACTGAGTATTACTGCTACCATAAAATATATGTTGGGAAAGCAAAGAAGGGAACACAATATTTGTAACAGAAAGTAATTACGTAATATTAAAATTCAGAAGAGTCTACAAAGTAGTTTAATAGGACACTGTCGTGCTTCGGGAATATTTCGAAATGACGACTAGCCAACTAAAAGCCTGGATAGAGTAGAATGGAAGTCCATATATATGATAACGTTCTTCGTAAAACGCTCGGAACATATAGGGTACTCTCGGCTTTAGCTTTGTCAAAGAAACCACTTGAGTTCAAAGCAGATAGTGCTACTTCTACTTTTATAAATTATATACTTCTATACATTAACGTATTTAATGAACTGAAACCTAATATCATTATCGAAATAAATATCAAGTATTAACGATTGCTTACATTAAACATAGAAGTGTTAATTCAACTTATTTTATGAAATAAAACTTAATATTTCTAACAAAAATATGAACACATGGAAGAATGATTTTAATAAATGCCAATGATTTTTAAATCACAATAATGTAATATAATTTTTGTCAATTGCATAAGTTATAGTATTCGGTAAACTTTTTTAATTGTATGCTTATGACATCATAATAAAATTGCGAAGTTTTTTAAAACACAATTCTGAGGTTGGATGTCACAATTTGGGTTTGATTCGCATCATTTAAACGGCTAGAGATTACGAATAGGAATTGGAAAGAATACGGGTTTTGTAATAATGATGAGTATCTACAAATGTAAAATAAGAAGATATTGACATAGTTCAATTAAATCTGCCACTACCTATCTATTGATTTATTGTGGGAGTTCGAATCTTTTGAGGTAAAAATGAATGTTTAACAGTCTTTGTATACCCAGAAAACATTTAATGATATTTTTTTATCTAGTCACATTTCGTCCTACCCTTTATAATAATGAGAATGCAGAAAATTCGTCCTTCGAAAGCAACATAAGAAATTCAAAATAAATTTACAGCTGTCAGGGCCGAGCTTTGATTGTCCTACCTTCAAAGTGCAATCAGAAACATATGTCAGGAAGTTTGCTATGAAATTTTATATTTCAGATTAGTTAACTTATGCAATATAATTAGTTTATTTTATATATAGTTTTATTTCTAATATTCGAGTTCGAAGTTGGTATTTACGTTTTCCTTGTTACAAATGTGAACATTTGCGGCTCAGCAGACAATACGTTGTTTCCCTTCATGTACTTTTACGTCGTCATGCAGTCTGATTGATAGTACTGTCTGCAGTGCAACGATGTGACTTGCTCCATACGGATCGGAAAAGGAGAGGTGAAGGGTCATATTAAAGATTCTGAACCGCAGGCTGGCGGTACCGAGACGCCTGTTTGTATGCTAAGGATGTTCTCCGAACGAGAATGACTGAGCCGGATGTGGGAATCTACGTTCCAACGATAAACACCATTATGCGTTTCAACATTTCGTCTCAAATACCGGACTAAAAAACAAACTGAATTTGTATTATTATATACAAGCTTTTATTTTTTTTAAAGTATAATTATTAACTACATTTACATGTCAAACATAAATTTTTGAGGCGTAATAAATTGAAGGCTGTAAGTATTACATCGAGAAATTCGACAACTCAATCAAGCATTAACTGTTGGTACACGAAAATATTAATTACCAAACTTTCACAGGCATATTTGATAATACACATACAACTACTTGTTGGCAAATTAATTCATAAGACAAAATAAGAGCGACAACAGAACGTTAATTTTCTTGTATTTTATGAATTTACGGACAAACTCATTGATAAGCTTTAATTAAGTTTTCAAATAAAGCGTTAGGAATTATTTTATGTAACCATAACAGATTTAGTGTAGCAATAATGTTAATACAAATTAATTGGCTGTGTTTTCGGGATGTTTTGTTGTATAAACGCATCAATAACTTAATATTTAAGTTCTAAGTATATTAGATCAAGGCTGATGGGGAATTGATACACTGACCATGTATCACCCCAAATTCAGAATGATACAATGTTAGAATGTGATTATTTTACGATCCGTAAAATAAATTACTCTACCTTTATGTCTCATGACGTTTCTTCCCATAATATGAGAGTTAGTAGTTGTAACATTATTACCTCCATTATCTACTGCAAAAAGATTCATTAACATTATACTACTAGTTCTCTTAAGTTTACAATCAATATTATGCATTAACCTCTATCTATTTTTTCTCTCTATATTTTTCTCACAATGTGTAGATGGTCGCGTCATTTTGTACGAATTATTTTCTAAAATCTCTACTACGCATACGTTCCTGCGATTCAGTGGTATTGTCTTTGATCAATATTATTTGATTCATTGGAGCAACGGACGCATCACTGTCCTTTGGTACATCAGTCTCCCCTACCTTTCTTTTTTTGACTTGTAATTATTTTTAAATATCAACATATATTCTGGGAAATATCATGTATGGCAATTTTGATTTTTGTAGATAACAAATGATTATGATCGAAACGATCGAAAGCTCTAGTCTTATGTTATAACTACACAAAAAAGTTGCGTTCATATTGAATGAATTTTATTTGTGTGGAAATAAAAAAAGCTCACAATTTCAGTCGAATATTATAATTCTTAAATTATATACAAATTTGGCAGTAAAAATTAAGATACCCTTCAATTTACCTGGAACTTTTTAGAATCACAAAAATGTCATTAAGCAAATACGACCGTAAGAATTTGTTGGATATCCGGATCGTCACACATGCCTTATTCTTGAGAAGGGAAATGCTGTAATTGGGACTCATCCAAACGTTCAGCTGGATGGTAAGGAAGAAAAATGTAAAGCATACTATCGGACTCAAGTCACGTATCCTCGTTCCGTGGGAAACTGTGTACCAGCAGGTAATGAAACATCGACCGAGGTTGTTGGACTGGCAGTCTTCTCCCTTGGGGCCCTTCTAATTCGGGTGTCATTTGTCAGCCTCGGACAAGCTGCTGGTCCCAGTGGTAGCTTGCATCGACTGAATGCTTTGCTTAGAGTATCTTCGATCAGCCCTACTAAGTTTTTGGTTCTCGTCACCCACTAAGAATGTATGAAATTCGGCAAAGGGTTACGCTTTTGACGTTGCATTTGTTCCATATCCAAGAAAAGGCATTTTGTGTGTCATTCCGTTACACCTTTATAATATACATAGACATTGGGCCACTGTGTAACATTATTTTGGGGGAACAGAAATTACTTTGTATTCAGAAGGGAGCTCAAGTACAAACAGGATGCAATCACATCCGTCCTGACAGGTTGTCGTGACGGATGTCTGGTTTAGCCCATCAAAAACCCTGTAGTTTCAACTTGCATTCTGAAATTCATCTACTTTTGGCAGCCATTCCTAAATATAATTTGGATCCCGACTGCAAAACTGAGTGATATTAAAACCCCTAAGATTTTCTCCCTCGTTGAAAATTTTATAAAAAATCTATGATTGTCGGCTAGAGCGGAGGTCTAAGCTACCTTTCAAAATATTTATTTTAACTTCAGAGTTGCTTTATTTTCGACCCTAATTGTCAACTAAATCATGTCCCCAAAATCATTCCTAACATCATGTATCCTAAATTCTTTCCTTTCCGTTTAATTGACGCAGTCGCTATATGAGAAGTTATTTATTATACAATTAGCTAACCCCCGTGACTTCGTTTGCGCCGAAATTAAAGGGGAGTTGCCTGTTTCAGGATCACCCTCATGTAGCCTGTTCCCCCCCCAGCCAAAAAATAGTTATTCAATGAATAAATAAATATTTAAATAAATATCTTCCGAACTCTTCAAGATATACACGAAATTTTAAGTTAAAATTCCTGTTGCAATCCCTGTAATTTTCAATGAAATCCATTAAGCTGTCTCTAAGCATAAACATATCAAGTGTATAGGCTACACACAATCGCTTTGGAGATTTTAACGCACGTATAGAAAAGGAACTTTCTCGTAGAATTTATATACATATATATCATTAGCGAAATGAAAAATCCACTAATATTTAAGTTAAATTGCCATTTTATAAAACCTAAATTTTCATTCAAATCCGTTGAGCCATTTCGGAGCCTATTCGAGACAAACATACATACGGACAAACACTTCAATTTTATTTAATGGTATAGATGATACTGTTGTGCAATTTGAAAAAAGATAGACTTTTAGCGGAGTGTGAACTTAACTCAGTGATATTTCGCGAGATCTCTCTATTAAGTTGCTTAGAACCCATAAAGTATTTATTTACTAAACAAAAATGTACTTCAAAGAAGCCCGAAATTTCTTCATACAGAAATACAAAGAGAAAAACTTCAATCATTACCAACCACAAATAGTATAATAATGACGGCTATAAATATCAACATCGTTTTTTAAAATTTTTTGTTTATAGTCACATCAACTGTAAGGTCAACTATCGTTTTGTACATAGCGGTCGTCGCATTAACAGAGTACCATTCGAAAAAGATCCAACATTGAATAAATTAGAAGTTGCTTGTATATTTCACTTTTTTGGGGGGGGGGGTCGTTGGTGATATAGATCGCTAAAATACTTTTCTGACTCAATGCAGAGAGCAGTAAAGTAAAAAAAATTCCAAAAATCTAAAAATTCTATTGTCTGCTGTGGAAAGAGAAACACGGATGGGCACGCTACAATATTTTCTAAACACCTCTGAGTTTAGTACGAGTATTCACTTTACAAAAGTCTATGTCAATCTCTTTACTTTTCCATTCAAATTTTTCTTTCGTGGTTATTAGTGAAGTATAGTTTCAAATTAAAGTTAAGTATCGTAATGCTACGACGAATTACATTATAATAGAAGAAACGAGCTCGGAACAATGAAATTGAAACCGTGGGAAGGACTGAGAAATGCGTGAAGCAATTATTATTTCAATTTAACTTTAGCACAGTCCCAAATTAAAAAATCATAATGACAAGAAACAGCATTATGCATACCGAAGTAATTGTATACGAGACGTCGAGATCATTACGGTAATAGCGTGTAATGGACTACTTCGTAGAATTAGATAAGTCGACAATAGGGTAAACATATTTACACATGACGCTAGGGAAATTATGATATCCACAACGCAGAACTCTCTGCGTGAATAAAACAAAAGGTATTCTTCCCGTGGTAAACAACCTGCGGAGCAAGACACAGAGTCATTTTATTGCGTAGTGTTTGAATAGTATGGGCAGACTCATAACGCAATGTAGCATTGCGCACTACCGTTTCAAGGCAATAAGAAAAACAGCTGACTAAGGATCAGGCCTTGAAAGTACTGGCCACGCAATGGACCCTTGCCAGGATGCATTCGTGGCAGGAATTCAAAATCTCAATGCAGTTGTAATTTATCGGGAAGACACATATTAGCACTCTAGTTAGACTTACTTAAGAAATGACTGGAACGCACGAGTTAAGTGCCTTCTGGCAAACTTCAGCATATGTACTGTAGCAGTACTACACTTTTAATATATAACAAAACCCACATTGGAGCGAAAAATGTTATGTAAGGATTTTAAATTTTACGTGGAAGGTAAAAATTAAACCATTAACGTTATCTGATATGATACATTTATTTATCCATAAGCACAAAAACAATATTTAATTGTAATTCATAATAGTTTTCACGTGATTTAATTTACAAATGGAGAGATGCAAATGGTAAAGAGCAGACGCTTGAAGAATGAGATGGAAAGGAAGTGCAAATCAGCCAAAGAGGCTTGGCTCCAAGAGAAATGCAAAGCGGTTGAAGATTTCATGGTGAAAGGGAAAATATACGCAGCTTAATGAAAATCAAAGAAACATTCAGCGAGAAGAAAAATATTAGCGAGAACATCAGGAGAGCGGATGGGAAGACAATTCTGAATAAAGAAGAAAATGCAGAAATGGAAGGAATATCTAGAAGAGCTGTATCATGGTGAAAATCTAGACCAGTCAGTAACAGAAGAAGAAGATGAGGTGGATGATGAAGAGTTGGGGGACAAAATTATAAGGTCAGAGTTTGACAGACCTGAGTAATTGTAAAGCGCCAGGAATTGATAACATTCCACCAGAGTTGATAAAATCATCGGGTGAAGAAACAATCATACGGCTATTCAGGATAATTTTCCAAAATCGACGAAACAGGACGAATCCCAGAAGATTTTAGTAAAAACAGAATTATACCCATACCGACGAAAACTGGGGCTAATAGATGCGAACAGCACAGGACAATTAGTTTCGTATATCATGAGTGCAAAATATTAACTATAATAGTATATAGGAGAATGGAACGTCAAATAGAATGCGAGTTAGAAATCTATTTGGTTTTAGGAAGAGAAGCAATATTAACTTTGCAACTAAATTTAGAAGAAAAGATAAGAAAAAACCGGCCTGCGTTTATGGCATCTGTAGATTTAGAGAAAGCGTCTGATATTGTGAACTGGAAAACACTATTAAGGATTTTGAAGAGCACTGGAATAAAATATCGAAAAAGGAGGCTTATACATAACCTCTACAGAAGACAGGCAGCAATAATTAGAATAGAAGAAAAGAAAGCCGTAATCAAGAAAGGAGTAAGCAAAGGATGCAGTCTGTTGGCCATGCTGTTTAACATATATATTGAACAGGCGATGAAGAATGTTAAAACGGAATATGGAAAAGCAATCATACTGAAAGGAGAAGAAATTAAAATTCTACGCTTTGCCGATGATATTGTAGTATAAGGGGAGTCAGAAGAACACTTGGTAACGATAATAAATGGCAGGATCGTGGTCCTGGAGATAGAATTCAATATGAGGATTAATAGAGGGAAAAGCAAGGTAATGGAGTGTAGTATATGACAAAGTGGAATAACAAAGGGTGTTAGATTGGGAAGGGATGTTTTGACGGGAGTTAAGGAATTCTGCTACTTGGAAAGCGTAATAACTAGGGATGGTAGAAGTATAGTAGACGTAAAAAGTAGGGAAGTTTGTCTGGAATACGCCGGAACGGTTCAACGGATTTCAATGAAACCATCAGGGATTGAAACAGGAATTTTAAATTATATTTTAGTGTACGTTTCTTATCTTGTAGAGTTTCGAAGATATTAACATAAATATTTATAAATATGAATTGCCACGCGAAAGCCGGCGTGAAAACTAACTTCGAGTTATAGGTCTTATTAGGCGTTCCTATATCATTCATCGAACCTACTATGTGTAATTTTGGCAGCATGAGAGAGAGAGAAGGGGGACGAGCATTCTCACTCCATGTATTGCTACAGCAGGATTCGAATTTTGTACCTGTTTTTTCGTTTTTAGGGCAAAATAAAAAGATTTAATTGTACAAGTTGGGCGCTAACGAAGTCACACGGGTATAGTTATCTACAATAATATTACCAAATTCCGTCAGAAAACCATTAGTAATATTGTATCTTTTCAAAGATCGTGTTACGCCATTGCAGTTATTCAACTAACGCTCTTAGTTGGTCAATGTCCAAAAATTAAGGACGTTGTGAAGTGTTTTCGGCGTTGCTCAGGACAAGAAGGCTTTCGTCCAAGGCTAACGAGAAGAGTAGAGAAGAGTTTAGAATGATTAGGTGTGTAGTGTAGTGTACACGTGTAGTTCCCCGACCGGCCGGACACGCGTCCGTCGCCTGCTAACGCAATTGTCTCCGCGCCGCGGGTTTGTTTCCTCTACAAAGGAGGACCGTCCAATGAATTCAATCCGCGCACGTCCAGTACACGGTAATCCGATTTAATTGAGTTCTGGGCGATCGCTGGAAAAATATTCCGTCAGCAAGCAGCCGATTATTTTTAATTACCACAGGCACACAAAATGGAGATAACTCGGTGGAAGCGGCCGGCGAAGCGCGCGGGCCACAATTCCTTGTTAATTTAGATTACTCCCGGCAGCCAATCAACGACTGGAACACACTTTTTTCCCTCCCTGTCGGATATTTCTAGAGCGTATATATAAATTTACTGGAGGGATTTGTCACTGTGCACTCAGGTGCGTATATTCCTACCGTGGAAACAGGCGGGAGAAACAAAGGAAAATTGTTCTGTATTGACCAAATACAGACACACACAAAAATAGTAGGCGTTTGCAGAAATTTACAGAGCTTTTACTGGGACGCTTTTTATAAAACAAATATACAATTCAAAAACAAAATCGTGCCTTACTGAATTTATGGCTTTACCGTGTTTTAAAGAAGCGGTTGAACTAGGCCTTAAAACCATTCAATGTCAAAATTCTTACAGCCTTTCCTGTATAAAAAGTTGCGTGTGCATCAATTAAAGATTCTTATTTTTCAATAATCATTTAGACAGCAAACTTGACACAATTCGATTTAGAAGTTGAGATGTCACATTCCGTTACTGCTATCGATTTCTGTTTAAATGAACTTGAACTTAAATGCCATCGAAACCGTCACCAAAGAGCTTCGAGAACAAAAAATTCAAATATTCGTTCCATAACGGGTCATTTTGTTCATTTGATTATAAATCCAGTGCCCCAATTTGTTTTTCTCGGCTGCTCTAAAATATTCGTGTTTAATTTGGGGGTAATCGTTTCAGTGTCCCCAATATTTTTGACAGAACATAGTTATAAAACTCCTATATATTCTAGTATTATTCATAGACAAATCGAGATGCTGGGATTCAAGGCTGTGAAATGAATCATATATATATCTGTACTATATAGTAATATTTTCAACATTCGTTGAATGGAACGGTGAATATAATTAGTTTCAGTCATATAAAACTTTTACATCACAGTAACTGAAGTTTAAATGAACTTCGCGGGGTGAAATTACAAGTATTATAGAGTTTCCGAAGGAGTAAAAACTTACACGTACTTTCAGGTATTCCGCAATTTATGCATTTACAAATATAATAAACTACTTCTGTAGCCTATTACTTCTTAATTAATAACGCATTGTAACACAAAACAATAATTTATCAAGGAACCTTTACAGTAGTAATTTGTTGGAGAGTATTCAAATAATTTTAAGCTCTAATATTGGCAATCAGGGAAGCTGGACTCTGGGAGGTTTTCACGAAAAAAAACTCAGTCTAACACATATCACAAAATACCGGAAGATAATATTTTCAGATACAAAAATGGAAACTTCGTAGTTTCATGGCTCACCTGTTTTTATTGATGGAGTCATTTCTAACAGGAAGTAAAGAGTAATAATTAAAGAGGGCACAAACTGTGTGCGTGTGGGCGGTGTAGGTAATGGGGAGATAAGTGTACGTACGTCCCACATATCTGTCGGCTATCAATTATTGAAGAATAAAAAGTCTACATTTTTTCGCATGATACTACCACTATGATGAATAAGTAACCAGTAGAAGTTCAGCATACAAGCTATACAATCTTAACGGGAGGCTATTCTCAAACGTCTGATTCTTAACTATGAAAAAAAAGTCACATTGAATACTGTAAATACAGGTATTAACAGAAAATAAAGGAGAGTGTGTTCTGTTTCCTTCAAATTTTGGAACAGAATGAACAAAGTTGGTACAAAATGCTACTAAACCACATTTACTTTTGATTTCAGAATCTTATTAACACTTGCAACTAAAAATCCCAGCCTTGTTATACCTGTTATGGTACGATGGTTTATGATAAATCGCGGCCTCGTTAGTAGTCCGCCTACACACAGAAGAAGAAGAGGAAGAAGAGATCGTTGTCTAAGAGAAATCATTGCGGTAACTTTGGGTCCAGTCTACGCGTGGAACGCGTTATCAAATTATCTCGGCAGTTTACGAGCTCGAGATAAATTCGCCAACGTCCCGGCCCGGGGAATAGTTTTTCATTCCTCGCGGGACATAAGTAGTTCTTGCAGCGTTTTCAATCTCCGGTCCGCAGGGGCGATATGAGAAAATCCTAACGGCGAAGAAACAGCACAATAACGGTCCGCACTTCATCAAAAACTGCAGGGGAAGCGGCGCGGCGGCGCTGCGAAATACAAGCCTCCAGACGGAGCTAAACAATGACCTAATAAATTTTTTCTCTCTTAAAAACCCCTAGTTGCGAGCGTGGGAGGAGCAAGGTGGGCGAACTTGTTTCCCATTCATAAGGACGGCCTCCTCCTTTGTCCGCCCCCACACCCGTCGCGACTTTACTCCTGCTGATCTGCGCTCTTTTATTTGCACCGTGGTATATTTATCTGCGAACCGCTATTTTTAAATCCCTGTCCGAGCACCTGCACAGCAGATAAAGGATGTTGCCTGCGCTATTCTCGGAGATATGCAAAAAAAAATTTAAGTTCCCTGTTCGACTTGTTATTAATATATTGAGCGTTTCGTTCGGACATAGAGCATTTTCTCTATTCCAGCGCGTTACTCAGAGCGTTTCTAATTTTGGAAATAATGTTTTATTTCCCCCGCAGATACCATCTCACTTTTTTTGGTTAATTCTGATGGAGACGAACAACACACAACGCATCCGCTGAATTGTTTGCTCGCTTTTTATGCGTCGCAGATGATTAGATCATGTCTGCTGGTGATGGATGAAATTACGTCAGAAGTGGCTTAGAGAAACCCACACTGCAAAGGAGTCCACGCTTATAAAATTAATTGTCTGAAACACTCAATGGATGTTGTTGGGAACTTTTAAACGCATCTGTTGGAAAATGGAATAATTTATCTGCATGAATGTTCTAGATAATTAATAAAAAATTTACGTATGATTCTATTAGTCTTCAGACAAATTCTTATATCTGAAACAATGACACTTTTATAAAATAAAATAAAAATGAATGCTTCGATGCTACTTTGAGCCGTTCACTATTAGGGAAATATCCAAAACCACAGTTAAATACAGAATATGTAAGGTTTTAAGTGTTAAGTTTTATACTAACGGAATGGATGATTTTAATAAATAATTCTGAAATTATTCCTTTAAAATAATGACGTTTCCTGTCTTATATTGTGGTATCATCAAATCAGAATTGATAAAATTTAAAGCAGTTTTTGGTAATTGTATTTGGTCATTCTATGCCAATTTTTACAATGAAGCCTTAGATGCACTATGCAAAATTTCAGTTATAAATATGCATTTCTAGCTGAGATACGGGCTTTTTCGTCGAAGCCTGCAGTTCGTCGAAGTCGACGTCTTTTCAATATTGTGACAGTTATTAGATCCTGAAAATTCGTTTCTAAGAAAAACCGCATGCATAGATTACGATAATAATAATGAAAACTACATCCCTGGCCTGTATGGACCCCCAAAATTGCTAAAATGGTAGAGATTCTAAATCGCCAGTTTTTGAGGGCTTAATATATAAAATTATTACCTTTATATACTAACATGAAATTACGCTCGAGACTTCTGTTGACGGCTTCGTTTGGGACTCGCCGACAGATGAAGCCGGGAATTATTGAGGAGTAAGGGTGAAAGCGTGGGTTCGCGAGAAGTCGCGACCGAAGGTTGAAGTTTTGGGTATCGAACACGCTATCGGAATAGGAGTAGTGAGATGCAACACAGATTTTTACGACTTACAATTTGATAGCCCACGTTTTAAAGTATCCGCTTGCTACATCTTGTGATTATTTGTACAAGACAGTCGACGGCGAGGAAAGGCAGAGTGCAGAGTGTACATTGTATTAATGACAACGCGCTGTGGATTGTTTTTCACTCAAATGTTGAAATAAATTTGTTACTCAAATGAATTTTTAGTAATTTTAATTAAAAAATTATCTGGCGTCCAATCAATCGAAGTAAATCGACGTCGGAGCTTAGCCGAGGATCTTAACATCGGAACCGACACTGTTACAATATAAAAATTTATGTACGATTATCATTTTTTTCCATGAGGAAAGATGATAATAAATAAAACTCCATCTTTACTCCTTCGGGTAGTGTCCCGAGATGCAAGCGATTTTCTTAGCGTTGCAGCTCCGTAATATAAATTTTTCTTGTGCGTACTCACCGAGTGTTTTGAGGTGTCGAGTTGTCGCTTTTCTCGGCCATGATAGAGTCGAGGCCTGATTACGGTGTGCTGGCTGAACTCCGACGCTGGTATTCCTGCAAAACACAAAAGAACGAATTAGTTACTTCAGTAATTTGTCAAAGTTTGACTGATACAGGTTCACGAGAGTTTAGACAAGATAATAAAATACTAGGTGAATTAGAACGCCTATTGTCAAGTTTAGGTCGAAAGCTTGGTGAAAATAAATAAGCTAAAAAAAAGTGTTCGACAGAACCGGGAATAGATCGACGGACTACTGGAGTACTGCGATATAATGTGACTAGTAATTGCAGATTCGTCTGAGGTACATACAGCACCAACGTACTTATCAGTTGTCCACGGGCCAATACCCGATTCTGTCGTGCTCAATTTGATAGTAAAACTTTAAAACATAATTGTAAGTCGCTGATCAAATTTTGTCATCAACGGATTAGAAATTAAAAAATTCCGTGAAGAAATTATCTCATGGGAGAGGTCCGACCCTGTTTAGCGATCAGCCCTTTAACCTTAAAACTTGCTGTTCACGTATTGATTGACTACATTACATTTTAAATAAGAAAGTTGACAATTTTCTATAAATTATGGAAAAGTTTACTGATGATTGTGAAAAATTGTATAATTAAATTTGTTTTTATATTGTAAAAATTTCATAAATTTTGTAAAATTTAAAATAATTTGTGTTTTTAATTTTGTAGATGACTATGGGATATGTCGAAGGCTTCTGTAAAATTGAATAATAAAAAATTTGAAATAAAAATTAATATATAATTTTGGTTCATTAAATGGTGTGACTTATAAAACCTAGAGATTTCAGCATTATCATATAATTAAAAAACAATTTTTAAAATTCCTTAAAGAAATAAACGGTTACTGAGCATTAATTACATCTTCTTTTCAGTGAAGTTACTTGAGTAAAGAAACACACATACATTCTTATAGCTGCCAAAGGAAATCAGCAACTGGAACTTATTCTTGTCAGTATTAAGCAGTAAGAGTAATGGCATTTAAAGGAAAACAACCAGGAAAAGCGGTGGAGAATGGTCGGGGCAAGGCCAGCGGGCAGGGGTGCCACCCTACTTTAGCCTCCTGCTCCAATAAACCTTTCCTTTCTCCAAGAACTGTTTGAAAAATCGTACAAAAATTCGTAGATTTTCTACATCAATGAAACTTATATTTTATATTTATGACTTTCAACCGCTACAAGAGAAACTTTGTCCCACTATTCTGCGAAGCGCTGTCCAAGACTTAGAATGGTGTCCACTAATTAATTTATTTAAATCAACATAAGACACGCAGATAATTCAAACTTTGCGGGTAGGTTTTCAAGGGTTTGGACTGTCGTTAGTTAAATTTTCAGACCATTTAAAGCAACGGATTGAAACCTATGAGTTGTCAAAGCGAGCTATCTGAAAGAAATACAAAAAAAATCCCTGACTTATTTTAGTTTTTTCGCCAAAAGGGAAGATAAAATTCTTTTAAAAATATTTATTTATATATCATATAATGACATTAAATTATGCGTAAAATGAGACCTTTCACAATAAAGTAGGTGAGTCCGAATGAGCACAGTGAGGCTTCAAACTCTGGGCTCTACTATTTTGACGACCAATAGAGTTTTATACTATTCCGTACATAAGATTACTTCTTTCCTCCTTTATTCACCATCTCATAGACTGTACCAAGAATCAATTTTTTTGATAACTGTTGGTACTACTAGCCAATGTTCCCTTTACAGCTCTCATCAGCCTGCTCAGCAGATACTTCAAAGCGCCGTCGACGGTTTACTCTAATCTGCGACGCAAAATACGCGGCTGCATCTGTTGGGTAGGAATTAAGCTTCTTTCCGGGGTGAGAGCAATGCGGTACTGAAATATTAAAAGTGGGCTAAGAAGATTAGGCAGACTGCCCTCGCACTGCGCTATTTGTCAGGTCGCAGTTGATTTACGCTGGTGCGGCCAACAGTGGCCATCTTTATTGCACACAGAACTGCTTTTCCTCTTCTTTTTACGGGAGCCTGAGTGAAAGTTCTTCGGCACGGTGTTTAACGGGGACAACGACTGTTGCCGTGCTTGTGTTCACACCTACGGCGTTATGTAAAACCTGCAGGGGATACTTGTCGGAAAATAGACTTCAGTAAACTATTACGATCAATGCTTAAGAGTATTAAAAGTATATCAGTGTAAAACTCTGTTCGTGTTCACGGAATGGAGGGTTAGATATTATAGATATTTAGTGAAAGATCTGTTGGAGCTATTAAAGATTATTCTTATTATAGTGGTAACTATTAAATATAGTCATATCACCACAAATCGATATTTAAAAAACGTAATATTTTAAGAAAATACAATAAATTTAAAGAGTATTTTAATTTCATTGTCTGTCTTTTATACCTTTATCATTAGTTTACTAGCTGAAGTAATCAGCATTGCTCTGGTTAACGTAAATAATACAGTAGGAATGTAATTAATGATATGTTTACTATAGTACTGAGAGTACATTACATTCATAGTTTTGAGGGTACGCCATATTCATAGTTCTACTCCAGAGGAATCAATTTTACATAGAGGTGCATGTAAACACACGTTTTATATGTTTTCCAACAACATAAATCCATTTCTGTTTATTTAATACTTGAACCTGCGTTGTCAGTTGTTGTTGTGGTATTCAGTCCAAAGACTGGTCTGATACAACCCTCCATGCTAACATCTCTTGCGCAAGCATTTTCATTTCCTTATAACTAGCAGATCTCCGTTCATGCCATTTATTACGTATTCCAAGCCGTCTTCTGACTCCCCTAATACTACAATATCATCGGCAAAGCGTAAGGTTTTATTTCTTCTCCTTGCAGTATGATTCATTTTCCATATTCCGTTTTTACTTTCTTCATCGCCTGTTCTATATATAAGTTAAACAGCATGGGTGACAGACTGCATCCTTGTATTAATCCTTTCTTGATTACGGCTTTCTTTTCTTCTATTCTAATTAATGCTGCATGTCTGTAGAGGTTATGTATTAGCCTCCTTTCTCGATATTTTATTCTAGTGCTCTTCAAAATCCTTAATAATATGTTCCAGTTCACATTATCAAACTCGTTTTCTAAATCTACAAATGCCATGAACGTAGGCTGAATTTTTCGTATCCTGTCTTCTAAAATTAATCTAAAAGTCAATATAGCTTCTCTTGTCCCTATTTTCTTCCTAAAACCAAACTAACATTCTCCTAATTCGCATTGTCAGTATCAAATGCATAATAATTTATATGCTTTTATAAATGAGCAATTACTAAATATTAAACTGTACTTTATGCCAAAAATGAATCTAATTTACGTATACAGTATCGACCATTCAAATAAGTTTTTTATTTCTCAAGGAGATATATCTCTGCCAACGCTAGGTTAATTACAACGTGAAATGTTTATAATTAAAAACATATATAGTATTATATATTCAGAATAGAAACAACCCGCATCAACTTTAGAAGACCTCGATGCAAGTATGGGATCGGAAACGTTTTACATAAAAGATTTTTCACTTTTTAATCATACATAACTGCGGTATATTAAAAAAATTAAAGAACATGGATAGCTTCGGACCCAGAGAAACACGTGTTTCAAATTTGGTCAAATACGGACAAATGTTTTTAGATACGATTAGATAGATATATATTATACATTTAGAGCTGACCTGTTAAAAGAACGGAGTGTTGTAAGATCATTGAATGCCGTTATTTTCAACACTATATTATTAAACGAAACGTTGTGTTGACTTTTATAAAATTAAACCGTACTTCTTAGCAGTTTTATTTATTTATTGCACTAATAATTTTTCTATGCGTATCCGCTTGAAACAGAATCTTTTTAATTGACGTTTTTGAAGTTTGTGAATCCATCCTTATCCTGTCGTTGGTGTTTATTCCAGTTGCGTATAATTCTTAGCAACATTGACCTAGGTCATTCGAAGAGGCAATTGTATTTAAGTATACCGCTGAAAAGAAGAAAATAAGTGTAATTGGATCTCCAAAGCGACGGAATGAATTTCAGGACTGGAATAAGGCCAAGAACCTAATGACTATATTTCCAGCCCCACAAAGCATGCCTCCCTCAACACGTGTTTAAAGAAATGAGGACGAGTAAATGTGTAGATACTAATCACGAGTCGACCTCCGATTAATAAGCATAATTTTATTATTTTCACTCTATTAAACTTAAACAGAACCTTTAACTATTTTTCGTATAGTCAAGACAAGTCTGCGTGAGGCAATTTATAGTTCTAATAAGTATATAAAAAATAGATATAAAATATTAGCAGGTACGGGATACATTGATGGCTCATAGTTATTAGATTCTAACAGATTCCCTTGCATTGACATTCTTCAGTATATGAAAACTGGATTTAAGAAGTAATATTGTTCGATTCCTGAATTTTAAATGCTTATGTGTGGTATTTTTCATACACTTACGTGTAATTATTCACAGCGGAAATATTTTGGCTTAAATACTTAGTTGATTTTAATTAACTCGACACCTTTTTAGTTTCACAAGCTGTGCCATTAATACAGTAGATTTTCCTTCTAGAGATAATTATAGTGGATTTTAATTCGTTTATCAGTTAACTTCAGTCGAATGAGCTATGAAACAAAAAGTATGTGAAAAGGGGAAGCCCCAAAATTCTACATATTGCACTTCGCTCTTTTGATAATGAGAAAAGGTACTTTAAAGAAGCAACCGCCATATATATGGTAGTTGAAACAGTTTGTGTCTTCAGAAGCCATATGCAATGCTAAAATTGCGTTTCATAAGCGTGGTAGCCATTACTTAAACATTCTAATTATAAAACACTGTGCAACATTTCTAAAAAAAAGGCTCTCCAATGAAAGAAAAAATATACCGAAGAGGGATTCATTGAAGACTCGTGTTGCTTTTCAAATGCGCCAGTGACGTCTGCGACGTAGAGAGAAGATTTTTCGCTGAATAATTCGTTCCTCATTGACAGGCATGAGAACTCCTCCGTACGAGAAAAAAAACAGGATGCTTTATATTACATTCTGTAAGTGCCGCGAATAAGAAAAATTACCGTGTGTTTAAGTATGCAGCAAGAGAAAAAAAACATTCGTGGATTTTCATCAATAAATCCTATAAAAAATACATACAATAGATTCAACATTAATTGACAGCGCAATCAATAATTAAATGCAAACACCTAAAATATTTGTGTAACAGGAATAAAGGTTTCATGACACTGACTGAAATTTTTACAGATAAATTTATATGAATATCCTTTAATATGCTTTAATGAGAATAACAGTATAAATAAATGATATGGACAGCGTGTAGTATATGTGTTAATAATTTAAAATAAAATGTAGTAAGGCCCTGCAGTACACAATCATAACAATAATTTTAAAATTATAAACGTATATGTAAAATTCAAATAAATGAACACGTTCTAATGGTAATACGGTGGGTTTTGATTGATCAGTAACTAAATTTTATTTCCTTGCCTACATATCACACGAAAGGTCTTGTAATCTTATCCTATATATAAAAATTATACGTTAACTGTCTCCACAACCAAGAAATTATTATTTCAATAAAAAATTAACATAAGCAATTTAAAAAGATGTAAAGTATTTAAAATATCAATTGTTTTTCATTTTTTTCTTAAATAATTTCGTTTTTCTTATACTATCCGTCTTTCGTTCTTATTAGATAGCAGTGTTTTGTCTGCGATAAACCAAAAATCTGTGGACCAAACCATCTCAAACACAAATATATATATATATATATATATATATATATATATATTTGTTTTTTTGGTTTACTGAAGCCAAAACAAAGGGATGTGACTTTTTTAATACTGATAAACAAAATTCACCACTTAATGATTAGTTGAGTTTTAGAAGAAAGACAAGAATGGAAAATTGTCAACCGGACCAGGGAATCGACCCCAGGACCTCGCTAAATCCAGCAGCGTTCTCTACATACTGAGCTAATCCGAGTCGAAGTCCAAGGACCGATTCAACAGCTCTTCATTCCCGTAAACGCAAACTAGGCTCACCTACTAATTAACTAATCACAATCTTCACACCCTAATTATAGGAAATACCTGAAAAACGGATATTGCGTGAATTGATCACAGGTGCATTGAATTCTAGTCTAATTAAGTGGAAATTCTTCAATTGAAGCCCAGTAAAGCATATAGTTAATATAAGATGAAAGACAAGAATGGAAAAATGTCAACCGGACCAGGGAATCGAACCCAGGACCTCGCTAAATCCAGTATTTCGACTCTGAACGGCTCAACGAAGAGAATCGATCTGCCCATCATCCGAAATATTCATTGTGGTCATAAACATCGTTCAGCAACAATAATAACTAACAAATCTATGCCAGTAGATGAGGTAAATGGGATAGAATGCAATATGTGGACAGCAAAGTGACCCAACGAAGAGGCAAGTATAAATTAGAATAGAACACCTAAAATTAGTAAGATTAGGCTATATGTAAAATGTGTAGCTAAATACAAATGGTGCATTTGTCAGTGAGACTGAGTTTGTAAAGGTGGTCAAATAATTTTGAAATGAGTATCAGATTAAATAAAACAACTGGTTAGGTAGAGAATAATTGATTTCATCGTCATTAATGAAATAAAGTAAGCACAGTATGAAAAATAATTAAAATTTTTGGACACCTTTATACGTACTTATTTTCGACGAGTTCACTTTGAGAGCAGTAAGAATTCCCGTTACGTGGTCCCGCAGTTTACTCAGCTGTTGGCAAGTTTCTACAGTGGTAATAGCATCTGCCAAGCATGGTTAGCCACGATGGTCGGTGTCGAAAAGCTAACTTTCCGCAGGGAATGCTCGTGACGCCGAGTATTGAACCACATTACGCATACGACATGTCACAAGCCGACCACACGGACATGTCAGCCACAAATTAACTGAGCAACAAGATCGGGGTTGGGGGCGTGGCCAGGCTGACCAATCCCCGTGTAGATACGAGCAGATGCCCACTGATATCTCAAAGCGAACGGATCGCAGGATTGAGGTGGGTCTAGCCTGAGACATGGTTACTGGAAACACCGATGCCATAGTTCATCTGACGTTTAAATATTGGAACATTATAAGAGGTGAACTCATTCGATCATTCGAAAAAAATGAGTGTAGAGATCTGCAAAAATGCAGCGTTTTTCTTGGCTACTGTGTAACCGAAAGAAAATGTACCCTGCACTAGTATTTCTGTTATTTGAAAAAATTATGGATTATAAGCTAGTTATAAACCGAAGAAGACTGGGGCTGATACTTGCGAACAGCACAGAACAATTAATTTGGTATCTCGTGCGTGCAAAATATTAACGAAAATAGTATATAGGAGGATGAAACGTCAAATACAATGCGAGTTAAGAAAAGATCAATTTTGTTTTAGAAGAATGTAGGGGCAAGAGAAGCAATATTCACTTTGCGGCTAATTTTAGACGAAATAATAAGAAAAAACCGGCCTATGTTGACATTTGTAGATATAGAAAAAGCGTTTGATAACGTAACTGTAACAGACTATAAGGGCACTGGAATAAAACATCGAGAAAGGAGGCTAATACAGAACATCTATGGAAGGCAGTCAGTTGTAATTAGAATAGAAGAAAGCAGAAATCAAGAAAAGTGTAAGACAAGGATGCAGTTTGTCGCCCATGCTGTTTAACTTATATAAAGAACAGGCGATGAAGCAATTTAAAACGGAATATGGAAAATGAATCATACTGCAAGGAGAATAAATTAAAATCCTACGCTTTGCCGATTATATTGTAGTATAAGGCGAGTCAGAAGAACACTTGGTAACGACAATAAATGGCATGATCGTAGCCTTGGAGAAAGAGTTCAATAAGTGGATTAATAGAGGCAAAACCAAGGTAATGGAGTGTAGTATGGGAAACAGTGAAATAACTACTGGTGTTACATTGTGAATGTATATTTTGACTGAGGTTAAGGAATTCTGCTACTTGGGTAGCCTAATAACTAGGGATGGTAGAAGTATAGTAGACATAAAGAGAGGGATAGCACAGGCAAGGAAGGCTTTCGCGAAAAAGAGGAATTTACTTACGGGTAATATAAGTGTAAATATTAGGAAATCGTTGCTAAAATGTTCGTATGGGGTGTGGCGTTATATGGATGCGAAACATCGACGATAGGAGCTGCAGAAAAGAATAGAAGCCTTTGAAATGTGTTGCTATAGGTGAATGCTGAAAATCAGATGGATGGATAGAATCACAAATGAGAAGGTTATTAACAGAATAGGGGAAGAGCGAACAATATGGAGTGCTTTGACCAGGAGAAGAGATAGATTAATAGGCCACGTTTTAAGACATGAAGGTCTTGTGAAATTAGCATTAGAGGGAAGCGTATGGGTTAAAAACAGAAGAGGGAGGAAGGAATGGAATACGCTAAGCAGATTTGGGAGGATGTTGTAGTTATGCGGAAATTAAAAGTCTTGCGTAAGATAGGTTAGCATGGATGGTTGCACAGACCAGGCAGGACTGAATACCACAACAACAAAGCTAGTTGAATACAAGATGAATTAGGTACGTCTTCATCGCCAAATGTATAACTGCCAACTGACCCTGAAAGTGACTGAGTTTTCGTCAAGAACGATACATATAAACTGAAACTTCCACTTCAAGATATCGAATTAATATCTCTTATAAATCAGGAATTTTTTACATACAATTATTTGGAAATTTACAATTACAGTGACAAGGTGCGTAGATCAATACTTCTTTTGCGAAATATTTTACATTTAAATATCGTTACAAACATAAGCATTCGCCTCACCCCCCCTCTCCAGCCCGGTTGCTGTTGACTCATCTCTTCAGACTTCCGAGGTTCTGCTTAATTAAAGTTAAGTCAAAACGGAGGACTTCGCCTTTATTAGGAATAAATGATTGTCTGGGCAAAGAGACGCAGGCACCTTACGACACCAGAATAATTAAAATCCTCCGGATAATAATGCTGACTCCTCCACCAGAACATTTTCTGCGATGAAATCAATGAACTGAAATGAGTAGAATAGAAATACTATTTCATAAAATAATTACAGTAAAACGTGGCTTCTTTTAAGTTTTTGTGATTTTTTTCACCCTGAATGATATGAAAGCTATAATTGGGGTTTCTGGTATCCACAGACTTTAAAGGAAAACTAACAAAAAATAAACCGACATTTCCATTTCTGCAACTTTGATCCTGAATTGAAGCTGTAGGATGAAACAGGAATTTCATTTAAATTAATTATATATTTTTCTCTTTGAGTTCAAACTCAAAACTGAAATAATCAATTGTTTGAGAATAAATGGAAATATGATTCTAAGCAATTCAGGAATCCATTTTATAAACGGCTATATGATTTCCAGAAACTCGCAATCCTTAAACACTTTCAAAAGTATCTCACTGTATAGCCAGTAGAAAGGCATTAAGGATAGAAATAACTAGAGGGCTCCATTTTTCGTTTGCGTAGACACATTATAAAGGAATACCTTTATAATAAAAGAAAAAAAATTATGAAACAAAAACTCTGAAATAATTCTCCAACAGTGAATAAACTCGTTTTTCTCAGTTCTGTGGAATATCAATTTCCACGTAATAAATCAGTGGGCGTAACTAAATGTGATTGTAAGATCTCAAGCGGACGTTCGCCGACAGTCAAGTAAATTTCTCAGTACGCCGGATCGTTGTTGTTATCATTTCAATTTATGCAATGAGGATAAAATTTGAATGATGGCGTATGACCAGTGAAGAACTTTTTAGATCCTCTTTGTTCCGATCTGAAGATTCACAGGACAACAATTTGGGGCACGAAACCTGTCTGGCTAGTAAAGATCGAATGTGCCAAGGTCTATGTGGGTAAAACATGTATTTGATGGTACACAGCCGTGGAATTACTCTGTGTGATCCTCATTGTCAAGAATATTACATATTTGTATTTGATATAAACGAAGGGAAATGGCCTTTGATTCTCCTAGTTTTAAAAAGGGGAAGATAATAGCTGTGAACCGTCAGTTGAAGATGATCCCAGATAAGTGGAGGGGGAATAAAAAGTATAAAAGTTACAAAGTCTGTATTTCAATGTTATACGGAGAGTCTATTGAATGAGATGCAGAGAAATTGTTGGACAGAGTTGGAATTGCAAGTTGAAATATTTGTGTGTTGTACAACGGACGATGAAAAAAGCAACACAATTGCTGCTGCTTCTAAACCACCCAGTGTGAGTCTTGAAGCGGTGACAGCAATAATCTTTATCGTTATAACTACTACACACCGACCCCACCTACATACAACTAACTTCAACGCCAGGAAAATGCCGCAGTTTATTTAAGAGTATCTGGGTGCCCGGCGTATATATTAGACCTCTACTTCATAGGAGCTGAAATTCATCATAAACACCGCGATGACTATGCATCTTTATTGACCCAAGAAATCTACTGGCACCTTAAAATAGCATATACATACAGAAAAAATATTAATGAACAAACATTATGTTTGTAAGTACAATATACTTGGACTATCTCGTCGTCGTCGTCGCCAACGCACGCACGCAGCGGATAACTGGCGTGCGGCGGTGGTCAATGCCATTCGCGAAAAACAATTAAATAAAGTGTTAATTATTTTATATATAAATATATATAATATCGGTTGAAAGGCAACCTGAGATCATAATCTATCAAAGTTCTATGTGTTTATAGTAGAACCCTTTCAGGGGAAGGAAGGTATCTAAATCTTAAAAAGATCGCCAAAAATTTATCTGGGATGAGCACCGCCTAACACCAAAATTTCATGGCAGTCGGATGAATGTATAAGAACTCATAAGGGAGAAACATAAGTCGCAGTGCAGTCGTTTCAGCCATGACATGTATATAATACCATGGTTCACAACATACATTGCTTTTTATTCATATAGTTTAACTGGCTATGGGCTCTGGATTGACTGCTTCGATATTTGTAAACACTTAAAAAAGTGTAGTGTGAATGAATAACTATTGTTTCACATTAACATTCATCCAACGAAACATTACTTTATTACGTATTTGTTTTTGACTATGTATTTAAACTAATTACTACATTCTTGGCGGAAACCTGAAATTGAGCTTTATTCGACAAATATGTATTTACCGAAATGCTAAACAGTTAAAGTATTACGTATGCAGCGGACCAAAGACCGATTTAAATTAAATAATACCTATTTGATAAAATATTAAAGAAATAAATTAATAAAATAGTCCTCAAAAGAAACAAATATTTTATTTGTTATTAGTCATTATATTAAAACACAGAAGCTTTTAGCCATCTAAGTTTACGTCCAAAATCATACTGCTTACGCCATCTTGTCGTGATGAAGAAAAAACAACTATGTGAATTAATGTTGGCTCTTCACACTGTTTACAGATTTCAATGTTAAATTACAAATGCAACAAGACTGTCTTCGTCAAAGTTTTTGTTATTCGACCTATATAAACCAATAAAACTGTCCTCACATTAAGTTTATTGGGAAGTAGAATTAAAAAAGTGGCATTGTGTCAGACGATAAATGTCATTCCTGAGTAGGATAAATTGTAGTAATATATCTATTTTTCTTGTTGTTCTTGAAAGCGATGTTTTGTCGGAAGGTCATGATGAAGGAGCTCTACAGGTGACCTCGTGGCGCCTGCGACGCCCCTTGGACGCCTTCCAGACGCCGCCGCGCCGTGGTATTTGTAGGACGCTGGACGCAGAATGGCCGCAGCGCGTGCTGCATACAAGCAACACTCTTGCAATCTTGTCCATTACGCGGCTACGTGACCACACGCAAGATTCTAATGCAGCGCCACTACAATTGCGACGACTGAGCGGAGGTGGAATTTGTTTGGCAGAAACGCTTCCACATTATGAAGTGCAGACGCGATTCCACGAAAGCTTTGTTTTTACAGTTGCGTCGCCGACAGCTTTCCAACACACATTGTCTGTAATTCACGACTGATATTTCAGGGAGCCCGATCAAAATAGAAAGGAGGAGGTGAAATATCTTCTCTAATTTAGTGCGCAACGGCTCGAATAACCAAGAACTAAACAATATTGAACACATTTGCACACAGTTACGAAATTCGGAATTACATTTCAGTACGTACTCTTAAATTATGTTTCCAGTCCCACTTTATAATCCATGCTGAGATTTTCATTTTGGGGCGTCAGTGGCAAATCAGTATTGCAGCTATTTCAAGGTAAATCAAAATGCTACAGTTTTGACTTAGACTGCATTTGATTCCTGAACGATTTATCCCTCTGAAAAGACCTCTCTTTTAAAGGCGGTTTTCACTTTGACACCAGGTTTGCTACACCAAATTCACCAGAGTATATTTATCTGACTTCCAGACATTTTTGTCGACAGGCGAAATACATAATGCCGTACGTACTTTATTTATCCCAGCAGGATTCCCTGGAAATACGAAAAAAAATAAGAGAATTATTTTTTGTTAACTTTGGGGGGAGGGGATGTTGCCGAGGGATGATATTTATGTAACTTTACGTTATTTTGGTAATATACGCAGAAGGTTTACCTTAGAAATGAATTTTCAGGGCTAATAACTGCCACAATATTGTAAATGACTTATGGGGTTTTATTTAAAATGTACTTAATAAAATTACTTACGCATTAGGATAATATATAAATAAATAAATATATCACTTAAAAAGGTCCTGCGCGCTATTACAAACAAATTAATTACAGGGGAATTTTTAAATATCAGGGTTAATTTATTATTGGGGTAACCACGTGCAGCAGAGATTTCGTTCATTTGAAGAACCTGTTTTATCTTCATTCCTGTTTTGAAGCAGGCTACTAGACGACCGGGACTCCCTTCTTCCTTCGGGCTAAATTGTAGATTTTCCCTCTGCTCACTAAAGAGCAACAATTCACACCTCATTTTCAAATCTTGTTGCACTCTCTTGTTCTCCTCCCTTCCGCGTTCTGATCAACTTTCCTCCTTTCCATCTCACCTTCTCAACGTCTTGAACAACCTCCTCGCTCTCTCAACGTCTTGAACCGTTCTGAATATTTTTCGCCTTCTCGCCTCCCAGCTAAACTCGTATATCTCTTCTCCAAGGGAAAATGCTATCGCACGTGATGCATGTTTCGCCAATTCTCGTGAGTCCTTCGTCCAGCGCGGGAAATTTTCCATGACACAGGGAACAGTGTTCTACAGACATTGGGAACGGTAAATGTTCCTTCAGCAAAACAAGCTTAACACTTCAAATCTACAGACAGCCATGGCCCGCGTCCGGCAGCCTGGCGCCGGGAAATTTCACTTTAACCTGCCTGTCTCCAGTCAGAACATTCTCGACGACTTTTTAGATCCTTCAAAATTTTAAAAGTTTGAACCAAATTAGGTAGAAGCTCAAAAGTGGAATTTGTAAGACAACGAACGACAGCCTTCTACGTAAAAGCGCGTATCACGGTCAGAAATGAATTTTACGGATGTCCATCTTAAGCATCATAATAAAGACTAAAATTTTCATTAAAATTGGAAATGGTCGCGCGGGGATCCCAAGGCGCCACTTGACTCTATTGTAACTTCCAAAAATATTTATTTTTCAAATTAATGTCCAACTTTGATTGAAATACACAAAAGAAAGTAAAGGGAAATATGGTGCCAAAGTTACAAGGAATGAGCCCAGTAAATATTTTATTAGTGCAAGTCTTTTGAATTAGACATATGCACGTTAATAAACTTAATATCAGGATGAGCTTGAAACGCAAGTTTTTTTTTGTCCCTGGATATAATTTGCGTTTATCCGAAACATCTGTTGCTTGAGGATAAATATTATTAGAAGTTTGTGTCACACTGTAACGTTCACACATGTTATATGACTGGCTGAGTAAAAGACAGAAAGACGAACTCAATAAAGGAAAACGGAACAGTAATACCGAATGATTGAAAACGACCTGGGTCCCGCTTATCGATATTGTTGGACCTTCCTTAGTTCACAATCTCCAAGTGGTTTAAGTTCACGAACGATAGTTCACATAACCAGTAAACTATCCGCACAGTTATTTTTTCCGGAACAGTTCCATTGAACTAGTTCGTTTGTGAACTGCACCACATACACCGTTTCCATGGAGTTGTAACAGAAATTCTAATGAAAATACATTCAAATATACAATCCAAATATCGAGAATTTATAGCAACAGCGATCCGAAAATTAATGTTCAAAGTTTCCAGAAGCGTGCAATTAAGTGATATTTTGAAAGTGTGCACGGTTTGAGGATGAATTGTGTAGCTTGAGCGAGCTTGAGCGGGGGCCGCGCTGCACGTGTCTCTCTCATGGCGGATTAACAGGGCCGCAGAGGAAACTCCGATGTCGCTGCTAAACTAATTTCTCAAGCAAAATTGCAATCGTGGGCCCGCAAGAGGGTCCTGGATTATGCGTAAACGTCGCCATTCAGATACCTGAGACACTGTTATTTATTATTCTTACAAACGCAATTTTCCAGGCTCCATTTCCATCTGGGTCGAAGCTGTGCGTATATTGTGCTCGCAGAACTCTGTTAAAAACTTTTTCTTTGTGTATTTTTTCAATTTATCGGTATCAAGATGCTTCTTTCGTGGTTTAAAATCGATTCTTACGTAAATTTATTTTAAAAGAAAGATTTAACTAACTTGATTGTATATTTGTCAGTCTTCCAACAATCGTCGTCTAAATTTAATGAAAGTGTTTCACCCTCTATAGAATACAAAAGAAATTGCATGATGAGGTTTATTTACGTATTGTTATGATAGATGCGAAGAGCACAGAACAATTCGTTTAGAATCCCATGCATGCAAAATATTAACGAAAATAGTATATAGGAGAATGGAACGTCAAATAGAAAGCGAGTTAGGAGAAGATCAGTTCGGTTTTAGAAAGAATGTAGGAACAAGAGAAGCTACATTGACTTTGTGATTAATTTTAGAAGACAGGATACGAAAAAACCGGCCTACGTTCATGGCATTTGTAGATTTAGAAAACGAGTTTGATAATGTGAACTGGAACACACTATTAAGGATTTTGAAGAGCACTGGAATAAAATATCGAGAAACGAGGCGAATAGATAACCTATAGAGAAGACAGGCAGCAGTAATTAGAATAGAAGAGCAAGAAAAGAATGTCGTACTCACGAAAGGAATAAGCCAAGGATGCAGTCCGTCACCAATGCTGTTTAACAGGCGATGAAGAAAGTTAAAACGGAATATGGAAAAAGAATCATACTGCAAGTAGAAGAATTAACCTTATGTTTTGCCGACGATATTGAAGTATTAGGGGAGTCAGAAGAAGACTCGGAAAGCATAATAAATGGCATGAACGTAGTCCTGGAGAAAGAGTTCAATATGAAGATTAATAGAGGCAAAACCCAGGTAATGGAATTTAGTATGGGAAACAGTGGAATAACAAAGGGATATTTTGACGTAAGTTAAGGAATTCTGCTATTTGGGAAGCGTAATACCTAGGTGTGGTAAAAGTATCGTAGACATTAAGAGTAGGATAGCACAGGCCAGGAAGGCTTTCGCGAAAAACAGGAATTTACTTACGGGTAATATAAGTGTGAATATTGGGAAATCGTTGCTAAAAATGTTCGTATAGAGTGTGGCGTTATATTGGCGCGAAACGTGGACGACAGGAGTTGGGGAAAGGAAAAGAATAGCAGCCTTTGAAATGTGGTGCTATAGGCGAATGCTGAAAATCAGATGGGTAAATAGAATCACAAACGAGGAAGTTCTGAACTGAATAGGCGAAAAGTGAACAATATGGATGACTTTGACCAAGAGAAGGGATAGATTAATAGGCCTATGTTTTAAGACACGAGGGTCTTGTAAAATTAGCATTAGAGGGAAGTGTGTGGGGTAAGAACAGAAGAGGCCAAGGACAGACACGCTAAGCAGTTTATGGAGGATGTGTGTGTGCTTGTTATGAGGAAATGAAAAGGCTTAGCATGAAGGGTTGCATCAGTGTTAGGACTGAATACCACAACAACATTGTTATGAAAATTGGCTGTTTGAACAAATTTTAAAAGTAAATGATCAGCACTTTTATTCTAATACAACAGTTTAATCTGCTAAAAATATTTAATGTCGTGTCATGCTCCCTTGTTTAGTCTTGTCGTAACATTTCAATGTTACACTGAATAAAATCAAATTTATTATCAGTAACACTTGCTGACAGATGGCTTTGCGCTTCGGCGAAGGATGGTCATGTATTGTTCATTATTACTTATCAAACTGTATTTAAATAAATTGTTTCAGACGAGTATGACAAAGTCGAAAGCTCCTGTTGTGACGCTTTGCTTATGTGCAGTAAAAACGAGAAGATTGTAAAACAGCCTGTTGATTGTTTATGATATAATTAATAAAATTTATTTAATTCTTTTTAAAATTCAATTAAAACCTAATGACATGTATAATGGTGAATAACTTCTGGACTTGTACAGCGGCTGTCGTATTAAAATGTTAATGCCCTCGTTTTTCCATGTTTCTTTATTTTTCAGATACGTATTACTGGCTTTCCGGTTTAGGATTGAAGTTATTCTCTTACTTTTAAGTGTTGTCAATCAAATCTCCATTTTTAGGGACGCAGAAAAAAATATATCTGAGGCAGGGTCACATATTTCTTCTGATAAGGTTCATTCTTTTTGGTTTCAATCATATCTCTATTTATTTTATAATTATACGTATTTGACATCCACGTACAGCAGATGAATATGGTGTCACGGGCAGATTGCAAATTTCATCTATATAATCGAAACCGTTCGCATGGCGCAAAGCTCTGTTCCGCGCATGTTTACTTGAAATGTTCCTGAAGCCTCGACTATAACCGAGTTGGAATGTTATGTAAATTGACAAGCTGTCAACTTGTCGGATTGTAAAATGGAAAACATTCAATATTACCACCCTTTTATAAATTCATTTGTCCTTTCACTCGGACTGTCGTTGCCAATGGCTACGTTTGCTCTCATTTTGTCGACTTTTCGCAATTGAAAGCTTTCGACATACTACTAATTTTTGCATTCTCTTTGCTTGACACAAACTGTGCAGTCCTTATATCCCGGAATAATTTTACAATCCTCAATATTCAAGAGCAATAAATAATTTTACTGGAAGCTCAGTCATAAATGCTACGAAATTGATTTAACATATTTGGATGGAAAATCTCGACCTGATTGAGAATCGAGCTAGGACCTACGCTTAATACGCTGTGCTCTTTATTTGGCTTTAATGCTGAGATTTACTGTGTTGTTGAAGTTAATTTTCTACCGATGATCAATTTACACATTTAGAATATAACGAATGTGTTTTAGTAAGTTGTAGATGGGCCTTTGTTCGGGTCTATACAAGGGGTGGAAAAGTCTCGCACCTGACGGGGAAAAGTCGACCAGGTGGAGCACCGCTTACTGGTAAGTTAAAATATGTGTTATATGTAAATTATTGGACAGCTCTCCTCGCGGAACGATTGCAAATGAACGTGGTCATGTGACGAGATCCTGGAGTCAGATGTCAGTCGACTTTAAGTAATAATATTATGTATATGTCCGTAAGGACGAAAGCTCCCCCAAGATTTTAAATAATTGATGACCATTGTAAATTACATTGCGATTGTTCGAGGCCAAATTAAAAGTGTTGTGAAGAGTAATTTTAAAGACATTGTTCCCACATTTTTTACACTTATTACTTAATATGTATTAATAGTAGAATGTAGATAAGTAATATTTAAATAAAAAAGGTTTTAAATCATTAAAGTATTTTTGAGGTTTTGACGCACACTAATGACAGAGATATAAAACACTTTACAGACGTTGGCCAATCACGGCATAAGATCCTCTTTATACATCGAATTTTTAAAACTATGATTGACTAAATCAGTTGCAAATGACTATACTGGTTAATTACACTCCCCGTGGAGCTTAACGTCTGCGCTAGTCATATTAATTTAGGGTTGTTGTTGTTGTGGTATTCAGTCCTAAGGCTGGCCTATGTAACCCTCCATGCTAACCTATCATGCGCAAGCCATTTAATTTCCGCATAACGAGCACATCAGCCCTAATCTACTTAACGTATTCCATCCTCCGCCTCACTCTTCTGTTCTTACCCTACACACTTCCCTCTAATGCTAATTTTACATGATCCTCATGTCTTAAAACGTGGTCTATTAATCTATCCCTCGTCTTAGTCAACGTCCTCCATATTGTTCGCTTATCCCTTATTATGTGTAGAACTTCGTCGTTAGTGATTCTATCCACCCATCTGATTTTCAGCATTCGCCTATAGCACCGCATTTAAAAAAATTTAGGGTACAGTTCTCAAATGAGCACAACATGAAGCTCATTCTGGATTCAGACATGCTGCATCTCTCCACTCAGGTGCGTACGCATTTTATTTCATTTTCTCCCTTGAAACTCTTAACCTCAAGACGACGCCAAACTGAGGTCCGATAAATTTAATAACCGGGACAAACATGATAATAAAGTTCTCTACAGCACGGCAAGAATTCGGTACCGGAGAAACTGATATATATATATATACTTAAGTGAAATACTAGATTGACTGCCAATGAAATTAAAATTGATTTTATTTACATTTAATGATTATTATCCACTTACAAAGTAATTAGTTATCCCTATTACATGTTTTAAATAAACTGTGTAATATTACCAGCAGAGAAATGCAACAAAGTGTTTTGAAGCTGGTTTATTTCGCTCTAGACACCCTAGTTCTAGTCACGGATCTCATAATTCAATTAATGTACGCTAACGGAACGCATCCTTAGCATGCTAATCATATCGAACGGATGCTTTGCATGGGGCACGGGCTGGTGGGGTTCCCTCAGCTTCCGTAAGGAGAACGTCCGTTAGAGAGGGAATAAAACTCAATTACAGTCCCGTGAGACGAAAGTAATTCAGCTAAACTGGGCCATTGGTGGGAGAGGGAAGGAGGGGGGGAGGGGGTCAACGTAAGGGCTTCGGGTGACTGACAGCAGGAATTACAAGCTACATCGATTTCCGATGTTTGGGCATGCGCCAAGGCGACCGCAAACCGTGTCGTTGTGCAGGTGTGAGAAAGATCGCCTCGCTTCTTAGGACGTCGGCGTCGCCCCTACCTGCCGTTTCTAGCGCTGCGAATCTCAAGTCACGAATATAAGTGCTAATTTATGTATAAAGACACGGGACCCTTTCAAAGTTGCAGTCTCGGCGAGGACCGCAAAACCGCAGGAAGGCGTGAGAATGGACCGCTAGACCCAAGCCCCACTCAGCTTGCCATTACGGGATTCTAATCTCAAATTACTACACCTACTTTTGTTTTCCTTTTTTCAAGGTCTATTACTACCGTTACCGAGAATATTACTGGCTCAAAAAACTTGAAAATAAATTTAAAAACCGGCTGACCTCTGAAACTTAAAATAGGCAACACGACTTTCCTCTTCTACATTTCCTTGCATGTTGACAATAGCTTGTAAGCAGATTCTGAGTTTAATGGTTGTCTATGATGTGGCCATTCAATAGATATTGTATTTCTGTAGATAAGAAAGGACTAGAGCGGCTACAACCGTTATTGGACAATCTTTCTCTGCCCTAGTGCGCTTCTAAAATATCAGTATGGCGGCGGACAACACCTATTTCTAAAGAATAATTTTAATTGGAAAATGATAATGAATTATCAAATACATAAAATAACAAAGCTACTTTATATAAATATTGTTTATTGTACATGAAAAAAATCAATCTTTGGCATTGCAGTAAACTGGCCAGTGTCTCATAATTACTAGAGTGACGATATCCCACATGGTGAGTCCATATCTATACTTTGATTTTATAAAATTATTGTGGGAAAATAAAGGTTCACAAAGATTCCTCAACTAGAAAAATGATTTTATTCTGCTTCTCACGTGGTTGAGATTTTTAATGAGTGTTTATGATGTCGCGGTCGAACAGCGTCGGGGCCACACACAACGGTAAATTAATGAATGAATAGTTTTCGAGTTTCAAGCTTGGCCGTCATCGGAAAAATGTACAATGTTTTTTATAGTCAAGGCAAGGAAATGTCCGTGGTGCAGGTAAAATCATGATAAAAATACAAAAAATTTACCAACCTACAGACAAAACTTAGACATTAATAAATTATGTAACAGAAAACGTTAAGCTTCTTTACGTCGGAACAAATAAAAAACGAAGGAGTAAAAATAAAATACATTAAAAATGAAGATAAGAGAGTGGTGTGGCTCCACGCTTAATCACAGAAGGAAGAATAAACTGTCTCTCATGAGACAGAACTATTAAGTCACAGACACTGGCAGACTTCGGAATCAATAATTGACTTCTCAATATAGTTCCGGGAAAGTTGAAAAATAAAAAAATCCACCATGTTATTTTTTCAACATTACAGGTCGAAACCCCAACTAACATTATGCTGATTTGTCTATGATAGCGAGCACGCAAGCGTTTCATTTTTCACATGAGTTACCTTCATCTCAAATCAATCTTCGTGACCAGAGGGAAATTCATGTGGACTTATCCTGTAATGGGATATTAATCCATAAGGCAGGGCTGCTTCCCGAGTAATTACACCCGGAGCGGCGGTCGCCTCTGACAAATGCGGTGATCGGCTTCATTGTCTCTGCGCCGACGACAACATAGTTCTGTGAACGTTCAATCACAATCGGATTCCTGGCAACAGTATTACCTTGCATTTACATAAACGCATCGGATGCGATTACTTTCGGATCTATACGGATTGCGCGCACACTCGCTCATGGAAACTGACGGGAAATAAATGTACGTATACACACTGGCAATTGCACTTGCATTTGGAACGTCAAGCGGATTTCTAGTGTTCTGATTCTCGCAAAAATTCACACGGTGCTTCCAAACTACCAAAAAAAATCGAGAACGTATCAGGAACCAGAACTGACTATATTTTCAGACTAATAAACTCAAAATAGAATAGGTTTATATTTTCCTAACGGGTGTTGAGCCGTAGTAATAATTAATTTGAGAGCTTGAAACCAACAATCGCTTAGTTACTTTTTACCCGGAAGTAATTAAATTAGAACTTTATAATTTCATTCCATTAAGGCCCTTTTACACGGTCAATATTATTGATATAAATATTTTGATTATTTGAGAAATATACTATAATAACATTAAGCGGAAAAATATTGCAGGAAATTAAAACGAATTATTATATTGAGATGCCCTGAATATTAATGGCTGTTTGCACATGTAAAAGGCACCAAAGCGGAAGCCTATATTTCTAAAAAAACATACTAAAACTTTTATTTATTAGACATAAATATAAGCGGGATAAAACACTGTAACGGTTCTAGGGATTTATAAAATAAAAAAATGATTACAGGAGATAAATGACGGCCAAATTGGTTAGATTTTGAGGAAGCAAAATATATCAACTACAATATAAAACAGCGTTTCGTTCCTATCATTGGCTTCTTCGGGTGTAGCACACATCTATATCAATAAATGAAATTGAAATGTCTGTTTGTCTGTCAGTATGTTTGTCTCGAATTTCCTCCGAAACGGCACAACGGATTTCAGTGAAAAATTAAGGGTGAAAAAAACAGGAAATTTAATCAAATTATTTATGAATATTTCATTTCGATAATAATATTAATATAATATAAATAGTAATATTAATTCTACGGGAAGGTTTCATTTGAATATCTTGCAGAGTTCAGAAGATATTAAAGTAAATATTTATAAATCCTTTCAATTTCCCCACGAAAGGCTGCGTGTAAAACAACTGCAAGTTAAAAGTCCTATGAGGCGTTTTGGTACCATTCATCCCGCTTACTGTGTTATTATAAGTGTAACTTTGGGAGCATGAGAGATAGAGAGCGAGGAGGGGACGGGTCGGCGAGAATTCCATTCTTTTTTGGGTTAACAGGCTACATGAGGGTGATCCTGAAACAGACAACTCCCCTTTAATAGCATAGGAATGGAATGCGGAAGGTAGAGCATAGGGCCCGCAAACGTTTGTTCAAAACCAACTGCGAGTTATAAGGTTTGTCGTGAAGCGATAATAAATAAATGATGCCATACTTTAGGTTTTAGGGCATAATAAAAATAGCTATTTCCGCGCGAACGTAGTTTTCATATAAAATTTATAATTGAAACACCAACTGTCTCCGAGTTTTGTTGTAGACCTACTACCAATGAATGCTAGTTCTACGTTGGAGTATTTTTGGCAGTAATGACCTACATCAAAACATTAAACGATTTAAAAATATTTATTTATAGTTACATCGACTGCTAATGGGTATTAGCGACTTTATAAGATTCAGGAACCTCACTTCTTTGTAGGGTCTTTCATGGTATGGAAATTTACACTACAGCCATGCCCTTGCCAGAATTCGAACCCAGCGACGCTGACCACTTCATCACAGGAGGCGGACGGGTTAGGATAATGAGTTTTCTATCTCATAACATAACATGTATTGAGCAGACGATATATATATATATATATATAAATGCGTCAGAAAATGAAATTGTCAGGTTAATTAAAGCACTTAATAAGGACAGGAAATAAATTGTTTAAATTATATGTATATATATATATATATATATATATATTGGTTGAAATAATTTAGAGTGTTTCTCAACCTTTAATGTTAAGAAGGTTCTTCTAATGATGATGAGATGATAAATCAAAACGGACAAGTTTACGGAGACATTAAATAATGAGGCGCCTCTTATTATCCTTCTCCGTCTATTCTACGAGTATTCGAAGAACGAAGAAGCCCACTACCGGACAACTAGGTCACCAGACGACTACCACGAAATTAGAAAAAGAACATCAATACATTTCCCAGGACTCCTATGTCCAGGTTCCAGACAGCTTAATGCTGGTTAATAAATTCTTAATAATTGAACAAAGATATTGGACTCCACCATTATCTCGGCAACGGAATTTCCTACAAAACTAGAGCCGTAACCATTATATTAAATTACAGCTGCAACTATTGTTATAACTACTAATGTTTTAGATACAAAAAATTCTGAGAAATACCATGATTTTAAATATATTTGTAATATTTACTACAATGATTTATATATGCAAAATAACACCTTTTCAACTGATATTCGTGTTCATGAAAATTCTGGGGGCCTCTAAGCGCTTGCCTCGACGTACGTAATTAGCTTAGAAGAAAAGCCGGCCAGATGGCAGATGCTGAATGACGTCCTTATAAGAATATATCACCAACCAGATTAGAAATCTTTCGCTTTATAGCCCTACAGAGACCAGAACTGACCCAGACGTCTGTCAGCCTGCCAATTAATTTTGAAGCACACGAGCCTGTTAACGAATGCCTGCCTGCAGCCAGTATCCGTTTGCATTGTCCACTTCAAAAAGAACCCACAAAGTTAAAATGTTAAAAACGGCCCGGGGAATTAGCTTACAGTAATTAAATACTGGAGTAGACTAGTTGTGATTATGACAAGGACAGGTGATGAGATTTTGTTGCTTACGCGATTTATAATTTTGGTTAATCCAATTAATATGTTGAACTTAATTGTATACACACGTTCAATTCTGAGAGGTTGAATTTATGGGGTGAACCGACAAAAGTTATTTAAAGGATCAAGCAGAAAGTTCACGTAGGCAAAGGAATCAACGAAAACATTTAGAATTCCATCACATGACAACTCTTTGGTAAATGTCCGAAAGAGAAGGAATCTTTTGTCTCTATACAGAGTTGAGAGGTTTTGCATATTTAAAAATTTCTACCCCTTCCACCCTCGCTCCAGACAGTGCTGATTTCCGAGTCACAAAGAACATGTGTGAAAAGTTTGGTTGAAATATGCTTCACGCGTTTAGATTTATATGGGGAACATACATACACACGTATGAAATTTACATGAAGACAATGAATTTCGTTTAAAAGAATAAGGTAGTTGATCCATCTATTTAGTCTGTTTAACCGCAAAATAACTTTTAAATTTAATGTACGTCTTATTTAAGAAACAATATATTTTAAGTACTTAGAAAGTATACAAAAATGTTTATCTCTCGAGTGCGGTGCACAATCTGCGCCATATAAAAGCGACGCGTTGGACCGTTCAGTCAATTTTATTTTGTATAACACTAGATTTAAGTTCAGAGGTAATATAATATGGTTATATCTGTGCCTTAGGAAGTCTCAAAGTAGAACGAAACTTGATATGAATAAAATAAAAAACTTGGTTTGTCTCTGAATTGGTGTTTAATTTAATTCAATTAATGAGATTGTGTGATAAATTATGTAAATAATATCATAATGAAAACCTGTAAAATTGGCTAACAAGCTAAATATTTCAATTTGTTATCAATATTATTATACTCAACGATGATGATGGATTAACGTAAGCTAATAATTTTTTTGCAGAATAGGGTGTTATTTAATTATTTTGCATTATTTTACAAGTGCGATTATTTATTACTCTCAGATATGTAATTCGTACACTTGCACTCTAATCTAAAAGAAACTTCAGAAAATTTGAAAATAAATTTAACTCTGGGTAATAATCATTTATATAATATACGTTGTGCAAAAGTATATAGTTAGCGTTGTGCGCAATTCAATTATCGAAACAGTGTACGGCTAATTTATTCAGTATTAAATTTGAAGAGTAAAATTACTATGCCCTTCTATAAGCAAGAATGACTATTAGAATGTATAGTTGAATTTATTAGATACGTTCATTATGAAAGTCAAAGTTGCTGATTATTTTTTATAATAGCATGTTCAGTTATTAATTAATTATATTGTTGATTAAATTTCTATGCTGTTGTATTATGGTATAATTAATTCAGTAAAAATATATTAAACTTCAATGTTTATTTCCGATGTCACCTTGATATCTCCGTTAGGATTTAATCATTCACAGACAATTCATCAGGGGTTGAAAGCTCCTAAAGGAAAAAACTTTAAAAAATGTTGAACCTGTTTGTTATATAACTATATTAATAATAATAGTAGATGAAATTGAAGGAATGTCAGCGGATGATTCTCATGTGCGTTTAAACTGAGATAATAATTAATAGCCATAATGAGGATGAGTGACTTTATTCCATTATTCACCATGAAGGGGATTTAATTATTGAGATGACGTTTCGGAACATCATAAGTGTATTTTGCAACGAGGACCAAGTGTTAATGTAATCCGACAAGCAACTGTTGACAGGCCTAACGAGTATTGATCAGTTGGAATTGCACACCGTTGACCACTGACAGTTTGACAAGTTTCCGACAAAGGAGCTTCCAAAATCAACGTTTACTTGCAACTGAAAACACAGGCGTGGTGCAAACACTCGGGTGATTACTGTCACACTGACTAAGATCATAGAAGCTGGTCCTGTTTCGAACCGCAATTCGATGTCAAGTCACTATCGTTGATTGCCTCCTCCATGTGATTTTATGCCACGACAACTTATGAGTACAGCAATCCTCTAATCAGACAGTTGGCACACTATGCCTACATTAATTATTAAAATTTTAATTTAATACAATTGTATGATATTAAAGATTAATTCCGAATAACATATTTAAAAAATCTTCAACAAGATCGTACTTTATATTTTCTCCGAGAAAACAGACAAGTCCAGTTTCATGTAAATTATTCGCGCAGCATTTTTATTACATCCAAATAACGAGAAACACTCAAGAATAACTTGGTAATACTAATAAAATGTAATTAAAATTTCATTCTATAATTTACCTATTTAGGCGTGTATAGTTCGCTTGTGTGTATAACCCGTACCTGACTTTCGTGGAAAATATTTTTTTAATGATATTATAGGCCCAAAGTACTACGAAATATGGCAAAAAATTCTACAGCATTTTCTGTCAATAATTTTCTGACAGCGACAATGAGGGTGACTAATAATAACCTTAGATTATTGATGCTAAAAGCAATACGTTGTTAGGTATGTACAAACTAATGTTTTATACGAATTAAATGATCTAAACTTAAGGATCGTTACTGTATTAAATTTAAATATTCCAAGTACTAAACGCGCCCCATTTTTCCCAACATATTTCTTGGAAAGACGGTATGTTAATAATTTAAAGAGCAAAAGAAGTTTGATAAAATACATAATATGTGCACTTAAAAGCTTTTACATGTAAACGGAAAAAAGTTAGCTCTGCATCAAACATAGTTGTTAAATTGCTTTCAAACTCAGGAAAACATATATAGATGGCATTTTTTTAATAATTCTGCGTAGTATTAAAATATATTGAATACTTGAAATTACTAAGTCTATTGGATCAAAATAATTCGTTTTCGATCTAACATAAACAAATACCTAGCCAATTCTGAACACAAAGCTAGTTGTTGTTTTAGTAATAATCTCTTAGACTGTCTGATGCAACTCTCCATGGTAACATATCCTGCACAAGCCTTTTCATTTATGCATAATTACCACAATCCAAGTCATTCCTAATATTTTAGCGTATTCCATCCTTGGCCTTCCTCTTATGTTCTTACCCCACACATTTCCCCCTAATTCTAATTTAACAAGACCCTCATGTCTCATAACCTGGCCTATTCTCTTGTTCAAAGTTCTCCATATTGTTCTCTCGTCTCTTACTCTGCTTACAATTTTCTGGATAGTTACTCTATCCACCTATCCGGTTTTACGCATTCTCCTATAGCACAATATTTCAAAAGGTTCAATTTTTTTATTATGAAACTCCTATCGTCCGCGATTCCCATCCATATATGAATATTTTCATATTTATATTAACCGTAAGTAAATTACTCTTTTTTTACGAAACTTTTCCTTGCCTGTACTATCCTACTCTTTATGACTATTATACTTCTACTATCCCTAGTTATTACGCATCTTAAGTAGCCGAATTTCTTAACTTCCTTCAAAATATACTTTCTCATATAACACCCTTTGTTATTCCGCTATTACACATACTAAATTACATTACCTAGATTTTCCCTTTATTAATCCTCATGTTGAACACTTTCTTCAAGGTCACGTCAATACCATTTATTATGGTTTCCAAGTCCTCTTCTGACTCCTCTAATTGCACAATATCATCAGCAAACCTTAGGGTTTTTATTTCTTCTCCTTGCGTTTTGATTCCCTTTCCATATTCATTTTTAGCTTTCTTCGTCGCGTTTTCTATATTTAAGTTAAAGAGCCTGTGTACACACTGCATCCTTGCTTACTCCCCACTTGATTTCTGCTTTCGTTTCTTGCCGTTCAATTAATGCTGTCGCCCGTAGAAGTTATTGATAACTCTCATTTCTCCATATTTTATTCCTGTCATTTTCAAAAGCCTTAATAGTTTATTCCAGTTAACATTATCAAAGGCTTTTTCTAAATATATAAATGCAATGAAAGTAGGTCTGTTTTTTCTTACCCTGTCTTCTAAAGTCAGACGTAGAGTCAGTATTGCTTCTCTTGTCCCTAGATTCTTCCTGAAGCCAAATCGATCTTCTCCTAACTCGCATTCTATTGACGTTCCGTTCCTCCTATATACTATTTTCATTAATATTTACACGCATCAAGTACTAAACTAATTGTCCTGTGCTGACCGCATCCATCAGCACCAGTCTTCTTAGGTATATTCGTGTTAAAAATAAAATCAATCATCAACTCGCACCATTAAATAATTGAAAGCACCATTGAAAAATTAAGCATAAGTATTATAATTTATTCATTGTTTATATGCTGCGGCTATAATCCCCAGGCCACCAAAAGCGGCTACATGAATGGCCTACTCCTCTATCAGTTTTGAACTCATTTAAAATATTGCAATATACAACTAATATTTAATTTAACTATTCTCGAACCTAATTAATTTTTCGGAGAAAAAAACGTTGCGCGCTGCAACTGAAAAGTCGTACATAAGAACAAAAAGTTCCTTCTGTGCTTCCCAAACAAATTACTACCAACGCCGCGTAAGCAAAGCGGAAAGTTGAAGAAAAGCTTGAGGCATTTTCACTAGGGCTCTTTTTTGGAATGCAGAGCAGTTACGTTTTAAATTAAATTAGCGAGGAAATCACAAAGAGATTAAATGAAAGAGCATGAACTGTTTTTTAAAAAAACATAGAATATATTTGTGAAAAATTACATTAAATGAATTAGAAACTTTGTTGTGTGATTAAATACTAAAAAAATTAAACGTTTAAATTTACAGACATCGTCCGCAAACATCGACTTCATTGAAAAAATTGATAAGAAATTCACTGATTTTCTCTATAAATTTATTCGTATGTATAAACGTCAAATAACTGAATGTTGAAATTCTGAGCGGAAACGCTTAGTTGAGTCGCAATTTGCTACGCCCTATTAGATTTAATTAAATCTACAAAGTCTCCCATTTCCACTGAAATATGCACACATTACTTTAATTAATTTTTCTCAATATTCGACAGACTTTGAGAAGTTTTAGCTGTTCAACTGGAGAATTATAGACCAAAGTTTTGTGAGAGTAATATCTATTACGCAATGAATCAGAAGACTTTATTAGATAATTTACACGATGTAATTTATCACATTATGAACAATATTTCTGGCACGTGGTCTTAAGAACGATTCACACGAATCGGTAAAGATATTAATCGGATATTTTCCAGAATTTCATTTCATCTCTCTTATTTGCTCGTTTTTAACACAGACAATGGAATACACGAATAATAGCTCTACCAGTTTCTTCACACAATTGTCAACAAATTTCAATACAAAATATTCACTAACTTCTTCAAAAATAGATCATTGTGATTTTAAAAGAAATCCTATTAACGTAAGCGTACCATCAGTTTGACGAAGAATAAGTTGCCTTTAATAACACAGGTCGAATTAGAATACAAGAGCAGTCTTTTTTTCGTTTGTTTTTCATTATTGCCGTTCTAGCGACCGAAAACATCCAGCATTATTTAAAATAACTTACTGATAAAATAAATACAAATCGAACAGGATTAATCAGTAAATGATTAATAAAGAATAACGAGATGACATAGACTTCCAATTAACTGACATTATATTCAAACTACTGAAAATAAATCTGTGCACATTCTTACGAAATTGTTCCTCTCATGTGCGGAATGTTAAGATTCTAATCTTCCCTCGCTACCAGATCAACGATACTGATTTAAAATTTGGTCGCATATTTTTGGCAATCACGAGAATGTTATCCTGCGATTATAGCGGAGCCAACCCGTCCATAGAGTATATCACTTTCCTCCGACGTCTCTAATGGATCGACGACCCCGAAAAATATTTTAGCAACTTTCACAGGATACCGGTTTGCTATATTTTACAATCTTCAATACATAGTGTAAGAGCTATATTCTTAGGGTCAGTAGAAGAATCGCTTCGAAATATTTTATCACTGACGTTTATTCTAACATATATCATAGTCGAAGCGGAAAAACGCCATAACAACAGCTGAGAGAATTTTATACTCCACCAGGAGAAAATATGGAAAGCCATCCTCTATTAATAAACTGTTTCAAGTTCAATCACCTGTCCGAAATTTAGTTTGGAAACGTACGAATAATTCTAGAAGAAAAAAATTGTGTTCGAAACGCTAATGCTGGTTATGTTCTACACAATTGCTATAAAAACATCTCATTATCCTTTTTTAAATTTAAGAAATCATGTATTCTACATGAATTATGTCTGTCATGATTTTTCAGCTACTGCATTATCAACTTATTATTTGCAAACTTGGTCAGTTTTTTGTGTTATTACTCAGTCAAATTTTAAATTATTAAAAAAGATAAGGACAATATGGTAGTTTTAATTAATTACAGTATACATACATTTCTCTAAAGGAAAAATTTCCGAGTTAAATTGCCCAATGCTTACGAGCATGCTTTACCATTAGAAGTACAGACAAGTCTTATTATTCTGCCTGTTTAACAAAAATGATTTACGATAAAGAAATCAGGTCAATAGCCTTTCATTTCTATTAATATTGCTAATACTGATAAACTTAAATTATTGTATAGATGTGTATGTTTCTTGCAGATGAGTAACGCCACATAAAGCAGAAAGTTTCTGTTTTGGTGGACAAAATAATCTGATTCTGTGGACAGCTTTGTTGTCTATATTCAAATTTTTGTTTCAAACTACATGAATACAAAAATTGAATTAAAACATAGTTTTCTGACTATAATTTTAAATAAATAAAAATACGGCAAATAAGTCGGCGTATAATTTTATTTCTATTTAATTAATATAAATGCGACGTTTTGTCTCGCTTTCGAGACTCCATCAGGCATACTAAAAACATAACATTACAAAATATTAAATATTTGTTTTTATTATGCCTGATGAAGTCTAGAAAGAGAGACGAAACGTCGCATTTATTGTAATTAAATAGTAATAAAATTATATGCTGACATTGTCCGTCTTTTTATTTACTGTAATACAAAATCTGTTTTTCACGAACGAATGAGAGCAACGTAGAATTTGTTTACAGATCCGTCCGATATCTTCCTGGAAAATTGTGTATGTACATCTTCACAATTCACTGGAACTAGAGTTCTGTACTAATCACATCAAATGCCTCTTTAAGTATGAATACGACCACGGAAGAAGCATTTTCTCCCATTTATCAAAGACACAAAGGTTCTAGTTCATTTAAACTCAATCATTCATACCAACTTTCTATAATAACGGTAACATAAGATTTTGGCGCTCAACGTGGGGTCTGAAAGTGTGATAAGTTTGACGTGCTCCTCAGTAGCAATCTACTTATCCTTATCGGATATACATGACATTTCATATCCCATTCCTTTGGAACCATTTTAAAATTAACTTTCCGTCCATATTCTACACTATTTTGCATAGTTCTGTAATCAGAACAGGAAAAGACTGAAATTTTTTCAGCGGGTAACAGGCTACATGAGAGTGATCCTGAAGCTGGCAACTGCCCTTTAATAGCATAGGAAGGGAATTAGGTTGCACACCGTTACAATTCGCTAACCTAACAAAAAGCGCATATTGATAAAAAAAGGAGGACACCTCACATAGTAACTAATGAACGATCCTCACACCGGTAAGTGCGCAAATGACTTTCTCAGTACAATTTCGTTATAAAACAAATTAAACTGATTAATAATAATTAGAAGCAAGTTTAACATTATGCTAGTGTATGCGTTTGTGCTTGTATGGAGAGACGCTAACTCTATTTGAACATATTATTGTTAAATATGTAGCATGTTAATGAAAAATAAGTCCCAAATTCGCATGAGGTCCGTTTGAACTATTTTGGCAGCGAAGCGAGCCTGTGAAGCGTGGGCTTTCCACTTTGTCGCATTCCCCACTACCCACGCAGCAAGGATAATTGTCTGCACTTGCGCTGCCAAGAGAACAATTAGATCGCCCACGATGCATCCTCGATCTCAGTGGAATACAAAATAGCTAAATCGAAGAGATGTTCTCCACATAAAATACGCATAAAAATACCACATTGAAGTAAGCAGTAGTTAAACGTCTGCCAATATTATGACAGCACAGAGTAGTTACGCAAAATCTTAAAGTACCCAGATTAGAACACAAAGGTCACAACTTTTTAACGACGATACCATGAAGAAAAGTTAAAAAATATTATAATTAAAAACAGAAAATTAAAAGTGATGAATTCATTTACATAAAAAAGTCATGCTTATGTTTTCTTTTACGTAATTCTCTCGTGGAATGCCTTCAAATAAATGTAAATTTACTTATTTTTTAATAATGTAATTTCTCAGATATTCTGTGACTTATAACCTACTTTTTATATTTAGGAATTAAAGTTTCCTCATTATCTGTCTACATTTATAAATTTACTTTATCTCATTAGTATAATATATTTACAAGGGTATGCTTAAAATTTTATTATTTATCTCATCCATAATTTTATTTTATTTAAATTTAGTTTTCTTAGTTTTATAAATATTAATCAATTCAACATTTGTATGCGGCGACACTCTTTCATGAATAGACAACCAACAAAACCCATAATTGAAATCGATATGAAGACTAATTAAATAAAAAGTATTTAATTAACGGACAAAATTAAGAATTTTAATTGGCTCCTACTACATCTAAGTAGTATTAATCTAATATTGACCATTTCATATCACATCAATAATGCTTTTTTGTTTTTATAACGATTAATTATATCCGTGGATATTACAGTTGTTTCTACAAGGTATATAGTATTTATTCGTCGAATAAATAAATTACATGCAATTGAATGCCCAGTGACAAAAAAAATTTATAGCGAGAGAAATGACTGAGCTGTGAATGTAATTCATAATGCTTTATCTCTTTTTTTATTCTATCACGGGGCATGAACTACGATAGAATAACTAGAAAAAGAAATATTAGGGAGTGTCAATATATTTAAAAGCAAAATTATATGTTCAGTGCTCAACAAAGTAATGGAAGAATCAGATTTGAATGTCATAGTGTAGAAGCTGCTAATTCGTCAACGATTTTATAGTCACAAAAAATAAATAAGTAAACACAGGACCATGAAGTTCATTTTTTACTATAGACTGTACTCAGACCAATATTAGAGGAAATCACACACAGTGTTCGTAATTCTAAAAAGAAGGCGCGGTGCTTACGTGTCAGATGGTTTTTAAATGAGTAACCCCAGGATAATATTTTACCATGATGTATATATAATTAGCATAGCCGACTATAGAGAGGTTGACTTAGTAGGTCGAAAGCTCCCCATTAAAATTAAAAACACTGTATAAAACAGTGTGCGGTTTAGTTTCCCATGAAGGTATTTTTTACTACGAGAAAGTTTTAAGTGCGAATTCATCACGAGTGCTTCGCTAGGGTTGTAAATTAATTTTAAGAATTATTATTTTTTCTCCGTTTTGGAGATCCGAAAATACGGCGATAAAATTAGCTAATGAAGGTTGATGGCTGAAGCATACGTGGGCCTTTCAAGTGACAAATAATTTCGTTAATACCCCACACACAGCTTGTTTTTACTCCATTTCAACATCGATCCGCCCTTACTTAAAATCTCTGTACAAGTAATAGAAAGTTGTAAGCAGCCGCCGCCATGATGGGACTTGATGTGGGGAGTACGAAGAGATTGGAGGATGTGAAGCGAGTTATCAGTGGTAAAAGCAGAGTACAGTGAATATTTTCAAGAATGTGAAGTGATCGTAAGGTGACAAACTCGGCGAGAGGTACAAAGACATTTCTGCGGCCCTATTCTGGACAAAAATATAAGGAAAAATTATTTACATAAACTTACTAGTAGAAAATGTTTTTCATATAGGGCCAGAACATAAATTATTGCCATTTTATCTCCCCACAGTGAATAACCCCTGAGAAAAGACTGTCCGTGCAATTGGTTTTTCGTCTTTTACAATTATATCACCAACAAAATTGTGTAAAGTTTTGTATTATTGTTATATTAAAAAGTTAAAATATGTGTGAAGTAATTATTCATTAGAATATATATAATATTTATGGTCTGAAGTGAAGAGAAGTGTAGTGACAAGTAGTGCAGAGTCATTTGTAGTCTTAACTGTAGTTAAATTTAAGTAGTAGCAAATAGAAACTTTTACAGTTGTACTGTTAAGTGGTTGAACTCTTCAGAATCCCATACATCAAAGATACGGCCGCAGAACTGTTTGTAACGCCGTGGGAAATGTATTGCAGTGTGTGTTAACGGTAGTTACGAGAGAAAACGAGCATAGACCGCCATGCCAACCCAGGAAGTTTATCTGGTTGCATCCTCCACGGAGGCCTTTAATCAAGGACAATAAATTGCAACTGCTGTTAAAGGTCTTTGTCTCTGTCTTTCATTCCACCTGCTGCGCCAGTGTGTTAGGCAAATTGCATCTCCGAAGCTGGGAATTTACAGTAGATGTCGCAAATAAAGGTTTCCCTCTCGACCTGACGATTTATTGGTATTATTAACACCACCATCGGCAACAACGCGCATCTCGATGAAATCAAGTACTCGTAACGTCGCGTTTGGTCCACATCACGCTCCTAGCTTATATTGGAAATCAATTCGTTATAGTGTGACAACCAAAAAAACAGGGTCGTGATACATGAGGCGCTACGGGAGTTTTCTCGCAGGCGCTTCACCCCAGAGAGATTGTGGGGCTCACCTAATTATGTCGGGAATGCCTCGCGCTCTCTCTGGTTTTTTTATCAAAGTTCTCACATGCCGAGAACCTTCACCTATTTTAGGAGGTATATGTATTGGGGTCGAAGACCTTGGGCATATGGCAAGAGTTGTCCGCTGATCCCATTAGATCAGTCGGCCAACTGTCTCCTGAAACTGGTGGAGACATGGAGACGGGAATGCTGCGAACCCACAGCAAACTCGTCTCCCGTCATTCGGAAGGGCGTAAGAATAGTACCCATTGCCCGATGTAACTGATGCAGGTTTTCTAGGGTTTTCCCTGCATCTCTTTAGGTGAAACACCGGGTAGGATCCTTAAACCATAGCCCGGGGGCCCTAGTTAACCCTTGGCTACCTTGCTCTACCTTCCGCATCCTCCCTTTTCAATTCCCTTCCTATGCTATTAAAGGGGAGTTGCCTGTTTCAGGATCACCCTCATGTAGCCTGTTAACCCCCACAAAAAAAGAACAGGGTCGTGGAAATGAAAGGAAGATAGGTCCAACGCTTTAGGGAACAGGAGTAATTCAGAAGAAGAACATACGAAACTTCGTTAGCCTGTTCCTTATCACGTTTTGTGCTCAAGTCTGAAACTGAATATAAATAATATAAACATAAAATTTGAAAAATGAGGTATTAAAAACACAAACAACTGTTTCTTTGTTAACAGACTACATGAGGATGATCCTGAAACAGGAATAGGAAGAGCATTGAAAAGGGGGGTGTGTGCAGAAATTGACTAGTGCCCCCGGGCTACCCAGTATTTCACCTAAAAAGATGCAGGAAAAACCCTAGAAAACCTACTTCAAGTAGATCGGCCTATTGGATACTATTCTCACGCTTTCCGAATGACGGGAGACGAGTTTGCTGTGGGGTCGCAGCATTCCCTTCTTTGTGTCTTTACAATCTTTAGGAGGCAGTTGGCCGACTGATCGAATGGGATCAGCGGACAACTGTTACCGTATGTCTAATATCTCCGACCACAGTATATACCACCTAAAATACATGAAGGTGCCTCGACATGTGAAAACTTTGAAAAAACCTTGGAAGAGTACGAGGCATTCCCGACGGAGTCAGGTGAGCCCCACAGTCAATCTGGGGAGAAACACCTGCGAGAGAAACCTCCCAAAAACATCGATTCGCAACCTAAACAAATGTTGTTTTTTTTGGGGGGCGGGGCGATTAACAGGCTACGTGAGAGTGATCCTGAAACAACCAACTCCCCTTTAATAGCAATTGGAAGGGAATTGAAAAGGTAGACCAAGGTAGCTCCGGGTTATAGTGTACCTGGTGTTTCACTTATAAAGATGCATCAGAATTCTTAGATATATACAGGGTGTCCATAATTTGATCACATGATAAAATTAATTTCAACGAAATTTTACGAGGTAATAATAAGAGGATATAATTTCTTTTATAATATGAAGGATTTTCAATCGTTTAAAATGGCGTCATGCAGTCATAAACTAATGTGCGTTCTCTGGTTATAGGAAGCGAAATCTCCGAAAACAGTTCACAGGGATTCCGACTTGAATTTAATAAGCCCCCACTAACGGAACAATCGACTAAAGGATGGTTAAAACCGTTTCGAGAGACCGGACATGTTTTGCATAAAGGAGGTGGAGGTAGGCGGAGCGTCAGTGATGATCATGTTTCCGCCATTAGAGATGTGTTTGTTCGCAAACAGGATTTCCCAGGACGACTATTCATAAAGTTGGTCATGAACGATTCAAAGTAGCTGCGTATAAATTGCAGATTTTTTAACAAATGAAAAATAATGATCGAGTAATCAACAATGGAATTTGCTGTATTCATACTTGGCCGTGTCAGTAATGAAGACAAAATTTTTCAGGAAGTCGGCCTCCATAAAGATGCAACTTAAAGTGTTTAAGAACACTAAACTGTATAATTTAGGGGTCAGAAAAACTAACAGGGGAATGAGTGAGGTAGCCCTACAGTTAAAGCTTGGTACGCACTAACTCAGTCATAGTAATTACGTCTATATTCTCAGGTTGCTGTACCGTAATTATAAGAAATGCAGCCAAATGGCTTTACAACATGATGGACGCCCCTGACATTAGACCACAGATGTGCGTAATTCCTTTGATCAAAAATTCAAGAATCGTTGGTTTGGTAGAGATGGACCAATTTCATGGCCATCCCGTTCTCCAAACGTCACATAATAGGCCTCAGAATTATTTTTTCTGGGCATACGGCAAGAAAAGAAAGCAGAAATAAAGAAAGGAGAAAGACAAGGATACAGTCTGTCGCCAATGCTCCTTTACTTATATATAGAACAGGATATGAAGAAAGTTAAAACGTAATATGGAAAAGGAATCATATTGCAAGGAGAAGAAATTAAACCCCCGCGGTTTTCCGATGATATTGTAGTATTGGGGCAGTCAGAAGAAGGCATGAATGTGGTCCTGGAGGAAGAGTTCAACATGAGGATTAATAGAAGGAAAACAAAGGTGGTAAAGTCAAGTACTGGAAACAGAGGAATAACAAAGCGTGTTAGATTGGGAAGGGATATATTGAAGGAAGTTAAGGAATTCTGTTACTTGGGCAGCATAATAACTAGGGATGGCAAAAAGATAGTACACATAAAGAGTAGGATAGCACAGGCAAGGAAGGCTTTCGCGAAAAAGAGGAATTTACTTACGGGTAATATAAGTGTGAATATTAGGAAATCATTGCTAAAAATGTTCGTATGGAGCAGTAAGGAAAATAATAGAAACCTTTGAAATGTGGTGCTATAGGAAAATGCTGATAATCAGATGGGTGGATAGAATCACTAATGAGGAATTTCTAAGCAGAATAGGGAAAGCGCGAACTATATGGAGGACGAGAAGAGATACATTAAAAGGCACGTTTTGAGACATGAGGTTCTAGTAAAGTTAACATTAGGAAGTGTCTGGGGTAAGAACGGAAGAGGAAGTCAAAGGATGGAACACGCTGAGCAGATAGGGAGGATGTGGTAAGTATGCCGAAATGTAAAGGCTTGCGCAAAATAGATTAGCATGGAGGGTTGCATCATTCGAGTCTTAGGACTGAATACCACAACAACAACGAAAACCTGAAGAATCTGGTTTACGCTGTAGAAATAGGCAGCATTGAAGATAAAAACTTCGACACTTTGAATCCTGAATAAAACCTGAAGGGAAATGGAGAAAAGGTCTTATATTCCTCGAGAAACTAATATTGAACATATTGAAGTGTTTTAATATCAAATTCATGGCGTTCTAAAAATTCAGCCAGTCCTGTATCCTTATTATATATTATTGATATCATTTCTTTATCTGGACGACCTAGCACATTATATTATTTGATATTTTGTAGCCTGTTGAAGCAGAACAAATCAAAACGGTGACAATAACTTTTTTAGTTAGTTTAAATAACGACCTACTACTTAGAGGAGGCCTTTTTTAGACATATTACAATTCACTTTTTTACAACACTATGCAATATTTCAGAAATAAACATTATTCAAGCAAATTTAATGAAGATTCAACTAATTTATAAACTAATCTACTATCTAATCTAGCGAGTCTTGGCAACTGGACTACTTGCACCCTTCCATGGTATTCCATTTCCAGACTCGTGTTACTTTTAATTTATCTTTTATTACTATTATTATTATTTCGTCGAAGAACACCTATGGATCAGTCGCTTTTCGAGTAGGCTCGTGACTGTTGTGTGCGTGGAAAAGCGCGAGGAACCTCATTCTCGCCTTCCTATGACAAGAACTATATTACTGAAGCAGAAATAGCCTCTGATGTGATCAAGGTAGTCCTACCGAGTTAAGACATTGTGCGCCGCATTTTTGCTCGTCGGGCATTGTCTTCCTATTCCAGAGGAATGTTCCAGAGAGTGGGCTTATGAGGGAGATCATTGTCCCTACCCGGAAGCCTCTAGGAACGCACGTTTCTGGCTTGCTCCTCGACTCCCAGTAACGTGGCCAAACACTACTTTCTGGGACAAAAAAAGGCAAAAGTAAGGAGAGCGCTGTTCCGTTACAACGAGCGTCTCTTACAAAACGGCTGAGTAATCTGCACCAGCGGAAACGAAGATGCTCGACCAAGATTGCAAAGGCGCCGTGTCTTTACTATGAATGCGATAACTCAGACCCTTCAATAGGAAATGAAGCCAGACCACCAAAAGAAGGAATTAAAACGGAAATTTTTTACGTTACACTTCATTGATGAAGTGATAAAAACCCAGGAGCAGTGCATTAACTTTTAAAGTGCCTGTTACCTTATTTAGGCATTTATAATTGCACTTTAAAAAATTATTTCATGTTTGATCGTGTGAATTTCTATTCGACTCTAGAAACAGGAATAAAAAGATTGACCTTCTTTCCTACTAACAGTATTGTACAAATTTCGATTACCCATACTATCGCATAACTTAGTCACAGAAATTCGACTTGGTTTGATTCAAATATTAGTGTTCTAAATGTGCTTTAGGTGTACTTTCAGAATGAAAGAAATGCACGAGAGCTTTTAATCAATATTATCTTTGGAGCTAATACGAAATAGATTTCGTAGAGAAACACCTTAAAATGGACCATTATAGTCTCGGCAGTCATGGTGTTTTCGAACGTCTAAGACCATCGTCCGCAATTTCTTAGAAGACCAAAAAACCATTCAGAATATCTTTCGATTGTATCGGAAATATTGAAACATTGTGAGATTTGTGTGGTGAAGAAATAAGAGCCTTAATTTTCGTGCTAGAGAGAACATATTATACTCATGCCGTAAAAGAAAAGTGTAAATAACTTAGTCAAAGAAACTCGACTAATGCTTGATTCAGGCACATACAGAGATGAGACAAGTATTTCTTTAACAAAGGCCCACTTTTTTCAGGCATTTTGGCAAGTGAGGATATTTAATTTTACCATTGTACGTCAGGCCTTGTATCATTTTAATTCAAATAATTTTTAATTCAACTTAAAAAAAATTATACAGGGTTACAGAGGTTTTAGTAGCAAATCGCTCAATCGGATAACGTTTCTAACTACTCATCTCTACTAATATTTATCGTATGCCACGTAAACTAAACCTTTATAAAGATTTGTTTTTGTACGTACAGCGAGTTCAAAATATTTCTAAAAATTCAGTTATTTATTCTCTTACAGAATATTTGAAACCGAATATTGACGAACGGAACTTTTTTTCTGATAGCCAGTATCAAAGGATGAATTAATAGAAAAAATTAATGATAATTTGTCTACAGACATTGCGATTCCTAAGCTGTTAAAACATGACGAATTATGAAGACGGACAAGGATAGACACAAATCTGAGAAAAACAGTCCTATGTTCAACATTTATGAAAAAGTCTTAATACATTTAATTACTGCTTGTCCCTCACGATTATAATGATCAAAATCAAGAAAATTTTTAAAAAATTGTAAACATACATATACACAATTTTTTCATACATATAAGTTTTTGACAATCTTAACAGGGTAATTATGTTTGTTGTACTATTCAGTGCTTAGACTGATTTGATGCTAACCTATTCTGTGCAAGCCTTTTCCTTTCTACTTAACTACCGCACCCCACATCCCCCCTAATCTGCTTAACGTATTCCATCCACCTCCGTCTTCTCATACATCCCTCTAATGCTAATTTGACAAGACCCTCATGCCTCAAAACGTGGTCTATTAATCTATCCCTTCTCTTTATCAAAGTCCTTCATATTGTTCGCTCTTCCCCTATTCTGCTTAGAACGTCCTCGTTAGTGATTCTATCCTTACATATGATTTTCAACATTCATCTACAACACCACATTTTAAAAATTCTATTATTTCTATATGAAACTCCTACCATCCACGTTCCGCAGCCATATAACCCCACATTCCATACGGGCATTTTTCATAATGATTTCATAATATTCCCACTGATATTACCCGTAAGTAAATTCCTCTTTTTCGCTAAAGCCTTCCTTGCCTGTGCTATCCTACATCCCTAGTTATTACGCTTCCCAAGTAGCAGAATACCTTAACTTCCGCAAAATATCTCTTCCCAATCTAACACCCTTAGCTATTCCACTTTTCCCATACTACACTCCATTACCTTAGTTTCCCCTCTAATAATCCTGAAGTTATACTCTTTCTCCAGGACCACCACGTTCATGCCGTTTATTATTGTTTTCAAATGTTTTTCCGATTCTCCTAATACTACAATATCTTTAACAAACCTTAGGGTTTTTATTTCTTCTCCTTGTAGAGGGTAATTACAAAGTCTTTGAAACATAAAGTGCCGTTTTTCCAACTGAACTTACCAGCACCACGTTCAAAAAGAACTTGAAAGAATTTGCCTTCCGCGTACTATCGTTTGTTACGTTATATTTAGCCATTTACTAAACCGATTTTTTTACGTTTCATTAACTTTACAATAATTCTGTGTATATATATAAAATATCTTTAAATGTCATATAGTAGTTTTTGTTACTACTATATTATTTATTACAAAAACGTACGCTGTATATGTTATTATCATTCTTCTTGGCTATTTTAATATCGTAATGGCCACATTATAGCAACATGTCTTTGCAGTTTGTTATGAATTTTGTGTGATACGTGCGCAGGCTCTTCTATTACTCTACTTGTCAGACAGATGAAAGCACTCGTAATAAATAGTGATATATTGTCAAGAGTAATTTGTGACTGTTAAATAAGTGTATATATATATATATATATATATATATATATATATACACTTATTTAACCTTTCGGAACACCCTTATAACAGACGTTTATTTATGGACGTATAGCTGCTTCTTTTTAGAACGTGTATTAGGCTTGAGCAAAAGAAAGTTGGAAACATAAAAAACAAGTATCGTTGCTTTGTTCTCAAGAATGCGTTAAAATTCTTTCTCTCCCGCAATACCCTTTTTTAACGATACTTTGTGACGTGAACGGTATGAGAAATCAAACTGCTCCATTTAAATGGCATGCCAGCCATTTTATGGTTGACATGATGAGATGAGGCTTTATTCCTTTACTGCTGCATTTACGCTACTGCAATGCAGACCATTCATTATTCTCCAGCACAGAAGTACTGTGAGGGTATTGTCGAGAGCCACGTTTTCTTCGGATTAGATGAGGTTACAATAATAGCAGACAATAGCTACAACGTCCGTGACACATTTACCCTCGTAACCCGAATTGTAACAATAAACGAGCTGCTACACATTTCCGAGGGAAAGAAATAGGAGACAGCGGCCCGATGTGCCGGACAGCCGAAGAGTTATTTCACAGCACGTTTGTACGGGCTGTTGAAAATCTCCGCGGATAGAGAGCATCCGGGCAATTTTATTTCGTTACTAAATGTATTTACGACCCACAAGAATCTCTGCCGGAAAGGCGTTCAATGGTTCATTCATGCCGGCTACTCAATACCGTGGTCAAATGTCCTACAAACATCTTTAATAAATATTAATACGCCCCATTGATATACACCAAATATGTAAAAATAATTAAATTATTATAATGAGAAAATAAAAATTAATTACTGTCAGGAAACATTAACAAAACAAGATTTATGAGTCCAACTACCACGTTTTAACTAGTTTATATAAATTTAAAGGAGAAAATTTTAATGATTAAATAAAATAAAATTATGTCTGTGACCAATAAGATAACAGCTTAAAATGAGAACAATATTTCCTTACTTATTTTTACCTTCTTCAGGTAGATTAAAAAATTATGTATTATAATTAGTGAACTTGAAATTGTTTACAATTTCATATTCAATAATGTATCGAAACGATGTTGTCATTTTACATTGACTTGTTTAATAAATAACGTATTGCTTACATACATAACTATATTTTATTTAATTAAAAAAGACGTTAAATCAAAACTATTAACTTTAGTAATTATGATGCTCATATATGATGCCTTCACGGCTTCACACAGTGAGTAAGATAAAGAGAATGTCGAAATGAATGTGGTAGAGACATGTTTCTTATCTCCGCGATATAATTGAGAGACCGTTACTAAGGAAGGATAAGAGATAGAAGCAGAAACTATGTACGAAATAAAGTTGTAATTTAGAAGAGATTAGCTGAAGTACCCGGCGTTGCTGGGGTTCACGTAAGTAATAAAGCAGGAGTGTAATTAAAGATAAGTTTGTTACACTACTTAAGGGTACACTACAATCTATTTCTGTTGTCAAATCGAACCTATTTTCAATCCTAGGTTGTGTAAAAAATCGTCAAAAAGTAGGTTTTTTTAACAGTGAAGTGTCATTTTGATCCATTTACGGTGGTCTGAGAATAAACGGTCGTATGACCAAAATGGTAGAGATTCGAATATCCAATCGACGAAGTGTCCTCCGAATTTTTCTAAAATCCTCAATTTTCGAATTACAGAGGCCTGAAGTTGAATGGGTTCCAAAATTCAGTTTTTTATTGAGTTGTCGCTCGGGAGAAAGAAGGGGGAGAGGGTTGTCCACCTTGGAAAGAAAGATATCTACTGATTGGTCTGGGATAGTTAAAGAGAATAAACCCTTACTCGTTTCTTGAAGTTGAGTACGGACTTTGCTAGAGGCGAAATATCACCGATCAACTCCCATAAAAAAACGGAGGTTTGTTGACATTTTCACCTTTTTTTACATATATACAGTATTGCATTCACTTTAGCTCCTCTACCTAAAAGTGATCCTTCAGGAGTAGAACTATGAACGTAGCGTACTCTCATGAACTGTAAGAAACTTATCTTTAATTACATTCCTGCTTTCTTATTTACGTGAACCCGAGCAATACCGGGTACTTCAGTTATTCTGTTCTGAAATATATAAATGAGAAAATGTCAAACTGTAGGGATACAAAATATATTTCTATCAACTGTAGGCACACTTTACAAAGCAAAGCATTTGTTTATGAGAAAAATAAGACATGAAAATGTGTTGTGAGAAATCCCAAGCTTTAGTAGAGGATAGTTTGAATTGCATAAATTGAATTAATTTTAGTCGTTCATTGTTATTTAGGCGAAGTATCATATAGTCGCTTTACGGTCCTCCACCAACGAAAGGATTAGATTTGAGAATATGCCAACCGGTTATGGCTTCAGCCAAAACAAGGATGACATTCATCCGGCTCAATTAAGTTACAAATTACGTCAGGAACAATCACGAAGCGTCAGTTATGATATTGATAACGTGACCTCACACCGATGTGGTCTAATAATTAGCGCCATTGCCTGGCATCACAGAAGCCCCGGGTTTGATTCCCAGCAAGGGACTGGTTGTTGTGTTTGTGTTTGAGTCCCCATACTCGGCAAAGGAAATAAGTTCTCCAATTGGCAGAAAGTCTCTAAAGACCTTGTAGTTAATATATATCACATTGAGTGTAACGTTTTATGCATAACTCTTTACTTTAATCAGCAAGGAAATGGAATTCGTAACTTATTTGCTCAAGTGGAACTTTATACTGAATGTTATATCAAATTAGTGTTAAATAAAAAATGAAAAAGTTTGAAAGCAATAATCCCTTTGATATGGGAGGAATAATGAAACATTAACTGGGAAAAGTACCGAGTGGCGCCATGTAAATTTTGTACTGGGATGAAAGTTGGAAAAAGAATTCCCCCAAAACATTCTCAATCTTGCCTTATGAAATACTTTTAAGCGTTATTTGAATAACTACAGCATCAATTAAAAGCTTATGCGCGTTTGAGTGGAAAAAAATCATCGGTATGTCTTAATTAAAGAAGGGGCAAAAACAATAGTATAGTTTCTTTCAAAAGACAGGTTTCGTGAAGATCGGAAATAAAAATAAACTGCGCGCCAAACAAGGTCTGCATATGTCTACCAGACTATTTATGCGGAAAATCACTTTCCTATAACAATTAAGTATGCAAAGAGAAATTACAGTGAAATGTAAAAAACAACACGATTGTAATGTTGAATATGTGTGAGATAGAATGATCCAGTTAATAGATTTTCAAAACTGGTAAATGTTTTGTTGATGATAATGTAAATCCTTGCCTTAAAAGAAATTTTGCATGCTACTTCAGATGATTATGGTTCGCAAACTCCTGTACTTATTATTCATTTCCTGAGAAACAAATATATATATATATATCTTCTGAGAATAAATTGGGTCGTTTAATTCGTTACTGAGTGTACCTCGTATGTATTATTTGAAATACAGTATTGTGTGCCACTGGAATTTAAAAATAGATATGAAATAGTGATAAAATTGGAGATCATTATTACATTAAAAAAGCATGCTCTACGTCAGTACAGTACTTCTCTCATAGATATATATATCTCTGTCAGTGCATCCGTCAGTATGTATGACTGACTTATAACCGTCCAAACTACTGGTTCGAATTTGACTAAATTTGGTACATGTGTTCATCAGGGCCCGAACTTGCTCATAATCTTTAAAAAAATTTAAATATACTAAAGATGTATATGAGGAAAACATTTTGCAATGGCGTGTAATATGATTTTAAACCGTCTAAATCTACTTCTGTTGCCAAATCCAGCATATTTTAAATCCTAGGTTGTATAAATAGCAAAAAACCATCTAAATGGTAGATCTTTATACAGAGGTGTCATTTGACCCATTTCCAGTGTTCTGAGAAGAAAAGGTGATGTGGCCAAAATGGTAGAGAATCGAATTTCCAATCGATCCAATGTCCTCAGAATTTTTCGTAAGTTTTCGTCTAAAAGTTGCAGGGGTTTCAATATTGAGGGTTTTATTGTGTTGTAGTCATATATTTCCACCATGGAAATAATTATATCTACTGATACGTCTCTACAAGTTGAGAACACCGAAACGTGAAAAAAACAGAGGGATGTTCATATTTTTAATCCCCCCCATATATACTGTATTATTGTTATTAAAGTTTATTTAATTCCATTGTCTTACCCGTGATGAATGTCACTATCATATGCATGAGATTTTATTTGCTTTTACAAATGAGCAATTACTAAATATTAAAATTTATCTGACGGGAAAAATAAAACTAATTTACGGATACATCGTTTTGACGATCCAAAGAATTTAATTATTTTTCAGGACGTTAGCTTTCTGCCAATGATACGTTAATTCCGACGAGAAATTATTATAAATTAAAAAATATATAGTATTATAGATCAAGAATATAGATAACCCGCATTTACTTGGGAGATCTCGAGGCGTGAAACGTTTTACGTAAAATGTTTTTCACATTTTTAACATTAGTACACTAAAAGAATTTAAAGAGCACGAGTACTAATTTTGGACACTAAGTAAATTTGATATACAGTATAACTAATGGAATAATATTAATAAAAGTATGTTTGACGTTATAAAATTGGGTCACAAAGAATCTCGTTTGAATGAAATGTATAAATGTGGACAATAGCTGGAGGTACCGTATTTTTAAACTGGATCGCGACGTGAAAGGCTACGCATTGATCGCAAGTCTCACATTTATATCACTTGCGGTTGTTTGGCAGGTGACTGCGAGCCTTTTATCTCCACCTTACAGAGTGACAGGAGTGCTGGGAGTAATATCTATTTGTAACAATGATTCTGGAAGCGTTTTTCAATGGCGTTTCCCTTGTGACGGAGTTACGGTTGACAGTGACAAACGACGGCCATCTCCGCTAAATATTGGACGACCATCGCTAAATAGCGGCCGACCAAATCCTCTTTGTAATAATACGTTCGCAAAACGCGTTATGCGTCCTAATTCAATGTGCCGCACGGCTGTAAATTTGTTAATCGCACTCGCGATGGACAACCACCAGAGAGGCTTATCTTCCAAGCCTGGCGTGGCGATTTATCTGCGCTCTGTTACATAACCATAAATCTTGCTCCACTTCTGGATGATCGGGGAAGAGCTCCAGGGCGTGTCTTATGAAAAACAACTCCTAATTATTCAATCGCATCATTTCTCTTCCATTTGATCAATACAAAGGTAAGGAATGAAAGTATCCAAACAATGAGTCATTTTCTTATACCTACCGGAAACAAACTGAAACTGGACAGTATCTTTATAACAGTACAGTGTTCGAATACATATTAATTTTTGAAATCGAAGATTCTGAAATACCCTGTATATACGGAAACAATTTTTTATTATAATGAAATATGAACACTTACAACGGCTATTTCTCTTTTATCACATTGCATATAGTTTTTACGATTGCATATTTTAAAAAGAATAGATAATTTTTACTACACTTGTTATAGCATATAATAAAAATAAATTACTGTTAATTAATGGACTGTGGTACACGATTGTGTATCACATTAAAATTTACATTATTAGGATCAATTTGCTGCGCATTAAATACATCGACTGAAGAGCAGTGTCCCAAGAATTTGGATGGCACACGTCGAAGAAATATATCTCAAGCCCACCTCTTCCATACGGAGGGCGAAGAAATGGCACTCCCACGAGTTGTAATTTCGAGTGCAGGGGAGGGGTATCCAGATCAAAACAGGCGTACACTTTTAAGAGAAGAGGTATTTTTAGAGCCAGTTTCATTCAGATTAGTTCACACTCTTTCCGGATTCTTTCAGCCATACATGCATTCAGATTTATATCCATCCATTCGGTCAGTCAATTTCTTTCGACGTCGACGCGCAGCCTACGTCGGACGCATGGAGATGCTTCAACTTGCAGCCACGGGACGACATGCATTCACGTGGCCATAAACCAGCAGACCAGCCACTCATGAAGACAGACCACGGCTGCTGAGGTACCGACCTTTTTCTGTTTCTCGCCTCATCCCACGATTTCGTACTTTACCCAATAATCTTTGATTTCCCCGAGACTAACGACATTTCCCGATTGAGTCAGCGAGGATCAATTTAAATTCACTTGCCATTAAATTACTGTTAATCGTACATTAGTAGTCATTATTTATAATCTTCGCTTAATATAGATTTAAAAAGTTATTAATTCTGTATTCCTTGAATAACTCCTTCCATTAATTAAATTCATAAAACCCACTAGAGCACCACATGACAGATATTTTACTACTGATATAATAATAAAATCTCCTAGAACCAATAAAATCTATACTTTTCAAAAAATCATGTAAAAACAAATTTTGATACTTTTTACAGCACCTTTCTTCGATAACGATTAGCATATCTATTTTTTAATTCATTTAAAAATTGACTTTAATATATTTAAGGAGAAAGATTCCCATCCTTTATAAGAGTGAAAATTCTATGCACTGTTACAAATCTTCCGCTAAAAGCTATTGCAAACAGAATATGGGTTAAAGCGTATTGATCCAGCGCCATGTTTTTATTATTTAATACATATTGTAACTTCTTGTCTCTAAATATAAGATTAATTTGTCGTCCCATTTTGATAACTAAAGCATGAATCTTTAAAAGGAAATGAGATAGTGCAGACTGAATTTTAAGTTTTACCATTTTTATATGCTGACTATTTAAGATAGGCTCAAAGTTAATTACCACGTTAGATTTAAAACGAACAACTGTTTTTGTTTAAAGGGAACGAAATCCATGAATTTTTGAAAGTCGCCATTTGTCATAATTACTAATGGTAATTTGATAATTATAAAAACCTTCGTACGGCTTTATATAACAATGACAACACGTTTCATCGAAATAGGTTCGGCCGTTCCCTTGAACTAAAAACAAACAATGTCAGCGAGACAATCAAACAGCAATTAATAGGACATCTGTTTCGGGCAACTTAAAGCATTTATCGTAAAACTGTATTAAACCCGTATAGTAAGTAATGAACAGACAAAATAAGTATTTTATTTAAATACATTAATATAATAGAATTTGTAATAAAATAATAGTTAATAAAATAAAACGGTATATCTCTGCAGTATTTACGGGATTGTCTATTTCATTATTGAATAGAAATCGTAGGACTTATTAAAAATATTTGGCGATACATATTGTGTAATACTTTTTCATTTTCGAAAGTGAGTTAAATTATCCCTTGAACTAGCAGTCTGCTGGTTATTTTTTTGCAAAATACGTTTTTATAACGCACGATGCAAACTCCCGTCAATGCGTGACTTGGGAGTAAATGTATTCATGTTTAGCGTTGGTTTTGCAGCTTATCGAAAACCGATTAAACCTGGCGGTATGTGTGGATAAAGGAAATATTTCAAATAGGGCAAACGAAGAACAACGCACTGTATAAAAACCTGGAAACAGGGCAAATGATTAGATTCGAGTACGTTAAGAAAATTTTTTGTTTCTGTATTCCTTTTAAACGATAATAATGAACCAGGTGCGTTCACCGCTGAGGGAATCCCGGTAAGCAAGAGGTCCTCCGTTCGTTTACCGGGTCCGGTCAAGATTTTTCCATTTCGATTCTTTGAAATTTAATTTTATGGTCTTTGGCTGATTTTAAATTCCAGACAATTCTCTTCTTTTATCACTTTTGTACTTCAGGCTCGTGTTGCAGTTCTCATAAACATGCAATAATAAAAAAATTCAATGTATAAAAGCTTGTATATCTGATTTCATTAAGACTAATTATGATTAATTATTTGCTTATAATACAGAATACTCTCAAGGGGACTCAGTTAACCAATATTTACGTTAATGAAAATCAAGTTACGACGACGTGACACGGTGTGAATAACGGAGGGCTGACGTCCCATCGATCATTGCATGCAAATATTCGCACGCCAGGCGCCTGCAATCACTAAGCGTGTGAAAAATATTCATAGATAAAGATCCTCCATGACGCAGCATAACGCCGCAGTACGAAAAAACTGCTTATTCCTTTAAGCATTCTTCCAAAAGAATCGTATTTCAAGGTATGTGTTGTTGACAACAAACTCATCTCCCGTCATTCGCAAGGGTGTGAGAATAGTAAGCATTAGCCCAACCTACCTGATGCGGGTTTTCCCTGCATCTACACCACGTAGAATACTTAAACCATAGTCAACCCTTGACTACCTTGCTCTTCCTTCCACATCCCCACTTTTCAATTCCCTTTCTGTGCTATTAAAGGGGAGTTGCCTGTTTCAGGATCACCCTCATTTAGCCTGTTCATCAAAAAAATTGGTAATCAGTTCTAATAGGATCACTTAACTTTTGGGAGCGATATCCGTGGGAACTTTCTCTCGCAGGTATTTCTCCACGGAGTGATAATGGGGCTTACCTATCGGGATGCCTCCTTCTCTCTTTCAAGGTTGTCACATAGCGAGGCACCTTCATCTCTTTTAGGAGATGTATGTACTGGGCTCGAAGCCCTTGGGCATACGGCAAGAGTTGTCCGCTGATCGCATTGGATTAGTCGGCACAGTTCCTCTTAAACATGGAATGATCCGAACCCACAGCAAACTCATCTCTAGTCATGCGGAGGGGTGCGAGAATATTACAAAAATTCGACGTACCTCATGCAAATAGAGAAATTGGAAAAAAACAGAGAGAGTATGAGTGGGAGTATTAGTGCTTGAGGGACATGAATTCGAAGTATTTCCAATGGTGTAGGAGAATAACATTTAATGTCCATCTTTTGTCACTTTCATGTCTTATTACCTCCAGAAAAGCGAAACAAATGTTCATTTCTTGGGCAACGACGGGTATAAAATGACACTCAATTTTTAATAACTACAACTCTGCTATTGTCTACATTTCATGTGGATAGAAAAGCTGCCAAAACTGCTAGAAAAGTTACCGCGAAGTGCCTCACCATCGTTTTCCATCACTCGGACGCTCTTCCACATCTTGTGATCCTAACTCCGAAGTTTCTTGGTAACACAAACTTTGATGTAGTGCCTCAGGCAGCCTGCTCTCCTGATTTTTGTTTTGCATTCTCTAACTATGGAGGTCAGTCACTCTCCGTGGCCGCACATTTTCTAGTCCTGCATGTTCTTACAGCAGTGATTTCCCTAGCGTGTACGTAAACACGGTGATTATGTTTAGAGCTAACAAACGTTTCACCTTCCTGGGGTAAGTAGTCTGCCGGGGAAATAATTGGATCCTAAAACTAGAACGCAACTTTTTCTAGTGTCACAAGTAAGGTTACCATCTCATGTTCATTTGTAGATAAGTATTACAGCCTTTATAAAGTATAATATCTTAGTCTCGTAATTGCAAAGAGGGGAAAGAAATGAATTACTATTTTAAGGAATTTAATCTTTATTGTTTTAATACAAACTTATGATGTTATCCACTAGCCATTTCTTTCAATACATGGGGTCTTTAAAAAAACTGGCACTGCCAAAAATGCAATTTAAAAGTTTGGTTTCAGTATGTGAGTAGCGAAAGGGCAATACATTTCTTTAAAAAAATACCTCTATTTTACGTCGCAGTTTTTACCCAATTTAATTGGTTTCCGACGTTAATTGAATTACAAATACCTTCCTCCATGGCGTGGAGCAAGCAATCTCTGCGGCTGGCGCCCCTACACAAATTCCTTCTTGAGTGAAATATTTACGAGTAACAACTAAATCTCCGCTTTATTCTGCCGTAAACACGTAGCCTTAATTTTTCTCAAGGCTCAGTGGAAAACGTGACCAAGTGCGTCATTTGGGGGTTTTATGTTCATTTTGATTACAGAAATTACATTTTCCGAAGCTGCGTCCGTAAACCCGCAATTTGCATGGATTAAAATTGTAGCGTTACAGTCCTTTTACACAGCTTGCTGAGTTCAAGACAGCGACATTTAAGATGACAGAATTGAACGGCGAACAAGTGAAATACTTTCTCATTAAGGCCACACATCCATCAACGCGGAAATATCTCAGCAGATAGCTATTTGGCTACTTTTAAAGAACATCATCTTAGATTGTATTTTTATTGTGTTCTACTATAATTGAAGCAAAATTTGTGACAAAGATTGAATAATAAAAGAAGAATGTTGAATGGTGCTTTGGCTCAGACGCATGTTACATGAAGGCTATGACGTCACATGCATGTCCACAGGCGATTAAGCTTCGACCAGCTTTTGGCTTAGTTCATCTTAAATGGCAAGTAGATGGTGTGCGGTACCACAGTACAAATACGTGTATAAAATCTTAAAAAAGAAACAGCGAGTACCACTCGCTCGTCGAAACATGGAAGATATTAAGAACTATTTCATTGTATTTTTCTGTGAACACTGTAATGTAGGTATAAGTTATAATTCGGTATACTTTGGAATAATAAATTACTATATGAGCATATACTGAATAATATTTCAATATTAAAAATATTGTTATTAGGTATTTTGTTTACTATTACTGTTAATATAGAATGCTAAAAAGTTAAATACACTTCTACGTAAATGAAGGTAATGTATGCTGTGAGCTCTAGGCTTTATAAACACTGTGACTTATAGGTTTTCCCTTAAGCGTTCCTATGCGATTCATCCGATTGCCGTCAAATTTTGGAACTTAGCGGTGATCACCCCATAGAAAACTTCACACGTAAATAATCTGCTCTGCGACTTCATGTTGCGTTCTTATACCATTCAACCGATTGCCATGAAATGTTCGTGTGTTGTAGTGTTCTGTCCAGCGAAGGCTGCTGTCGACCTTATTTTCTCCCTTTCTGACCTAAGGAACGTAAAGAACTTGTAAATAGAATTCGAGTTTGGAGAAGATCAGTTTGGTTTGAGTAAGAATGTTGGGACAAGAGAAGCAATATTGACTTTGCATCTAATTTTATAAGACAGTTCAAGAAAAAACAGGCCTAAGTTCATGGAATTTGTAGATTTAGAAAAAACTGTAACACACAATTAAGGATTTTGAAGAGGACAGGAGTAAAATATAGAGAAAGGAGGAGTATTCATAAACTCTACAGAAGGCAGTCAGCAGTAATTAGAATTGAAGGCAAGTAAAGACAGCAGAAATCAAGAAAAGAGTAAAACAAGAATGCAGTTTGTTGCTCATGCTCTTTTACTTTTATATATAACAGGTTATGCAGAAAGTTAAAACGTAATATAGAAAATGAATCATACATCAAGGAGAAGAAATAAGAACCCTACGCTTTTTCGTTGTTATAGTAGTATTAGGGGAGTCAGAAGAAGGCTAGGAGAAATAGTTCAATATGAGGATTAATAGAGGGGAAACAAAGGTAATGGGGTGTAGTATAGGAAACAGTGGAATAACAAACTGCGTTAGATTGGGAAGGGTTATTTTGAAAGAAGTTAAGGAATTCTGCTACTTGGGCAGCATAATAACTAGGGATGGTAGAAGTATAGTAGACATAAAGATTAGGATAACACAGGCAAGGAAGGCTTTCGCAAAAAGAGGAATTTACTTAAGGGTAATATAAGTGTGAATATTAGGATATAATTGCTAAAAATGATCGTATGGTGCCGCCTCTAATCCCCTGGGATGGCTTTTGGGCACGTTGGAATATCACCCACGAAGGCAACGAAATATTTAAATACACGTGGTTACCTAAACTAATGGTATTCCGTGGTCTAAAGAAAATCGATTTCGATGTGTTTTTCACACAACAGTGAAGCTGTGTGAATTCATCATTCTGCTCTTGAAAGTTGACGAGGAAAGATGGGAAATGACGCTTGTTCCTGGGCTTATGTGAAGGAGGTCAACAGTCGACGCTGAAGAACGCACCCTTATGGAGAAGCTGGTGGAGAGGTGACGATTGACTACAAAGGAGGGACGCTTTCAGGTTTTCTATCCTTGGCGTCTAGGAAGGGTATCGCCCACGGTTTTTAACCTAATATTACTAAGAGATCAAATTACTTCGCCGAATTTCTAAAATTGTAAATATGTCCTTCATTAATCTCTTTTGTAGGTAAGTTCTTTTGTAAATAAATTTCCCATTACCTTTTATTTGCCCTTTTAATTTTATCCCACATCCCGTCCACATGTTTCTTGTACAAGAGAGAAAGGCACAGAGGATCTGTGGCCCAAAACATGAGCTCATATTGAATATGTAGTAAAATGTGGTTAACTGCACTCAGGGCATAATTGACTATCAGAGAATATTAATCGTGGGTGTAATTTTACCATGTATTTGATCATCGATTTCTCAAGCAGTTTTTGTTAAATAACAAAAAAATAGTAATCTTGTATCTCCACTGCGTTTACAATCAGTCACACAGTAATTCAGATCATGTGGTCGAGATCAAAAAATTCCATTTAAATTAGTAATGTATTTCAAAAACTGCAGGTGTTTCTCGGAAAATAGATTGGTTTCAATATGATCGTTTATACCAGAAAATTTTAGTAAAAACATAATTATACCCATACCGAAGAAGACTGGGGCTGATAGATGCGAACAGCACAGAACCATTAGTTTAGTATCCCATGCATGCAAAATATTAACGAAAATAGTATATAGAAGAATGGAACGTCAAATAGAATGCGAGATAGGAGAAGATTATTTTGGTTTTAGGAAGAATATAAGGACAAGAGAAGCAATATTGACTTTGCGATTAATTTTAGAAGACATGGTACGAATAAACCGGCCAACGTTCATGGCATTTGTAGATTTAGAAAAAGCGTTTGATAATGTCAACTGGACCACACTATTAAGGATTCTGAAGAGCACTGGAATAAAATATCGAGAAAGGAGGCTAATACATAAGCTATATAGAAGACAGGCTGCAGTAATTAGAATAGAAGAGCAAGACAAGAAAGCCGTAATCAAGAAAGGAGTAAGCCAAGAATACTGTTTAGCTTATGTATAGAACAGGCGATGAAGAAAGTAAAAACGGAATATGGAAAAGGGAAACAGTGGAATAAAAAAGGGATATTTTGACGTAACTTAAGGAATTCTGCAACTTGGGAAGCATAACAACTTGGGATGGTAGAAGTATAGTAGGCATAAAGAGTAGGATAGCACAGGCAAGGAAGGCTTTCGCGAAAAAGAGGAATTTACTTACGGGTAATATAAGTGTGAATTTAGGAAATCGAAGCTAAAAATGTTCGTATGGAGCGTGGCGTTATATGGCTGCGAAAAGTGGGCGATAGGAGCTCTGGAAAGGAAAAGAATAGAAGCCTTTGAAATGTGGTGTTATAGACGAATGCTGAAAATCAGATGGGTGGATAGAATCACAAACGAGGAAGTTATAAACAGAAGTGGGAAAAGCGAAAAATATGGAGGACGTTGAATAAAAGAAGGGATAGATTAATAGGCCACGTTTTAAGACACGAGGGTCTTGTAAAATTAGCATTAGAGGGAAATGTGTGTGGTAAGAACAGACGAGGGAGGTAAATGATGAAATACGCTAAGTAGATTAGGGAGAATTTGGGTTGTGCTTGTTATAAGAAAATGAATTTACTTTCTCAAGATATGTTCAGTCTTAGGACTGAATACAAAAACAACAACATAATCGTTTAATTCGACGGCAAGCTGATGTATATTCACGAAGGATCAAAAGAAGGGATAAAATACTTTTCGGTAATTGAATTCGATCATAAAACAATTGTTAATAGATAATACTAATAACAAGATATAATTATTATTTAAGGAGTGAATACAGCTTGCGAAGTAATACTGTAAGCCGCTTCAGTTGGAAAGGGGGAGAGTCGGTTCACATAGTTCACGAATATTGACAATTTACATTTACAGCTCATATAAATGTAGATTTCATGAGTATTTCTGTCAGTATCTGTACTGCGCTGGCTGGATTGACTCAGTCCACGAGTGCGAAGCTTCCTTGTATGCTGAGGGTATTGCTATTTCTCGACTGATCTTGTTCCAGCGCAAACTCGAAGCCTGCTCGTATCTCCCGTTGTTGACATCACCCTTCCGGCTCCTCAATAACGGGAGCGGTATAGGGAGTATCTCGTGCGAAACAATACGACTGTCAACAGGTCTCACCGCCTGATTGATTTGCGCTTACATGTGTGTCAACAAAATGACTCTTTGTTAATATAAGGATATTGAGGGTGTTCTCATGTTTACTTTGCTTGAGCGGGATGAGCACCAGGACCAAAATGAAATAATTTGTCACTGAGAATGGTTTCTAAATGTTAACTTAGTAAAAAAAATATAAATAAAATAATTAAATTAGTCTGACCTAATATAAATAAAATGCAAATAATGACTTAAAGTCAGAAGTAGAATACTACAATTTGAATTAAGACGTTTCGTCCTAAACTTTCTCTTCAGTTCAATCTACAAAAAATATATTTAATATCATATACACTGTTGAATATGAATACATTAAAAAAACTTTGCACGTTGTTACATACAATTACAATCTAATTGGAATTTCATGTTATTACAGCTATATTCAGGGGCTAATTATCTTCCCGGTTTCATTTATAAATAGATTAGAAGCAGACTAGCTTAAGTATTCGGCGTTGCTGGGGTTTACGTAAATAATAAAGCAGGAATGAAAATGAGGTACGTACGTGAGGGTACACTACATTTATAGTTCTACCATTCATCTGCATTAACAAGAAAACCATTTGCTTGATCCAACCCTAGAGTAATCAACAAACGGAGCTTTGTTCACATTATCACTTTTTTCACTAATGCACCGTATTGTTTACTTAATTTAATACTTTTACCAGTGATGAATGTCATCATCAAATGCATAATATTACATCTGCTTTTACAAATGAGCAATTACTAAATATTAAAATTTACCTGACGCGAAAAATTAAACAATTTTGCGTATACATCGTATCTATGATACAACAAAGTTTAATAATACTTTATTATTTTTCAGAGTTAGTTCTCTGCCAACGATAGGTTGATTACGACGCGAAATGTAAATAATTTCAAAATATATAGTATCAGAGATCAACAATATAGGCAACCTGCAATTAGAAGATCTCGATGCGTGTATGGGACAAGAAGCCTTTTAAGTATAATGTATTTCACTTTTTACACATATATAAACTTAGTATATTTAAAAAATTTAAACATCATGGGCTTCGGGTCCTGAGAAGCATATGTGAAAAATTTAGTCAAATTTGGACCAGCAGTTTGGACCCCTATAGGTGGGACATACATACTAACGCACTGACAGGATTTTAGATGTATAGATTGAATTCTTTGATTTATAAACATCATTCACCAACACTCAGTAATAATAAAATATATATGGGCTTGGTTGTTTTACCGTATTTAGAGGAATTACAATATAAATTAATTAAATTGTTTGCCAAATACGGTGTTAGGGTAATATTTCAATCATATAATCATTTAAATTTCGTCAAAAATTCTACAGATTTTATCAAAAATGTTGATAAAGACATAATGTTGTATATAAAATTGTGTGTATGGATTGTAGAGACTTATATTCATGATACAAAACGCAAGCTTCAAGCTAGAATAAAGGAACAGTTTGCAAAATTAAAACTATAATTAGATAAACAATTTGTGTTAACTAAACATGAATCGTTAAATAATCACAGCTTTGACTGGAGTAAAGTTAAAATTTAATTAATAGAAAACAATTATTATTCTCCATTGATGAGATTAATGCTTCACATAACATCAAAGGTAAATTAATCAATACGAAAAATTTTAATTCAATATGTGACACTGTACGATTATGATTTAATTGTGCATTCTTGAAACTTCGAAATTAAATTCTTGTAGTTTAAAAAAATTTAGCTACAACAGGACTAATGCAAACAACGATAAATCTAAATATATTAGTTTGCGATGTGTTTCTTCGGCATTGTTTTCCTTCATTTCGGAGAATGTTGCAGTAGTAACATGTAATTACAATAAGATTTTTATATTACGTATATTTATATTTAACTAGCTATATGTAACTATATTATTTTTTGTAGAATTAACTAAAGAGGTTGCAGAAATTAGGGTCGAAACGTCTTAATTCAAATGAAATTATTCTATTTCGGACTTTTGGCCATTCTTTGTATTTTATTTGGAAAACGTTTATGGTAAAATGTGTTAGTTAATTCAAACTGGGATATACAAAGAACCTCTGTTCTGGCCGTCGCGTAAGAAGCCCTTAATAAAACAAGCTAACGTTTTCAGAATATTTGATATAGTAACTGAATGACCATGATTGCTTGTCATTAAGAGGAAGCAAGGACTAGAATTTTCTACCAAGTAGTTATTCGTTTCAGTGGAAACCAATAATTATATATAAATGAACAATAGTTCAATTGTAATACGGCTACTTTCCGGGGTTCAAAGTCGGGAATTTTGCAACTCGAGGGCGATAAGAAAAAAAGATGCCAACGTTTCATAAATATTTTATCTGCGGTATTATAATTTTATATCGACATGAGATACACAAGAGCTGAAAAAAGTGTTGGCCTCCCCTCATGCTGTTTTCTCTGTTGCCCTCGGGTGTTCTGCTCCCACTTCGGCACTGAAACAAGAGAAAAAGTTGGCAGAGCCCAACATGGGAGCCAGAACGCCGAAAGAGTATAACGAGGGTGATGCCACTAGAATTTCTGGTGAGTAAAAAAAAGAGAACAAACTCCGAACAAGTCCATTTGGGCAATTTGTTCGTAGAATGACAAGAGGCTGGTCAGTGACAGCGGCGACCGAACTCGTTTGCCAGAACAGTGCGTCGAAAAACCGGTCGGTCTTCCATAAATCTGCTATATGTGGGTCTTTTGGTGAATTGTGCGGGCTGAGAGCCATAAATCTCCAGACGAAGCGGCCCCGGCGAGGCAAAGATGCTGCCTCACGATGAATCACTCACCAAAGATGCACATTATTCCTCAAAACCCTTCGGGAGTGACTTTCTTTGTCGCAATACATGGAAGATGAATGGCGTCGTGCTCCTGCCCGCGGCTACATGACCCCAACACATTCGTAATAACTGTGAATTATAATGACGTATAACTAAATGGTAATCTGTAATGAAATCTATTTGCAAAATTTAGGACAGCACACAAAATCTGCAATCCTGTAAAAAACTGTATTTTTCTAACAAACAATTGCTCATGGATAACAAAGATGTGAATCCATTTATTTTAAATAAGACAGTACATGATGTAAGACCTTAAATACCATTTGGCACCATCTTAGAAAACAATATCTGCAACAGAGTATAACAATAAATTCTTCGGAAGCGGATTCTATGATATTCGTACGAATTCGTATCGCATTTAGTCACGTTTTTAACTCAATATAAAAATAGTGAGAAATATTTCAGGATTTGTGTTCTCAAAGTAGATGAATCTTGTTCGCCTACGACGAGAAAACTGTGTGGGGCCATAAAATTGAAAGTGGGTCATAGATCCCACGTAGACAGATAACGCGACTATAAATCCACTGTTATTTCACACAAGGAGACCCGGCGTAAGTCTGGAAACTTGCTCAGTTAATTTTGAACTTAAAATAGATGTACCCAAAACGTAAATTAAAGTATTAAAATCAAATTGAGAATCCAGATAAATGTGATACTACGTAAGGAAACAATTTGCCCCTTGTTTTTTTATATTTCATATAAAACTTTTATCATAAGATGCCACGTTCCCGAAGGAAATGTCATTCTCCCCTACCTATACAACATCTCCCACGATATCCCACAACATCCCAACACTAGCACAATATTTTTCGTAGACGACATAGCCATCTCCTATGAAACCTCCTCTCTAATCTCCAATTTCCAACCACTCCAATCAGCGCTCAACCTAGAGCAATGGTCCAAACAATGGCGAATCAGCATCAACCCCATCAATAACCGTCCCATTCACGCTAACCAAAATCCCTCCTCCACAAATCCACCTCTATCTAAACAATTCATTTGTCCCCACAAAAAAAAGAAACTACCTACGTAGTAATCATGTTTGATTCAAAACTCTCGTAGAAACCTCATATTAATCTGCTCCTCTCCAAAATGAACCATAAATTCAGAACCCTATATCCCCTCCTAAACAGAAAATCCCCTGTTACCATCAGCACAAAACGCCTCCTATACTTTTCCATGTTCCTATGCCTCGTCCCTATGGGGAACAACAGCCAAAATACATTCAACCAAATTTCAAACTAAACAAAATACAATCCTACGCACCATTACAAACTCTTCCTGGCACCTTAGAAATTCCGTCATCCACCATAACATCAAACTTTCTACAGTAAACTTCGTAATATTCAAATCCATAAGCTCTCTAATTAAAAGCGTCCTCAACCACCCAAACTCCGCGAACCAGGAATTCCACGACAATCCTTCTCCATCTCCATGCTTCCGTCGGCTAAGAAGAAAATTCACAATTGACCTCATCCTTCCTCCTGATCATTCAGGCACCACTTAACCCACCTTACCATCATACCCGCAGACCACATCCTCATATATCCTCCAATAATCAGTTGACCGCCTGTCTACCCTCACCAACCCACGTCGTATGCCTCTCAGGTACTCATAAAAATAAATAAAACTAACCCACTCTGCTAAGTAGGTTAATTAAATGGATTAACTCACCTTCACGTTAACATGTAAATTATATACTCTATTTTAATTTTATATCCTTTTAATATTGTATATACTGAATCATTATTGTCCAAACTGATAATCTGTACGACAAATGGTTTTTATATGAATAAAATTAATAAGATACCACGTGTTTATTGCTCTTTATCAATCCACTGAGACCGTTGGCTGGAAAGGATACAAGACATATCAAAACTTCAATTTAAAGTTCGTCACGCGAAGTATGTTGAACTTCGCAATATGGACGGGACAGAGCCTTCTCACGTTGCAACAAATAAATTTAATTAAAGAGGAAAATGAACAGAGGATAGCGTGTATCCCATCTCCGCAGCTGTTTTAATTTATGTGAAGTAAAGATGTAATTAAAATAAAAGTTAATAAAAGTAATATACATACAATAGAAAGAATGGGATTCATCACGAACTTTGGAGATAGAACTGTTGTTGAACGGAATGGAGTTTCCCGGTTTAAAGCAAACAAATGTAAAGTAAATTAATATAAAAAGCGGTTAGCTTGAAAAACTAAATTTAAAATTAGCTGAACTGCAGTGGGGAGGAAAAAAGCGTTCTCCTGGTTGGCGAAGAAAATTGTGAGAGAAGGGTGCCGGGGAAAAACGTATAGAAGAGAATATCACAATGCATTATTCAGTCATCAAATTGTGATTTAGTAGTAAAGGTTTTACTTGATTATAATGAAGCGCGGGGCTGTTCCAAAGCTAATAATTCGAAAATTGGACGTTAAACAATAATGCAAGAGTATTATGATATTATAGTACGAGGTCTTTCCCGGTGAATGGCATGTATAAATTCGTCTCGGGTTTCCAACCGGGTCAAAGATTTTAACAGTGACGTTTCGATGGCTTGCTCTGACATCATCTTCAGACTGAAGTCGCTTCAAGCCATCGAAACGTCACTGTTAAAATCTTTGACCCGGTTGGAAACCAAATGGGAGTATGCTATTATAAGACCAACTTCGTAAACTAGGTTGTTGTATGCATTATGAGGGTTAAAGTTGGAAAAACAGAAAAGAGAAATTGATGAGATCAATGTGAATACATAATCTAATTTCTGCTCCTGTTCGTATTCGACTACACTGTTAACAATTCCATTATTTATTGTCACTATTACTAAGTTCTTAAAATGATAACAAAACGGGTTTGTCTTCTTATACCCTAACTGGTATTATCAGAATATGAAATTTCCCAATTCATAATAATAATTTCTATTGCCAGGGACAAATTGTCAGTAAAATACAAGTCCTGTTAGAATCCGGATTTTTTGGATTTAGGGTTTGCAGGAGGAAGTAAGGAATCCAATCCACATGTTGTTGAATTCCTCTCTTTTGTGCAGAGGGAAGTGCACAACTTCCACTTGAGTTTCCCCACAATCTCGCTCTGTTGAAAAGTGCAAGTATGCTGTGCGTAGACATTTCCTGTGGTTTTCACAAACGAGGGGCCAATTAAATTCTAATTTTACCACAATCAATCCGTAATCAATTTCAGCAATACGAAGACACTCCCGTCATTTAATATTTTCACTTCCATGCTACACCACAGCAGCTGTAACTGGCATTGATAAATTTCACTGCTTTGTCTCTCCCTCTGCGGGTTGCTATATTTTTGCGACGTGCCCCGTCCGATGGCTTCATGCGTTCCATTTTCGCCTGTCACATACGAGCCGCTTCTTACTTGGAAGCAATTAATTGATTACATGAGGCCAGTCGTGAAACAATGTTGCCCTCGTGGTGGGTAAGGTAAGAAGTATTGGCGTATTCTATTTCGGACAGGCCGACACGTGTCCGTAAAGCGACCTAGCTGGCTGAAGAACTTCTTGCCAGCAGCATCCATTAGCCACTGCTTCGAAACAAAACAATGCAACAAAACCCAATCTCAGAGTCCCGTCGCTCTCCATAATTACCCCGTTCTTTAGTGCTGCTTACAAACTTGGCTCTGCATCCGATGACATAGCGCCCTTCCAAATGCACATGACGAACAGCCCAAAGAAGGAATAGGCCAGCAATAAGACACTAACGTCGTTTGAGAGGGACAAACTTAAAAACAGTCTAACAAGTTTCAATTAATTTTCCCGTGAATTTGCTTTTGTCAGGGTATAACGTAACAAAATTGTGAGGGGATCTCCACGTCAACAATAAGTACTTCCATGTAAAATCATAAACAAAAATATGGTGTACCCGTAGTCCTTACCAAAGCTACGATACATCCCAGTCTTGTCTCTGGCCGAGAAAGCACCAATCAAAAACCACCAGATTAAGATTAGTTTAATCCTTTGCTAAGGTGCAATGAACAATACTAAACTTTCCTTACGGTGAAACGTAAAACACCGTCAGAATCAAGATAATAATCATTTAGTTTACATAGACTTCTGGATATTAAATGACTTTAAAACACATTTAAATTATTGGTTGCAAATAAATCTTTGTATCCACTTAAATTCTGTCAAACGTGCGAACTTGGTAGGAATCGCGTGACACCTGTAATTTTTCAAATTTTCGTGACTGGTCCTCACTGCAATCGGTTGAGTGGTATACAAATGCATACGGGTCAAACATTCAAGGAAAGACATATTCATATTATATATAGAAGATGAGTTCTTGAAGCGAACACGACGAATTACATACATACATATAGATGAGAAGGCAGGAGACGATCCTGGAAATCATCCAAATAAGATCCAAAAGAACTTACCTAGAACAAAAGAGATCAAAATTAAAACCATATTACTCTAGAAAAAATAGACATATATATGTACAGAGCGGTCGATTTGATTGTAGGGAGATAAAATACTTGAATTGTTACCTACAATTTTTATTGCCGATTTTATTCTCTTGAAAGAACCATTAGTTTTAACATATCATTGATGTAATTTCTTTAATCATTGTTGCTACAATCTATAGAAATAAGGAAATATTAACTTAATCACTTATCAAGAAGTGACCTAATTTTATTCTCAACAGAAGGTTTGTTTTATGTGACCGAAATAACTGCAAGCGTTGGTCAAAGCAGTGTAACTTTTTCTAAATAATTCAAATCTCCAATATATGAAGACATGGTGGAAGAAGGGGTGATAAAATATTTTAATGGGAACCGTTATGGGAGTGGAGAGTCGCGTTTGATATCATTAGACGCCACCCTTCTATACAAACAAATTTCATTACCAGCGTTTTATGACAAGATGGGTTTTCGATATATTTTAATTTCTACATTTAATCCAACCACCCTATATAAACCAAAATATGTATCTCTAGTCGCAAAGTTCACTAAGTGAACTGTAGGGTAAGATTGGTACTATTATACAACAGATGAATGAAATACTGTCTGGGCGTTGCTACTACTGTAAAGTTAAAGTTGTCAAAACTTTATGGTATCAGGTAGGCTAAATATTTTTTATGAAATCCATTCTGGTGTTATGACAATTTTTATTCGCTGTCATTTTGCCGTCGGAGATTTTAATATGATGCTACAGCTATTTTATACGTCGTGTATTCATAATAACAGTGGCTGACATTCATTCTTCTTTTAATAAGATGATGTGAGTTATTGGCATCCGTGACATCCGTTGAGGATTTCTTGAAACAGACAGTAGAGGAGATCTTTTCTTGGACTAAAAGCAGGAGGGAGGGGAAGTAGGAATCAAAATCTTCGAAAGATCGACACAAACCGTCGCTGGGGTGAGTACTAAAATTTTTATTAACGGGACAGACATACAAAACCTTTTATTTATAATAATTAATGAAACATCAATAGACTGGAGTTGATTTTTCTTTAATTCCGAGTTTTATACTCATGCTTTCGTTGTATTAAACACAACAGCTAATCGTAGATACGATAGACACAATTACAGGTCCTAATCTGTATTAAGAGATGGGAGGTTGCTTCTAGGTTATTATTATCTTCAGGGTGATTCGTAATAGGCGCGTGAGTTTTTTATTTCCGTAAATTTAATTAATCTATGACCCAAACAAAGAAAGGCATTCATTTGCGGTCAATGTGGCCATTGTATTTACTTAAAAAATTAAGCTGCAGTAATAATTCAACCACATTTAAGTTTAAAAGCATTTACTTTTCGGTTCAACACTGATCATGAAAAATTCCCTGGTCTGCTTTGTCAAACAGCATATTGAAACTGATGGATCAGCCATACAAACCATTCAAAATGTATTATATATCCACAAAGTACCTTTACAATAAATGTAATCCGAACCAAAGCTTCATAAGCCGTCAATCATAAATGTAATCATATTAAGCAATTCATGACGATATGCTGCAAAGCGTTAAACGACCAATTATAATGTAGGTAATGCACGCACATTATTATACAGTTATAAAAAAAGAAACTCATATGGAGCCTCACATGAACACAAAAATACAAAGAGTTAATTCCCTTTGTAGGTGGAAATGTAAGGACAGAGGACTCGTCCGCTCTCCGACAGAAACACAGCCAGGCTTCTTATTAAAGATGCAGGGGGCAAAAATTGTTTGATGCTTTCATGCGCCCATGAAAAATGATGTCCCTATCATAAAAACTGAGTTGTTGGTTGGACCATTAGTGGTCCGGGCCGGTCGATTCTGTATAATTAACGCTGGGAAAAGCTTCTCTGTGGCTTAAACAATCCGACAGTTAAATATCCCTACACTTGGCACTTGGAGGTCCGCATTCCGTTAACTGTCTCATTGCTATGCTTACAGCATACGGTGACAATATTGAATTCGTGGTGGTGATAGAATCATAAAATTACTCCAGTACATTGAAATGGAATATTGTTCAGTATAAGAGAAATTTCTTAATGAGATGTTAGTCTATATTTTCCTTCTTTAGGGTGACTGGCTTACACGTTTATGAAAGATATGCAAAAATTTACATCCATATCTATACCAATAAATAAAATTGTAGTGTCTGTCCTTGTGTTCTCTAGAATAGGCTCCGAAACGGCTTCACGGATTTCAATTAAAATTTTACTTTTCAAAAAAGGAGATTTAACATATTTCAATTCGATAATGATATCAATATAATATAAATATTAATTCACGAGTTAGTTTTTTTGGCAAACGTGCGTTTGAATCTCCAAAAGTACATGCGGGTTGCATATCTCTTGATTTGTTTATGCTCCAAAACGGTTCAACAGAATTCAATGAATTTTTCAAGGATTCAAATATTTATAAATCCATAGAATTTCTGCGCGAAAGGCGGCGTGAAAAACAACTGCGAGTTATAAGTCAAATTAGGCGTTCCTGTACCATTCATTCCACTTATTATAGGCATAATTTAGGCAGCATGAGAGACTATTCTCACTCCTTCTAATGTTGCAGTAGCATTCGCGCCGTAATTCACCTAATGTTGGTAGAGAGCTAACTCCCTGTGAATAAACTTCTTTGGATCGTCGATACGATGTATACGTAAATTCGTTTTATTTGTCGCGTCAGGTAAATTTTAGTATTTAGTAATTGCTCATTTTTTGGGAGTTAACAGGCTACATGAGGGTGATCCTGCAACACGGAATAGGAAAGGGGGAATGCGGAAAGAAGAGAAAGGTAGCCAAGGGTTGACTAGGGTCCCCGGGCTATAGTTTACCCGGTGTTTCACCTAAAGAGATGCAGGGAAACCCCTAGAAAACTTGCATCAGGTGGGGCAGGCATTGGGTACTATTCTTACGCCCTTCCGAATGACGGGAGACGAGTTTGCTGTGAGGTAGCAGCATTCCCTTCTCCGCGCCTTCACCAGTTTTTGGAGGCAGTTGGCCGACTGATCCAATGGGATCCAAGGTCTTCGACCCCAGTACATATACCCCTTAAAATAGGTGAAGGTGTCTCGGCATGTGAGAACTTTGAAAAAAAAACCGGAGAGAGTACGTGGCATTCGCGACATAATCAGGTGAGCCCCGCAGTCACTCTGGGATGAAGCGCCTGCGAGAGAATACTCCTGCTTATCCTGCTGATCAAATGTTTATTTATTGACTCCGAAACCTGTGAAAGCGGGGCGTGTTCAAAATTCACTGCGAGTTATAAGGTTTGATAAAGCGATCGTAAATAAATGATATCGTACTTTTTATATACTCAATGAATTCAACTTTATCAAAATTTTGTACTTGTTTCGTTTTTTGGGCAAAATAAAAAATAACTATTTCCTCCCGAATGAAGTCACGGGCATAGCTATTTTATAATATGAACAATACGTCATCAATAAAAAGCGTGTAATATATGAAGTATTTTTATCCTGAGCTGTCACAAAAAATATTTAATTGTTAATTTTCATGGAATTATATTAACAAGCGTCATACCTTCTAGCAGGTCATTAGACTTGTTAAATTTCCATCTCCACCTTGTTCTGTCCCAAGCTTCTTCCCTCACCATCCAATATCTTCTTCAATTTCCATTCGAGTTCTGTAGTAACTGCAGTCCTCTCGTTTCTTGTTCCCGAAACTCCTACTATATTCAATTATTTTTTGCTGTAAACAATCTCCCGTTGGAATATAGTTTGCAATCAATATGGATCTCTTCTTATTTACTCTTCTCAGAACGTCTTCATTTTTACCATTACTATCCACTTAATTATTTTTTTAACTCTTCTCCAACACCATATTTCAAAACTTCTCAGGTACTTCTAATTCTTCCTATAAATGTCCATGTTTATGATCCAAAAGAAGCCCTGCTCCAGACTTTGTACTTGACAAAATTATTCATAAATTGTATGGAATATGACAGACAAAAGTTGGTTTATTTTCTTCTAGGACGATTATAGTTGGAATAAATACAGAAAGGAAAAGTAAAAATACTAAATTTGCTTAAAATACTGGAAAATTGCTTTCTAATGCCGTTTCCTAACACGATTCAACTCATTCGAAAATATCAACCCCTTTTTCTGTTATTTTGTCGTTGTTCATTCATGGATATATCTACATGATTTAGAATCTTCAATATTTGTAAAAAGAAAAATAATCAAAGACGAGACACTTCGGCTGTGATTATTTTCAAACCTTATATAAATTATAATACACAGTTTTTCGTATTAAAACAATATTATCGGATCTCAGTATGTTACAATACATCAATTATTACGAAGTTAATTTACTTATAGTTTCCATTGTTTAATGCTTTTTTGACGTAGAAAATAGCTTTGGAATCCCAGATTGGTAGACAAATAAGTAAATTTTGGAAACAAAGCAACGAAATGTTTGAGGTAGTCCGTCAACCACCATAACATCAAACTTCCCAAAGTAAACTCCGTAATCACCAAATCCATAACCTCCCTAATTAAAGGCGCCCTCAACCACCAGAACCCCACGATCCAACAACTCCATGATAACCCTTCCCCATCTCTACGCTTCCGTCGGCTCAAAAGAAAGCTCCTAGTCGACTTCATCCTTCCTGTTGAACATTCAGGATGATCCTAACCATCCTTACTATCATTCCCGCATTCTCCAATAATCAATACACCGCCTGTCAAACCTCGCCCACTCACATCATATGCCTCTCAGATACACACAGGAGGGGGGGATAAAACAATCTAACCTAACCCATCTGCTAAAGTAGGCCAATAAATGGACTAACGTACCTTCATGTTCCCAAGTGTATTATATACATTATTATAATTTTTTAAATACATTATTCTAATCTTGTATATACTGGAACAATTATTGTACCAAACTAATAATCATAAGATAAAAGTTTTTATATTTAATAAACATAATCTGCTGCACGACTTAATATCTCGTGATTTAAAATAAAGTTTCATATTTGTCTCTTTTATGTAATGATATTATAAAAACAATAATATTTATAATTTGTTAACATTTTCAAAATATTTACTAAAAACAACTCTAAACAAATTTTTGTTGAGTCATGATAGCACAAATAATATATATATATATATATATATATATATATATATATATTCTAGTGATCTTGACACATTAGCTTCCACATTACCCGCGTTCTTGGAGATAAACGTCAAATATTTACTCTCCATAGTTTAATCTCAAACTTAACAATGTCACATGAATATGAACTTCTCATCCTGATACCAGAATGAACACCAAACGAACACGCAGATTGCAGAAACTAATCGAAGTTTGTGTTTGTTTCTCGTTTGTCGTCTCAATTCTACCGTTTCGAGGCTTTAAGTTGAACTAAGGGGCTCATAAATTGTTAGGGATGATGTTGTCGTTGTTTGTTTGTGAGCCTTCAAAGATTTCTTTCAAGTGTAATGACGTCGAAGATGCTTAGGAAAACTCCAAGTTGTGATGATACGTGGTTACGAGCCTCAGAAAGCCAGGTCAAGGAATTCACAATGATCGTCTTGATTCCAAATAACTATGCTTATAGAATGCTGACGAGGGTACATATTTTAACGCTAGGTGAACGTACAGAAAATTTAAAGAAACTCCCGAAAATGTTTTCCAACAATTGCCTCCGCAATTAAAAATTACCCGTCGGCATGAGTACAGAAGCAGCGGAGCGTAAAACAGTTTGCGCAAATGCCGGGCAATTAACGCGGGTAAAATTATGCGCGGGGCTGAACTAATTCAATTCGGCAATTTCTCTTCCGAATCCCAATCATACGATTCGATATTCAAATGAACGCTCGATTTAACAGATCCTCGCCATTATCGAAAACCGAACAAAGCGGCGGACTATATGTCACAGTATTGTGCGGTTTGCGGACGCTTATTAATTTAACGATCGCGTGCACCTGCATTCCCAATAAAGCATCTGACCAGTCCAGTCCGGCCCAGTCCGATCCAGTCCGCCCGACCCAGCCCGACGCGACTTTATAAGCGCAGAAACCGTATTTCGCCAGCTCGCAGAATATATTTTCTACACATTTCCTCTCAGCAATGAATTTTATTGAGCCGTCAATCCTTTTGAAAGCTTTCGATCTAAGCTTCCTGATCGATAATGTCCACTTGCACGTGTTAGTTCACCACTCTAACTTTATTGCCCGATCAAGAGACGTCAAAGATATTTAAATCGCCATTTTCGGAGGCTTCAGTAATACGATACTTTTGAAATTGTTACAGTCGGGCGACAATCTCTTTATATAACAGCGAATGTTTCCTGTCATATCCTGCATCATCTGATTTATGCTTTCTGATCCGTTTCCCTTGTGCTCAGCACTGCAGGATTTACCCTTCAGAGTTCGCGACAGGCGCAATTAACCTGTCATTTTATCAGTATGTACCAAGAAATCCCTCACTTACAACGTAATTATCCAGAAACACGCATAAAATATTTTAAGTATTTTCAATACACTTTTCTTTTACATGTAATCCTGACAAAACTTTTTTGTCTCGTAGTTTAGAGTGCCATTTTTCCTGTTTGGGCTAGACGCCCCTCCTCCACCTCACCTTTCAAAAATTGAATTGCTAAAAATACATCAACTTCAAACGTGTTTTTGACAGCTGACACAGAGCTTGTCACTTTGATAGATTCTATTACTGCATGAAAAACTTGTTTTATATATAACTGAATCAAAACGGCACAAAATTTTAATCTAGAAAAATTACAGTGTAAAATAAGTACACAAAAAAATAAAGGCTTTAAATAGGAGGAAAAAGTTTAATGCTTAAATTGCAAATTTTCTACATTTCGATGCAATTTAGTTACGATTAACCTTCTATCTCGTTGATTGGTTATTTATAATCTGTTTATTTTTGTTAGAAGGTTCTTAATCTCGCTGACACTCATTCCCACAACGTTAGAAATGGAAAAGCCATCAAAAACTAGCCCATAGTTCACAATGTTTCATAAACTTCTTGTTTTTAAAAATTTGATTAACAGGTAATTAATGTCTATTATGAGAAAGTACTATCTATATAAGTACATAGGCAATATATGTGCTATGTGAATTATTACGTTTACGAAAAGACGAAATTTCGGTCACGACCAGCTTAAATGGGGTCCATTCTCGTTAGGAATCGGTCTCCAAAATTATGAAAAATCTTGTTGCCAATATCGAAAAATTTCACAGTTTTCAAAAGGTAATAAAAAAATAAGTGTTAATTCACAATCTGCCACGAATTAAACGACTAATTGCTTAAAGTCACCATGTTATAGCACTATCATTGTGATTTCATATTTATGAGATTGAATTTATTCATTGAATACCAATTATTTTTTCTTATGGGGAACCAGAAGTTCCTATCTTTATTAAAATATACCGATTTTTAGGATCATTTTCCCCTAAAAACTTTACAGACACATTACTGAAATATTTACAGCTTGTTCTTTTTCTTATGGTATGTGTGGAAGCAAAATAAATAAATTATAATTCAAATTTAGAAGAAATACAAGAATGGAAAAATGTCGACCGGGCCCAGGACTCGAACCCAGGACCTGCCCGATTTCTGGGCAGGAGGTCCTGGGACGCTCAGCATTATTCCATTCTTGTCTTTCTTCTAAATTTAACTATACCCTCTTTTCCTGCATTTCTACTTCAACTGACTATAATTAAAATAATAATTATTAATTAATTTAACAGGAATTGTTTCTGTTGGGAAATTTTAGAAATGCCTTATCCATAACTAATAATTCAAATAATTTATTATGCTTCCACACGCATGCCATAAAGTTAAAAATACGTTGTGAAAATTTCAGTGCTGTATCTATAACGATTTCCGAAATAAAAGAACCTATTTTAACATTGGCAAGATAGGATTTCCTCCTCCTCTTAAAGTATGAAAACTTGTACAAAAAAAATTGACCACTATTGTAACGTAGATTGTGGTATACTAATACAATTCCAACTGATAAAGCGATTCTAATTTTATCCGAAATGTTTTCAAAGTGCTGTGAGGTAGGGATGTGGTGCACTTGTTGCAAGGCAGCTGATATCTAAGGAGAGCGAGGTCACCTGTCTGCATTTCCTGCGGTAAAGATTTAAATAAAGATGCTGATACGAGGGGAGCTGAAGACGGGTCTCTCAATCGAGTCCGGACGTCCGTCGGCGGAAACGGAAACAGATAAAGCAGCTACGGGGGTTTGTCAAGGTCCATTTCCAGTTTTGTCACCACGACTCAGGACAATCCAGAGGCACGAGAGTGGGAGGATCACCCTTCCGTCGGGAACGTGGGACAACCAAACAAAATTTGTAATTCTATTCCCCACAAAATACCAGCATAAAACAATCCGTTTCTTGCTATCGGGAGCTAGGAATTATACTAGAAGGCTTTGGTTCTCTCCTTTCTCTGATGTACATGGGATGTTATATTAACTCGTAATGTTGTGACGTATAGCACACCGGAAGAGTTTTTAATTATCAAGGCCTAATGTACGAAATAATGCCAATATAAAAATTCACGATAAGGCTCCAACAATTTTACAGGGTCATTTGGTTTATATATAGTAGTAAAATATTTATCATACCGGTTTCATGGAAAGTGTGGTTGTTATCCATCTTCGATATACGTCTTCCATCTTTGTCTATCTCTTCTAAGGTTACCCATCAAATTGTTTAATAATCAGGTAGCAAATCCCTCAGTCATGAACAGCCTTATCTTTTTTTGAGCCAAGTTCCTGACCCAATTAGTGATCTTCAAGAACATAAACTCTAACTTAGTCATTCACGAAAACGAAGAGAGAGAAAAGGAAATAGACGGCATGAATCCAATACATTTCCTGAAAGCGGCAAGGTGAATAGACTACAACGAAACTGTTTGTAAAACGGGACGTACTTCGACATAATTGTCCGATGACTATCAGCGTCATAACCTGTACATGTGTACATGCTGGAATGAGAAACCTTCGGAATTTTCGCTTTAAAAATACAAGTGTAAAACAAACACCAAACTGTCAACGTATAGCAAGCAGTTTGTGTGTCCCTCAGCTGTCATCTAAAATTACTTTTGAACAGGACTCAGAACCCGAAACACCGGCTTGTTTCCTCGATAACCCGAGGCGACATACGCCTTCCACTAGAAGACTATTATTATAGGCTTTCTTGTCGAAGAGCCGAGACAGACCTGCGGCAGATTTGGTTTAAGTGCGTCGTCGAATCTGGAATGGCGGGAGCAGAATTGACAGGAGATACAGATGATACCAGTTGTAACTCATTAACCGATTAAACCATATTATCTTTATGCTGCAAATACGCGGCCATATGCACAATCATTTTTTCTTGTAACAATGGGAAGTTGGAAAGGAATGTCGAGTAGATAGTAGATATAAATTCGTTAAACGCTATACACTTCACTGCTTGAAATCATTTACAACAGGCTAAATGCAGTCATATTCTTTGCAAATAAGAATTAAGACTTTTGGATTAAAGAAATTTAACAACCAACCGACGGATATAGCAACCACTTTACTAAAAATGTAATATATTAATATAACATTTGAAACTATTCCATGGCATCAAGCGCATTTAAATAAACTTGTTAATCGGCTCATAAGCAATTCATTGTATTTCTTCATATCTTTTTTCTGTTATATATTAATATATTTAACCACTGACATAATTTATTATTTAATGTTTTTCTCATATACTTAATGCTATTTATGTACTGTCTTATTTATTCCCATATTTGTGCATTTTCGTATTGCGCATGGGATAACTCTAGAATTAATTATTTGATTAGATAGTAATTAGGTTATTCGTTAAAATTGGCCTATAAACACTTCATTTAAGCTACCATTTCTCCCAAAGCACCAACACTGCAGACCTTTGCTAAGTATAATAACTACGTGTTTCTTCACACATTGACGCCAAAACTGCACTAGTCTACCCAGGAGGCAGTCTTCTCTGTGCGAACGAAATATGTGAAACAAGTGATATTGAAAACAGGAGATTTCGATAAGTTTCGTAACTTAACACGAAACATGTTCAGAATTATCAAGAAAAATTATGAATTTAATTGATATAATATTAATATGAATTCAATAAATTAACAATTTCATATTTGATATGTTCTGAATGTAATAGAACCATTTGTATCACAAATTGTAGTTACTTTAGGTGTACTATACGCGCTCCAGAGTCATAAAAGATCGAATGCGTAAAATAGATATAATTTAAATATATCGCTACTCATTCAATTTTCTCGTCAATAATATACAGAAGACAGTCAGCAGCAATTACAATTGAAGGGCAAGAAAATAAAGAAAGGAGTAAGACAAGGATGCAGTCTGTCGTCCATGCTCTTTAACTAATATATAAAAAAGACGATGAAAAATTTTAAAAAGCAATATGGAAAAGGAATTATACTCCAAGGAGAAGAAATAAAAATCTTCAGGTTGGCTAATGTTATTGTGGTATTAGGGGAGTCAGGAGAAGACTTGGAAACCATAATAAATGGCATGAACGTGGCCCAGGAAAAAGAGGATTAATAATGAGGGGTGTTAGAGTGGGAAGGGATATTATGATGGAAGTTAAGGAATTGTGCTTCTTGGCCAGCGTAATAACTGAGAATGATTTAGGTATAGTACACATAAAGAGTAGGGTAGCACAGACAAGAAAGGTTTTCACCAAAGAAGAGGAATTTACTTACGGCTAATATAAGTATCAATGTTAGGAAATCTTATAAAAATGTTACATGGAGTGACGTTATATGGGTGCGAAACGTGGACGGCAGGAGTTGCAGAAAGGAAAAGAATAGAAGCATTTGAAATGTGGCGCCATGGAAGAATTCTGAAAATCAGATGGGTGGATAGAGTAACTAACCAGGAAGTTCTAAGCGGAATAGGGGAAGAAAGAAAAATATGGATGACCAATACAAGGGATAGATTAATAATCCACGTTTTGAAAAATAAGGGTCTTGTAAAATTATCATTAGAGGGAAGTGTGTGGGGTAAGACCAGATGTGGGAGATAAGGATGGACTACGCTAAGCAGATTAGGGTGGATGTGGTAGTTATGTCAAAATCAAAGGGCTTGCGCATAATGGTTAGCATGGACAGTTGCATCAGACCAGTCTAAGGACTGAATACTACTACAACAACTGTTGTTTAAAGGAGTTGTTTAAGTTATTAGATTTTCCTCAATAATTTATTCATGATATTTTAGATTATTAATTTATTATTTGCGCTTTTTGCAATTTAATAAATTATCACAGTAATGCATTTTCTTATTTACAAATATAGATTTTTCCTAGATAAATTTTATATCTGTGTCTTAACCTTTATATGAATTGATTTGTGGGGTTGTAGTGGATACAGATTCGAACAGGCATCCTTGCGGCTGTCAGTGCATCCTCCTGTTTGCATATGCAGGTCCTGCGGTCCTGGAACCTTGTCTAATCGGACCGGAAACTCGTTATGGGAAGCGGAAAGGCCACGTGTCAGCAGGAATGTCCTGTGCGGAAACTTTACAGCTAATAATAACGAATATTTTTTTAACCAAAATAAAGGTTTCCTGCATTAAAATAACATGCAGGGGAAAGAACGCATGTAATCAGTGGTCTAATAATTGAGGAGAGAAAGCAAATAATTAGCATTTAGAAATATTATTTGTAACGCTAATAATTAAATGTTGCTGATTATGAATTTTTTATTGTCATATTAGAACGTTTCTTAGGAATTTTTCATGAATAAGTATACATAACATTAAGTCAAATAGAAATTGTTTAAAAAAACAGTATAACACATCAAACAACACTTTCTCAATCTAAAAATATATGTTACCAATCATAAAGTAATTAAACTTAATTTGTCTGTGAATTGGTCCTTTTTAATCTCATATTGCATTTTTTATATAAATAGGATAAAATAACTTGTGGAAAAAAACTGAATGGCAAATAGCTTTCTTTTTTGTAATTTATAATAAGTGACTGCATATGAAAAACAAGTTTCGTTCTTGTTTGTATACATCATCTTCTCTATAGATTTATGCTTTTATTTTCCTCATACATGTATTCGTCTATAAATAAATAGTTCCCATTATTTATCACAAGCAGTCCATTCAAATTAATTTAAAACGTACTTCCTAGCAAACAGTCAGAACAGTAAAAATGAAATGTTTTTGTATTTTTAAATATAAATTGTAGTAACTGTTAATTATAAAATAATTTTTAGAAGCAAAATTAATTAAACCGTAACGATTTGGAATATTAACAATAACTGTATAGAAAATTCTCTTACGTTAGATGAGTTTCTAACTTTTTGTGATACAGACAGTTAAGTAATAAATAGCAGAATCGAGCTTCTTAACGATTGGAGGATACAAGATCAACGTTTTAAAAAAGGTAAGCGATCCACATCTTCTCAGATAAGGCGCGAATTAGTGCTCTCATAATCGGAAGCCATCTTTATTTCTTCTGATCCTGGATTAGATATCAGTAACTGAATATTAGCTCTGTAATCTATTACGTCAAACAGGAGATCAATATTACAGGTGTGATTATCGGCATTGCATTACCGTACACGCTTCTGCACGAATTAACGCGAATCGTGTTGCTGAAGGGGAAGAAAGACTAATAAAAATTACTTCACGAATAAAATAAAGCACATTTCTGGATGAGAATGTAATCTTTGGTTTTGATTCAACAAAAGCCAACAGACATATCGCAGAAAATAACATTATTTACTTCCGCTTAAACGAACTCCTAGAAGAAATCAATTCCTCGGTCCCACCAATCATCCCTAAAACCAAATCAAATCCACCCCCCATGATTATCAAAAAGTCAGAATAGACCTATCACTTTCCGACTTTAAAAAAATGAAACCAACCCCATAACCATCCAAACACGCTTCAATGAGTTGACCACGATTACACTGACGAATCAGCCACTGCAAATGGAGCAGGATGTGCAATCGTATCAACAAACCAAACCACTAAACACAAACTCAATGAGATAATCTCCATCTTCTTCTACGAAGCCTTTGCTCACATGCAACCAAATTTGTAACAAATACAGACTCAAAAATGTCATAGCCAACATGAATAATGGATATAACAAAGAACCAATCGTCAACGAAATTAGAGAAAAATACCACGAAATTATCAACCAAACCAAAGAAATAATAATAATTGGATGAATTCCTTCACATACTGACATCAATTGCAGCGATATGGGAGAAGTGGCATCAAGTGAGGCCATCATCTATAGAACGTTGCATAACACTCAGACATCTCCGCCGAGCAATAAATTCATCATGGGGCCAAGAATGGACACAAAAACGACTAACTAAACTTGCCGATATCTGAAATACCTTTTATACAGAAAAAATCCTATTAGACAACAGAAGAGACCTGATTATCTGTACACGTATACAAATAGGCCACTCCAAACTAACACATTAACACAGCTTACCCAAAAATACACCAACACTTTACGAATATTGTAATAGCCCTTCAACACAAGTACACAGAAATAGAAATCTAGTCAACAATAACTCAAATTTCATACTCAACAGTACAAATACGGTACATCAAGCAATAATATTCATTAATGATCTGAAGCTCCGTAACAAATTATGACAATCAATTAAATGTTATCTGTGTAAATATGTGATGTAAAATTGTAGCTGTCGCTAATGACCTAAAGGTTAACGAAACTTTAAATAAATGGATTTTTTTAATTGTACCAAACAAGGAAAAGTGAAAATTCCACATATACGTAAGAATTAATGGAAACCTGTTGTACCTTGAGAAGGAAATACAATTATTGACCAAGTGATTTCTTTCCCAACAAGTCGCCAAAAGGAATGCTAGGTATTGCCTCTATAAATATTTACGAGTACTGAGAAACGGGTAAACCCCGGAATTCTGAAATACACCAGATATATTAAAGGTTGTTCGTTGGAATTTTGTTTTGAAGAAGGGGCAGAAGAGACACAGAAAAATAGTTCTTCATTAGAAAGTAATTAATCCGATAAATAGTTAGTTATTCAACAATCATGAGCGATCCTCCACGATAGTAACGCCAACTTTATAAATACTGTCCCATAACCCAGATCGACGATTTTACCCTTTAGTCTGTTTCTCAGTTAATTCCTATACCATAATTAATCAAAACAGGAACTATTCTGAATCGTATGAGAACTATCGATGCCAAATGAAATCATTCTAAAATCATGTCGGCAGGAAAATAATTAAATGTTGTTTCTCGAGCTGAAGAAATAAATATATAAATAAATAATAAATTTTATTAATATAAATAGAACATTTCATTCCAACTTTGTGAAATTCTTCAGGTAAATTTTTAAATGATTGAACCAAATAACTTATGAGTAATTTGACCGAAATGATCCATATGTATTTAGTTCATTCATTTAAAATTTTACCTGAAGAAGCCCACAAAGCTGGATGAAACATTGTATTTATATCAATTAAATTTATTTGATGACGTATTTAGCGGTATTTTTATTTATTGATTATTAAACTTAATGCCAGAAAAGTGATGTCTGAAATAAATATATAATTAGATTATTACTATTATTATTAGCGTCAGTAAATTAGTACGCAAAATGTTTAGCATCAGTTATAAGGCCCACAGTTTAAACGTATCGTAATTGAAATTCCGTCCCCGTGAGAAACCTCATCGTCGACCATTAGAGGGCGTTCGTGCTTGTGGATTTATTTATTAACGACTGTTCGAAATCGTGCAGGCTCGCGTCGACATTGCCACGTTTAATAGCTCTCCAATGTAAAGTCTAAAGCAGATATTCCGAGGTAAAGACAGGGAGCTGTAAAGCAGGGCCGCTTTAAATGAGAGTTTCATGTCTCCAGTAAATTGATATTTCTGAAACTCAAAGAATGAAAAACCATAATATGCGAAGGTGAAAATACAATTAAAATGTAACTGCAGTAACACTTTCTGGCATTTAACAGGGAGAAATACTAAAAATGTTACAATTAATAATTCTTTAGGAATACCTTGTAAGGAACCAGAACGAGGTACCAGTTTCAGGTATTTGAGATACGGTTGACTTGCTAGGCCAGTTCTTGCCGCTTCTCATAAAAGTACTCTGAAACTTGTTCCAAGTCTCGCCGTCAAATTTAGCCTTCCTTCGTGTAGACAAATTCGCAATAATAGTCATAATTTGGATGATAATCTTACAAATGATCAAAATATCGCATATAACTGTTTTACTTGCACCAACAGCAAGTTGAACGTTATAAATATTACACATCCTTAGAGGATCAGTAATTAAGCGTATGTGTTAAGGTGTAAATTTGCTGTTTATTAGTTGCTCTCAAGGCGTAAGTATTGTGATAACTCTACTGATCGATTGCAAAATTAGAATGAAGCGATTTCTTTAATTAATAATCATGATTTAGAGATACCGAAACTAAATAAGGAACAAACTGTGACGTTTCAAACATTCATATATAACCGTTAGTAATCTGAATAAAAAAGTTTTCGATGATATGTACTGATATTTTAAATGATAATAATAAAATAAATTATTGAATAAGTCATAACATGTGAATTTTATTAATAGCAAGGAAATAAATTCAAAAATTATTTACAATCATTAAATTCACCTTCAATTCTTTATTTAGTGGTTAAAAAGTTTATTTAGTGGTCAAAAAGTTGTAATTATTGAGAGCTCCTGTTAATTATATGTAACATTTCAATAATGACATAATGGTTAAAATAGCATCATTTATATCTGAAAGTCGACAATGCAATTTTTATATTAACGGTTAAGTTCAATGATTACATTACCATTGAAAATATTCGTATTAAATAGAAAACACTACTTTTCGTCCCTAATTTCCGTCTTCATAATTTTGATGCGTAACATTACTTGGAAAAGAGTAGAAGTAAAATCCAAATTTGTTAGATGTAAAAATTTATTCATTGGTGTTAAATTTGGATTCTAATATCTTGTGAAAACATTTTTAACACATGTTTGGAAAAATTTAAGCTTGTTTATCTATAAATTCAAACATAAATTTGGATTCTATCAAGTAGTCTTCCATAACAGTTATAGTCCAAAATGAGTTGGAGCATTAATTTAGTGAAAAAACATTTACATTTTTACTGTTTAAAAAACAGAAAAAAATTCACAATATTTTTAGCATGACATTTTTAATTAATTCTGTGTATTGCCTGATTAAGTCTGAAATTACGGAAGCAAAACATGAATTCCTCGACAGGCTAATTATAAGGCCCAGGAAACAAATGAAAAAAAGGCTAAACAAATGATGGTATGTGAAAAAAAATTCTCAAGCTTTTTATGAACGTAGTGTTGCAAGCTACTTTAAAAACCAACCGTTCCTGAAAAGTCTGCAATTGTTACTTATACTACGACTTCAAACTGATAGTATGGATTTCATCTTTCAACAAGATACAGTGCTTCCAAATTCTACGATTGGGTATGAGATTATCTGAATGAGACGTTGTCATTTCTCTGGGTAGTCCATACTACTACCGATGACCTGGCGCTGCTCCAGTGAACACCACAATATCTGGGATGGGCATCTTATTGATATTTTCTCATGGGATTACATCAAGCATACCGTGTATGTGTCACTCCCTTGCGACACAGCATCGTATGAACTGGTCTTACCGTCGCTTCTATGGTGGATGTAATGCCTTTTGACGACATTGTATAAAAAAAATTGTGAGAGTTCATGTTTCACATACAGTTTCTTTGAAAAAAAATACAGGATTTTCTGTAATTACGGTTGATGACACTCCTGTGGGAGGTTTTCGGAAGTAACTTGTCGGCACTTCGTTCAAAATAAAATTTTCAATGTTAATGTAGATCACTGAACTTAAACTTGAATTATATTTACAAATTATGACTTATTGGCTCATTTTGTTGCGCAATATGTATTTGAAAACAGAGATATAATTAATTTTTTCCAGGCAATGAGGTAATTTATGATTTGTTGGAAATCTGTATTAACGTGGTATACGAAAAGTAGAAAAGTAATATAAATACGTAATTTCATACACCGTTAAGTTATAATGTAAACCGTCATTTGGAAAATATTAGTGGATGAAATATCCAACATCCTTCACTATTAAATAAAATTGTTTCGATAATCCTATTACCAAAAGGAATATGGGACGGGTATCAAACTGCAAGGAGAAGAAATAAAGGCTTGCTGATGATATTGTGGTATTAGGAGTGTCAAAAGAAGACTTGGAATGGTATGAACTATATCCTGGAGGAAGAGTTCAACATGAGGATTAATAAAGGGATTAATAGAGTATAGCATGGGAAATAGTGGAATAACAAAGGGCATTTTGAAGGAAGTTAAGGCATTCTGTTACTTAGGTAGCATAGTATAGTAGAGGTAAACGGTAGGATAGCACAGGCAAGGAAGGATTTTAAAAAAAGAGGAACTTACTTACGGCTAATATAAGTGTGAATATTAGGAAATCGTTGCTATAAATGTTAGTAAGGAGTGTGGCGTTCAATGGGTGCGAAACGTGGACGATAGGAGTTGGGGAAAGGAAACGAATACAAGATTTCGAAATGTGGTGCTATAGTTGAATGCTGAAAATCAGATATGTAGATAGAGTTAGTAACCAGGAAGTTCTAAGCAGAATAGAGGATTAATATGCGATATTTTGAGACATGTGGGAATTGTAAAATTAACATTAGAGGGAAGTTTGTGGGGTATGAACAGAAGAGAGAGGCCTGGGATAGAATACGCTAAGCAGACTAGGGATGTTGTAGCTATGTAGAAATATAAAGGTGTGCGGAGAATAGGTTAACATTGAGGGTTGCATCAGACCAGTCTTAGGACTGAATACCACAACACCTTGTTATGGGCCAACATATCCGGTTACATATTCATTCCGTGAAAAGTTGTCTGATGGCTAAATGGGTATGTCGTAACTTTATTTATTTTTGTTTAACAATGCACAGAATTCATTACCATATTGGTTGGGCCAAGATTGAGTTAAGGTGATGAAAATAATTTTTCACGTTTCCGATTACTAATCGGAAACAACGAGCTCTTTGTAGTGTACAATTGACTCAGCCGACCAATAGAAGTAAGTGATCACAATTACACCAGTCATACCCGAGTCTCTGTGTGCTCTGTGCCTACATTTTGGCTGGAGCAAACAAACATTCTATAAAACACACAAGTCGGAAGCTAATATTGACACTGGAATCGGAAGGAGTCTTCAAATATTAGCTCTAATGTTTGAAACAATACACCATGCTCCCTGGAAACAATCATACACTACCTGCGAGAGAGAAAAAATCCAGCTGCGAAACACCGACTTGATGGACTGCACAGTTCCTTTATATTTCCCCGACTTCTTCGGATCAGAGTCCAGATACGCTTTCGGAAGAAGAAATGAACATTGTGAGAAGACGTCAATCGGATAACCAAAGGATTAGTTTAAACGGTGCATCGAAGCCTTAGCTGGGAAATGAAGAATTTAAAATTGGGCGAGGATAATGAAAGTGTCGAGGGAACTGCAGTTAAAGGGGTAAAATATTAGTGACCGTGTCTTCACGCAATAGAACAATTGCTGTGTGATCAAAAATCAATTATGTCATCAATCCTTAAGTCTATCCGAGCGATGTTGCTAGACTTTGTTTCTCAATAAAAAAAAGTAACAGACCTGTTGACTCACACTTAGTTGATATTGGTCAAACGTACAATACTTCCGTTTAAGCTCTCACTGATAATAAAACGCTTCTTAACTCATCACAGTGTTCTGGCGAACGGCGTTGGAGAATATAGCAAAATTAAATCGATTCTGAACCCTGAGCATCGAGTTTACAAATTCATATGGGTTTTAGTGATAAATTTTTAGAATGCTCGAAGTCGGTTTCCCTATACGGTCCCGAGTTTCATCATGGCGCCACTTCCCTGGGTGGTCTCCTTTATTAGGTCCTGAGTGACACCCTGCTATTCCATATCGTCTCCCCTAGCAGGAAATGAATGGTCAAACACGGGGAAGCCATGACGCCCACTAGCAGCCATGCCACATCACACCCACACAAAACAACGCAAACCGTGTACCAATAAAATTATTCTCATTTATTTTAATATCCCACATATTTCAATTTTACAATAAATAAATGAACCGGACATTTGTCAGAAAATAATTAAAGGAACTGAAAATACTACAACGTTTTGTCCTAATTTAATGACATTATCAAGTTTGGAGTATTCTAAATAATTTTTAAACATTTATCTTTTGCTTGGCAGCGCAGCTAGAGCGAGCCTTTGAAATTATAATCAAAAGTTATTTATGTAACATCAATCTTTGGCTGATATTATATAATAATTTGACAATGTATAAATATTATTTATAATACTAATGATAATAAATACAACCATTAACAGACAACATTGAAAAGAAAAAATGGCCGAACGTTTCGATGCGATCATAATATCCAAAGGTTAAAACATAAAGATTGTAATTTGAAATTGGGAAGCACAAGCGTGAAACAGTAGAGGACCAACGACTTCAAATAATACATCGTATTACTTATTAAGATTTTCAGTGTACTATTAAGCACAGTATTACGTTGGTTTTTAATATGTAACATTTTTGAAATTTTTTTTTTCGAAAAAGTGGCTTTCTGTTTAACATAGAAGTGTTGTCAAAATCGAAACAATGCTTAGAGATTGAAATGCGTTTACATGTAGACGGTTTAAAATTAGGCTTTCGGTTTTTAATTCTTATTTTCAGAGTCCTCTTCGTTTGTCCAATATAATACAAATCAAAATTGAGCAATTAATTTTATACAGAACATTAGTGGTAGATAACTTATTGGAAGGAGCTTTGTATACTTTAATGAAATCAGAGAAAGAAGATTTTGATTTAAAAATTAATGAGATAATAAGCTTTTTAAATAAATACGTCATATCATTATATATGATACCACTGAAATGTAAAACAATGAATTAACTATGTGGATTAGTTCTTTGATATTGTTTAGGCTGGGATGAGAAGAATTAATTTTAGATCACCTGATGTTCATGTACTTAGAGATAAAATCAATAGGATAGAGTCTGATCAGTAAATATTTATAATTATTGTTCTCACAAGTGTAAAATTATGTATTCTTATTGAATACTCCTAATCCATTGTCTTAAGTTCTCAATTAAGGTCGAAAAGTTGTGCAGTTGGTTTCTTTTGACTTGTGGCCGATTTTTAAATTAATTCTTAAAATTATTCTCACTTTACTGGAACGAAGATAATAAAACCATCAACGCCTTAAAGTTACCAACATTTATCATTTGTTCAAATATTTGTTGAAAATAAATTTAAATACCTCCAAAATCATGACCTCAAATACAGTATTTCAAATTAACAAAAGACCAAATTTTTAATGATGTCGTCAATATGAATGTAACGATGAGGAAAATTTCGATTTTCTTCCTTCATTGAAGAAATGTATACTGGTATGCCTGAACCGTAAATCAGCGAATAAATTCACAAACGTTATCCTGGAATTTCCTCAGTACTAGCCTAACAGCTTATGAATATTTCTTTCGTGGTCGTTCATATCTCTAATTATTTAATCAATAAATGAACATATCTCTAATACCAATGAGCAACATTTCTGACGGCATTCATACCGAAATATATGTTAAATTCCTTTAATCTATAATCTACAATGATTACTATTATAATTTAAGATAGTACGGTGTAAGATGAACAATTTCTCAAATAACAGTCCCAGCAATCCCCTTATTATCATTTACAGTCTTCATTGTACCTTCCATTTCCCAGATTAATAATATTGGGCGTGTCCTTGTAATCTAATTTAATATACTTAGCATAGCTTCTAATTAAATTCGTCCAAAGGTTCCTCTCGCCGTCTATTTTTTCAAGTTCCCCTCGTAATTCTGTGCATTTATTTCATTTATTGATGCTAATATCATCTTCGGATTCGCGACCATTTGTGTTTCCCTTCCATAGAGATAAGGGACTCCTGGGTGCAAATTTCGGACATACTGAGTCGAAGATAGAATGAATCAGTTTTTCATAATCGAAATGAGGTTATACTTCTTTTTCTCTTCGCCTTTCCAAAATATTTCCATGCTTTTACAAACCTTCCCCTTACAGTGCAAAACTCATTTTTTATTGTCGAGCCAAATTTATTATGTAGTTTTTCCACCTATTGATACTTCTCTCCAATCATTTTCAATTCTTATCGTACAAATTGGATATCAATTATATCGACTGTTAAACCTTTACAAATATGAACATGGGGTTCATAATATTTCAAATTCTCAAGAAACGTGTACAATTATCCCCGAGAATCATCTAAACTTGCTCTTCCCTGCCCTCAAGACGGCAATGTCAAAAGAGAATCAATACAACTTTATTTGTCCTGTGAATTAGTAATTCTGTGGGAAAGAAATACAAGACACGCAATGCAATAATCCCTCCAACATCGGACAGCAGGCACAGATGTATCTGCATTCGTTTCCCGCACACTATAGTCCTGTTATGAATATTTAAGTTCCTATTTGACTTTCAAAAGATTATAATTAAGGTTACAGATACGTACCACAAACAATTTTAGGATATATAGGATATATCAATAAAATTAAGATCATTGTAATATTATCTACAGGTGGAAAGTATTGCTATGTTTGCGCAACTCAAAACGGAAAAGACGAGGTAAAAGCAAAAAACAATAGCTATTTACGAGAAATGTCTGCAGCAGAGACTAGTAAACAAAGTAAAATACACCAATAAATGTTCCAAGTTAGGATTTAAAAAGAGTTATTTTATCCAGTGATAAATAATAGAATGGTACTACTGCAGCACATAAGGGGCCTGATAAATTTCATGCACCACTAAGATCTGTAGAAAAAAGGTAAAAGTAGAAACGAATATACTTCATGCAGGTTCATAAATGTTATGAGTAAATGTTCTGATAGGAGAACTGATTACTTTTCATGACTGCATCCCAAGAATCCAGCTTATCAATGATCATGGGACGAGAGTTCGTGTGTTATACTAAATATCAACGATATGTGAAATTAATTCACAATCTACAAAAAAAAAATGTGTACGATTTTTTGTATAGTCTTCAACCAAATTTAAACGTGTTGACAGATTGCAACAAAACTTGGTACACATATTGTGAAGGAAAGGGGAGTGGGGGTGAGAAACCCTAACACAAACCTGTAAGGAATTATCATTTAAAAAATGAAAATGTGTCAGCACGCGAAAGTCAATGACGCTAACATGCATTCACACGGACACACTACAACCACATTTAAGTGCACGCAATATGGAGTCTATTTGTTTACAGTGTCCTACTCTCAAATCTGATTAATTACATCCAGAAAAACATGAATATAGGAAACGATGATAAAAAACAATACAAAATAATTTCTAAAAACAAGAGTTTTTATTTTTATTTTTTTCGTTTTATTTAGAATCACCTTTTAACGTGGAATTCGGAAGCACCACAGATTTAAAACTCAACTTTTACCAAATTATATCCTACAATACTGAACTTAAATAAATATAAAACAGTGATATAAAACCATATGTAAGATATTTCAATCTTAATAATATATTATTACTAATTTATCATCAATCTTAGTGACTGACAAAATAATAATTTAATTGATGATTCTCGAGAATTTAATGGTTATGTGTGTAATTTGTATTTGGTGTATTTATATTTGCAAAGAGTGACGAAATAATGTCAACAAATCAAACAACCATTGGCTAGGTCCCTCGAGTAGTCTTTAACCCCCAAAAAATTAAATAAGCTGACGCGACGATAACCGTGTTCTTCGTAAGGGCCTTTTAAATTGGAGGCAGAATTTACGGAGAGACATGATGATTGGGCGATTTTATTGCCATGTCAACGACGAGAGAAAAAAATTGATTAACGGTTCAGGTAACGGGAATGTTTGTGACACCGTGAGGTGCCGGGAGAATTTGTTACTTCCTTGAGATACAGAGACTATTCATGTACCCCATTGAAATAGCGGGGATACCTTCACTCCCTGAGTGCACCAGTTAGTTTTACTATTTTAAGGTAACGTGCTTATTTAATGTACCAGGAGATTACTCGATTAAAGTACTGTGAGTCTTCATGCCGGTAACGATGAAATGAACATACCGTCGAGATAGGTGGGCAAGAAACGTGTTCAAAAGTAGACGCGCTCGATGCTGATATCGAATTAAATATTATACCGTGCCACTAAATATAAGAACCCGGGCAACACCGGGCACCGGGCTTGTTAATATCTATAATTTTCTACTACTCAAAATGGTCTGATTATATAATCATTAAGAAAACCAATAGTAATAATGTAATTTAAGTGCATTTGGTTTTAATTTAATTGCCTGTAATTTCTGGAAACAATTTAGCAATATCACAGTAAACTGATAGAGGCTTAAAATAATTTGCTTTTTATCAATTAAAATGGCATTTAAAATGTGAAAGTGAGGTTAATACTAATAATTCCCGAAAAAAATGATAAAAAACCCCTGAATGAACGCATTAAAAACCTCGTTTAGATAAGAGAGGGACAATACTGGGTGAATAGAAATCATCAACTTCCGCCATATTGAAATATCTTGTAACTTGGTTTCAGTCACAAATGTTTCAAAGCCTCCTTTACTTGCCAATTCAATGTGTTTCGAAACTTGAAATTGTTTAGAAGCCATCCCTTATTAACGTTGTGGCGTGCGAGCTTCTGGTGAGCAGATAAAGCGTTTAGTTGACGCGTGTCGCGGACTTCCATAAAGGGTTAATGGAGCGGCCAGGTTGTAATTAGTGTGGTTATCGGAGCGTCGCCAGGTCTGTGTTGTCAGGGCTGCGGCCGCTCTCTCGTCTGCAGACAACCCTCCAATTCACTAACGCTCTCTGGAACAATTTACATTTCCAAGCGGTAATTCTTATGACGTTGAATTTCAAAGGGAATTATTTTGAATACTCCTGGTCAAATACCGTGGAAATTATAGATTCATTTCTCGTCAGATGGTCCCTCCGTTCAGGAAAAATGGAATCCCTCAGGGAAACAATTTGGAAATATTATAGCCATACCATTAGAATACAGATTCATTACCTCATTTTCATAATAGTTAAATACTGATGATTCATATATAACATTTAACTCAAACTTCGCGAAATAATGCGCAGATTGTTTTTAAACAACATAACATTTTTTTCAGATATTTTATTATCAATTATTACCTTAGAGAAGAAATAGAAAAAACTCCGCTTTTCCGATGATGTAGTTTTAGGAGAATGAGAAGAAGACTTGCAATCCATAATAAATGACATGAACGTTTAATATGATAATTAATAGAGGGAAACCCAAGGTAATGTAGGTAGTATTGGAAACAGTGGAATAACAAGGGTGTTAGATTGGGAAGGGATATTTTGAAGGAAGTTAAGGAATTCTGCTACTTGGACAGTATAATAACTAGGTATGATACAAATATATTAGACATAAAGAGTAGCATAGCACAGGCAATGAAGGCTTTCGCAAAAAAAAAAGATGAATGTAAGCGTGAATGTTGGAAAATCATTGCTAAAAATGTTCGTGTGGTTCGTAAGGGTGCGAAACGTGGACGGTAAGAGTTGCAAAAAGGAAAATAATGGAAGCCTTTGAAATGTGGTGCTATAGGCGAATGCTGAAAATCAGATGGGTGGATAGAATCACTAACGAGGAACAGAATAGGGGAAGTGCGAATAATATGGATGACGTTGATCAAGAAAGGATAGATTAATAGCCCACCGTCGTTACTCAGGCGCTCGTTGTAATGGGAAACTAGTTTTGGTATACACACTTCAAAGAAAGATGCTGCCTTGATGAAAGCCAAACCTCCACTTCCTGTTTATCAGAATCGCCGTCTTTGAAATATTTTCCACCAAGGATTTTCTGCAGAAGTAACTGACTGTAGGGACGGTGGCAGAATTGTTCCGTACTAAATAATGTGACCACATCTTGAGTTTGTCTGCCGGTGTGTGACCGGGTATTATCGTGAAACAAAATGATTCCACGCGAAAGCATTCCACACCATTTGTTTTGTAGTGCCGCATTCCTGGGCAATAAGTCGAACAAAAAGAATACGTTGTCTGTACCACATAGTCTTGGGAGTGGATCTTGTATATAGATACTGAGACCGACTCCTGTTCCAGAAGTGATTTTTCCATCCTAATCAGTTAATTTTCATAACCGTGCTGAGCCTCGGTTCTAAGCACTTTTTGTTTCATTTTTTGGTTAAGAAAAATTTTCTAACGCAGTAAATAGGAGATGTGGACTCGGTGAGATAATGATTGACGTGCAGAATGAATTTTGTAAAGAAAACTTATAAATGGAGGAGTCAGAGATAAATATCCCATGAAAATTTGCGTCTGTTTCAGCGACAAAGGTCTGCCTTGTTGTATAAATTATTTCCACTACAACAAATTGTCCGATAAGGAAGTTTTGTTTGCAACTTGTTTGTTAGGCAGTTCTAGTTGTGTCCTTTCTCTCGAGAAGGGAATTGTGAAACAGCTGCGGTGCGTCCGAGTATAAATATGAGAAGCGCAGAGAAGCTTAGCGTTATCCCAGCTGCCGTGGACAACCAAAATACAAGGGGCAAAAATCCTACTGAATATCCCTTGCGGACAACGAAACAAGCAGAAAAAATATTGTTACGCGAAAAAGCAACTCTTTGTCTAATCAATTTTACTATTTATTCCCGGGTCGTCATGCATGGAAAAATGAAAGATTAATTTAGTAACTAAAAATCCTGATAAATAACTGGCATTGGGTAGGTATTGGCGTATAACAGGGAGGAAAACTGAATAGAGAAAACCCGAAAGATAAAAGTTTTACCACTACAAACCTACATCAATTGCAACATAGACATTGAACTCAATAACAATAAAATTACAGTAATAAAACACTGCGTTTCGGGCCCATAATCAGGCTAACGTAATATTAGTTCAAAAGATAACACGTTAAAATTAATTTTTGTGTACAATAATGCGTTCATTTGTTTATATAGTGTGAAAATTATAAAAATTAATGATAAAAAGTATTTTGAACAAAATTACAAATGCTTGGTATGCCAGTTATAACCTAAATAATATTTTCTAGTATATTTATTTATGTTGGTATTATAAGTCATAGGCCTATTATATTTTCATTTTCGAAAAGATTAATCGTAACTGAGAAGAAAAGTATACATTGTAATAGTGAGAATTGCTATAGAATGAAATGCATCATAGGTTAAGAATTAACATATTGCTGATGGTGGAAAAGGGAAGTTAACAATTTTCCATTGGAAAAGCTTCAAAAAGACTTCTACGTCTGTAAGTACACGACCAGATTATGAAAGATGTAGAAGAAATAGTTGGATTCTGCACTTCCGAAACATTCCATGATCTCAATTGAAACACCCTTACTGCTCTAAGATAAACTGATATAACATGTATATACATACTGTTAATTAGTTATAATATCTGACTGTTTGGAAATTAATAAATAGCCTTTAAGTCTTATTATAAGTTCCTTTGAGCGACATGCACATCTGAAGTTTCATGTTATCAATTTTTTTGATTCTTTATAATCACACCAAAAGAGGTTTCAAATTTAGGAACGAAATGTCGAGATACTAAAGTTTATATTATAAATTTTCGGCCTTATAGACTGTTTTTTCTATTTATTTATATAGCTGTTACTTTTAATTACTATGATACTTGATTATAGAAACGAGAAAAAAAATAAGGAGAACCGCTTTCTAACACGAGAATCTGACTACCACTGAACTAGTCCGAGACGACGTCCCAAGGACCGATTCGATATCCCTCCAGGCTCACCTATAACTTACTAACGACCTTTTTCACAACTAGGAATTCGGTGAAGAATGGAAATGGTGTAAATTGGTCAAAGGTTCATGGAATTCAAGTCCAAGAAAGTAGAAATTCTTGAGGCTCGGGTAAGGAACGTATAGTTAATTTTTAAAAAAAGATAAGAATGGAAAAATGTAGTGAGGAGACGGGAAATTTAGTTATTTTTTTACATTTGTTTTATACGGTGACCACAGTTCAAACTTTAAACATGCTCCTAAACCACCTAAAATGTTGTCTATATTATGGTAGTTATTGCATACAATTGAATGTAATACAGCTGTATCATATTGTTTAGTACGAAATATGCTTATTCAAAAGTGTCTGGAGTCCATTTTATAGGTCGGAGTGTGCCCACCAAGGGGTTAGTGGTCCAAAAACCAATTGCCAGTTTCGATACCAGTTAAATCACGCGGCGATCACGAAATAAGCAGCTAATTCGCTCATTTTCCGGACTAATAAAAATATATACTTTCCCTTGGGAAAGCCGGGCACCCAGCTATATATATATATATATATATGAAATTAACTGTTGTCTTAATTTATTTATTGACATCCTCCTTCACTTGCAATTCATACGTGTCTCACACGTCTTGAAGCGCCATAAATAGAAAAGCAATGAAGTCATTTATGAAGCCGAACCAATGATGTTACCGAATAAAGTTATTTTAATACAAAGACGTTGCTGTTATTCGCAAACAGCATTTTGTTGTGTTTTGACTTTCCTCTTCACTTTTATATTCCAAATCGTAGCTTGAGACAATTGAATACAAATCAAATCCGTTGACAGCTTTCAGCTTGCCTTTTTTATTTCATACGGAGGTTCTGCGAAACATGATTGAGTAATAATACTAATCCTAGTGATTGGAACTCGACTTCCAGCAGCACAATACAATGTTAAAACGAATTCTTAACTGATTAGATATTCCACTTTGGAGCCTGTGCTAACTAACTCTTTTTAACAGTATACGAATAAGTAGGTAACGCATAGGAGAAGTAAAACTGAACTCAGTTTATAATTGTTTCAGGTGTGTGCGGGTCCCACGAGTGTCCAACGTTTAGTATTTGAGTTCCAGAGGTGAATGAGAGGTGTTCCGAAGTCTGCAACAGGAGCACCAGACAGAGAGAGCGGTCATTTATCCAGACCGGTGGTTCCCAGGGGACAGTCTGAGGGGAAACCGTCCCCAGCCCTTCGCAAAGGTCTCACAGGAGGGAAGCCTTCGTAAACACAGTCCGCCGGCGCCAGTCTTTCGTGAATTATGAAAAACTCCCAACTGTCTCAAAAATATTTTACGGCAAAAAACTGCTCTCTCTTCCTCTCGTGTTTTATCGGCATAAAAATGACAGAGAGTTAGAATACATTTAAAAACAGAAGGGAGAAATGTCGTTTACCTACCATATTCAACGTCGTGCAGGAATTCCTCCGTAATTACACCTAAGAAGTATACGTTCCCGTAATTTGAAAGGTGTTCTTTTCCTAGTAATAATTTATCTCACGTTTCGTAGAATCGGCCAGATTATATCAAGCATGAGCGAGCGCGTAAACAAACAAATCGTGCGTCTTATCGAATCTGAATGAGATTGAAGATTGGATCGGAGAGACTCAACGGCGTAACATCATTTATCGCGAAGTTTCTCGTCAAACCGTTTCTTGGTAACACAGGTGGCCGAATTCACGGCATTTTACTATTCAGTTATCTTCGCGTTTTCAATCATCTAATTTTCCGCCTGTATCTGTGTGAATCGGAATATTTTCTCGAACGACGTCTAGGGAAATGATTCCCGCTGTCGATCTATTCTTCAATCTTTTTCTGATTCGATAAGACGTACGATTTGACGTATCCGTTTTCCCGATACATTCTGACGCATTCCGCAAAAGGTCGTTATATGTAAACCTGACGCTGGCTGCGAGAAAACGAGTAAACGAAACAGGAGGCCAAAATATAAGAACGTCTTTAATATTTAAAAAATAACAAATAGATAATGAAATAATCAATAAGCGGGAATTAAAGTGAGAAAGTACAACGTTTCTTCAAATCTTTTTGATTTCCTTAAATGTAAAAAATCTGTAAAAGGCTTTAAGAATTACAAGCGTTTTGAGGTAAAGAACGTACGAGTATGTCGAATTATAAACAATAAGTGGGGAACAACCTGTTATAACTGGCAAGTGCATTTGAAATAGCTGTACATTGTTTTAATAATACTTAGAATGCAGATAAGGAATGTCCGAGACGGTTCGGGGTTTTTCCATTTTGATATTCAGAATTTTTCATGACAGAATAATTTATGAAATTATTCAAATGAAATTAAATAATCATACTATTTATGTCCAAAGTGACACAAACAGACTCAGAAATATCCAGGATGTGTTACCTTCTTCGTTAATATCGTTAATTTTATTTGCAACAGTTAGTCAAATGTTTCATCTAGTCTCAAGAAGTCCACGGGACGTGGAGGAAACATCAGTTTTACAACATTTTTTAGCTTTTAAGTATATGTACTGTCTATATTTGGCATTAATTTAATTCTAAAAAAGTAATGTATTTATTAAATTATTTTATGATGAAAACGATGACGCATTAATTGAAAGTTGTAAAAATTGTTAATTTTAAGGAATTGTATTATTATAATTTGTTCAGAGCAAACATGTTGATATTGTAAAAGGATTATATTACTGCCCTTTTGATTTAAAAAGAAAAGTAACTATATAAGTATTTATTCTCGGAATGTTAAATCATAAGAAGGATGTCTCTTAACAGTTTACTCTAACTCCTGATTAATGATTTGTGTTTAATATTGCATGTAACACTGTACTGGAGTCGTATTGGTTGAAGGTCGTGACATCACATAGTGACGTCATCCCTGTTTAACTTAATTCAGGCCTTGGAACCTCTCCTAGCCCACCTGATTCCTTTGAAGACGTCTCTGCCATTTGCATATACAGAAACGAACAATGAAGGTGATATCTAGCATTGGCAATGAGAATCGGTGACAAAATACTGTCAAATTGGTATAATTTCAGACTGATACATCGAGATTGTGAATGGCCAGGCATTACACTAAATGGAAGAAGGAACATTAAATAGAATTCCAAGGGTCTTTCTATGTTGGTGTTGCATATTATAGAACTGGTTTTAGTAGATATATTCGTAATTGGTTGTGTCATTTTAATAAAAACATATTACACCCGTAAATAATTTTCCTTGGTTCTGCAGCCCATTGAAGGCCATGGTCTACCGGGTCGACTGCGAACTGTCATCTTACATGACACATTCCGAATTTCTAATGATGCGTGGTCAGCGTATCGATTCCCCCTAGTCTCCATGACCATAACAGCACAAGCATCCAAGCCCATGCCAGGATTCGAACCCGGGATCCCTGTCTTGTAAGGCAGCGACGCTAGTCACTAGACCATAGGAGGATACAGACGTTGGATAAAGAGTTTTCCCAGAAATACAAAGGAATAGTAACTTTAAAAGAACCAATATAAATTTTTGTTTTATGATTATACAATTTCATAATGATCTTCTGAACCCTTGTGTGTGTTATTTTTAATTTATTAATTAAAAACGTTTGTCGTAAAGACTATCATTTTTGACAATAATGGTTCAATCCTTCTGTGTACAATTGGTTAAATGCGAAAACATGAATATTTTTGTTATTCACAGGTGCAATAACTGTATATCAACCTAGTATAATGATAGAACTGGACGAATCATATTCCACTTTTACGTTTGAATCTTCAGTTAAAATTCTCATCCTAGTTGTAATTTTTTATCACGGAATTGTTTTAATATTGATCCAGTCCATAGCCACAATCACGTTAAGTCAGCCAAAATAAGAATTATTCACTGCAAAGACCCTCCGTGGAAAATGTTCCCTAAAAACCACCCCACAGAAATCTCAAATGTATTTAAAGAATTATGGATAAAAGCCCACGAAAAGCTGACACAGTCATACAATACCATATGGAAGTCATTTAAAGTCAGCAAGATCCATTATGAAACAAACGACTTCTACGCATTAAAACCCACAAAAAAGTCAAGAGAAGACACCAAATAAACTTATCGAGAGTAAGAACTGGATATACAAAAATTACACATCTTTACATTATAACATTGACCAGTGCAATATACAGATTTCAGTTGAACACCTGTAGAAGAACTCTCCGAAATTTGATGATGAGAGGAAAGAAACTTTAAAAGAAAATGATTTCAACCAGTTTGTAAAAGGGAAAAATGCACAGGATAATTTAATAGAATTCTTAAAAAATGTACCATAAATTGTAAACTTTTTATTATATATCATTATGTATATTTAAGTTCTGCATTGAAAACATAAATGTAAAGTTAAAATGTATAAAACTGTTAATTTAAAGATCAAAATGTAATTGTTTATTGTAATTTCGTATAAGTAACTAATGACAACTTTTTTGTTGATGCGACTATAAATAAATTTAAATAATAAAAAAGAATTATTCACATCCCTATTCGACGCTGTTCATCTCCTTGTTTCAACTAATGGAAGATTCTGATACCCTATAGCAGATATTATCGCTTACGTGCAGACACAGTTCAACTAAGTATATGGGAAAAGTAATTCCACCGTGGAAGGGTTTCATTTGAAAATGTAGATACGTAGTCCTAATATCGAGCGCGCGCGCACCTTGAGCGTGGCGCCTGCCAGCATTTCGTGCCAAATGCGATAAAGGCGAAGTTACGTCTGTAAACGCTGCCAGCTGAATAATTAATGTCTGGATGTGTAGCTACAGGGCACGGAGAATAGTCCTGAGTGCGCTCTTCACTCCCAGACACTAATGGGCGTCATATTGATTTCGAGGGTGACATCTCAGTCTCCGCAAACCAACGCCACTTTCCTCCACAAAATTGCACGACGAATACACACTTGAAACATTTTGTTGACTTCACTGGAAATCATTATTCCATTCTATCACATCCAGTCACAATCTGTAATTGCAGATGTTTAATTTTTATAGAAATTTTCTATGTTAGAGTTTTTTATGTAGTTAATATGAATGTCAAACATTTTTCCAGTATATTTCAAGATAGTTCACCTGGGTTTTGAGTTTTTCTACGTTGAGAGATTGGTAAACATGGCTTTCATAGTTTACACCATTGTAAGTGTACGGCTATAGGAATGTGGTGCAGCCAAATTTCAAGCTCTAATCTTGAAGAGAGAAAGTTATTGCTGGAAACCTAATTTTAACACCTCCCCCCCCCCACACACACACAGAAAAACCTACTATGTGATTCCTTAAGCACACCAAACGCTATTTGATGAGCGACGATTCGATAGATTCCAACTAGGTGCGTTAATGGGAAGAGCAAAACGTTTAGATGTCACTGCCGCGGTCATTCACATTGAACACACACTACAATGTCCCTCACAACAACTTCCAATTACCGGGATTCTCAAGCACGCAGAATTTCAAGGAAAACGGTGGGACTGAAACGAGGTGACCTTCTCATGAACATACTACGTCGGAATTCCGAGAAGTCACACGCTCCATTATGGCGTTCAATATCTATTCGATTTCACCAAACCATTTCTCGTTGATCGCGTAAAAGAATTCTCGAATTTATCACAAATATTCCGTCATTTAGGTGTATAGTATTCGGTTTGCAGATGACATTTACTGCCTCAGCTTTGAAAATAAAATTTATCTTGAACATTACATGTGAATTTATGAGTCAAGTGGTGACATAGGAATTAGGTGACCACCGGAGCCCCAAACCAGGATGACGCAGGATGTGGTTGTCCGACCAGCGGGACCACACTGCCAAACATAATGGAAGAAAAGCCGACTCTGTGAACAATAGAGACCACAGTGAATCACACAGGTGTATTTGGTAAGCGATCGCTGGGCGGGTTCGCTACACGAAATCGCTGCCATATCACGAGAGGGGGAGGGGGTTATTTAAAGTGAATTACTGCTCTGACTGACGGAAGAGTCGAGCCCTTGTCACGCTACGCAGAACTGCCGCCTCGTAATTAACAGCAAATATCACCTGTCGCCCCTTCCTTCGCGCATTCATTTAATCGGCCGACATAAAACAATTCATTCGTGCCATGACGAATCTGTATTAGCACACAGTCCGCGGAATCACTTCCGTTCACGATTTAGATTCACGCTCAAATCAGAAAGCTTCATTATGACTCTTGCCAGTTATATAAAGTAAATTTTGATCCAGCTAGTTAATCAAGAAACTTTCTATATTCAACACACATTACAGAATTTTACCACCTCTTCAAGTCGTATTAATAGTTTCAAAAGGTCAACCAATTTAAGTAGTTGTTTTCTCCTTTTCTGCTCGTTTACCTTTGTTTTGCCAGTAAAAATCAAAACTTTACTGATGAAAATGAATATAGCAACACAACGGAAATTAATAAATGACCAATACCATTGAATATAGATGTAATTGTGTGAGAGTAAATTACCTATAATATTTTTTTTGCCATGCAATCTCTGATTAGCGTCCCTCTAGTTATTAATACAGGGTTGGTCATAAAGATCATTGGTTTGAACTAATAAATTGAGGAAATCAACGCTTTTAATCATTCTGAAAAATCATATAATAAAAATAGCAATAATCTGGATGCACCTCTTCAAAATGCAGAAAAAATCTCATATTTTCCATGCAAGTGCAATCATTTGTTTTCAGATTTTCTCTTTCAATTAAACTGTCGTGGCTCGTTTGTTGCTACTGAACGAACATTTCAAGATTCCCGGAGTAAAAAGTCAGAAAGGGACTTCTGGAAATGGGAAATCCCATCTACGAGAAAAGAATTTTCCTCATAATATTTAGTTTCAGACAGACAAATATTATCAATAGTTGAGGGTAGATCTCGTCAAAACCATATCACGTAGTTGTAGGCCTTACAATCGAGAGAGAAAAATGGGGGGGTGGGGGAGGCATGCAGCATTGTTCAGCTCTAATCAATATATACTGTTACAGCTTGCTTTCGAAGAAATACGGTCCTATAATTCCCTGACCTGAAATGGTTACACATTTAAATCGCAACTTTTGAAAAGAGTTGAAACGCTATACATATTTTCATTTGCGGTTTTATGGGACCCAACACTGAAAATTTTGTTTATTAACGTACACATATAAATGAAAATAAACTTTCAAAAAAATGTTAAATTTTTCAAAACTCAACATCGTGCCATCGAAATTACAACGAAACTTCAGGTCATTCCGCTTAAATTACAGCTCTAGTTTTAGCTTATAAGATTATTAAAACCATGGTTACGATGTTAAAGGAACCTTAGATATCGGGCAACGTCTTGGATCCGAGATCCCATCACAAAAAAAATTCCAACTTCAGTAATTGCTTCCTTGATCCCCGTGTTTCGACTGAAGGAGGAGCCTTGGTCTTAAGTTTTCTGATTCATTACAATATTTCACATTCACTGGAATCCTCCACCATAGGCGTGCACCCTGAATCATTACCTTTACAAATAATGGTGACTTTAAAAACCTACCATATTGATGGCACACCCTATACTTTGCCCTGCCTGCCCTTGGTCCATGGTGCACGATAACAGGAGAAATTCCTTGAAATAAGACAATAAAACTTTATCTGTCATATTTTTAATAACGTTCGAAAATTATAAAGAAATTAACTATCTGCCATATACTGAGGCACTTAATGTTTTATTAATTATTTTGTTCTACCGAAATAAGGCCACACAGAAGGCTATCAGAAATTCATTATCCTTCAGCATGAATTTTGGCACTCCTTAACCCTCAGAAGAGCCAATAACTCCACAGATTTTATTTTCCGACAAAAGATTCACTGTAGATGTGTTCGAATTCCTTTTATTATTTAGAGTCGCAATAACAACTATTGGTCATTGGTGCCTTCTTCTACCATTTGGGGATGTTATTTCTTGTACGAAATTCAAGCACATACACAACGATTTGGAAGGACTTGCCAGGAGTCGAACCTGGGACCTCTGTGGTGCGAAGCAGTGATGCTAACCACTAGGCCACAGAGTCCGGTCGGAATTCTAAAATAATGTTTTCGTCTATTCGGTAAATCTGAATTTAGCGTAAAGGACTACAGAGGTTGTGATTTTTTTTAAATATATGTAGCATATATAACTACCATAGGGTAAGCCTTAGGTCCGGTGGTTGCCAGATTTTTCCATAGTCTACTGTAGTTGAGGGCAATAGTAAGTATATCAATCTTGCAACAGTATATTACATTGGCAGAGTGTCTACATGTAGTTTAATTTGGCATACGTCTGGTTATGAAACTATAATAATGTATAATTAATTACTGATGATTAACAGCCACGCCATCTGTTAGATGATGAAGGAGTTGTCCCCTAACCCCCTTGGAGACACGACTACTGCACTTTCCCTCCTTTTTCGCATCAAGCGTAATCACTCTTAATCGCGCTAATTACTTATCGTCATGGGTTACAAGACGAAACTCTTCCTTAATGAGCATCGCTCTTGAAAGCCTGGATGTTATGACACGTCGCTGTCTTGGGCAACTCGCTGTAAGAAATGGCGTGTCCAGGATGCGGCTAATCGCTTTTGGGGGACGGATGGATTGATGATCCTTCCCACTACAGTTCAACACCCCAGACACGACACATATGTCAACTCTGACAGATCATTGAGGCGTGCTTTACGTCAATACCATAGTGAAACGTTTCAGAATTTAGCACAAAATCCTTAAACTAAACCAGGGATTACCAACGCAGTCCAGATTGATCTCTTGCTGGTCGATGAAGTTTGAAAACCGGTCTGCAGTACTCCATTGAAGAGTCTGCGATAATTTTATTTGCATTTTAAACTTTTATTCAATTTTAAGAAATGTATTCTTCAAATAATAATATATAATTTAATACAACATAGATTTGTATAAGGAGGTGCGACCCACGCATATAAAGCCGAATATATTGTCGATTTTAACCTATACGCCGAATCCCGTAGGATTTAGCCATGTTAACAATTTATCAATAAATACAGTAAACAATTAAATATTACAAAACGCGAGGATTTACGGTTGTCAACTAATTTTACACCGAATATAAAAAACATGAAAAGACACTAATAACAACAAACGCATAAATTCGAAACAAATACATTATAATTACATAAAATACAGTAAAATAGAAAAAATAACATTAATACCGTATTTAGACTTCACCTTTTTACTAAAAATATGTAAGTAAAAGTGGGGTGAAACTTTTAAAATATCCTTTAGTTTAGAATACTTTACAAGTGTAAAACATGAGTATCTACATATCTTACAATGTTACATTAAAATACTACAAGTTCATTCATCAAAACTTAACACTTTATCAATCAGATGATTCACAGAAGTACAGAAAAAAAATGACAACATATTCTCTGGACTTTTTCTAAAACTTGTCAACACCGCTGTAAACTCGGCTTTAGGAATGTATAACATTGCCACATTTCGCAGAGCGAAGGGATTTTGAGACTACAATAGGGTTTAGTAACAAATATATTCCCCACAAATCTTGACTCAAAATTCAGATGCGGCTTATACACGTAAGCGGCCTAAACACTCCCAAATACGGATCTTTTGTTATGTTAATTACTGGATTGTCCTTATTACTGCAACTGGATCCGTAGCTCTGCTTATTTTATAGTAAAAAAGAACAGCTAGTATATTTATGCACATCTAAATTTTCATCTGTAATTTCTTGCTTCCTTTACACCGGATAAGGTACCAAATCAGGAACGAAAAGACGTGTTACAAATACTGTTAATAAAGCTCATATTAATTTTTTCCCACTTATAAGTTGTTTTAAGATTAATTTAATTATTCTGGTTGTTATAGAATGGGAACAGGAACATTGATTGACTGTAATGCTCATTAGATCATCTCAATTTGAATTTTCCTGGCGTCAACAAAACATTAAAGTAAATTTTGGGGTGAATAACACAAGGCAAGGGGATGAACCTTTCTAATTTACTAAAAAAAGGCCTTTAAAATCAAATCTTCGAAGAATCGTCTTGAACTATACATAAAATTGATAAACTTCGAGAAAAATTATTTGCAACACTATCGTTTTAATCCAAAGTCGTACTGTTCACGAAACTAGCATTTCTTCTAAATTAAACATTTCCGTCTTTTTTTTGCTACCTATTTCTTTCTGTAACTCGGCTAAGTTTAATGTACTTAAGTGCAGATGGACGTTAAACTATTCCCGACTTAAACAATTAAATTTAATAATTAAAAAAGAAGCAGAAAGATTACAGGAAAGAATAGGGGATGGAATAATATCACTACGTTTCTGCAATCCTTGTTACTTTCGCCAGAAAAGATCCGTAAGCCCAATACACTGCAGAAGTCAGATGACTGAACTAAAAGCAAACATAAACGGAAAGGTAGTTAAAAAGCAAAGAGGATACCCTAAAAAAAAGGGATCACAGACATTTTTCAGCTGCGCTTTATCAGTCTGTACGTCAATTGCAGAAATGTTGGATTTAATATGAAACATTTCGCACGTAATTCTAGAATAGTACCTAGTGTCCACATCTAATATTTATCATTTTGGAAATGAAATAAATGCTACGAGTCGATAATATTGTAATGCAGTAAAATTGCACAAATTTTCTGTGTGTGTCAGCACTTTCACAATCTTTCGGAATGAAAAACATTTCATCACATTTATGGAAGGGGTTATTACGAACAATGTACAACCATGTCTGATTCGAAAAGGATTTCCCTTCCTTAAGTCGGAAGCTGGCGTAAAAAATTAAGAATGGCTACTGTAAATTTGTCTTATTGACTGCAATTGTTCAAATACCAGCCAATGGGTGCTATTGGAAATTTCAGCCGATTGGCTACTGGAAATGAGGGGGAAAATTTATGGGTATCTGCGAGATTAGAGTCAGATTTTGGGTCAGAAAGAGAGAAAATTGCTATCCGCTTGTAAGAGAGCATGAAACTTAAGAGCCGCTGTTGAGAGTTGTGTGGAACTCTTGAGACCTCAGGAGACTCATGACTTCTCAACAGGAGTATCCACTGTTTGGCCCAAGACGTCCGCTATACAGTGAGATCCTCGATGCAGACATCGTTAGCCCAAAGCAGGCCGAAGCCGTCCGAATGAAATAACCCCCAGAGAATGCCGCTGCAGTCCTCGGCGGTATCGTTAATTCTGATTCTAAAAAGTTCACATTGTCAGACCTAATCACCATAAATTACGTTGCTTCTTTTGGTTCACAGGTGACCCTGATTTTCATAAATTCCATGTAGATTATAAATTTATCATTGATCCACCATTTTATGTACATTTACTTTGTTGTTCTGCTTTCATTGTTTTTTTTAGAATTACATTATTTTTCATTTATAAAAATAAATGTCCAATTGATTTTAATTTCATTTGTTATTATTATAATTTATTTCAAAAGTAAATTTCCTCAGTGTTAAATAATAACTAAAAGAATAGCTAAATTAAATCACTTCCCCCATATAATTAATGCAATTTTCACCCAACTTTGGAGCTTAATACTATATATTTAATAATAATTAATAAACACCTCCCACTCAATAAATATTAAATTGTATTGGAAGACACCATAATGTTTGTCAATTGGACGATTGGAGATATGCTCTTTGATACGGGTGTTGAATGTAGCAAGAATTGCAATCATAAAGAGAGTTTGTAAACTACATAATGATGTACTATAGACGGATCCCTCCACTAGTTTCACATCAAAAGTGAAAAAAATCTCATTAGAGGTAGTTCTCAATACATTAAAAACAGTCTTATTGTTTCCCTTTTTATTTAATAGTAGTTTTTTTCGAGTTTACCGAAATGTCCCGAACAGCAGCTTACACGGACATTCAATAAAGTAGTGCAGACTCCGTCTTCACGTTTCTTTCATCTGTCAGCGCCTCAAATGAAAATCCTGCAGGCAGACGCCAATACGATGACAATACCACGATCTCGTCTTTGCTACGTACCAATATTTCACACAGCGTCGGAACGGAAGACATTCTGCTCCAGAGAGATTTTCATCTTTCTGTCAAACAGATTAAATTCTCGCTACTTCATTCCCGTAGAGGCAAATTTACAGGGCGAGATGAAATTGTGCGCGCTCCCCTCAGAGCGCCGCGATTGTTATTAACTCATAATGCAATTCCTGCGAAATATATAAAGCTGTAGCCGCAAAGTAGCTGGCTATAGAGCTGCTTTCCACGAGCTAACAGTTTGTAGTTATCATCGATTATAGAGCGCCAACTGAACAGTTGAAACTTGAATTGACTAAAAAGAGCGTATTCGCTAATACTGAGTGGTTTTGCACAGGGGAGCTAATGCCACAAATCAGCTCCTGGAAAACAGAAGCGTAGATACTCCTGGGAGTGGACAATACACAACATGACATCGGTATGCCGCCCCCTTATCTAGGGCTATTGTCCGACGACGCTTTCTCTGGCACGCAGTGGCACTGGAATCCCAAATTGCGGGGCGGCATCCTGCTCATGTCCACGAAAAGCGCTGCCTGACAGTCCACTCGATAATATTGCAATATCTGTACTGACTGCGTGGGCTGTATTGCCAGTTAATAAGGCACAACTTTAACGCCCGACTGAGATCGGAACCCACTAAGCACGAGCGTACAAAAAACATTTAGACAAATTTTCCTTGCGAAATAGGGCGATTGAAATAGTGTCCACGGTAAATCCTCTACCAACTAAGAGATTTAGAAATAATGTTAAGAAGTTAATACAGTGAAGTATTTTCTCTTTTTATCGCGTCATATTTACAGTCACATAAACCAACACGGTAATGTATTTACAGCTTTTACAGTTTACTATATAGACCAGATTTTTAGTGAAACCTAGCAGCTTCCTAATGGCGATGAACAAAAATCAGCAAATGACTATTATGGACCTAGTTGAAGATATGGCAATCCATGACGATGTATCAAATTGATGATATAGTCCAATTAAATGGTGCACAAAAAGGCAAAATTGAATGAATTCCTAATTATTTTGTTTTTACAAAAAAAAACATTTTTAACTCTTTATGTTTAGAACTTCTGTCTTTGTGGCCGCACTGTTGGTCAGACAGAAAGAACTTCAAACCAGATAAAATGTAGACAATTTTGTACTATTTAATTTAATACTTAATCAACATTTTGGTTTAGATTTTCTGGGCAAATTTTTTGTTGTAAAATATTAAATTCGTGTTCAAAGTCACAAACAACGTTTTAGAACAAAAACTACACGAAAACGTCTCCCTATTTTCCATCACCTGGCATTATGCGAGGATATAATGTCAGTGCTCCGCTCAGTGGTTCAACGTACGCTAACTGTGAAACTGCAGATCGGACAAAAAAGGAAAAGCTATAAATTTTAAGAAATTTTATCTCCTTTAAATTTTTCGTGATGTAATCGTTTACAATACAGAATGCTTTCCAACATATTAATTTTTTAAATAGGAAAAATGCCGTTTTTATTGCTTTTTTCGAAACTCAAACGTTGAAAAGTGAGGCACACAAACATAGAAAAATTTATACTAATTAATTTAATTCTCAGTTAATTTTTCCGATAAGCGAATACTTTTAAATTTTTCTTTAAAACTGAAATTGAATATGTGTTTTTTTACTCAAACTACCGACAATCGATTTTTTGATCAAAATTTTTATGAGGAGAACCATAAATTCATACAAAACATTTTACTACATAAAATATATAATTTTACAATACATAAATAGACTTACCCGGAAGATAATAAATAGATTTTCTCCATAAATAAGTATGGAACCTTCTCTGAATCTTTTTCATTTTTTGACTAATATAAATAAATATATTTTTTAAAATTTCAATAACTTATCCCAATTGTAACTAAAATTGGCCATAAATCAGAAAAATATTTTCGGTTACAACATGGAACATGTGGAAATTGTACAAAACTTTCAATTTTATGATAAAAATACAAGAATTTTCAATTTTATGGAAATTATTAATAATACTTCAGATACACCTAATAAGGTGCTAGATTGAGAACTAAACGTCTTTAATTTGTATGTTATAAAATAATTTGTATTTAATTTAACTTATTTAATTGTTCAGGAAATGAAATAATTAATTGTGAGATCAATTTATAAAAATTTAATTACATAACGTTTCGTCCTTAATTGGTGACTTAATCGGGCGTATATTGGAGTAAATATTTATTAATATCTTTCTAAACTTTATCTGATTTATGTCCAATTAAATGATAAATAATTTACTTGAATGAAAAGCAGACGCTGAAGCTAAGCATAGATCTACGTACGTTGACATTTCCGATTCGGGATGACCTTGGTTCGCTTTTACAGTCCCATATTTGGCGTCGGAGTAACATTTCTCGCTCGACTTGTACAGTGTCAGTGGTTATACTGCGCAATGAATTCACTTTACCGAGTAGCAATAAGAAATTAATTCAATGAATGTCTGTAATCAACTCTTAAAATATCATAAAACAATCATAGTAACGTATAATAGTTATTAATGTCTGCATGTTTAATATACGTTTAAATAGGTCAACAACAGACAAAAAATTAATGAAACTCAAGAAATAATAATTTTAAAAAACTGTATTTTTCGGCCCTGATATGGACCCTCTTCAGATAGAAATAAATAACAATGCACAAAATTTATAACATTCCAAAGATATTACAGTAGAGCCAAAGAATAAAGTAAATAAAGGACCAAAGGAAAAAAATATATTTAAAAAAAGCAAACATAATAATTATGCATTTGATACATTACGTTTCAGGAATATATATACTACTGAGCAAATCAGTGTCCGTTTTTACATTCAGAGTATTATTGTTTTGTTTAATGTGCAGCATTTCTGAAACTAATCTGGATTTTTAGTTATTGTCTCTGTCTAAAATTTGAAAATTATCACAGTCAATAGTGTGGTTACAATCTAAAATATGTTTTGAACTAACGGATAATTTGTCTTGTGCTAACTTAATATTGGATCTGTGTTCCTTGATTCAGGTGCTGATGGTTCGTTTAGTTTGGCCTATATATAATATACACAAGGACAGTCTTTACAATTTAATTTATTAACAACATTGTGAATTTTGTTTTTATCAACTGGGTCTTTCAAATGTTTTACAATAGTGGATAAACTATTGGATGTTGTAGGAGTGTAATAGGTTTTTCAGAGAAGTGTGTATAGGTCTGTGGAATGGCATAATCATGTAATTTGTTAAGCGTTTCATGCGATTGGTGTTGGTTATTCGGCCTTTTCGTTTAAGTAATCTTACGACTTAGCTATTAATATATATTTTACTATTTCAATGTTGGTATGCTGAAACTTGTGATGAGACAACAAATTTCTTTATCTGTAAGGTTAAATATATACGAAATGTTTTTTTGGATAGGATGAGAAGAATAATAGTTAACGTTTCAAGAAAAAGGCAAACCCATTCATTCGTCTTCAAATCAGTTCCTGAGCGCCCTATTGTTTATCATCCCGTGATTAAATTTTCAATCTCCTTCTCCACATATCCACAACAATTACTCAAGTTGTTGGAGGATGCACATAATTGCTGTGTGTCTTGCTGTGTAATTCAGAGGGCAAATCTGCGATGATAGGGGGCGTTCATAATACCAGGCAGATATGTTCGAGGAGAGCGAATGCGCAGTCTGCTTTATTTACTGTTTTGTATGGGAAAACAAAGGAGAACGCGCTACCGAGACCGGGGCAGAGTAAATATTAATCACTCCAGAAACGCTATGCGATGAATATCAAAATGACAAGTAGAGTACCGATCCGGTTATGCGTTTATCTCAGAAATTTGAATGAATACAGCAACCACAAGTCGAAAACACGAGAAACGAATAAAGCCAAAAATAGGTCTAAATCAATATTAAGAATCAACTTAACTTTTATTTTGAAAATTACCGCGGAAAGGAATTGAAACTACAACACCAACTCTTTCTCTGAAAATATAGTACCATTTCAGTTAGAATAAAATTAACAAATACATAATGAATTCGTCAATAACCAAATTAATGATGAGTTAACAGAATACAAAACCTGATTTTGTCCGATCCATTTATCAGACAATGAAGATACTCTTGAAACAAATGTGACAATCGTCAAATGTAGACAAAAATAAATAATAAATATTTTTTAAATGGTTTGCGTCAAAATTCACACTCCAATATTTAATTTTAATAACTAAACCACTAGGTTGTTTTTGTATTCCTTATATAATTGCATATTAAACATGACCAATTAAACAACTAGTTAAGATATAGTAAAGGTAATAATTGAAATTATGTACACTGAGAACAGTAAAAAACTATAAAGGTGAGACAATTGTCAGAGAAAAATGTCAGAATACACGTTTCATGTACTGTAATGAAGTAGGGCTCTGATTACGATTCTATTAAATCAGTGCTGAAACAGCACAATCATTCTAGTTGAAAAATTCCTTTTTTGGTACCAGTCAGACGGCGATAACATGCCAGTCAGACGCTGATAAGACGGCGATAAGGAACCCGAATCAAGCAGGGTCCTAAGCACAGAAGATTAGCGGACGTTTATCTGCCGAGGGCATTAACCCCTCGAAATTTTGAAGAACGTATTCTCTCGCAAAGTCAGATGACCACCCCGAGCTAACTTTGAAATGTGATATGATCAGGGGACCATATGATCTGGCCTGTCACTCATAGTAAGGGTATCAGAAAAGCTGACCTGGAGAGAAGGTAGTCGGGAATGGATTTTTGATTTTTGAAGAAGGAAGGTGAAAGGAGACGAAAATTGTTCTTCAAAAGAGGAGAATGCAAGCAAATAGAATGGAGTTGAACCACGAGAGCCGAAAAGTTAGTATGGCCGTAGCATCAGAGTGTGAGAGGGGGGGGGGGAGAATATTTGGTCGCTAGTGAATCATTCGTCAGAGAAGTTTCTCTTTAGTCTCTTGAGACAAACTGAGAGAAGGAAAGAAGAGAAGGCAGCAGCAAGTGAAATCCACGTCGACGTAATCATCGCCAGAGACAAAAAAGGAATCCAGAATTCTAGGAAGGAAGACAAGGTACGTGTGCCGACAAAGGATACAGTTGTCCACGAAAACACCATTCAGACGTGTTAGCGCCATTGCATCAAAATGCGTATGACAAATTTCTGCTGTAAAACAACGCCCACGTATTCATGATAAATAGTTAATTGCTAAATTTTAATTCTTAGCTAGCCGTTAATTTTAATGGACCCTAAATTTGTAATAGTCGTAATAGTTTTATAAATAATTTTTTTAATGTTACCCTAATGTTGTCATAATTTAAATAAAAACTTATTCTATCCAGTTCTCCATTACAGAACATATGCTGTTGCTAAAAAAGTGTATTTAATTTTAACTGTTTCGATATTATAGCATTCCTGCAATTTCAATTTTACCTCAGTACTTACAAATATATTACAGTGTTCCATGAAATAATTGATCATTTTAACCATTATATACACATAACCGCTTATATTATTTCTAGTATCCATAAAAATAAATCTCTGGGCGTGTTTTAGATACAAGTTGTCCCACATTCACATTGCCTGAATTTATTTTCAAACCAGAAATGGGCGTAAGAAGAGTCAAGTGTTCAGTTACCGCAATGAAACGGGACTGTGTAAAAAGTTCGTCGTAATTTCGCTCCCTAATGACATGTTTTACAGCAACAGCGACGTCATTAACTCAGTATTTGACTTATTAAAACGGAAACGTATTCCCCATGAAAAACACACACACATCCCACGCAAATATATTAAATTAATTAGGGAATTAATGCCCCAAGCAACATAATAATTCATTCCGCAATATTCATGTCTTAATGTCCTCTGGGAAATACACGCAATGTTTTCATATTACGCTATCACAAGAGCTCTAGAAAACAAAACAAAAAAAGTTTAATTCATCTAAATTGTTGGATGCGGTACGCCTTCATTTGTTTACGTTCTTTAATTTAAAAAAAAATACGGAGACGACGCCCCGAAGGAACAATTTATTAACCTGGGATTCGAATTGATTACCTAAAGTCATTCAAAATCAGTAACTTCTACCCCACATGCGTATATACAGGATTGAAAAGAGATTGTTTTGAAATCCAAAAAAAGTAAGTTCAATTGCGCAGGCTATTGTTATAAATGTATACATAAAATAAGAATTTTATTATTCTTTTTTTATCCTTTGATTTTAATTTACAAATAAAATACGTTGAATAAGACCAAATATGATATTAATACTTTAGTGTTAAATTCCCGCATATAAATTTATTTATCATAAATAAATACTAATAATAATAAGTCAGTAACTAAATTTAGTAAGTATTTAATTAATATAAGTAGAAGGTTTCATCCCATTTTGTGGACTTCTTCACAAAAAAATTACAATATCAATATTAATTTTGAATACTTACTTTAAAAAAGAATATGTAGGTAAATTTCAATAAAGTAAAATACATAACAGACTTACCTGAGGAAGTCTACAAAATTGGATGAAACGTGATATTTATATTAATTTCATAATAATTAAATTTATTTGCTGACTTATTTGGTCGTATTTTTATTTATTTTTAAAAAGTGTTACAAAAATGTTTGAATTCTACATGTAGTTCTTCCATTTTTTAAAGAATTCAGTAGAATCATATTGACTTGTTTAAAAATTATGATACGAGTATGATTTCTAAATCTTTCAATAATTTTCTTTTGTTAAGAGTATTAAATATAAAATTAATAATTAAATTAAGATTTATAATATAATATACCAAATTAACTGTTAGATTGCAAGTCTGTTAAAATTCTCATTAACAACCCGCATTAATGAATAGAAAATAATAAAATTTAATAACTAAATTATTCTCTTTCTGAAGCTTAGGCTATAAATATTTACAAACTTAAAAATCGATTGGTAAACTATTAAAATTTTAGATTTTGATTGTAATCATGTGATGAGACCTAATAATTCGGCTAACAACTTAAAAATAACTCAAGTAATTTAAACAAAATTTGATTCTCTTCTAATATAAAAGCTTTATTTAACTCGAAAATTAAATATTTCCGTTTTTATTGTTAACATTAACAATACAATAACTTTGGTTAAATTATTATTTCGGCTTCTTGGCTTGTGTTTATGCACGCCAAAGTTTCCATCCTTATAATTTTCTTGATTCCGAAATTGTTTATTTTATACGATTATGCATATTATATGTAAATAATTATTTTGCTTTTTAATATTTAAAACTACACCAGATGAGGTTCCAAATTTAGGAACGAAAAGTCGTCTACGAACTACTATTACTAAAGTTTATATATAAACTTATAAGTTTTTCTGTCTTATAGGTTCATTTATTGTTTATTGAAATTTTATATTGTTATAGCCAGTGATAAATGCAAACAGATTTTAGGGAATTTATAAATGATACCATTTCAGAACAAATAAAAACTGTTTCCGGCACACCTATGCAGGTAAAAAGAATTCTTATTATTAGTGTCGGTTAATAATTTGCATTTAGGACAGGATAATCATGAATCTGTCAACTGGTTTATGGGACGAATTCTACATTACGCGTACGTAATACATAAAAGCACTTTCAAATTTCAGTAATAAGCAAACTTATTTATTTACTAAAACAATTCTTAGAAAGAAATTAAATATAAGTTATTCATAATTTTTTATCCTTTTCTATTTTATCTCAACAGGTCTTTTATAGGCCCAATTTTAATATTAAAACTAATTAATAATTTTTAAAATTTTATGTTTGACAGCCATAGCGTTGGGAAATATTGTTATAATTATCTATATGAAAAAGAGGGATACAGTCAAAAATTAACTATTTTACGTAGTGTTTGTTGAACTAAACAATGAAGTGTGTCAAAATGATATTAGAATAATTGTTGTCAATTTTTTATAAATACTGGGTTGATGAATTGAAAATTTGTTTTATAAAATTAATACATCATAAACCCACAGGTTGTTTTAATCTGTCGCTATCAATAACTTAAAACTCTATTAATATATTTTTTAAATTTTGGGACCAAGAACTCTTACATGTGAAACGTTTTCAGAATAGTGGAGTAAATTACAATTGATGATTTGGGATTAATGATAGTTTTGGACAATGTTCTAGGGTGAGAGTTTAGAAAGGATCGATGTGTATCTGTACCATACTGTCATAGTCAATTATTCTTACAGGATTTTCTGTATGAAGGACAAGTATCCTGTGGGAACCGAAACACGGAGAGAGAATCGATGACGTTTCACATTGACAGCTAATAGAATATTTTTTGGAGGCGATTATGGTAAAATGATCAATCGAAAAATCCTTACATTCATATTTTAAGAAGATAAGAAATGGAGGTTTAACCTATTTATTGAAACTGATTAAAAACCTGTGAGGTTATAATTCCAAAATTTCTCAACCTTAAAAAATAGTTCATAATTATTATTACACTTAGAATCCTTGAAGAAACTGTTTACGTATTTTTTCATTTACAAACAATGATTATGGAAATATTACCGAAAGCTCCTGTTAGCAAAATCGTAAAACTATTAATTAGTTTTATTACTTTTTAAATGCAAAAACATACAGAATTATAAAGGAAGGAGAGTATATTAGCACAACACACTCAAGGAAAGGAAGAGTAACGTTATTCAGAATGTTTGCGGTTAAAGCACAAACCTCCTACGCAGTCGGCATCATAATCACTTTCACTTTCTAAAGGGAAGAGTAAAATGGTCTCCGCGACAATGCAGGCAGTTAAACTTGTGAAAGGAGCACCTAAACGAATGTATCCTCAAATCCAAGCTCACAATCTCGTAATCTCAGAAAATTATGCTAACGGCAAAAGTATTTGCAAGTACAGTCGTCGAGCCTGCGATTCGGATGTTCACCCAAAGATATAACGTTTTACAGGATGTTGCTGCAGCGGGATAACCTTGTCTGGTTTTGAGAAGGAAGCGAGCAAAATTAGATACACGTGAAGGAATAAAGGTAATTCAAAGAGAGTAAAAAAAGTCCTGAGCGTCATTCCTCTCCTTGAATTACCTTACTTTCATAATTATTACCATACTTTCCTCAGATACCCTTTCAAAAGCAGACCAGAACCCAATGTTAAATCTACAGTGCCAATATTTTCCGATACTAAGTAGACGTACCTGATGTAAAACGTCACAATGGTGACTGAAGTAAATATAAATATTTATTATTTAAAAAGTATTAACATGACTGTACTATTCTCTTTAAATCAATTACCTGGAAATTGTTCTTTTATTAGATTAGAATTGGCTCTTTACTTACAGCTGTAATTTCTAAACTTAAAAAATCAGGCTCTTTTTTGATAGCATCTAATCCAGCAAAAGTGAAAATGACAATTCACTTTATGTTTTCTTGCAACAGAAGATTATCGCTTTTTACAATATTTCTTCAGTGTCCCAACCAGCTGTAGCCAAACGTATATAAATTCATTTCTTCAACCAATTGAAGAGAAGCAGAATCACGGAGACAAAAATTCAACGCAATTTCACTACGCCACTATTACCATCAAGAAAATAGCGAAACATGAGTCAAATGAACTGCCACAACAGGTTCTAATACGTAATTCACGGTCTTGCTGGATAACACAGACCGAGTAGAGTGCGCGAGTAGAGAGGAACCAATCTGGAAGCAAGTAATAACCGTCTCGCGAGTTTGGGGGCAGCCTAACGGATAGAACGCATTTCTATCCACTGTCGAATCACTCGGTCGTTACTGGGCCAAGTACAGACTGTGCTATTTACCAGACGCAGTGTCTTTAATATCAGTAGCAGCAGACAGCAATCCTGTGGTGTAGCGTCCCAACGATGGCACCCCGAAATGTAAAAACAAGTGCTAATGAACCAATCGGTTGGTGCGAGTATGAATAAAATAAATTTTAAAATAATAATCACATCGCTTGGGTTGGCCAAGATGTCGTTCCAAAAGCATAAAATTTGAGAAACGGTTCGTGGTAATTATTTTAACACCTAGTTTGGTCTGGTCGTTAAGTGTTTGTTGGTCATAGGACATAAATTCGAAAGTGAGGGAAAGTGAAGAGTACATGTTGAAGAAGTAGGCTCACATCTGCAAAGCGAAGTGACGAATTCTCGCCGCGTCGGGCACTTGGAGTGACTGGTCAGTTGCCACCACAAAGCAAGGACTGTAAAGTTGGGGCGGCGTGGCGCGGAGCCTGTAAGCGGACAGGTGCGCTCCGTAATGAGCCAGGTGTCGTAATTGAAGAGCTGGCCGAGGTGCTAACGAAGAGGCCCCAATGCAATCTTGCTAATGAGTGGCCAGAGCGCGGTGCGCCGCTGACGGGGTCATTAGGACACCTCTGATGGGCGCTCTCTGCTCAACGCAGCCATTCGAACGAACCAACAGTTACGTGAGAGACGGGTCGAGGGCGAGGACGAGGGAGGGAAACAACAATAAAACTTTAGATTGCTACCTAACTACAGGTCAGAGTAACATCCCAGACGGGAAAGCCAGAGACTATGAACATCTTATATGCCTGCTTTTGTAATTATCATTCTCAATAATAATATTCACGAAATCGGAAATATTCATCTAGTAAATTGGCCTTGATATAAAGTATTTCGAATTTAAAGTAGTTATATCAAACAAATATCAATATTTCAATTCGGACTCTATACATATATTTTGTTGTATGTTTAGCAAATGAGTGATTTTGTAATATTATGAAATTTTATCTTCAAGTGCAACGGGCTCCAACCCACACCCTAAAGCATTTGTTTTCAACTTCTCTGTGAACGTTAAAATATTTTAAAATCTGATATTTAGGTTTTATTATAATGGAATGGACACTATAGAGACACTTGGGCTTCCAACCAGTTAAGAGTTTTCTCAAAGTTGGAAGTCCAAGAGTCTCTCCAGCAGCAAATACACCAGGAAAGCATATTGGAAGAAATATATGTTGTTATTGTTGTGGTATTCAGTCCTAAGACTGGTCTGGCGCAACTCGCCATGCTAACCTTTTATTTCTGCTTAACTATCACATCCCACATCATCTCTAATCTGCTTAGCGTTTCCATCCATGGCCTCCCTCTTCTGTTCTAACCCCACACACTTCCCTCTAGTGCTAATTTTATAAGACCCTCATGGCTCAAACGTGGTCTATTAATCTATCCCTTCTATTGGTCAACGTTCTCCATATTGTTCGCTCTTCGCCTATTCTGCTTAGAACTGCCTCGTTAGTGATTTTATCCAGTCATCTGATTTTCAGCATTCTCCGATAGCACCACATTTCAAACGTTTCTATTCTTTTCCTTCCTGCAACTCCTATCGTCCACGTTTCGCACCTATATAATGCCAAGCTGCATACGAAAATTTTAGCAACGATTTCCTAATATTCACACTTATATTACCCGCAAGTGAATTCCTGTTTTTTCGCGAAAGCCTTTCTTGCCTGTGCTATTCAACTCTTTATGTCTTCTATACTTCTACCATCCCCAGTTATTACGCTTCCCAAGTAGCAGAATTCTTTAACTTCCTTTAAAATATATCTTTACAATGTAACAACCTTTATTATTCCACTGTTTCTCATACTACACTACATTACCTTGATTTTCATTCTATTAATCCTCATATTGAACTCTTTCCAGGTCTTCTTCTGACTTCTCTAATACTACAATATCGTCGGCAAACCGTAGGGAATGTATATGCACATAAATAAAGAAATTATAATGAATAAAAAGAATTAAATTGGGGATAACGGTACTTTGTATGCTGGAATTTTGAATATAATATAATTAAATGTATTAAAATATTGTTAAATTTAAATTGTATGTAAATTGATAATGTAAAGATATCAACTTGTTTTAAAATAATAAGCAATTAATATGTTTCACTCATATATATATATATATATATATATATATGAATAAATGACGCTGGATCTTTCTCTAATGACAAAATGTTAAGTTACATTACTAAATGTTGAATTGCGGATATTGAAGATTGATTACTGGTACTTATAAAATGTTTTATATATTATTGTTTTGTGATTCTTTGTTATGCCTACCGAATTGTTAGTCTAAAAACTTATGTGTTTAATAATTTATACAGATGAATATGACCGTGATGAAAACGGAAGTATCGAGCTAGAGAATAAGAAATGCTTGAACCGTTGAACAGTAAACCAGTGAAATGTTAACATGTATTTTTTTGTTTTTTGACTCGCTTCACTTATTTCTCTCACAAACGTTCATCTTACTACATTCTACTTTTTTCATTATTTTATAATAAATAATAGGAAAATAGTATTGTTCTTGACATTAAAATATTATAACAAACATGATGATAATTACAATTAGCAATATTTGGAATAAGAAGGAAAATAAGAAACCCTAAAAACAAATATATATAATGGTACTTTCAGATCATAATCCAATAAAGTGATTAAAATATCACTTATGAATTGTTAAAAGCTACGAACAACTAATTTGTGTAAACAACTATCACAGTTTAATACCTTAAAAATTATTTCAATATTGTATTATATTTCTGTTAACATTTCAGGAGAAGAGAATAGCTTAAATAAATATTAAATCTATTAAAGTCTGATATTAAAATATTTAAACGATATAATTTTAGACCGGTTTTTTTCAGATTTTTTCATTTTTAATCAAACAACGTTTCGGGGAATATTCTCACCTTCTTCCGTTTTTTTACACAATCAAATTATTGTTACATCCAATTTTTAAAATTTAACTATTATAAAATGTTATAAGCAGCAATTTATTTTATTTGAAGAGGGGTCCGAGGCAGCACCGAGACACTTATTTAACCAGTTTACACGAGACTGAATGATGACAATTTGGTTGTGTAAAAACAACCTGAATAAGGTGCGAACGTGCGCCGAAACGTTGTTTGATTAAAAATAATAAAACCGGTCGAAAATTATTTCATTTGGCTTAAATATAATTTTAAAAGAACATAAAAAACTAAGATATGTAAAGCATACTGTCTTCATATCAATATCTATAGATCTGTTTTCTAGCGTTTGCCCTTCATTTCTTTTAGCTGAAAAAAAAACGATATCCAGGGGATTCGAGTGAGCCCAAGGCTGCCTTACTCTCCCTTACGCACCCATATTTGATTCCCTTCCTATACAGTTAAAGGGGATTTGGACGCGCACATGTAGCCTGCCACTCTAAATAAACTGAAATGGATGAAAGTCGGACTTCAAAAGAAATACAGAAATACTTTGGCTAGCGTCACAGCCTCGCATCACAGAGGTCCTGGGTTCGATTCCTGTTTTGCGCCTGGGTGTTTGTGTTTTCGCGAACCCAAACTTAGAAAACGGGACTAAACTCAATTAGATAGTCGCTAATGACCTTAGATAATGGTACGACTATAAACCCAGAATTAGAAAAAGATATACTTAAGTAGAGTGAAAAAATTAATTATTATTTATATTACTCTTTTCACTAAGCACATTCATTTTCTTATTATTTCATTTGTTTTTTATTTATAATATTTGATACTTTTTTCAAAATTTCCTTTCTTTTGCCGTCTTATCGCTGAAAAACTTTATAGATAAGATATTTGTGATCTGTTCGTATAAAATATTCAGAATTGATGCAGGTAATGATACAAACTTTGTCCACCTTTAGGATCAAGCGGCATTACAAAGTCTGGAATGTTTCAGGAACCCATTAAGCCGTCTTATTTCGAGTGAGCTAGATACACACAGAAATACCAACTTTAGGCATTCCATTACATTTCCATATGATCGTGGCCTGTTATTACCACCTCGGGACTATATAATGAAACTCTATGTTCCTTTGCTAAAGATAAGGCGCAGCGGGTTCAGGAAGCCAGAAGTGTCGTCGTTTCTTTGCACCGTTTTGTTTCTGAATGTCTGTCCTGAACGGGCAGTTTAGCCAGCAGGGGATAAAAGACCGATGCTGGGGGGTAAAGGAGGAAGACATTGCCACTTGAGCTTCATTGGCCTTAGGGGATCAAGCATTATGGCGCTGCACGAGGAAGCCCCTAGACAATAAACCTCAACGGTCCTTCCTGGATACAACATGTCAGTGCTAAATAGAGAACGCAATTAGTGCACTGTTATCTTAAGGGATTTTCTCTCCTTGCCCGTGGTCCCAGCACCTAGCAAATTGTAATGCTTTCTTAATTTTGTGCAGAAGCTCCAATCTCTTAAATGTGCATTAATTAAAGCACTTGTATATTCATTTAAATGAGCGGATGAAGTGTAATGATACCGTCGCAGACCGGAGAGGAGTCTGCAATTTGAATAATAGAAACGTTCTACAATTTTAGAAGTAGGAACAATAGCATCAAACATAATTAGATTCATACATATCTCGGCATGCTGGGCATTTTCCTATTGTAATATATTTAAAATTACTGTATATTATTACACGTTCGTCGGACATTAGGGGAATAAAAACAAGAAAATTCAATATAATAAATTAAATATATAATGTCTGACCACATAGTAAATATTAAATAAAATTTCCCTCGCTGATAAACCATCAATTAAAAATATATCATAACTAAAGTACCTCTTATTGGAAATCTGAAACGGGATTCCTGCCGTCTCAACTACGAGAATAATAACAATATAATTCATGACCAATGTTGTCGGAAAAATTATGTTAGTCAACATAAATTATATTTAGGTACCTGGGGACCCGGCTTCGACCGGGTATTTATTTATATTATCCCGGTACATTATTTAATTCTTGGTCAACACATTTTAAAACCGGCATCGAAAAGGTCACAATATGAACATCAAATATACTCCCAGTATCTCGAGACAGTAAAAAATACTCCCGGTACAAAAGCAAGGCTAAAAATATTTTCAGTACTCTAACAATAAATATTCTCCCCCACTTAAGGGATGAATTTTTACGTAAATCGCACATTAAATGTCATAATGTATCACAGCGACTCGTTTACACCGGCTTCGACATCGACAGTTTCCTTTTTATTTTCATATGACTCATTACCACCCCACCCCAACCCTCAAATGTTGGAAGGAGTTGAAATTATACACAATTAATGTTGGGGATACACTAAAAGAAATTGACCGCAAGAGGTTTTTTCGACTCAAATATGAGCCCTTATTACATTTGAAAATTCCGCTAATACCACCTCCCTCTCCCTAGGGGTAGTAGCCGTGTACTATTTTCAAAGTGTTTAGTTATGGAATACGGAAACAAAATTTTATAAAATTTGTTCTGTCCTTTAAAGATATAACGCAGAAGTGTGTTTTATCCCATCCCCCTGTTAGCGGATCAACTACATTCTAAATGTCAGAATCAAACTCAAAGACTCCCGTAGCACCGATTTAAACTTGACTGTTTTATTTTTATTTTCATATGATACGTGCCTCGGCCATGCTCTGGCGTCGCTTACTGGATTACTTAGATTGATTTCGAGACAGATAATTTTGAATTAAATTTACCAAAAGTACTTCGAATAAACACATTTATGTTGAGCGATGAATGAAAAGCAATCCTCATTAATATAATGCAACCTCCACTCGCAGTCACGCCTCACCCTAGACTGCCTTGATTAAAACACAAATACATGTGACGTCTCACTACCACTATTCAGAGACCCAACATCTTCTCCTGCAGTCAGCTTCAACCATTCCGCGTGTTTGTCCTGGTGCGCGATCATCCCGACATTTCAACAAAGTACACTTATGTCGGCGTGTCTCAAAAGATGCAGCCAACAAATCAATCTCGAACGGTTTGAATGTTATTTAGGGACGGAGCCGTAACTTTACGCTACGATATATATATATATATATATGCATGACTGGAAAAGCTTTAATGGTTGTGTTACTGTTTCAATGCTGAAAGCAAGGGAAAACTACAGCCGTGTCTTTAATTACCCGCGCACATACAACGCTCAATGCATAACAATATGATGGCAGTCTCTCGGGTAAAATATTCCGGAGAGAAAATAAGCCCCTCATTTGGATCTCCGGGCGGGGACTACTCGAAACGATGTTATCAGAAAGACAATATACATCTTCCATCCACATATTTATGTCTCTGCAATCCTTGACAGATGATTAAATACTATTGAAAAATAAATTCAGAAGCTTCAACGAACAAGAAACTTGTAAAACGATTAACTTGTAAACTTTAAAGCGATAACACACAAGAAGAATTAAGTGATCTGTATAATAAATTTCCGACATTTGCGTTTGTTAATTGAGGATATATAGATGTTTACAAAAGTGCTTTGTTCCTTTAAGCAACATTGATTTTTCTCTCCGCGTTACGGATTAATTCAAGAGAAGGTAAAAGTATTTCCCCGTTTATTTTAACCAGACAAATATTATTTCCTCCTAATACTACGTTGTTTTTACTTTCGTCGCACGTAACGTCTGCTTTGATGAGTGTGTGCGTCGCACATTCGGCTCCGAGGGGCGGAAGTCATGTGCTCTTCTCCTGGGATACTGTAGCTAATGCCACCAGATAGCTCCTCCTTCCTTTCTTTTGTTCCAACGGAACAACTTTTACAGACGAAGAGGAAAGTTTTTGTGGGTAGAAATGAAGTTAAGAACAGAGCTTCACGGCCTAACGGGAGGGGGGGGGGGACAAGGATTTTTCATGAATGGTTGTTTACCGATTGTTTGATAAATTTATAACCTAGTTTCGCAGAGAGATATACATCCCTGTTTACCTTCTTACAGAAATTCATATCGGTCACTACAAATTTATTGAAACACGTCGTACTCTAAAAACTCGTCATTACGTAGTCCTCTCACTAGAATTCAACAATTGATTACAATGAATGACTAATCGAAGTTAACCAAATTTATATTTTCCTTCTATAAGGATATTTAAATATTTTTGACACAAAATAGTTTTTATTTAAATTAAAATTCAATAAAGAACGATTAGAATTTGGATCGAGTGCAGCACTTAAAATTGTTTATTTCCTAGCTTGAAGCCGAAATTAGTCAGTGTATTTGTAAATATTACGCATTCCGTAAGATACATAAATATATCACAGTTTGGTGAAAATGTAAAATTTTCCGGTTCTCTGAGAAAGTTAAGATATAAAATTGTTCCGATATCCATCGTTCGGTTCCTTAAATATTATTACAATAACAATAACTATATTTTTTTAATTATTTACATAAGGATGGTTATTTAATTTACCATTATTATTATTTTACCGCTCGCTCATGTGTAGAAAACGTAATAAATTTTCTTCGTGTAGTAATTCAACATATAAATTTTTCGTTTTCTTTGTCAATAAAATAATTTTTTTTGTCTTAGTAAAGCCCTGGGTCGGATTTGGAGAGATTTTTTATGATAATTAGTTTCATTATAAACTTGAGGAATATAGCCCGTGAGGCCGAAAGCTTTTGATGTTTTGATTAAATATAGCAATATTGTCTGAAATTATTGTTATTTATTGCTTACTGAGGACAAATAAAATAGAGCTTGTCTTTGAAGATTATTGTTTTGACAAGTCCAAATTTTTGTAATTTTTTTAGATTGAGACCTAAAGTTTCTAGACTATTTAATATCACTTAGAACATTAATTCTTCTCATTTACATGCTTTAAAATGTAATACATTTGGAAGATGTAAAATCTTATTCCACACAGCTGCATGATAACCTAATATTTAACCACGTGAATTTAATTTTAAATAAAGTAGGTCAGACGAATTAGTGCTGTAAATGATATTTACTAATTTTAACTGTACAGTATACTGTGTTTATTAATTTTAGGTTTCCACCAAAGAATTTATTTTATTAATCAAGAAGATTATGGCGTTTAGCCGAAAGCTTCATAATTTGAATAAATACCCGAGAAATATTCAATACATGTGTTCGATTTTCGACTAATCAACCAGTGGTTAAATAATTATAGTAAAATTTTTAAAAGAAGTCATTCCCATATAAATAATTAAATGCTATAAAGAATTAATTTTATTAATTAAACACAAAGAATGGCCAAAAGTCAGTAAGTGAATAATTCGTTTGAATTGAAAACTTTTCGCCCCCCAACTTTCGGCACCTCCTCAGTCCTTTAATTAAAATATAACAAAAATTTCATGTTGATGTTACAAAGTTTTCGGCATCGGGCTTTGCTGCAGTAACGTGAAATGTTGATTACATTTTAATTAAAGAATTGAGGAGATCCCGAAAGTTGGGGGACGAAACGTTTTCAATTGAAATAAAATATTCAAGTTCTGTCTTTTGGTCAGTTGACTTAAATTATTTTATTTATAATTAATTTTATTGTAATAATATTTACACAATACTTTATATTTTAACATTCGCAGAGAACTGTGAAACTGAACTTTTTGCTAAACTATTATATATTTTTGAATTTTGTAGAATATGTAGTATTTATACGTATATACTGACGAATTTCAGTTCCAACCTGGAAAATATAATATTTGCGGCATATGATCCATTGATATCTGAATTTGAATTGACTTCACTCGGTTATTCAGGTCAAATAGAATTTATAAGTTATATTTACGTTTGGTTTGGATGGTTCGTTTAACACGCCCTATCCCATAACAAATTTCCATAAGGAATTTCTCAAGACATACAATGAGAAAATTACATTCATGTCTACGAAAGACGTCTAGGAAATAATTTACTCAAACGTGTATTAATATTCTAAAATGTGCAACAATTACAGTTTTTGCTGTAGTTATTCGACACGGACATGTTGCATGGTAGGGCAAATATCTGCAGGGAAAGATCCTCTGGAGCTTTGATCTGCGATGGCTGAGGCGAAGAAGATACGTGATTGGATATGTATGAGACTGTGGCCACAGCCCTTTCCTATCGCTTGTTATATCAATGGACTACGTGCCGAGAGTAGTAGATTAAATACATGAAAGGCATGTGCTAACGAGTTCTTGCAGAATATTAAATAGGGCTGTACTCCACAAACGCTCACAGTAAGTCGTGAAGGGCCCACAGAGCGGTCAAAGTCCTTTCTCTCTGTACTCAAATATTATTTTACGTAATATTCGCCGTCGGCACATAACTTTCATATGGAGAGTCCGGACAACCAAAGAAGCGACTCGTATGTAATTAAGTGGGTGTGGGTCTTTGCGGTGCTGACATTTAAGGGTAGGACACACGATTCACGCTATTCCCGATATCAATAGCGAATTTGATTCTCATCCGTTCGTGTAATAGTATAAACTCCCGGAATCAACAGATAATTTTTAAATAAATCTTCCTTAAAATAGATGTTTTGGTTTCGATGTGGACCCTCATTGGGCATATAATGACTTAAGTGATGATTCAAACAGAAAGAATACAAGAATAGAAACAAGGAAGGTAAAAAGTTTATTGAAAAATGCAATAACTTAGGGTAAAAATTTTTGGTAAATAAATAAAAATAAGAAGTAATTTATTGTATATAAAATGAACAAAATTTATTAATTAGGCAACCTAAGTTCAGAGGACATATGACCTCCCTCTCCCCAGGATTAACAGTGGTTTACTTATGGTTTCAAATCGGAACATTACCCGGACACATGACTTCGCGGCTTACCAGTGGTGATGTCTGTCCACTGCAACACTTGAAGTGACCTCAACAAGAGTCAGACCCGTGTGATGCTCTCGGATCCTAGAAACCACTGGTTGATGATTGGTCACCTACCAGCTAGATCAGCCGTTTTACAATATTTTTACGTGTCATTGAACAACGTGGTTGGTCCCACTAGGGTGCCGTTGCCAGACCTCGTTTCGCACGGGTCAGCATTTATGGTGTTATTTGCGGAGTCTGTATTGTACCGTAACTGTACATTGCGCCTTTTTTGGTGCCAGCAGCTGAAAAGCCAAGCTGTTACGCTAAATTCAAGCTCAATATAAACTGTATAAATTCCTCTCGGGTTTCCAACCGGGTCAAAGAGATTATCAGTGACGTTTCAATGGCTTGCTCTGCCATCATCTTCAGACTGAATCAATATAAATTGTGCGAAAAATGCACCATAAATTGACTCGAAATTAAGTGACACAGATAAACCAATTATACACATATAATTCGAGCTTATGTTATTGAAATTAAAGTTTTATGAATAATTGATTATGGGATTGTAAATCTGTGATAATTTCAACACTGTGTTGAATATATGACATTTGAGAAACTAACATAGATTTATTATTAGTTACCATTATCTAAAAAAAGGAAATTGTCTAAATTGATTACCAGGGTTCGTTCATAAAATGTTTAGAAAGGACTGACAGTTTTTATTTTGGAAGCTTTATAAGATTAATTTGAAAAAAACATATTTTCATCTATAGCGGATTCTTCTATGACTCGATTTAGATGTCGTCGGGTAATACACGATACCAGTTCGAGAGCAGGATGACTTTGGCTCGATTTATTAATCTCATAGGTGGTGACTGGATGAGAATTTCTCTCTCACCTAAAATCCTTGCCGAAACTGCGAAGTATAAAGCGAATGTTTTAGCTTCAATCCCACCGCTATTTTAAGCACAAAAAATCGCAGACGTAAACTAAAGTAAAAACTGCATCCACTTACTGTCGAATACGTAAATATGAAGTAGGAGACAATCCGTATGTAGCAGATTTAAAATAAAAATCCGCTTGTTTGGAGAGGTTCAAATCGAAGCAGACGATCGGCAATATTTCTTTAGTTGCCCAGAGGCTACATCTAAAGACGTTGCCGCCATCAATCTCTGTCAGATACAATTACTAGTCCCCTTCGGGTCAATTCACGTACTGCATCAGTCCCAAGGTTTCGTTTCAAACAGGTCCTAATGCCGTTGGAAGAGGAACAATTTGTGTCAAAGTTACTTCGAGAGGAAGCTACAGACTTTAACATTTATGAATCAAATATTGCAGTACGTGACTAGGACAACGGATATGGCACAGCATTTGGTACCACTCCTCCATTAGGATTCCTTCAAGAAAGAAGATAGCATTCGAGTGAAACATTAAAAAGAAGTATTTAGACTTTCATGATGTGTCATAGAGCTCATTCCTGCAAGGTAGTCTCCAATGAAAATCTTTCGGGGTGGAAAAATCAATTATCTGCGAAAGAAGTGAATATGATTTCGTCCGTCTGTCTATGAATTACTTGAACCAGTATTACAACTATGTTCCCTTTATTAATTCTGAAAATGCGTGATTTTCAGTTTCAATCATATATTCTAAATCGGAGCAACATTTACTTAAGAAACAAATTTAATTACACCAACTTAGAATATATAATTAACAAGACAAGACTTACCAAAAATGAAATGCTAGTACTCTCAATTAAGAAGTGATTTATAAGGAACATGGTTTGCTACGTTATCTCAAAGGAAATAAAAGTCCATTACTAAGAAGGATATAATTTACTCCATTTTTAAATTTCAGATATAAAAATAATACATTACAAATGATTACGGAATTTGACATTTAATTATCTTCTAAAATTTACTTTTTACAACCGTAGCTTTTATTTCCAGATTTTTATGTCCGTAATGAAAACAAAATCAACAAGAAACTTTTGGATACAACATGTAAAAAGTAGAGGGTCATAAGGGGAAAAGTTGTAAGTTACGTGATATCCAAGGGTATTTTATAAGCCGCTACCGCCTACTTGAATTTTGCGTTCAGGAAGACTTTTCCTCGCCGGCATTATCGGCAGCACGATTCCCTCGGGAAGTAAAGATTGGACCGCGAATATAAATTTCCCCTAGTTTAGTAGCTCGTTAGCTCTGGCGTAATAACCGATGAAATATTAAATTATGCAGCAGCGTCAAAAGCCACGTTTAGCTAAATTCTACATAATTCACCGTTTCATGGAGCAAAAGGGTCTGCTATTGGTCGAAATGGACGTAGTTGATATAAATATAGAAAACCAATGTATTACATCATACAGACTGAATTAAACAATAATAAAATTGTTCCGTTGAATAAGCACAACAATGTTGTGATTTGCATCCCTTCTTTAGTATATCAAGAAAGCCGACATTGTTATTTTCCTAACTGTAACTACAGTTCCAGGTCGTATAACCCAATTTTAGAGCCACTATATGCCGATAGGGAACAAACTAACAAGAAGAGAAGTACGTAACAAATGAGCTTTAGGTGAGCACAAAAGAAGAAAACGCGTCACTCTGTGTAATTACGCCGCTAATGACATGACACACTTTATTCACCACTCAAACTTGTTAAAAGAATGACTCTGCTCACTGGGAAAGCTAACATAAATGAAACAAGAAAATCTGCATTGAATATTTCTTTCTCTTATTTCGATCGCTGAACTTTGTACTCTAAACAAAAGTGCGTATGTTGATACGAAAATAATTAACATAAACCAGAGATTAGCGTGTAACGGACTTTTCGCAAAGATCCCAAAATTAAAATCTGCTTCCTTTGTACTTATTTTAAAGATGAGGAACGTAAATGAGCAGAAATAAATTTAATTTAACAATTACTAATGTTGTCTACATCAAAATTAGGATTAGCGAGTCTTTTAACTGGACGATTTATGAAACTTTAACGTTTTAAAACTCAACCATCTTTGAAGACTGAATTTTTTATGCAAAGCCCTTCTTCCCGTCATCTAACGTTTTCTATTATAGACAATGGAAACCCCACCAAAAGTTGGAAACAACCTCAAGATAAATACAGGGCTGATCGAAAAAAAGTATAGACACTTTTATAAAGCGTAGCTTATATAGTATCCTCAGTTCTACAATGACTTTAAGTGTGCAAGTTTAAAACATTTTTAAAGTGTGTACATTTTTTTTATCAGCCCTGTATACATTTTCTGAAACACGATCTTGAAACGCATGGGCTCCAAGTGCGGGGCTCAATATACTACAAAGGTTCCAGTCCACAGTAATAAGGGCTGATCAAAAATATATGCACACACTTTCAACTTGAACATTTATTGTAATTTTTCGCTTAGTCATTGTAATACGCTTTATTAAAGTGTGTATACAATTTTTTGAAAAAACCCTGTATATTGAATCATTTTCAATGTAGCCTTTCAAATACAGTTTGTTCCAGCATTAAGGTAAAACATTAAGGGGAATATTTATGATACTAGTTATGAATATAAATACGCAAAACTTCTGCAGGTAAGTTGTTCCAGTATATTCCGACATCAGTTTTAAAGTTGCTCTGTCCTATTCTACTATAATGATACCCTCTACTGTAATAATTTGCTTATTGCAACATCGATGCAATATGCTCCCAGGGTCGGTGGCTTGTATACGTTTTAAAAGGAGCCCCGAGATGTATATTTCTACCATATCCCAACCTAATTTCAGACTTCATTTTTATTTATAACAATTTCCAAAGAGGAAAAGCGCAACGTTTCAGTACTTATTTGTATCTTCTTCACGTTATTATCAATACATAAATTGTCACATTTTAAATATAACAATATTTATTAACATAACCACAATTTTTACAAATTTTGAAAAGCGTCTCTCCGAGACTATAAAACAATTTAATACTGTGGTAACAACTGAGCCTCGGAGGGACGTTTTTCAAATTTTGTAAAAATTGTGGTTACGTTCATAAATATTGTTATATTTAAAATGTGACAATTGAAGTGTTGATTATTAGGATAATAACCTTAAGAAGGTACAAATAGGTGTTTTTCCTCTTTGGAAGTTGTTATAAATAAAAATAAAGTCGGAAATTTCTCGGAAATTTTAAATTTATTATTACAAAATCAGGCGTTAAAATACAACCATTCTACCTAATTGTTCAACATTCACACTTTAGTGACCATTTATTGACACTTTAGTGACACCACTTGACAACTTGTAGGAAAATTAAAAATTAATTTAATTTAATGATGATTCTCATACAGGAAATTCTTTGAATGTGGTAGAATAGAGCTGGCCAATCCGCGGCGCATAAAAGTGGTGCATTGCATCATTGAGTCTGTTCGTATTTCAGACGAGAAGTACCCTCAGATGGTTAGAAAGCAAGTTAGACGTATTATAAATAAATACAATGACTGTCCAAAAGAAAGAAATAGAAGAATTTAAAAACAGTTCTTCTGGGAAACAGAGAAAACAGGCAATTCCGAGTTCCAAGCTGATCTTGCTCTCAGGGCCTACGACTGTAGTCAAGAATTGTCTTCACCAAGCGAGCATCATGAAGTTATCACCCTCTCGTACAGGAACATCATTCTTCAGTTTTGTAAACTGGTGCTTCATTAAACTGGGGTAAATTAATTAATTTAATCGCGTCAAAGTTATTCCTTTTCGTTCCCTAAGCGAAGCATATTCTATCCTCATATCTATTTACCAACCTCTAACCATGAACGTACTGCACTGCAAATAGTCAAATGGCGCATCTGAACTCGTCTGTCAAAAAATTGGCGCTTGGCATGCAAAAAAGGTTTGCCACCCCTGAGGCATAAGCTTTATATTTGTGGTCTTACTACCACGAATAATACTGTACCCATGTAATTGATTCATACACACAGCCCTATATTGTATGCAACTTGTGAGTGATCTACAATGGGTCATTGTTATACGCTGATCTAAAAAATACACTTAATTTTGACTTCCAACAAATGGCCGGCGTTATGTGCTGTTATGTTCCATTGTGCATTTCCGGGACCACGTTTCATGCACATGGACGGACTGGTCTTTCCTCCGCCCCGCTGCGGGGATTCAGAAGATTAGGCTTCACACAATAACAGTCCCGAAGACGTCTTCCCTTCCCTCACAATAGGAGGATAATTTATACCCCTGGCTTTGGGTCTGGAATAACAAGTCAACGGTTCCTTCCGTCGAAATGAAGGACACTCTCAACATGAATGAGGCCCTACTGCAAATGTGCGATCTGTGAGGACTCGATGTGAAATATTACAGATTGTCGCGAAATTTGAACTACCCCTCACGCTCTATTAGCATGTGAAGTGAAATGTGAATCACTGACTCGGCAAACTTACTAATGCCATTCCGTCTCCCTTTAAACTATCTTCACTCATGAAAACCCCTCGTTCCTTATTTCTTCAGATTACTATACCTCAATATTCTGCAATGATCATTATAAAATCCAAACTAAGAATTTGATTTTAATTGCTGTAAAATATTTCTCATTAAAATATGAAAATGAACGTTGGTCAACCTTCTGAAGTAAATGAAGTATTAAAAATATTTTGATATTCGCTTTCACATTGGAAGACATTAAAGGATGCTGGAGGAACACGGAGGTCATTTCTATTCACATAATTGAAAATATGAATAATGTAGGAAACGAAGAGCGTTTTTATTTAAACAATATACTAGCCCATTCTTTACTAAATGTTGTCAACGATTGAAACAGAGAAAATGAAAATAATCAGAAAGCTATAATGATTTCAGTAAAGCACCAGGGTAAATTTGCTATGAATATCGCATTCCGAATGATTTTCTAGATTGCCAACGAGTCAAAAACAGATGAATAATCCACTACTGTTTCCCTTGATATTGAAAGATCTATTAAACAAATGAAGCTGAAAAAAATCGTTCTGAGGGAATTAGATTTATTAATTCTATTACTCCTCTGTAGATGAAACGGGACTAAACAAATTTCGTTGAGCCTTTCAGAAAAATGATTATTTTCTACAGTTTCTTTATTTAATAATAGAACTATTCCCTAAATGAACCTAATTACAATTTTTTCAAGACAATAACGTTTGTTTTAGGAAGCAATCAGTAAAACATTATTAAGAAAAAACAATAAGTAAACTTTCAAAACTTATAATAGAGTATAATACACAACAAAATAAGCCATAAAAATAAATTTGAAGTATTTCACTTAAATAAATTATTTTTTAATAATTGTTTAATAAGTTCAATGATAAATGTGAAATCCCTTTAGGACTACTGTAACAATTGTAGGTAGAGCCATGTGCTGATGATTGCTGCAGAGAGATTTTATATTGGGCTCAAATTTAGTCAGCTTCAGTCTCACTTATTCGTGCCACAGCAATCCTTCAATACAGTATGGTATAATAAACAATACTCTCCGAGAACATTTTATATTAAACCAATAGAAAGTACAGCACTTAACGAATGCTTATTAATTTTTTTCATATTCTACAATTATAATCATAATAGTCGGCTGATTTTTTAAATTTTGAAGAGGTCATTTTGGAAATTCCCCGTAAGGCACGTTGGAAAACCCTTCTTTACTAGAAAGAGTAGGAAAGTATTTATATGAGGCGTTAAACGAATTTGCGGGTAGGAACGTACAAATCGGTTAGAGATGACATTCCAGTAACTAAGTAAGACTACAAAGTCCACTCGCAAACGTTATTCGTCGAAAGGTGAAATCACATTTACAACCGTCAGAACTGCAAAAGTGTAAATGCGGCTAATTGTAAACAAAATTATCGACACATTAGATAAATAAGTAGCCAATTAGCAGGAAAATTTAAGTGATAAACAGAACATAACATTTCTGAAATCCTTGCTGCTTTCGTCAGGTGACTCAAAATCGATAGAGCTGTAATAATCACATACCTCACAAACAAAATGACGAACAGGATAGGGAAAAAAACATGAATCTTTTGTTTTTGAGTTCGTCACCATATTTGAAAAGCAAAATGTCGTTCTTACGGCTCTTTCGATTTGGAACTACCTGACGAAAGGAACAAGGATTGCACAAACGCTTTGTGGTGTCTATTAATTAAAGTAGTTTTTATGTATTTAATACTCAACTTATTTGTTTATATTTTCAAAATAATCGATTCTACCCTTATTTTCCTATTGTTCTCTAGAAATAAAAAAAGTCCAAATATTATACAAGAGGACAAAATTTTTAAACGAAAAATTATGAAATTACTGCATTAATAATCGGTAGAAAATAAAAGAAATAAGTATATCACCTATCATGCCAATATTATAAAGAGCTTTGAGAAAAACCGATGAAACTTGAAACAGTAACAAGCATAACAGTCATGTTTATATTTTTTTTACTATATTTTTTTCATAATAAATAAATCGAATGCACAAGTTATTTAAAGACGACACAACTTCATTTTGGTGGTCGAGGACAGATGATTACTACAAACTCTATCGCTTCCTTCCGCCATCAAATATTTTTAATGGAAAGTCCGTCGTTTCTGGCAATTAATTTTGTCACTGCGTGGTCTGGCAAAGCTTAATGACTCATTTAATCAGCTCCTCTCCCACTGAAGAGCACTCTATGACGATTGAAAACGAAATTGGCATAACGAAAAAAATACACCTTGGGAGGCTGTCAACCCCGATGGAGACACGCTCCATTCAGTCGATGTCAATTGGCTCCGATACACTGCACTTCAATTAAGTGATAAATAAATCACTGTCCGCAGAGAAGTTGCGACCGTTGTAAAGGCACCGTTCGCTACATCGCTCACTGGACGCTGGAATTCATAAAAGAATCCTGACACGGGAATCAATGGCTCCGTTGCACGTTACACAGAGTCCCAATGAACCATATCTACTAAATAAATTCATTTTCAGATTTTTTTAACGCCATTACTTTTCACTACACTTCGATGAACCGTGATTACCAAAATGTCCAGTAGCGGTTGTTTTCACCATAAACAACTTGGAAGGAAGTGGAATTAAGTTCCATGGAAGAAACAGATGTGTAAATGTCGAACAACTGAACACTATTGAAATATAATTACGTGTAACGAGAGTTACAGTCACATGCAAAACTGATACCTTGAACTCTTAAGGTTTATTGATGGTGTGCTATTAGATTTGCCTCAGATCAACCCCATAATGTAATCTTTTTATTTATACATAGTAGATGGAGGCAAGACTTTGGCATTTACAGGTATGGAATTATGTTAACTCATAAACAAATTCATCCATGCTATGAAGATATTTTGTAGTTTATAGAGAAATGTAGATAGCCATTGATATATCTTCAAAGTGCTACCATTTGATACTTCTTTACGTCTAAGATACAAAGACACAAGTGAATTTTTGTTCTGCCACTTTCTAATTGAAGTGTGGCCGTATCACTAATTGATCTGTACTTCTTCATCTAACAATGACCGAGAGGAAAAAAAGACGATTATGAATGTTACCTAGCCCTTAAAACGATTCAACCTTGTAAACTTTCAAAGTTTTCACCTTTTAAAACAAAATCAATCCTATCGATTTTAGTGATTACGATAAGTGGTAAAGAGCTGCGGACACGTCGTTCATCGGAAATGATATTAAGTGATTTAATAAATTAATTAACTAATCATTTCAGCCATAAGTGTCGCGGGAGATAATGAATTAGTTTATCCATCTAAAATTTACCTGACAAAGTCCACAAAGTTGGATGAAACGTTGCATTTGTGTTAAATTAAGCTGACAAATTTGTCCACATTTTTATTTTTTCATTTACTTAACGTCAAAATTACCTGAAAATGTCCATAAAGTTGGATGAAACATTATAAATATATATACGTATGCTAATTAAAGGTTAAACATTATGCCGCATTTGTATTTATTAATTTACTTAGTGTCAAAAAAAATTGTTTTCGATAGTAAGTTGCGGTGTGAAATGGCATTCACAAGTCATTTCAAAGTTAATCCAAATGTCTGGCGTTAGCATCAGTTCCGTTAGACCAACAATAACTAATTTCACCAAAAATAATGAAATATATCAGGATGTGGTATTCCGTAAATGAAGGGAAAAGAAAAACAAACTGATGTCAGTAATTTTCTCTTTTTCGCTCGTAAGCCTTCAAATAATAAATAATTTATTAAATAAATGTTTCATTCATCCCCTTTTATTTGGATTTTATAAATCAATCAATCCTTTTTAATATTTAATCAAAATGCCATCGATTTAAGTTATTCCAAAGAAAACTGTATTATTCAATAATGACTTATTCTAAGTAGAGAGAAATCCGTCCCCGTTAGTTAAGCATCTACCTGCCTCTGCGCTGAGAAGCCTCTCAGTGTGAATATTAAATGAGATACGGTAAGCGCTTAAGTGTGTTGCGTTTTTCAATAATTAAAAGCGTCTACTGCTACGTTACAGTACCACTAAATTCAGCAACCGTAGCCCATCATATTATGAGAATATTTGCGTCTAGCGGGTAAAACGTGTTACCTAGGTAACACCTAAGTTATGTCTTCTTTTACTAGTCTAAGTTAGTTACGTAAACCAGTGCAGCAGTTGAATATTAGATTTCGTGCAGCGTTGTGCGAGGAGTTCTCTGAGAGTATAAACATCATTCACGTAAGCTCATGTCTCAGGTACAATGGATATATTTTACCGCATCTAAGTTAAATCCTGGCGTAAAGGAATCCGTCAGTCGGATGTTCTGAACAGGCTAAAGTACTGAAGAGTAAACAGTGAATAGGAAAAACTATCTTGTGAATGTAAAAATATTCTCAAAAAGGTTATAGATACAAGACTCACAGATAATTTTTTCTTTATTGTGTGTGTTTAAAAGTAGAATTAATTACTTTAATTATTAGTTACCAAAAAAAACTTTTAAAATTTGCCACGGAAAACAGCTCTTAATAAACAAATTAATAATTAATTTTATGCATAACTAATTATTCAAATAACTAATTCTGCTGCCCCACACTCATTATAATGTTAAAAATAATCTGTCAATAATTAAGTTCTGTATATTTAACGATTTGCTAGGAAAAGGTACCTAAATAATACTAATTTAACATTTGCTAGATTACACTAGTTAAGTAAATAAATCAATGCATTGGTGAAAGAAACTAAAAATAATTTACCATCATACACAACAGCGAGGGTGGAGTGACTATCAATGCCAATGAGTTCCTTTTTTTTCCTAAAACCCAAATCGTTTCCTTGGTGCAAGAGACCCGTGGATTTTTGCAGCCTCCGTTAATAATTTAGTGAAAATATCGATTTCATTCGGTCACAGAATTTTGGCACCCTTTGGAGTGAATCAGGTGAGGATAGCCTAACTGGATTGATGCATCAGTGAACGAAACATCTGGTCCATCGCGGATGTTCCCAGAGGCATCATATCACCTCTGGCCCGCACAAAAACATTTTCGGCTGTTCAGAAACAGCTCTGCGCGTTCGAGTGTTGGGTGTCGTTGCGACACTGATCAACACAGCTTCTGCGTCGTAAAACTAAACTAAAGTATCTTGAATATAAATCAGGGTCACCGGGAAATTGGCAGCTTCATCTGTATTGAATGTTATTTTGCTATTTCCTATTCATTTACATGGATCAAAATTAGATATAAACTCAGCGTTATCATGAACTTTTAATGATGTTCCAGAAATGAGGCATGCTGAGTTTATACATGAACTTGAACCATACAAAAGAATAAGTAGTAGCAAAATTAAATTTAATACAGACGAAGCGGACAAATTGGCAAAGATTGTTTACGAGCAGAGGTCCAGGTTTTATCGGTGATAAATTTTTCTATTTTACAATTTCGTTTTTATTTTAAGCAACGTATTATTATAATTTTAATTTATATACGTATACAGTAATATAGATTTGCTTAGGGCGATGTGATCCAGGTACTGAAGCAGAAAGCTATTGAAAACGTGCCATAGGAAGAATTTAGAAAATGAAACCAATTTTTGGACAATTGATTATGCAAATGTTCGGAATGGTAAATAAATTCGAAAAATTACGTCAAATTATCCCTTATCCCTAAAAACCATTATTTTTTTGGGTAATTGGGTAAAGCCTTTCTAGCCTAGAGCCTGTAATTAAGAAATTGTGTTAAGTAAATTCTAGGACTTCCTGCAGAGCTACTCAGGAAATAAGGTCAATTAATTTACTCATTGACAATATTTCTAATAAAAATTACAATAAATGTAGTATTCATTCATTTGATACAGGTAATAAAAACAATTTTCGTAAAAGTTGCAAGTCTGGTTCGGTTGTACAAAAGGCGTTTAGCATACCTCAATATTAATATTTTACTACACCTCCAAATAACATCTAATAATTAAAACTCAATCCGGTTGCATTCAAAAGTAAGAATTAAAAATTTCTACTAAGCCACTCCTTTCTCTGTGAATGAATTTTTAATACATTTAGAGTGAAATTAATAATTATTTTGATTGGATAAAGTAAAATTTAAATTTAATCTTTAAAAATTGAAATATTTTAATCCAAGTGACTGTAGTGTTAAAAAAGTTATCGATTAATTAGGTATAGGTGCAAATAATACATCATGTATTGTTCCTTCGACATTCTTAAAGCTTTGCTTGTCCTGAAGATCTATGAAAAATTAATTTAGTCTATTAATTATTTTTAGCTTTCTCTATTTATTACTAAGCTGCGGCTGGATTTAATCTTATTAGTAATTTATTAGGAAGAAAACACCTTAAACTGTAACCCGGGGACTCTAGTCAACCCTTGGTTTTCTTGCTCTACCTTCCACATCCCCTGTTTTCAAAGACCTTCCTATGCTTTTAAAGGGGAGTTGCTTGTTATCAGGATCACCCACATGTAGCCTGTTAACCAAATAAATATATATTTAGGGACAAAACGGGACACTTACTGTTTAACAATTTTTGTAAAATTATGGGAAAAGAAAAATCGTTAGTTTATTGTATTATTTACTTAATCGAATATAAATATAAATTAAAATAACGTATTTAGATTTTTATGAATTTTTAAAATTAACTCACAAATTTGCCATCCTGCCTTATTCCCAAGGCAGAACGGTAAAGGATATTTTGTGATTAGAATTAATACAATAAAATTTAATTTAATTTAAAGAATATTTTAAGATCATTAGTGTTTTCTTTCTTGTGTTTATTTTGAGTACGGTTAATCGTTTTATCAAATTTTCCTTCCACAAAGGGATTTTATTGCAACTGCAGGGTCTTTGCTAGCATTTTTTCCGTTAGTTTTCTTTCTTTAATTATTCTTTTTGGGTACAGCATCTTGTAACACATTTTTATAAGAGGAGTCTATCAATTTTCCCTCTTTTTCTTAAGGAACACTTTACATTTTGCCTTATACAGTAGTATCTCGTTCTGCCCAGCACGCAAGTTTTAGTTTAAGGTTTTTCTGCGAGACTTAAAACAAGCAGATTTAAACCTAATACGAAACTTATTTGCAGCTAAATACATCTACTTAACGAATACATACCATTAAAGATTTAAAAGCAAGCAATTTTTTAGATTACCTTCTATCGAAATACTAAAAAGTTATAAATTTGCAGATGTAAGACGCCTAAACAAGAGTTTATTCACAAGCTGAAGTCAGAACATGATCAAGTTGGCTGCCGGGAGATCTTCCTTCACCAGTTACCAATTTACTAACCTCCATGCACCAACCAGTCAAAAAAATTGGGTATCCTGTTCTACCACGCTATCTAGTTCCGCCCAGATATGTGCCAATTAGTTAGTATTAATGTGTTCGATAATCAATGTAGAAGACCTTTTATTATGACTGTCAAAAATCTATCACATTTGGTAAGACGTTTGATTTTCTCATCTAGCGCCGATTATAGATTACACTAGCAAACCTATTGATACAAATGGAGAAAATAAAAAATAATTACGTTCATGTAAAAATGTTATACCAATAAAAAATCTATAGGTGTGTCAGTTACAGCTCCTAGTTCGGTATCACCATGGGAAACTGAATTTTCTAATTAAATAAGCCTTTGTTTTTATATTTTTCTGTGATCGTTCACTATTCGCTGCCTATCTTTCCTCATTTCTCGTTCTGGCTGGATTCTTCCATCTTTTAATAACGTTCTTTCACACACGCTTAATTGTTTTACTATTCTCATTTTTGTTTAATCTGTATACAACCTATATTCAAAGCATTAACAAATGTTCATTTAGTTGAAGACAGTCTGATCGCATTCCTCCTAACTGACGAATATTGTTTTAACTTCTTCTATCGTATTATTATACTCGATAACTCTACTCACTAAACCAACGAAACTCTTCCACTCCCTATACCCCATCATAGTCAATTTCAACATTAAGTGCACATTGTTCCAGTATTGCTACTAATCTTGATTAACTCCACTAATTTCGACATTGCGTAACGCGATTAGTCCCCTTCCCTGTTCCCACCTAAGACTACTGAGGTCGATGAATTATGTTCCGTCACTTTGCTCATAAATTCAGAGCAATACTAGGTCGTATGTAAATGTGGGGGCAAATCCGGGCTCGTGGTGGTGGGCGGATCACGTCACAGCCACGCTCCAGCCCCGCGGGGGTGGGACAAGGCACAACCGGCGGACTTCCATTAGCATTTAACAATCGCCACAGATTCGGCCCGTCATTCACTACGAGGCCGCTTAAAACCTACCTTTCAAGATTGAAACATTATAATTAAAACCGTATAAACGAACAACGACTCACTGACGGAAATCGATTCAGAGCTCAGCCTAGAGGAGAACCGATCTGGCTCAAACACGGACGTAAAATGATTAACGACTTTGCTAAATTATATCTGTAATACCACACACGATTTTCGTATCCCAGTTTTTATAGCACGTTGGCATACTAAAAGGAGGATATGAACACATAAAGGGACGTCTGCCTAGTAAACTATAAAATTTAATTAGTTATAATATCGGACTGTTTGGAAATCAATAAATAGTAAAGCAGTCTATAAGTCAGTTAATATTTAACACGAACATTATTAACCTTAATTATTACACGACGTTTCGTTCCTGAATTTGAACCTCATCTGAAGTGAATTGAAGGTACAATAAATTACGGATGAAAATTTAGATGTGCAAGTCGCACAAGGATGAGGCCTTTAATAATTTAATAGTTTGAAGGAGGGGCTCAATTCCTGTAATCACAAATATATTAAGTTTTAAACTATATTAAAATTTATTTCTGCACTAAAACATTATTTGCAGAAATTACGATGTCAAATATTTTGCTGTACTTGATTAAGAATACAGAATTTAATTTCACTCTATATCGAAAATATAAAAACGTTGTTATTTCAGCACTTTAAAATAATTAGCAGAAATTACAACGTCAAATATTTTGCTGTACTTCATTAAGAATACACAATTTAATTTTACTCTATATTGACAATATAAAAACGTTGTTATTTCAGCACTTTAAAATAATTAACATAAATTACAACGTCAAATATTTTGCAGTACTTCATTAAAAATACACAACTTATACAGAAAATATAAAAACGATTCAATTAATTCAATAATTCAATAATGAAATTGCCAATAAGAGGTGATACATATATACTGTACACAATTTCTACAACTGCGTTGTTTTCTTCACGTTGACAATTCGTGCTACAAAGAACAAATAGAAAGGTCATTAAACACCCATATCAAATCAAATATGTCCAATATATAACTCCACGTTGATAATATGTCGTGTACATGTAAATTATTAACTAGCATAGTAATTAACGCTCGTTTTTCACAATAATTAAAATGAATAATTTTACGACAAATACAGACAGTTTTTATTTAGTTAAGCCGGCGTTTCGTCACTTTTTCGGGTCATGTTGCAACAAAGCTGTAAAAAAAATTATTAAAATTTCAGAATCTTAGTGAGAATAATCATAATTAAACTTACAATTTTGAAATTTTATGAAACCAAAGGGAAACCAAACCTATAAAAATCTAAACTTGTGATGTAATAGAAAAACACATAGCAACAATGTAATATATAAACCTAACAATATAAAAACTTTGTAATGGTCTTAATTTATTCCATACATTATTAATTCCTAAAATGCTACGATTTTAGATGTTCACACCTAATACTATTCTAGAATTATATCCGATACGTTTAATATTAAATCTAACATCACTATAATTCACGTACGACCTTACACTATGAAACTAAACCAAACTAACTTCTTTGCTTATAAATTAATTACTTTGCTTTTGTTTACCTAGTGATTTTCCAAAGCTGTAATACCAACACTCGAAGAAAAAATATATTTAGTAGCAACTGTGTATAGTACTTGCCTTAACACCTAATTTTATTGCTACTTCATTATCTAATTTATTCTATACGCTCACAATTCTGGTAAAGGATATGGCCAGTATGCATAAATATAATCAAATAAATACATATGTCAACTAATTTGCGAATGAAGTGGCAAAATTGTGATCGTTAATACGGTTTCGTGATATGCAGCGATAAACTACAAATAAACAGCAGCGTTGTGTGTTTCCGCGGCTAATTAGTCAATTCCCACAACGATCTCCTTCACTAGGATAGCCAGCATTTAACTAACGCCTTGGAACATATGATGTAAGTCACTTTAATTTGGTATCTCCCGTTTTACTTCGTCCAGATTCCAGAGAGAAATTGACTCTTAGTATTTCTATTCCTGTCTTCCTACTCAAAACTGCTAACTAAATTAATATTTTTGTGGTTTAAACATATTTAAATTATCACAATTTAATCCAGTAAGATGCATCTACAGCGCAGGAATTGGAGTGGTTCGAATGAGCGTGAAACGAGAAATTTCCACAAACCCACCACAGCCCTGCGGAGGGATACAAATGTATGCCACTGCGTAACATTCTAGTCACTTCCTGTCTTGCATAACAATGCAAGTGACATCGTTTGTCACTGACTCGTCATGATGCAGAGAACGATTCACGGCGAGTTATTCGACTTCTGCCAGTAACGTACTGCTTTTAAAAAAAGAAAAAAACACGTATTGGCACCTTTTCAACAGAATAGTGAATTAGTTCCCGAAACAGTTTACATCAGTAAATTTCACGGAACATGCACATACTGTACATTTGTTTGACACGTATAAATTAGAAAAATATACTTCATTATCATATTCGGAAAACGAGGGAAGATTAGAAACATGAATCAAATATATAAGGTAACAGTTCCAACGTCGGAAAGAATTAATATTTGAGAAAGACATTCCTGCAGTCGCAAAAGTCCAACAATCAACTTTCTCAACTAGCTAATCATGCGAATACCTATGGACAATAGAATACTGACGTTTCCTGATCGGGCATTAACCCCAAGGGAATTTTGAGGACATTTCGCCCTTTGCGAAGTCAGATGGCGATCCTTCAAACATTCAAATTTGATTGGAACAGTGGGGTCGTGTGATCTGGCATCCACCCTCGTGGTAGGAATGATAAGAGATGGCATGGGAAGAGACGTTAGTGGAGATAAATCAGTTGGGAATGGATCTTTGAACGTGTCAGGATACGAGGTGGAGAGTTGGAGCCACGATTGAAGACAGAAGGGAGGCACTGTAGAACTATCTGAAGGAGAGAACTTAGCTATGAATCTGTGGAGTACCATTTTCATTAGCCCAATATTTGAGAGAACGGTAAAGGCTACGGCGTCGAGTATCTTTGCTCATGCTAGTAATCTTGCTGGCGTCATAGAGGGAAGCAAGAAGGAACGAAACCACGCCGAGACCCTTCAAAACAACACGTAATCGCTCAAAGACACCGGGACGTAATTTCCGGAAGCAGATACCTGTGCCGACAAAGGATGCAGCTGCTTACGAACGCAACAATCTCAGGCGTGTCAGTGTCATTCCATGAAAATGAGTATGGCAAATAATATGATAGATAACACTATTATTAAATTAAAAAATTAATTTCCCCCCGTCTTCCATTATAATGTCCGGTTGACATAAAGAAACCTCAATACAAAAAGTTAAGAGATAGGAAGTACAGGGTGTAGTAAAAAGACCTTGGTACTGTATATATATATATATATATATATATATACATTTCATATATATTAAGTTTTTTAAAAAAATAATCATAGCCTTACGCCAGCCTCCCCGCAAAGTTTAATTCCTCCCGGTCGACAAATTCGCCTTCATCTTCTCCCTTCTCCTTCTACGCATCTCATACGACTTTCCGTTGCCCACGATGTGCTACTGTCTGAAAATTGATACTATTGTTAAACGTACAATACTTAATTGTTAAAAAGACGTTGGCATTGGTCACAGCATGACTGACAGCCGCATAAAAGCAATCTCATTAATGATCACCCTAAATATATATGCGACTTTTTCAAAATGTAGTTATATACGAAAGCAGATGTATTTATTAAGCCGTCAAAGATTTAAAATTGACTAACCTATTTTCCATTCATTGCAAATTCCAGGTCACATAGCACAACTAAGTGTAAATATGAAACTGTCAAGGGTCGCATTTTCTGCCAAATAATTCTCATTAATATCACTAGCACGTTAACTGTTCAAGTTAATAACTGAAGACAAATTTTTATTTCTTATATTTTTAATTAAATAGCGTTTCAACGAACAGAAACTTATGAAAACGAAAAATGAGGATTTCCATAACAGAAATCATAGTCCCACCATTGTATATAATCATCCTTTAGCAAGCTGCGTTTCCGGATTAGAGGGAACAAAGATTCAGACCAATGCGGGAACAAAGGCAACGCTTCACAATATTTGAATTCAGTGATAAGGACGCCCATAGTAGCACTAATTGGACAACGGCGGAGAGCCGGCGTGCACTTTCGAATTATATTCGCAATAATACAACCTCGGCGAAGGCAGGCGGAGCAAATCTCCGCCTCGACGTTCTAAGGAGCGTAAGTACACAAGAACCTCGACACTTTCTCAAAATTAACCCAGCCTACTGCCGCGCATGGAAACGGTGATTATTCTGCGCCTCCTCCTGTTAAACGCGCTTCTGAATTGCCTCAAGGCTGTTACCTACTCTTGGGGGCGGGATCTAGCTTTAGGCATTTACGCTTAATAAAGATTCGTTTTGCTCGTAATCGCTTAACATCATCACAAGAGCCATCAAGTTTAACATCGTAGACGAGCGACGAAACTTTAGTCGCCGCCTGAGGCGTGATGGACCATGCAACCGAATTGTAGGATTGAATAAAAAGTGCACAGCACTTTGCACAGCCTACGTTAATGATGATTTAAGGAGAGCTATAATTCATGTGATAACAATAGTGTTAATAACGGGTATTGTAAACTAACTACATTTCACGATAAGAAAAAAATTCTAATTGACACGCCGGATAGAACCAATAATAGTGGAAATCAGAATACTATACATCAAGGGGTGGCCAAACTTTTTCATATGAAGCACCAATTGTTTTATAGGTTAGTTCAGTCGACTCGAGCACATTTTATCGCCCCTTGTTCTCGGTTAGGGGTAGGCATATGAGGATAGAATCTGCTTCGCTTAGGGGACGAAAGGGAATAACTTTGACGCAGTTAAAGTAATTAATTCACGCCAGTTTAATGAAGCACCAATCTATAAAACGCAAGAATGATGTACGAGAGGGTGACAGCTTCATATTCTCGTTTGGTGAAGATAACTCTGGACTGCAGTTGAGAGCGAGATCGGCTTGGAACTTAGAATTGTCTCTTCTCTCTGTTTTCCAGAAGAACTGTTATTAAAGTCTTCTATTTCTGTCTTTTGGTCATTCATTATATTTATTTATAATACATGTCTAACTGTCCAAGGCTTTGTAACAATGTAAGGGGGACTTTTCTTATGAAATACAAATAGGCTCAAGTATGCAATGCTCTACTTTTAATCGTCCGAAGCGTCACGTTTGGTGCATCCGCCACGGATTGGCCACCTCTACTATACATTTAAGAAAAAGTAAATAAATCAGAATATGTTGTGAGAATGTTCTGAGGACAGTTTAACATTGATCAAGGTTCTTCTGGATATTTTGCGGGAGTCCAGTACGAGAAAGAAATCTTGTAAACCAAAATACCAGTAAAAATGGCCATGTGCGGTGCAAAACTTCTGAAAAAGAATCTAAAAATATACAAGAATTTTTGTATTTATTATCAATTAGTTCTGTGGCATGGTAATGATATTGCAGATCAAACCTAGTTCTTGAAGTTAATAGTGATATTATACTAGAAAAAAAAGTTACAATAAATCTGAATTACGGACTACGATGGAAAAATCTCGACCGAGCCGGGAATAAAATCCCGGATATCTCTTATCGTAAATCACAGCGTACTTACTGGAGGTTCTGGGTTGTATTTCCGGTCAGGTGGAGAGTTTTCTATCCAGAAGCTTTAAACGATCAATATATTCATTCGTCTTCTTACTGGATACGGAAAGACTACCATAAGTAACAAAATCTTTGTCTTGGAGGATCTCATTCCTTCCTTGTCAAGTAGGAAGATGAATATGGTCAAGATGATTGAAACGGCAGCTATGTTTTTCTGTTAGATGTGACAAGTGATGAAATAAAGCTTTTTAAAACATAATATTTGAGGACTGTATCACTAGCCTTTCGTCTCAGCTACATAAAATACCCCGATTTGATGTGTTTATGAATATATTATACTAGGCACATGTGATGTATTCCCATATAAAGTTTTTCAAGAGTGAAAGCGAAATATACTTCTATATATAGACTTAATTTAAATTATTTTCTGTTTAATGAATCGTATATCTTGTTTGGTGGGGGTGGGGGAGGGGGAAGCAGAAGGGTAGTAGTATTGGATAAGCACAATTTTTCCTCAAATTAGAGTTTAAAACAGTACTTCTCAATTTTTAAAATTGTGTATGAGATTTTAAAGCTGAATTTCACTTTTGGAAAGAAGTCACTTATCTAGCTACATTTGAAATTTATTTCCCCTAAAAACTACTACTAAATTATTCCAGTTGGTTATTACCATATTTAGAAATGAACATCCCCAAATTTTGTTTGTAATTAAGATTTTACTTATGATGATATGAATTTTAGAGCTAATTCAATTCCAATTATGTCGGCCTGAGATAATCTTCGAATACCATAGGCAGCGAATTGTATGCTACCCATCCTCATAATTGCACGTTTTATTCCATTCTGAACTTCTTGTAACGATAGAATCCAAGATTGGTATCACTAGTATGCTCTCTCTTTTAATTTATAACATACCGTCTTCAATTCTTCAGGATGATTGCGAAAGCCTCTATTCCTTACCATCTATTTTTTGTTGTTGTTGCTAAAATACTCAAAAATCTTGAATTTATTTCCTGGCATAATCTACATATCGGTTCAATTATCAAAATCTCTTTTGCAATTTGAATTATATAAACAGTTCCAGCGCAGATTGTGTAACACGTTATCGAAAAGCAATAAAACGTATACTATACTAGCCTAGAAGCCGAGAACTATTTTACCATTAATTTCTTTTCTGTTATCCGTAGCTCAAACACTAACTTTGTCAAGCTCATATTGTAAAACAATTGTATTCCGTTCCTTGTTTACCTTTCTGTAAATGGTGTAGGCGTCTAAGGAAATTCTGTCTCCTGATTTTAGCTTTTCGGTCAGGTAGTTCATAAATACGAGCCAAAAATGACGTGATTAATCAGCTAAATCAGAAACTTTTGCCCAATTTTCCATTATTGCGATTTATTGTTTAAAAGCTTCTCCTTCCACAGTACTGGTCTTTTATTTATACCGTTTCAATTTAATTCATCCAACCATAAATAGTGTGATACTCTATAAAAGAAGTACCTAATTACTCTACATCACCAACTAACTCGTGAAATAAATATACCATTGTTAACTTGGGTAGGAATAAGAACTTTAAAAACGACAGAAGGCAGCATCAGGTATAAACGAAAAATTAAACTGTAGTAGTGAATGAACTACTTATTTGAGAAGCGTGCGAGTAGTGAGGCTAATTACATCCAGTTATAACATCGCGGCAAGGGAATCTCAAATCCAGTTTTTACTTTTCTTACGCGGCATTACGTGAGATCGGTTACGGAGAAGTTCACTTTCTCCTAGTGGACGGAAACCTGTTAGTTCAGTGGCCATGATCGACCACGGTGATCAGAAACACGCTGAAATTTCAAGGACAGACCTCAGATTTAATATAAAAAAATTAAAGCAAAATAAATCCATTTATTGGATTGTTGATCATATAATTTTCCGATTACTCTAGTACATATTTTTCAATAGATTCATAGCTCATTTCTAAAGAAAAAGAGATTAAAATTTTATTTAGGAAAAGGTACGTATCGCGGTTCTAGAATCCAACCAAAGAAAATTATAGTTAACTACTTTCCTGCTTACGCCAATTGGCTAGAAAATAGTTTTTAGTATACGTAGTGCACATTCAGAAGAATTGTACCCTACGTCCGCGACAAATAAAAAACGTTGTCCAAAGAGCTGTAGGTAAAATAGACATAAAAATATTGTTCAGTGGTGCGTGATGATAATTTTGAAGTAGCAGACAGACCTCCACGAGGTTTACAGAAAACTTTTCTTATGTAATGGAACCTAAATGGAGTATATGAGGAAAGCAGTCGCGACTCCACACAATAACAGTTGCAAAGAACTTTGAATATCCCGCAACAGAGATGCTGGTAATGGAGAGCAGACTATTACGACGCTATTTATCATGAAGATAATGCGGAGTCTTCCAACGCAGAGTATTTAAAGGCGAATTGTAGTTGGAGAAAACTTCTCGTAGCATTACGTGGCAATTATTTCTCTCACTCGTCAGCAAACAGAAATAGACCCGAAATAAACAGAATTTCGTATTTCACGGAGAAGTAATTGCCACAAAAACAACTACAAAACTATTACAACATAGTAAGATGTATTCCACAAAAAATAATTACTCTCGTGGTAGGTTGAGTAAATATATTGTATTCTACTGCGTTAAAATTATTTATCATAATTACGAATTGTTATTAATTTTACAGAGTAATTTGAACTTTCACGCAATGATGCTACGCATTAGATTAATAACACAAAATCTAAATCAATACAATGTTATTGATTTTACAATAAATGATTTTTAGAAACCTAGAGTTAACTGAGATGGTGTTGGAAAAAGGTTCGAAACCAGTTTTTGCACATGATTGGATCAATATATTACGTAAAGAGGTCTTGAGACGAACACGAAAAATGTTATACATACATCTAGATGATAAGGCAGAAGACGATCGTGGAAATCGTCCTCATAAGATCCAAACGAACTTACCTAGAACAAAAGAGATCAAAAATTAAAATCATATAACTCAGAAATTAAATAGTTAATATATATATATATACAGGGGAAGAAAAATATTTAAATGGAAACCTACATTTTTATTGCTGATTTGGATTCTGCAAGGAAAACTAATTACTTTTAAAATATATATGATGTAATTTCCTTAAACTTTTTTTTTACCTTCGAATGAAATAGGAAAAGTTAACTTAATCACTTATTAATAAGTCACTCAATTTCGTTTGTATGGAGTGCATGTGACCGAAATGACTTCTATCGTAGGTCAAATGAATATAACTTTTATTCTATAATTTAAATCTGCAATATATTTAGATGTGGTGGGAGCTGGGGAGATAATACATTTGAATGGAACCAACATGTTGAGGTAAATAAAATACGGTCTGGCTGTTGAAATTAAAGTTATGGTGGTTTTCAAAATTTAGTGGTATTAGAGAAGGTCCTAGCCCCATTCCTTTAGAATTTCATTACCGCTAAATGTTTTTAGTATATCCACTGTTATGTTCTGACAATAATTTTCATTCCCTTTGTGCCTTCTCTCCCCTACAAAATTGCCCTCTTTTAATCAAATGCTACAGCTATTTTTTGTCTTTCTTTCATGTTAACGTTCTCTGACATTTATTCTTCATTTAATTTCTCATACAGAAACCCAATCTCACATTAATTCTTTGATGGCGACTTATATTGTTTGTAGACTTTGATTTCGATTTCGAGATTACAGAGAACATTCGGCTATAGCAATATCTGAGCTAAATCGCGACATCGTGACGTGTGTGCTATTATTAGACAAAGTAATTTAAATGAAAACACTGACACGTGTTTCAAATTTTGAGTACATATTTTTCCTCTGCCATTCCTTGAGAAAATCAGAGCGAATTTAATTGAAATGTAATTTATAATTATCTAAAGTAAAATGTAATTTAATACCAATTTATTCCAAAACGATGATTCCGTACAGATTTGTATCTTCTTTAGCTTGAGACTACACTGAAAATTTATATTATAAATAAATATATATATATACTCAATTAATAAACTTGAAATTATAAACAACCAATCAGTAAAAAAAAGATTACAAAAAATTTACAGTATCTTTCAAACAATATCAAAAGGAAAATAAACAGCCGAGAATTCGTCCATAATTATTGTTTTGTAAAGAATTTAAAAATATAATACTGAATTACAGTGCTTAACGTTTAATATTAATTACTCGACAATTCATAAATGAAAAATTGCCAGATTGTAAACAGTTACCAAACTGCTACAGACGTTAACAACGAATATCGTGCTACAAAAAATATTACTTGTCCATAAATGACTGTCATTGAAGTAGATCAAAGAAATCTATCGAATGATATTATTTTGCGACTCATTCTCCAAATTCTTAAAAGTTGACAGCGATGGAGGAAACCCCGTCTAATTAATTATCATCTTATAATCCAACCGGGAAACATCAATTCCAATCAGTTTGATTTATACGGCGCTTTAACGGTCTGTTCATCAACGTTACATTCACTTATTTGCTGCAGCGTATATGGCGGTTTACATTTTCCACAGCCGTCGGAGAAGTCTCTATAAATATATCTCCCTCGTGATTCAAGTGCCCGTTTGAATTGAAAATGTTATACAGCTCTGTTCAGCGATGCAGGTCTTACGAGGACACGTTCCACCCAGGTGCGCTGTTAAGTGAAGACTTAAAGAGGTTTCGAGTGCCAGATGTTGATGTTGACAGGGGTTTGGCTGTGACCCGCGACATCTGGAGCTTTTGTGAATTACTAAGGAATAATAACATTCTAATGATTCCCATGTTTGGCCAATAAAGAAGTTTTTCAGACGAATAAATTTTCATATATTCACTTAGTAATCTTTTTTTCATCCAGAGTGTTTTCTATGCTAATAAATTACTTAAGTCTGCTTAATGATGGCAACTTAGAAAATACCACTCGGAATGAAAACTTCACTTCAATAGCTGGTTACTCACGGCACGGAACAAACATCTACTTCAATTTATAAATGATATACAAATCCTAGATAATTAAAGCAACACGTAGTAATAAACCATCATTACAAAAACATGGGAGTGTTCGAAAATTCAGAAAAATATTTTTAACTCCTTCCATTATACTATTATTATTATATATATACTCTTGAACCTCCAATTGAACTATATATCCTTATTTTTTCTTGTAGGGACCTGTCAAAAAATTAATTTTAATTCTACGACGGACGACTTTTATCAACACAATGAAGTATGTTCGAAGTAGTATTATGTAATCATTGGACGTAAGGAACAAGATGCAGAATAGCTTCAAACCAATTCCGTGGCAATTGATTCATAACTGAATTGACTATTATCTTCACCTTAATAAGTAAACATACCTAATACAGACTGACATCGTGTTTTCTTGGTTAAATGCTTGCCCAGGAATGCGACAATCAACAAAGACGTGGTGCAACACGGAACAAAAGCAGTGGAATGCTTTCACGTGGAATCATTTTGATACATGGCAAAGCCCGGTCACACACCGTTAGACAAACTCAAGATTTGATCGCATTATTTGTTCCGGATTTGCCGCCAAGAGATTTTCATCTGTTTCTTCATACACCTTTGACGAATGCACACAAAATCTGCTTCTACGTTACGACAAAAGCCTGAATGATGGTTGTGACTATGCAAAGAAGAAGCGTAAGGCGCAAGGTAATAATTGATAGTAAAATATCTGGAAAGTAATGTTTTGTTTTTTTAATATCAGTAAAACCATCGTATATATAAATAAATTATGTTTTAGTTTATAGTACAGATGATTATTGAGAACGGCCTTAAACTTCTAGTGAGATTTTAATAATTTGAAATAAATTGTTTCCAGGTTGAATAGGCTGGCTTTTTTACATTTAACGTAAAATGTAATTGTAATCTAATGGTGAAGGAAAAATTAGGGTGTCAGGTTACCTTATTATAAATGATTCTTATGGAAATTGTTATTAACTTATATATTCTGCAGGTTAAAAATCAATGTAAAATGTTTGACTCTTTCCACATCCTTGAAGCTTTGTTTATCATGAAGATCTATGAAAAATGAATTCATTCCATTCTATTCATCGTGTATATCTGTGAGTTGGCAGAAGACGACCGCTGAGTATAATAGTTGCAAGGCACAGTTTTTGTGCCTGTTAATAAAAGTACTTTGTAATATTGCGTTTTTTGTAATTTATAATCACTTTAAAAAAATTAAAATACGATATAAAGCACATTCCGAATCGAGTGAATTATAAAGTGTAAGTTGAAGTGATTTGGAGAATCAAGAGAAACAACTGTAAATTCTTTACGACTCTGATTTTTAATATTAATTAAAATCCTGTGAAATTTATTGCTAATTAACGAGTTTCAACTAAGCGCGATATATTTTAAATTGAATAAAACACTATTACAATTTCTCTTAACGTAAATTCGATGGTGATGTAGTGGAAGACATTAACCCTTTAAAGATCTAATTTCTCGTCAAAGACAATGGGTAACTACTCAGAGTTTGAAAACAATGGTAATTATGAATAAGGGTCAGAGTAATGCACGACAGCCAGCTGACAGGATTCGATGGAGCACCGAGGCGGAAAATCAGCCCGGGCCGGAACTGCCCCCTGCGTAGCTCATTGTCCCCACGACACGGTAGCTGGTTACTATGGCAGAGACGGGACCGCCCTACAAATTTATAGGAAAGAGTTAACCCAGGCCTCGCAGGAGAACTTTGACATTAGCAGCATGGTGCGTAGGGAGCACGAACTTCGACTTTCCTAATTACAGCTTCTTCCAATAGTGTGGGCGGATGTGAGGCAACGTGCGTTTCCTTGACACACACGCTCGTCTTCTCCACAATTAGTCTCCAGCAATTCCATTTAAATAACAACTGAGGGCTGGAAAACTCTCCAGATACAGAGTCATTAAAATAAGATAACAGGGATGGGAAATTTGTTTCTTTCGTGCATCATTCTATTATTATTTTTACAACAAATATAAGCATCTATAGTAACTAACATACTAATTTAACTTCATTTTATTTTAATATGATTGTTGATATCTTTGCTATTTTTAATTCCTCATTTTTCGCTTTTGCCCGTATGGTCTGAAGTATATAAAGGGCCAAATAAAGACAATTAAGTTGCAATTTAATCTGGTAACCGTTTCAGACCTACTTGTAAATAAAACATAATGTATCAATATATACATAAAACGGCCAGCACGTCGGAAACAATTTAACATAAAATAGCACAACATTCCGTTCATCTTTTGGAATTTAGTCCAAATTTTACTATTAATAGTATTTGCATCATATCATAAATTGTATGTATTTTTGGTCTTATTCACATTTTGTGTATATCATGTTTATATACAAAATGTTTTTTCCTTTACATTTTTAGACATTCATAAATACTAAATTGCTTATTTTATACTTTTAACACGAACGAAACGTTGTTTTGTAAAAAAAATTGTTCCTGACGTGATACCCGTTTTATTCAATCAATGCCAGATAAATATAACTATTAAAAATATTTAAGATGTAAAAGTGCAAAGATATTAACTGATAACCAAAGATTTAGAAAACGACCGGAAGTACAAAAATAAATAGTAGAAATTGTTAATGGCTATCTTTAAAACTAAACTTTGAACATTCGAATAATTGTCCACATTTGTTTGGATTAATGAAAATTTCGTTATTAATATTATTTATATATGTATTTTCATACATAAAATCCTGCCCAGGAAGGGGAACTATAAGATTTGTCGAGTACCATGACGGGGAAACAAGGGTTACCACTTCCAAAATTTTTCACGATAGGATACAAGAATACTAAAAAAACATAATTCAATCAAATTGTTGCGATTGAGTTACACATAGAATAAAAATACGAATTAACAATATTACCATATAAAGGAACGCATAAGAAACGAATAATACAAATAAATATGAGAGGCCAAGAGCTAATTTTACTAATGGTAAAGTTAGATAATTAATTGTTCATATTTTAATATGTATTCCATAGAGAATAACCTTAAATTTTTGACATTTTGAGGATATACTCAATATAATCAACGAGTTCAGACTTTCAGTTTGTTATTTATCACCTTCACTGAATTTTCCTATTTTTATTCTCAAAGAATATTATCAATATGTAAGAAAAATGAAGCTTAATAAAATATTACAAAATTTTCATATAAAAATTTATAACGAAACGACGCTTCGTCATAAAAATGTTGTGAATGTTAGACACGATAATAAAACTACAAATTGTTTATATGAAGAAATTCTGATTCTTTTTGCTGACTTATATGGTCAATAATATTGAATGAGATGTTTTAAATTTAAGATAAAAATGACACCATTATGGATGAATTTTATGGGTTCTTCTGTATACCTAAATTGGAAATAGTTGCATTAGCTCTTTCTTTTCCGTGTCTACGAGCCAATGCACATCAATAAAATTTAATTATGTACGTATGTAACAGTAGCTGTCTTACTCTATTGCATTAGTATGCATATCATACTAAGGAAAATGGTTTTCCTTGACTTATCACTAATGTAGTTCTGCTATTTTGGTCGGATTTAGAAATTTTCGCATGTCGAGCTCTCGCAGCCATCAAAACGGGATGTTGATGGTACGAGGCCGACAGGGTCCGGGGACTTTTCAGGTCAGGGGAAAGGTTGGGTTCGTCGATGCGCGAATAAAGCACCCCCCAAAAAAAAGACCTCCGTCGGAGTGATATACAGATCCATTATACGTAAAGGAGCCCTTGCGGGATTCTCAACAAAGATAAACGGAGTTCCTACTCGTCACTAATACAAGGCCCTTTACATCCCGTTACTGAAAATAGACGTTCTAACTGAACGGCGAATTAACACGTCAGCCTGGAATATGTTTACATGTCGTTCCTTAGGCAATGACCAGAGCATTATATGGTATCGCTAACCCGGAGAAGGAAATTAAAAATGGAAGTAGTATCTTGGTGAGCGCAATAGCAATACAACCCAGCATCCACAAACCAATACTTCAAGAAGAACCTCAATTATTATCATCTATATAAATAGAAGGTAATGTAAGCAACCCACTGCTGAGTTTATATACGGTGCCCGTTCAAACATACTGAGTGTTATAACGTTTGCTACTAGGCGGTGATTGGCGTGAAATTTTTGTCTTTACCGCTGATCACCCCAAAGAAAGTTTTTGTCGACCTTTTTAAGATTTAGGTTGTTTCCTTCTCCAACGAAAAACGTTACTACCATAAAACATATAGAAATTTCAAATTGATATATTATGCCCTCATGTAGTCTGTGAAACGAGATGATTAAATAGCTGTGTAGCGTGAAATTATGCTAAAGTTTAAGTAACATTTGAATCAAGTAATTACTCGTTTTAATGAGTAAATTATAATACAAATTGTTATATAACTCGCAAAGCAAATGATTGAGAATAGCAACTCTGGCGCCCGAGATAATTTTTTCTGTAAATAAAAGTCACTTATCCGAGGCAACAATCGAGAAAAAACAATTAAATAGTATCATTACTTAAATAAAACGCTATTTTACGCTTAATAGCTACATAATCAATAGTAATGATACTTTTAAATTAGTTTGTAAATACGCAGTCTTAGAGCAGATTGATTAAATGAAGACCTGGAACTGTACACTCAACTTTATTTTTCGTGGACGTACTCGTATAAGTGCATCCAGGCACTTTATTTCACGGTAATCAGACCGACAGACGGTTCACGTATCTTTTCCTTATAAGTACAATTGACTGTTTCTGTGTATTTTTCTGTATGTACGTGTTTATTTAAGGTATCAGTAGAATTCCTGACGCGATTAAGATACTGAGTCATTGTGCAGGGTTGTGATGAAATTCAGCTCTCATAAAGTAGAAGGCGTAAAAAGGTATTTTTTCAAGAATGTGACGCCCTCGCTCGTGATTTAATCACGTGTTGACAAAGAGATTACTGTGGAATTAAATACTATAGCGGGCTAATACAAATTAATTCCAAGGCATTGCCGAGAACCTAGATAGTTTTCTTATAATTTATTTTTAATTTAATTTATTTTAGGTCGCGCCAAATATAAAGTCATTAGCGACCAACATAAATTTCATTAGCACATGAACATTAGGGCAATATGAATAGAACATAGAATTGTGATGGAAAAGTTACATAAGGTGAAAAAGTTAAATTATATGTTTTCATAAATATTGATATCTTTTAAAAATTGTAAAGTTTTTTATGGCTTCTTGCGAAGATGTGATGTCTTTAGGTCCATACAATCCGATATCATTCTTCTTTTTGTGATACTTGGGGCAGTGGAAGATGATTATTATGTTTATCCTGCACAAGCTACATTGTGATGGAGGTTCTTTTTAAAAAAGAAAGCAATGAGAAAATTGGGTGTGGTTGGCCCTTACATGGAAATTACTATTTGCTTCTTTCTTGTTAGATGCTGGGGAAAGAGTAAATCTTGATCATTGTTGAATGGTGGAATATTCCGTTGTTGAAAGATCCTTTTGCTTATCTTCCAGTGGTCCAGGAATTTAGTGTTGTAAATCCTCCAAATATCAGCTACGGTGCATGTATGGTCGGATATGAAATTGTGGCTTGAGTTTGCAGTGAGTTTATCTAGATGGTCAGCTACTTCATTTCCTAAAATTTTACTGTGGGCAGGGATCCAGCATACGGTACTTTGATGGTTGTTATTATTAGAAATCCAAACATTGTCTCTGTATTGTTTAGATTATTAAGGTAAAATTCATTTTTATCGCTTTTATAGCATTTAATGAATCACAGAATATTAATGTATCTGGAGCAAGACTTTCCAAGCAGTGCTTATTTGACATCAATAGTGCGTAAGAGGTGAAGTATCTTTGTGGATAGCTTGAGTTTTAGACGATCCTTTGGTGAACATGGCTCATCCAACTCCATTCGGCGATTGAGACGCATCCGTGAATATGACTCTTGGGTGATTGTAACGTTCAATATCACAAATTTTTGAATTCCAAACGATGTTGTGTTTTGATTGTTGGTGAAACTGGTATTTTATTATTTAAACCCCCTCTAACTTATTTTAATCCCAACTCAGGTTATTAATAATCAAAATATTGCCTCAACGGCAACGCTATTAAGAATGGAGACTTTTTAAGACACGAGGAAAAACAATGATGGCAGATGTACGTTAAATACGCAAATGTGGTTTCCGCTTACGGACTGTGCCGGTCATGATAACGTTATCAGGAAATTTACCACATAAAAGGGAAGCGTGAACAGATTCGCGTAATTACTCTACCCAGGACGAATGATTTTATTCGCATAATTTCGTGCGCTAGGCCGTGCTATCCCAGACTCGGGGATTCTGGACTAAGCTCTGTATTAACAAACGACCGGACACGGATCTTCGAATCCTACTCATGATTAATTCATCTAGGCGCAAGTACTTAGCACGGTTGGATCAGGTACTCTGACAACTCTCGTAAATTAATTGGAATAATGGTATCCTGAATCCTCCCCTAGCGTTCCTGTCCCCCGTCCCTTGTCGGAGGGAGACGCTTGGGATAACGCCCTAAGAAAACAAACTGCTGTTGGAGGATTTCAGCTGGGAGAGTTGTTGTTCAGCCCAGAGAATGGCAGGGACCTGCCCTGTTTTTGTGCCATGGCGTAAATCAAGTCGGTTCACCGAGTGGTCATGTTTTTAAACGAACAAACACGAAACAAAAAGTCAGACACACGTCATTTGGGAGGGGGGAAGGAGGAAAAGGGGGGGGGGGGTCTCGCGAGTCATTTAAACACTGACATACTGTTTCATAAATGAATTTACGAAGTCAGTATGTCAACAAATTACCAACATTAACTCTGAATGCATATATTATAACTCCATTAGTTTACAATATGCCCTAAACGGCAATATGTAATATACAATGATTAAGTATTACATCAGTGTAAGTGCCTAACAATAGTCTTGCGGAGAAGAGATCCATATCTATAGTAGCATAATATGTATACAGCTTTACGTTACAACGTGAGTAGATCTGATGGTTTTTGTTTCTTCAGTCCTCTATGTTCATCTTCATTTAAAATTACTGCGTGTACGTGTTGATTTGAATGAGCTCTTAGGGTAGTCTGTCTTTATACTTTTTGGTATGGTTTTGAATTTAATTTTTTATGGTTTGGATGCACAAATCATTTAGTAGGATTGTATTTGTACCAAGGTGCATTTGTAATAATGCGAAGCATTTTAGTTTGAAAATGTTCTATAATGTCAATATTAGACTTACACGCAGTCCCCCAAAGTGTTATTTCATAAGTCTAAATACATTTGAGGGGAGACTATGTACTAGGAGTTTGTTACTCAAAGATAGCTTCGAGTTTTTTCATATTATTCAGAATAGTTTACGTAAATTAATAACTAGTTGCTTACGTTTCTTGAAGATACGGTTCCTCCGTGTAAGCCTACGGTCTAAATGGAGCCCAAGATACTTGACAGATTCAGCGTCCCTGATGTGTTGGCTGTCGGACAATCGCTCCTTTTCAACGTTAAAGTTATATGGTGAGATTGGCTTCATTTACTTGTATTCTCCAAAGCTTTAGCCATTGCTGTATTTTGTTTAGGTGCGCTTGTAGATATCTGGATGCTACTTCTGGTCCCACTGCTAGTGTGTATGCATAGAACAGCAAATTGGTTCAACAGAACCAATTTCCGGATTAACTATACGTCGACGAATTCTTTTAGCATGCTGCATTGAGATTCTTGTAGACGTCAATGAAAAGAAGTGGCGCGAAAATAACAAAGATTTAAGTAGCAGAATTGTTAAATTCGGATGGAGGATTGACGTATAATTTTCTGAGCTGGAACAGGGTCATTTAATAGGTAGCGATGCAAGGACACATGCAACTGCATGAAAGTTGGGAACGGAGCAAAAGATGTCGCCAGCTATTAATTCATAACGATCACTGGGGAAACATACTTATTATCACAAGCAGTACTCGACTGAAGAAAAAATGAACTCAATTCAAAACGTGACACAAAATCGGTTGACTCGGTTTACAGATTCATCAAAAGTTATCTGAGTGCTCGGTGTTTCCCAGGTATTTATTATTTATGATATGCCGGTAATACTATATGACTTAACCACAATCGTCATAAAAAACTATCGTTTCGATACTAATGAATCATTACACATTCACGATGAGAATGGGGGAGTTATTTCAACTTAGCTGGTTTGATAAATGTCACTATCCAACTCGGCGAAACCTAAGAGTTACCGCACACCATGAAGTTTTTATCGGCAAACAGTTTAGTTAGCTGCTTTTTTATTGTGGAGCGACTACGCACACCTAAGCTATTGGAGTCGGCCAATTGACTGGCCGATTTTTAGTTCGATACGCTACCAGATTCCCATCCAATTAAAATGTTGGTCTACTATACTAACCAACTATCCAAGCGGTGATGGAGTCTGAAATTTTAATCTTTCTTCTTTATTGGTGATTCAAACAATGTAACTTCGCAACTGGTTATGCTCATTCCATAAAAAGCGAACCTTTTTCGAATACAGCTGTATTTTATGATGGAGAGAGTAAAAGTTATGTACCCAATATTCTAGACTTTCTCTTCTTCATTATTCTCCGCCGTATTCGTTTTATAATAGTAGCAATTATAACAGCTCTTGGTAACATTATCTACAGTCCCTCTTTAACCTGTAAGTGAATATTTCCACATCTGACAGCCTGCATCCATAGCTCAGGGGTAGAGAGTTCAACTGCAGAAATGTGGACTCGGTCTCGAGTCCCACTCAACACAACCATTGTTTTTACTTTATTTACCTTACAATATATTTTTCTGTTTCTAGAATGTTTTGTTTCTGGAATATTTCACGAATGTATAAATTGTACTGGACCTCGAAGCGGAAGCAGTCTTTCGCAGTACAAACCTTCGTGTTAAATAAATGTCTATAACATCTAGCAGTGTGTTACCTCATCTCACGATTTTTCAGAAGCGGACATTCTGCGCACCAATAGCCGACCAAAGTCTGCGTAGCAGTAGCCAATCAAAGTCTGCGTGAATGCCGGTAGTTCAGTCTGTAGTGTGTGGTAGCTCTTACCCATTTGGACAGTTTATAGATAATTATTTTATAGATGACCCTTTCACACCACCAGACTCAACATGTCTGAACTTGAACTTAACCGGCATGATGAATGCCAGAGTAAAACTCATCAACTCGTATAACCCTGGGTTCGACACCAACTCGGGAGTTTTCCACCACCGTAGTTAAGTGTGGACGGACCCAGATAAAAATAAGAGATATGGAAAATAAATGACGAAGAGAATTGAGCCAGACAATTCATCGTGTATTCTCCCTGATGGTGACGTCCGTGATGGCTTGACGTACATCCTTTAGCCCGCAAAGGAAGAAGGTACACGGGTCGTTACTCTCTACAAGGATAAGTCTCGTCATTTTAAATCACATTAACACTCATATAAAGAATGGAAATTTTAACTATGCTCCACATTATTATTTAACCTCTAGAATGATTGCTCTGAAATTTTGTTTAAGAGCAACTGACGAAAACATCTGGGGAAGGGGCGTTAATTTATTTACGTTCGTAGTTTCAGGACCGGCCGAAGAGGGAGAAGAGTCTAATAATACAATACCCTTAAAGACTGAGAATGGTGTCCAAACCACAGTTTCGGGGGTCACCAGGCTCATGGCTGACATTTAATTCCAAGTTGAGACAAATGCAACTCTGTAAAAGATTCTAGATTCCCGAGATGCTGGACTCTTAACTAAAGGGACAATTTTAAATGAAAAGGGAGATAGGGAAATAATTTATGTATCATAAATAAAGTAATTAAATTAATCTGACTTAATATTATAAATACCCCGGACGTTGCAGCAGCAAGATGAAATTTTGTAATATTATAATTAATGAACTAAGGAGGTCCCGAAAGTTGGGAGAGACGAAACGGTTTCAAATTAAATTATTTCATTTCTGGCTTCTGGCCATTCTTTGTATTTTTTTAAGTTCATTCATCAGTGGCATACCAGTCAAATAAATTCAGGTGTTAGTATTTTTCTATCATACCTGCATAATCTGTCGCGATCAGCAATCTACAGGGTCAGTTTTTGAGTTTAGCAGAGTGAACAGAATCGCCATGTTTCTCCCAGAACAAGATTGTTTCTTATTGTTTTTGTTCCTGAACTTTACACTAAAAATATATTTCATAATCAGTTTGGAGGATAATTAATGCTATTGTGTGTTTGTTAAAATCTTTACTTCATATAGAGTAGGTAGTGAAAAATGGCAAGTCGCACGAGAAGCGCATTTTTTTAAACACTCATTATTTTATTTGACTGTAATATACTTATCGCCTCTTATCGTTTCATAACATTTACAGATGATTTTTTGACGTAAATTGCCTGAACTGACCATTAACTATTTCCTTACATCAATGGTTTCAGGATATCTTTCACACTTCCAAGTTGCCTTAATAAAGGTTCGTGTTAATGGGAGGTAAGTGGACCAGTACGCATTGTATTTTGACACGACTATTGTTCAAGTCAAAGAACATTCCGTATTAAAACGTGCGTGCGTACTTTCAACTCCATAAATATATGATGAATGTCATGATTTACGTCGCTCCCCCATATGGCACCATGACAAATATTTTATTGTGACGTATTCTGTTCACTAATCACACACAATATTCACGTATATTTTAAACTCTATCCCGTGCCGCGCAGTCGTGAACAATACAGGCTGGATTTATTTTCCGTGCCCCAAATCCAGGCCCGTGTTCGGAGAAATACACGGGCTATTTTTTGGAATAGTTGCGTATGTTGTTGTCTTTGTCCGAGTCCCAGCACGTGCTGGTATAAATCGGCTTGATCTGTTGCGACTGAAAGCAAACAATCCCTCACGCGCAGCCCCGCCCAGCTCTGCCACAAAGCTCGCTCATTGTGTCGCCGCCCAAATAATTATGCCATTGTTACGGACAGAACTATATCAAATCACCACGGTCCGTGTTGCGTGCCTAGGACCTAACAAAATTACCGTAAGTAAATGCACGGTTACTGACCGGTAGCAAATTTCGACATTTGATGGCCCTTTTTACGACCTATCAGAAAAGTATTTGGAACAATTCATGTAGACTAATTTAACAAAATTTATTTAATTTAATTGATGAAAAACAAAATTAATTTTAACATGCTTAATAGTTCGGTAACCAACAGGACTAAAAAGAAGACAATTTTTAAAATTTATTCAAAATTATTTTAAATAATGATTACACAAAGGAGAAGCCAAATTACATATAAAATTAAGTGCTAAAAAATGTCACACAACGTTAGTGAGAAACTTGTAATGGTAAAACAGAACTAAATACGGAATTTGGCGGTACAAAATCAATGCCAGGTGGCTTGAAAGAAGTTGAAGATACTTTAGCCATGGTAAGAAAACTAGACAAGTTGGCGCCGGCATGGATTTTCTGAACTTATCGAGATTTCGGGAAACCTGGAATCTGGCGAGACGTGGTGTTTCCTCCAAAACATCGGTGGAGTGGGGTGAATGGCTCCTCCCAAAGACGAAGATATACTTTTCACTGGAGACGATCTAATAATCCCCGCTATCGAAGGAAATGAAATAATAGAGTGGGAAAAGGTGTTAAAAACCAGTAAAAATTATTTTCGAACATTAAGGAATAATGAGTGAACACTAAACAGTGCTTAAGTGTGGATATTGAGAGTGGACATTAAGGGTGGGCAGTAAGCAGTTGGAACGTAAGAGATTGGAGTTTTCAATTGGCTGTGAACATTTGGGTAAGGGGCTCACGTCCGTGAGCAAAGAAGAAAACTAAATGAGTACGGCGATCATTGTTTAACAAGGAAGTGAAATGATTTGGATGGGAGCAATACATCTATGGACGTGCGGTAGTTTCCCGCAAGGACGATCCCCGTATAGATCCCATGTCTCTAGTTTGTAAGAAATCTTAATGTATGTAAATATTGGAAAGTATATATTTTTTCTCGTGAAAAAAAAGGCAGCAATGGAAATTAAAATCGCTTCAATTATTATTGTATTGTAAATTAATGGATGTTAAGTAACTGGATTTTCATTTTTTAAAATATATAATTATTTTAAATAGTAAATACCCCGTATAATAATTTCAAATCTATGAGGTATTTATTGTATCACTTAATTTTGTCTAATTTCGCTGCATGTTTGTCTAATTACTATACTTTTAACACATTATATTTTTAATATAGAATAATTTTGGAACCCAATCATTCCAAATCTTGGAAGTGCATACAATCAAATTTATCAAAATACTACTAGGATTATAATATTCATTAATAAGTTTTCATCTTTTTCTTTTCCCCCTACTATTGTTTACTTGATGAAGTCCCAAATTAGGAACAAAACGTAATTATATATTGTTCCAATTGTATTAATTACATTGTCAATTAACAATATATTTCTGTTTGACCATATCTATTACAACAATATATCTGTCAGCATATTATGAGATCTCGAGTATAAATAACCTGACCGCACATACTATACAGTTCACGGACAATTTAAATGTGGTGATTGATATTAATATGGCGCAGACGTCAACTCTAGATGTACATGCGTCGCTGCAATGTCGGTATTCAGAGTGAAAGATGAAAATTACCGATAATGGGGGCACTTAACTTTTTCCCGAGGTAGCAACATTAGGTCTGCACTCTCTGTAGTTTTCAGTCCACTTTATTTTCTTTCCTGTTCTTTTATGAAGTCTTTGCAACCAACTTCAGAAATATTACCTTGCTTTTGGTTGGGTTTAGCCAACCTATTCGATTGCATGGTTCCCAACTTCAAAACCCAGCTAACTCCCTGTTGTAAAACAAAATTTAGGCTGCCGAAAAAAGTACGAAACATAAAGCGTTTTCCATGTTTATTGGCCGCATCAGCTTCTAACTGATCTCAACTATATAAAGAGTCAATAGCAAGTATTCCTTTCCCCTGGGCGATGAATCCGATTGCTTGATTTGTAGAGTTTCTAAGTCGCTTTCATGAATCCCATCGTCGATATGGATTTACGACTCTGTCGCCCTCAAATTTGCTCGCGGACAGTATTAATAAAATTTAACTTAGCAAATAAATTATGAAATGTTGATACGTTCCCTTTTGATGATGTGTGCATGAAAGAAACGATTTTTGTACGTTTGCATATCGAACGATTCATGTAAAGTATAAATTAAAAATATTTTAATGTTTCGAAAGACGTGAACGTTATTTTCTAACATGGCGTTTTCGTGGTCTCGTTGATTCACGATTTTTATTACAATTATATTGTTCGTCACCCGCGTTCCCGGGAGCAGCCATTTAGAAGCTGCATAGATTCTTTTTGCTTTACCGACTGAGACAATTTTATATTCGTAAATTTATATTTTTACTAAAACTTAATTTGAGTTATATTTCTTTTGGAAATTTTATAATGTAATATCATCATAATTAAATGCAATATATTCAAATTAAATATACTCTTTTTTATTATTTAACAATTCCTTGTTATAATAATATTTTTGCGGTGTAAACAAAGACTAAACACCACAGTAGAAAAAAAAACTTTTAAATAATTATAAACTTGAATAAATCATATTTCATAAAATATAAATTTTTCAGTTTTGAATCGAATTCGGGAAATAATCAGACGTACAATAACGAATGTAAAATAAATAATTTAATTAAAAACGAAACTTGTAAATATTGTCTATTCTAATTTTATTTGGTTTTCTGTAGTCAACTTCAGTTGGAATGGTATTACTAATCTGTACCTAAAAAATTAAAAAATATTGACGAAACACCGTAAAAGAGTGTTTTGCTAATTCGTTAGCTGAAGTTGTTATTTATTAAATTGAATAGTTATTATAATTCAATCTATTATAGACAATTTTTAGTCATTATAAAAATTTCTAATAGGACGTGGCCAAGTTTTTTTTTCTGGCAAAATGTGATGTTTTATCACTAGTAAAGTTGTTCAGTCATTTCGCATGACCTGGCAGCTTGACTCGTGCTCCCGACAGAAAGAAACACTGAAGGAAGGCTCCTATAATTACGTTCCTTGCGCTGAAAAAATTGATGTATACTTTTCTACAAGACGTCGTTTTTATTAGCTTACCGAAGCTCGCTGTTTTATCATCCAGACATTCCGGAGGCAAAATTTCTCGGTAATGTTATCTGCAACGACGCCTCTTGTCGTCCTCTGCGGTCAGTAGACGGGAACCGCTTTCATGGCGCCAACTCCGTGTAATTAATTAAGCAGTTGGGTATCAGACAAGCCAACATCACAAATGAACAGATACAAACACGAGATACCTCAAATTGATTACTAATGCTAGGTTGTTCCTCACGGCGCTTTCCATTAGTAATTTAGCTGGCCTGAATCGCTGAAACTTGATATACTGCACCTGTACTCAGCGCTGCTTCTAAATTCTAAGACTCGTAAATAAGTTACTTTCCGCACAGTCTTAGAGAATTATAAAGAACTGCACCTTCAAAATTTCGTTCAGAACTTTTGCCCAACTGGAAGGCGTCTATTCCACTAATGTAATACCCGCTTTCAAACTGTTGCATATCCATCAAGAATTGTAAATTAAAATGTTATTTACAATGCTTATTATCAGACGCATTTTATTAACAAAACTAATTAATAATTTTCTAATATATATTTTATTTTGTAAATCTGAAGCTTTCGCCAATATTCCCCTAATCATAGGCATAATAATTACGGTAGTATTGCCACACACTCCAGATTTTCCAATAAACATTTTTTAAAATTATTAATTAGTTTTCTAATTAAACTGGCAAATGATAAAAAGCATTGAGGGCAGAATACAAAAACTTAAATAAACACCAAAACATACGTTACAACGTTTGGTCTACAGTGATGGTATTTCTTCAATTAAAAAGAGTAAATCATCAAATTTATTCTCGTGTTAAATTTTTAATGGATTGACATACATGCATCTTAACTAGTTCAAAAGTGATATTTTTGCGTCAACGGCAGCGTTCATTGGCGGTTACAACACATTTCGGTTGCATCTTTTTTACCTGAAGAAGTGGACGAAGCTTTGTTCATACTTGTTTTCTGACACATTGGCTGGTTTGGTGTTTATTAGTTCATTTTATGAGTAATACAGAAGAAAAACTTTAATACCACCCTAAACCAGCAAATATCACCCGGTTAGTGATAGAAGTGACAATACATCACCAATAAACAAATTTTCTTTATCAATAAAAATTACGTAATTATTCCTAATCTGTCTATGAAAATTATTTCTATTTTCAACTAACCGAAATTTAAGTAATACTTTTATTTAAAAAAATTATTTAATAATTATAATTATCTGACATTTTAACTGACCAATAAACAAATTGATCCCAAGTCAAACGAATTAATAAAGCAATTGGTATAACTATAACCACACAACGTTTATTCTTTAACTTATCTTCACCAGATGAACATTAAAATTGAAAAACATAATTATTTTGAATGCACTGCCTAGATTTTCAATTAAAATCAGCCAACAACTGGTTCTATATAAATTAATTTTGAGGGAAATTTCAATATATGCTGCGTGTACCATACTTCAACTCCAATGTATGAAATGTTGTATGATTATACATTTATCAATTGATTTATTAAATTTTTCTGACCTCTGGCCAATTTATTTAGTTCATGAAATATTCTCGTTTAACTCATTTTAATATAAAATAGACATATATACGTCTGAGTTGGACTGCAGACTTCGACCGGATGAAATTGCCTCTATATTAAAATATTCAGCTTGACACAGACACGTTTGACAATAGTACGAATACAATTACATCGGCAATATAAATTCGCCTGTGTGGCCCAATCAAAAAATTTTAATAATATATACAACATAAATTCTGGTAAACAAGAAAATTCAGTGAAAATCCAAATCTTTTACTCCATGGTAGGAAATAAATTGTGAGAGATAGCATTTTTGCGCCTGTGTCTAAAGTAATCATTAGTTTGGAAGCGAAGAGAACGTCAATGCAGACTTACGAGAAACACTAACTTCGTGAGAAGACAGTAAAGCGTTAGGATCGTAAATATGCAATTCCGGCCCCTGCGTTAACTGAAAATGAACATTAAAACTGAGAATCAATATCATTAAACTACATTCGAAGGTTGTAAGTTACTAAAGCTGTTTTTTTAGGGTTAAGAGGCTGCATGAATGTGATCCAAAAACTGGCAACTCCCCTTTAATAGCATCGGAAATGAAAAGAGTGGATGCTTTTTTTTTGGGGGGGGGGGGTAAACAGGCTACATGAGGGTGATCCTGAAACAGGCAACTCCCCTTTAATAGCATAGGAAGGGAATTGAAAGGGGGGAATGCGGAAGGATCGTTATTTCAAACAGAATAAAGCGGAAACAAACGCTCCCTAGTTTCCTGCCTAATTTTAAAACTTTAATGATGATGATATCAGTTGATTATTAATTCGTGAAACATCACACTCTAACCGTAGTTTTTCTTGCTTCAAAATAATACATCTACTACTATTTCACAATGATGATGAGATTAAAAAAAATCGTGACATCACGCGAAGCCAAATCTGGTAATGGGTATTCGCTATTCGGTATTGCGAGCCTCCTGCAAAGTGTTCCACTACGATTCAACTAAGGTTTGAACCTTTTATTCTGGGTTTAGAAGAAGAGTCTGGCAATCACCGCTACTTCCTATTTGGCAGCAGTTCCGAACCAAAAGAACTATGCCATGTTCTGCATAATAATTTGCAACTTCCTTTCTTTCTTGAAATTGAGTAAATAATTGCTTTAAATTCCAAATAATATCTCTTAATGAGTTCTCAAATATATAGACTAAGTATTATTTAAAGTTTGCAACTTTCCTTTCACTACTCGAAATGTATTGTATTTATTGTTGATCTACAATTGAGCGCAAGCCCGGTGGCAGATATGTAATGAAATTACTTTTACATAATACGTCTAATCTAAAATATAATCATATTCCTTTAAAATGTCTATACCCCTGAAAGAAAGAAAAGAGAAACACTACAAGAATTATATTAACTTAACACTTCACTTTAGTTTTAACATTTAAGTTCGACTATACATTTAATTTATTCAAAACAGCCATTTTACTTCACACGTTTTCTGAGATTTGTCCTGAATTTATTTTCCTGAAGAGTATTTCCCTCAAACACTCCCACAGGTAAATTATTACAGTAGTTGATGGTCCTAATTAGGGATGAGAATTTGGCAAAATATGCTTTTTACTTTCTACAGTTTACTTTGAATTGATGATCTCATCTACCTATATAACTAGGCTTTTGCATTTTGGAGCTAATTCCAATCCATGGTTTTTGCCACGTACAAGCTTTAAATAGCCAATGCAGCCTTCCTTTCTCCCTCCTCTGTGCCAATATCTCCCAAACTAGTTGTTCTACGTTTTCGTTCCTACGACCCGGCACAAAATTAGCAGCCCTTTCCTGAACTTTCTCTAATGATTATAAATGCTTTTTTTCTATAGGGATCCCAACAAGCCACCCCGTATTCCAAAATTGATCTTGATTTTGAACTTCTCTTTTTTAAGTTCCTCATGATGAAATATAAGGAATTCCACGCTTTTCGGGACCTGTTTTTCCACATCCAAGTCTGTTGTTGAAATATATCCCCAGTTACAGTTCGTCACCCTTGAAATAGTTCCCCACCTATTCTATATTCTATCTCATTTAACAACGTGCGTTTTGTAAATGAGATTCAGCTGCTTTTCTTTCCATTCATTTTCATTTTATTTTGCTGAGCTCAACTATTGACTTTATCTAGATCCTCTTGTAGTACTATCGCGTCTTGCTCGTTCGTTATATTTCTGTAGATGATGCAGTCGTCCGCGAAAAGCCTGACCCCTGACTTTAAATAATTTGGTAAGTCATTAATAAAAATAAGGGTCCGACAACAGATCCTTGAGGAACTCCCGACGTTACGATGCCGGAATCCGAAAATTTTCTCTGATTTTGACTTCATGCGATCTGTCGCTTAAAAAGTTTTCTACCCCTAGTACCACTCCTTTATCTATACCTCTTTTATTTAATTTATCCAATAGGATATCATGAGGCATTACAGCAAAGGTTTTCGCGAAGTCTGTGATAACCCCATCTATTCTACCTCCATTACCTACTTCATCTGCTAACTCCTGAAATTGATTCATCATTTGGCACGAGAACCCATCCCGAAAACCATGCTTGCCAGTAAATTCATTCTTCAGAATAAGCTATTTGACGTGAGATTTTTATCTAAATAAAATATTTTGGGAGCTAAGATTACATATTTTTATACCATCTGAAACTTTTATACACGCATTGAGAAATACACTCTTCTTTTAGTGGGAAAACGGAAAAAAATCACTTTATGTATTGACTGGTCAACCCTTTGGAGATTCCGCCCCGCCATTCTACTCTCTTCCTATCTCTCCCTTTATATTTTGATCGGTCTCTCTTTCTTCATCTTGCTCTCAGCACTAGACTTTGATGTTGGGCGTATTGATGCCATCTCGCAGATTTTATCAGCCGTCTCAATTCTGGCCGTTCTTTTATTCGAATATCTTCCGGATTATAGAATGAGTGCTCTTTACACGGTTGATTATGTTCAATCCTCACAAGCTGGTGAACACAAGCGGCCAACTTTGCGGCCTATATAGTGCGAGTTTAGTTTACGTATACACTCCACCTCGTTCGGTCCTAAGTTAGTTCCTAGATGATTATTAGTCATACAATTTAGCTCATTCAAAGCGGTGGCGCAGCCGCAAACCGCGGAACTCAAAGCAGCAAGATTAGGGTTGGAATTCTCCTCCCACAATAATTCATTAGTCTAAGGGATTTAGTAAAATCAAATATTAGATTTTTTAAGAATAACTCAGTTTATATCTTGTATTGCATACAGGAATTATTACCCAAAACAGATTGTATAAATTTATTCCCTGAAATAAAAAATACATAAAAATTAAATAAATTGCAACAAACGTTAAAAATTAGAGTAAAACACAATGTTTCACTCCTATATTTGGGACCTATTCAAGTAATTGTTACACGAGAAAGTGTAATTCCAACTAATGTTTGGAAATAAGTAAAATTGTAGTTTAGACCGAATAAAAGCTAAGTAAATCTGATAATGTGGAAATCATTGTTGAGTGAGTTGAACGGAACGCGTGTATTATAGGGGATTAATCGTTTTTGCCGCTCCGTGTAGGTCGCACGTATAATTTGGTTGTTGTAAAAGAATGCACGAGTTAATTGCAATAAAACAATTTCTATTGTTGTATGATTTACGAATAGGTTTAAGTGCACTAAATTCAGAGTCTCAAGAATGAAAATGAAATCATCTCGAAAAAGTGCAGCGACAAATAAAGTGAAGAGGTTAGGATAAAAAACAGATCACAATGTAAATTAAGTAAATCTGTTTAAATACATCCAGACGTTGTACGGTCAAGATAAATTTAGATAATAATGAATAAGATAAACTTTAAGGTTAATCTCGAGTAAATGTTATCCGTATAATTGCTTATATGGATAACATTTACTCGAGATTAACCTTAAATTTAAATAAATACATTAACATAAACAAAATCTTGACAAGACCGTGTATTGAACCCATAATCCTCACTTACTTTAGGTTCTCTATCCACTGAGCTATACGAGAATTGACGAAGCTAGCTCCGTCATTATAGCCAGTGCTTACTAAAGGCTTTCCTGGGTTCGATTCACGGTCTACCGAGAGTTTTCCATCCTCGTTTACAAACTGGGGTTGATTCAAAACACTTATGTTTTTATAAATAAATTTTTCCACTTTACGAGATAAGGAGGGAATTAAAATTGTGGAATATAATCTTCTACAGATATACTTAATTCAAGGTAACTTGAGATAGCTTTTCTCTCACGGCTTAATTCTCTAACGATATACAGATAAAAAACTCTGAAATATTCCTTCCAATGAGTGACAAGTTGTCTGTCACATAATGTAAGAATATTCAGCTCTTACAGGCTTGCGAAAAATTTTCGAGTACCTGAATCCCTAGTCTGGAATTTTCAAAGAACACTAAGACTCCAAAACGGGGTGACACGCTGTGCGCATAAAACGATTTCAAGGTAATTTGGAACTGGAAATTCTTTCTCGCCGCCAGGATTCTCCGGGACGAGACAGAATAGGCTGTTAAAAGTAACTTCCATTCGTTAGATGAGCGCCCTCTAAAATGGAGGGTCTCAGATGGAACTGGACTCTAATTTAAAACGTCAGGGCCGTCATTAAAAAAAACGTATAAGGGGCACATTCTTATTGAAATAACTTTTGTTCCACCAATTACGCAAATAGATTTTTTTTCTTTAATGGTGCGGGGGAGGGTAATAAAAATGCACTCTCCGGCTCCCCATTGTTCCGTCACCGTCCTGCCGTCCCATTGTCTTCCAGATCGGATGTCGTTCCTGGAGAGGAAGTGACGTTCAAGCCAAAACACAGACCGACTTTGAGAGGGGAAAACCGGGCTCGCACCTGAGCAAACTCGATAATCTTCGGCCACATTTCAAGATTTCATTTCCCAAATAAATCTTCACGCTTAAGAAGACAAAATATTGTTGGATCTGTTAATATATTTCGATTGTAAAGACACGATAACATAGTAGTATAGTGATCCTTAGTCTCTCGTTAGATAGATCGGCAAAAATGCCAATATTATGTTGTATGTAGGATGCTGGTTATTAGACTAGACCAACAAAAGGTAGGAAATTATTGAAACTGGAATCGGCAGACCGGTAAGCAATAATTTTACAAAATATTTTCCACATCTAAAAATTATAAAATTTGATTATTATATTTCATTAAAGAATTTGAGGATTCAGAAACAACACACCCAAATTATTAGTAAATATGTTTAATGCTATGCTGGCCCAAACAGAAAAAAAAATATTTGCAAATTGGCATTTTTTGATGTAGTGGAGCGTTTGACAAACTTTGGCACTATAGATTATTATACACGACCAAAAATTCTTGCTCACGACGTACATTTTCCTCCTAAAATCCTACTTTAAAGAAAGGGAATACCGGACGATACTTGGAAGATACCACCAGACTTTTTGGCTACTGAAAAAAGGTTAAGAGAATTTCTATATATTATTCGACATACAATTTAAGAAGTAATATTACATTTTGCACCAGTTGAACCTCATTTAAAGTATATATGCATGTAAAAACTAATTCTTGTTTAATAAAATTATTACTTCCAAGAAAGGAGAATTGCTTCCAATTGAATCTCATCCAAGCGCCATTCTGATCTAAAAGTGAAAGTAAAACAAGAAAGTAAACTCTGCTATTGTTTACAATTACGGAGTATGGGACACATGACCATCATCGGTCGTTTAGTGACTCCTCGTGATCATGGCCCAAACTGGGCCAATGCAAGGCACCACAGACATAGTGTGGGCAGAGGTTGACTTGTATTGGCCGATGTTGGTGAAGGTTAGAAATGGAATTGGATGACATTAGATTTTGGAATCTGTTTTCTCCACACACCAGAAGAGATCAATATACGTAAACAAATTGCGAAGTGTCAAACGGGTCGAGTACGTATTGTATTAGCCGATTGTGTAGATAATAACTAACACAAAAATGATTGGCGGCAAATGTACGGCCCAGCTATCATAGTGAAGAGGACAAACACTGGTAAGGTCGTTTTCTGCGGTTATTCAATTACATTCCTAGAGACCAAACGAAATGAAATGCTTTTGACCAATACGAACGACAGAAAAGAAATCAGCCGTTTTGCTAGCTTTGTTATAAATACTAAAATAGTTTTCTGACAGGAAGTTTAAAATTTATAAATGAAAAGACAGCCAATAAGTCAGCAAATAGTTTAATTACTATTTAAGTAATACAAATACAACATTCATATAACTTCGTGGACCTCTTCAGGTAAATTATTCAATGCATGAACTATTTACATTAAAGAAATTTGGTGTCGCGGACAATCTCTAGCGACGGTAATTTGCTAAGTTATTGGCCGTCTTTTCGTTTAAGTCATTATAAATACATCTACTATATTACTCCTACTACTAATTTTATCATTAATAATAATTATTATGGTAATATACACGGTTAAAATATAATGGACCGAGCTGAGGAAAAATCTGGTAAAAAGAAATATCAGTGGAGCATTAATATAAATCAAAAACCTGACTTTAAAAAGGATGAACGACGAAAAATTTTTAGTATTTTTGATAAGTAATGCATAAGTAACGTATGGCGATTAAAAATTAAGTTGTATAAATTGCACTTCCGTAATGAAATAACAAATCAAACACTCCTAACCGGAATAAATACTCCACTATTACTCGAAAGGCTGCTAAACGGAAGAAAATATCTGAAAGTACTTAACGAAAATGATTCCAATACTCTAAAATATGTTATAGCAAGATGTAGTTATAATTTTGGCTGCCGTGAGTTATGATCATTTAGAAAATTGGTTTGATTTGAGATGTACTAACATTAACAGCAAAGAACGAAGTGCAACTTTCTAGTTATAATGCAAATAAGTAATTAATTAAATGTTTACAAACGTTTTAGTGTATAGCAAAAATTGAACACCAGGCAGCTAGCTAATGCGAATTAAGGTTATATCTTCGCATCGGGAGCAATTATGAAATTAAGCCATCATTTAGTAACGTGTTAAAATGTTCCATTATCTTTTTTCTGGGAAGTCATAAAAATTCCAGTTCCTACACATAAAAGCGATTTTCTTCTAATTCTTTAAACGCAAATAAAAAACGTTTGCTTTGTAAAGCCTTTTTTAAGTAGAAGCGTGTGAGGGAGATGAGATACGATCTTGCATGTAAGCTTTGGGCGTTTCCGAAATTGCTGGCAGGTTCACGAGGCCGTGACAAAATGTCAAGAGCTCAATACGACACCCGTGCACAGAAACAGCCAATTTCCGGTCCAGCCTCACGTCATTTCCCATAGCTTCCCATTTCCTTCGCTTCAGCCTTCAAGGAACCGATTCGGCGCATTTCCCTCTCAGCAACGCAAAGAACGTCGCGACCTTAGTCTCTCACACACAGATATAAGGGCCTATAAACTATTAGAAAGAATAATACACATAAACTTTGTTTGTTAGAACAAATCCTCCTGGTTCTCGTGTCACGAACAGCGACAACTCAGTTCAATGAACCACACAAGCGACTATTAAATTTGCGTGTTGAATGTTGTGACCGGAACGGTTAATAAATTAGGTGCTTAACGGATCATTTAGGATTCGGGAAGTTAAACGACGATATGCAGAATTATTCGCACATGTGCGCAATGAACGCCAACTGTGACATCAAACCGTATCATGGAATAATAAAGAATAATATGAAGAGTGAGACTATTCACTCCGACAGTGTTGAATAGAAAGAAACGCAAAAACATAAAATATACAAAGATTTCTTTGAATTTTACATCCCTGGTACATGACCATATTCAATAACCTAGTGCAAATCATTTGGAGATATCATAGATATTAAATGATAAAAGCAAGATAAGGGAAATATTCTCAAAAAAGATCGTAAGAACGAAGGGAAGAAGTAAGGACAACAGGACGAAGAGGAACTTTTAAAGGTTTTGAAATGACAGTGGGCCGGGAACGTCACAAAAAGATGGATGGCGGATGACCCTTCTCAGAAGCACTACCGTAACCGAAATAGAAAGAGGACAGGAGTGCGTGACAGATGTGTCAGGCAACACGTAGAACAGAAATACGCAGATAAAAGGCGGATGTCCAAGTTATCTGCACACTTCAAATAGGTTAAAAAGATAAGTTTGGAACCATTCTTGAAATAATACATTGATTCGGTTATAATTAGACGCATATAAAGTAAAAAAATTATAAGTTGATTAAGGCTTCCACTTTGGCAATATTGCTATTCATACAATGTCTAATCATAAATAACTTTATTTTAAAATTTTGTCTGTCTGTAAGTCTATGTGAAATAGGCTCCGAAACTGCAATAATATTAATTAAACTCTGTATTTCTATACCCTGAAGGTTCAGAAGATATGAATATTTGTAAAAAGCCTATTAGTGCCATCTAGCGCATATCATAACCAAAATGCCCCGAAGTAGACAGCTTATATTCGTTTGACCTGCTGACTTATGCAGTTTTTATTGTACGAGGTTCTATTTCATGCTTATGTCATTCTCAACTATCGATTTAATCTTGGTGTGTACAATTTCAATGTGCTTGTGTTGGTAATTCTTTTCCCACTAAACCGCATAACCGAATTCGATGAAATTTTCTTGTTCTATTTATGGACCCCTCTGGATGTTTCATAACCATAGTTGGACCCGTTAGGTGGCCCTGTTGTCCAGTTCCAAACTTTATTTTTTGTTTTCCAACCAAATTTTTGTATATATATATATATATATACATTTTTGGATTTCTCACATAGAAAAACAACACGTGATCCCAAATTTTTAACCTGACCATTTAAATACACGCGTCGTAGCTTGGCATTGTTCGGCATTTCTATTTCAGATTATATATTTTATGTACTGTAATTGCGTCCATACTGAGTGTGTTATTTATCGATTCATTCGGCACTGTACAAATGAAGTGTGCAAGTGTGAAAGGTCAATTGTTTAAATTACGATTTATACACGTGTTCTTTCGGCGGTATTCCATCTCACCTAAATAAAACATGTTATTTTCAAGGTTCATTTCTGCGATTTTGATGATAGGAGGTGTGAAAATGTAAATTTTCAAAATTGTGACGATCTATCTGTTAGTTTAATACGTGTTGACAATCCTGCAGCAGGATAATATAAATGAATCACCGGGCAGCCTAGCACCCGGATAGTAGACTAATAAAAAGGTTAGATTCTACTTCAATTGAATTATCTCTAATACTTTTCGTTGAATGTAGCTTTGATGTTTGAGAATGGTGAATTCTTAGGTAAATAAATGCAAATGATATTTTTAGTGATGTTTAACAGAAAAAAATGAGTGCCTTTTATCAATTACTGCGAGTGCAAAGAAAAAATTGAATCAACATGAAAATGAATCTGATCAAGAAAAAGATGTCGCGGGCACAGGTAGTTCCAAATAATCTGTCTTCCAGAGGTAGAGGGAAGACTAATAGAATATGGCGCACGCTCCTGAAGCCAGAGCCGAACAAAACGAACCCACTGCACAGTCTACCAGTGGTACTGTAGGGTGAATGGTTAATGTACTATTGCCCAACTCTAAGAATTATTACCATGTAACTGTTGCAGATTGTAGATTACCAGACAATTTTTTTAAAAAAAATTGTATTTGCCCTGATTTACCTTCTAAGACTTATTGGATTATTAAAACTCTATTATAAATTAGTGACCCCTCCTCTTCTGTCAAAAATAGCAGTCTATTATGTAAATGGTTTAGGTTATTAGACTGACAGATATTTAACCTGAGTTTATCCGGAATTTATTATTACAATCTGAAAGAAATTGGATGTTCGCTACTTTTATTTATTATTCTTTTTTGGTTGCGTTTGTTGGCGCCCAGCTTTGGTCCAGCTTATCTGGCGACCAGCGAAACTGTCAATGTTTGGAGAGGCTATTAGGACCGACATGCACATGGGGCTCCAGGGGCCAACCCATAAACCACGGGGGCACTTTACGTATCGATTCACAGCCATCGATAAAGTTTGCATGAAAGCACAACTAAAGCGTCGATACGATTTGATTGCAGCGTGTAAGACTGACTTGTAAAACCGACACGACGAACTGATAAGTGATTATGAAGGTAATGTGCGAAACAATTATCACAGGATGAAACAACGGAAAGCGGTCTGGCGGACTTTGAGTTTTAAAATTACATATAGATATACATCATAAATTCACTTCAATTTTAAGTTAAATAATCTGAACGTTAACAGTGTTTAAAGCAATTACAATTCCGGAATATTTCGCGGCTTTAATGTCGTGGAATTTTTTAACAAGACAATTGACCCTCGTTTATAATGACGTCAATCAGAAAGAAACTGTCACGCCAAACGAAAAGTTACATCTATGGAAACCTACAGGTACATGTCGTATTTCTCCACATGTTTGAAGGCTTAAAGTCATAAAACATGTCAAGATTAGAACTCGATTGATAAACACAATATTTTTCTGACAGTTAAATATACATGAAATGAGTTGAAACAGCCTCTTTCTCAGTTTTATTTTATTAAATATTAAATTATACTTCGTTTCGTCTCTCATTTGAGACTCCTTCAGGTTTAAAAATTTAGCTGTTTATGGAACCTCGCTCCACTCGGCTGAAGAAGTCGTAGAGTTAGGTTCCATGAATATCTGAAGAAGTCTGAAATGAGAGACGAAACGTTGTATAGTTGAATATTTAATAAAATAAAAACTAACAAAGAGCTCTTTCAACTTATTTAACAATAATTTTCCTTTTAACATAGTAACCAATTTTAAATTTTGACAGTACATTTTTAAAAATCAAATAAAGAGCGACGCACGGGTGTGGGAAAATACTCGTTTCTGGACAGAACGATTAGAGATTGTAAAGATTTTTCAAATGGAATACTAAAAATTCTACCTAAGGTTAGTAAAACACTAAAACATAGATTAGAAAGATTAGGCAAATTGTTTAAAGGAAGTAGAAATAATAGAAACATTACGAAAGTATAATTGTAAGAAGAATGCTGAAAATCAGATGAGCAGAGACGGTAACCATGAAGTTCAAAGCAGAATAGTGGAAGAGAGGACAATTTGGAGGACTTTGAATAAGACAAGGGAAAGATTAATACGCCATGTGTACAGACATGAGGGTCTTGTCCAATTAGCATTAGAGGGAAGTGTGTGGGGAAAGAACGGAAGAGAAAGCCCGAGGATGGACGACGCTAAGCAAATAAGGAAGGATGTGGTAGCTATGAGAAATAAAAAGACTTGCGGACGATAGGTTAGCATGGAACATTGTATCAATCCGGTCTTAGGACTCATTACCACAAGAACCAGATGGCTTTTGAAGTGATACGAATTAAAATCACTATTCTCGAGGGAAACTTTTTTTTTGCGTTTATCAAGTAGGAAAAATCGTATATGACAACAAAATATTTAATTTGAAGTTATTTTAATCAGATTATTTTCTCGTTGCTACATAACCAAATACGGAAAACAAATTTAATTTTTATTTAATTTAGGATGTGGAACATTACAGAACTTAACACAAATTTGAATTACCATTTAAAGAATGCGTAATTCGCGTACAAAGATTTCAATGTCTTAATTTCAAAATCCTGATATTAAGATCTTGTTACACGAACTGAACCGGATTTAGAAAAAAATCTGGTGCTATGAAACCAGAATCGCTCTAAATATTATTGACTTAAATTAGTAAAGCCACTGTAATTGTTGGGGCAATGAATAATAAAGTATATGTATTTATTTCCTTTTCTACTACTCCTCACTACAGATCACACACGTGCATCGCAAGTAGTATCTTTGTCACACTTTCAAAGCATTTCGTGTAAGAAGAAGTGCCCAAGGAATGCTGTGACTCCACAGTAAACTCGTCATTCGGAAGGGCGTGAGAATAGTACCAATGGCCGATCTACCCGATGCAGGTTTTCTAGGGTTTTCCCTGCATCTCTTAAGTGAAACACCGGGTAGGAGCCTTAAACTATAGCCCGGGGGCCCTTGTGAACCCTTGGCTACATTGGTCTGCCTTCCGCATTCCCTTCCTATGCTATTAAAGGGGAGTTGTCTGTTACCCGCCTCCTCCCAAAAAAATCATTTTATATTTACAGATAAAGCCAGTAAGACCAACGTAGTTATTAAATAACGGTCTGAACTTTACAAATAGTAAGTACACAAATAATACAACTACATACACCTACACCACCAATGATAATTTTTAATTGAACTAGGTGGACTATAAAGGTTGAGAGCTGTATATTACATAAATGCAAGGGGGAAAACAAAAATTAATATTCACGGTCCGCTAAAAATAACGTAAAATACGTTTTATTTGCGACTGTTTCAGTTCTAAACGATCTTCCCTCTATTAATATTAGCAAAAGATAATTTATTCCTTACATACATTTCCAGTTTTATACTTTTATGTAACTAACTACTACTACATTACCTCTGCCGTATCTAAAAAAAAATTCACAATCAAAATTTTAATTAACACCCATTCGGTGAGAGATCCTCTAAAGAGGCATTCTCTCTCATTCACAATTTAATTTCGTCGTGCTGGGAACTCTAAAGATCATAAATACAAAAAATAAAGCGTTTAAATTAGAATAGTCAAAGATTGCTAAAAAACAAATAAGGCAGTAACTTCCACTGTTCTCCGGGGCACTGAAAGACCAGCTAATTTAATAAGAGAGCATCAAGTACAAGATACAGTAATTGTTTATAAAAAGGGGAGTATTAATAACTGCGCTGCTCTCACTTAATAATTCTATAATCAAGTAGTTATTCTTTTGTATTTCAGAGCGTAGTATCTGGTTACAACATACTTCCTTTGACAGTGATCTGAGATACGATGGAATTCGCAAATTTTAATTTAGTTTCAAGCAGTTATCAGATACGTTGGCGCATATTCTGATTATTACGGACTCCAATTACAGTTTATTCCCAGTGAATGTCATCCTTACGCCCTATCGCAGCTGGTTTGCATTGAACAAACGTATCACATTGCGGTTGGATTGTGTTCCCAGGGAAATTTGAGTCGAGATTAAATTTTGACACATGTATTCGCTACGTATTGGAGTCGTGTCGCGTGGTTTGCAGACGGGCAATCCAACATATTATACGGCTTTGTGAAAAACGAGTTCAAATTAATACGATTTTTTTATGCCTAACGAATACTCGTGGCTTGTGATGGCACGACTGCAGTCGTCAGAAAAGAGGTAATGAAGACATTACATATATTCATATGGATATTAAAAAATATTTATAAATCTGATAATACCGGGAAAATCAGACTTATTACAAAAATTTTCCGATTTGAAAAGAAGTCCTTCAAACCCCGTCAAAGTAGCCAATTTTCTAACAATTAAACCGACAAAAGAAACCCACAAACGTGGAAAATATTCGTTATCGAAAACAACCATATATCTGAGAAAAACTGAGGACTTTGTAAGAATAAAAAGTCAGACAAGAAAAATTAGTTTGAGAAAATAGAACAGGCTCCTATAATAGATAAGACGTGTAAATTTCATTACAGTGAAGTGTTGAACAAAAAACTATCAGAGCATCAGTATGTATGTCCCAGCTTTAGACGTCCAAATTCGGCATGCATATCCCTCAGTGCCCGAAACTGCCCATCACAGTTCAGCTTTCTAAATATACTAAAGCTATATGCGAAAAAAGAGAAAAATATTTAAGTTATAGGTTTTATGTCCCATACGCGTACCTAGATCCCCTACAGTTACAAACATTTAGCGCCGTAATTAACCTATGGTTGGCGGGGGGCTAACTTCCTAAGAAATAATACACTTCTTTGGATCGTAGATATGATGTATACGTAAGTTAGTTTTCTTTATCGCGGTATGTAAATTTTAATATTTAGTAAAAGAAAAGAAAATATTATGCAAAGGATAGTAACATTCATCTCTGGTAAAAGTATTAAAAATACTTTAATAACAATACTGAATATGACTGCCAAAAAGTTAAAATGTCAACAACCCTCAGATTTTTCAGTTTTTGAAGGTGTTTTTTCGGTTGTTTTCCACCTCTACCAAAGTCTGTACTCAATTTGAAGAAACGAGAAAGGATCATTCTGTTTGTCTCACAGAGAACTAATATCTTTTATTTCCAAGATACAACACCCCTACCCCCAGCTACAACACAATATAAAACTCAATTTTGAAACCCGTGCAACGTTAGACTCCTGTAGTTCGAAAACTGAGGATTTTAGAAAAATTAAGAGGACACATACTCATTGGAAACTAATTCATTCCTTTTTTGGTCATATGACCTTTTCATCTCATGGGTCAAAATGACATCTCTATAAAAAATTTGCGTTTTGAAAATGTTTCACCATTTACAGAACCTCGCATTGAAAATAGGTTGGATTTGACAACAGAAATAGATCAAGTATTGTTATAAACTTATCTTCTATACATTCCTGCTTTATTATACGTGAACCCGAGCAACGCCGGTTACTTCAAGTACTTCATTCTAAAGCGTTTGCTATATAAAAGAATTTTTTTATCCATAAGTGACATATATGATAAATTTTTATCAGCCCAGTGATAATTAATGACTGAAAAACAAAATAATATTTTGATTTATATTTAATATTGCCTATATATTTTATCCATGATTTTTCATTTCTATTTTATAGGGAATCGCAGGCGAAATCCTGAACTATTTTAATTCCCGTGTCCAGAATTCCGTTCCGCAACATAAAATGTTTGTTATGGATTCCAAGGTACGTCAATCCATTAAAAAACACTGTCAAATGCGCAGCTCAAAACTTTATTCCCTCATAAACAACAAACTTTGATTATTTTTTGGAGTGAAGAGTCAAGAAGAATTCCTGAAGATACTCTACAAGGTGCGTTTAATTTAAAAACTTTTCGTAACTTTATTATATAAAATGACGCCGCCGTTTATAAAATTTAAATTAACCATTTATGAAACCAGCTTGAACATTTCCGATACAAATGATGCCTTAATAAAGTAATCTATATAAAAAGGTTAGACTCTACTAGTTTTGGTCCTCGTTGTGGCTCCCACCATAGATAACACAAGTTTCAACAGTTTTGATAATAATTGATAGGCTACATGAGGCATATCCACGTGGTGATCTCTCCCCATTAACGACAAAGGAAAGGATTTAAAGTGGTTACAACTACAAATTTATATATATATATATTTGTGTGTGTGGAGAGAGAGAGGGAGAGATCTGCACAATAAAAAGGATGTGTGTTTGTCGGTATATTTGTATGTCTGTATGCTTGTTTGTATGTTTTTCCTAAGTAACATTAAATTAATTCTTTCATCAAAATTAAAAATAAAAAAGTTTTTATGTTTGAAATTCTTGATTGAAATTTAAACTCGAGGACAAATTGCAACAACACTTGGTATCATGCATGTATTTTCAAAAGCCCAGAGAGGTGAAAGAAACCCTCAGGTTGGTACGAGGAAAGAATTGTAGCTTAAAAAATATGCGAATGTGGCAGCACGAGTCGTTGACGGTAGAGAGATAATATGAAGGAATCCGCCATATTTAATTGCACGCAATATGGCGGATAATTGTTTACATTCTGCTACTGTCACATTTTATCAATTCTTCCAATATGATACAAGCACCAGAAAAGTAGGAAATGACGATAAAAACTATACTAAAATCTTTTTCTTTCATGCGTAAGTTTGTATAATTATGTTTTATCGAGAACTGCCATATAAAATAACGTTTCACGGTCATTCTAAAAAAATATCTTATTAATTTTATTTAAATATAATAATAATAATAAATTTCACGATATCACAGCAGATGATTATGGTTTCAATCTGGAGTTTTGTTGAATTATATCCCGCAGTAAAATTTCAGGTAATATACGGTAATTCAGAAAACATGTATTATAATAATTATAATTTAATAGATTTGTTGTGAATTACAAAGACAGTCGAAATAATTAGAACTGAGAATTCTTGAGAGCTTTGGTAACTTTTAAAAGAAATTGGGGTATTTATTGATAGTTACATACGAAATAATGTAATAATTGAAAATTAATACACTTTACAAGACCAACGAAGTATCAATTCGAAACAATTAACAACATTACACATATTCTTTTACTTACGATTTGTCGGATTTCGATTTTGTTACATTCGTTTTATAGAGTGATCAATGATTTATACCTTAGATTGAAATATTCTGGGCGCAGGATTTTAAGGTTCGCCTTACGTAAAGCTTTTTAAACAAATTGAGGCGACGCTATACTTCCTATTCTTCATAAATGGGCTAATAAAAATAATAAATCCGAGCACTAACCTACCTACGAATAAAACATATAATCAATTACTTACTTTGAATTAATTGAAATTTATAATTGCATGTAAACTTTAACACAGTCACCAGTATTCACTAGACATCGATGGTAAACCATACCATTAGAATTAATTCAATTTAAGCCGGTAAGAAACCAGATAATTTTTATTCAACTATAGATATGTTCTACAGTCTTCACTTATCTTGACTGCTGGGTACCAAACCATGATTTATCTCAAGTAATCTTATGTCCCAGTTAACATCTACCATTTTTGTAAGCCATTTTCTGGAACAAATTCACCATATTCTTGTCTACGTACATACCCATCATTAAAGCTTTGACGTTCACTTTGATTGGTTTAATGTGTGCCCATTAGATCCCATTAGTGACTGATTACCTACAGCGGTTGACGTTCCAGTGACGAATTCGGCCACATCACAGAAGCACCGTTGGTCACGAAGAGTGAGCAGACACGCCATTGTGACCAGTTCCTGTAGTTGTTGGCAGTCAAGGCCTGCCACGGGCGACAACATCATTGATAATTATTTTATTGTGTGATTGCAATGACTGGCTGCGAGCCAGGGAGAGGGGAAGGTAATCACGTTTCCAGCGGGGTTCGTCGTTTTAACACAATTTCACGTCACCGAGGCTCAGTCGGGCGGCACGACGCACGCTAGACGCATAATGTTGCGGTTAATTACCAGATGAGTCACTAATTAACAAGCTGACGTTGCGGAGCCTAATTCGCAAACGCCCCGTAATTCTGCAGGCTGTGTAACAACACTGCGGTCCCAAACTTCCAGCTCGGCATCTAGCTAATTTAATAAGCAAACATCTCGCCCTCCCCTCCCTCTTCCTGTCCGCAGAAATTTCGCCGATATGCCGACCGCAACAAGCAAAATTCCTCTCCAACTCCTGGGCTCCGATCGGTCTGAGAGGCTCAAAGGCCCCCAGCTCAGCTTTGAGCTGCGCCCACGCCCTGGTCCCGACGCCTCAAGACTACGACGTGCCCTGCTTAGGATATTCACAAAATATATCCAAACTGAACTATGCCGGCACAGAACCGCATTTATCAGGGATTCGGAACTGCATATCACATTCTCGTCAAACCAAGAATCTGTATTTGATTCAACATATGTTTGAACATATGGATCAACAATAATGCAATAATTTTAATTTTTTGAAATCAGTTTGCGTATTTCAGAAACCATACCGAACATTTCATGTTGCGAAACAGAATTTTTTGAACAAAAATTAAAATATTTCAAAATTTCACGTGCGAAGCGCAAGAAGATGGAAGCGAAAACTCTAAGACAACTCTGAATTATATTCTGTACTCAAAATGTACTTTCTAAAATATAACTCAATAATCTTTCTTAGATTCTTTTTAACAGGCTACATGAGGGTGATCCTGTAACAGGCAACTCCCCTTTAACAGCATAGAATGTGGAATTGAAATGTGGGGATGTGATAAGCCAAAGGCATAACAGCTGATTTTGAAACTAAATTTTTTCTACCGGAACTTCTGCAATGCCCATTTTAAATATCTTCCTATGATATTAGACTGTAGCTGCAATCGGAGTGTGAAGAATGATTTTTTTATCATAATATTTTTTAAATAATTTCCAGGTCTCTTTTCGTCAACTAATTATATCACATGACGATAGTAGTGTGACTACTAACAGTATTTCAAAGTCCATATAATTGTGTAGTACGCTCTAGAGGACGAGATTTCCCTATCTCAGGTTTTCACATGAATTTTTTATAATGAATAGTCAGAACAGATTATTGGTTGTACTTCTCGTATTTTATATTTACTCTCTTCAAAGAAGTGATGTAAAGTAATCATACACACTGAGAACAGCAACTAACTCATCTTTCAAAAGAAATTTAACATTAAAAATTTATTTCCAGAACAATCAGGTATTTATATATTGTTATAATATAAGAAAAAAAGGAATCCAAACGATTGTATGTTTTGATAGAAATTTGGGCCGATAAAAGTACATAAAATATTTTCTCTTAAATCCTTGCTTTTTCAATCGCCGAATTAACCGAAATTTAACCACATAATAAATAATTCTTGACATATGTATATAAAAACTAATTACAATCTGAATCATTATTAACACAAATAATTTACAAATATTTTTATAACTGCAAATGTTTCACGGTTCTTTCGAATCTCTCTCACAAAAAATGAATTTTTCTTTTTCAGGACCGTATGTGATAAGCCAATGTTTTTTTATAGATTGGAAAAAATTATTAAAACCAAATTGAAAATTTTCCACCCAAGTGCACTGTTGGGTCGCTCAATTTTTAAGTAACGACGTAAAATGAGCAAATCCAATATTTAATCAATGCTAAAATGAATTATGAACAATGTTTTAGTAAGCAAGAACTGCTCCTCGGATGAGCTCTCACACAAGGTGTTCCGTGAGAACTTTCCCACTATGCATAATCCTTTCAGCAATTTGTAAAATTAAGTTCACGAGATGATGCAACCGGATAGTTTACAAAAAAAAACATATTAAACTGTCTATTTTCAAAAATATCGTGACAGGAGTCCGCACTTTTATCATATCTTCCAGTTCACGAATGATCCAATATTCAAGTTCTGAATTATCCTCATATTTTAGGAGACATGAAAAAGTAAGTTTTCAAAAATGATACGCTCTCGCTGATGGTTTCATCACTTGTTGAAAAATAATTAATGTCGAATGAAATACTGTAGCCGGATAATAAAAACGTATTCCAGGGCATCGCCGGGAAGCCAGTTAGTTAATTTAAATAACATTTAGCCGTCGAATACCATTAAAATTAATATAATCTGTTACGATTCAGTAACAACCAATTGTAAAGAAAACTGTAATCTTTATTTAAAATAGTAAAAATATACCTTTTAAAAATATATTAATTATTGTAATTGGGATTATTTATAGTATTCGAGTGGCATTTCCTGCAAGAGATTATATTTGTACCTAAGTAATCATCGTGGGGGGGGGATGAACTTTTCGAAAAAATAAAATAAACTTTCGACGGTTTGCTCGACTTATGTAATTTATGAATGAGAATAAAAAGAACAGTTATGTCCCTAAACCAGTGTTACTGTTTCAGATACTAAAATATTCTGTAGTAAGATTAATTTAAGGATTATCCTGAAAATTTAGTTTTAGAAACAGAACAGACGTTTCACTGTGAAATTAATATTGATACTTTCTTCTCTATCAGAATTCAAAATATATAATTTCACTTCGCTGTCAAAATCATCAATCACAAATGAAATATGACGGAACGTTGTAAGAATTTAATAAATACCATAATTGTTCTTGAAAAGAACATTGAAAGATAAATTGGAGCAAAGTATAATGTAAAGGTTAATTTATATACGAAGTTCAGGAAAGTTTTAGCTGCAATTAAAGATTTTGTCGGTCAACAAAAATAGTATCTTGTAGTTATTCCGTTGATATATTTAATTTATAAGAAAAATATCCAATAGTGCATGATTATTAATTGTGCCAAAGATAATAAAGGTATTGGACAAGATAAGTTAATAATTAAATTTAATAAACTGACATTTAGTAAGTTTCACTTCCAAGGGATGTGGCCGAGGGTATTCTGCAAATTTTGCGAGAGAAAAGACCTTTCCAGGTCTCACAGTTGAGCGTTTGGCATTTCCCATGGCGCATTAACATTGTGACTCATCCACTCAGAGCTCGTAAGCGCAGGTGACTTCATACATTCAGCACTGCAACTCATTGTAGCTTCCATAAAAACGAAACAACAAAAAATACCTTCACTGCGTCCATCAAGTTTAAATTGCCACGAACCTGCATTCCGTCGGAATACTTGAAAACACGCAGCCGAGGTTGGAACTCCCTCTAAAATATTTTCTGCGAGTAACAGTTGATCGCGAATTTCCTTAGCTGATTAATTTCGAAGAATTATTGTAATTCCAAGAAACTTGATTCGAAGAAACTTATAACTGATGTTCAGTTCCCCTTAGGATTACTTTGGGAGCCGTTTAATTAAAATGTCTGGAGGAAGGAAAAGGGACTGAGATTGGAATCCGAAATCAAAAGTGTGCAATGCAGCGAGTTTACTCTCCCGGAGACAGCAAGAAAATACGTATAAAGCTTAACCCTCAAGTAATATTCAGAATCATTGTTGATAAAATAGCTTCCAACAGTTTTATATAGTTATTTCAATACAAAATCCATTTTAATGAACGCTGACGGATAAAATATATAATTTAAGAATATAATACCTAAACAAAATATAACTTTCTTACAGTACTTTTCTCAGGGAGTTAGCTCTCTGCCAACGATAGGTTTATTACGACGAAAAGTTATTATAATTTAAAAAAATATATGGTATGACAGATTTAGAATATACACATTCACTTTAGGAGATCTTTTTGCGCGTATGGAACACGAAGCCTTTTATCTAAAAGGTTTTTCACTTTTTTCACATATATATTTAACAGTATATTTAACAAAAATGAAGGTCATGGACAACGTCGAGCCCTGAGGAACACGTGTCCCACATTTGGCCAAATTCAGACCAGTAGTTTGGACGCCTATAGCTGGGGCATAAATACTGACAAAGGTTTGTAGATACAAAAATATTTTCTGTGGCATGATTTAATATTAACAACACTAGGTTGACTTTTAATGTACAACACATGAGATATTATTATTTAACAATAATGAGGTGCCCTGGGATTTTCAAGATTTAAAATATGATTAAAATTAATACAATGGTTTGTAATATGGTCGTATTTAGATTTTGATAAGTATCGGTACAAGGAAGGAGCGGAAAATCTGTAAGTAATGTACGTGTGCGACATAGTTCTGAATGTGATTTTTCTATAAAACTTTTAAAAAAAATTTACGGTTATTGCGAAATACAATAATGTATAGTGAAGGCGACAAATCTCAGATATGGGACAGCGTCGGGTTCTGGACCGATTTTTCCTTTATTTATACTCCCGTCAATTGCGTGGGTCATATGCGATTTCTTACTTTACGGAGTGCAAATTAGTTACAGAATGGAAATTCACGGGATTCGAACCCGGGACCTCTGTGATACGACGCTGACCACTACAAGACGGAAGATGACCGAATGTTGTTAAACTGGAATCCGAAATTTGCCATTCGTAGCGTTGCAGTTCGCAGAGTCGAGAGATTTGTGTGGCCCCGCCTTGTGCGCACTGTGCAGTATGCTGCCACGCGACTCGTGAGTCAGACCGGAAGGCGTTTCCTTTCCACAAGGTGAGCTCAGCTCAACACAGCTCAACTCAGCTCACCACAGCTCGCCCGCTTTCTTCATGCACCTGACGGCCTTGCCAGCTGTTGCTACACTCTGCACACGACACCGCGACTGGCACGGACACTGTAACTCAGACCATTATTAAAAAAATTACTTCCCTTACGGAGACGTAACGTGTGGCCCAGTTCACTCTAAGAGAAGACACATCTCTTAAATGATCAAAGAAACGGAGTTTTTTGTCACAACAGAATTTTTTTTAAAAAAATACATGTTTATTATTGGATTTCTGCTGAAAACATTGAAAAAGAAACAATCCTACCTCGTTCCAGAATTGAAACACAAAAAAGTAAAAAATCTGCAATTTATATAAAATCAGACAGTTGAAATGAGAACAATATATATTCTGTATAAATTACTCCCAAACGGGTCAAAGAGATTATCAGTGACGTTTCGCTGGCTTGCTCTGCTATCATCTTCAGTCTGACCCAGTTGGAAACCCGAGAGGAATTTATACGTGCCATTCACCGGGAAAGACCTCGTATTTTAATATATATTCTATTCTTACAAAAAAGATATTCCTCAACTATTAAAATTTAGAAAACTGTATTTTAACATTTTTAATGTATTTTATATTTCAGTGAACATTTCTTTTAACGTTAATTATAGAAAACCTGAAATAGTTTATACAAATATTTCGTTTAATGAAAGTAATTATATTTTATAAAGCTTGTATTATTCTTCGTTTAATAAAAATCAAGAAATGAAAATATTCTCTAGATATTATTTTTTATCTTCATAATAAACTAAATAAAATTGACTGTGAACGACCCAACGCGTCGCTTTTATATGGCGCAGAGAGTGTGCCACAACAGAGAGATAAACATTTCTGTATATTTCCTAAGGGCTTAAAATATATTGTTACTTAAGTAAAACGTTCATTCAATTTACAAGTTATTTGGCTCTAAACAGTCCCAAAAAAAATGAACTACCTCATTCTTATAAATGAAATTAATTTTTTATGCGTAAAAATAGCTCAAATTTAGTGCGTTTGTGTGTAAGCACGTTCCGCATGCAAATACAACCAAAGCTTGCACACACGTTGTTTGCGACTCGGAAATCAGCACTGTCGGGGTAATACAGGGCGGAGGGGGCAGAAATTTTTAAATATGCAAAATGGGCCGATATTTCCGTCGAATAAGTACTTTTCGGAGTGAATTACTTTTACGGTGTTTCCCGCGACACTATCTGTATCCGTCCCTCCCTAATGGCCTATAGAACAGAATACACGTAGCCTGCGTGTATGCGTGCGGAGGAAGCGACGACGACGTTCGCGAGAAACAAAAACTATCATAACTTAAGTAATATCCTGGGCATCGCCGAGCAGCCAGCTAGTTGTTATTTAAATTTAATTAGTACTCGCGTTAACGTCTAAATCTGAAGAAACTTAATTTTTACGATAGATACGAACTTTTACAAAAATTCGCAAAACAAGTAATTTTCAGGCTATTCACTGACATAAATTTAAAAGCAATAATTATGAATGACACATTTAATCGGTGCCAAACATACATCAATTCAGTAAATTATAGATCTTCGTCATCATTTTTCTTGTAAAAGTGTGTAATGAAGAATGAATACGGCCTATTTTAATCCATATGTGGTCTGGAAGGCGGCTCACTACATATAGTAACAAAATCTTAGCCGTATTCTCTGGTTAATAACACTATACGGTTGTAAGATAATTTTAAAAAATAGGACAGGACGAAAATATGTCACCGAGAGAGGAACGCATTCAGCCCTATAACGGTACGACACAAATAGAAAAATAAAAATACAATTTGAGCCATTCATTCTTAATTTAAAGTAGTTTATAAAAATTAGTATTTTAAAATACATCCCAATGAAACGGGTTTTTAAGAAAAACACATGAAAGAGGCATCATTTAAAGGACTTACAACGTACGGAGAAAATTTCACTCTGACAAAAACAATATCAAATATGTTAAGAATCTCCTGCATTTCCATGAGCGGGCGTCATTAAAATTTCTATTGAAAGCGGGATTCCTCTGCCATAATACAACCCACCTGACCCTATGCCTCCTCCATAATCCTAAGCACCATTACTACTCTGCCTGATACTTAAATAGCAACACCGGCAATAGTATCACCAGTTAATAGATTAATGAAATCTTGAGCCATAAGAGAGCAAATTTATCTAAGATCTTAAAATGGAGGTAGTAATCTCTTTTGTAGAAGTAGTGGTGAGATTAAGTCATAAGGTTGCTATTTTCAAAGCCAACAAATCAACCAATGTTGGTAAGGAAAATGTTAGTGAGTTATCTCCGTGTGTGTGTGTGATGAGCATAAAGCGGGAGCGAGAGCCTGAGCAGCGTGCCTTGAGTCTGATAATGGCTTATCGCAAGTTTCCTTGGACGAGACGGATGGCCATTTAGAGTTATCGGAGAACGCTCAGCGTAGGCCAATCGAACTAAACGCAAAGCCCGCAACTCTACATATCACACTGACCGCATTACGGGAATTTGTAGGCTCGCCAAGAAGAATTACTCTGAAGGGGAAAGCTATCCGTCTTTCTCCCACCGTCTTCCACCGTCCCTCCATCCCCAATAAAGAGACTTATGGGACGGAGAAAAATCTGGAAAAAATCCAGGGAACAAGAAATAAATCTATAAAAATTTAGAATTCTTTTGAAGCCACAAGACTTTAATCCACATGTTTTTATCCTGTCATAACTTTCGTATCACAGTTCTTGCAACATCAAGCATCCTAAATAATTTGGTTCAAACGTTGCAGTCGTTACCTTCTCTTAACGTCTTCTGGGCCTACTAGGACTTTGCCCCTCCTCCCACTGCAAATTTCATTTCACTCAAAAAACAAATCGTCGCCACATCCAATTGCTTGACTATGAAGGAAACAATACAGTGGCGATGACAAGAACACACGCCCATCATCAACATGTCGATTACTTTCTTCATAACCTTACAAAATTTCTTATAGTTTACCCACATTTAAAGAAACGATCTACATAGCATCAAACAAGAGTGCCCGGTATCTCACTTTCATGTTAAATCCTACAAAGCTGGTTTTCACCTGATTGTACACTACGACTCTATGTTAGTGGTGGGAGTAGAGTGACATTGGTCCTGCTTATTTATTTGACATGGCACCAAGCTACATGCACCATTACCTTGATCATCGTCCTCCATCAATGTTTCAAAGGTGTGTGTTGTCGGTACATTCTAAAAGTTTCTCAGTAATTGTTTTGATAGCGAGTTAGAATGCCCTTTAGAAGAAAAAATGCTCGCACGTTTCCATTATCGACTTGGAGAATAAATGAATTTTTAGAATTCTAGTTCATTTATTCGCCGAGCTTACCTGCGCAGGAATCAACAACTTCCTTCATTATGTCGAACAATCATAAGCTGAAAGGCATACACCAAAAATTTTGGACTTCTTGTCACATTACTATAAATACATACAGCAACAACCGCCTTTAACCATTAGAATGTAATGTATTTTATCTTATTTATTATGAGAGCTTTCAGCTAGATTTGCCTTACGAATATTATTTGCTCTTAGTAATTTTACACAAACTGTGTAGTAGCCCTATGGCTAATGCATAATCAACAAGGCCAAACAAGAACGATATTGGTGAATCATGAAGAAAGCTTTCATTACAAATAAAATAAATTATTTTTAGCTAGTCGTTTGTAAACGCGCAGTGTGCGTAGACCGGAGCTCACTTTAACTCCAGTCATTTTTAACACAAATTCTGAAAATATTGGCGCAAGGTAATACAATCTGTTCAGTTCAGGATATGTTTGTTGTACGTGAAGAAAATCGTCCGTAAACTAAGAGATAATCAACATAGGGTTTGGTAAAAAGACATGCATAGTGTGTATATCCCGTTCGTAATAATACCATTTACTAATATTTTTTAAGCATTGCGTCAGTTTAACCTCGCAGAAGACGACTATACACATATTTTCGGTCCCCTTTCTCTACACAGCAAGTGACACGACATGCTATACCTCGCGATCTGTACAGAATAACCCAACAGTTTTTGATAAGAAAGCAAAATTACTATATAAGTAGTTGAAAGAATAAAATAAGAGGACCGACCATTTAATTGTTAAAATTCCAAAATACCGATTTCCTGACTAGTATTTTTTAATGATAAATTTAAATTAAAACATATTGTATCACCGCTGATATTTGTCGTATGCTGAAATGGATTTTTGTTTCGTATAGGACAAAAAAAATTGTAATGGGCATCATGTCTCATATTCGTACAAAATGATAACAGTATCATTACAGCGATAAACGTCAAAATTTATATGAAATAAAATCAGTTTACAACAAAACCGGAAAGGGATACGCCAGAAGAAAATCTGTCTCCTGCCAAATCGAAATGTCATATAAGTTGAATGACGACGCCGTTTTTAATGGTCGGTTCTTGAACGGCTGTAAGAAATAAAAAAATAAGTAACATTCAATATGAAAAACGGATGAATTTTAATGGTAAAAAAGCGCAATGTAAGGTCACATAATTTTTTAACTGACACCGTGTCATACATAAGACGCATGCGAACTTCCAATGCCAGAAATAATAAGTCTGTAGGAAAACCCAACAGAAAAAAAATTGTCGTCTCGATACTATATCTAAAGGAACGTAGACACATATCTGAGTATTTTAAATTCAAAATAAATACAGAAAAAAACTGACGGAAAAGAAAGAAAACGGATAAACGAAAGGACTAAAAATAGTCGTAGTTCTTAATACGCGGAAACGACGTCTGAGCTTCAACTTTACGTACATCAAGAACGCGGAAGAAGAACAGAGATGCTGTTAAAATAAGAGACTATTTGCTATTCAACGAAGGTCTGTATCACCTAAGACGCCAACGGGAACCCATAAATTTCTCCGTAGCACTATCTTAAGAATCCTTTACCGTTCAAGCCTCGGGAGAAGAAAAGCCAGGGCATGTCAATTGCAGAGCGGATGGAGGGATGCCTCTCCAATTCGAGCATAAAAAGTCTAGCCTTCAGGGAATACAAAAAAAAGGCTTGACTCACTGCGCTTACAAATAGGAGCACTCCCACTCATTCACTATTCGGGGAAATGATTAACAGATCTGTCCGTATACATGATAAAACGAAAATAATTATGCAAACAATAATAACAACGATAATAGCTACTGGGCTTATTAAAATTAATTTCATTTCAAATTATTTCATTAATTATTTATAACAAAACTAAGCTCGAAAGCGAGTTCGATTTCCGATTCTGCCAAGAATTTTCCATCTTCCTTCATGGTTGATATTAGTTTTAAAATATAATTCCAAATACACTAAAATTATACAGTTTTAATTTTTAGCGTTATCGGAGGTTTAGTAACTTGTATATTGTTTAGAAAAAAAGATATAGGACATATGATAGCATTCCAATGGATCTGAACAAATTTTGATTTTTTTTACTTAAAAATCCTTTCATTGACAATTCAATATAAATATATGAGGATGCCCGACCGTCATTCGGGACTAATCACTATTAAGTTTCTCAAAAGTGAATATTATTTATTTTGGAACCATCTTTTTCATTCGACACGCTACAGATATCTTGTTATTCGGCTTTTATCATTTTTTATTTAATACGATTTGTTACGTATCCTATAAGATTATTGTAAGCTATCCCTCTCACCTACACTTAATTCACATATTCTGTTTACCTGCCAATACAGGACGCTCAAAAAGAAAATTGGGTAGAATTGAATTTTTACGATTTAAACTTCTCAAATTATGGATTATAATTTAAGATAATACCAGAGGTTATTTGCCCTTTCAGAGAAAAAGTTTATCTGGTTTTTTGTAAAGTAAAGAAAATCTCTTCAGCAAAAAGTTGAAATCAGGATATGAGACAGTGGCTATTTCTCATTAATACGAGGGATACTAGTTTGATATATTTTTTGTCCGTGCGTGCGCCTTACCACTGAGCTAATCGGAGTCGACCTCCATGGTTCTATTCAACATCCCTCCATTCCTGTAAACTTCAGCCACGCATACCTACAAGCTACTAATCACATTCATCACAATCTAATTGTCAGGAAATTTGTGAAGAATGGACATTGTGTAAACTGATCAAAGGTGCATGGAATTCAAGCCAAAGGAAGAAGAAATGCTTCAATTAAAGCTGTAGGTCGAGTATACAGCTAAATAGGAGGAAAGACAAGAACGGAAAGGAATCGACCAGACCAGGGATTCGAACCACGGACCTGGTACGGTCGATATTTTTCCATTCTTGTCTTTCGTCTAAATTAGCTATATGCTCCTACTTGAGCATCAATTGAAACATTTCTACTTCCATGAGTCTTTTTTTTAATATTCCGAGACGCATTAGCAGCTACTTTTCATTAGCGACTATACTTTGCCCTTTTTGGGGACCTTATTTCTTGTCGGGTATCTCATTATGGAAACTCAAAACACGCACACAACAAGAAATCGAACCAGGGACCTCTGTGGCGGAAGGCAGAGACGCTAGCCACTGGACCACAGAGGTCAGAAAAACCTTCTTGCGGCATTATAACAACAGTATAAAATTAATCGAAATCGGTTCCACCATTTTATAGAGAAAAGCAAACACAATATTATTTCGAAACGTTTGCTACTTTCTCTAAGTGTTGTGGATGGTAATTTAGTATCGTTGATAACCCTCTCCCGAATCTCTATAACAATGAAATAACCGGGCAAACAGTTTTCTTGTGATTAACTAATAACTTAAGTGTTACAGACAGGAAATTATATAACATGGGGTTTCTAATTTCCTAACGCATGTAACTGACAGATACACTACAACCACACGATTATCACACATATTATAAACGACTTAAATAATATTATCTCTGACATTCACAGTACCTGTGATTTATTTTATTTTCGCAATACTCAATTTAGAGCAGCATAAGATTCAAATAGCTGTACTTTAGCCACCCACAGTTTTCGTTCAATAAGAAGACTTCTGTGAAATCGTCATTAAATTTCCATCAGAAACTTGAAGAAGTTTGTTTTCGACAGATGCCTTGTGATGAGTTCGGTGATTGATTTTCTCGCTGCCTTGCACTGCAGTTTTGACAACATGCAGCGAGAGCTTTCCAACACTGACGCTATTAAATATGTATGACTTATCTCGAGTCTGACGCCCAGAAACCTGGAAATGTGTCACTGGTGAATTTGAATCAGACCTGCTTTCTAGGTCGAACTGAAATCCGGTTGGTTGGTGTGGTCAAATAAGAGATAATATTTGTTTATAACTTTGAAGATACGGATAAGGTTGAAATTTGGTCGAAATAACAATATAGAAATTATCTATCTGACGCAAGGACAGCCCAAAAAAGAAAATATTTGAACGTTTCAAAAGTTCCATTACGGAATAATGTTATTGAATAAAGGATAGAATAAGAAATGAGATCTAGAAACTTTCTGTGGAATGAACCCCTTGACTATTCTACGATGTAGAGAATAGCATAAATAGCGATTGTAAGAATAGTAAGGAAGGATAATGGTAACGGTGCATGAGTCAGACAATTAAGACTGAGAAAGTATTGCGCTTTAAAGGGTTCAGAACAGGACAAGAACAAGTTATACAAGGACATTAAAATAGAAAAGCGACTAAAACCACAAGCTATAGTACCGAACCAGTTCCAAAACTTGTTACACGTAAACTGATGTATACTGAGCTGAGTACGTTTATTAAAAATAATTTGCTTTTTATCGGTTAAGCATTGCAATAATTTTCTTTCTTCTCTCAAATAATATCATTATTAAGAATAACACAAATTTAATAAACGTAAATAAATAATGATTGCAAACACATTTTACAGTTTTAATGAATCTTTATAGTACCCAATCCAGGGATTCCATGGAACTTCCGACTTAACAAAGTCATTGTCATCTCACTCTAACGAAGTTGAACATAAATTAGTGATTTTAAATATGGGCGGCTCGATATTGAAATGGAATAAAATAATCTGAGTGTGAGGTATTGCCGAAATTCTTTTTTATTTTAAATGGCATACATACAAAACAATAATACACATAAATAATTAAAAATTAAATATATATCATAGGAAAAACGGACTTCCTTATATAAATTTGTAAGTAGAAAACCATTTATTTCAAAAATTGGAATCCAGTCATCTTATAGAAACTTCGATGCACGTACATACAACAGCAAAATTTGAAACGTAGACGGTAAAATATCACAATTAAAAAACACGATGAGGTTCTAGAAAAGACTGATAAATATCGTGGACACTATTACAAACGTGTCAAATAAGTTACGATGCGGGGGAAAGTGCAACTGTCAGATTTCGTCAACTCAACGCAATTCGAGCAGAAGCTCCACTCAAATAAAATTATACTTCGATAATTCCTCTGTATGTAAATGCAACATTATCATTTGTTCCAATTATAGTTTATTGCCTGAAAATTTTTGCCTCGATATTCGTGTAAACGTTGATACATTATATTTAAATATTATTCTACTTCTTCACACGTGTCAATAATATTCCATTCAAAAAGATGTTGTGTAGAAAAAATTTCAAAATTGTTTTCTGTAAAAGAGATTTGAATATTTCTGAATTAATACAGATCACAGAATACAAATCAATACAACTTCTAGCGTATGTACAGCAACGTTTATTTTTCGAAGTCTTCGATAACACATATTAAAAAGCTTAAAATAGGAATGAAGACGAGACAAGTGCCTTGTAGTAAAATTTATGGCGAAACTTTAGAAACCCTTATCTCAAAGATAAATATTTGTACCCTAAAGTTTAAGGTCATTTTGGAAATGGTCGTTCGAAGGAAATACTAAAAATCTCAAGAGAAATGTTTACTAAACATTAATGATTATAATTTCTTTCTTTGGAAAAATTTACGTCGTTAGGGAATATTATACAACATTATATTAGAGCTTTAAATTCCACGGAGGTGGCTTTACAAAAGGTTATGTATCGTCGTAGTAAAGTATCAAGTTTTTTAACACATCTTCTAACTAAATTTGATTGACTCTTCGATTCCCTCGATTGCTAATATTATCCATAACATTCTAAAATTTCAACAGTGATAACTAATTAAATATACCTGTATTAATTTTATCATCAGGTCTCGAGTCCTGAACATTGCACCTACCACTTTCACGAATTTCTCCAGGAACTTACGAGGTATACAGAGCGGCGAAATGTGCACAAGATTCCTCGCGCACAAGACAAGAAAGACCAAACATTCCGCGTCAAGATAATTATCTGCACCAAGGCGCCGCTTTATGGCCGAAATAAAAGGGAAACGTGGTCCTAACTCCAAAAGGTTTGGGCTATAGAATCCAGAGAATGTCTTCTACGCCGCTGAAAGTCGTGATCTGCAGAATGCATTATATATGAGGCGACTTCTCGTGGCTAAATCGACCTATCACAGAAGCGGTTACATTGCTTTAAACTGTCTGGCGATACGGTACAGCGCCAGATTTACGACAGTCGCTTTCCCCGAGGCGCTCAGGTTGCAAGAAACTCCCTCAACGTTTATAAAATAATGCACATTAGTTAATCGTTGTAATAAGATTTGAATTTTATTTTAGTAATCTCCACGCTGCTATTCGACACTTAACTTCTATTCAAATGATAAATCCGATCTCCGCACATTTTAATAATTTTTATTTACTTATAAAACTTGTCCGACCCGTACCTCAGACCAAATTTTGATATTTTAGAGACTTGTGCTTTACATTTTCTTCAGGTACGGTCAAAACTAAAAATAAGAGGAACCACAAAATTATTTTCGGACCACTAACAGAATCAAATTCAACTGTATTAATCTTGAAAATTGTTACAATTCTGCATCCAAAGCGCTCATCAGTAATATAAACGTCACAGAAACCTTCCTAAAAAAACAGCCTACATATTGCTATATCAATTCCGAAGGATCTTCAGATAAGGATCACAAAAACTCAGCCTTTTCAATATTTACTTGATTTGAAATTTGTCAGATCGGCGAAGTAAAACAAGTAGAAAAGTTTCCGTAATATTCCACATCCTGCCGTATGGAGTATATTTCTCTAGATTAATAGGCAATGGAATACCGCAAAAGAATCGTTAATGTATATATTTTTATTTGAAAATTTATATAATACATGTGATATTATATTATTGTATATTTATTTATAAAATATTAATCATATATTATGCAATCTATACAGGAAATAAAATTTGTTCCCTCATATAATATGTTTGTAATGCGATTTTACAAATGATAAATTATACGAATTTAAATTAATTTTATTTCAGAGTTGTTTTCAAATTAATTTGTCTTACCTACACGATTTGATTTAAAAATCAAATATTGACTAGAATGTTAAAATACATAAGTATGAATAAAGTATAAAGTATATTTACATCTATTCTTATGTAAAACAGCATCGCAGTAGTTGTTGGAAAGAACTAATTCATTCGGTATTTTTGTTTAGAAATTCAAAAAAAGAATTTCTGCAACTAATGAAAGATTATAACCTATTATATATATAAGTACAGTACAACCCCAGTTAACCGAACTAAATAGAGTGTAACCATTTCGGATAATTTTTTTTCGGTGTCGTGAACATCTTACCCCTGCAGAAAAAATAGAGCTGTGTAAAATTTTTATATAAAAACATTCGTATCACATCCTTTTACTATAATTATGTAATATGTATGCACCTACTATGATCTATGAGAGTAAAATATTTCATTGTTCTAAAATTCATTTTATTTATCAAATTGCCTTTTATTTTCCAAATTAACGGAAATAACTTAAAATTATTGAATGTATATGTCGTTTAAAATTTTAAACATTGTTGAAAATTGAAAAAACTCATATTATGGGGTGTTCAGTGAGATTTTCACATGGGTCCAGTCGGTTTATCAGACTGGGTCCATTATTGTTAACCCTGAAATGACGCCGTAGCAAACACAAGAAAGGAAACGTCTCTTATGTTTTTTCTCCATATTTTACAACAGAAACTAAAGACGACCGTAGTTTTCAGCAGCCATTATCACTGACTTAAACAGCTTTTCATCTCATCCCGTTTCTGTTCAGGCACTAATCCAACGTCAAATATGTACGCTTAAAATAAAGTATTATTTTATTGATACATAATTGAAATATATTCCGTGCGTAGTAGTGAATTCGAAAGTAATAAAGACTGCCTGTTTATTATGATGAGTGACGTTAAGAGGAATTAAGTTGGTATAGACTGATTTCTAGTTGTGATCTTACAGGATAAAGGGGAATGATTTAGGCAGCTGCTAGAGCCACGGGCCTGTGTTTTCCTCAGGGGAGAACCTTGCGGAGACGAAGACTAATGGAACGGGCGCCAGAGTTAAATAGAAAGTATGAAGTCCGCACATTTAAATGTGAATAATGTTTGTTCGTGCCGCATAATGCCACAGTCCTACTGCAGAAACTTTTATCTCTCCTCAGAAGGTTCGTCTGAGAAGTTGGTAGATGTCCGCGACATTGCGATGCCGTCTATCTTAGACGCTCCATTAAGGGAACACGCTAAGTAGTTTAACGCTTAAGATAAAAGTTGTCCGAGGGTACACGAAGTGCGTCGGACCGACAGACTTCCCGTCTTCGGTAACTATTTCAAAGAGCTGGAAGCGCCGAGAAATAGACGGGATAGACGTAAATCCTTTCCACACGTGCCGGGGCCGTGGCAAAATTCTCGGAGCCGCCAATTAATTTCACGAATGAAATCTGATTACAAATCTCATTGCAAGGAACACGAGAAGTTGTGGTATCCTGAGTGAAGACACGCGATTTATATCTCAGTCGACAGAAACTGGTTAAAACCACAATTCCTTTGACTTGAACCCGAAAACTCGTATCATTCTCGAAGATACAATATTTATTCATCTTGACTTTGGCACAGATCTCCAATAGTTTATCTTAATTATTATCAAGCATTAGAAGTGATGATGAACAAAGTCCTCGGACGATTTTGTGACCTCTTGGCAAACAGAAGTAACTCTCGATAAAAGAGGGGACAATGTAGTGAGGAGTTCGTTGGGAATAAAATTAAAGGGTAATTAATGAGATAAATGTGGAATATATGTAAACAATTATTAATGAAATAAAATATTTACAAAATTACGGAGGTCGGAGAAGCAATCAGATCTCTTAATAATCTCAGGACGAACCCTTCCTATGCGTCAAGGATTGGGGAACTTTACAGCGTACCTTGTTGGAACGTAGCTTCACCTCTGCCAGCTTCTTTGTAGGACGACTTCCTCAACGTCGAGAGGTTGATCTTCAACGTCCAGGACCAAACGACTTCCCTTCCGTCCCCTTCAACTTAAAAGTTCCCACAGTATCACCACCGTGAGAAAAATAATCGAAAATCGACCTACATCACGATTGTTGAGGCATTCACGCGGTATTTAAATATTCCGGTCATACCTGGTTCTCGCCGACGCGAGCGTGGTCCCGGAAATTCCAAGTCATCCCTACGTGCCGAAATGGCATCTCTGGGGATTAGTGGTGACATCACGCTTTGACATACTGACGCCATGTCTAGTTCCCAATCCTCGCTAACTTTATATTAGGAATTTAAGAAATATCAACTGTCACGCTGCAACCGATAAGTAATTACTCAAGTATCACAAAAATTGCTGAAAATTTTTTGTGAGAATTTGGTGACGTCGGGTGGTGTATTTCCCCAATTATCACAATAAATGTTATTAGTGGTTATCCATCCCTGCCACCTTAGTGAAATAAACTAAAGAAGTGGGGAGGAGGTTTGAAAAAGGTAGGCGGAGACATTTTTGAGGCAGATTTTTGGGGAGATTTTGAAATTATTTCTGCAACGGGAAGAATAGGTGGTTGGCAGCTTTGATCTGGAGGGAGGACGAACCAGGAATGAGCTGAAACCTGCATTAAGCTGACACGGTAATTCCCCCTGTGATTCTTTGCTAATTTTCTGTCCGAGTAGATTTTTGCGTTTAACATTCTGCTCTATGAGAAGTCCCATAAATGCGACTCTGAGGTTAGAGTTAAAATTGTTAGTTTGAAGAATTTAATATATATGTAGTTGTTTTATATTGACGAAAGAAGTGCCGGCATAAATATCTAAACATTAAAAATTGTAATTCTTAATGTAAATATGTTTTTTTTTGTTAAAGTAAATTGTTTTATTGTTTTTATTACAAAATCTTATCATTTATTTAATTATGAATTCATTTCACTATCTATACAGTTATTCGATCGATGGCGAAAATTTTACGAGCATGGAAGTATGCCAAGCAAATTGGATTGGAGCTCGATATTCACAAATGTCAGATCTTGCCAACATAATGATTGTATTCCGTAAGACAGGGAAATGTAAAACGGCCGAAATTTCTTTACCAGAAGTTGAGGGTTCCGTTTGCTGCGCTGCGATGTAAATTTCACCTCTTTTCTTTTCTTGCTACGCTACTGAAGCCTGGTGGTTCGATACATCGACAGATGTTGCACTTCCACATTCGTGTTTTGTGCGGCTTGTTGCTACGCTAAGAATCGATAGGGAAAACCAGTCGCGGAAAGTTGTATCTGGGGTCTCATACAAGAGAGCACTGAGTGTACCTTCATGTCGAAAAGCGTATAGACTATTCCCTAGGCCTTTTCTCGACTCATGCCTCTTAATTGTTTTTCTCGAGGTACTAGTCATTAGGTGTAGCTAACAATCCTTTAGGGTTTCTCCACATTTCCAACAGCTTTATGGCTTTTAATAATCCCTCTCGTACCATAAAAAAACCAAAGCCAGAAAAATAGTTGGAAAGAAAACATCTTCTGTCAATCTTATCTTGGTCCATTAAAATATACTAAATTCAGGATACAAATCGAGATGCCTCACACTGTACACTTTGAAGGAACGAAAAGAGAAATCCGGAAACTGTTAAATGATGAGCTACAAGACGATGTTGAAGGATGGTGGTCAATACCAAATGAGGAACGATAAAATAGGTGGAACATTGTGAAACGAAGACGAGCGGAGCATGAGCATGTACTACGGTGGTTGGATAAGTTCTCCGTCTGGGAAAATAAAAATCTTACAACTTTTATTTTCTAACGCCTTTCAAATCAGTATAATTATTCCGAAATTTCAAAATATGTTCATGTTAAAACTATTTTTCAATTTCCGCAAAATAGGTGTTCTCGCCACTTTTTGGACCGATGGTTCGACTCATAAACAGTACTGAAACGAGAAGGTTGTTCCCATCTTCTAAATAAGGGCCAGGAAGGAAACAACGGATCTTGGCAAATACAACGAAATGGGACAGTAATTAAATGGAACAATTTACCTACAGCAGTGGTTGGAGAGAATCTTACAAAAGAAATAAAATTTAGGATCAATATGAGCAGTATTTAGCAATATAGGTTAGCGTAGTTGTAAAATCGGATGAGCGACTATAGCGTGAGAGCACTAGGTATTATCTTGTGATAGAGACCACAAGACCCTAATCCCCTGTCCCCTTAACCCTTCTAAACAGCCTTACACGCTCCAACTCTTCGACAATGCTGTGAGTCAAATAAGCTTACGACGTGAATTACATAAACTATTTAATGCATGTTATTCACAGCTGTCGGGGTCAAAACTAATTTTATAATTACCCGTATTCTTTTCTCACATACATTTGTTCGTTTGTCTTACAACAATCAAGTAATTTAAAACAGATGGTTGTATCTTTGTATTATACGATTTCTGCAGTCATCCTCAAAAGAGTAATTTTTTCTTAAAATGCAAAATAGTTAGTCCCATTTTCTTTTTTTAAGGCCAAAAATTTTTTTTTTCAGAATTGGAACTTTAATTATTATATTTTATGTAAGCACTTTTCCGCTATTCAAATATCTTTTCACAAGACGCAGAATTTAGAATAGTTATATTTGTTTGTAATTTCGTCTATAAAAAACCGGGCACAAGAACGGGTAATCAAACATCAATGGCTTTCCGGTTGTAAGCGCTGTGCAAATATTTCTCAGATTTCTGTACGGTTACAATAGTCAATTACAAGCGACGGTCGTTTCGACGACCAACAGCTTAGTCGTCATCTTCCAGGAAATGACACAACGTGCCTAGTGTCAGTGACGACTCGTGAGTCTCTTTAAGCATATGCGCTACATCACTCCAAACAACAATTTTTAGGATAGCTATGTTAAATATTAATAAAACCACAACAGCGATAGTGTTACCAATACTCTGCGGGGAAAAAACGCTACCCGTAATGTATTACGTTTCTAATTCCGTCTATACAAGTTGTAACAGCCATTAATTTTTAAAAGCGGAAAAATATAAAACCAAGTGGGCACAAATTTCTAAGACGAAACTATTTTTCCTTCGTTCACATTTAAAGAAAATGAATTTAATTACAGGATCAAGTAACACTTGATGTATGCAGGATCGTGCGGTAGAAAATTATGTAACGAAAGCTTTCGTAAATACGGCAACTTAAATTTTCGATTATTTTTGTTGAGTCGTTTAGAGTCGAGACACTCATTGCTGCGAGTCAATTCTTTTTAATGACTCTTTGGCTCTCCGAATCCCATCAATTTTTTATCAATATTGAGCATGAATAACGTGAGTAAGAAAAGGGGGAGGGGTGAGTACGAATACACTCAAAAATTATAGAAAAAATACGTCATATTTATAATGTCATTTATTTATAAAAAAATATAAATTGATTTCGAAACCCATTTTACATAAAGCATTTCGTTCAAGACTCTCGAGACTCAACGACTCAAGCAATATTCTCACGACTCTACGAATTAAACGGTGAGTCATAACTCTTTTTTTCTCAGTCGTTTTAGAGGGCAATTCTTTAATAAAAATCGACACTTTGAATCGATTCTTCGTTATTTTTCCCTAGACTACATTTTACATAATTGAAACCAAAGGTGAAAATTCGTTTTTGCCGAGTCAAATGTTCTTTCATGGCTGTCGGGGTCAAAAATCATTTTATAATTACACGAATCCATTTCTCACATACATTTGTTCGTTTTCCTTACTTTCCAAACGTCCATCGTAATGGTGAACACTCTAATAGAGGAAAATAGTTGGAGAAGAAACTGAAGATTGGAAATAAATAATGTGACAAATAGCCGGTGAAATGAATGATGTTGTGATATTCAGTACTAAGACTGGTCTGATGCAACCCTCTATGCTAACCTACTTGCGCAAGCCTTTCATTTCCTTATAACTAGCACAACCCACATCCTCCCTAATCTGCCATCCTTTGCCTCCCTCTTCTGTTCTTCCCCCACACACTTCCCTCTAATGCTAATTTTCCAAGAATTCACGTCTTTAAATGTGGACTATTAATCTATCCCTTCTCTTGGTCAACGTCCTCCATAATGTTCGCTTTTGTGATTCTATCCACCCATCTGATTTTCAGCATTCGCCTATAGCACCACATTTCAAAGGCTTATATTCTTTTCCTTTCTCCAACTCCTATCGTCCACGTTTCGCACCCATATAACGCCACGCTTCATACCAACATTTTTAGCAGCGATTTCCTAATATTCAGACTTATATTACCCGTAAGTAAGTCCCTCTTTTTCGCGAAAGCCTTCCTTGCCTGTGTTATCCTACTCTTTATGTCTACTATATTTCTACCATCCATAGTTATTATGCTTCCGTCAAAATATCCCTTCTCAATCTAACACCCTTTGTTAATCCACAGTTTCCCATACTACACTGCATTACCTTGGTTTTACTTCTATTAATCTTCACATTGAACTCCTCCAGGACTACGTTATTATGGTTTCCAAGTCTTCTTCTGACTCCCCTTATACTAAAATAACGTCGGCAAAGCGTTAGATTTTCATTTCTTCTCCTTGAAGTTTGATTCCTTTTCCATATTCCGTTTTAACTTTCTTCATCGGATGTTCTATATATAAGTTAACAGCATGGGCGACAGATTGCATATTTCCTTACTCCTTTCTTGATTACGGTTTTCTTTTCTTGGTCTTCTATTTTAATTACTGCTGCCTGTCTTGTGTAGAGGTTATGTATTTGCCTCATTTCTCTTCAAAATCCTTAATAGTGTGTTCCAGTTCACATCATCAAACGCATTAAAGCTACAAATGCCATGAATGTAGGCCGGTTTTTTCATATCCTGTCTTCTAAAATTAGTCGCAAAGTCGATATTGCTTCTCTTGTCCCTATATTATTCCTAAAACCAAACTGATCTTCTCCTAACTCGCATTCTATTTGGCGTTCCATTCTCTTATATACTATTTTGAAATAATAGTGGTGGAATAGAATGGGAAACGGAGATAACCGAAGTAGAATCTATTTTATTTTCATTCCTTATTACTTAGTTACGGTACCGGAATGAGTGTCCCAGGGTCTGACGCCACTTCCGCGTGAGTCAGGTCCGTTCCCTTCACCGCTAATTACGTGCACAGAATTCCATGGCTGCATGACAAGAACGGCGCAACAGAGAAAGGCCCATCCGCTCACTAGTAATAATCATTGTTCTGGATTTGCAGACATCCATTACATAAAGCAGCTATCTAAGCATAAATTATTATTATTACATTTGTCTCCAATTTCTATTATATCTATGTCCTTACATTTGCAACATATGTTTAACTGATTCGCACTTTATATTTATTAACTATATTTTTTATTATTCACATAAAAAATTAGGCCTACAAAATAAAGCATAAATTATTTTTGTCTGGTTCTAATGTGTAATGTTACAAAAAAATTCCAGCCGATGTGATACATAATTAACTTTCAGAAAATACGGTCAATGTTATTCAATGTATTTTGAGTACTCTGAAAGTATTTATATTGATGATTGTACAAAATATTGTTGAAACACGTTACAATAACCCTTTGAGGATTGTATGCATAAAACAATTGGAATATCAGATAGACGACGAAATAAAAGGCTACTAGTTCAACGTCCGCCAAAGAAAACCCTCTCCTGTACACGTTGTAGTCACGTGCCATTTAAAACTGACCATGCATTCGCAGGGACCGATCACGTGATGGAGATGCTACCTTGGTGGATGCTGTTTATTTCAGAGGTGGGAGAAAGAAAAATAAGCAGTTGAGGTGAGAAGGCGGAAGCATTTGAAAGAGATAGGACGAGAATCTAGAAGAGTTATGTCAATCCGTCAGGGCTTTCTTCCTCCTACTGGCTTTTCCTCCCCTACCCTTTGGCCCCAGGCCAAGGTTTTTAAATTTAGTCTCCCACAAGCTGAGACGACCTTGAGCAGTTTGAAAGGTGTATGGGTTAGGGTCAGAGACCTTCGGCATACGACAAGAGTTGTTCGCTGATCCCATTGGACCAGACGGCCAGCTGCCCCACAATTTGATCAAGGCGGCTTTGTTGCGTTCCCACAACAATCCAGACTCCCATCATCAGAAGAGCGTGGAAGTAGGACCAAGGGTAGGATCCTTAAACTACAGTCCGGGGGCCTTAGTCAACCGTTGGCAAGCTTGCTTTATCTTTCACAACCCCCCTTTTCAATTCTCTACCTATGCTAATAAAGGGGAGTTACCTATTTCAAGATCATCCTCATGTTACCCACCAAAAAAGCAGATACTATCTGAGATAAGAACGAGGAAGACGTTGTTATCTGAGGTGATAAAGAGGAAGGCGTTTGAGGAGGAATATACGAAGTAGTGGAGGAAGTAATTCTCTCCTTGATCAAGGTTTCGTCCACCGACGATAATACTTTGACCAATTCGGGCAAAATCATGGAAGATTTTCCTGGAACACAACAGACGGGACGGAACGAGTCCAGTTCCTTCGGGCAATAAGATTACAGGGTCTACACCTTTGTCTTCCAGGAAGGAGAGGAAACCTGCCTGGTGTTGTCTGCGATGCTGAAGTTGCACATAAACAGGAGTGTGAATGTTTTTCGCGGCACTATATGCCCACAGTTAGGACCCTGCTTTATATATAATTATTAATTCATTTAGAGTTTCATGTTCAACAAATTGCCTGAGTTTAAATTAGCCGTCATAAATAAGAAAACATTAATTTACCACGACTCAGTAACAGTTTTGTATAAAGTAATGTTTCTTAAACAAATTATAGTCTTTTAATTCTAAATCATTTAATTTTTCTACCATTTAATGAAAATTAAAACAAATAAATAGTTTCAAAGTGATTGCATTCATTTTTGACAATATTGGTTAGAACACCCTAGCTGGGTCTGGGTCCCTACAGCGATAGCAGGAAATCCAGCTGCAGTGGAAGATACTGGTAATGGGTCACACGTGGCCAGATCCCCGAAGTGCACAGCTGTTCCATGGCAACCTAGGATCCCAACAAGGTCAGCTCTGACAACAGATCCCCACAGCGAAGTGAAAATAAATAAACCAGAGGCACGATTTCCGGCCCTTTTCACTCGTCCATTACCTTAGCGGGATCTCGATAGCGGTTCAAGGGGTGAATAGTTTTCATGGAATTATATACAACAATATGACAAAATGATGTGCTTCTTTACGCAAAAATATTTCCATGCATACTTTGATGCAACTTTGATCTTTAGGGGAATATGGCTAACGAAGATGACCGAAAGACACGTTTTCCCCAAACAATTCATACTTGGAGGAATCCCACACAGACTATTCTATATCACCACAAATAATAATTATAAAATATGATACTGTGTAAATTAAATTATTTACAAAATTTTAACAATGAATGTTTATAACTATTTAAGAGATTTAAATACAAATAAATGAGTTATACGTGGCTGCTGAATCCGAATATCATGACATGACCATAAAGTGAATGAAAAACGATTGCCAAAAGAAAAACCAATTTGAGATAACCCTATGTCATTGAAATAGTGACCTCGGATATGAAACTGTTACCTACGTCAACCTTTGAAAGTGATGAATTCTATGTACGATGTCCATCTCAGGCTTCGGAATCGTTCGCAGCTCGTCGTTTACATTATCTTTCTCACTGCGTCTACGATAAATTATACTGGTCGGTGATAGCTCTTAAATATCTCTGCCTTACTTCGCTCTTTCTTATCCGCACCACTCTGCACTCCCAGATTTATTTCTCCTATTCTCACAGCACAGTACCAGCCTTCCCATTCTGCTTCTATTTCTTGATTGAACAGGGTCTCAGTTTAATGCCCTCAGCATATTTTTAAATGGACAGTTTTAAAATTTCTTACAGTTTATTCGATAAAATCCATTACTATCAGTTCAATATTAATTAAAATTTATATAAAATAAATCAATAACTTGACAATCGAGTATAAATAAAAAAATAGAGCCTATCTGTCAAACAATTTTAATTAATATTTACGACGTTTCGACCATATTTGTAGACTTCATCAGATAAATAGACAAAATTTTAAAAAATACATTAAAATTTTATCCAGAATATTTCATTATAAAAAGTATAATTTTAAATGTTAGCACATTGTTAAATATCATTCCGACCGTAATCGTCCACAATGCAAAACCATTAGATTATACATATATGGTATCAATTTAATGTTACTTTTATTTATTTTATTTTATAAAAACGAATAATTTTTATATTTTAACTAAATATTCTGAATCCTAAATTATAATCGCTTTTTAAATTTTTGTTCAGTTACCTGATGAAGTTCACAAATATGGACGAAATGTCGTAAATATATTAACTAAACATTAATAAAAATTATTTGCTGACTTATTAGCTGTATTATTGTATTTATGTAAATTTATACACCTCAAATTTAATTAATTAATTTAAGTTTCTACCTAAACATTTTAACTATACACGAATATAATTATTGGATGAAGAGTTCTCGGGATTCCAGTCGGGTGATGTCGTTTGTAATCCACAACGTTTCTAAGGCTGACACCGCCATCATCTTCGTCGGCAAAATCTACGATCTCGAATATAATTATTATTAACTAAGTGACTGCTTCTTCAAAACGAATGCTGAGTAAAATACTAATAAATGAGTCAATGCCTGGCCTACACCACAGGATGGTGCAATGAACTCCTAAGACAAAGAAATACATTTTAAGCCTTGGTGTATCTTATTACAGAAATGTAAAATTAATAATATTATGAAAATGTAAAAACTTAAAATAAATAATGGAATCTGATTATGACACAATTGTCTGCAATAACATTAAATTAAAACGTTCGTAGGTGACTTTTCAAACGGTTACTAATCTTATACATAATTTTATTTGTATTAGCCAATAAATTTTATTATATAAATAACAGTCATATTCTATACTCTAAGTAAGATTGTTGAGCAAAATTGCCACAAATCTTTCAATATTTAGGTTAACTTAATTATGAAGAATTATAAATGTTATTTTCTAATTTTGTCCGGAGTTCGATATCAACTTTGTTTTATTTCAATGGAATATCAACCCACTGTAAAAGAAAGATGAAAAACAGAAAATTTTCAAGTTTTGATTGTCCAGATATTGAAGAACCAAAAGAAATACTAAAAGGTGCAATTACGTTATCTGCAAAGCGATTTAAGTGTAGCGGAATGAGCGTGAGAAGAAAATAATTGCAAACGTGTATCATTATGCTAATGTTAATTCTTCTAAAAAAACTGTAGAGGTAAATGTACAGATTATGGCGAAAAACATAAAATACTTAGCTATATCCCTCTTGGCAGATTAGCAGATCAGCCACTGAAGTTCCCAAGTTTACATTATTCTGAATTTATATAAAAAAAAGGAAAAACCGTAAAACTATTGCTTTCAGAAAAGAATAAGTAGGAACAATAATATAGATAGTAGCGGTAGAAATACTGGACAGTACCTTCGTATCACTTCAACAAGTTATGTTGGTAACAATTAAGAACGATCGCTCCAATAGTTTTAAGTAAGGTATATGGGGAGAACAAAGCCTTGAATCTATGGGAATCCTATCTACAATATTTTAATATATATATATATATATATAATTTAATTGGGCTAATGGAACGGTATATTTCTTGTTTTGTTTTATATTTTTTTCCATATTTTCTTACATAACTTGTATACTTTAGTTTGTGCATTTATAATTTTATGTATTTTAAGCATTGCCATCGGGCTATGCCCATTGCAATGAAATAAATCAATCAATGAAGTCTAAAACGCAGGAAGGAAACTATTGAAAAATCCAGAAACTGAACAATTAAAATAAGAAATAGCAGTACTAATTTTAATTTTTAAATAAATTAAATCTAGTTTTCTGATAAAAAAAGGTTGTGTTCTATATATTTTTGCAACTATTATTATGGAACAGAGCGAGTAGAACACACAAAATATTTTACTTCCAAAGTATAATTAAATTATTAGGCCGATGAAATAATCTCAGGTTTTTTTTCAGATTGAAGAGATATGAAAAATAAATTTAAATATTTATCATGGTACATCAAAAATAATTTTTTTAATACCAGTAGCGGCGCTTGTCGTCTCTTTTTAGAGAACTTTGGGTCAAAATGGTGATTGAGCGTTTTGAAATAAAAATGCCCACATGAGCCTTGACCAAGCAAATTTTTCTCCGATGCAATATATTAGTGAAGCACGCACTTACTGATTGCTTTAAATAAAACACTAGTCCCGCCTAACTGACGGCACATTACAAAGAGAATTGCGGAATGGTTGAAAAGGCAAGAGTTCACACAGTAGCTGTGTATGGTTGACAGCACCACACAAATAAATACTAGCAAGATTAAAGAGGGAAGCATAAATACGTGTAGAATAAGCGTGCGTGTATCAGGTGCGCGGTGCGGCGACACATTGTCCTCGACTGCCAAACAAAGCTGGCTGGGGCTTGCTTTACGCACTCGCGAGCTCAAATGAAAGCTATACCCCACTCGTCTTCGGTCGTCCAATTATTTTAAGGAGATTAGAGCCGCTTTCTGTTGAGGAAAAATTGTGAGCACAAAGAGAGGCGGTACAAAAGCGTCGCACACGCGCTTCAGACCCGGTAATTTATTTTGAAGTAAAGCCAGGCCCGAGGCTCATCCATACCTGAATACTCAAGGATAATCCCATCTACGTCTAAATTAAATATTCGCTTCGGAAATTTTAAAAAAATAATAAACGGGCGGATATAAGTGGCAGTCGAGAAATTTATATCAACATATAAAATTAATTTTAAAATATTTAGGAAATTAACATATCGATAATAATGTAAAAGAAAAAATAGATTGTTACACCCGTGGGTTTCTATGAGAGTTTAAATGCCGATTTACGAAACCGATACACTATTTATAAAGATTAGTACTAATGTACAGTAAAGGGCCCGTGAAATGATCCGCAGACGAGGTTTTTCGCAAGAAGTTGGACAGGGTATTCAAAAGAAACGAAAAAATAGGTAAAATATTTGGAAGGCTTATCGATACCATACACTGAGTAACAAGCAATATTTGATATGCGGAGAGACAAAAGGAATAAGCTTGTTATTCAACACCAGAAGCTTTTATTAATAATTGGGTTCTGTGAAAGACCAGCAACCAGGTCTCCTTAATAAAATAAAAAAAGGATGAGGATGAGAAATTTTCAACCGGACCTGAAATCGATCACAGGACCTTCAATATTGCGCGATGCTTCTACCACCTGAACTTCCTTTTTCCAATTCCTGGCAGGTACGATCTTTCTCCATCCATTTCAGACACCTATAATTTACTATTTATCTTACTTGATAGCCTAATTTAAGACTTTGGTGGGGAAGTGCAATTTTCTTAAACGCATACACGCAGTAGTGAAGTAAATTCATTCCGTAAAGTCATACACAACCAGTTTTCAATAATGCTGCTAGTTTTCCAATTGTAATATAAGTTTCACTGAGATACTTTTGTGGCATTTATCATCGATTTATTATTTATTGGTGTCATTAAGCTCAGAATAATTATTGCAATTATATTTTTAAGTCGGATTCATTATCGGCCGGCCCCACTGCATTTCTTATTGTTCGTATCAGAAATAGTTTAGAAGTTATGTACAATTGTTGCAAACACTACGTGGACGACCGTTCAAGAACAGGGAGAAACGAACATTGGTATTGGCCGAGAATTTACGCGTTCCATAAAGGGGAGGATTCTAATTGGTGGACGATTTGAAATCTCAAATCAATATATAGGAAGTCTGGAGCTTCAGGTGGAGCGAAGATTTGACGAGCCAAGCAACATTTGGTTCGCTTTCCGAGCCACACAGTTCAATTACAACCAGCTAACAGTCGTCCGTCAGCGGCCGGACTTCCTCGCAGTCACAACAAGGCAAACGTTCCAGAATTCGCGGTATAAACCTTCATTTGTAAGCGTGCAATTTTCTTAAACTCAAATACGTAATACTGACGTAAATTCATTCCGTTAAGTCATACACAGCCAGTTTTCAATAAAATCACATCTTGGATGTTCGAAGTAATTAGCTGCCCATCGTTCTCATGGATGACCCTACAGAAAAAATATTTATCTCAGGCAATAAGCGTTAATAATTCTTGTGGACAATAAAGTGTGTGTGTGAACGTTTGCGGGTGCTGTATTATTTTATTTCTAAATATTATATATTGTGTAAAGCAACTGATACATATTTTCTGTCTGTTTTTTAATTTTTTACTCGATTTGGATTCATGGATATAAATAAAAATTTTATTGTGCCACCATTTTTACTAAGTATTGGAAATAAAACGTTTCTATACGTTGTAGCGATAAAAACACAATTTTGAAATATTTTAAATAATTTCAAATTAGTAATAACACGAACGTCGTATTGAACTTATTAAAACGCCGTATTTAGAAATCACGACAAGATGGCATCTCGAGACGAGTCCACTCATAATACATTTTCAACACGGTCAAGAGAGTTTACGTAGTTTTCCAAGACGGTTGTTCCGCGGTTCCATAAGCTCCTTGATGCTCGCAGCATAAAAAGTGTTTCTATTTCCGTCACTGGTTCACCATTTAAGGCAACTTTAAGTGGACGAAGAAGATTGAAGTACGAGAGAGCGATGCCAGGTCTGTGTGCAGTACGGGTCAACTGACCGAACCCCTTTTTTCTAGCTGTTTGCACAGTTGGCAATGCAATATGTGGACAGACTTTGGCACGCATGCGACTATCACATCGAAAAGAGTTTCGAGTTTTAAATTGCGAATAGTTTGACAATATGCCCGTATCCAAGTTAATATTCCAGTATTACCATTTGTGAGCCCCAGAACAGTTTTAAATCCTATTTTCTTTCCCCTATGCCCTTTTAATGTTATAGGATCATACTTCGTTTCGCCTCCAATGGATTTTCGTTTCAATCAGCGAATCGGCTTCGATGGGTGACCGACCGCTTCTCGTGTACCGAATTCCTCAGTCCGCTGATTTGGGACCCATCTTACACTTAAGGAAGCTATGCTTCACGTATTAATAAAAAATATATTTCATTACTTAATTCAAAAATTATCTGCAATTCCCAACATTACATTTGAAATAGGCAGACTTCATTTGGTAGATAACGATTGACATTCTAGATAGAAGATTAATCACTTTATAATTTGAAAAACATTACTCAGTACAGAACTGTAAGAAATTCTAAAACTTAACTGATGCAAAAATCAGGATAATCAATATGGTTAATAGCTACATTAGTCTGACTTCATAGAAAATAAACGAGTCCAACAGCATAATTAGTCAGACATTAAGTCAAATTTGAGAAAAATCACGACAGAGTAATAACTGCGGCACGACGTGTCGTTACATCCATTGGAACCTCTTCAGGTCCGATAAGATATTATTATATATCTAAAAATGAAAACCATACTATACTAACACGACATATATAATACAACTTCATGAAAAATTTACTGAACATTATTTACAATTTATTTCATGAGACATAAACCGATAAATTTTTGAATGTGATAAATTCTCTCAATAAATTTAACTTTATTTCTGACTAATTTGCCTCTTGAAATTATTTAATCAATATTTTCATTCAATAAATTTAAATCCGTAAAACGTTGATCGGCAATCAAGTTATTCAGCCTATGATTATTTATTCAGTACATTATTCGAAACGTTTCCAAGAAACATTCAGGTGGTGCGCGCCGTTTTCATTAATCAGATATAGCAGCACAATAATAGACTACATACATCATAATATTATTTCTATTTATACATTTGTCAAACTCTTTCCTTCTGCACAGACTAAAATTAAATAAATAATGAAACAGTCAGAAAATATTAATTTTATAAATTTTATTGACAGTAATTCATACACAGCGTTTCGTTCCTGAAGTTCGAAGCTCATCAGGTGTATTTAAATTGGAAAATTTAGACGTACATGCTGCACAAGCGAAGAGGCGGGAAACATAACACGTGAGTTTTAGGAACGAAAGTCGTGTTCGAATCACTGTCAATAAAGTTTAAATTATTTTTTTCTGACATACAGGCTATTTCACTAATTACTGATATCCAAATAGTCATTGTAACTAAAAAAAATATATTTGCTATAACAGTCGGATTTTAAAGAGCTAAATTTTTATATACGATATTGATTATTGTCTAGTTATTCTATCTAGAAGAAAATATTCTCCAGAACTTACGTTTGTTTATTTTTGAATTTGTAAATGCATCATAACAGGGCGACCTACCATTAGCATTAATTTGCCCAACAATAAAAACATAATGGTCAAACAGCCAGAAAAGGTTTATTACGGTGATTAAACCAATATATTACTGCGTTTCGTCTCTAATTTGGAGCTTTTATAAAGTGACGAAATTCTGATTTTGGTTACAAGCATCGAACAAGACTATGTTTTTAAGAATTACATTTTATATTATTAAAATCTTCCAATCTAATTATTGCAGATGCATTCAAACAAATATATAACAATATGACAAAAGTTCAGTTTACTGTATTAAAATAATCAGCAAGACAACATATTCTACTTATTGTTCATCTTATGAATTCCCAAATTAGGAACCAAACGTAGTGATTGTGTAGTAACTTCTTTCCTGAACATTAAAAATTTTCTGCCGTAACAGCCGTGGGACGCAATACAGGACACAAACTTATCCACATGTGTAATAGTTTATCCCTTTAAAACTTTACCTGATGAGGTCCACAAATTTGGAAGAAACGTCTTAATTATATTAACTAAATATTAATTAAATTTTTTATGACAAATGGCTGTATTTTTAATTATTTAATAACTGACTAAATTGACCATTATATTTATCGGGCTATTATGTTCAGATAAATATAAACAAAAATAATATTTTTATTGCTATTGGTGAAATACGGTTACATTAATTTGTAACAAAAATTATAATTTTTCCAGATGTTTAATGCTGTGTTAATGTGAGATTCAAAGCTCTTCTTCCAATAAAAAAATACAATTTACAATTAAATTAATTTTTTAAATTCAATTTCAAATATTGTTAGACATAATTATTGTATTTCTCTTGAGAGCAGGTAAACGTGAACGCTGGAAGGCGAACCAACACACTTTCGACATCTGGTTTCTCCCAGGCGTTTCGGATACATTAGTCGATTTCAAAATGGGGTAACGTGAAACTGGAGGAGAGCTTTCTGCTCGGTTCTCCCCTTCGGATAGCAATCGCATCTCAGGGCTGCCCAACGTCTCCGAGGCTGAACCCAATTCAATGAAAGGTGGAGGAAGATTTGAGCGAACAACAGCAGTGCGGATCTGGGGCGAGAAAGCTATGAGTCCGTCCGTCGATGACATTTCAGATCCTTCGTGGAAATTCTCCGCCTCTTTAACACTTCGTCACCGCGATAAATTGCCTGCAGTTAAATATACATGCTCTCGAATCTGAAGCGGACTTGAAGGCAATGCAAGTCATTGAAATAAAATTTTTAGATTTTTATGATACCAAAATTTATCAAACCAAGCAACCCCTAGTTGTTCGTTGTTGAATAACAGATAAAGTGGAACGCATAACTCAGAAATTAGTTTTTTCATCTGGAAATATCAAATCCAATTTAAAAGTTCAAAGGAATGTAATGAATTGAATTACAAGTCGCAGAGTAGAATAACAAAATATAAACGAATTTATTCACACATAAAGGTTGTGATGGCCGTGACAACATCATATGTTTCCCACGTAACCTGAGGCGAGTCTGCGTTGGAGTTAGCACAATGAATCTGTCACTCGGATTGTGTTTACGTGACTGTCTAACCGTTCACCGTACGCATCGCTGATGGTATTATATGGAATATTTCGCCGAAACGTTATAACAATTTCATAAAAGGATTATTAACGGATTAAGAATCTAACTCAGTACTATCGCTAAGTACGCGGTTGCTCTAACCACTGAGCGATACTTGAAGGCTCCCAGTCACATGTCAGTTTTTTTTATCCCGTTGTGTAGAACCGATGAGGAAATTAGTGTTACTTATAATAGTTGGCGGACAAAATCATAACAATGGGACCCTCCACGAGATTCGAATAGAATGTTTTTGAAGAATTCCGTATTCCAATGTAAACTGGAAACACACACACACATATATATATAATTTACTAATGGTAATTAAAACTACAGAAGTACACGCTGTCTCAAAATTAAGTACCTCTTTCAGTGATATTGGACAGTTGAAACAACGAAGCTCAGAGTATAGGTGATGAAACTGAATTAGAGAATAATTATGTAAAAAATCTTGGCCGGACTGAGAACCGAACCCAAGGGTAATACTTGGTACGTGGTAATTCTTCAATCTGAATTAAATCCGAGTTGACTCCCAGGCAGGTACGAGCCTTTTCGAACCTTACACAACGTAAGGACAGGTTCACCTACAATTTACTAGATCACATACTTCCCGGTCTGATCCCTCAATAAAGAGGGGAAATTACGAGTAAACCGATCAAATGTGCAAAGAATTAATTGAAGCAGAAACAGTTTCAAGCGAAGTTCAGTCATATAGCTGATATTGTTCCGACTGCAATGTGTAGGAAAACGCACGCTTAAAACTATATTTCATTATATAAATTTACGAAAGAATATATTTGAACCTAAAGAAGTAAAAAAGAGGAACGATACGTCGTGATAGGATTATTAATATTGTGTAATATATAAAATGAAATGTATGTCCGTCTGTTTGTCTATTTGTCTTTAATGCATTACTACACCGTTCACCGGAACTTTGGGAAGTTGTTAAGTACACTCATGCGAAGGTTTCTAGCACAGTACATCTAATCTACGAAAGTAGGTTCTAAATATATATATATATATGCACACGTGAAAAATATTCTACGGGATAGGGTTCGTGGTCCATACGTGCTTCGAGATCTCCAAAAGTGAATGCGGTTTGCCTATACTCTTGATTTATAAAACTATATAATTTTTAAATTATGAACATTTCGCGCCGTAATTAATCTATTGGTAAAAGCGGGACCTGTTCAAAGACAACTAGAGTTATGAGGTTTACTCTGAATATTACATACTAAAAATTAAATAGATTCATAAATTATACCGTACTCTTTATATATTAACTGAATTCAACTTTACCAAAATTCTGTACCTTTTGTTTCGTGTTAAACGGCAAAATAAAAAGAGGTATTTGTCCAGTTGACTGTATTAGTATTTTTCTGTTTATATGTGTCCATTCAAGGTAATCAGTCCATTTCTTGACACGATTTAGATACGGAGGCATTTCTGTGGTTATGATGACATAAATCAGGGGCGTGAAAAGGTAAATTTACAAAAAAGTGAAACTTTGGGTGATGATTTAATCACGCTCTGACAAAAGATTACTGTCGAATAAAACACTGTGTAGGGTTAGTAGAAAATTTATTCCCGGGCAACGCCGGGCTTCCAGCTAGTTAAAATATTTCTGACATATTATTTTATATATGTTGATTTTGTTCAAAATGCCCTAAAAGATATAAATCAATTAATTTTCACAGGGTGCTCCGGAATAAAATACTTTGCCCTTTACACATTACCTCAGAGCAACAGAGCTTAAAGTGACTTAATTTGTCCCTTAAAAGATTTTAATTCAATAAGTGGATACATACAGACAGTAGATATTCTTTAAAGGTAAAATAATACATTACAAAACTCTGTACGTCGTTTCCTCAACGCTTATCAGGTGAAATGAAAGCATTCCACTATATTAGTATATAACATTTTATGTAATGATAAACTACCAGCTGTTACTCAGTTATATCTAAACGTTGTATTTTAAATAACCACACTTAAAATTTTGATAATAGTAAGATTTTAAAAAAACGTAAGGAGATATAATGCCACAATAATTTCTGAAATTGATCAGATTAAATAAAATAAACACCTTATTAATGTCCATAGCGATACAAAGGGTCCCAATAATATTATTAATGTGTTACTTTCTTCGTAATATCTTATTTAATTATATTTGGTACTGTGCATAAGTTCAGGCAAATGTTTTCATCTCATCTGATGATGTCCACGGAACGTGGGGGGGGGGGGGGTTGCGTCGTTTAGTGGATTCCAAGGCATTATTTTAGCTTTTACGTGCGTATGCTGTCTGTATGTGACTATTAACTGAATTCAATAATGAGCTTTGAACCAGACTGAAGAAAGTTTATCAAAACACGAACCCAAGTAGAAAAAACTCAACCTGGTGAAAAAAAGAGATCTGGATCCGTAAATGATGAAGTAACAAGAAATTCGACAATTGTTCGAGATTAAATGTGGGGTGCCAAAACCTACAAAAGGCTGATCACACTCAATTACTGAATGCCTTCCATAAGAATATATAAATCGAGCATCACATTTGGAAAAAGATAAAGATAACTAGACTTACAGGAGACCTATTTATTTTTTAAAAAATGGGCTCGTTCTTTTTTTAATAAAAAGTGAGAGGTACTTAGATTTAGGACAGTCTATACTTATAATGAAATAGCCCCGAAATTACGTAGTGAGTGTGGAGCGTTGATTAATTAAACGCCCCGGGTTAAAGTCCCTAGGAATGAGAATTTTTAGTGCTTATTAATGATTTTAAAACTTCAACTTTCATAGTTCATATTGTGACTTGCGTTATCACAAACCTTACAAAACCCTGCGCGTGTGTGTTTGTGTGTGCTAAAAACAAATTTTAAACAAGTATTTTCTCTTACATGAGGCAAAAGAAAATGACAATAAAATAGATGACGGAACGTACAGCTCTATGAAATGGCATACATGGGTCACAACTTACTGAACTAGACGATATTTCTATTCCCATTGCCCATTAACATGGCCGTGTTTCCAGAGAAAGCATAACATGCTTCAGCACTTAACAAGCCGTTGCAATTAGCGAAATAATCCGGGGGATCCAGAAGTATCATTCGGCCATAAATACACCCCCATTTCAATATTTCGCTCGTTTGTCCGCGTGTAAGATGAAAAGAGATGGAATACGAGTGCAGTCTGCGACGGAAACAGAAATACAACAGAGTTATCAATCACGTGCCAGAGCAGCCGTAAAAAGAAGAGGAAATAGTGTTTGCCATCAATCAATCAGAGCCATTCATAAACGAAAATTTTAAAAAGGGCATCTATTGTTTCATTTACAATACTCGAATCGGCGGCAAAAGGCCCAATCGTTAATAAAATTTATTTAACGATGGAGTACCTCTTAAACGTGTTTTATTGAAAATATCTAAAGTGCCAGGCGGTGTGTCACTTGAACAAAGGATTCCAGTTCAACAAAAATACCAATTTATGTTTGGCAGTATAAATTAAATATCTATGGACTGGTCACGGGTCAGAAGTTCAAGAAAATAATTTTTCTTCCCAAAGTAAAAACAAAATTTTGTAACTAGAAGAAACATAATGGGGAAAATCTATACGTCTAAGTTGCATCTATACGGAAAAATGGTAAAGTGGCCATAGTTTAAGGTGTCATTTCCTTTGATACATGGAACACGGGGAAAATTAATGTATATGAATTAAAAATGCACACAAAAAAGCTCTGAAATTGTTTTGGTTATGAAATTTGAATGCCAAGTGAAGCAATGTAATTATTTTCAATATTTTCTGAAACAAATCAAACTGAATTTCATACTGGGTTTCGATTATTGTTGTAAGACACGTCTTCAATTGCATTATGAATAAAAGAGCTCTATAATTATTCTGGACTTGGAATGTATAATATATATGTCTATACCAATATTATGGAATATGAGGTGTGAAATAACATCGTAAACAGGAGGAACCGTCCAGTTGCAAATCCCCTTCAGAAAGCAGTAAAAACTGTGCTAAAAATTTTCAAAGCAACCCTAGAAATTAGCCCCGAAAAAATATCTGTTTCTTACATTTATTGGCAGACGACAGGCTGTAACTGACTCAGAAAAAAGTATCCGAATCAATGAAACCTTTTATTTGATTCCAATATTACTTTTCAAACATATTATATATACTGTTGCAATATATTTAAGTGTTGTTGATAATGAAATGCAGTCGTAGAGGATCAGGAATGAATTCGGATTCGGTCAGAGGGTTGAGCACCTGCCCGGTAAGCGGGATGTCCTAGGTTCAAGACCCAGATCGGTAGAGATTTTTCCATTCTGGTTATCTATTATTAAGTTTCATAGCCTATGGCTGAGTTTCAAATTGAAGTAATTCTTATGTCTCCGAAAATACCATTTATTAACTATCAAATATACACCATAAAGGGAAGAACAAGGTTATGGAGTGTAGTATGGGAAACAGTGGAATAACAAAGGGTGTTAGATTGGGAAGGGATATTTTGACGGAAGTTAAGGAATTCTTTCTTGGGAAGCGTAATAACTATGGATGGTAGAAGTATAGTAGACATAAGGAGTAGGATAGCATAGGCAAGGAAAAGAGGAATTTACCTACGGGTAATATAAGTGTCAATATTAGGAAATCGTGGCTAAAAATGTTCGTATGGAGCGTGGCGTTGTGTGGGCGGGAAACGTGGACGACAGGAGTTCGGGAAAGGAACAGAATAGCAGCCTTTTAAATGTGGTGCTATAGGCGAATGCTGAAAATCAGATGGTTGGATAGAATCACAAACGAAGAAGTTACAAACAGAATAGGGGATAAGCGAACAATATGGAGGACGTTGACTAAGAGAAGGGATAGATTAATAGACCACGTTTAATACACGAGGGTCTTGTAAAATTAGCATTAGAGGGTAGTGTGGGGTAAGAACAGAAGAGTGAGGTAAAGGATGGAATACGCTAAGCACATTAGAGTGGTTGTGGGTTGTGCTAGTTATGAGGAAATTGAAAGGCTAGGACAAGATAGGTTAGCATGGAGGGTTGCATCAGACCAGTCTTAGGACTGAATACCACAACAAAATACACCATAGATACTTTAATAAGCAGTTTTTTCGGGGAGGAACGAATTTCTTGACATCGGCGTTTGAGTGAAACTTGTAACTATGAGAGACAGACTTCAGGATTCAAGCCTCATACTATATTAAGGGTTTGACGTTGACCGTCCTAATCATAAATCAGGCTAATTTAAACCAATTCACGGTCACGATAATTTTATTTCGTCAGTAGTAGTGGTTTAACTAGAGTGATGTTATTGTTTGAAGCGGAGCAGTGTAGTTTAAATTAAATGTTGTTCATCAATCGGATTAATGTGAGTGACATAGTAACTGACGTTATATGTCATGTCTGTTTTGTATATTTACTTCGGTTAATTTAATTGACACAAAAAACTGATCCCATTCAGTTACTAAAATTATTATGCTGTTGTTATACTTGTATGTATTGTTGATAACAAAATTTTAATGCCACGTTAATTTCTTAATTCAAATTACCTTAATATCACAAATAAAAAATGCTTTATTTTAATTAAACTTCATACAAAGTGTATAAACAAAAAAGTTTTCGGCTCCGTTCTAAAATTCTCAGCTGGGCAGGGAAAGTAATGTTAAAAAATATTCGCCAATCTGTTTCACAAATTATTAAAATAGTTTTCGTAAATTTAAAGGACATTTATTATTACAAATGCAAATAAAATTTGCAAATATAGATATTGTATTTGTATCACGTCATGTGAGTTTAATTCAAAAGAAATTATATTTAAGTTAAAAGAGAAGTTGTGATTGGTTAGTTGCTACTTAGCTGCTGATATATAAAGACTCCCGGTCTTCCTATTGTAAAAGTATTCCAATGAACAGTATTTCATAATCATGCAGATTCATACCTTTTTATGACATTCAGGAAAGACGGTTTATAATATTTTATTTGACTGTTTGGGAAGTAGAATATGACGGTTTTATCGCCTTAGCACGCGAACGAAACATAAAGCACAAACTTGACAAGAAAGTTGAGACCCTGCAAGACGCCGCTCACTCACTCCTCTGGCAGTTAACGGATTAAGCTTCTGTCCTGCAGGAAGATGCGTTCGTTAGAGGGAAGACAATGCCGGTGACGCAGTTACAGTATTTTAAGAATGATGAGATGTGCAACTGGAAATATATACGGGTATTTTATTGCGAAAATGACGGGAAAGTAGAAAGACTCAGGAACTTCCTCTTCTAACTTGCTCATCGTCAATTTCAAATACTGTAGGGATGTTTTGTAAACATATATCGTCACATCAAAATTCATAGCTGGAATAGATTATTAAGAAGTCGTAAACTTCAAGTAGAGATACCTGTAGTGTCAAATGTTAACACACTCATGATAGAGAAAATTTAAATAAAGTGTTCATTTCGATCTATATAAATGAAAGTCGTTTAATTAAATCCCTAATAGTGGAAACTGTGAATTGTTTGAATGTATGTAATGTTTTATGAACTTTGTATTTTCTTTATCAGGTGGTTGCACACACATTATTTATATGCCAACAACGTGTCTATTATTGAGTCTCATTCCTCGCTCTCAATTAGAAACAAAAGCCTTTTTCAAATAAAAGCCTTGAAGCAGTTCCTTGTGCCAACCATATTTAAGTCCACGCAGCGAAAGTAAGAGTTTGTTTACTGTGAAATGAGACGATGTGGCAACGTTTCTCTATTTCTCTTGTAATCACCCGCTCAGACGTAACCACTCGAAATTAACCTTGCTACCAAATCCCTACATAATTTCTGCATTCATACATACAAAAAACAACGTTATACCACTGACCCAAGAGGCGCCAGAGGCTGTTAACCGACTACCCGAAATTCTTTGTGCTACGTCACTATGACTCTCGGGTGCTCAGGGTCGATTTCGTTATCAAATAGCATTTTCGTTTAACTTTGTGGGGTACGGAATTAAGTAGTTTCCCTTTTATGGATTTCTACGTGAGTTATAATTCAATTAATATGCAGCGGTCATTTCCTATGGCCGCAATCATAGGACCTTAACTCTTCCAATAGTAGAAAAGATACTCCCAAGCGTAGTAATAATAGAATTATATATTTAAACGAAATACAACAAACTCCAATAATGGTTTTAAATCATAATTAATTGATGTGGCTCAAAGGTCAAATTCCTATACCCCCAAAGACATACCAACTCCAATATACACTTCTCTGACTCCCTATCTCCATTTATTCAGTTTCAAAGATTCACAATATTTCCACTTACAGCCTCGCAACTTTTTATAAGGTTATTACACTCTGATCTCATTCGCTGAACGCCTCAACGGCTCCCATTTAGAAAAGGTAATAGAATTTCTACTGATTACACATACAATTACTGACCAATACTGTTTGATGAATACTGAATCTATTAATAAGCATATTAGAATGCAGCAGTAAAAACGAGAAAGAATGCATAATTCAGGAGAAAATTTAGAATAAAGCGAGTTTCAAAAACTCAAATTTGTGAGTGTGTCTCTAAATTTATGAGGGTTTGATATTATTAAATCATACGGTAGAAAGCGGTTTGTACGAATTATATCACAATATATTCCTTTTTTTATAATTTTTTTCTGTTGTGTTGTACCTATATTAGTGATTTTATATTTTAATTTCAACACATCAGACGTTACACTATACTTTTGTCTTTATATGTGTTTCAAAAACGATATCAATTTCCACGAATATAGCATAAATTTGAATATCGGAGATCTCACACACAATAATATGAAAAATATAAAATTTGCAAATAACTTTTTTCTATAATATCGTTTCATATAGAAATAAAAAACACGTCTCTGGGCACCAAAAAAAGCACAACTCTATATATTAAATAAAAATAAAATGTTACAGGAAAGTTAAAAACCTCCAGTTGATGTCGGCGAAGTTATTTTATCCCAATTGGGCGATTAAATTCCTGTGTCACTTTGGTCGTTGAAGCGACGGTCAGATATTTCCGTCCTTGTAAACTCCTGCTGACACTCGGATGGCGTGGGGCTAATAAAAGCGATTTGACAGTCCTCCAATGTTCTCCTTAGACATTAATGAGACTCCAACAGTTAATGACAGCGACCTGGCCGAAAAGTGAGCCAACAAATGTAACCATGCCATCACAGAATAAATTAAATTGAGTTTTTCAGAGCACGGCGGTAATGTATTCAACGGTTTTATTAAGCACTGCTCACCGAACCATGATATGAACTAAACGAAACACGTTATTCCATTAAAAATCATGTTGTAATTTCTGAACAATTATATCGCGTGGAACAGTAATCATAGCATGTCCGAATCACCGTTAAATCAGATTAGCTTACCCAAGTCGCTCATTGAAATTCGGTCATTTGCGTTATGAAAACGACTTTTCATTTCAACCCTAAGTTCCTAGTTATCAATAATCTGTGAAAAAATTAAACCTCCTAAACTCGTAGTTATATAGAATCTAAAATAAAAATGAGTACTGTAAGTATATTGACCCTAGCTATAGAATAAAATATATTGCTAATTTTTTATACTTCAATTCCTTAAGGTTTTGGCCTGCTATAGGTCTTTGTTTCACACTGGTTCAAGACAAACTGAAGTCAGAGAACTAATATGAAGTACAAAGATATAAGAATAAAGGAAACAATCGTCAGAGATTCTTTAACAGAATTTCACGGCCAATCGCTCCTATTTGATATTTACTTTTCTTTGCAAACTCAAATATAATAATTTTTTATATAATTCGATTCATTATGTAAACTAAATTTTTTTAAAGTTAAACACATTAAATAATTCTAAACAATATTTAGTTATGTTACTGTGCTTTTCTAAAATTTGCTTTGTGTCTATTCTGGTAATCAGAGACATTTAAGTCTGTCCGGGTATAACATTTAGCAATTGCTTTTATAAACTACTTTATGTCGATCAAATATGTTGATTAGTCCTTTATAATATTTTTATAAGTTCGTATAAAGGTTGGTTGGATGTAGAGATCGTAAGATATTTCATTCCGTTGGTACAAATTGTGAAATCTGGTGTTTGTGTATGTGTACATATATGAAACCGAAAACTAAAGAATAATAGAATTGTTAGGTCTGTGTTTCGGAAGTAACCATATTGACATTATTTCTAAATTTTATATACCCAAGTATTATGTCGATAAATTATTTGAGGGGATAATACAGGGGGAATTTTTTTTTAGAATTTTATTATGATGAATTTCATTACAAAACCAAAATTTAAAAATGGACCTTTTGTAGTAAAATGGATAGTTCAAAATACAGTTTACGATTCTACTTGTATAGGTCGATTTATGGCATCCATTAGTTGATACTGAACTGAATATTAAAAACAATGACGGGTTCATCAACTTTGTTAACAGAAAAAACGGAAAATATATAGTCAACATATCTAAGACAATGGCAGGGTAACATTTATCCTGCGTAGAAATCATCAACGGACTTGGTAGAAATAAAAACTGAGTGTATCAGATGCGACAATTCAACATTTATCCTGTCAACTAAGATAAAAGTTTGTGGTAAAAATTCACACTAATTGCATTGCAGAAATTAAAAATTGGCTGATTATGTTTAATGTTATCATTTTTAAAATGAATATTTTTCTGGCCTTAAGTCATTCGAAAGGAAATGTTACTTCATATGAAACAGTTATGCCCTTCGCTGTACATTTGATGAAAGCGCGGATCATATTTCCATATAGGAGAGGATGCAATATTTCAAAATGCTTATAGGTTGCTCAGACTCTTTGTTCAACTATTATCTACCTAACCACTTCAACCATTCTAAACTTGAGTCTGCTGTTGTTGAAGGAGCAAGGTCTGTTTTGACTCAAGAGTTCATCTCAAAGTTTTTATGTAAAAATGATAAACATGATAAAAATTATTCCATAGTGACCCAGAATTAATGAAATGTGTTTACCACTTTGACAAGTTCAATTTACTTCTTTTTAGACGCGTTTAACTTATATTACAAACGAAGTAAATCCTTTTTTTACAGAAGCCGTAATCTAGAGCTTAGGAACTCATAATTACCTAGCCCTTCCTCCATGTTCCGATAATTAGGACAAATACATTCTGGAATTGTAAGGGCAAACCTGTTACCGTTCTACAGGAAAAATGCAAAGTAGTAGGTTAAACCCATGAGGACAGTTGTCAGCCCGCGTTACTTCGTCTTTGACGTTTAGGTCGAAAGTTCTGCCTTTCTCGAGACGGAGCACACAAACACTTCCTTCGAGTCTGTCGCCTGAAGTTTGACAGATAACATCGATAAGTTGTTTGAGGAGTCTGCCGAAGAAAACACAGAATTGATGTCCGTCAGGTCGGAAGCTATTCCCACGATAACAAGGGAAGCATTGGGCAAGCGAGCACTTCGGGAATTGAGTGTGTCACTTTCTATATCTGAAAAGTAAACATCGCAGCTGGAGACACTGATATGAAATGAACATGTTCGTAAATCTGTACATGGGCAAGGATGCCATATCTTCAAAATATAAACTACAAGTTACTACACAGTGTAGTTCAAAGAGGCGGTCGAAACTCTCCCGATAAATGTTTATATAAGTGCATATACGATTTCCATGAATATAAAGCAACATATAGGATTTAATTTTTTTAAAGAAAGTCCTAAAATCATCTAATGTCTTTTAAGATTTATATGTCTTGTATAGAAGAAATTAAATAATTATACACAATACATTAGTCTTCTCATCGATTGCATCAGTGTCCTCTAGTAGAACTTCTGCCTACAATTATAATCACTTGAGAATAAATTACGGGTAAAATTGATCAGCCCAGTGACGCGTAATAACATTTTCCCACTTTTGCGGAAAGAATCGTACAAACAGGAGTAACAACTTTGTCTCGCAAATAGCAACGACTACGCTGAGATAAAATAATAAGTCAAACGTCGGAAATCAGTTTATTAATTTCAATCATAATAAAATTAAATGTTTAGTCGAAATATGGTCAAAATGAATTACTGTGACTATTTTCCCCAGTCTTAGGCTCACTGCGAAGAAGTTAGTAACTAAAACAGTGAATGTAATCGGTAATAAAGTCATTCCCTGAAATTTTCAGATTTCATACTTAATAACGTATTCCCTGTGAGCACAGATATTGGATGTGATCCTTCACCAACAGATCAAAAGACCAATCAAGCTTCTAATGAACGTTTGAATATTTTATAACAGTCATTTTTATTACTCAACATGAAATTGTACGCCTGAGCGCCTACAACAAAGTTCGTGTGAAATTGATTAAAATATTTTGGAGCTTTCAGCTCATCGGTTATCAGCTGCCAAACAAATATACTAAAAATTATTCTTAAATTTTGGCATATTATTGCTGAAAGGTCCAAAACTGATTTAATCACCTACATACTGAAAGTGATGTTGAGGCACATGTGCAACATAATATGTGGACTAATTATAAATTCATTTTTATTGAATGCTATACAATGTGCAGCATCCATTTGAGAAATTGGATACTTGAAGACAAATTGTGTGATTGTGTAAATACTTGAAGCGACGCAAATTGACAATGAACAGAGCAAGGTTGGGCAGACTGGAAAACATTAAGATGTATACAAATAAACGACATACCATCTGAGGTGTAATAATGTGAGAACATGACCGATGGTCGCAAAGTGTTCAAGGAACTATAATCAAAAAATCTCCGGCAGGGCGATAATTCTGTAAGTGGACATTAAGGAGCCGGTAAGAACCATCTCGATAAAAACAGAGAGTTGACGTAAATAAAGGCATAAAAGAAATTTACTACCTGAATAATGTATTCTGTACCTTGAATTGTATAAGTGGTGAGTTTATCTGAGTTGCTGAGTTCGATTACTATTCCTTCAGTATATTTCCGTGGAATTATTAGCACTGGCTGGAAGACTTATTATTATTCAGAATGATATTGTGCTCAGAATTTAGAATCACTATGTCAACAATTTTAAGATTTAATCCCGAAAAATTTTTACATTTTATCCAGCACGACATAAATTCAAGACCTCCGATAACAGCTGCATAGACGCTTCAATTGGCGTCACGAAATGTCACGTATATTTGTCACGCATTTGTCGGAGACGCCTTTAAGAAAGACAGCGTTAATAGCAGCCATCTTTTCATCTGTCACGGACGGAGGTAAACTTCGTCGCACAAGAACACAGGCTCTCACGCGAACTTTTGTTTCTGGGAGAAAATTTGCCAGTACTGCCTTCCTTCCCTCCTTTTAGGAATTCCCGCCTCGTCGGTTCCTTTACGGGTTGAGTGCAAGCACAAGACGAAGAGAGAAAAGCAATTTCGACGGCCTCAATAGTTTTGTATTGTAGATCAAACGAGCACCTTTTTTTTGCGGCTGTGCGAACTCCAGTCTTGCGGCTGAAGTGAGGTTTCTCCTGCGCAATGCAAACAATTAACGCAGAAAAAATTCCACAAACAGAATTAAAATGAGTCTCCGGAAAACCGCAGATAAAACCCACATTTGTTATATTTTCTATACCACACCTGACTGTACGTTACAATATTTTATTTGCCATTCTGCATTACCAAATAAATATAGTTAAAACCACATGTTTGGCATACAGTACAAAATTCACAACAAAAAAATCTCCGAAGTAACGTGCTATTAATTTTATCAGATGACATCTTCTGAAAAGTGAGCCACTTTATATACCTTCAGATATGTCTTTAAAAATTCAATATTTTCTTATTTATAACAAATCTAACATTTATCGAACCTTCAACATCTGGGTCCCATACAACTCTTTGTATTCAATAACGACATGCAGCAAGAATTCTCAGAATTTTTCCGATGCGAAGAAATGTTAAACGAGCAAACGCATAATGGCCGTCTATTTTCAAAAGGTAAACGGGACGACAGTAAATCAACATTTGGAAAGGCAACAAGCTACAATAGAGAGGTTCATAAATACACACACGTCAGAGAAAGCTGGTTACGAGAAACTTTTGTCGTTAAACTGGGCATAATCTAGTTTCTTAAAATTAGATAATGAAATCCGTTAAAGGAATTGTATGAAAAATGAAAACCCGATTTTCATTTATTTTCTTGTACCAGTATAATAGATATTCCTTAGATAATTACTTACCCTTTGTATTCACAATGAAATGGCGTTGGTTTTGCGATTATATTATTAGTACGGTTTAAGGGTTAGTGTAGTTTGGCTTTACTGCGTAGCTCCACATTTACTGCTAATATATAAGAAAAATCGAAGGGAAAACTAAAAAATTTTAATTAATTATTTACTGAGAAGTATTCGACCGTTGATAAAATGTTTGGTAGTAGAAGACGCCTTCTACACAGTCTCCAGCAATATTTACTTCTTCAACAAGAAAACTTTCTAAAATTGTCACATTCATTCCGCGAATTAAAATTACATATGAACTAACTATATAGTCTAATACAATGCATGTATAAGTATCGGCACAATTGCAAAATTGGCATAACATGTTTATAAATTGTTGGTGTTGTACTGTATTTGGCAACTTTTCGGCATGTTTTTATGCCTTCTTCAGGTGTTTTCCTCCCTGCAATGGAAAATGTACAGAAAATTAAACCTAGGGCGGTGAAAATTGAAACAGATATTTTAAAACATATATGGAAACAAAAAATTACCACAACAATGTCAAAACAACAAAAATTTCAATATGGTAGAGATCCTAGGCAAATATACAACAGGCGTTAAATGTAAACCTATTTTTTTTTAAATTATACCAAAATATATATTCATAATACTATATAACTAATGTTTTATATGTAATTCAAATTCACGGAATGATTATTACAATTTCGAAAGATTGTTGATTTTAAAGCTAAATATTACTAGAGAAATGAAAAATAATTGCCGGTCAGATAAGTCTGAAAAAAATAATGTTTAGTATAACTGCGGCGCATCATTAGAAAAAAATCGGATCTCATCAGTTAATAATAATAAATGGGATAATATAGGAATTACGATCCGCTGAACAGACAATACAATAAAATTGTGAACAAAATGAAAATTTAGTAGACGTTTCGACCAGGCCTTGTGGTGTTTGTCAATATTTAAGTCAGACTGAAATATTATGAACAAAGATAGTTCAAAACAAAGAGTAACTCTAAAATGTGACATCACACATTATATTTAACTGATAAGTGTCTTGTTTCACAATTTCAGAAAATTTATTAGACTTGATATGAAGCATTTCAAAAATTAATCTTATTTATAACTAACATCCTTATCAAAAATAATAGTATTATCAAAATTAACATAACAATTCAAGTTACAGGCTATGATTAGTGATAGAACAATGTTTATAAGTTGGAAATTTGAAATATTATTTTTTATTAAGTTATTTAAGAGGCATACAATACGTTAATTGTTCTTATAATTAAAAGGAAATCTTCAAGCTAAATATTAACTTATGTGTTATACTGTCGAATATGCAGTAAATCTAAAACTAATTATAATTATACATCTAAAATAAAATAAATATTGAAAACAGAAATTAAAAACATTAAATAAATATTAATGAAAATTGTGCATTCATAACTTCATTAATTTTTGCATAATGCGAGTTGGTATACAGTCCCAAAATGTACACCATATTTAAAAGTGTAATTAGAAGCATAAAATTTCATTATTCTGATGCCACTCGACAGAGTGGGCTTTTATACATAAGACTACTCCAGCAGTAAAAGCCGAGTAGTATCACCCGAGTATTTGTTGATGCCGTAAGAAGAATGGATGCCTTCCTCAAATATCGACTGCTGTGCCAAAGAAATCGATATCTTTAAACGCGTAGAGACGAGGGCGAGAGGAACAGTGTGCCAGAATAAACACTGGCGATGTGGCCACGTGCAGACAGCACGTCCCCGTCAGGACATCCTTATTTTGGCTTTTACCATGTCCTCCCAGAAACACAATCGTCGATATCGATTGAACTATTTGTCTCGTAATACTACCAGAAGTATCACGGCGTACTTATCGGCTACAATTTTACAGGAAATAGACTATTCAAGCACAGGACTCCCAATTTTTTTAATTTCTTATTTATTTATTTAAAGTTTAAAGTCACTTCGACGGCTACGTCAATAGAGACTACATAGGAATTTTACATCTTTTTAATTAATAACATTTATAATCACAAAACAATGAACAAATTTGCTTCAAAGAGGAATTCGAAAAGAACACGCGCAGCTTCGGGGTTTGAGTAGAGATCCTTCGCGGTGAATTGCGCAATGGTGGTATTTCAACTCCCAAATTCTTTAAATTCCATATTCCTTTCGTTACTCTGATCAGGCGTTTATACAAAATGACGTCTCTCAATCGTCCTTAAGAAAAATTTGAAAATGCCGACCTCCTCCTGAGGTGTAATGGTTATCCTCGCTGTGTCGCATCACAGAGGTCCCAGGTTCGAATACAGCGTGAGTGTACAAACTGTAAAATGATTTTAGTTAACAAGAAAACCAGCTCCCCTATCGCAGTCGCTAAGTTGATTACCTCTAAATTAAAGTATTTGTACGGCAGTAGGACCCATACCTAATTCTGTTCAAACTTTTAGAACTTTAAAGGGTCTAAAGATACAGGAAGGACATTTAACTGGCGAAGGAGGGTAGAAGTGGAATTTCCCGGCGCCAAACTGCCGGACGGTAGACGTGCCTATTCGCGGATTTTATAATACTAAGCTTGTTTTGCCGAAGAAGCATTCACCCTTCAAAATTTACGAAGGTCCCAGTTCCCTGGGCATGGAAAATTTCCCGGACTGGACGAAGGACTCATGAGGATTGGCGGAACAAGCATCACGTGGGATAGCGTTTTCCTTTGGAGAAGGTATATACAAGTTTAACTGAGAGCGAGAAGCAGAAAAATATGGAGAATTGTTCTTGACATTGAAAGGGCGAGGAGGTAGAGTAGTGGAATCCGGTGAGAAGGTGAGGAGACAGAGTAGGAGAGTTTTTCAAGACGTTGAGAAGTGGGAAGGTATGGAGAACAAGGAACGCCAGAGGGAAGACGGAGGACAAACTGGGTTTTCCTCAACCAGGCAGGCTACGTTTGTTTTGAGACAAAAGGGTATTCTAAAATTAGTATTAGAGGGAAGTGTGTGGGGTAAGAACAGAAGAGGAAGACAAGGATGAAAACCGTTAAGCAGATTAGGGACGATATGTGATGTGATAGTTATGCACAAATATAAAGGCTTGCACTGAATTGGTTAGCATGGATAGTGGCGTCAGACCAGTCTAAGAACTGAAAACTACAAGAACAACAATAATTTTTAGCTGAGTTAAAACAGCCTCTTTGTCAGTTCTTATTTTATAAAATGTTGAACTATACTACTTTCATCTCTCATTGTTTTTATTTTCTAACTACTCAACACATCCCCTCTAATTAATATATAACGTATTGTTAACATTAGTAACAACATTTTCTCAATAATCCAATTTAAAGCATTTTCGAAGATTTACTTTCCAATTTTTTATATTACTATTCATGTGTAGTCAATAATATGTATTATCTTTATGTTATTTTTATTCATATTTGTAATTACCCTCAATGTGAGATATCTTATTTCCACAACAGAGGTTTAATAAAACTAAAATATAAATAGTAGTAACGTCTACGTAACCAAAATTTGATTTATTATTTAAGGAAAAGATCAATTAAGCTGAAAGCCGTTGATTATCAGTTACCCGGACTGCCAATTTGCTTGCTTCTTGAAGTCTGATCATTACTTCCGGAGCCGATATTTGTTATAATAACATAACTATGGGTTTAAAATCAAAGTTTATGCCTCAACTTACAACGTTACGAATCATTCACTTAAATTATCCTATGAAGTTTTTTTTTCATAAATCTTTTCGTTATGTTCAAATCCAACTGTTCACGGTACAGTCAGCCATGAAAATTTCCAAACTACAGAACCTTTTTATCAATAACAGCAATGGTATGTGAATAAGGAAACGATTTGTGACAGTCTGCGTTCTGGATGAGCAGAGTGAGTAACGGGGAGGTATTTAGAAGTGTCTTGAAACAACCACAAACTAGAAAAATAAATTGATGATTCACATCTTATTCGGATAATAGCATATAGAGCCATGGGGGGGGGGGTAAGTGATGACGTCATGTATACAGCAGACGTGTGACATAAGCTGAGCTTCATTCTAAGAAATGGACAGGAAGAATCTTGGACTTCATACAAGGAACAGGATGATGTGCAACAGGACGGAATTAAGAATTGCAACGATGTAACCTCAGGGTGAATTACACAATTAAGATGGGAGAAGAATATAATAACTCTTGTAGTCCACACCTCGAAAACATGCCAACTCTGTTCTTATCACGAATAGATGAAAAACGTCTTGCGGACATCTAGTGCCGTCTAAACTTATTACTAGTATCACTTTTACAAGCAGAATAACGACTATAATATTGGTTTGTTCTAAGTATGGTTGAAGTGGTAAAACTTTTAATAAATAAATCAAACAAACAAAAACAATTAAATCTTACGTTTTGCTAGCAATTTTAGCCCGTTATCAATGTTGAAACATCAAAAATATCTCCTAACCAAAGTACGCATTACAAATTTAACGACTATAAATAGCAGACAAAAACTAAATGTATCACTGAACAGGATCATAAACATTATTAATATTCCCATAAAGTTTGCGGTTGTCAATACGTTGTTTAGTCCTCAATTTTACAGCACTGAGAGCAACCCTTACGTTCAATTTCGTAAACTGCGTTAAGTGTTTTCCAATGCTTCTGACATAAAATAAAAATAATGGCCGTGATAAGCAAGCTAAAGAGTGATCATCTTATAATACGGTACAAGTTTCTGTGTAAAGCAGGGTTTTCAATGCCTCAAAGAAACGTGAACAAGTATTCTTCATATTATGATAGCGCATTGTTGTACTGCGCCTAATCTCCTCAAATACCATTTCACCCCTTCGAGATTTGAATTTAAGAAAATCGTTTCTTAGTTGTTACATAAATCGTAATACAAACATATATTCAAAATTTCACGTTTCTAGTTCCATTACTGCGGTTCAGGGTTGATTTTCATGTATTTAGCTATATATTCAGTCTACAAATAAGCAGTTTTCGCCCGTGGCAGATATAAACTACAACAATAATAATGATTTTAAATAAATAAATAAAACGAACATGCGGACTCAAGAATAATATGAATCGGAGATCAATTGTGGAAAAAAAGACATAAATAGATATGTTAAGTACAGTAAGCTGAGGCTCCTGGGTCAGATGTTTCGAGGTCGCATATGGTTATATTTGTCTGTTGATCCCAATGGACCAGTAGGCCAGCTGCCCCCTCAAATCTGGTCGAGGTATTGAGTGGGGTTTGCTGCGTCTCAACAACAAACGCTGATTCCCGTTATCGAAAGAGAGTGGGAGATGTGGCAAATGCCCGACCTAACTCATAAGATCTCTAGGCTCTTCCCTGCATCACTTTAAGGTGAATCTCCAGGTAGGATCCTTAAACGACAGCACTACCTTCCACATTCTACCGTTTCCCTTTTTTTTAAAAAAAAGCCAATATCCGGTCTGTTTCATGCCTGATCTTTATTTTGAAATATTAGTCATTTCTCTCATTCTGAATCGGCTTTTTAATTCCTTCCCGAGTTCCCTACCAAGGCTGTTGACCTGTAAAGGCCTTAAAGAAAACATGTAACATACTTTTTTTGTATAGTATCCCAGCGCAATAATTTTACTTTTCCATTCTCATGCCTACGTCCTATCTGTACTAATTTCGCGTCTCGTTTCTGATATCAGCCATTTTCTACTTTTATAGGCATATAGATAAAACACATGACTGACTTCCCGTTGTGAGAGGTTTGGATCCTACAAAGCATTAAAATGACCAGTCTATCTCAGAATTGTTATTTCAAAATTGGCGTGTGCGTTTAATTTGTCATCTGAAGCGCCATGGGCGTACCACTTTGTCCAGAATTAAACTGCACAGAGAATGGCAAAATTTTGATATTGGGGGAGTCCGTCAACAGTGGGAGCAGAACAGACAGACGTGAAACAAGAAACGGAAATAGCACAGACAGACACACAGGAAGGTACACTGTGTTCTAAGGGCCAGAGCATGCGGTTAGCGCCTTAAGCTAAGAGCATATTTGCACACGGAAGCTCTGAAAACTATTAAAGCCCACTGGAGGAAGGTAAACAGAGCTCTGTAGCCTTGACTCCTCACAGGTGGGCGAGGATTTAAAGCCTTGCTTCGCTTGCCCTTGTGTATCCGAGGCTACTCCTTCAAAGAGAAAGTAATATCTCTGCGCTACAAACATTCGCTCCTGTGCGCGAAGCGACGAGAAAAAAAAAGTTTCACTAACAATCAAGCGAGAATAATGGCTTTAAGGGCGTCATACTAAGAGAGTTAACTATCACAGGTGGTAATAAAATCTATACGACCATGGGACAAACTTGGAGGGGTGTTAGAGCTTACAAGAACATACAGTTTCAGTATGGGAATGTACCATTGGAAATGAAAAAAGGAAATTATTTTTCATTTGCATCTCTGCAAAGTGTTTCTTCCATCAATGCTCAAAATTGGAATCATCAACTGTAATGCAAACTAGGCAGCTGTAATTACCTGGCAATACTGTCACTGTTTGAGTAAGGTGCACATCCCCTCAAAGTTTTGCACATAATCGTATGTAGATTGTATCTATTTATTTAGCCGATTTATTTTATGAATCCTTCCTAGAAAAGTGTTAAACTACACCTGTTATCTATATACCAATAAATAAAATTGAAGTGTCTGTCTGTCTCTCCGTATGTTTGTCTAGAATAGGTTCCGAAACGGCTCAACGGATTTCAATGAAAATTTAAGGGTATAAAAACAGGAAATTTAACTTAGATATTCGAGCATATTTCATTTCGACAATTATATCAATATAGTATAAATATTAATTATACGGGAAGGATTCTTTATTTACGTGCGTTTAAGTCTCCAAAGAGTGAAAGCTCCGAAACGGCTTAACTAATTTCAATTAAACTTACATGGATTGAAACAGGAATTTTAACTTAAATTTTTGTGTTTCATTTTGATGTCGTACAGAGTTCAGAAGATATTAATGTAAATATTTCTAAATCCATTGAAATGTCGAGGGAAAGTCGGCGTGAAAACCAATTTGAGAGTAAAAAGTCCTATTAGGCGTTCCTATGCCATTCATTCCACTTACTGTGTTATAATAAGAATAATTTTGGCAGAATGAGAGAGAGGGGGAGGGGGCGTGCATTCTCACTCCATCTATTTTTTTGGGGGGGTAACAGGCTACATGAGGGTGATCCTGAAGCAGGCAACTCCCCTTTAATAGCATAGGAAGGGACTTGAAAAGGGGGGATGTGGAAGGTAGAGCAAGGTAGCCCAGGGTTGACTAGGGCCCCCAGGCTGTAGTGTAAGGATCCTACCCGGTGTTTCACCTGAAGGTGATGCAGGGAAAAACCCTAGAAAACCTGCATCAGGTAGGTCGGGCTAGTGGGTACTACTCCTGCGCCCTTCTGATGACGGGAGACTGGATTGCTGTGGGAACGCAACAAACCCGCCTCCGTGCCTTGTTCAGTATTGAGAGGCAGTTGGCCGACTGGTCCAATAGGATCAGCGAACAACTCTTACCGTATGCCGAAGGTATTTTTTTTGGGGGGGGTAACAGGCTACATGAGGGTGATCCTGAAACAGGCAACTCCCCTTTAATAGCATAGGAAGGGAATTGAAAAGGGGGGGAATGCGGAAGGTAGAGCAAGGTAGCCAAGGGAGGGCCCTTTTTTTTTGGTTAACAGGCTACATGAGGGTGATCCTGAAACAGGCAACTCCCCTTTAATAGCATAGGAAGGGAATTGAAAAGGGGGGGATGCGGACCCCGTTGCAAACGTGTAAAAGCGTCACGTGTTCTAAGCCAACTGCGAGTTATAAGATTTACCGTGAAGCGATAATAAATAAATGATACCGTATTACATCATAGTTTCCTGACTTAAATATTTACAATAAATAAAAAGACGGCCAAAAAGGTCAGCATTAAATATATAACTATTCATTAACAAAAGCGACGTTTCATCTCCACTGTTAATAAATAGTTATATATTTCTTGCTTACTTTTTGGCCGTATTTTTATTTATTGTAAATGATACCGTACTTTCGCTTTTAGGGCAACATAAAATGCGTTATTTCCACACGAACGAAGTCGCAGGCATAGCTAGTTAGACATAAAAGTAATAGATTAAATAACTGAATTAACGAAATGAATAATGCTGAAATAAATTAGAACCTTATTTTTTTAAACTCACCAGTATGCCAATATATTCTAAATGATAACGTTTACTTCAAACTCAGTACACGGCTATACTTCATTGTAATGTTCTTGTGAAATATCACGCAGACTACAGTAAACCATTTAATTTCTCATGTTCTTTGTTTCTCATAAAAATATGAATGGCAATTTCAATTCTATATCTCAGCTGTGCATTCTGATAATGAATCCCGTCCAAAGTAACCGGAAGAAGTCCACGTCGAAATAGCCCATGTCATACGTGCCGTATGTTCCAATGGCTTTCTACTGCCCACAGAACTTTCTAACGAAAGGAAAGGACAACGAATAGCGCACTATCAAATGCAGAGATATAATCAGAATTTCAATAAGGTATGGACTGTAAATCTAACTAACCGGTTGATTTGTTTTATTTTGCATTTATAGATACTTGGCTGTTTAAATAAACGTAAATAATTGAATAATGAGGATTGCGGAATGAAAAATAGGTGATAAAAGTATTATAATGCACTACCAAATTACATTTAATGTCTTATTTTATGTATTAAATGAATGACTGTAAACAAATTTGTCTAATATCTTCTACTTTCCGCGAAAAGTTTGTTTATTTGGTACCAGTCGCTGACATAGATATTTACTGTAAGAACTAGTAGCAAAGAAATAGGTTTTAATCCAAAGATAATGCCGGTAGTCATGGCAAACCATAAAAAATTAATAATAATAGAGTGCCAATTCGGAAGACGTGTGATAAACCCAATAAAATAACATGACAAATGATAATAATTACGCCAATTTGTCAGTTACAGTGCTTAATGTTATTAACTTCCTTGCATTAACAAATACTTACACAAGAGGGATAATATGTCATTCATTCCGTGATTAGTGGAGCCGTTGCCAACCTTACAGTAACTTATTTGTTGTCAAATTATTAATTATTTCACGCCCTTTTCAAATGTTACAAATCATTAGCAGGAATGGAGGAAAGATTTATGAGGACAGATCTTATGAAATCAAGTGCAGTTAATACTGTTTTTAGTGGCATCCCCCCTGTTCGCCTGCAATCCATTCGTCTCACAAGGCTATATCTGTCATCAAGTGTTTTTGTACAATTATATGGCTTATAAAGATCTATAATTTATATTCCTAAGGAAGTGTTATTAATCCAAAGACAACTCGGTTATCCGTACCAAATATACAAATTGTTTTGAATTCTCACTAAGCCCCAATTTTTGGCTTCGAATATGGCTAAACATTTAGCCTACAATGTATGCTGATATGTGTGTTAGGAATAGAAATATGAAATTTGATTTAAATATGTTCGGCCGTTTTTGAGTTTATCCCGCAGAAAACGGGTCGACAATCCGAAAAATATGCGTGTTTTATGTGAGATGGGAAAATAATGTGATGCTGGTTTAGAATCAGTCCTTAGATCGGAGTGATGCAACTCTCCATACTAACCTATTCATTTCTACATAAATACCACATCCTCCCTAATCTGTTTAGCGTTTCCATCCTTGGCCTCCCTCTTCTTCCCCACACACTTCCCTCTAATGCTAATTTTACAAGACCCTCATACCTCAACACGTGGCCTATTATTTTCTTGGTCAAACTCCTCCATATTGTTCTCTCTTCTCCCATTCTGCTTAGAACTTGCTGGTTAGTTACTTTATCCATCCATATAATTTTCAGCATACTTCTGTAACACCTCATTTCAAAAGTTCCTATTCTTTTCCTTTCTGCAGTTCCAACAGTGAAAGAATGTTTGAATTGTATGAGGTTAAAGAAACGCGAATAACCTCCTTGATCGGAGATGGCATGAGCGATCCGCGTCACAAACTCTACTAGTAATATGGAAATTATCTTCGCATTATTTGCCCTGTATTGTGACACGTTGAATTGTAAACTAAAGTAATATTCATCATAGTGGGAAACAGTTCTTCAGTCCTCCACAGCCACATACATCGGTTTTCTTTTGGAATTGAGAAGCTAGTAAGAAAGTTACTTAGTTGAAGGGACACCAGGGCAACCCCGAATCGGCATATCACGAAAACCGGAAGAAAAAGAGGGAATTCAGTAAGTGTTGTGGACCCAAAACTTATCATTTATTGTTGATGCTATATTCGCTCAGAAAAGAGTGTAGCTTTCACGGAATCGATAAGCTAGTAAGTAGAAGATTTGAAGGTCAGTTTTCTAGATGAGATATACCAAATTCAGTGTCACATAGAAAAAATAAAATAACCGATAAGGTTCAGTAACGCCACAATACGTATTATACTTTTTCTACGCGGTTATATTGTTAGAAAGGTAGCAAATTTGATTTAGGAGATGGCTGGGATATCTTATCTGGCTCCAGGCTGTCTGTCGCGCTATAAATAGTCTTGTCACCCCAGCATCCCTTCTCAGCGTCTCGTCTGCTTCCACAAGCAGGGAAACTGGAGACAGGGGAAAACTTCACACTCAAAAGAGGTAGCGACTTAAGCGTTCAATCACATTTCCGTAGTACTGCAAAGAACTGAGTGAATCCCTGTAATGGAAACTTTATATGAGCCGATTGCGTCAGTAATCACCAGCCCCGTTTCGTCGTTCAACTTCCGAGAATAATTTTCGCTACGTCTGTTCCTCGCTTGACAGCCTCTTCTAAATGTATGTAGTCAGCAGTGACAATTCACAGACGTAATGTAATTGCACACAGAGATTGGGTTGTTATTTTTTCCCCCTCCGACAACGGGTTGTGGCCAGAGCTCTCCGGGGAGACGTTATTCCTCGTTAGCTTGTCCTCAAAAAACTCCATCAAGTAATTGGACTGCAACGCTGAATCAGGAGTGTTGTTAGGCAACGGAGGGGCTGGGCCAAATCCTGACATCACCCTTACAATTAACATCCGCCTTAATGCGAAATTTTCAAAATTAACGCGCAGACTTTGTAAATAACTGAATCGTTAGTCTACTACGACATTTACTGACACTATAATGTTTCAGTTAAAAGAAGCGTGTTCTATGTAAAGTTCGAGCGGTCAACTTAATAAACGGCAGCGATTCCCCGTATTTCGAAATCAAGATACATGGTAAAAAGTGCAATATAAAGTTTGTGTATGAGGAATCCTGCAGAGAAGAATAGACATCAACTTAATAAGACACAGAAGTTGCTAAAGTAAACTTAACAGTTAGGTAAAAATAAGTATCAGAAATTAATTAGAAACTGTTGGGTGAATTATACAAATGATAAGTATATTAGAAACAGAACAGCATTTCTGCAAAATCGATCGAATTTATAAAATTAAGACGGACGTGTCAGGGGAATTGTAGGAGATTGCCTGTGGGAGTTTTCTCTCGAAGTCATTTCTTCCCCAGATTGATTGCGGCGCTTATCTGACTCCGTCGGGAATGCCTCGGACTCTCCTTGATTTTTTTTTTCAAAGTTCTCACATGCAGAGGCACCTTCACCTATTTTGGGAGGTGTGATGTACTGCAGTCGAAGACCTTGGGCATATGGTAAAAGTTGTTCGCTGATCCCATTGGATCAGTCGGCCAACTTCCTCCTAAAACTGGTGGAGACACGGAGAAGCGAATGCTGTGACCCCACCTGATGCAGGTTTTCTAGAGTTTTCCCTGCATCTCTTCAGGTGAAGCCCGCGGGGCTTAGTCAACCCTTGGCTACCTTCCATATCCCCCCTTTTCAATGCTCTTTCTATGCTATTAAAGGGGAGTTTCCTGTTTCAAAACCCAAAAAACAAAAAAAACTGTCAGCATACACATGTAAGAGAAGTTTTCGTTTCGTATAAAATCAGCAACTACCTGGAGCAGCTTAGCTGAAAAGATGTGTAACACTGCGCTATGAAGTATTATGAAAGCATTGTTGTTTAGTAATATTTCATCCCCGTTTTTGAATTGTTGTAACATTTCTGTTTTGCACACAACGTGAATAAATACTAACATTTTTACATCTGAGGAAGTTTTTCCATACGAGTAGACATATGCTACACGTGCTCTCTCAATTTTTTTGGGTTGATTATTGTCGAAAATTTAAGTTATTGTATAAAGTCGTCTCCATTTAGAAACACTCCTATTTTCCCAAAATTATTTTGCAAACACAATACAGAACATCGTTTCTTTCAGTACATTTAAAGAAAGACACGATTCTGTGCTCTAATGCACAATGGGAATGGATTTAAATGCTTACACGAAACACAACTTATACATGCTATGTACAAAGACGGTTAAGAGTTTTTAGGCGTACAGGTCAATTTTAACGACTTCTACTATTAGCAAAACCAGTCGACTATAAGCAATATCAATTAGAAAATGAATCGTGTCAGTATCAAATTCTTTTACGTTGACTTATTTCCAACGAGTGTTGTGGACTATGATAATATTCAATATAAATCCTTTAAGTATGGCTAAAATTTATTACTTTAATTGTTCCCAAAGTGGCACTAAACGAATAAAATTCTTCCCCTTTTTTTGCTTGTACTTCTCAAATGAATACAAGTTGAAATGCGGGGCGGTATCTTGCGTGGTCAGGAGGGAGGCTGCGACTGCGGAAGATCTAATTTGTCCCGCAAGCCTACCTGAGCTGCTGATAACGGAAGGTTGGCTCCCTCTTGTTTATACACAACGACCCAGACCCGACTCTACGCATACATAGAATGTTTCAACGCTATTCTAAGCGGATCAGTTTAGCCAGAGTAAATTATACTAAAAGCTGATAAATTGAAACAAGAATTAAAAAACTTATAACAATCCATCATTACTTCTGGAAATTATTTAATTCTTTGACCATCTTGTCTTAAAACGTGTAATATTAATCTATCCCTTCTCTTGGTCAACACCCTCCATATTGCCCGCTTTTCCCCTATTCTGTTTAGAGCTTTCTCGTTTGTGATTCCATCCACCCATCTTATTTTCAGCATTCTCCTATAGCACCACATTTCAAAGGGTTATATTCTTTTCCTTTCCGAAACTCCTATCGTCCACGTTTCGCATCCATATAACGACACGCTCCATACGAACATTTGTAGCAGCGATTTCCTAATATTTACACTTATATTACCCGTAAGCAAAACTTCTTTTCGCGAAAGCCTTCCTTGCCTGTGCTATCGTACACTTTAATTCTACTATAATTGTATCATCCCTAGTTATTACGCTTTCCGAGTAACAGAATTTCTTAACTTTCATCTAAATATCACTTCCCAATCGAACACCCTTTGTTATTCTACTATTTACCATACCACACTCCATTACATTGGGTTTCCCTCTATTAATCCTCATATTGAACGCGTTATCCAGGAACACGTTAATACCATTTATTACGATTTCCAAGTCTTCTTCTGACTCCCCTAATACAACAATATCGTCGGCAAAGCGTAGGGTTTTTATTCCCTCTCCTTGCAGTATGATCAACGTGTAGGAATAATAATTTAATTTCTGCAAAAGTACAGTAATAATGTTGAAACAGTGCAGTGATTTGATTACTATGACATTCTATTGGTCGTTTAGGAATCACTCCGGCACATAAAATATTACGACGTCATTCGTCAAGCAGAATAAAAATGTCCCAACTAACAAACTCTGGGCTTCAGATTTCTCTGCTCAACACATCGGGAGAGCAAAATAAGATGTCTAACCAGAATTTTTTTTAAATTTTATACTAGTACCTAATAAAATGAGGTTTTATTTTATAAAATCCCAATACTTTTATGGTTGAACAGTATCCTTACACCTGTTAGACCACCCCGCTTGTAAGAGAATTGATACTTAATTGGCTATGATATTTGATTACATCAAAATTTTAGTAGTTGTTATTGATAATTCTGCCGTAAAGGTGGTTCTTAGAACCTATATGCTTCGTTTCTTAAGTTTATTTAATTTTAATCGGCGAGAGCGAACTCTTACTCAATGCTTCCAAACGACGTCAATTTCGATGAAGCTCATAACCAGCATAAGGAAAGAAGCGAAGCCTTGGACGGCATTAGCAAGTATTTATCATGCCACAAGACAAGCAGCGGAAACTGATTGGTTTTATCTGCTGACGCAACTTCTTTCCTCCTATTTCGAATCCTCTGTTGGTCGAGATAAAAAGAGGCAAACTTTGCGCCTCAGGAACCAGTTAAATTTATATATGACAATACGTGAAACCTGTTCGGTCGAAATCTATCCCGGTTTGAAAATTAAAACTCAAATACTATTCAGAAAATTCTTGAGTCAGAGAACTAGGTTGATAGGGTGTGTGTTCGACATTTGGTTCATAATAACGTTCTATATGAAGAAACAGATTGCGTAAGCCAATGGGCACTATTGGATCATTTCAGTTCTTCTAAATAATGGCTAAATTGCAGACCTTAACTGATATGTAATTAAAAAATCATATGAAAATGAAACACTATGATAGATAATGATATCGATATAAAACATTTTTTTGCTGATTTCTGTCTGCATTTTATCCCGCATTGAATAATGTTGGCCTTCAATGCAGTGGGTCATGGTAACTCGTAACATTCAAAGTGTCTGTTTAAATGCAAAAGGGCAATCTAAGGAGGAAAATGTAACATATACATGTATTTCTAAATGTAGCTCCTCGAAGCAATGATTGATCTCAACATCAGATGACTAACATCTGACCTTAAGCGCAACAAACAATTTACTCCTCGTAAATAATAGCAAGTCGTATGAGATGTGCAATAGAAGGGAGAAGATGGAGGGGAATATTGTAGTCAATGGCGCGTTGAAAAGAGAGGACGTAACTTTATGTCTTAAAAACATTCATTTCAATACGAAATGGAAAAGCAGACAGTCTTTTAACATTGTACTCCGAGTAGGCTTTACACTAGCAAGTTTCCGTAAAAAACGTTCGTGTTAAAGTGAGGTCTTGCTTACTCCTTCTATCACCGCAGGTCAGTGGACGATTGCATATAGTATTCTGACAAGACTACGTATTTCTCTTCAATTATACACGTTGTTATTAACAGGAAAACTTTGAATCAAGAACGTTGATGTGTTTATACCGTGTAGTTTCATCGACTGTTAACTGTGTTACCTGCTGTAAATTGTGACAGGGTTCTCTACATTACAAATAAAAAAACGTAAAATAATCTTCACATAAGATTGTCATTCTGCAGTTTTATTATAATTATTCTTTTAATGAAGTTTAAATTTCACTTATTAAAGTAACAGTGAATAGTTAAACCTCAGGGAAGTTAAATGGTGAAAGATGTCCCTAAAGACATTTTATAATCACGAATATAGATTGTGCCTTACAAAAATCACATTCTAATGATACACTGGACGCATTGTGAATGAAAATTGTGTTAATTTATTCTAGAATTCGTGTGGTATGTCATTTCAACAGTTTGACATTGTGCTAATTACTAATGGAAAGGAAAACATGGCCATTCCACGAACGCGGCATTTTAAGCTTATCATTAAATAAAATGTTTTGGGCATTCAGTGGGACTTAATCTTGAAAAAGGCCTGCGAAGTTCTCTTAAACCTAACAAAACGTATTAACAGTTTCCAACTAAATATAATTAATTACAATACTTTTTAAAACCGTAATGGACTATTGCAATAATTATTTTTTCCCCTCTACATAACTCAGAAATTGTTGATTGTATATTGTAAGAGTGGCCGTATCGAGTAAGGTAGTTTGAATTGACGAAAAGTGTTTTTGCCTTCAATCCAGACACAATGTAGCTCCAACGTATGCGGAACTTCACAAAGGAGGAGGAAACGATCATTAGACGCATTAATTATACTGATAAGTATTATTAACTCATTCAAGATAATTCATATCAAGTTCTTTTAAGAGAAGATAGAATGTATCGAAAAAATACAACAAAACTTCGGCTCAAAAAACCGGAAACATGAAAAAAGTAAAACGTTCTTTCGTAAGGAAGAAATTTGATAAAGATGAGTTGGAAACGAGACCTCAAAAGTATGGAAATGAGGAAGTAAATATAGATTTTACATTTATCGGAGATTTTTCAAATGGGATGTTACAGAAGTACGTTGAACATTAGATTGTAAGAAATAATGTTTAACATGCGATGAAGAAAGTTAAAAATGAATATGGAAAATGAATCATACTGTAAGGAGACGTAATAAAAATCACACATTTTGCCTACGATATTTTAGTACAAAATTAAAATTGGTCCTGGAGAAAGAGTACAACATGAGGATTAATGGAGGGAAACCAAAGTAATGGAATGTAGTATGGGAAATAGTGGAATAACAAAGGGTGTTAGATTTGGAAGATAATGAATTCTGCTATTTGGGCAGCATAATAACTAGGGAGGATAGAAGTATAGTAGACATAAAGAGTAAGATAGCACAGGCAAGGAAGGTTTTCGCAAAAAATGTTGCACGGAGTGTGGCGTTATATGGGTGCGAAACGAGGACTGTAAGAGTTGCAGAAAGGAAAAGAATAGAAGACTTTGAAATGTGGTGCTATAGAATAATGCTGAAATTCTCATGAGTGGATAGAGTAACTAACCAGGAAGTTTCAATCAGAATAAGAAATACGAGAACAATATGGAGGACTTTGGCCAGGAAAAGGGATAGATTAATAGACCACATTTTGAGACATGAGGGTCTTTAAAACTAGCAGTGTGTGGAGTAAGAACAGAAGAGGTAGGCCAAGTAAGGAATACACTAAGCACATTAGGGAGGATGCGGTAGTTATGTAGAAATGAAAAGGCGTGCGAAGAATAGGTTAGGATGGAGGTTTGTACCAACGAACAACAAGAAGAAATTTTCCGAAAATATGGAACTCATTGAAGTGAACAGGGTAGTAGAGACTAAGATTTAGTGAATAAGGCGAAAGTGAAGATCGATTTTCACCCAATCCGTATAACTATATATAATTGAGGATTTGAACATGCCAGCATTGTTATTTGAAAGGTAGAAAAAGGCTAAGATATTCTTCGAAAAAAGGAACAGCTAGAATAAAAAAATTAGTATGATTCTTAGCAGTAAAAAATATGTCGGTCCATGACTTTGTGGATACTGTTGTCACACATGATTCACCCTTCCGATGTCGGGTTGGGAGTGAGGCGACTTAACAAAAAGACCATTGGGGTAAGCAGTTAAAAAAAACTGAGTCCTTAAAATAGCGTTTATTATTTTTGAGGCGGGTGTTCTGTTGTTCGGCCGCCGGCTGCAGCAGCCGTTACGTAACCCGCTGTTGTTGCTCAACATCCTTTCTCTTCGCGGACTCCTCACAGAGCTTGCTGCACCTGCCGTCTCAAACTTACCTGCAACACAAAACGTACATATCACTAAGTAACACTGTCACAAAATCTATTAGCTAAATGCAGAATCAGAACTGAAAGCTGATGAAAATTAAATATAAAGTTGCTTCAGTCAATCAGCTCTCGCTGATGTCAAAGTGGTCCTTACTAGTTGACTGATGATACTATTCTTCTTACAGTGCGGTCTTCAACTATTGTGCACATTCCAGAGTGTGTTAATATGCTGCTACCAATACAGTCCTATCATACGATTTACATCATTAACTCCAATATTACGAAGTGGGCTTGAAACTAATCTGCACCCAACAACCTGGTGAAGAACTGTTAAGAATTATCTTCAATTAGATAATAATACTTATCAGTCTCATTAATGGGTCTAACGATCGTTTCCTTCTCCTTTTTGAAGTACCGCATACGTTGTACTTTCACATTGCGTCTAATATCCACCAACATATTACAACTTTTTGACAGACACTTCCATCACTTTCAGAGTGCCAAATCTCCCTCTATATTCTCTGCTCCACAGAATTGGAGCTTACATTAAGTATGATTCTATGGACATCGCCCGATGTTTCGCACGTCAGTGTATTGTAAATTCGTACCTGATGAACTTTTTTCAAATGCGATTTAGGAGTTTAATGTCGATACATTGTGCCTGTACGACTACAAATCGGGGTCCCGTATCTTAAAATTTTGTCGTTGACGGCTCCGAATGAAAAAATGAAATCCAAAAAAAGATACGCTATTAATTTCTTCCCCGATTCGGGCGAGTTATCTCGTCCTGAGAAGACGAGCAAAAACCGACTCGGCCGAGTTACGCCGTCCTATGTCAATTTTTATTCTCCTTCCTTGATATGGACTAGATATCTCGTTCCCTTCATAGAAGTTTGTAGTTTTGTCGCGAGGGTGCATAAGTGTCTTCACAACGCATGATTTACTCCAAATTACTTTTTCTTTTGGTGTCTAAAAGCAAGAAAAACCACCAAATTTTCGAAATTTTTATGCATCAAAACCTATGCTATTTTTGAGATATTATTTGCAATGAATAAACAAATTTATTTGAAGAATTTTATAAATAACTACGATGACTTTTTGCACTGTTTTTAACAATGTTGGGTGCAGCCGAACGGAGCTGGTAGGCGAGTTAACTGCCATCTTGCTATTCTGTGGATCGCGCGTTCGAATCTTGCTATCGTAAAGGATGTTATAATGTCTGTATTCAGCGAAGAAATTGATTAGAAACATTTTATAAATACTACCAAATAAAATCTTTATTCCTTACTCTTCGGTGTAACCAACCGAATTAAGAATTACGTTTCAGCCGGCTATTCTGAAAGTCGCGTTTCGAAACCCATTACACACAAAAAGAGACTTTTAGCTTTTATAATATGTTATTGTGTTTGAAATTTGGAGTTAATATTATTATTTTAACATTATCATTCGTTTAACTGTGAACAATTTTTGTGAAAATATTTAGCTTCATTTCTGTTCAACATTATGTGACAATTTTTAAAAATAGTTATAGCAAGAAAAGATTTTAAAATAAATAAGTTTTTGTAAAACACTTAAATGAATATATTTTATTTAATAAATACCTGTAGGTAATTAAAAAAACGTAATATGACTTTTTTGTCATATTTGTTAAAAAAAACATCCGTCAGTGATGGGGATAATCACACTACAATATAAGTATAACCCTTCGTAAATTTATTATTATGCTGTCGATGATTTAGTTAAATTAAATTAAATATTCAGTAATAAAAAGTATGTCTACTGATATGCTCGCCACACTCATCAAATCCTCCTCAGTTGTTACATTGTCACACCATACTATTCCCCATGCACTTTATCTCTTGTAAAGGCGGAAGGAAATCCTTGCGAAGTGCTTAGCCTAGGTAGACTACACTTTCTAAAGCATATGATCATACATAATCTAGGTCACAGCAAACATACACAAAAACCTTCAAGCTTTATTAACGAGGCAACTTTAATCATGTTTGACATTGGTATCAGCGGTAAAAGTATAAAAAAAACGTCTTACGGGAACGCGTTTTGTTGAGTGTAATAAGAGAAATTCATAACCATAATTTCCTTTTATATTGAAATTAATCACAAAAGTATAATAATAACAGAAATCAAATACTTAATCATACACAGCCATATAATTATAATAGTTTCTTCAAATTCATGTAGTAATTATCATACTTTTTTCGCGCCGTTGTATTCTTTCAATGAATTGGCGTGCCATTTTCCTTTTCCTAGCCAAGTTTTTACATACGGCCTTGGGTCAAATGCGTTTATAGGGGGATATATAAGAAGATTTCAGCGAAAAATCGGTATGTATTAATGTTTGTTTCAATGTTATTTTACATTCTTGTTGATGATATTAAACCGGAACAACGTTACGTCTCCACCCATGATTGCTATATTCTATACAATTTCAAAGGAATAATAACTCACGTAAGAGCTATATTTTTCAGAAATATTATTTTTAAAATCACTCAAACTCACAAATTACCTTGTAAAAAGGTATCGATGTAACGAATTGTCTCCTGGAAATATTCCCAGTGGTCAGTCGAACTCTCCACTTCAGTTAATAAATTCAGATAATATTTATGTATCTTTATCGACAGCTATTTTCCAGTCCATCAATTAGTGCCCCTGTCACTGTAAACTGAGATATCTGGCTCCGACCCTACTGACCCTCAAGAATTTTATGGACGGTGAAACGTGTCCGTGAGACCAGCAGCTGAAGCGAGACGTTCATGTACATTCAATGTTCAAAAACGTGTTCGGAAAATATTTCGAGGAGTGATTACCTGAAGAAAAATTGACCTTCCACATCATTTGACTGGCAAGATTGATTAAAACAGAGTTGAAATTCTTTAACTTTCAAATTTATCGCGAGAAATGGTTTATTCTAAAAATTAAAAGAATTCAAATGCGCATGAAAAACGAGTTGACTGCGGACTGTCATTTTACACGACACTTCCCGAATTGAAGTGATCGTATCGATTCGCCAGCAGTCTTAATCCCATTCTCCGTGACACATGATAAATTGAAAATAAAACTCATAAAAAGAACATCAAAAATTTTATATAGAACTATAATTTTACTATTGCTATCCATTATCCATTTATTGAACAAGAAGGCCTATCCAAAGATGATAACATTAGGAACTTCAAATGAAAAATATTTTTTATTGACTAAGCGCAGGCGTTAACAGACTCGGTTTTTTAAAACATCATTCTTCGTAGTCGGTTAATTGTAGCGCGTGGTCACCTTTATGCATATAATTGGACGAGAGAGTAGCGAGATGTACGCTGTTTGAACAGCAAGTTTGTGCATAATTACGGACATTTTTTATAGCCTGCAGACAAAAGTCTTGTTTGCCTGAAGGGGATCTGGACGCCAGATGTGGCGCTCTAACTGCCATCGGAATTTTAATACAAATTAAATACGGGAGTCTGACAGACATTCTGGGAAGCGAGAATTTCGTGTTGTTATCAGTGGCATCGAAATGTGAAATATTCCTTTTATTTTATGTTAGATATGTGTAATGCATTTATTTAGTTGAACGCAGAAATTATTATGAAACATATAAGAAAAATATCTTGCGATAAGTATCTACCTTGTGACTAAGGCAAGTTGTTCCACGTGGGATTTCCGCTTTCCACAAAACCCGGTCACCTTCCACACCACTCAAGACCAAACCTACTCTATAAACTCTTCAGAAAAAGTACTCCTCTTCCACATTGAGAATTGAAAGCATCTAGAATTCTGCCTTGGGTTACACAGACACGTATTAATGGCAAGACCCCGTTTCATTGCACCGACTTTTCAATTCCTTAAGGTTTATTTCTCAAAGCTGATTTTTCCAGCAGGAATTTTCTTAATGAACGTACCCGGTGAATAATTCGGATGAAATCTTCACGGTTAACCAACCGGGCCTCTTTTATAATTTTACGGACAAAAAATACACATTTTCTTGAACAGTAGGGAGTAAAGTACTCACCATAGTATATTCTTCAGGAATTTCAAACTAATAGTTTGCTTTAATAACAAAGGACCCACAGCAAACTCAAAGTTTAGACCACGTGAGGTAAAGGAGATAAATAGAGAGCGAGATAATCTGAGAACGTAATATTTTTTGACGAGTATGGCAACACACTAAGAGAAACAAGGGTAAAAATTGTGTCCCATAGGAGGAAGAGATGCGAACAAGAACAGTACTGACTTCGGAAACTAAACGCCACAACGAAGCAGTGGAAGCCACCTCCTGTAACCCTGGGAAATATTCCACTAGAAAATGAAATTATTCTTTCATTACATTTATTATGAAATGGAATTGAACTCATTTTCTAGTTATTCAAAAACCGCTATTTTCTTTTCAAAAACTGAGGGAGAATTAATATTTTGCATTAAAGCGCTTCCACGTACTGTTCACAGAGGAAAAATTAATAATTCATTTGTTGAGAAATATGAAAATGAAATTATAAATCAAAATATTAATAATTCCGAATTTTTATATAATTTACGTATTTATATTAATTTTTCCAAATCACACAGGTAGTGGAAAGTAGTAAAAACCTTCCTCCGTTCGTCTCACTACAGCATTTAGCCAAGATAATGTTGCACGATGGAAAATTTTTTAGGCCAAAATTACGTTTAATCGCATAATATAATTAACCCTCATAAATGTAGTATCTGTGAATAGACAATTTTTCAATATTACTATTTAAATGCTTTCTTTCCCGAAATTAGTTTCTGGACAAATAAGTCAGGGTTATCAATAATACATTAGCAGAACTCCGGTCACCTTCAGCAACAAAAATCGGCCAACTTCGGCAAATACGGCATGTCGGTGGGTATGTGCGCTATATTCCCAAAAAATAATAAAGTCAAAGCTAAAAAGAGCAATCTCGTTTTTACAAGAATTTTAAATTTAATTTCATTCATGTATAATTTTTTGATGTTTCTGTTTTTATCAGTCACTATTTTAAGAAGAAAACGTATTTATAAACTTCTATAATATTTAATTTTACTTCTGTATGATTTATGAATGTTTAGGTTTTTATTCCCAATTATTTTATGTCACCATTTTAATAAGAAAACTAATTTATAATCTTCTATATTATTTCATTTTATAAATACGGAGCTTTGGCGATATTGCTTTAATCAGCTGTACAGGAAAAAAACTATAGACCCAACACATTTTTAATTCAACAAAATCCTATAATAAAAATATTTGACAACATTATAAATCATCAAAGCGACCTATGAAACTATGTAATCATCCAAGCCCAGTTTATTTGCTCTTTATATAAAAGTATTAATTAGATTTTTTATATAAAGCTGATAAAACATTGGATATACAATAAAATAGCATCAATATCAATTACTTTCATTATCAACAGTGACTTTCGTAACTTACAATTGGCCGCACTTTCTTGACTGCCGAAGTTCTCTATATATTTTACCATAATTTACAAATTATAAGAGGCCGATCAACGGAATATCAACAAATATATATCTTCAACTTAATCGTTATTTCAACCTCAATTTTTATGCTCTACTCGATGTAACAAGACAAATCACTTTACGTTTTTAATTGTAAAACTGTGGGACGCGAGAATCTAGAAAATGTTATGTAGTTTCACCAGTGACTAAGTTCTGATAATGAGGAGCCGCAATCAAAAATTCAAAGTAATTACTTTTATGTATTGTTTTTCTCAAATTTGTTCAATTGATTGATCCTGTTCCCTTTGGCATTTCGTTCTTTCATGTCGGGAGAAAAGAAAAGGATTGGCGATTTCAATTAAGAAGAAATAAGGGGGTATCAATAGGATTGAAAAAGGTGAATCATTGAAGGCCGTAGCATGGGATTGTGGAGTCTCAGATGAACAAGCTCGAGACTAGACGAAATCATAAAAAAAGTATTTCGAAATTTTCTTCTTCGTCCTTCTGGAAATCCTCTAAACTAAGGATGGCGTGACGTGAATTAATGCATGTTACGAACGCAACCCAGTGCGGGGCCCATACAGTATTCTTTGGCTATCAATGCATTAAATATTATTTTTTATAAATCTGACAGGAATTCATACTTTTGACCCGATCAGGATGTTTGACAATCAACGCATGGCAAAATAACCTTACTGTTTCACCATAGAAAATCATATTTTTAAGTTATTTTTATTTTACACAACATCGGAGCGAAGCTAATCATCCCTTACTTCGGTAAACCAAAGAGTGGAATGCCTTTACGTGGTCGTCTGTATTAACAAATAGTTAAGTTTGTATATGCAACATGTCTCATTAAAACTTAATTTTAATTTTTACACTACCGTTATAGTTATTCGCGTCGTTACCACAATTAGTTACTGGCAATTGGCAAAATATAACAGAAAACACTGAGTTATATATATTTTAGAGTCTGTTTTTAAATAAAATCAGATATATTTAACGGTCAAATTATTGGCACACTTTATAATTCAAATAAAAAAATAATTTTTATTCGAGCTGTGCTTCGAATGAAAGGTTTTTCTTGATTTTATAAGCGTTTTCTCAGACTCTTCATAGATTACTTGTAAGGTTTTTGAAGTTCTTAAACATTCTAATTTATTGATATAAGCTATTACTTATTTAACACAATACAATTTTATATAGCTTAATAAATTAAGATACGTGAGGTGTAAAAATTATACGATATACTTCGATGAAAGAAGCTGAGTAAGTATTTTGATAGCGATATCTTTAAATTGCCTTCGCTTTCCTGTGAAACTTTGCAGCTCCAGGTTATAAAGAAAGTCCGGGTATTGCACGGAGCTGCTCGGCATATATTGGGGAGGAATGAATTTCATAGGTAAGGTTGATGTATCCGAAATTGATGGTTGCGAGTCTGGGCGAGTGTCTGGCGCCGCGCCGGTGACTCAGAACCCCCGCCCCCCCTCCCCATCCCTCCCCCTTCACAACTCCCCCTCCCCAGTTTCCGCAGCCAAGTGCTGTGCTGTTCACGCAAACTGCGGCCTTTCACTTTACACTCAGTACGCCCGCTCGATAATCTCCTTCCCCCATCAACTGTTTTTCTAGATTGCTCGGTGTTATCCGCTTCTGCGAGATCCAGCAGAGAGCCCTTCGCTATTCTCAGAGGAAAGATACCGCGACGGCAATGCTGAAATATGATATGAAAAGTTTAGTTTGCGGCGCAGGGCACGTCGTCAACGTGAGAACTTCTGGAGTATAGCAGCGTTCTTTTCTTATTTGCGGCCCAGATCTGTTACTGTGGGACGAAAGACCATTTTCAATAAAGAGTCCCGCGGAACACAACGGCGCTACCTACACGAAACGACATGCAATTCAGGCTGAATTTATATTAGTTCGCGGGCTATTATTGTAAAAAAATGTAAAAATTGTGACTCATATGGCTGCTGTATCCCATTTGTTTGAATCAATAATGTAATTCGTTATTCCGTGGTTATTTAGACAAACTAATTCCCATCGGTCTCAAAATTCGACGCGCAGTCGTTCACTCATCTGGTTGTAGTGGGAGTAGTTTAACCTGATCCTTTATTAGTACGACAAATTGGTAGTGTAACAACTATTCTTAACACATTGATATCCCGTTCTGTACCAGTGACAGCAATGCTCCCCCCCCCCCCCGCCGCAATCTTCTCCCATCTCCTACTTCCGCATCTCATACGACTTGCTACAACTCACGAGGTATTGTAATACCAGAAAACAACCCGTTAACTTATGCTCATGTCAGGGGCATTATGTAATACGGGGCGTGGTATTGCGTCTTTTAGGAAAGGACTGAGCAGACAAATAATGTCCGTCTGGAGGGTCAATTCCCTAGGGCGGAGTGACCGTCCCACAGCAACGATGGTTACGAACCTCCCAAAGTAGGGGTACTTTTTGGAAGACGCGAAGTGTCTGAGCTATTGGCACTGCAATGTAAGTACCTGTTTTTTCCTTTGATTATTCAATTTCATTTAAAAATTTGACGTTAGCCATTATTATATAATACCCTAAAAATTAATTATTTAAAGCCAAGACCTGTAGTCTCATGCACTGTTCAAATACTCATGAACCTTGATCTAGTGCACTATGGTCCATATACCATCTTGCCTTCTTACTATGGGTAAATTAATATATAATGCATTAAGTTCGCTACCTATGCTGTCACAATAATGTAATAGGCAGTGATCTCAGCATTAAAAATGGTTTACTCTTCATCAATACATGGTAATTTTTATTCTTCAGATAAAGTGTTGCTAAATGAATCAAGTTTTGACATTAACATCCGACAGAAGACTTTTAAAAGATTAGGCATACTTAGCCTTAGACGCAACCCCGTAACTTATTTAAGATGTCAGTGACAAATAAGTCATCTATTCACAACTAGTTCTGATGGGCTCTGTTTTAACTGGGAAAAACTCTGTCAATTACACATACGGATTCTATATATTATAATGGTATTTACTACTGTAATAATCGCGAAACCTCCTGTGTTGTAGTGGATAGCATTGCAGCCTCATAACCCAGAGGTCCCGGGTTCGAATCCTGGCGTGGGTTTGGATGTTTGTGTCGTCATGGTCGAGAAGACCGGGATTAAGAAGACTGTTGGAGGATCGATACGCTGACCACTGTGTCAATCCAAATTCGGTGTCTCGCAATATGACAGTCCGCAGTCGACTCGGTAGGCCTAGGCCCTCAATGGGATGTAGAGCCATGGAGAATAAAAAAGATGTATAAGAATAAATAAATAAATTCCAGTAAGAACTAATCAATTCTTTGCTTTGCCATTCCTACTCAATTAACGACTATACAAAATCATATTTATATTAAAGGAAAATACTCTAAAAAGCATTCTAAAAAATGTTACTTTATTTATTGGGTGATATAATTAAATTATTTCTCTCTCTCTCTTTCTCTCTCTCTCTCTCTCTCTCTCTCTCTATATATATATATATATATATATATATATATAAATTCGCCCGATTCGCGATACAGCTTATATACTACGACATAATACTAATAATGAGCTTATAGTCGACCCAACCTTAAATAAAATTTTCCAAAAAGAAGTTCGATGTTATACGTAGATAAAATTTAATAAGCAACAATTACAATGGCAATTTAAAATGGGTCAATATGTAATCACTGTTAGATAAGGACGCCAATCCGCGTCGAAACGTCCAGCATATAATTTTTGTTTACTTTTTCTCATTAAAGTTTTTTCCTTATATTGTTAATCTTTTGTTATTAATTTTAACGCGTTAATTTCAATGTCATAATACTAATATATAAGAAAACTCTGTAGAACATAAACAGTTTTTCTCATTTTCGCTTTTTCTTTATTTTTATATTATTTTTCTTTTATTTATGTAAACTTTATTGACGGTTACCTTTAAATCACTTTTATTTTTCATCTCCCAAAACTTGGAATGAAAGCAACAGAAAACAGAATACCAGTTTTCTATCTGTATTCCTACAACCGTTCTGAAGCTTTTAGAGGCTCCTCTGCTCTGTATTTACAAAATCTGGATAATTTCTTTTGTATTTTGATTACCTCACCGAATATTGTGTTCTATGAGTTGCAATGCACATCATAAACCCAAGCTGTGGAACAGGCAGGCTCTCTTCAAATACTCGGGGTGTAGGTCAATTGAGTAATATGGAGGCGATGGATGTAAAGGATAGTTGGTAATATCGCTTGCTCTTCCATTATATCTCGGACTTGTCCGAAGTTCAAATCCTTCGTGAGCGTGGATTTCATCTTTGACCGAGTCCTGGAATTTCCGGTGGCCTCTGCCAGCCTTCGCTCGGCGCATTAAATCTCAACAGTTCAGAGAATCTCTCCGCACTCTATATTCGGTTGAAGGCTCAATTTGCATTTACTTGTGTCTACATTTCATCTCGCAGAAATCTCTAGTATCTCTTACGATTGATTCCCTGGTGAGGAACTCTCTCCGCACCCTCCATAGACCAATTTTTTCGTACAAGAGCAAATTATTCTCACAAAGAGGTATGAAATCATATTTAAACAGATAAGAAAAATATATCACTATACAGCATAGAAAGATGAAATCAATATTTTGGTAACACAGATGGCGGCGTGATAAATTTACAATCTGTCAATTAGGGTTCTGATGCACCTAAATTAGATAACTCCAAATTGAAGGCACGTTTATAGTACGTAGTCTTCGTTTTTAAGCCACTGGAGTAGAATAAATGGACGGTGTGATAAATGCCCTTTCTGATGTTAGATATCCGATGACTTAAAAAAAACGTACAATATGTTACTGTAAAGAATTAAATGTAAATAAATATGGTTTATAACAAAAGTATTAAAAAAGGTTTAATGATCAACAAATTGAAAAAAGAAAACTTTCATCGTAGATTTCTGGCAGTTATTTTTTGGTTTGGAAACGGTTATACAATGAGCTGCAATTATTAATGTATATATATACCTCGTTTCCACACACTTTATATTCGCACACAGTGCCGTAAATACGGTGCAACTCTTTCAAAATATCCTATCTTCCTCTTCAGCTTTAATTGCCTTCATTTCATTTCACTACTCCTTACACCCTAAAAATTATGTTTACAATAATATTACTGCATGAAAAATCACAACAGTTCTCATTTAAAACAATCTTTTCCAACTTCAATTACTTGCATATGCCCGACAACTGCAGTTCTCCTATTCATTTACTTCAAGTATACTGTTCTTCAGCAACTTATTCTCCTAGCTTTCTTACATCGACGACTGGCGTTAGGATTTTAAATACGCTCAAAGTTGTTTTCACGCCCTAACGAAGTTCGTGAATATTTTAAAAATCTTTCCATTTCTAATAATCAAAATATGCTTAAGACTGCCTATTATCTACGTAATTATCATCAATAGTTGGTGAAAAAAATAAGATGGTCAAATAAAATTTGTTGTTTTAAGTATTCCTGCATTACGTAAATAAAAAATGCAGTGCTGATCATCAATGTCGTAATGCATATTTTGCCAAGTGGACCATTTATGGTGAAATAAAATTTTGATTAAATAAAAGACTACTTATTTCTGTAGTCCAGGCAAAAATGGATTCGCACATCTGAAACTAAATTTTAATGCAAGCTCAGACCGATAAATTCAGTAAAAGGGGCGGAAATTAGGATTTGGCTTGTTGAAGTGGAGAGCGATCTTTCGTAAACAGCTTTGAAATTATATAATGTTGATATTAGAAAGAGCCCAAGAGAAATATTATAAAAGTATGTCCAAATAAAGACTAGATCCAAAAAATGTTGCAAAGAGGCGACTAAGACAACACCACAGGGTCACTTCTGTTAATTAGTGTTAATTTACCACAGGACCTTCGTGCCCCGAAACAAGCCGTGGGGTCATTGTCAACCATTCCCAAAGAGATATTATTTTCATGTACGGAAAAGTTGCAATGAGAAAATCGCTCATATTACGATTGTGTTACAGGTGGATTAAGTGCACCTGTGAATACTTTTTTTGGATACAGGATTTCCCTCGATGTTTTCTTTCCGTAATTTTAAAATCATTACTAACGAAATAAAAGCTTACAAATTTCTCTCTGAACTTCTTAAAATACTAAAAAATATCAACTGACACTAAACTCCTCATGCAAATACTCAATCTTATTCAGCTACTTTTTGAACAATTACTCATAATTGGAACCTAACATCTAATGAAATCATAAATAAAAGTTTCTGTACAATATACTACATTAACGTACATAAAATTTCTTTATTTTAATGTTGATCAGTGTTAATATTAGCCAACAGTTGCATGCTTTTGGAGCACAAGTCTTTCAATTTACCTTTAGCGCAACCTCATAAGCACTATCGTCCTAAGAGTCTCTGTGAATAATTTATGGAGCCAAGGTTATATTAAAATCATCCATGATATAGTTAGTAAACGTTGACATTTTTATCGCAATATAGTTTGCGTAAGAGGTCACGTAAAAAATGATACGAAATTACCCCCAGATCTCTGGAGCGCTTTAGCTACTCAAGGTCAACACCTAACATATATATGATTTACATCTTCAGAAGTCAGATAGAGGACTAATAAGAAAATAAGGTGATACAAGAAATAAAATTAAGAGCTTGTGTAAAATAAATTGTGAAGATACTGTTTCAAATCTCATTTTTGAGATGAGATCTTTGGTTAAAAGTCAGTGTCTGAAAAAATTAGGCGATTTCACCAGTGAGCTGTTAAATTTCCTGAGAACCTGACCGAAAATTAGAAATAATGCATAAGAGAACCATTAGAAACGTACTTACATAATTTGAGGAATATCTTAAGTGATCAGTGTCGCCGTAAGTAAACGGCTATCGTTATCCGGAAATTGCAACTGGATGCTAATTTCGACAGCAGCCACAATTTGCATGATCATGCAAATTCCATTCAAATTTGTCGACCACCAAATGGGGTCTCGTCTGCTGACAATGCGCGCAGATACTCGTATTAGCGCGACCATTACGTGGAGTGACATTCCGACATTATTTCCCTTACTATAAATATGTTGATTTGCAGCTACACAAACCTGTTTTTCAGCGTATCTCTTCCCATCTATAACTTTCAATTTCCCTCACACAACTCATTCCTTAATTATGCACAGCTGCAAATATTACTCAAATCTCTCCCATGATTTGACCGCTACCTAAATACCTTTGTGATCAAAGTTTAATGTCATGAAGCAACTATTCGTCCGTGTTTGATTGACAGTTGTAAAGAAAAGGTACGTCTACAGAAGTGGAGAACGGAATAATTCTTAAGGAAAATCAGAGAGATAGAGAATATTAGTAAAAGAACGAAGTCTAGAGGAAAGTATTCTAAAGGTTATTATAAACAACGATAGACAGACTTGTCGAAAATTTAGGCTAGTCACAATTTCCTATACCTTACCTGCATTCCATATGCGATCTGTTCGCGTGATAACTAACAACACGTCTTTACAACTTCATTCACTTAATTTTAATCTCATTTCTCTTACTTCCCTTACCACGTCAATAGTTTATTGATAAAACACTTTTTGTCTTCAGTTGTATAGGCTACTTATAGTCTAAGGTTTCGTCCAAACTGTTCACCTTAAGTTCGAAGACTGCAGTCATATTTCTTGTATTGCTCTGACACGGGAAAATGAAATAATATTCCAATTTAAAAGATATACTTATAGTTAAAATTTATAATGTAAGAAAGCTAAAAGGAAATAAAGCATTGTAAATTTGATAAGCGCGGGTATTGTAGGGGGTGAATCGTTTTCACACGTAAAATTTGGTTGTTGTAAATGAATTATCGAGAATATTGTTTAAGTCGAAGGGTACTTAATTAATGTTCAATATTCGGGTGATCTACGAATTACGTTTAATTCTTCAATGCGATGAAACAATGTGAGTTCCACTCGGCAGTAGTAGGAATGTTTTAAATCATTGAAGTCGTTAAAAGCACCGAGAATGAGAATTAAGTGTATTAGTCGAGCGCGGCAAGAATCGTCACGAAAAAGTGCAGTGAAATAGAAAGTAAAGTGGTTAGGGTGAAAAGCAGAGAACAGTGCAAATTATATTAATCAGTTTCCATCCAGATGTGCAACAGTTTAGGAATTGAAGAACAACGAGGTGTGCATTTCTAGAGCAAAATCAAAAACGGCAATGAGAAACAAATAGGAAACAATAAACATTTCTATAACGAAATTCCTTGTATAAGAGTCAGTGCGCAATTGGCCAATTATTATTGTCATAGGAAATCCTGGAATTAAAAACTTATTTAATAAAGGACACAAATATTTAATTATTTGAGGCATTTGTAAAGATAAATTTGTGAGTTAATCTTGAGTAAATGTAAATAATTTAATTGTTTTGTCCAAATAAACTAATTAAATTACCTCACGAAATGTAAAATATTCATGCTGACCAATCTTTTACAAAGTGTAGAAGAGTATGAAATATTTCTTACCAATATTCCCACAAAAACGGCGCGGCGTACTATTAACACTCGCATAAAGACTCAACCGCCATAATACCCAGATGTTACTGAGTTGATTTTAAACTTCGAATATAAAAAACGGCTATCAGTGCACTCAAATCAGTCTAATGCAGAATAGTACACTCACGCGGGTGGCAAACATTGAAGTGCAAGTCTTAACGGTAATAAAAGGAACGATGGTTTTAATTAACTTCCATAAAACACATTGGTAATTTATTTCTGTAAAACAAAATTGAAAATTTGATTATGAAATTGATACGAGTTTATGAATCCAGCCTTGTAGGTCGTACTGCAGATCAAGCATGTCACATAACCCTTTTACTTTCAACCGACGCCATTTAATTGGTGAAAAACGTTGATATTCACAAAATTTATCCATGGCGTTAAATTCATAATCATTCAGTGGGCTTTCCGCTCTGGATCCGCTCTGAAGCCCAGCCGTGGGATATCTTCTGGTCGACAAGATTAATGGTCCAGTACTTGTCGGTCGCAGGCCTCTCTTCAACCAACAACCGTGAATTTCGTCGGAAACTACGCAATCCATCCTCTCCAGACTCACAGACAAGCGAGAGATATAAATAACGTACTTAAAGCATAGTATAACTGAACTCTTAAAAATTAGGGCCCCATAAATTAGTCACAGTGCATTCCTAGACAATTTAAACTAATTTATATGTTCTGTAAAATCACATAGTTGTATAAATAATAGCAGCAGACCGCTACAGACCTTCGATACTGTGCTAATGTCTCTCACGGCATTATGGCTCTTGGCAAAGGGAAATTCCGTTACGAATAACTACGATGAAACATTGTTTGGATTTATAAGTCATGAGATTAATATACTGTCCGTCGTGTAATCGCTTGGAAAATCATTAATTGTCTTATTATAATGTATCGCATTTTGCGTCTTTCTCACTGCTATACCCAATATCTGTGCCGCAGTATGCCCCAGTAGTTAGGACACTCTAAAGACTTGTTTCTTCCTCGATGAAGTACTGTAGTCTTTTAAATTCCTGATTTTTTCTATCAAAATAACTTGATGTCCTATATAACATGTAATCCAACCGTGAGGTGAAATTACATTTAAAGCGAAAATAAGCCATGGACGGGATTCCGGTGTGGAAGATGTCCTTGCAGGCCGGCGCGGCGCTTTCGTGAGCGTGGTTCATGACCCTTTCAAGTGGCTCCAATTAACTGTACGCCCCCGTAAGAGCCGCCCGGGGCCCGTCCTGTACCTGCAACATCTGGAGGAACCTCAACCATCGCCTTACACTCGGTTCACTCATCGATTTTAACATAACACAATCTACTGTCTACAGAACGCTCATAAATGATCACATATTCCACTGAATATGTCTAAACAAACATTATTGCCTTAACCGATGACGGACGACTTGATCAACATTGTTCCCTTGCATCACAGTAACCGGGTTCGAATTCGAGCATAGCCATCGATGTATGCATGTATGAACACTTTCTCACTTTCAGCTCATTAACTGACAACGGAAACAGAAAAACCAGCTCGATTCGTCCCAAGACCTAGGAAAGGATCTCCAATATCCTAAAATCAAAAAACTTTCCATAAGTCGCTCTCATGGGTGAATGGCTTATCAATTACTTGATAACGATTGCAAAACATAGAATACGAACACAACTAATTGATTAGTCACCATATTAGCCTGGCACCTCTTCAGTGATGAAACAGTGGAGTTTCCATCACCCGTCTCCATTTATCGTGTTTCTCACACAACTATCACTACGCCCTTTACCGTCAAGTTTTTCCTGTTCTTGTTTCCCATTAGAAAACAGCGAATTTTGGGCTTGACTTATAATTGAAGATCCTTAAGCGTCTACAAAAGGATAAGTGAAGTTAGCATTTATGGTGCAGTTCAAACAACTGTGAATGATATTAAGAGAGATGCAGACAAAAACGTAAATTCTACATACTATAGTATTTAGGTTTTAAAACACATATTACAATTTTAAAATAGCAGAAATATGTATTTCTCGATTAAACGTTCTTTGAATGTTCGTCGGGTTCAGTCTCTGAGGGTTAACTGATGTGCTTAATTTAAACATGTCTAGACGTAAAGCTGTCTTGGCTTTCTAAACCTTATAATTAATGGAAAATTTTCGGGTATTGGATTATCTGAATTTGTAAATGTTACAAGATTGTTTTGAGATACACATTTTTGTAAAATTGAATTATTTCCTATTCTCTCACAACCGCTATCCACATCGAGTATTCCAAATTTTTATGTTCTTAAACAGGCACTGTTGCCATTAGCATCGATTAATCAGTTGGAGAAATGGGTAAATGAGAAATGACCAAATTTTAAAATGTTACCATGGCGTCAGGTATTCTATTAAAAACTGTTTATTTAATAGATACCAATACTAATGTTAATATAATACAAAAAAATCTCCTATATAAACTGCAATAATACAATTGTTTTTTCCTTTTGAGCAATTAGTTAATCTGAAGACAGGTTGTGTACATTAAATAATTTAGTTATTGTGCAATCAGGAAAGAGTGATGATGCGTGGATTATTTTAATTGAAGTGTGGCTTGTTTTACACTGTTTGGAAACATAATAGGTTAATTAAATTACGCCATGCATCGGAATATTAGTTGCGAATGGTGTATAATGTTCACTTCAACAACATCACCAGAGGCTGTTTAAAGTGAGTCAGAATATGACAAATTTGATTGGAAGTAAATTGGCCGCTTTTTGGCAATTAAATTGATTATCAATGCGGTGAGAGAAGCTTGTGACACAAACGGATCGGAGAACACTTCTTCTGCCAACCTTCGAAGTGTACAAACGTATATGGGAACATTCCGCTAAATTCTACGAGAGTTTGGATTTTTCTGAGAATTGTTTTCCTGAGCCCAGCCGCAGGAAGGATCTTCACTGCGAGAGCATTTAGAGCTAGAGATATTGCCATCCACGGAGCCGACGTGCAGCCCAGCTGCTTGGAAGCCTGCATCCCAGCAGCAAACGCGGACAACTAGAGATCACGGAAGACCACGCGCAAAAAGGAGCACCACGTGCACCCGAGTCCCGGACGGCGACATCTCATTACGCAGAGCTAAGCACATCCGCGTTCACCCAGCAGCGAACACACGCGGCCAGAAAACTACCGGACACTTCAATGTGTTTAAAACTTTGTAAAGCGCATATTTGAAAGTGCATCGGCCCAAAAGATTTTTTCAATAATTTCAGGTTTTTATTTTGATATATGCCATCTAATTAAATCCATGACGACAGTGAGTTTCTTGCTAAAAAAAATTGTTTTATGCAACACAGCATACGTCTGAGTTTACTCACAGTAGAAATGGACAAATTTTACAAAACTGGTATTGAAGTGAATGATTAATTGTTCTCTTAGTAAATTCGTTGTTCAATCTTGTTGTTTACATTTGTCTGTGTTTAATATTCATCATTTCCCTATCATATGGAGCTATTTGTGTTGAAAGCGGTACTTCATTGCGTAAAAGTTAAAAACCTAATCATGCCATATTATTGAATAAAATGTTCAGAACTGGATTGATAACCGAGCGATTTTATGGATTAGGGTGATTCTGAAATAAGCTACTCCCCTTTAATAGCATCGGTAGGGAATTTAAAAAGGGGAAATGTGGAAGGTAGAGCAAGGAAGCCAAGGCTTGACTAGGGCGCCCGGACTGAAGTGATGCAGGGAAAACAATAGAAAACCTGAGTCAAGTTCGTCGGGCTATTCGGAACTATTCTCACGCCCTTCCGAATGACGTGAGAGTAGTTTTCTGTGGGATCACAGCATTCCCTTCTCCGTGTCTCCACTAGTTGTAGGAGGCAGCTGGCCGACTGATCCGATGGGATCAGCGTGCAACTCTATCCGTATGGCCAAAGTCTTCGACCCCTGCAGGGAAAACCTTAGATAGCATCCATCAGGTAGGTCTACTCCTTTCAAAAGTTCAATGATAATGAAATAGTTAGTGCAAAATAGTAACTGTAAGTATTGACCATAAATACGGGCTGGGAACAGCAAATAAAATAAGTTAGAAGCGTAGAAGTCACTGCACTTCTTTATGAGAATTTTACGGAAAAATTTCAAAAATTAGGTTGGGAATGTTAGACAAACGATGGAAAAAAAATACGTGTCAGGCTTCGTTTTATAACTGCTGGCCAACAATCCTGAGAGGATATTTGCGTCAAACTTGTAAAAGCTAATTATTATAGTAGAGGGGATTGTAATTGTAAAATAGGGCAAAGAAACTTTCATTTTTGAAAAGGACTGTATGGGACTGGAACAACTTACCTCCAGAAACATTTCCTCGGAGCTGTAACGTTTTCCAGGGAAGAATAAGTAAGTGCGTTAGTAAAGTGAAAGTGTACTGAAATGAAAGTGTAGTGGGACAACAAACTATCTAAACAATCTAAATTGACAAAATATTTAAATCTAATTCAATGACTGATGGATTTTAGCTTAAAAATGTTGAAGATTTTTGACCAATGGATGTATCACTCTAATATTATTCCTTTCATCTGTAAATAATATTCAGAAATTCGATTCGCAGCGAGAAAGGATAGCAACATGTAAAACGTGTAGAAGAGACTAGTGTGTAAATTCCAGAAAAGGAACACTTATGAACTATGTATAACTTTGGTCATTGCTTTAGTTCACGAAGACATGTAATCAGGTAATCTATTCATTATAAAATTTTAATTGAAACTGTTGTCAATACAAAAAAAGAGGATAACCATAATAAATGGGATATTTCCGTGCACTTGGTCCTTGGGCACATTCGGTCTATTTTCGGTGATGGGAAGTTTGAGTTTTTCCCCGCACATGTGCATCCTGGCCATAATAACGACCTACACTAAAACTGTAGTTTTTTTCTTCTCGTGTTGATTTACGAACCGTGATCCTTTTCACAGGCAAGCGAACAGTGCGTAAAGCAACGAGGGTAGGGTAGAGACCCATAGACCCTCGTCAGAACCAATCACACACCACGCGAATCCATTGACCACTTGTTGCGTACAGATGACGCGATAACACGTGCAGTGCGAAGCTTGAGGCTGTTTCCAAAAGACTCTCATCCCTACACGTTGTGTACATCTCAGGAACATTGTAACTCAAGAAATAATTTAAAATATAATTCTAAATCCACGTGGTTTTAGGGGAAGTCGATTCGTATAGAACTGAATGTAGATGCTTCAGTCACAAGAATACGCGAAGGAACACAAAATTATTCTACTCTGAAACATAGACCAACGAAGTTTTTCATGGGGATTCAGTGAACAAAGTAATGCCGGCAATAACGGAAATAAAAATTTGCTTATAAGCACCTAATGACGACTAAGAATTTATAAATATGGGACCCATTATTTTACGTGATTCGTTTATGGTACACATTTCGTTTATATAGTGAATTTCTTTATTTGTATATTAAGCGTATTTTAATTCTGACCGAAACGTGCTGAGTCTTTTTATCTAGTCTATATACTTGCTCTATTAAACTTAAGTGTCTCATAGATGCTATTTTCTTTCTTTCAAATTTCACGACTAATAACATTTTGTATTTAATATTCCAATTGAAAAATAAACTCTTTGTGTTTCGTGTCTGATCTTTCGTATTTAAATATATAACTATGCTTTTAGAGTATTCAGTAAATTAATAAGGTAATTAATTAACACCAGACGCGCTGATTTGGTTCTGCGACAACCAAATTATTGGGCATGCAACGCTACCGATTTTTTTAGTATGACAGGCTACTTGGGGGTGACACAGAAACTAGCATAGTAATGGAATTAGAAAGGGAAATGGCAGTCAAATGTTGACTTGGGTCTTCGGGCTACCTAGTATTCACCTGAAAGAGGTGTAGGGAATAGCCTCGAAAACCGGTATCAGATAGGTAGGGCTATTGGCTACTTGTCTCTCACCCTTCCGAATGACGGGAGAGAAGTTTACTGTGTGGTCGCAGCATTCCCCTCTCCGTGCCTCAACAAGTTTGAACTAATCAGTGAACCCCTGAACATACACCTTGCAAAAGAGGAAGAGTTGCCTTGGCATGTGAGAACCTTAAAAAAGTAGAGAGTTTACGAGCCACCCCCGGAGATTAACCCCATCAAAACTGTAGGGTGCGACATGATTTTCTTTTTGTTAACGGACTACGTGAGGGTGATCCTGAAACACGCAACTAACCTTTAATAGCATAGGAAGGGAATTTAAAGGGGGATGTGGAAGGGTTGATTGTTTTAAAACTAAACAAAAAACTGATATAAGATAAATACGGAATACAATCATAAATTGGACATTTGAATCAGGTCCACTTTCTCTAGTTATTTAAAATGCATTCCTACAGAAGTTGCTTTGGTAGGTATTCATTATACGACAAAATGTCTTAACTTAAACTGACTTGTGCAAAATATCTGAGGTTCTCAGTGGAAGTGCAACTTATATACGAATATGGAGATAATATTTTTCGGGTGATCCGTGCTCTTACTTCGAACGAAGATGAAGGAATACGTTTTAAAAAAGAGAAACGGTATTAAAAGAGATAAAGTTGGGATGGTCGACGTTTCAAGCACCAAATTACTCTTTTCGTCTTCAGGAATGAGAATCTATGGTATTCATATCATTGGGTAAGCCCGCAACACTTGTAGACTTGCAGACCTACTCCGTTCCGTGAAGAAAATTATAATTATTCATTAAACATAAATAAAGGTAATATAAGTTTAATTAACAACTTATTTGTTGCATACTTTTTATTTTTAGTATAATATAAGTGTATTCAAAGGTATGGTCGCTAACGTTTTCAAACCTCGTTTTCGGGAATGTAGAAATAGGAACGCATTATTTTTCCGTCTTCCATGCATTATCTTCCCGTAGCCATCGCCAGCAATTAAATAAGGTAGGAAGGAGAAGAACGCTTATGAATGAAAGCAACCCGCGTAACTTCCTTACAATGAGCGTGGGAGGAGTTTTTATTGCTGTCCTGTTACACCTTCGCTTCAAATTCGGAACAATCCGCTTCCGACAAAAAGCTGTTACCCTCCTGCATCCCAGAAACAACTTACGTGTATATGACACGTTTTCTCTATCGAAGTATGACAGTATTGTCTTGTTACATTTCTTGCATAAAAGCGAATCTCTCAAATTAAGCAAAGCAATATATGCTCCGAACAGAGGATCAACGCAAATTAAATAAAAGGAATTTATGCAAAGGATATAATATCATTGAAGATTAAATAAAATATTAAAATCCTAGCTACAAAATCACAACACAGATACATATTGATGCATCAGGAAGAAAAGTGTAAATAACCTTATTTGTGAAGGTAATTAAAATTGTGATCACAGAAATGAGAAAAAATATGGTATTCAATCAGTCTCAATTTTAATAAAACCAATACTATATTTTATTAATTTAGGTTACAATTATAAAAAAAATTATATAAAGACCTTTCGGCAGATGTCATAGTCATCACAAACAGACCAAATTAATTGAAACATTACAAAAATTTATTTATAATTTCATTGTCAAATCAAAAAATATATTATTAGACATAAATTGAAAATTTTAGACAAGAAAAGTACATGATTGCAGAATTTATCAGCTCACATACACGGAACGTATCAAACTTCGTAATTCACAAAGAATACATAGTCAACATCCCTGTGCTTACCGACCACATTCGGCAATATTCATCCAACGTATCGAAAAAATTTACAATAAAGTTTGATTTGACTACGATGCGGTTGTCTCTCAATTATAAATCAAGTAAAGGAATCCTGTTAATAACAAACTACTATTAACAAGCAAACGTTCTTCCGGTTATAACGTTTTCAGTCGTGCCTACTAATTATGAGAACGTCAATATGGTCTATCCAATCAGTCAATACTAATATTTGAGGCGTAAGTATGCGTGATGAAGCCAAAATCATAAAGCAAATGATAAAGTACAAAAATGAAGGGGTATGGAAACGATGAGATGTAACGAGAGGATTACTTTTAATGCTGCGAACATCCAATTAATACGCGAGTTGCTAATTAGCAGGTAGCGGGGAATTCGTCCAATCAGAGCGCAATGTTTGCCATTGCCATCACAAAGGCTCAGACTCAAATTTGAACACTACAGTTTACAAGTGATTTATTGGATAACAGGTCGTTCAACCGGTGTTCCGATGTTTATTTGCTTCCGCTGCGTTTGTAAAAATGTTTTTGCCACTTATTCGAACTGTACTCTGCGTTTTAATTAAATTATCCATTGGTGGAAAGAGTATTTTCACAATGAAAAGGACTGTCCTGGAGGGAAAGACACACACACACAAAAGTAGTCGATTAGTAAAAATACGGCTTTTTTTATTAAAAGCAGGGACCAAAATCTGAGCTATATTTTGAATGTAAAACGAATTCAAGAGCAGATATTACAAATAAATAGCAGAACATGAAAAAAATTGCAAATATATTTCGTTGGGAAAAAATTGACTGTTCAAAGTCTGCATTTAATTTAATTCATGAATACTGAACTTCACTTTACTTTAATAAATCCTTTGAAATAATCATCAAGACTGCGAAACCGTTAAATAAAATTGTTGGAAGGTGGAAATGTGAAAAAAATATTATTAAAACACCTATCGTCAGATTTGCAAAACTAATGTTTGTTGCCATTGATTTACTAGTATTCGGTTTCTCAGCACAGTATATAATTAACTATAATTATAGCTTAATTAAGAATTAATATATTACATCCGATATCAAAAAAGACACATTTATCTTAATTTTCCAACTATTCAAGTGCAATCTTCACCATTTTATTGGTTTTGTTGTTGTAGTTTCAGTCCTAAGACTGGTCTGATACAACCCTCAATGCTAACTTATCTTGCGCAAGCCTTTTCATTTCCTCATAACTAGCACAACCCAAATACTCCCTAATCGGCTTAGCCGATTATATCTTGGCCTCCTTCTTCTGTTCTCACCCCACACACTTCCCTCTCTAATGCTAATTTTACAAGACCCTCATGCCTTATTGGTTTTAAGGCTTATAAAATAGATCGTATTGTTAAAATTCTATAGTGGATATAGAAGCATGCCCGAAATTTATATCACGTGGTTTACGTGTTCACCATTCCAACAGCATAACTTCGATTTCCAGTGGCGCATTTTATATGTTTAATCACGCTCTAGCTGCGTCGATTTGGCCGGATATTCGCATTTCAGTACAATTTCAATCACCACTGATAAATCTAAATGCTGATATGCGGTTTAGAGCAGTAACAGTGAATAACTATCGAAGTCCATCGTCGATGTCCTTCTTTCACGACTACGGAACCAAGGGAATATAAATTAACCCACCTCGATATATAAATAACGGGAAGGTGGAATTAATGGTGGATCGCGGCAATCGGAAACACAACAAAGGAACTGTTTAATATTCACAAAGGACGTTATTAATTCGCGCAAAAATATATACCACCTGTTGAAACACATTGACAAAGTTTTATAAGCATTGAACTGTAAAGGTGAGCATAAAACATGAATATGATCCGTTAGTAAAATCCAAGGAAATATTTTTAAACTATTGTACAAAAACTCTTGCTAAAAAAGAAATCAATTCCAACTCTAAAGTTAGAAGACCTAACTCCTCCAGTAATTATGAGCGCGAGATGAAGATCTAGTCTACAAGGTGTGAAAAAAACGAGAATTTTGTTTTTCTTAAATAAATAATAAAAAAATTATTCAACACATTCTATTTTTCAATAAAAGTTTCATGCAAATTATTTTATCAATTTTTTATAAAGCAATAGATTGCCGAGCAACACTCTTCACCTTTTCGACTGTCAACAATAAATTAAACATTCAAAATACTGCCGTTTTCCACTTCAGGAACAATTGTACTAACAAATGACTGAAATATATATTCGAAAACAGTTTCTTATGCTGGTCCCGCAGTACTTCCGATACGGATTTTTAGCTGAACCGTACCATAAAAGTGATAGTCGTGGATACGAAAGTTGACAGATAGTAAAGAGACTAAACCAAGGATGGGGCGATTTTAACAACAAAAAATTATGATATTACACATAATAAATAAAATTGAAGTGTTCATCTGAAAGTTTATCTCGAATGCGCTCCGAAAGGGCACAACGGATTTCAACTGAAATTTAAGAGATTGTAAATTTTAGTGCATGTTTCATTTTTATTAATTGCAGGATTCAGAAGGTATTAATATAAAACATTCTACAGGAAAGGTTTCGTGGCCCATACGCGCATCTAGATCTCCAAAAAGTGAATGCGGGTTACCTTACTCTTGATCTATTTATGCCCCAAAACGGCTCAACATATTTCAAAGAAAATATCAGGGATTGAAACATGAATTTAATCTTAAATTTTCGTTTATGTTCATTTCGATATCTTGCTGAGTCCGAAGATATTAATATAAATATTTATAGATCCAGTGAATTACCGCGCGAAAGCTGGCGTGAAAACCAACTGCGTGTTATAAGTCTTATTAGACGTTTCTATACCATTCATCCGACTACTGTGTTATTGTAAGCGTAATTTTGGCAGCATGATAGAGATCTAGCATTTTCACTCCATTTATTGTTGCAGCAGGATTCGTACCGTAATTAACCTATCGTTGGTAGAGACCTAACTCCCTGAAAAATAACAAACGTCTCTGGATCGTCGACACGATGTATGCGTAAAATGGTTTTATTTGTCGCGTCCGGTAGATTTTAATATTTAGTAATTGCTCATTTTTAAAAGTAAATGCAATAAATATAATTGAAGTTTTTGTCTGTCTGGGAGTTAGTCACGAATAGGCTCCGAAATGGGTGAAAGCGTGACCTCTTCAAAACGAGGTTATAAGGTTTGTCGTAAAGCGATCACAAATACTTTTTATATATTCAATTTTATCGAAATTCTGTACATGTTGTTTCTGTTTTAGGGCAAAATAAAAAGAACTAATTAATGTCCGTGCGAACGAAGTCAAAGGCATAGCTAGTTCTTTTATAAACTCAGAATTGAAATTTGTTTATTGAAATGGTCTTCTTCTCTTAGAAATTTTGTGACTTAACTGTATTCGACGAGTAGATCACTTTTTGGAGGATTGAAATTTGAAAGTTCGAGGCGATGTTGAAATCTAGAGGAAAAAAAGCTGGAAAGTATGGCCTAGAGAAATATCCAAGAGTGCGTACAGTCGTTTACTACGTGCATACTTTCCCGTTAACGTTTTATTAATTTGTATGCAAGACTCAAAGGATGATGAGATACCCAACACGTCATGCAGGTACTTCGCTTACTGAAATTTGAAACACAAGACGTTCCACGACAGGAGTCTTTAATAGCAGAGAACCTCAGGCTATGGACAAGCTCTTATTCGATGGCCAAGAGATCGAAATGTTGGCCACTCTACCTTCAGATTTTGGGTAATTTAAAGACATTTTCGGAACTACACTGAAATTTATATTCATTTTCCATCAGTATTTATGCTTCCTGATTTCTGGTGAGAACTTATGACAGTTCATTGATTGTAAATATAAATAATTCGCAAAAGGAACAGACATATCGAGTTTGCACTCTTGCGTGTTAACTTCACGGGGCAGACCAAACCTCGCAAACAAACTAAAATCAATTTACAGATGCCCTCCGATCGGGTCCAGCTGTCTCATCAACTCAAATTACTGAGTGCGTAGATTGGGGAAGGCTGGCAGCTGCAATGACTCATCCAGGTAGCACCAGGCCTCTTGCTGCTTACACTCTCAACGAAAACACACCCTCGCAGGAATATGCTCCAACATTATGTACATAAATAAAAGCTTAATTAAATAACTGACGTCCATAAAAGCAGATTGAATTATTTTATAATAATTGTATTGAGTACTGTGAGGAATATATCTGGTAGGAGATTTATAAAAATTGAAAAAAAAAATGTTTAAAGTTATACGCGGAGCATAGATCTAAAACGGAAATCACCTGTCAACACAAGCCAAAGACGACACAAACTAATTTAACTTTTGACGTGTAAAATAGGAGAGCCTTACGGAACTATCAACTAGTGAATGATCCCCAGTTATAGGTAGTAGAAGGGTCTTCTCTAGCCCAGAGGATTAGGACAGGCCGTATTCATGTCTAATTACTTACCTAGTGGACTTCTATAGTTTAAACTCCAATTCCTTTTATTTGTTATTTGATTGTAAAATATTTCATATCTATCGATTCTACACCTTATTGCAAGAAAATGACACCAAACAATTTGTAATTGACAAAAAAATTATTTACATATCAGCTGTGTACGAAGAGATGAATGTGGAATTATGTATTTTCTAAAAATACGCAGTAACAGGAACAAGTTGTGAAGTGATAAATACTGCTAGAGTTGACAGTCAAGAGTACGTCAGAGAAGAAACTAAGCAAGGTACGCAAAAACTGATCCAAGTTCAAAATCCATACCAATATCGTACTGTAGATGCAAAGATAAAAGGAAAGGAAAGGAAAATGACGAATTTGGTTTCCGTAATCATCGCGAGAAAATAGATAGATTATTTTTCAAATAATTTTTTTAAAACAAGCAAATTTATTTAGCAAAAGTAATGTGGTATAATGTCTAGCATCGCTCACAACACGAAGGTCCCGGGTTCGAGTCCTGGCATGGGCTTGGATGTTTGTGTCAACGAGGTCACGAGACAGGTATTAAGACTGCTGGAGAATTGATAGGTTGAGCACATAACACTCCAAGTTCGGAATGTGTCATGTAAAATGACAGTCTGGGGTCGACCCGGTAGCCCTGAATGGGCTACAGAGCCAAAGAAGAATAGCTAACTATAATGATAAAAACATGAACTGTGCTTTAGATAAAATATTTGTCGAAATAGGAAGATCTATAGAGGAACCACCAGTAGCTCAGTAAAAGTGCAATTATCTTCGTAAAATGTGCGATATAAAACTTGGGCCACTGAGAGAAAAAGTAAAGAAGGATATTGGATAGAAAACTCGATAGGATGCATCCCGGCTTCCCCTTTATAAAAACGGAAAAGTCCCATAATTCAGGATGTCCCATTGGTTTCATTAAAGCGGCTCCGTCGGTATTAAAATCTTAACAGAAGTGAGATAACCAAGGAGAAATGTTTGTAAAGTGGTTTTTACTCGCCGCGCTACAATAGTGATGGACCATATCACTCCAAGATAAAAGGTAGTTTTTTATCCTATTTCGTTAAATTATAGATTTGGTATTAGTTTTATTGTTATTAAATATTTTAAAATAATTTCACAAATAAAATAAAACTGAGTTTGATACACAGAAGTACACTAGGTTATTAATGAGGCGAAAATTCAGCATATCCTAATCCTCTGGGCTAGGCACAACCCATCTACCCGCAACTCGGCACATCCCAGTCGCATTCGCTAGTTGATAGTATCATATGTGACTCGATAACATATTTTCCGCAGGTTCCGGTGATTCGCCCTGAACTGCGGTGGTTCTCCGAAGCATGAAAATTCTTCACTATAATGTGAATGCACATAGTAAGACTCTCATCAAAATAAAAAAAGTAATGTATACCAAAAAATAAAATTAAAGTGTCTGTCTGCCAGTCCGTATGTTTGTCTCGAATAAGCTCCGAAAAGGCTCAGCGGATTTCAATGAAAATTTTAGGGTTTAAAAACAGGAAATTCAATTTAAATATTCGTGCTTAAGATAATGATATTAATATAATATAAATATTGATTCTACATGAAGGTTTCTTCGTTTACGCGCGTCGAAGCCTCCAAAAAGTTAATGTGGGTTGCCTATATTTTTGATCCGAAACGGCTTAACGGATTTCAATGACAATTTCAGGGATTGAAAAAGAAATTTAAACTTAAATTTTCGTGTACGTCTCATTTCGATATCTTGCAGAGTTCAGAAAATATTAAAGTAAATATTTATAAATCCATTGGATTGACGCGCAAAATGCAGCGTGAAAAACAACAGCCAGTTAAAAGTCCTATTAGGAGTTCCTATACCATTCATCCCACTTACTGTGTTATTATAAGTGTAATTTTGGCAGCATCCATTGTTGCAAACGTGTGAAAGCGGGAACTGTTGAAAACCAACCGCGAATTATAAGGTTTGCCGTGACACGATCGTAAATAAATGATACCGTACTTTCGTTTTAATGGCAAAATAAAAAGAGCCGTTTCCACACGGGCAGAGCTAGAATAATATAAACCCGTACAACGCTTTCAGGTACGGCTGGTTCTTCTCGTTCCTAAATTTTAAGAATCATACCTACATCAATATTAAATGCAGAGGTTTAATGAAAGTTTTATCAATCTTATATCATCATTATACATCATTCTCCCCAATAATTATTAAATCATATTTTAGTAAATGGGCCTACCCTTACATGTAACGTTAAATTCTATGTCTCAATTTTAAGGTCTGCTAAAATGGATTAGACGGTAATAAATGAACATGACATCCATTAAATTTAACGTTAATTTCATTTGTAATTTTCAACCCTAATAATAATCGCAAATATGAGTTTTCATCCTGTAGAACATTGGATAGTGCATAGCCCTGTAAGTCATTAATTACGAGCAAATTTTACTTTTTAAATTGAAAAAATTACTTTTGACCGGGATATAAAATGTGAAAACCCGGTTATAACGAACCAAACTTCCGATTCGAGGGAGCAACTACCGTCAGATGGAAGGATTAACAATATATCAGCTCTGCCACTACTTGTTACAAAGACTGATTTACTGCAGCCATTCCGGTCCGTACATTGCAATCAATAATCTCAAGAGGAATCAATTGCGCCTTTAAAAACGTTGAAGTCGGAAATTTTTGAATTGTCATCTTCAGCAGTTTCAACGTTACTGATGAATAACAATCTCTACAGTTTGTCCTCCGAAAACTGCATAACAATTGAAAAGAAAATTAAAAGTTATCTACTGAGATATTAAACAATGCATGAAAATAAAAGCAAAACCGGGATATAACAGGCACTGGTTATTACGAGCAAAATCAGCGCTCGTTATTGTAGAGTTTCAGGCAATGCCTCGAATAGTGATACCGACTGTCATGTGGATAATATCAAGTAAGCACATATCAAGAGACTAATAAAAGTGAATGTAATCAATTATCAAGTATAATCAGTTTGTTCCCTTTACGGTAGTAAATATGGCCTAAGGGATATTCATGCATTAAACTAACAGCGGTACTTATCAATCAACAACTGGCAGATATGAATCATAAGTAGCCTTTCTCCCCTTCAATATAACCTGCATATTGTTTGATGTTAATGTTCGCTATCTGCATGCGACGGATGTTATTAACGCACTACACATAGAGCAAGTTTCTGTTTTTGTTACTCTGTCTCGTGAACACTGTGGGGGAGAAAATAAACTAATATAACGTCGATTGTGACTCAAGTTTGGTCTCAATGAGAAAGGTAATCAGTTGTTGGATTGAATCAAGAGTTCTTGGGTTACAACCCATCAAGTTAGAATTTAAAACCGACGTTCCGATGATAAAATCATTTTACTTGACAAAGATGAATATGTCTTTCATTGAAACGTCGATTTTAAATTCTAACATGACCCGGGTTGTAACCCAAGAACTCTCGATTCAACAAATCGACGATCTTCAGTTGTTGAGTTGTTCGAAAGGTCGCAATCTCAAACATGTATGTAGGCTATGAAGTTGCCATAGATAAGACTTCATCTATACTAAAAAATAAAACTGAAGTGTCGGTCTGTCTGGAAGTTTGTCTGAAATAGGCTCCGAAACGGCTCAACGGATTTCAATGATAATTTGAGGGTTTAAAAACAGGAGATTACACGTAAATATTAGTGTATGTTTAATTTCGATATATTGCACAGTTCAGAAGATATTAATATAAATATTTATACATTCATTGAAGAGCGCGCGGATGCCGGCGTGAAAACCTACAGCGAATTATAAACCCTATTGGGCGTTCCTATACTATTCATCGGACTTACTGTTATTATAAGCGTAATTTTGGCAGAGAGAAGGAGGGCGAGCATTCTCACTGCATCAATTATTGCAGCAGGATTCGCGCCGTAATTAACGTCGGCAGAGAGCTAACTAACTGAAAAATATTAAACGTCTTTGGATTGCCTATACGATGTATACGTAAATTGGTTTTATTTGCCTGAAGCGATCATAAGAAAATGATACCGTACTTTTTATATATTCAATGAATTCAACTTTTCAAAATTCTGAACCTCTTTCATTTTTGGGGCAAAATAAAAAGGGCTACTTCCGAGCGAACGAAGTCCCGGACATAGCTAGTTTAAAATATACTGATCTTTAACGTCTGTATACTTTAAATTAAGTTATAAATAAGGCCAAGAACAGACAATAGATTTTATAAACAAGTAATCTAACTAAACGACATGTTTCCCTCCGGATTTGAACCCTTATCAGGTTGAAAATAAAGATATTCAAACAGATGAGGATCCATGTCGGCACAGAAGCATGTGGTTTAGTCGAATTAAATTACTTGAGTATAAAATCTATTGTCTGTTCTTAGCCTTATTAATAATTTAATCTTCAGTTAAAACTTGAAACCACTCAAGTTGCAACAGGTTTTTTTTATCTCCGACTGCAAACAATATGGCCACGAAAATCGTCAACCATTTTATTACGCTTGTCGCCGCTTGTCAAGGCTCATTTCTACTCCAACTCAAAAGAAAACAGTACAGAAGGTCAATAATATAAGTAGGACAACATAATTTTCCATCTTCCCTCAACAACGCCAGTCTGAATTACTTAAATGTACCGTTGCTTGTATTATAATTGTTGTTTAAGTTACAATTCATTAATGTCGAAATTTTACACTTCACGACTATGAACTGTAAGGATACTTAATTAAATTAACAATTAAACTTTGAGACTCATAAATAAGCGTCCGAGACAATTAATTATTTCTAATTGATAAAATCAAATTAAATGACCAATTAACTTTAGAATGAATAATTGTCAGGTTCTTAGTTAGTGTAACGATGGGCCAACCTTCCAGTCAGTTATTCTAGGATGGGGGGAACAAGTTGTCTAAACAGTGAGTCCACTGTTCTCTCTCCCCACAGACAAGTAACACACAAAATCTCTGGAAACGATGCAGTGCACAAATACTCAGGAGTATCGGTGTCCTTTTGTTAAGATTTCGTTACTGCATCAGCGTAATTGATTGTACTTCCTGCCCACTAGTGACAATTATATACCACCTCAAAAAGTCCGCAAAAACAGTATACGCCACACTCTACGCACAAAACATTCAGAAACATTGTCTTATATTTGAATAGATCCGAAATTAAAATATTTTGGAAAAGAGTGGACGCGTAAGTGGAACCGCAATTAAAATTTGTCAAGTGCCAAAGCAGCATTGCTTTGCAACTAACTTTCTTTGAGGAAAATACATTTCAATACGCTTTTTACCAGGCTGTGTACATTACGGGATATAAACTTTGAGGAGATTCAGAGGGCAATTATATTTCGTAAGACTTCAACACCAGGACTGACTTAAGGAGGGTGCCCTGTTTATATCACATGCCATACATACTCGTATAACCAAGAAGGATGGGAATTTCAACGTTTTTATTGTTTGAATCATTACTTTAGCATGAGAAATTGCACTGTACAAAAATATAAATTCTTAGAAGAAAAATTGGTCGTGGGAAAATATTCCTATTTCTATATAATAGTACGTCAGTTTTTTAATATACATAAAATTCTGAATTTGATAATGAGAATTAAGTATTGATCTGAAAGAAATAAGAAAATTCCGCATGCAGAAGAACAATTTTATTCCAAAGTGAAAAGCGGATTTTTGTTGAAAATACTTTTCATGTTGTTCTTGTAGTAGTAGTATTCAGTCATTAGACTGGTCTGATGCAACTCTTCCTTAGAACCTATTCTGCGTAAGCTTTTTCATTTTTGCATAACTACTACAACCTCTCTACTCAGCGTAGCGTGTTCCATCCTTATCCTCCCTCTTCTGTTTTTACCCAACACACTTCCCTCTAATAATTTTACAAGACCACCCATCTGATTTTCAGCGTTCTTCTATAGCACCAAATTTCAAAAGATTCTGTTCCTTTCGTTTCTGGAACTCGTACCGTCCACATTTCGCACCCATACAACGTCACACTTTATATATATATACCGCTACCTTTTCATATTCTCACAACAAATATATAAAGTTATTGGGAAGTGAAGACACGATACTGCAACAATGTCCAGCGCAGTACCGTTTCTTTACAACAAACCATGAGTTGTCATTCGAAAAATGGTTAATAAAGGCGGCATAACCGATATTCACTTTTAGCAAAGTATTGTGTCGGCAAAACACAATTATATTCACTAAACGTCATAATGGTATCAAACTAATTGAAGAATAAAAGAAATTAACTTAACTAAATTGAACCTAGGGACTCCCATCGACAAGATATTGAAACGTAGTTATCGATTCTGGTGTGAGGAAGTGGAAGGTTTAGTAATCTGGATCCTTTTCTGGTGGCACCAGTAGCAAGATGAGACCGTTCAACGCTTTCCTGATTTATTTCAGCCTTTGTATATAGCTCATCCTTTTTTTCTGCATTCTCACTAACCTGTTCCACTTGCCACCCCTTTAATCTTTTATATTCTCCAAACCACACAATAATGAACCCTCATGATCCATTCGATACCCCAAGCGTAGTTGAATGAAAGACGACCATAATATCGTCGTATATGTGGGTCCACGGACTACGCTGTTAAGTATAAAATCGCAATCAGGCAACACTTTTTTACCGATAACATATACTATTTTACGAAGAACCAAATCTTAGAATACAATTATCCTGAATTAACTTCTTGGCAGAGAGCAGAAGCATTGGGTGATTAACAATTTTTCGTATTCTCTGTCACCACAATTTCGTTCAGTAATGGCACATAATTTAATGAGAATATATTTCTATATTCCAGAAGTTAGGACTTAAGTTGATAGGCACATATGGGTATAATTGTTTTTTTGCACCATTTAGAGAGAGTTAATAGTAAAACGTGGTAGCATCCAGAGATAACAGGGTCTGTGTTGTGGTATTCAGTCCCAAGACTGGTCTGCTGCAACCATCCATGCTTATCGATCTTGCCCATAACTACCACATCCTCCTAATCTGCTTAACGTATTCCACACTCGGCCTCCCTCTTCTGTTCTTACCCCGCACATTTCCTTCTAATGCTAATTTTATAAGATCCTCCTGTCTTAAAACCTGGCCTATGAATCTGTACTTCTCTTGGTCAACGTCCTCCACCTTCTCCTCTCTTCCCCTATTCTGTTAAGAACTTCCTCGTTAGTAATTCTATCCACCCATCTGATTTTCAGCATTCGACTATAGCACCACATTTCAAAGGCTTCTATTCTTTTCCTTTCCCCAACTCCTATCGTCCACGTTTCGCACCCATATAACTCCATGTTCCATACAAACATTTTTAGCAATGATTTCCTAATATTCACATTTACATTACCCGTAAGTAAATTCCTCTTTTTCGCAAGTCTTCCTCGCCTCTTTATGTCCACTGCAATTCTATCATCCCTAGTTATTACGCTTCTGAAGGAGCAAAACTCATAAACTTCCGTCAAAATATCCCTTCCCAATCTAACACCCTTTGTTATTCCACTGTTTCCCGTACTATACTCCATTACCTTTGTTTTCCCTCTATTTATCCTCATATTGAACTCTTTATCCACTACCACGTTCATGCTATTTATTATAAGTTACCAAGTCTTCTTCTGACTCCCCTAATATTACAATATCATCGGCAAAGCGTAGAGATTATATTTCTTCTCCTTGATCGTTGATTACTTTTTTATATTCCATTTTAACTTTCTTCATCGCCTGTTAAATATATAAGTTGAACAGCATGTGCGACAGATTGAATCCAGTCTCACTCCTTTCTTGATTTCTGAATTAAATATAAATCTGACTGGAGGATGTAGGTTTTCCCGACGAATAGATTGTAAAACACAATTGATATAACCCGGGTAGAAACCCGAGAACTTTATATTCAATCTATAAATCTGACATTAAAATTTAAAACCCGTGTCAAGTTTTACAATGAACTAATTCTAATGTATAATATTCCATTATCTCTTCTAATGAACTGTTAGGGAGAAGAGTCGCACATGTCAATTCACCTAACACAAAGTCGAAGTTCCCAAACGATTTTCGTGAAAGGTATCATTGGTTAGAATTAAGATTGACATTGTCTAGAAAGCGCAGCTGCATTCTATTTATGGCATCACGTTGCTTGTTCTGCCTCACGGGGAGCGTTGGGCTAACTTAAGATCGCAAATTTTGCAAACGCACTATCGTTCACAACTAAGAAATATCTAACATGAATTTGGAAATAATCACAGTCAGATTTTCCAAAGAAAATACAACATACTAAAGCAAACAGTCCCAATTAGCTCCAAATGATTTAATAAAAATAATAATTTCAATCAGCTTATTATTGTATAAAGTGCTTCAAAGTTAATAAATACAATAAGCACAATTAACAACTAAAAAGGGGGGGGGGCAAACGTTAATTATTGTCATACCTACGTCGCTTCGTGAGCCTGGGGTGATCAGTTCGGTTTCAGGCATGAAACGTTAAAATAAGCTATCAATATATATACATATATCTTCGAAGAAAAAAATCATCTAAGGTCTCATTTGCAAAAAAAAACAACATCCAATTTCAGAATCTGAACGTAGGAAACAATTATATCATTTCGTGGCTCATTAATAATTCCGGCAATGATGTCTAATATTAATACAAAGTCTGTCAAATGCGGAATAAATATTGTACTAGTCATCGCGGTTACGGTCACCACCTTCTCAAAACCCGAAGAGGGGATTTTGAATGAATAACGGAGTGTTCCAATGGTCTACGTCAATGGTGCGAGTGTACTATTCGCCATATTCAAATCCTGCAGTTGCTTGCGGGCCAGCGACCTTGTCGCAACAAATCTCACAACTACTTATAAAGGCCAATTCGTGTATTCAGCCAAATTTTGATAATGGCTGTGAATACTGGACTTTTTTTCGATAATGAGGATCTCTTGCTTTTTCAACCTTGTTCTGACTTCCCATCTTTCTAATGAACATTAAATTATAACTTCTAAAATAGAAGTATGGCATCATTCCCGCAGTCAAAAAAAAGGAGCTTCGACGACGATGGGTGCCCTACTAATGCATTTACGTAGCGTATGAGTTAGGTTCTCCTCAACAACAGGTCCGAGTTACAATCGACATGTAATTTCGCGCGACTGTAATTGATGTTGTAATGGTGATCAGCACAGTACAATTTCTATAATCGACATCTATAAGGATTCGATGCTATCAACTCTTGGTAATGACACATTCAATTAATTAAAAATGGATATTTCAATTATATATTTTGTTTGTATGTTCCTTTTTTTTCATGTGTCGTTTACAGTTCCGAGAGGAAAGATACGAACAAACCTGCATTTTGCAGACGAGCGTGACCAGATTGTTAATTTTTGCGTCTAACCACTTGCCTTTCTTGAGTATTTTAGGGAGGAGGGGTAGAAAGAGAATGAAATGGCCTGAGTGATCCATCCCAGAAGTTGTCAAAACTATTTGGGAAGCCAAATAAAAAGAGAGAGATTGAACGGAAGAGTATTGAAAACCCAAATCTCCCCTAAAGTGCAGTTGTTTTCCACCGCTCCGCTTCATTTCGTATTTTGTTTATATAAATAGCTTTTTATGTTAGTAATGAGAAGTTGCCAGTTACTGGATCACCGACTTTTAGTCAGTCGCCCATAAAAAATAACAAAATTAGTTTTCATTTGACATGGCTATGGATACGCCCAAAAATGTAATCACTTTTCATAAGAAGAATTTTCTTTACTTTTCAAGTTTTGGATATTGCTCTGAACTTTACCATATTTATATTAAGACGTGAATAAATTATTGAAGCTATATTTGCATCAAGCATAGCTTGATTGAGAAGTACAAGAGCTCGGATTGCGTATCCCGAAACTGCAGCACTAACGAAAGATAAGGTGTACACAACCACGGAGACACGTGAATACAGTTCCGTGCGAATGTATGTGCTATTCGTGTGATAATGTTTTGTATTTGCAGACGATCGTACACTCAAATTACTCTAAATGCTTCTCCGAGCATTTGTTTAAAAAATTCAAAATTTATTTATAGTTCTCTCTTACTTCCTCTTTTTAAATGCAATTTTTTGTTTTCTTCCTTCAAATTTTCGATAAGCTGAGTTCTTCTTCTCTTAACTTTCATATAAGCAGTTCACAGGATGCCCGCAACACAGTTCGCTTTCCTCAGAACAACACTTCTCAATAGGATCTCTTTTAGTTAACTTCATTTTCTACATCGTATGTCCAATATTTTTTCCAGGCTACTCCAGCTAAAGATTTTAAAGCGTTTTATTTTTACTTGCATAACTTCCGTACGACACACATTATAGTTAAACATAAATGAAATGCTTTCAGTTCTTGGTCATTGATAATTGGTACGTTCCACAAATATTATTTGAACCAAATGCACTCAACGGTGTAAATAAATGTTTTCATAATAACCACCGATCGAGGTAATACCGTGCTTAGCACCTAATTAGGTATGATGGAAATGGTAATAAAACCATTCAAAAACGGGAAAAACAAGAATAAGGTAAAAATAAAGAAGGAAAAAATTGTCTTCGTGTTTCGTCTTCCTTGTGAAGAGGATCAATGAACAGTCGTTTTTCTCAACAGATTATCAAGACAAAACTATAGTCCGTGAATTGAATAACTTACCAATGCATTAATAGTAATAGCATGTATTTTAAAATTTGCAGACTTCCAATTCACAAACGACAGATTTTCCTAGAATATATCTGTTGACAAACTTTCGTGATTATAATCGACACGGTGATTTGTTTTCAATTACTGCACCTTTCTTGATAAATACAAACATGAAGATAATCCTGTTATACTAAAAAACTAATCCATTTTTCAGTCCAATCAAGTAATACGTCAATACTTACGGGGATTCCAGATGATTATTATAATGGAGACATAGAATAGTTTGATATTACAATACTCGACCTGTTAAACATTAAATTCATATTGCAACAGTCTCTAATAGTAATTCAAGTAACGAATTCTTGTCTTACAGATACGTACACAAAAGCAGAAAGCTTTTTCTGATTAACAATGTGAACCGGGTAAGAAGAAATTAATCAGTCCAATACACAGAGGGCACAAACTGTTGAAACAAATCAAGCAACAAAGCGGAAGGAGGAACTTATATTTGGTAGCGGCGCTGACAGTTCCAGGTTGTTGACTCCTGAACCGCTCAAAAGAGAACGACTAAAACGAAGGTTATGATGAGTTACTATTTGAATCTAAATACACAGTTTATTTCTTTGTATAACTAGAATAAAAAAAAACAACTTGCGCAGGAATTATATCCAGGACATTTTTTAATCAGATCACATCCCGTATATTAAAATCATTAGTGACACACAAGCAGCGCAAACATCCTAACATACTTTCATGTAAAAACTGCGATTTCCGTGCTGCATGTACTGAAATAATTGTTCTAATCCGAGACAAATTAAATTCGGTTCGCGTGTGTATGCTTCTGCGCCCAGCTAGTTTCCGACTTCTGTCGTCGTATAGCGGTAATTTAAAATTGAAATGGATAAATCTGGTCGAATTCTTTCGAATCCTAGGATTCTCAAATCTGTGGATCATCAATACAAATAGTTTTAATGGCTTTACTGATATTTAACGCATAAAAGCAAATTGCAAACCCGAATAAATATTTATATCGAGTACAATTCAAACAACTTTTAAGTTGCACTTAAAAAATGTTATAATAAATTATTTTACCATTTTTTTTATTAAAATTAATATCAAAATTTAATAATATTTAAATTACGTAAGTATAATATTAAATATAATACGGTGCCTCGTGTGTATTTGAAAAGAAAAATACATACAAGTGAAATATATTTATTTTAAATCCTATAGCAGATTTCTACAGTTAATAACAATCATTTCATATTACATTATAACAGAGAAATATGTCAAACATATAAAAAACCACATTTAATTTTAGAAACATGATATGACCTTATGTCAGAAGGAAGCATTAGGAAAAGTTACAAATGTAAACTTACCGAAACTGTTGCGTTGAACGATTTCAGTCTTGACAACACGTAATATCACAAATAAAACACAGCACCACACTCTCCACCTCCCGCCGCACGCCATCTTACTAAACAACTGAGCCGAGTTCGGGCTGCGCTCCGGCAGCACCCGAATCACTCGCCCGATTGTTCACGATTCGAAGGCGCCCTGCACAGCCTTCTAAACATTGACGTTCCCATCCTGTATTGCAATCTCCAATACCCGCTTTTCGCAACAATTCGATGGTAGCAGTCTACGGATGTAACCCGTTACACGATTCCATCCATTCCTTTCATTCAGAATTATTAAAATAAGTTATATATCCGTGTAATTCAAACTCCACCCATGTGAATTGTTACTTCCTATAAGACACCTAAAATTACCTATTAGTAAACTATTAATTTTAATCCATATTCACACGTAATAAAGTTAGCACCATAGTCCAATTACCACTTACTTGAATTTGTCAGGAAAGAACCTTATACAGAGCCATCTGTATTTTTCATTGTTTCATCGCAATTACTATTTGGAAGATTCGCCAATGCGGCGGCACCTTTAAAAACTTGTCAGCGGGACCGTGGGAAGTTGGTCCGAGCAGTTTTATACATACAACTAAATTAATATGAAATGTTTCATTTTAAGTACTTAGTAAAAATATAGCCTGGTATTATTGAGAGTTTAGTAAGTCCAAGTCCTCAGTTCCTTTTTGTAATTGTTTCTTAAAACATACATAACTTTTGAATACACAACGGTATCTAATATTTATTTTGTATTTAATATGACTTTTGGGATTAAATCTTGCGTTTATCCATTTTATTAAAAAATCTGAGTTTGGTTTGATAAAAGATAAGCAGAAAAAAAGGAAACACTGAACTACCACGACTTATTAAAGCAAAAACAATTAATTGCTTCATACATCCCGATTTACGATGCAGAATGGTAGGTGTAAGAAGATGATACTAACACAATTTCAGAGGTTGTTTAGTATTTTCCCACCAGTGTCTTCTTATATTGATCAAAAAATTGTCTTCATATTATGTCAAATAGTTACTTCTATATATTCATGATGAACAAGCTATAAAGAAAGAGAAAAGCCTTTTTCACAAATACCGTTAATAATACATCTATTAAACATTATTCCAAAACTGGATAAATAAATGCATTGACTATAAACTGAACCACATATCCTTAACAAAAAGCAACTGCAATAAAATCCCCAAAGAATAAAATACTTGATGTAATTGTACATATGGACCAATAATAAACATTTTCATACTGCTATTGATTTCTGTAGATTTTATAAACAGGGATGTCATCTAGAATGATAATGCTAATCAAATTAATGCAGTCACCTATCAGCATTCAAGTTGTCTTAGCTCAATAATCCCTCTTTAACAAATATAATAATGGGGTGGTTAAAATCAAACTTTCATGTTATCCAAAACAATATAGATGTATTTGGCATGAAAATATTAGTATAAATGGCTCAAAGGCAATTTTTTTTTAAAAAAAAGGGAACAGTTGAAACAGTCTACATAATAAGAAAAGGTATTTTTCAGAAACACATACAATATAACTCAATAAATTTATTTTGTATAATTACTGAATTTGAAAGAAATGTTTTTATGTGAGTGTAGTTCAATTAATCAAGAATCAACACGCACAATAAATTGAACACAATTTGAATAAAAACAAAATCAAAGGATATCATCCCCAAAAAAGGAACCAACTGTAACCATGATAAAGAAGTATTATTAATAGTATTAATAAAATTGAAAATACATTAGATTTGCAATTTCTAATACTTTTGAAATAAATTCATAATAGAAAGTGTTTAAATAGTTTTAATAAGACTATAATTGGTAAAATTCCATTTAAACACTCACTATTCTCTACTTACATTTTAATAATAAATGAACACATTGGATTTCAACTGAGGATAAAAATGTATCTTCACAGTTTTGAATATTACCAACAGCACAAAGAAATCGAGGTGATACTAATCCCAAATTAGTAAGCCAGCACTGATGTTCTTCACCTATTCATCTTGTATCTTCGGAACAATGACAGTAACAGCTGCTGCACTCACACGTTTTGTGTTCATTGATACAACATTATGCCACATGTCAGTGCTAGTGTTATACTTAATGACACTATTCAAATTATGGATACTGTCATTTCCTCCAACACAATACACACGGTTGTCATAAACTGTGATTCCGAAATGAGATCTTGGCACCTGCATTGGTTTTAGCACACACCATGTGTTGGTGAAAGAACTAAATCTGAAAATTGAAACATTAATGCCAATTCCATATAAATTCATTCAACTAGAAATAATAAAGATAATTTAATACGCTCTGTGATTGCTGATAGATATTACAATCAATTTTTGTTTCACTGTTTTTTCAATGATTGACAGATAAATTTTGAATAAAGCACATTTCTATTATTTCTGCCAGCTGGTGGTATTGTTATAAACAAAATGTGCTTCATGCAGCAGCCTGAAAATTCTATTTTAATTCCTCTGACTCATCTTGCCAGATTCTGAAAGAATTATTTATCTTCTTCTCACAATAATTTACTTCTCCAAACCCTTTCCTTCCCACAGATTTTATTACAAGTACTCATTTTTCATCAAAGTATTAGTTTTGTATAAAATATTATCATGTTCTCACTATAATAATGATATTTACATTATTAACAATGTTATAGTACTGCTAGACATCAAAGATTAACCAATGTAGGCCCCTATGTCTCTATTAATATTATGCAACAAACCAAAGTTATACTTAACATGTATAGGAGGCATTTTTATTTTAGTTCAATTTTCATATTACAAACATAATTGTATTACTGAGAATTACTCCATTGAAACACCAAATATTCCAATAAATTATTGCCTCCTTATTGCAAAACTTGAGTCAAATTGCAATTCTCTTTAATATCACTCATTTTTAGAAAGTTGTGTGTTTGTTAATTTATCATTAATAGCTACAGATACTAACTATCAAATGTCTACAGACATACTCATTCTTAGTGTTGTAGTTGCAATTGTGACAAGAAAGATAAATTAATAAACAACTAATCATCATATAAAACTATAATGAAGATGATAATTAAAATGAATTCAGTATATTTGGTAAAATTCAAGGAACTGAATACAATTCTCAAAGAAAAAATTATATTGATTACATAAACAAATATACAACCTTTCAACACAACGAAGCCACATGTCATCATTGTTTCCTCCTAGGACATATATATGCTCTTCATTAGAAACACATCCAAAATTAGCACGTGGTTGTAGCATAGGTGCCATGGAATGCCAACGATTTGCAGATATGTCTAGCATTTCGACAGATGATAAAGTTTCCTTTTCTTCTTCTGAATGTCCACCTGGCAAAATTTAATATCTCAGTAGGAAAGGTAAATAATTTTTAACAACTTAATTAGACTAAAAATATTAATTAATGGCGAGTGGGTGGGTGTACAGTCAACAGGAGCAGACTTTATGAAGCAAACAATTCTAGTGAAAGATCCAACAAAATTATGGTTGTGAACACAGGTAGTAGCTATGAAAACACTCTCAACATCTCCATTAATTAATAGATTGTAACAGTCTCAGATTATAAATTTTTCTAGCATGCAGTATGTATGCTCCCACCTATATATAGATTATGCAAGAAGAGAGGAGATTGGAAAGAAGAGAGAGAATGTTATTTCTCTCTCCACATACATCATTTATAAATTAAAACAATGGCAATTCTCAAAACTTTTTAGTCTAAAAGAAATTTCAGTAACTTCTAGAATACTGAAGTTCTCAATTGTGCCAAGCACAATACTTATTAAAATTAATTGGTATATTTTCTCTCCTTCACCCATCAAACTATATATTTTTATTGTGTATATAATTTCAATTAAGTAATTTATACATTGAGGATAAAAATTAGTGTCAAATAGAATGCGAGTTAGGAGAAGATCAGTTTGGTTTTAGGAAGAATGTAGGGACAAGCAGAAATTTTGACCAAGAGAAGGGATAGATTAATATGCCACATTTTGAGACATGAGGGTCTTGTAAAATCAGCATTAGAGCGAAGTGTGTGGGGTAAGAATAGAAGAAGGTGGAAAAGGATGGAATATGCTAAGCAGATTAGGGAGGATGTGGGATGTGCTAGTTATGTGGAAATGGAAAGGCTTGCACAAGATAGGTTAGCATGGAAGGTTTATCAGACCAGTCTTAGGACTGAATACCACAACAACATTAGAACAAACTTTCAGGTATGACTCTATAGAGAGTCCAACACTTGAATGAACACTTATTTAAAATTGCGATGTTAACCATTTTTCCTTATTTACGAGTATAATCATAGCACACATTTAGTTTTCAAATTCAAAAAATTGTGGCCCCTGTAGGGCATGGGACCCACATTTGTAAACACCATTCTAGCTGGTAAATTTAATCAATTGCATATTTTGTATATGCAGTTTATGTTGAGTTCATTTATATCATATACACAATTTTTGTTACCATTCATAATCCTCTATTATTCCTTAACTTCAGCTCCTTTTAATATTATTTATGATTCTACCATGCATTTAAAACAAGAAAAATATTGATATCAGTTAAGATACAGATACATGAATGAAACAGGCAAATAAATTTATTTTAGAAAAGAAAATTCAAACAGTGTCATGAACCAATATAAATGCTAAAACCTATTACTAACTTATTCCACCCAATGAGAACAACCTTCCTGCAACGCTTGCACATCCATGGAATGCTCGGTCTTTTTTCATAGGACACATCTGTTTCCACTTCTTTTCTTTTTCTGAATATTCCTTAAATATAAATAGAAAGTGTTTATTAAATATTTATTCATATGAAATATTATTCAATCAATTTATAACTAAATCTCTATAATAGCACACACATCTGACAGTATTTGGATTCAGTCTTTTGCACAACTTGTATAATCTCCACTTTTTAAAGTGGAGCAATAAAAATACTGTATTTGAAACACCTTCTCATAAACAGAATATCTAGATAAACCACTCTAAAAATAGATAATGCAAAGTGCTACTGAAGAACAACAGCAAAAAGCAAAACTCCTGACAAAATGTTCATCATTGTGCACCAGCTAATTAACTGGCCTTTGAAAATCAATCCCACCCTCTATGTTTCAAAAAATCAGTGATGTTTCACTGCCAATCATCAACGTCACTGATAATCCCTACAACCTAGTTGGAAACCTGAGAGCAAGTTATACATGTCATTCAACAGAAAAACCTTGAACTCTAAAATGAAATTTATCAGAAAATGAGAAAAGATTAGAAAAATTTATAAAATATTATTACAAACAAATCTTGCATTTTGGCAACTTTTATGTAGAAACTGTGAAATCTTGTCTATGCAGACAAGTAGAAAATTCTAACAAATAGAATATGTCATTGAGTTTTGTCAACCATAAAAATATTTACTGAATTATAAAATGAACTTGCAAGATTTTTAATTAATTCAGTACCATAACAATACACGGTACTTCATTATCAACACTAAAAACATGTAAAATGGCAAATTAAAGCATACACATTTCACATTAATAATGACAAAATTCAAATATTCAATAATCATCTTTCTTTAAAAATAGTTACCTTTTGACATGAAATAATTACATTAGGAAATACAAAAGTATTTCAAAATAAAGTTTTTAAAATCACATGTAGCATGAATTACATGGAAGAAGAAACAAATTATGTAATAGCATACATATGAAAGAGACTGGCTTCCAGAATATGTCATTCCTCCTATGACAATTAATTTTTGATTCATAATTATTGTAGCCATCCCCTCCAAAGCGATGGGAAGTTTTGATAATTCTGTCCATTTATTACTCTGTACATCAAAACATTCTACTGAATCCAGTAGATTTTCTTTATTTCTACCACCTACAAAATATAATATAAAGAGAGTTAAACTTCGGTTATTAAAATGTCAACATTGCAGTATTTATGTGATAAAATTAACAATACCAATTTCACAGGTTACAACATTGTAAAAACATACATTCACATAATTTTTAATCTCCAGCTCAATAATGCATAAATCATATATATTAATTTTGAGTCATGGTACTTTCTGTGTGTAGTCTCAAATCCTTGTAATGTGTAACTACCATTTCTTTCTTAAAACAGAAGGAGACTTAATAAAGGAGCTTAAGTGGAAATATATTGTATACAATGGTATGCATATTGACATGAACCATTTCATGAATGCCATGAGATAACATTGACATATTTTGCCACAAGTAATTCCAACCACCAAAATAATAAAATCTAGATGTTTTTTAATATTTCTGAAAGTATCAACAGAAAATATTCTTGGAATTGCTTCCAAGTATCCAATGAAACAGTGTAATAAATTTGATAAAGAGTAACAATGAGCTTAACTAATACCGCAATCAATAATAAGACTTTAGATAAGAATTTTGTACAGTTAAAGTAATAAAATTACATACAACTAAACATTACTCTTTTGTGAAAATTCAAGTCCATACTAATTCTGTTCAGTTGTTTGTTTTCTTGAACTCTGCTGCCACACTCTTGAAATACATTATATTATCGTGTATATCAACAATTTAATTATATATATATATATATATATATATATATAATTAATGGGGAAAGGACAGAGAGATAGAAAGAAGATGACTTACCTGAGGTTCATAGATGGTAGACACCTTGTGAGGTTTAGAGAACTTGAATTTTTGGAGGCACCGCCCCCTTCATCAGAAGGTTAGGAAGACATATCCAGTGATCGGCTAGCCGACGACTGAGCAGCCAAAATTTGCTGCTCTGCTAACTTGGGTCGTAAACAATTGACCCCACCAGGTCATCAACTTTCTCTCTCAATAAGGGTCTGGGAAGAGGCAAGGACTGGATGGGGGTTGGGGAGATGCATACTGACACCCCCATCTTGACACACATTCATTCAGACACATCCACCCTTAGAGGTGTCAATATTTAAATATTGATACACACTCTCATACATACATACATACATACATACATACATACATACATACAACCACCATTCAAACAAAAGGCAAGGTATACACACACACACACAGAAGGTTTTATTGTATGTACAATTCAATGAACTCGTGCTTTGGAGGGGGGGGGGGGGAAAGGTTGGAGATAAAGTTATAGGATATTGAGTCCAGGGCTTTGTCTAGACTGTAGGACATGCTGGAATGAAAGTTCCCACAGATGGAGTTCAGCTTCTGATGAGTCGGGAGGTAGGGTTTTGAGGGGAGTCAGTGTGAAGCACTGGTTGAAGATGTTGGTGTTGTGGCTATGGGCATGGGCGGCTATGGGGAATTGGGTTTTGAGGAGTTTTACTGTGCTGCGGTGGTTGGCAATACGTTCGGGGAGGGGTCTCTTTGTCTGACCGATGTAAAAGGCTGGGCAGAGTGTGCAGTTTATTTTGTAGATAGTGTGGGAGGACAGACAGGTTATGTTTTCCTTAATTATCTGATGAAGGGGGCGGTGCCTCCGAAAATTCAAGTTCTCCAAAACTCACAAGGTGTCTACCATCTATGAACCTCAGGTAAGTCATCTTCTTTCTATCTCTCTGTCCTTTCCCCATTAATTGTTTTAAACATGACAATGTCATTTCCTATCTCATATTTATTTATATATATATATATATATATATATATATATATATATATATATATTGAAAATAAAAAAATATGTTATATTATATACAATTTACATGAGATATTTTGAATACTAGTTCATAATATTTATACCATAAAATTACATAATTAAAAAATTATTACCAACTACATATACTTCAAAATCTGAACTTGTTGCTGAAAAATTTGATCGAGCATGAGTCATAGATGATATACAAATTGCATGTCCTGGAAAATGGTAGCTCCAATGACTCATTCCTGTTATGAAGCACTCAACACTGGACAGTGAACTATTTCTTCCAGTCTCTCCACCAATTATTAAGATAACCTACAATAAAATCAATAATACTATAATTACATAATTTATATAAATATACAACAATAGAAATTGATGGTTTACCTTAAGTAATTCGTTCATAAATAGTTCTTTGGTTTTTGTTTTAAATCTTCATTGACCAGGCTTTAAACCCAAGAACTGTTTATGCATGTATATTAATGTCTATTATAATAAATTCTGCTTACTCCATCACAACTCACCTCGTGTGCATTGCAATTCCGTGTACTTTTCTGAAGGTTAGAAAACTTCTGCAAGTTCTTTTTTTGAATGTCATACCTAAAAGATAAAAGTGAGTTAACAGTTTCCTCAATTACACTATTGATGTTTGCACTGCTTATGATAGGGTCTGCCTTCAATGCAAGGAGCTCCTCCACTGGTACTTTTTCCAGTTGTACTGAAGTGAATAGTGTGTATGCATGAAGCATTCTATTGGGTGCATCATGATTAACCCACTGTATAATACTCTGAAAGAATAATAAAATGAAATCAATTTTTTATTTTATCTATTACATTTGAAGATATATAATATAAAAACATTGAAAATGGAAAGTATGATTATAACAACATAATCACTGTCAACCCATGTTTAAAAATTTGTATGCAAGTATTATTCTGTTATTTTTTGATTTTCTATAACAATGGCTGGCCGTCACTGGAAATGTCTTCCTGACCTTCTGACAAATAGGGTGGTGCCTCCAAAAATTCAAGAACTTCAAATCCTACATGGTGCCTGCCATCTGTGAGCCTCAGGTAAATCACTGCTTTTTGTCCCTCTTTCCTGTTCTTATTCATTGTTTTAATTAACCTGACAATATCACATATACAGTGTTGTATGTATATGTATGTATGTATATATGTATATATATTCTTGAATTTTCAGAGGCACTGCCCCCTTCATCAGAAAGCTAGCCGAAATTTAAAGAACTCCAAACCTCACAAGGTGCCTACCATCTATGAACCTCTGGTAAGTCACCTGCTTTCTATCTCTCTTTCCTTTCCTTATTAATTGTTTTAATTAACATAAGAATGTCATTTCCTGACTCGTACATATAGCATATTTCTATGCCCAGCTTGTGACTAAAGCGAATTTCCCAACTTTCTCCCACATTTTCTGTCCTTACACCCTATCCAATATACTGTGTGACGACGACACGTTTCAATCATTAATTTATATGCATATAAACACACACAAGCTATTCAAGTTAAAGGTAATTAATATACATACCTTAATTATCTGACTTTCTTCAATACCAACAAGATATTTTGACATGAGAATAGCCAGAAAGGTTTCTAATTCAATGCTTAAAAATTCTGGTAAGAGCATAATAGATCCAAAATCTCTGGCAGCATATTTTATTGCTTTATTTGCCAGATCGAGAAAGTTGTGCCTCGCTGCAATAGAATATACACTGAGGCAATTGGAAGTGTTCATAATTGAATGTAGATATTGACAACAAGGATACTGTATCGTTGAAATTTGCAGAAAATCAGCCATAATAATGAGTGATTGAACATTGTCCTGATGAATCTATCAACCAGACAAGATTATAATAATTAATTAATTTGGTATAAATCCCTGTTGCATCAATATTTGTATTACTATTAAACTGACTTCTTGAACAATTGAAATGAACTGCAGTAACCCTAAACTTACTTAAAATCCACTATTTGAAACTAAATGTATATATAATACATATATTTCTATTTAGTTTTTTAAACATCTCAAAACATACTTTATAGTTATAAAAAACTATTTTGCAAATTATGTATTTAAAAGTTACAGATTGAAACTACGAAATAATTAAATATTTTCTTAAATATAATTTATCTAATATAATAAAAATGAAATAATTAATTAATTACAGGTTTCATTGAAAATTCTTGTTTTTGATTATGACAAGGAGAGATGCCATTCAAAATTATTGATTTGAAAAATTACACAATTTTAGACTCGTGTATACTGAAAATAATTATTATCCATTTCTAATATATTTTAGGATGGCATATTAAAATTACTGATTGGTTACAAAAGAAAAAAAGAGAAAGAATGTAGGTTAAATGAGATACTGAAATAGATTCCACAAGGCAGAGAATTTATAAAAAAAAAAATAATAACAGGGGAATGTTATAGCTCATTTCTAATTTTTAATAGGTATGTTCCATCAGCAAAATTTTTGTAGTTCAATGGAGCAAGCCACTAAATGCTGACGTTAGATGCAATAAATGTTCTCCAAAATGTTCAAGGTTACATAAAAATAGTGTATATTAAATTAACAATCAATACTTTCATATTCACTAAAAAATTACAAATTTTATAATTTTTTTTATCAGTAATAAAATTAAATACCAATAATACATTCCAAAATAATTGACTTACTTGTATTTTTGAAGTGTATATAAATTTCAAAATCTCCCTGAATGTTACCAGTTCTAAGTCATGTAAATACACTTTGTCCTGTGCACTTTCTTGTAAATTTCCACAGAACATCCTTCTGAAAAGCATAAGTTTCACATAAATAAAATGTATCATTAAACACAAGTATATTCCTGCAATGAAAACCCAAATATTCCAGCAATAATTGTTTTTTATTTAAATGTTGACTATACACAAGAAAGTTCCACTATAATCTCACATCAAATATCCTCAAATGAAATAGAATGCTAAGCTAAAATTTAACAGTTTATCTGTGTACAACAATTTGTTTTGAAGGAAAATGTATGTCTACTGTTTTAATTACCTCGAGACTTCCATGTCAAAGAAAAAAACAAACAGTAAACATGAAAAAAGCCCAATAAATACAATACTTCATGGCTCAAATAACTCATAACAATTTTCTTCAGACATTAAAATCCATTAACCATGCAGTTGCTATCTGATAGATGGTAACAGCCATCAAAACAGCAAAAGAAATTATTAAAATAAATTACATTCAAAGTAGTACAAAAGAAAAATGTACTCTGTAACTTCTCACCTGAAGTTGAGGTATTTTTATTCTCTGAGACAAACGAAACATTTAAAAAACAATACAAATCCAAACAGACAAACAAATTAATCACCAAATACAGAATCTATTTAAAGCTTTTAAAGGGTAATTTTTTTACATAGCGCGCACACGTAATACTATTTCAAAACGTACAATAAAAGAAACCTACCTGAAATAAATAGAAGAAGATGAAAGAATAGCTTTATGAGCATGTATTTCTTCATTCTCAACAACTAAGACAATGTCACAGAGAGACTGGGTACACCATAGATCATAAAAGTTTTCAAGCAGTAAAGATGGATATAAATGGTCACAATACTTTAAATTGTGCTCCATTTTTCACATAAATAGAAGTGCTTCTTTCTCTGTAATAAGATAATGTGACAAAGTTAAATTTTAATTTATTCAAATAAGAGGAAGGAAGGGAGGAGAGAAATAGGAAAGGGAAGAGAGGGGGAGAGAGAAAGAGAGGAGAGGGGAAAGAAAGGAGAGCAGAAAGAAGGAGAGGAGGAAGGTGGGAGAGGGGGATAAAAAGAGGGAGGGGGAGAGAGAGCAGTTGACTAATCTTAACTCAATAGTAGACATCACCAGGCTCGCAACCTGAGCCCTCTTCTTCAGGACATTGTCTGAACAGTGTGGCGACAAGCTACTCGGTATCACATTGAAACCACAGCACGCCAGCTATTAGACAGCAACAATGGACATCCAACAACACTCTCTCAAAGGTGGAAAAATAATGGAAGAAAATAAAATAATACAAACTCACACAAGCATAATACATACAAATTACTCATATTAAGAATGTAGATTTAATTGAAATCATATGAACTCAGCTTACATAAATCCTAAAATAATTAATTTATGCATTGAGATTTGGGAAGTTTTCAGTACAAGTTTAAAATATAGTAACACCGCAAATATAAAACACTTATCATTCACACTACATATGAACAGTGTTCACATGTTTATTTTTTTGATGTAAGGATGTACCTGATCATGATTATAATTACCAAATGGTATATATGATAAAACATCTCACATTTTATTTCAAGGGGCAGCTTTAAAAAGATAGGTAAAGTTTGCTTTTATCTATTTGAAACCCCTAGAATTGTTCATAAGGATTAATAGAGGGAAAACAGAGGTAATGGAGTGTAGTATAGGAAACAATGGAATAAAAAAGGGTGTTAGATTGTGAAGGGATATTTTGAAGAAATTTAAGGTATTTTGCTATTTGGGCAGCATAATAACTAAGCAGAATAAGAAGAGAACAATATGCAGGACTTTGACCAAGAGAAGTGATAGATTAATAGGCCACGTTTTGAGACATGATGGTCTTGTAAAATTAGCATTACAGGGAACTGTGTAAGGTAAGAACAGAAGAAGGAAGCAAAGGATGGAATATGCTAAACAGATTAGGGAGGATGTGCTAGTTATGTGGAAATGAAAAGGCTTGTACAAGATAGGTTAGCATGGAGGGTTGCATTGTACCAGTCTAAGGATTGATTACTACAACAATAATTAATTGTTTAAAATTTTTGTTACATTACAAATGAATGTATTCAGTATTGATGGGGAAGTGTGGTAAAGGTAACTTCCTATTGACAACTACACTTTAGAAATAAGTAAGAATTTTTATGTGTTAGCTGATATTTTAACTATTATAAGAAAAATTTTAACATGTAACTATTGTCTTCTTAGTTTTCAACTTCAATAAATCACAAAGTACACTTTTGTTTAAAATCTATTTACTACAAAACAAGCAATATACTCGAGTATTGAATCATAATTCAAGATAGAACAGAATTGAACAAAAGATCAAAAATTTTCAAGGGCAGTTTATTTAACGAGAACAGCAAAATGTCATGATTTATGATTTCATTGGACAATTAATTGTAAGGAAGCTTCAAGTCTTACAACTAATTGTCTGACAATTTAATGTTTAAGAGTTGAAGTTTACATATAATATTTTGCTTACCAATTTGTTTAAAGTATTTTGCAAAAATAGTTGATCAAAATTTAAAGAATTTTTATGCCTTTCAGGAGATTTCGTACATTACTGTACAAATTCTACAAATATATCTAATGAATGAAATTTATCATAATTATTGTTAAATGCGTGGAAAATGAATATAATTGGAAAATCCATTTGCACAGGTTGCAAGTTTAATTTAACAATAATATTGCTCATTTAAAAGTGGAAGTTTTAACTCAATTTTACTGAATCTCATAGTTTTGGGTGTGAAGTTAAAATACGTATTTATTAAACAGTAACAGTTTTTAAATAAGCTCTGACCAAATGGCCCATCATGATTTTAGAAATATTTCAATAATACTTTAAATGCTTAAGTTAAATTTTCCCATTTTGGAAGATTCTATGCGATTGCTAAACCTACGCAAGTCAACTTAGCATATGTTTGTCAAGATTGACATTGACAGCCGCATGTTCCTTATTTTGAAACTGTTGCCAACACAATCTGATTCAACGCTAGAATTCTACTTTTTTCGGTTTAAGTAGCATTGGAACCTAGTTCGAAAATTAAGAATAAATGGCACCTTATGGAATGAAATATTTCTCTCATTTATTAAAAATGTAGTTAGAGTAAATTTGAATGTAATATTGATATTGGCAATAGTTTCCAAGATTTAATCAAATTTTGTAGGTTTATATATTAATGCTTTCTGACACTCGTTCAATTTCGACTTCCTTGAAATCATACAGGTTGATCTAGATAAGAGATATTTTAAGGCAATGGGTACAACGTTAACGATGTGTAGATGGTACCACTGGATGTGTTAATATGATTATTTTTGAAGGTCTGAACACGAGCTTTTTTCAACATGAGAATTTTAATTGTTGGAGCAGGTATCACCGGAGCTGTAGCCTGTAGACTTCTTCGACATAAGTTTAAAAATTCAGTTCAAATAGAAGTTTGGGAAAAAGCAAAGGGCGTTGGTGGTCGAATGAGCACCTCCAGAAGTCCTTCTCAAGAACAATGCATAGCTGACCTCGGAGCACAGTACATAACAACCGACATCGATAACATCCAAAGCTATAAGGATATATACGATATTTTATTATCGAATGATTTACTAGAACCATTTTCTGCTACTGCTGAAGGCATGGTAGTTAAAAATAAAGATGTTAAAAATTTCGTTACCCCTTTCGGAGTAAATTCAGTTGTTAAATGTTTACTGGGTCAAGAGAAAATAGTTTTTAAACAACGTGTCAACTCATTGGTATTACAGGACAATAAATTTTTAGTTTTCAGTGAACAAGGTTTAAAATCTTTATTTGATGTTGTAATTTTAACAATTCCTGCACCCCAAATTTTACAATTGGAAGGATGTGTTCAAGATATAATCAGAGAAAATAAAAATTTGCAAGAAAGTTTAAATGCAGTAAAATATAGTTCACGTTATGCTTTATCTTACTTTTATGATTCTCCCATTACTTTTGGATTAAAATGGGATGTTAAATATATATCTGATGATCCTGTGATAAGATATATAAGTATTGATAATAGAAAAAGAAATAGACCTAATTGTCCAGCGGCTGTTGTTATTCACTCTACAACACATTTTGGTAAAGATAAAATTGATTGCCCTCTGGAGGAAATACAATGTGAATTAACAAAATATGTTGAACAAATATTCCCGACTTTACCAAAACCTTTATTTGTTAAGTGTCAAAAATGGAGGTATTCACAAGTAATTGAATCATACCCTGGACGTCCTGGACATGTATTGCTACACACAGAACCTTATCTGATTGCTTGTGGTGATAGTTTTACAGAGTCTAATTTCAATGGTTGCATTGAAACAGCAAAAAGTGTGTTTCATGTAATATCAAGTAACTTACATTTGTAAATTAATAATTTTATAAATAGCAAAGTGATGCAGTTCTATGCTTTCAAGGAACTAAAATATCTTGCAAAAAAAAAAGTTGCTTCCAATAATTCATCCTCAAGCTAAATTAATACTATCTACCATCTTAAATATTTATTTATCCAATTTTGTTTACTTGAGACATTTGTAATCATGAGTAGATGTTAAACATGAACAGAGCAAAGGTGTTTTGTGTTGTAAACAGTTAATGGGCTTAATATGACTGGTTATTTAAAATAAAAATCCCAAGATGTCAGTTTTGTTAATTATAATAAAATTCTTTTATTACACAAAAACTTAATCAAGTACATATTTTCCTGTTTCCATTACATCCAGAATTATATACAAATAATTAAAATTTTCAGATTTTAAAAACAATTTGAGATTTATCCTCATGTAATTTCAGAATTAATGTAAATATATTTCACTACTTTTATATTAAAAAGTGAATTTAGATTTTGTTCTACTAAATGTTATGATTTTTCAGGAAAATAGTGCTAAGGTAGAATTCCAAACAACATAAATTAGGATTGCCTCCAATTTTTTCATCATAAATAATCAACCAGTAATTTGAATCGACTTGTAATATTATATTTATTCAGGCAAAAATTTGAAGGTAATATCTCAATTTCACACTAATACTTTTTATTACATACATTTTTAAAAAGAAAATATCTCAAACATTTCACTGTGAGACTATTGTAAGGTTTGTCAGAAGTATGCTAGTTACTATTTGTTATAATATAAAGTTGTTTGGCATTAATGATTTGTCAGAACTGAGTGTAGTTATTAGATATTTGCAGAAAAGCTAAAGTATACAATTCAGGACAAGAGTAATAAGGGGAGAATAAAAACAAGACCTGAAAAGAGAAAACGGTTTCATTGAAAACACGAGTCATAGTAAACACAGTACATTCACATTACTTTCATTTTATAATCTGATCTCAGGAAGAATTCCTTAGTCACGTCACCATGTACTCCACATTTATTTAGCAACTGTTATTACCCACATAAATAGCTTTACATAATATCCTAAGTAATTATACTCACATAAAATATGCAGTTTTGTGTTTTCAATGTTTTTGATTTGTTTTCTGTGAGGTACATTCATATGAAAAGAATATATTTTACCATTACAAGTTCACATATATTTTTAACAAATATGAAATATAAATATAGATATATACAACACCTACACATTTCAAACTAAACAGAAATAAATGAATTTAAGAAACTGTGTACATGTATTAAAAAGAATTGTTGTTAATGCTTTATATTACAAATAACACTTCTTAAAAAAGAAGTTTCAAAATTAATAACAAAATTGCACTATCAGTCTGCAATGAAAATACACAAACCAACTGCTGTATCACTTGTACTGTAATTGAAAATACACTTACAATCAATATTTTATTATAAAATATTTGTCTTACACCCCTGCAGATGTAATTTCCAGGAAATTTTAAAGAGTATTTTCTATAAACATCTAGAGTTTACAACGTTCATAGGAAGAATACATCAAGTATTGAACAAGAACTGCTGTTCTATATGACTGAACTAAACCCACATGTAATGTTCATTATAAAGTACTACAGGCTTTCATCACTATCAAGCACACGTAATGATTCAAATTCTGCTCCTTCTTGGGATGAAGGTTCCTGCGTGGGTGCAGTGTTGCCTTCACTAGGATACTCTTCAGCTGTAAAAATAATAATTACACTTATTGGTCAAATTGATATAATTTTAGAAAGGAAAAATCCATTATGAAAATACCCTGTTTATCTAAAGTTCTTTTTTTGCATCTTATTCAGAAGGCCTTAGCAGGAATATCTTTAGTAATTCTTTAAATCTTAAATAGATTTATGACGTAGAATTTACATACACAACACATTATAATAAAAGTGGTATGATGAGTACTCATACTTGGGAAAAATAATTATGTGATTCATATTTAAGATTGAAAGCAGGAAACTTGTTGAATATTGAATATATATATTCATAAATAATTCAAGAGCATATTTCCTTACTAATATAATCTTTTTGGTGATTTTTTTTCTTGATAATTTACAAGTTAAATTCATATTTCTGAAACTAATGCTTTAAAATTATGTATTCCAGGCATGTTATTTTCAAATATATGGACTAATATCACCATGTTGTTTCTTTATTTGATATGATACTTATTAAGTGCACCATGAACCATCACAGAACAGGTAATTCCTAGTAGCAGTTAACACCCTGACACATGGATCAATCAACTTTTTGCATTTCTATACCCAATCTAAATTTAAGAGCCAGATTCCACCAATGCTGAATATCACTAAGCCTATCAGCATTGTTTAATTGCAGTTTTGTAATTTCCATTTATTGATCATCTTAAATTGCAGATATAGCTAAATTGGTGAAGTATATGGTTTATGCACGATTGTTGACAAGAAATGATGCTTGTGTTGACATCACCTAAAATTTCCCTTGTTATCTCATGAATTTAAAAAGTCAAATAATAGTGATTTTCATTGTATAATTTAAATTAGTAATGAAGTCAAATCAGACTATTAAAAATTAATTTAACATACATGTTTCATAAAAACTAAATTTAATAAATTGATTAATCATTTTTGTCTTTTTGCCTAATTTCTAATGTCACGCCCAAGGGAAATCAATTTATTTCTCTTGCTTGTACTTATCTTTTGACTAGCTATACTTGAGTTAACATGTTATAAACATATAGGCGTAAGTTATTGTGGCTCACCAGGTCATTAAGCTGTCCGCATTTAACGTGGATATTTTTGAATGTCAGCCAGTAATGTATACATTTTTCAGATAAGCCATAATAATCCTACTCAATTATGTAAAATTGTATTTCATTTAAGCTAGGTCATAAAAGAGAAAATATTAGTCCAAAGTGGGTTTCAACAGGTTTAATTATCAGTATTTAAGACTGAAGATTGATGAACAAATCACTGTTGACTGAAGTATACAAAAAAAAGTTCAGTCCAAATTAAATCATTAAAGACCCACCAGTCTTGAACAACAGCATTTAATGATAACACGTGCATGTTTTTACCTGACCCCTCAGGGGCCGTAACAAAAATTGCTACAATTACAAATTTGGGAGATACTGTTCATGAGATATTTAATAGTAAAAGAGGTCACGACTGAAGTTGAGCCAAAAAATATAATTTAATTTACCAACTATCTCATAGAAGCATTCACATTTAATGAATTATGTCCTGAGAAAGATACCAAAGTATGTAGAATTTGTGTTTGGTTCCCTTTCTATTTCAATTTATATATTTTAATTGTGTAAGATTTTTAACACCATGCTTTAATTTTTTACCGATTTGAATGACCATTGCACTCACTGATCCTTATTTGCATTTTCTTATTGTATATTAAACCACACCTTATTTCTTAAATATTATTATTCTTACCAGACATAAATTTTTATACCAGTCTAAACTTGTAGAAGTATTTCCAACATGGAATGAAACCTAATATTACATTTTTTTAAATTGGAACAAAAATAGGCCATTTCTGTGGGAATTAATGCAGAAGGAACTGCCAAGTGTCAAACTTCCACAAATTACTTGCAGATTTGTCAAGAAGGATTATATTTTATTTTACCTTGTTTACTGCAACAGGTTCATAAACATTCTACTACATTTTGGAAAGTATAAATGAAAACTATAATTTATTGTAATATAAAGCCAGGATAGGATCATTTTATTTCTCCACGACATTTTGTACACCTACATTATGAAGGAACTTAATATTAAAAGCAATATAAAAACTAATTACTCATATTTGATGCAGATTCAAATTCTTCATGAAGGTTACGGTAAACCGGTGGGTCTATGCTTTCCTTAATTTGACTATTAGCACCTTTTGGGTCTAAATCAGTTGCCCAACTAAAATGCATTAATGCTAAATGTGTATTCCCAAGCTTTTTGTGTACCTGTAAATAAATAGTAAAGTTATAAAATAAACTATATAAGAATCACAATTCAAATACAAGTATTAAGACATTACTTTACAGTAAGGAGCCTAGAAGTAGGAACTTAACATTAAGCATAAAAATATATTCAGAGCATAAATTTTTTTAAATGCTTAAGATGAGTGCAATCATATACAAACTGTACTTAAATGTTCACAACAGTGTTATAGTTACCATACATAATTTAAAAAAGAAGTTCATAGAACCATATGATTTGCATTCCAAACCATAATGAACTCAAACTGGATTGCAGAAATTATTTACATTACATTGTATGGATCAAATTTTCGTATATTGAATATATTACTACAAATGGGAAGTTAACAAATTGGAGCTTCAATACTATTTTACAAATACTTCAAAACACTTTTGGCCTCTAGTAACTTTGCACACAAATTATTCTAGTCCATTATTCTATTTTTATGCCATAATCATTTTTAGGTAATAACATACAATATTGTATAACTCTATGGACTATTTTTTTTAAAAAAAATCCAATTAGCTGTGTACTAGAGATGGGTCAGAGCTCTTTGACTAGCTCCTTGTGACAAGCTGTTCACCAAGAGTCATTGAAATGAGTTTTCTGCTCCTCCCTTAGGAACTTGCATTGCTCAAGTATGCAATGTATGTAATAAATAAATAAATAAATATATATATGGGATAAGTGACAATTGCCGTACATATGATTTAAAGAGCGAATTTCCTGCCTTTCTCCCAAATATTTCTATCTTTCTTTCTATCCAATTATATATATATATATATATATATATATATATATATATATTTTGGATAAGTGACGAAGTTACACATTGGATAATTGGATAGAAAGAGAGATAGAAATATTTGTGAGAAAGGCAGGATATTCGCTCTTTGAATCATATGTAAGGCATGGAATCATGCACAAGGAAATACATTGTTAAGCATAGAAGGGAATGGAAGAAGGAAGAAAGACTGAAAATATTCGATGTGGCCAGGACTCGAACCTGGGTACACGAAATTAACAGTGTAACCACCACTAGAGCCAGTACGTGTGTCTTACTGTCTCCGCCACCACATCGAGTACAACCAACCGAACATTTTCAGTCTATATATTAGGTTTTTAAGTTATGATGGATAATGTTAATTAAAACAATTAATAGGGAAAGGGCAGAGAGATAGCAAGTAGGTGACTTACCTGAGGTTCATAGATGGTAGACACCTTGTGTGGTTTGGAGTTCTTGAATTCTCGGAGGCACCGCCCCCTTCATCATAAAGTTTACTTTCTATCTCTCTTTCCTTATTAATTATATATAGTATATATTATATATTTATATATATGAAAATAAAGTAGGTGACTTACATGAGGTTCACAGGCACCACGCACCATGTACGGTTTGGAGTTCTTTAAATATTCTGAGGCACCGCTCCCTTCATCAGAAAGTTAGGAAGACATTTCCAGTGATCAGTTAAGTGCCTGCCATCTGTGAACCTCAGGTAAATCATCTACTTTCTTTCTCTCTTTCCTGTCTGGTAGCGGCCAGACTCAATTGTTATGAAGTGTTTGGTCGCTGCTGACATAACAGGTACGTGGGAAAGATAGGCTGTGCATGTTGTGTTAACATGACATTTTAGTTTGCTCAAACCGCCTGCAAGAGAAAACTCAAATCAGAGCAGCGAACGTCCAGACACACAGTGTACACATGACTGGGGGCTGCAAATGGCTGACCCTGAGCAGGAATTCGCATACATGCAATTGGCAGTCGAGGTCACGTGACTGTGTAGCAAGATGGTGCAGGCCAGAATCTTGCATGTAGATCAGTTATCAGCGCAAGGCACTAGAGTACGGATATGTTGTCACTTACAAATTCTTCATGGTCAGTCAGCAGAATATAGTGTTAGCAGGATGTGTTGATGCTATGTGTAGTGTCCAACCATGATAATTATAAATGGCTAGCAAACAAACTACAGAATGCATGGTGCTTGGCCAGATTAAAATCACAATGAGAAAAAGCAATTGTATGTCGATGAATTTGTGTAATTGATTGATAGACGAGTGATAGTAAAGTAAATTGTAATGACCATGCCCTGGATAGCTGATTTCCTTATGTCTCTGAAGGATTACACTATTATTAACTGTTTTTGGTGTATATATATTAGCCAACAACTGAGCAGCCAAAATTTGTTGTGCTGCTAGCTTAGGTCGTAAACAATTGACCCCACCAGGTCACCAACTTTCTCTCTGAATGAGGGTCTGGGAAGAGGCATGGACTTGATGGGGGTTGGGGAAATGCATACTAACACCTCCATCTTGACACACTCATTCAAACCCATCCATCCTCAAAGGTGACAATATTTAAATATTGACACACACACACTCATACATACATACAACCACCGTTCAAACACATATCAAGGTATACACAACTTACACACACACAGTATGCACACATAAGGTTATATTACACATACAAATTCCAATGAGTTCATGCTGTTATAGGTGCTGTTGGCAGGGGGGGGGGGGGAGCAGGGTTGTAGATAAAGAGCTATAGGATGTTGAGTCCAGGGCTTTGTCTGGACTGTAGGACATGCTGAAATGAAAGTTCCCATAGATGGAGTTCAGCTTCTGAAGAGTCGGGAGGTAGGGCATCGAGGGGGGTCTTGTGAAGCGATGGTTGAAGTTGTTGGTGTTGAGGCTATGGGCATGGGCAGCATTTGGGAATGGGTTTTGTGGAGTTTTACTGTACTACAGTAGTTGGCAATCCGTTTGGGGAGGGGTCTCTTTGTCTGACCAATGTAAAAGGATGGGCAGAGTGTGTAGTTTATTTTGTAGATGGTGTGAGAGGACAGACAGGTTACATTTTCCCTTATTTTGTATGTAGTGCTGTTGGTGGGAGTATTGGGCAGACATGCCATCTGTTTCTGCCACACGGTCTGCAGCCAATTGTGGGTGGAGTGTTAGGGGTGTGGGGTTTGTAGGGTCTAACCAGAATATTATGGAGGTTGGGTAGGCACCTTGAACCTAATACAAATATTGATTGCTTGTCTAAATTTAAAGAACTGTCCCAGCTATCACCTCCACGAAGCCCACCTAACCACCCACTTCAACCCTTCAGCAACATTCTTACCTCCCATGTAACTTCAGCATCCATTTTCAATTCCCTTCCCAAACAACCTAACCTAAACCATTCCCTCCCTACACCTGGCCCTCTGGAAACTAAATAATAATAATAATAATATTGTCATTCTGGGCACCAGTTCAGGTAATTCACCAAAATTACTTCAACAAAATTTATAAATCTGTCCCTATTGATCCCAATCCATTTGTCACTTCCAAAATTGATAAGTTTATTAGAACTCTTGACCATCTTCAAAATTTAAAACAAAATTCTATTGAGTTCCTCACTCCTAAAAGCTCAGGACACCCACCTTCTACCTACAACTGAACATTCATAAAATGGTCTTCCACCCCCACCCCCACCCCTCCCGGGCCCAAGTATTTATGGTTTAGTGGATGGTCTATCGAACCAATAGTGGAAAACCATCTTTCCTTCCTTCATTCATGGTGCCACCCATTTCTTCTGCCACCTCAATGGACTACCAAAATCACTTCCACCTGGGACATAATTGTTCTCTCTAGAGAAACGTCCCCCACACCAGTTACCAGGTTACCAAATTTCTTCCCATCAACTTTCCAATTTCCCTCACACAGTTAAGGAAATTACTTCTGCTTTTGAAACAATATATATCACCCACCAAGTTGCACTACTATGGGCACCCAAATGGTCTCCGCCTATGCCAACTCATTCATGGGTCAACTGGAACAGCAACATTTGAATTCCTCTCCACTTTAAGCCTGATTCTGGTACAATGATAACATTTTAATTCTATGAACCCACAAACAAGGTACCCTTCCCGATTTTCTACACACAATCAGAAAACACAAGGTCTTCCAGATATACTCCCTCACCAACATTACATAACTTGATGTTGACGTACATCGCAGTTCTGGCCTAATCACACTGCCTGTCCAAATAAAACCCACCTTCAATTTGTTGCCATTCTGAACATGTTAAATACTCTCTCCTAATACAGCCTAGCCCTTCGGGAAGCTCGCATTTGCTCTGCTTGGAACACTTTTATTTTTAATTAGATTAGTAAATAATAACCTACACTACAACCCAATTTTAATTGTAGTGTTTCCCAATGTCTTTTATGACACAAAAATATTTAAAAACAGTACCTTTCCAGTTAAATAATAGACTAGAGATTCTTTGGGCACTATTTCTTTTAGTTCTTCCAATTCTTTGAGAGCTTCAGCGTGCCTTCCTGCAGCAAAATAAATAGACGCACGGTGGAACTTACAAAGAGCATTTTTTGGATCATTATTAATGGCAGCAGTAAGTGTCTGTAGAGCTTTATCAGTTTTTTGAAGTGCATGTTGAGCCTGAAACAAATTATTTCAATCTTAATGTAAATGTATTAAATAATAACAAAACATTAGGCAATATTTTATATAAGTACACAATCATAAAAATGTACAGAATAAATACTCCTTGAATACTGGAGTTAAAAAATTAATCGCACACAGCTGAACACTTGATGAAAAATAAAAATTGACAGTATTAATCAGTGAATTACAACAGGATAACCAAGAAATCTACCAAATATCTTCTGTAACTGTGTTGTTTTGAATATCATTTTAATTTAATCTTCAGCACTATTCTCAACCAGCACATTTTAAAAATTTGAAAAAGTTAAAACTGGTCAGAATTTATTTCTACATAATCCTGGGTTAAGACAGTGATGTTAAGAAACAGTTTCCAAAATTATAAAACAGCATAATGTTTTTTTCTCCTACCAGGAAACAATTCACTTTCCAACTGCATATTTCTTTACTTCGTTCATAGCTCAACATGTAAGTTAAATGTACAAGCAGTGTACAAGTACATTTGCTTTTGTATATTGCCCGAGTTGTATAGTGGAATCAAAACTTTTGAACATCCTCTTACAAAATTAAAGTACAATAAGCAGTTCAGGAAGTTGAAAAACAATTGTTAGTTTCAAAGGAGTCATAAGCTCACTAACACAACCACATTCTCTCTATGGCATATCCAAATAACAAGAAACATGAAATTAATGACGAAACTGGTGTTTGGGAGTAGCTGAGCTGAGCCTAGACAACAGGATGGAAGACAACAGGATGGAAGGGAAAACAAAGATCCACATACAATATTAAACAGTGGGAAGCTACTTAGATCAAATTTGCGCATGTTACTTGAGACACAGAAATAAACACTGAAGTGATAAGATATGCTAGTAGGGGTATGGGAGAAGAAATGAAAATTTTTAGATGTGCATAAATGGGTGATAATTGTGTCAAATGAATATTTTTCAAGGTTAATTACTTTTCCTGGGATGGATGCACCAATAGTAGCGAGGGTCCTTGAGACACCCGTTGAGTGGGAGAGGGGGGTGTAACATACGATTACCACTCTGGGGTGGAATCTTAAAAACATCCAAAAATGGCAAATATTTTTCTGAAAAAATGTATTTGTGGTCAACATTTCTTACAGAACAGGAGGGGATGACCCTAGGAGGGTATTTCATAAAATACAATACAGGTAACTATGCCATGATTATAGTAGTCACTGAGTTTAATTCTCACATTTAAGATGCCATTTCAGTTGTTCTTCAGCCCCATAGTGGGAGTAGTGTGTGGAAGGGGGTGAAATGAAATAGGAAATTATTAAGTTTCATGTCTAAACCAGGGTTTTCAAAGCTGCCAAGTTTATTCAGACATTCAACATGTAGCTAAAGTCATTCTTCAGCACCATTGTTAGAGGCAAGCCTTTTTATTTCTACATCACTAATCCTCCCTAATCTGCTTAGTGTATCCTATCCTTGTCCACCCTCTTTTGTCCTTACCCCACACACTTCCTTTTAATGCTAATTTTACAATATCCTCATGTCTCAAAAGTGCCCTATTAAGCTAGTATTTATATATGAACTAGTTAGATTCCTTACATTGCCTGAGTATTTATTTACATTAACACAACACAGTATAGAAATCAACCATATCATCTTGGTCAACATGTCATTATACTGGTATCGACAATCTTTTTGCCTGAAAGGGGGAAAGGAACCTAAATCTTCAAAAGATCAATAGGAACTATCCAGAATACACTAAAATTTCTTGGCAATCAGATCAGTCGTATTGAAATTCATAAGGGACAAACCTGGTAAGTCTCTGTGCAGTTGATCCAGACACAGTATATAAAGCCCAGGGCTCACAAAAACATTGCATTTTATTCAAACGTATTCCACATACACCTTTAAAAACACATGAAGCCATATGAACTAAACTTGTTACACTTGTTACTTACAATACAGGAAAAATATGTGGAGTTAAGACACTATTAGAGGCAAGGATAGGTGAGGGGAATAAGGTGGTGTCAATTAAAAATAATGTGGGAATTGCTTATAATAATGTTTTTAGGATTACTAAGGTTAATACAGTCACTGTCAAAGCAGTTTAAGTCTAAATTCAAAGCCAGAATTAAATTCAAGGTGCTCCTATAGGTCAGACATAAGGTATTGTGACAAAAATTAAATTGGCATCAAATTCACTGTTTTCAAGGTGCTGAGATCCCATTGCCAATTAAGTCATGTTTTCAGCTACTTTGGCATGCAATGGGGGAGAGAAGGGATCAATAATTAGCTGCCAACTTGAGCTACATTGGTGTTGAATTCAGAGTTCTAGGAGTTTTCCAAGTTATAATGTGGCATTCACCATTCCAGCTAAGTTGGTATGGTGGGGGATGAGACAACAAAAATGCTTCAAAATGATCAATATCAGTATATGAAAAGTGAAGGTTCCAGCTATGTTTAGCCACAATTTGTATATGGTGCTGTGAGAAGTGGATCAATTATAAAATATTCAAAAGAATATTATTCAATTACAGTATTTACTAATGTATGCTGCACCATCATGTAAGACACACTCACCCATATTATTCTTTCAGACCTAGTTATATGGCTATGTACTGGGAAAAAAACTTCCCAAATACATATGTAAACATTCCTTTCAAATTCTTGAATAAATATTTATTTACAAGTCATCGTTGAAATTCTCTTAGGATTTCTGCCAGGTAAGTTATCAAATATATGTGGCATTTTGATGTCTGTCCTTGAAATGCCGTACTTTCAAAGAACTTACCTAGCTGGAATCCCATAAGAATTTTATCCATATAGTTGTCAGAGTATATAATCACCCCATTTTTTTTTCTGAATTTTGGGTATAGAGGTGCATAACCTACTTGAATAAATACAGTTTGGTCTAATAAAAGATTGGGACAAACCATATATATCCACACTACAATAATCAATCAGTTAGTTATTTATAGACTGTCACATGTTTCCAGAATGATAAAGTGGGAAAAATATATGGTTATTCTCTTTGACAGAACTGCAAAATAGCAGGTCAGGAGCACTATACATATTGTGAACATATCAGCGATTGAATTCACTCAAAAGTATATGGCACTTTAACATAACAAATAAAACTATTGTTAACTTACCACCCCTATATGGCACAAAAGTACAGAATTATGAGGATGAATTGCTAACGCTTTCTTAAAATGCAATTCTGCCAATAAGTATCTCTCTTGTTTGGAATAAATGGTACCAATTCCATACCTAAAGACAAAAAATAGCATAATTAACTGTCACGCAAAAAAAAATACAAAACTTTATTTTCCAAGGCCATTTTTCGTTGTTATTTCAGTCTACTATGAAAAAGAATGATGAATTTGTATTAAGCATATTATACAATTGTGGCTTACCATTGAGAAAATGATAAAAAGTTTCTCAAATTTTCTGGGGCATCAGCCTATTTTTTCAGGAAGAAAGACACATTTCAAGTGACAACTGGAAGTGGACAGCTGTAATTCGTCTCTTTTTCTCCCAAAAATTTGAGAATAATTTTATCTCTTTCTCAATGCTGACAACAAGCTTCAAGCCACCACCTTTCTCTCTTTCCTTTCAACATCAATTGTTTTTACAGCGACATATCCTTACTTGCTTCTATATTTCTCCCATATGTGACACTAAATTTATATATGTATATATATTTAACACAATTGATAAGGTCATGGAAAAAGAAACATGTCGACTTGGTGACAGCTGGCATCACTCACAATGCTTCTCATATTTTGATAAAGGAGGCTGCTGCCTACAAAATTTAAAAAGACATCCATTACCTATTATGGTGTCTGCCTGTTTAATACTTCAGGTAAGAAATCACCTTTCTTTCTCTCTACTGCCCTTATCAATATGAGTTAGGAAATGACATTGTCGTGTTAATTAAAACAATTAATAAGGAAAGGAAAGAGCGATAGAAAGTAGATGACTTACCTGAGGTTCATAGCTGGTAGACACCTTGTTAGGTTTGGAGTTCTTGGCGAGACCTCTCAGTCGTCGGCTAACCGATCACTGGAAATGTCTATATACATAAAAGTTAACACTCACCAAGCATTGTAATGTCTTGAGTCTAATCTAATTGCAGTCCTATAACATCCCATTGCTTTGTCAAGTTCCTCAGTCATAACATATTCATGGCCCAAGAGAGTGTATGCATAGACAAATGTGGAATCAACCTGAAAATTTTAAGGCATGAAAATAATTTCAAATTGTGAACTGATAAAGTTTTGTTTTTTATTATGGTCATTCTCAAAAACCTTACTAATAAAACTCTTCATTACTTGTTGTATTGTGAAAATTAAACAAATTTGTAATACAAATATATAGTCAATTATAATTAAAACTCTTCCAAATTGATAGCAATGTATCATGCAAGAAGACAGTCCGCAGTCAACTCAGTAGGCCCAATGGGTTGTAGAGCCAAGGAGGGAGGAAGGAAGGGAAATTGATAGTAACTACAGTTTGGTACATCTAATTGTTCTCATGGCAATTTGAACAGAAAATTCAGCAGAAATTGATCAATGAATGATGATTTAGTGACAGAATGTAGGCCTGTAGAATGAGCCCAGGAGTTGACATTAATCTCAAATTGATTCTGATGAATGTAGACAAAACATAATTAAGAAACCCGTAGATGGATAGAAGAGAATGGTGATTTCCAAAGTCAATCACACCCGTATTATGCCATATAAATATAAAACACTATTCACTAAAAAATGAATTAATGTAGAAATAACTGTTGTAAAGATATAAGGATGAATGAAGACAAAGACAGATAATAAAGAAATTCTGAATATGAAAATATATAAATTCTGCAAAAACAAAGTTCATAATAAGCAGTAAAGCGTCAATGTTAAACAACAGTAATGCTACATTGCATTCTGGAACCTTATCAGAAGTGATTTTTAATCTAAAAATACAGAGGTTCACAGATGGTAGACACCTTGTAAGGTTTGGAAATCAGTAAAACTCCACAAAATGCAATTCCCATAGCTGCCCATGCCCAGAGCCACAACACCAGTGCTTAACACTGACCCCCCTCAAAGCCCTACCTCCCTATTCTGCAGAAGCTGAACTCCATCTATTGGAACTTTCATTTCAGCATGTCCTACAGTCCAGACAAAGCCCTGGACTCATTATCCTATAGCTCTTTACTTTCACCTTGCCCCCCCCCCCTCCCCCAACAGCACCTATAACAGTTTGAGCTCATTGGAATTTGTATGTGTAATAAAACCTGATGTGTGTGTGTAAGTTGATGTGTGTTTGAGGGGTGGTTGTATGTATGTGTGAGTGTGTATGTTAATATTTAAATATTGACACCTTTGAGAATGGATGTGTTTTAATGAGTGTGTGTCAATATGGGGGTGTTAGTATGCATCTCCCCAACCCCCATCAAGTCCTTGCCTCTTCCCAGACCCTCATTCAGAGAGGAAGTAGGTGACCCGGTGGGATCAATTGTTTATGACCTAAGCTAGCAGTGCAGCAAATTTTGGCTGCTCAGTCGTCGGCTAGTCGATCACTGGAAATGTCTTCATAACTTTCTGATGAAGGGGGCGGAGCTTCCGAAAATTCAAGAACTCCAAACCTCACAAGGTGTCTACCATCTATGAATCTCAGTCACCTACTTTCTATCTCTCTTTCCTTTCCTTTTTGATTTTATAAATATATATATATATAATTAATGGGGAAAGGACAGAGAGATAGAAAGAAGATGACTTACCTGAGGTTCATAGATGGTAGACACCTTGTGAGTTTTGGAGAACTTGAATTTTCGGAGGCACCGCCCCCTTCATCAGAAGGTTAGGAAGACATTTCCAGTGATCGGCCTTTCTCCCAAATATTTCTTTCTTTCTATCCAATTATCAAATGCGTAACTTCGTATATATATATACACACCATGAATATAAGATAATTAATGAAACAGGTTCAAATGGATGAAAAGTTTAGACATGTTCATCACACAAGTAGAGGAGGAAAAACAACAGTTACAACCAACAACTTTAAAGGATATTTTGTTACTGTTCAAAATAATAATGGGAAAATTTTTTGCTAGAATGAATGAACTGGAAAGTTTATAATAATAGAGAATGATAAATCTTATTTAAATTGTTAGTATATAAATTTCTTAACATTTTGCCGGCCAATTTTACAATTGTTTAAATCTACAGGGTCAAGTAAACAGACTTCCCATATTTGTGAATAACAAGCACTATACTATTTCCATTACTTAGTTTTAAAAATGTGCAATAAATGGTATCCTCCACTGTCAACATGACAAAGCCTTGTCTGGAAGTTGTCCACAGTTTGTGATATTTCCAGTGCTAAGAGATTGCCACCGTAAGTGCTTGCAGTTTGTAAACTTGAGCAATTAAGTGTCCCCAAAGAAAAATATCACAAGACAATAAATTGGGTGATCTTAAGGACCAGACAATGTCTCCACGGAAAAAGCGAAGACGTCCTCAAAATTGCTAGAGAGCTCCTCAAAGGGTGAGCTGTGGCTCTGTATTATTGGAACCAGACTTCTCCCTCTTCATGGTCCCTAACAAACTGGTTTAACTTAGGTTGGAGCAAGGTCTTGATTACATTAAAGTAGGAATTCAAAGTAACCATTACTGTTAGCACACCTCCTTTGAAAAAATACATACTCCACTCTCCAAATTCAGCAAAAGTGTACCAAACTGTCACATGAGGTCTGTGACGTGGTTGTTGGTTAATTTCCTAAGGGTTTTATGCTGCCCAGTAGCTTAGTACCTGACAAATGGAAGTGGATCTCAACAGACAAAATCAAAACAATGCCAGGGGGTATGTTCTGAAAAATGTCCTCAAACACAGCTTCAAAATATTTTTCCCTTAATTCTTGGGTAACCATTTTATGGGTGAATGTGAAGATTCTTCTTACACCCCTATCAGGTAATACCAAGGAAGCTGCACATTTAAGTGTTGAACATATTGGAGATTGCTGAATGGACACTCACACACGCACCATATATTCTGGCATTGTGATAGTCTAGGATCAGCAAGGTGATAATTTTCAGTGCAGAACCTGTTGATACCCGAATTTGAATAGTTTTTCATTCTGGAACAGAATCAAGTCCAAACCAAATGCAAAATGTTCACTAAATAGTAATTGGAGACCCATCATTACAAATAAATTCCTCCACAACAAACACACAGTAATAAGTGAATTCGCCCTTCAGGCTTTCTGTGAATTTTAGTACTTAAGACGTGAGCACAGTCGGTTATTGTAGTCAGTCAGCGTGGATAATGGACAACCTTTATTGTTGTGTGCAGCAATCCAGCAGATCCTAACAGGTAAATTTTTGAAGGGTCAATGATCTGGGAGTGGTCCCCAGCCCGCAGGGTACCGGTCAGACTTTGAAAACTTTCTGGAAGTGGGGGTAATTTGGGGAGTGTGAGGAAAAAACTGGTCTCAGATTGGTGTGAGCAGTGAGAGGTGACGAATGTAGGACAGTGTTTTGTTTGGAGCGTGCATATTTCGGAACCGAGGGACTCACAGTTTAGCATTAACTGTAAAATTACTTGTTATTCCACATTAAATGGTTGAATATTTGTCCTTTGTTTGATTATTCGATAAACCCACCTCCTAATAATTATTTAAAGCCAAGACCCCTGAGAGTCTCATGCAGTCTTTGCTCGATGCTTGCCATCTCCCTCAGGATCACTCGGTTCGCAATAGTCAATTTTTATCTTATATATATATAAATTCTGTGTGTGCAAGAGGGGGCGGATAAGCTGTGCCATGTCATTGCTACTACTGAAAATGACACGTACACCCCTAGCAATCGATATCCCTCCACCACCATATCCCCACCACAACTTACACAGCACTCTCTTAAAAGGAAGTATTTTTGCTGGACCCTGTACATGCTTGGACAATATAAGACACTAAATTTCATATTAATTTTGTGTTCATTAATATGCGCTGAATTATTTTTTTAATGATGTTGAAATTATTACAAAATGGTGTAAATATTATAATTTCTAATCAAGTGAATTAGTTTGTACTATATTTTTTTAATGAGAAGACTATAAACGTAAATTTATTACTGAGTAATTAAACAAATAAAATATTAATTTCATATTTAATCCTAATCATCTGGTAGATTAAGAAAACATTACCTGCATACTTATCGTAAGTAAAAAATTGTCTCTAAATCAGTTACTTGTAAGCATTATATATTAGACCAACCAAACTACTCGAAATGTAATTCCAACCTTCACATTACAAATTCAATACATGCAGTTACTATAGAGATGTCAGTCTTGGCTTTTTGAAAATTGCAATAAAAAATATTAAAAGCCTCTAAATTACCCAAAGAAGAATTTAATGGGGACACTTTTAACACAACCTTCGAATTAGAGAAAATCTTAAGTTCTCAGTATAGTGAGGTATGCTGCTCAAAGTCACTTTAAACTTAAAAATGTCACTTGTGAATATGTCCCTTCATGTATTTGATTCTCATTCACTCACTTTCATATTCAGGTGAGCACTAATACTGTATTTTTATGCATATTACATTATTTAAATTTCCACACATTAACTTATTACAATGAAAAATGGTAACTAAGCTTCCTGTATTTTATGATTAAGAAAATAAATGTGTAAGTTATTTTCAGCTATAAGAAATTCAAAGATATTAGAGGAATTTAAATTGACAAGACAATATTTTCAAAATGTGAACACAAAATTATAGTAAAATAAAATAATGATTCAAGAATTAAATATTTGTAAAACATTATGCGAGAAACAAAAAATGATATACCTGAACTGCTCTGTGGAAGAATTTTATGGCACTGTCATGTTCTTTTTGAAGACTAAAGCAGTTGCCAGTTGCACACCAAGCTGCTGGAGAGCACCTATCTTGTGAAACCAAATCTTGAGCTAAAGTAGAAAGAGCAACCTCTTTCTGCAAATGCCAGAGGGCTGTGCTGTATACTTCCATCATTTGCATTCGATAAGGTTCAAGTTCACGCATTTCACTGAAGTATCTGTAAAAAAGCAGGTAGATATAATTAAACTCCATGTAGCATAGATGAAGAACTGAAAATTTGAGGATTTGAGTTTGTCATCAAGTTTGTGTAGTATGTGATTTTCACATCCCTCAGGATTTAGAATTACCTTCATGAAAGTAACAAGGATTGCAGACATTGAGTGGTATTTATTTCACCACTTAATTCTGATTGTTAATTGCTTATTTTTATAAAATTAGTCTTCATTAATACAGACATTTGATAGTTTCTATTGATTGTAGTTAGTGGAAGACAAATGCACTATGAACAATTTATTAAATACTACTTAAACCATGAGTTCATTATTAATTACAGGCAAAACTGAAGGTGTCCTATTCAAAGTAAATAATTATTTTAAGAATAGAAGCAATATTTTTTTTAAAAAAAAAATAGTGTCATAAGACTATGAAAATTGATCAAAAATTCTCTTGTTGAAGCTTTAATAAAATGTTAGTATAAAACTAACATATATGTCACATGACACCAGAATCCATTAAACTGTTTGTTAAGAACTTGCAAAAGAATTGTGTAATTGGCTTTGTATTAGGTCCACAAATATACATTAGCCCAAATAATTCTGGGAATAACTTAAATATTATTTTGGACATTATAAATAGAAGAGCTGATTTTATTAGATGTTTAGTTAAGTCATTGCACAAAATTATTTTAAAACAAAGGACTAAAGTATAACTGGTGCAATTTTCTTTTAAAATATTAAAAGTATTTTATAATAAATAATGTATATTAAAAAAATATGGATCCATTGAAACAAAATCATAGTTGATAAAATCTTATTGGAATTTTAACCAGGTAAGATGGTCAATATCTTGCAGCATTTCGGCAGCTATCCATGCTACAACATTCAAGTAAACAAGATGGCATAATGGATATCTGCCGAATCATCATGAGATGGCTAGAATTCCAAGAAGCTTTCATCTACAGTTTACACCAGGAAAGCCTCCATTCTATCAAATCAAGGTTGTTAAGGGCCCTGAAAAATTTAAAATAAGAAATTGAATTTTAGGTTAACAATACAAAACAGTAGAATATTCTGAGACATGTAATAATGGCAATGATACGCATTTGTTGTTCCAATCATTCCAAAAATTGATCAAGTGTATCATACTGCAGATTAATTTTAGACTAAAAAGATTGTACAATAAAGTTATTTGCATTTCACTCATTGAGACTTTCTTTGGTATACCATAAGCTACAATTTACATTCAGGTGAGCTTTAATGTATTTAATTAATTTAAAATTCCTTCTTATATTTTAAAGTATCTTTCTGTCACTAATATCAGAAAAAATATATTCTAATTTATGAACAGTGTGGCATCTTGGATGGAAGAAAAATGTGTTCAAATAACATAAATATCTCAAAGTATAGTATAATATAATTGTAGATCATTACTTCACTGATGCTTGATAGTCGGTGAGTTCAAAATAAGCTTTGCCCATTACAGCCAAAACCCAGCCAGTATTGTAGTGGTGAGGAGGTAGGTTACTTAAAATTTCAACTGTTTTCCTGCAGTTGTACTGAGAAAGATGAAGATATGCTGTACCCAATTCTCTCAACAGAGCCATAAGACCTTCTGAAAAATAATTAAGAATTTTATAATTTAAGTTTATACACATGATAATGATAAAATAATTTTAATTTTTTTGTATAAGGTAAAGAGAGATTGGGACTTTTTTTAACATATTCTCTTTTTTAGCAATTAAATCTACTTTTGGAACTAGCAGTAATGAAAATATTGTAATACAGGTGTATCGCTTTCCCATCAACTGAAGCGAGTCCTAATCTTTCGTAGCTGAATTTTTAAGCTGCCTCTAATTTTGGAATTCATATCTCCACATTGCAATTGACAACATGCAGTACACATCTTAGTACTGAGTAATGCCTCTGAAAATATTAACTTTTTTCAATTCAACATTCTGACACTGACCTTCAATTTCAGGTTATCATTTTCACCTCCCCATTCACATAAATTATTTTTATAGTATCAATCACATGGGTATCTAGCTTGAAAGCAGTGTGGAGGACAAAGATGCCAAAGAAGCTAGATGACTATAAGAATGCTCCATTGACTTTGATGTATTTTTACCCTTCCATCTTCACTTCTTAATATTCTTACAGGCAATGTGGTCCAAGATCTTTTACTATGATTTCCTCTAATATTGATGATTTAAACTTCTTTAATTCAGCACATTGCCCAATCACTAACATTATGCTAACATGAATACCTACAATAATTTCATGTTGAAAGTAGACACACAGATCACTATCACACTGAATTAGTCCTATGTTCTATAGACATTCATGTAAATATCCATTCCACCTGATTGCTGCAATTTAAATAGTCTTCCTTAATTTTCTGCTTTTCTTTTTATAACATGAGGGTTGTCCCATAAAAACTGTAACAAAGATCTATTTAGAATAAGCATAAATTGCATACACATGATGTATTTCCTAATTATTCTCTATTCCTATAGTAATGATAATCAAAAGAAGTCTTCTCATTTCTGAACAAAATGTTTCATAAAAATCAACGCATCATCTAGAAGATGACGAGTGCAATTGTTCATGGAAATGTCCCATAATAATTATTTCACCCAGGCGGAAACCTGAGAAATATTTCTGCAACAAACAGCATAAACTCTGGGGTACAAAATTTCCCTTGTATATCTTTCCAAGCTGATTTCCTTTTACAGTAAAAACCAAATTATATCCCATGACATTCATTTCAGGTCTCCTCTTCACAATTTCCCAGGTTTCGTTCTCTCTCAGAACACTTATTTCCTTGCGCATAACATTTTCAATTCCCTTGCTTCGAAGTTTCCTCCACTTTTGTTGGGACACATACGTCTTTGGTAACTACTGTAATCAACTTACGCAGAACCATTTCCTTATCCTCTCTCTCTTGCTGAACATTTTGGTCCTTCCGCCCTTCTTTTTTCTTCTTGATCCTCCCCTCCTTCTAAATTGTCATTCATTTTTGAGAAATCTTCAGACCACCTAGTATCTGATTCGGTACTTTCTTCTTCCCTTACAAGATTGTTTTCTTTTAGGAAATTTACTTCCTTTCAATTTTCCTCTGATGCATGTCTCCCAACTTTTCATCTTGGGGCTTCCTTTTCAGCAATAGGTGGAATTTTCAGGAGAGCTTCTTGATGCTGGTGTCGTAAGTGGTTGTGCCATACATCAGTTGAAACAAATTTTGCTTTTCTTTCATCTCAGCATATCCTCCCTTTAATTTTTCAATTGACCATTTTCAGTAGTAACATGTCAATGCACCAATAGGATGACCCTTAAAAAAATAAATCATCATTTTCACATATTTGATTAGTATCTCCATAACTAACAATTTTCATTATTTATCATTGAAATACATATTGAGACTTAAAATTATCCTATAAATTAGGAATATGAAAAACATTTGGGATATCTAAATCTACCACACTCAGATGAAATATGAGGTAACACTTTTTCTTTCCGTATATTTTCAAATAATCTCCATCACAAATTGCTACTTGGAATAAAATCAACTTTTGGCCTTGAAATAAAATCTAAATAAATGAAGTCACCATCAAGTAACCACTTTGGAATGATTTGTTCACACACAAAGCTATGTGACTTACTGTAGCTTCACTTTTATTTGACTGTTTATTTTCTAACACTTTAGACAGTCTCTGGTAAAATAATACTAGCAATTGGTATTTCCCACCTTTTTTCTTTAATTCGTCATTTTTCTTATAAAAATTGTCCTTCTATGATTTACTATCTAGAGCAATGGCAATTTCTTCTTCTTTCTCCTTACCAGAATTTTCATGCAATTCTTCAAGAATTAATTTACTTCTAATATTGTTCATTGTGAATTTACTTTCTTGTAATTCTATAGAACAAAGATACTAACTAAACTATCCAAAAATTCTGATATGTAAAGAGCGGTATAATTGAAGCGCTCAGTGGTCAGTTTATCGTATGCTTCCTTAGCAATTTAATATTTCCCTCCAATATCATGGCATGCATCAGTTACTGAATTAATGAGTAATACTAAATACTTGTTCTTTTCCTTTTCATTTCCTCGGTATCTTCTTCAATAATAGCCTCTCAGCAAGAATTCACAAAAATAAAACCCTTAAAAAACTTGAAAGGCCATTATAGATATTTATGCTGACAAACTTTAGGCAAAAATAAAAATTGTCAAGATTTTCGGCCACATTCAATTTTTTTTAAAGCACATTAGTGTTTGTTGAGTAAAAATTTTGCTTCAATATATTCATCTTTCAGCACATTCCTGACACACTGGGCACCATAACCTTTTGTTATTAATTTTAAAGACTCTTCATAATTTTGCAGTGTGTGAAATTTAACTGTTAAAAAACAAGACTTCATATTTAATTTATTTCAATATAACATGGTTGTCACACAAATACTAACTATATACAAAAACTAACCAAACTAACTTCTGTAAAAATTATTTGTTTGTACAAATCAACAGACTGAAATGGCAGACTACAGTATTGTTTGGGGAAGAAGAGACCAGGTCTTCTTTGATTTTGGAGGTGATTATTTGTACGGGATTTTGGAGGATTGCAGTAGACTGACAGATAGGGTCAATAGAGCAACTCAGTTTAAGTAGAGGGATGTAAGGTTGGTGCCTGCAAGGCTGAAAAAAGATGTTGCAAAGGTAGGAAGGGACCCAACGACATCTTTTGTTTGGGACAATTCGATCCCCCTCCCTACAATCAGTAGTGGTCCAAGAAATTTTCATCGGTTTCTTCATCTAAAGAAATTTCTTGGTGGTAAAGATTTCAATGATGATTATGATGATGTGAAATCAGAAGTGTAGTCACAACAGGTGGCACCTTTCTTTGACAAAGGCATACAAAAACTGCTTTCCCATTATGACAAGTGCTTGAATTGCAGAATTGTGAAGAAATAGTTTGAGATGGTTGGTAATAATTGATAATATCTGTAAAATAATGTTGCAAAAGCAGCCCTCTTAACATATCAATGTCAAAATAATTAATTCAGACATAATATTAATTTAAAATATACTCACCTGCTGACTGTTTCTGCAAATAAAATATTTGCTGTGGTGTATTGTAGTTTAACAAACTACTGCTAATTAATTTGCTGTCAGAAGAAGTAATAGTTTCCGTGCGATCCTTATCATTTTTGTTACGCTCATTGAGATCACTGAAATTTGTCTTATTTAAATTTGTTTTTGCTATACGGGATTTCGTTTTTCTTGAAGGTGACTTAGGTGTGGCAAATTTAGTTCGATTAGGACTCTTATTGTTTTCCTGAAAGAATAAATAAAAGAATATTTTTAAACTTTGTTACAGGAAATAAAGCAAAGATTTTCTTCCTGAATATGTAGGCAATCAGCAACAAATTAGTAAAAGAAGCGAAGGTTTTCCCGGTGAATTTGATTCAAATATAATTCTCGGGTTCCAACCCGGGTAAAAGTTTGTACACACAACGTTTCAACGGCAAGCTCTGCCATCGTCATCAGGTAGACTGTCTACCTGATGAAATGTTGTGTGTACAAACTTTTACCCGGGTTGAAACCCGAGAATTATATTTCAAATTAGTAAAATTCAATATAGTCCTTGTGAAGATTTGATGGTTGTATAAAACCAACAATTTCAACCATTACTTCACTCTGATCCTCCTTAACCCTTTGAGTACCAGTGGTTACTGTGTGAAACCGCCTTTTCAATTTTTGGAACACCCAGCTGTGCTAGTGTAAAATTGCTTATGTCAGTGCATAACAGACACACATCTAGAAATCTAGCAGTTTTTGCGGATGAGTCACCACCAACGAACTGGTAAGTAAGTGCTTTGTTCTGGCCAGTGTTTTTGGCTTCTTTTTGAGGTATTATTTGAGACATAGGTTCTTTGAAGTGCAGTGATCATGTTATGGAGACAATCCACATTAAGTGGTTGAAAACTTTTTTTGCATAAATTATAATTTTTACTGCTAGTTATATTGGTGGTTTCTGTCTGAATCCACTAGGACAATGTACTTTTCCAAAAAATTAATTTTACATTATTTTTGTTTAGTTGCCTATTACTGAAGGCTTTTAATTGTGGCTAAGGGTTTTTTGGCATATGCTGGGTGCACATGTCCATACAATGTAGTTCTCATTGTTGTGCACATTGCTGCACAAAAAAAAAACTCACAGGACAAAAATGGATATACAAAGTGTGTAACATAGGGTTGTGCTTGAGAAAAGAGCAAATTTGTTTCCAAAAATATGATTTAAAATATGTGATATCCAAGTGGTTTTGCCATAATTAAACAATTATATATTTTTCTAATTATATTCATTAATAATTAGAGCAGCAAAAGTAAATGTAAAAATTGTAACAGTTTTTATTATTCCTCTAATGTTTGTACTCAAAGGTTTAAAGCTGTACCCCCATCCCGCTCAATTTATCAGAGGCTAAACTCCTCCTTTTGCAGCTCTCTATCCAAAAGTAACTCCCCCTCCCCTTCTTGCACACCCACATTGCAAGATAAACTTCTACAGGACTTACTAACTGGCAAAGATTTTATGCAAAAAAGCATGCTTTATGTAACAGGGAAAATTATATTTTAGATGTAACAAATACAAGAATATGAAATGATTTTTCATAAATTAAACATATCAACATAAAAATTGTAACAAAAAGTTCAGTTAGAATAATATTTGGATAGTGATGACTATACAACTCTCACCTTTACAGAATAACTGTGGCTAAACAATCGGGAGCTTCTGCGTACGTTTTGTCCAGACTGTAAAGGTGGTGCAGCAGCTGTAGGGCTGCCAGTAGATACTATGTTTGAAGTGTTACTAGTATTGCTTGACTGACTGAAGACTGGTTTGCTTTGTTGAAGAGGTGTTTCCTTACGACTAATTAGTTGCTGTAAAATAAATAATTAATACATTTTTCTTAAACTAATAAAGATTTCTGCTTGTAGCTCAAAATTAATTAAATTACATTAAGAATATTTTTCAAAGGTTTCATTAATATATTAAAGGCATTTTGAAATTAAATTATATAATTATCTCACAGAAGGAAAAATGACCTCTTTCCCAATTCTCAGCTCAATATTTGATAAAAATTATAGCATCTAGTAACTAGAAAAATGCAAGACTTGTACCAATTGAATTGTAAGAAATAGTAGATATAAAAATTCACACATTTTAAAAATGGTATACATTTACATACTCAGACAAGTCAACTTACAAAAGCTTATTGTATGCAGCTTTGAAACGGAAACAAAGTTTAGAAAAAGTTAGTTATGAAACTTAACAGTAAGTAAAATTGTAGTGAATAATTTACAATACAAACAACATGATGCCAAAATGTTAACTGTATTAACATTATAAACTCTTAAAAACTCCATATACGTTATCTTTGGAAAATTATTAACACCTTGCTATAAACTAATAATACAATAAAAAGTTTAAAATAAGAATTAGTAGCTTGTATAATTTTGAACAAAAATTAGAAATTACTAGATGTTTTGTCCAACACTTGTGGTCCTTTCCTATACTTAAGACAGATTGATATAATATGAACAACAATAGTACAAAAACAAATAACAAAAAATGTAACTAACAAAGACTGTTAAACAAACCATCATACCCTAAATTTAATATGTAGCATTTAAGAAATTTGGTCCAAAAAATTATTTCATTGTCTAAAATAATAGTATAATCAAAATTAAAAGAGTGATTTAGCTTTAGATAATGTTAATGTAAACTGGAACACACTATTAAGGATTTTGAAGAGCACTGGAATAAAATATTGAGAAAGGAGGCTAATACACAACCTCTACAGAAGACAGGCAGCAGAAATTAGACTATCAGACCAAAAAAAGAAAACCGTAATCAAGAAAGGAGTAAGACAAGGATGCAGCTGTCACCCATGATGTTTAACTTATATATAGAACAGGCAATGAAGAAAGTTAAAACGGAATATGGAAAATGAATCTTACTGCAAGGAGAAGAAATAAATACCTTATGCTTTACCAATGATATTGTAGTATTAGGGGAGTCAGAAGAAGACTTGGAAACCATAATAAATGGCATGAACGTAGTCTGGAGAAAGAGTTCAATATTAGGATTAATAGAGGGCAAACCAAGGTAATGGAGGGTAGTATGGGAAACTGGTATAACAAACCATGTTAAATTGGGAAGGGATATTTTGACGGAAGCGTAATACCTAGGGATGGTAGAAGTATAGTAGACATAAAAAGTAGGATAGCACAGGCAACGAAGGCTTTCACGAAAAAGAGGGATTTACTTACAGGTAATATAAACATGAATATTAAGAAATCGTTGCTAAAAATAAAAAATGAAAAAGTTGATTTAATATAAATATGATCGTAGCTCAATTAAATGACCCAAGATGAGAAATGATAAAATAAAGAACTCTAATAGGCTATAGCATTGACACTTTCATACAAAGAAAATACGTTCTGATATGAGAATGCGGTAATAATAAATACCCTAAAGAAGTTGAATGAACATTAGGTAAGTTTCTGAAACATGTTAATGATAAGACTGAAAATAGGATTAATATGGCAACATGAACATGGCGAGAATTTGATAGTAATGGTGACTGGAATGCAGTAATAGGAAAGGGAAGAGAAAGTGATGTAGTTGGGGACTATGAACATGGGGAAAGGAATAAAAGGGGAGATAGGCTAGTAGAATTTTGCATTGAGCACAGATTAGTCTTGACGAATACCTGGTTTAAGAATCATGAAAGAAGACTATACACATGGAAGAAGCCGGGGGACACGGGCAGGTTCGAATTAGATTATATAATGGTTAGACAGAGGTATAGAAATCAGGTGCTAAACTGCAAGACATACCCAAGAGAAGATATCAACTCTAACCATAATCTGCTGGTTATAAAATGCAGGCTGAAAATGAAGAAACTCAAGACAGGAATTATAACAAAAAGATGGGAATTAGATAAATTGAAATAACAGGTGGTGTTTCAATGAAAATATCAAGAGTAGATTAATAGAGAAAGGAGAAAGATACAATATAGAAGAGAAATGGACACTCTTGAAGGAAGAAATAACTAGAGCAGCAGATCCAATAGGAAAGCTCAGATAACACAAGAAATAATAAAAAAGATTGATGAAAGGTGAAAATATAAAAATCGTGGGAGATGCAAATGGTAAAGAACAGTAGAGGTGCTTGAAGAATGAGATAGACAGGAAATACAAATCAGCCAAAGAGGCTTGGCTACAAGAGAAATGCAAAGCAGTTGAAGATTTCATGGTGAAGCTTGTAGGAAAATCAAATTAACATTCGGCGAGAAGAAAAATATTAGCAAGAACATCAGAAGACCGGATGGGAAGCCAATTCTGGATAAACAAGAAAAAGCAGAAATATGGAAGGAATATCTAGAAGAGCTTTATCACAGTGAAAATCTAGATCAGCCATAATAGAAGAAGAAGAGGAGGTGGGTGATGAAGGGTTGGGGAACAAAATTATAAGGTCAGAGTTTGGCAAGGTGCTGAATTGATAACATTCCAGCAGAGCTGATAAGATCATTGGGCAAAGAATTAAATCAGCTATTCAGGATAGTTTGTGAAATCTACGAAACAGGAAGAATCCCAGAAGATTTTAGTAAAAACATAATTGTGCCCATACCAAAGAAAACTGGAGCTGATAGACGTGAACAGCACAGGACAATTACTTTAGTATCCCATGCATGAAAAATATGAACTACAATAGTATATAGGAGAATGGGACATCAAATACAATATAAGTTAGGAGATTATCAATTTGGTTTTAGGAAGAATGTAGAGACAAGAGAAGCAATATTAACTTTTCAACTAATTTTAGAAGACAGGATAAGAAAAAACCAGCATACATTCATTGCATTTACAGATTTAGACAAAGTGTTTGATAATGTGAACTGGAACAAAATATTAAGGGCTTTGAAGAACACTGGAATAAAATATCAAGGAGGCGGCTAATACATGACTTCTACAGAAGATAGGCAGCAATAATTAGAAGAGAATATGAAGAAAAGAAAGCTGTCATCAAGAAAGGAGTAAGACAAGGGTGCAGTCTGTCACCCATGCTGTTTAACTTATATATAGAACAGGCGATGAAGAATGTTAAAATGAAACAAGGAATCATACTGCAAGGAGAATAAATAAATACCTTACGCTTTGCCAACAATATTGTAGTATTAGGGGAATCAGAAGAAGACTTAGAAACCATAATAAATGGCATGAACGTAGTCCTGGAGAAAGAGTTCAACATGAGGATTAATAGAGGGAAAACCAAGGTAATGGAGTTAGCTTGGGAAACAGTGTAATAACAAAGGGTGTTAGATTGGGAAGGGATATTTTGACAGAGGTCAAGGAATTCTGCTACTTGGGAAGCGTAATAACTAGGGATGGTGCAAAACGTGGAGTTGGGGAAAGAAACAAAAGGAAGCCTTTGAAATGTGGTGCTATAGGTAAATGCTAAAAATCAGATGGGTGGATAGAATCACAAACAAGGAAGTTATAAACAGAATAGGGGAAAAGTGAACATATGGAGGATGTTGACCAAGAGAAGGGTATATTAATAGGGAAATTAGCATTAGAGGGAAGTATGTGGGGTAAGAATAGAAGAAGGAGGAGAATGATGGAATATGGTGAGCAGATTAGGAAGGATATGGATTGTGCTAGTTATGAGGAAATTGAAAGGCTTGCCACAAGATAGGTTAGCATGAAGGGTTGCATCAGACCAGTCATAGTACTGAATACCACAACAACTCTACATTATTAACTGCTTATTATTATTATTATTATGATTTTCAGCTTACCCCTACATGAGCTCTCAAACTGCTCACCCGTTTAGCAAGGCTCTTTTGATCATTGGCTTCAGAAAGAGTAGCTGAAGTGAGAAGTGCAGGAGACAAATAATTCAACTGGTACATATCTGGAGTCTGTTCAAGTGGCATCACTCCAAAACTACAAAATAAATATTTTTTCAGTGCAAACATTTATCACTGACTGAAACTGAATGAATACAAAACTTACACATTAAAGATCTATATTCTAACTTTAAACTTTGATGTGTGTGTGTGTATATATATATAAGCATCAGGAAATGACATTATCATGTTAATTAAAACAATTAATAAGGAAAGGAAAGAGAGATAGAAAGTAGGTGACTTACCTGAGGTTCATAGATGGTAGGTACCTTGTGAGGTTTGGAGTTCTTTAGCTTATCGGAGGCACTGCCCTATTCATCAGAAAGTTAGGAAGACATTTCCAGTGATTGGCTAGCAGAAAATTTAAAGAACTCCAAATTTTACCTGCTTTCTATCTCTCTTTCCTGTCCTTATTAAATGTTTTAATTAACCTGACAAAAAGACTTAAAATATTTGGAGCCGCTGGGGCTCAACCCAGATCATCATAGAACCTCTTACATAGCCACAGAGTACCTTAACTGATTTGGTTAGAAAAGAGAGACAGAAACAACAGGTGACTTACCTTAAATTTATAGCAGACATTGACTGACAGGAATATAGGAGAAATAAATTTTCAAGATCCTATGCCCCTTATTCACAGTAACGGCAAAGCAGACAGTGACAAATTCAAATTTTACATACATGCACACACACATAGGATGCCATAATTTATTTACCTAGGAGTGAGTGGACTAATTGTATTAAATATGCTTCGAAAACATTTTTTATTCTTTGCAGATGGAAGAGGAGAAACAGAAAGCCCAGTTGCCATGTTGTTAGAAATAATAGGATTTTCTTCTGCTGTAAAAATCTTCATTGCATGTATTCCAGAACTGAAATTCGTAACTGGATTCATAGGTGTGCTGAAAATTAGAAGACAGTTGATCATAATTTGACACAAAGGTATATAAAGATTTCAGATTACTACTATGTAAGCAATTGAGGATGATGTGACACTGTAAAAATAATTAATATGGATGGGAAAGAAGATCATCGCTGACTTGACTTAAATTTATAGCTGTCCAACAGGATAGGTATCAATGAACCTGAAAAGTTTTGAAAGCCTATGCCTTGAAGGCTTATCTTACTCGTGCATTATGAAGCTCCTATCATCATACATCTTTGCTAGTTGATGCCTACTGTCAATTTAAGATAATTCAACTGCTGTTTACTAACTCTTCAATTGGGCTGATTACATATCATTGCTATTGCTCAGGATGCACTTCCTACTCTCCTGGAGAAGAGGTTGGTAGCCTCCAAAAATTTGAAGAATGCCTACAACATACAATGGTTACTGCAATTTAACATCAGGTAAGCCACCGACCTTCTTTCTCTCCTGTAATTAATTATATGACTCTTTTCATTATCAATTGTTGCAGAGGCCAGCATGCCATAATTTGAATTGTCATGGAGCTGTTAGATATCTCACTGTTCAGACTCTCCTGACAAAAGGGGAAGTTGTCCCCACAAATAAAAGAAAACCACACACTCGGCATGTTTTTTTTTACAGTTTTACAATTTAATTAAGCCACCATCTTCTGAATCTAATGTAAAGGAGTGTGCCTCCAAAAATTTAAGAACTTCAAACCCTGCATGGTGCCTGCAATCTGTGAAACTCAGGAAAGACACAAACTTTCTATCTCTCTTTCCTGTCCTCATTGTTTTAATAACCTGACAATGTCATTTCCTGATGTGTGTGTGTATGTGTATATATATATATATATATATATATATATATATATATATATATATGATGCTTTCTATCAATTTAAGGTTGACATTCATTATGTTGATTTGAACCTAATTTTATGGACTACATTATCTCACTCTATTCTTCGCCTTTCCTACACCAGGCTGCTACATTCACACTTTAAATTACATATTTGGAAACTCTCCTTCCAACATCGTACCCTACTGTCGACAAAAATTTGTAGAATCAAAATTCTCTACAAATCATCTATCATTTAACCACATTCCTTCACTCTATGACACACTTATTTTCCCTTTTACCTTCCACTTGGATGTGAGGCTATATATATGTATGTAAATAATTGGGAGTGAGGGGTTTTGATTGTATTTATATTCATTTTTTTGAATTTTGTAACCTTCCCTTGAGAGAAAATAAGTAGCTTTAATGTGCAATGTGCAGTCAACCAGAACTAAGCATTGATCTCCTAAAGATGAAAGTTGGCACCTCCAAAAATTTTAACAGTTTATGACCCATGTTGATACACCAGCCCTCAAATTCAGGCATTTCAACTCAAATTTTTTTTCCTTTCAAACACATATATTGCAATTGTAAATTTATATTGCTGGAAGTGTAAATAATGTTTATTTAGAATATTTTCTCAAGCTGTAAGGAAAACTAACTTACCTATATACTGTATGTGCTGGTACTTCATTTGTAATATTAGAATTACTACTAGGACATGTTACACTATTTACATACGGGCCATTCACATTATTTCCAATGGTATGAGAAATATTTCCTGTACACATATTAAAACTATCTAAAGTTGATATTTGAAACGTCCGCACTGGGTCAGGTTTTTCACCACGATTACATAGTTCTTCAAATGAATGCCATAGGAATGGATTAAGCTTAAGTGCACGTCGATAAGCTTCTGATGCACGTGGGCCCCTCTCAGTCTGTGAGCAAATTCTGGCAAATAACTGAAGAGCAAAGCAAGCATGTTCTCCAAATTCTGATATAAGCTCATCAATGTTTCGAGATCTAAGTGAATCTCCTCCAGTTAGGATTGCTTCAGCTTCTGCCAATCTGAAATTAGCAATTATATAGAAAATTTTTTGTAATTATGTTTTTGAAGTTATAACTATAGCTTCAAGTATTACATGAAAATAAAAAATCCCATTATTAAAGTAGGAAACGAGCAGAATTTATTTATCACAGATAACAAACTCTCTAAAATATCTTAAGATAAAACACCTAAATTTTAATGTCTTGCTTCAAGTTGTTTTTGGATAAATTAAAGAAATACATACTTTTGAAGATCCAGGCAGCATTTCGCCATGAGGTATTTGCATTTTGCAGAACTTGGCCCTTTACTCCTAAGAAGAGAATAAGCTTGGCCAACTTTACCAGAACGGTAGTAACAAGTAGCCAAGAGGAACAATGAATCATCAGAATCCACTGAAATAAAAATATTTGTAGAAGTAAATAGCTTCAATGATTTTTTTATATTTAGTAAAAAAACTATTGAAAAACAAATTAAATTTAGCAAATGAATAACAACAATGTGAAATATTTGGTTTGATTTCATATTCACAAGACATCACTTTCTTATATAATGCATTCGATATTTATTCTAACAACTTAAAAATAAAATGGACCAGTCTGTCCATGATAGCAACTTCACAAACAACCTAAGAAATAAAAAATAGATTAAATCCTCCCTAAGAAAAGCTTCAAACTATAATAACTTAGTAATTTTTTTTCCACAGAAACTTATTCCTTATCGTTTAAGTTAGTAGTAAGGTATTATAATAAATAATTTCAATGAGCAGAATCCTAAAAAGTGCAAAATGCATAAAATTTATAATAATTTCAAAGTTATTTAAGTACATCATTTATGATTTATATAAATGTTAAAATTTATGAATCAACAGAAGTCTACATTTATAGATATATAATTTTATTATATCATTTCAGTTTCTTTACAAGACCATTAGAACCATAGTCACCTAATCTAAGATCAATCTTACATGAGAAGACTAAGGCCCTAGTGGTTGAAAGCTTCTTGTAAAGAAATTGATGTGATTTAATAAAATTATATACCTATAAATGTGGACTACTGATTATTTCATTAATTATTCAAATCATTTAACATTAATGCTTTTGATTTTTTCTTCTATTTGGTGATACATCTCTGTAGCATTTTAGTCACACTTTTCACATATACATAAGGAAAATTATTGCATATATAATAATTTTAATCTTGGAAGCTTCTCTTCATTACATATAATGGGCGGGACTTGGTAAGCATAGATGTGGTGTATCCAAACTTGTTCAGTTCCTCAATTATATAGAAACATTCAAATTATCCATACAGCTTATTTTTGTATTTTTGTGCCAGAGTTGTGTCTGAATTGAAATTTCTAATTAAAAGTTGTAATTCTATACCAATAAATAAAATTGAAGTGTCTATGTTTGTCTTGAATAGGCACCGAAATGGCGCAATGGATTTCAATGAAAATTTGAGGGTTTATAAACAAGAGATTTAACTTAAATATTCAAACATATTTCATTTCAATATATTGCAGGAAATATTAATGTACATATTTTATACGCGCATTAAAGTCTAGAAAGTGAATGTGGGTTGCCTATACTCTTGATCTGTTTATGCTCTGACACACTCCATCTATTGTTGAAGTAGGATTCGTGCTATTATTAACCTATGGTTGACATAGAGCTAACTCCCTGAGAAATAATACACTTCTTTGGATTGTCAATATGATGTACATGTAAATTGGTTTTATTTGTCACATCAGGTAAATTTTAATATTTAATAATTCATTTTTATTGGTTCTGAAACGTATGTTCAAAACCAACTGCAAGTTATAAGGTTTGCTCCAAAGTGATCATAAATAGATGATACCATACTTTTTTTATATTCAACGAGTTAGTCAGTTTATAATAAAGACCTTCAGTAACGCAAGCAAATACTTTTCTTGAAAGATGAAGAAAAATTCTCTCATAACAAGCATACTATCTGAAAGGGACTTGCTTTCTCAGAAATGCGTGAAAGTAAGTTAGTGACACATAGCATGGCTTGGTATAATAAAATAAAATCTATACATTTGCCAGGTGACTTTATTATACAACATGATTATTGAGGAGAGCAGAGCTTTATTTCATAAGTTACACAGAGTCACTGGGAACAACTCAGTAGATCAAAATTTTCGCTGTGTGCACTTACATAGAAAACAAATTTTTCTTTACAATTTATCACAAGGAAAAAACACACTTGAAAACTAATGCATACATCGCCATTCAGACCAAATACAAGAAATTACAAACAAAAACCTATGAGCATAATTATTTCTCAAAATTAAAATTAAATTTTGAGCAAGCAATTAGTATGGTCAACTGATAATTTGTGATTAAGAAACATTTTTACACTTCATATTAATTAGAGAACCATGTTCAAGCCAATCCTATATATACAAAAACACTTTTCAATAACCCAAGTAATTATTTTTCAACTACAAAATATAATTTCCTACACAAAATTTTAACTGGAAAAATATTTTACATAATATAAAAAATTTCATGTTATTCAAATACTTATATATAATATAATTCAACTTATACATATGATTTTGGTAGATAATTGCTGGGTAATTTACATACAGACTAAAATAAATTTCACAATTACAATCATTTAAAAATGTTTAATTTTTACTTAGTCTTTCCCTAAATAAGCATTTAAATTATACTTTACAAAATTGCATTAAATATTCTTTTAAAATTTGGAGGTTAAATGGTGATAGGTTATCTTACAATACCACAGTGAAACAAGATTTCACACATTTTGCACAAAATGCACTCTACAAAATAAAAACAAATTATGTTAAAACTTGAACAATATCATCAAGAAATGCATACTGTGTGCATTTCAAAATGAAATTTATTGATATGTCAAAACAAAACATATTTAATACACAAATAGCAAGAATTAACTATTATATCTTAAATAAGTTCACTCCATTTCATATAACCATTTGGCAACAACTAGTGCCCTTATTCAAAAACGATTGATGGTGAACTTTGAGAAGACAAGTGTGTATTTTCCAGTTTTCGAAGAAAAGTTAGTTGTGGTGAATGAAATGTTCAAAACTTTAACTTTATAATTAAGATACCACAAAAATTAAGAACAGTAATGAGGAAATATGCGTCCTATAATATTAAAATTGAATTACCTTCGGCACAGAGACGTTCTGCAAGGAATATTGCATCATGATAAGCGTAGTGGTTGAGGCAGTGCCATATAGCAGCCTGAAAATATGCCAAATAGAAATTTTTAAAATACTTAAAGAACAACTAAAAACGCCACAGGTAGATTCATAATTAAAAGTTATACTAATCAATATGAGCACCGAATGCAGTTAGATTTGAAAGACTATGGTACACTAAGAATGACACTTGCTATCCTCCTAAACAGAATCAATGTTAATTACTTTACCTGAATAGGTTCTTGGATAAACATTTCCCAGAAAAGGGTAAAACAAATACTTCGAGCGTTAAATTGTCACTGGGTAATACTTATAAGGTTCTATAATCTCCCATTTATTCTCATACTAAACATTCACCAATATAACACTAATCTAACAGTCACCATCTTGAATCGCACAGAGTACAGATGGCAGTACTGTAAAACGAGATATTAATATCGATTTGTTATCGAACTATGAAAATTTTATTAGTTTCGACTACTTTATCAATGACCAATTGATTAGTATTAAATCATATTCCATTGATCCAATAGAGAAGCAGAAATTCAGGGATGTGGAACGAGTCAAATATTGTACAAAAATTGTTATGATTACTTAATTTCTATTTACTGCATGTTACTATTTACATTCATACAATAAGAAATGGACAAGATATACAATTTGTACCTGATATACAATATTGCTAATATCTTAAATTAAGAAATTAGGGACTAGTAAACGAGGAACAAATATTTCACATTGCTGGCAATATTTCTGAAAGCTATGGCAACGAATTAATTCTTGACAATTATTTATTCATAAACTTCATCTTCTATGTCGGCGGGTGATTGAATATTTGCTTTAAAAAAATAAAGCTCATTATAGGGAAAAAGGATGCGCTGATGAGGAATGCAACACCGATCTCTACGAAATTACAATATCCTTAAAGTCGTTCGCGGGACTGTCCTATAAATTTTAACGTATTTACTCAGAACCCAACTGTTCGATTTCGCACTTCGTTCAAGAAGTATGCACAGCTCTAATAGAAGAATTAAATTAATTTATTAAATTATAGGTTATGCCTCATTATTTGTTGAATAATTATCTTAAAAATCAGAAATTACACTGTTATTTCTTTTTTGTAAGTTACTTTTCAACAGATGTAGGTTTCATAAGTTGCCAAATTCGTTGGCTATTGTTTGCCAAGCTTCGTTTCAGATGGTATTCTTTATAACCCACGACCCATAATAATGTATTTGCGTGAACTGCATCGATAAATGCAATAGTTTTCTCGTTTAACCAATCCATGTTTGAATACTGATATATATTTATACGAAACACGGAAACCGAACGACACAATCCACATGGAATATTAATTTATTAACGCAGCTTATTACTGGAGAGACTACTAAATGAAGGCTGAGAAGTAGTATGGCCGGGAATATTTCATACTTTCGAAATCGGATTAAACTACCAGGCAAGTAACACACCGGCAAGTAGTTGCAATACGGGAAAGATCGCCAGGCTATACTGATATATTGCACAACATATTTGCTGGATTTTGGGCAATATTGCCCGACTATGATTGCTGCACACATATTTCCGTAAAAAGTCGATCGTTTACGAGCCCCTTTAACAATTTATTATCTTTTTGTTAATGCCTATACTATAGGGGTTTCTAAACGAGTAACAAAAATTTCAGACAGCTGGCAATATTTTTTTAAACTATGGCCCGGCAATATTGTCGGCAATGTGATGTCCAAGCTATGGCCGGGCAACGCGTTTTAATGTATATCCCAGCAATATTGTGGCCATAGTGTAGCCCCTACATATCCTGCTTATTCGTAGTACAGCAATAATTGCCGAAAATGAAGAAGGTTTTATTATCACATCGTTAGTTGTGATAAGAAATTAAAGAAAAGGAGAAACGAGAAACAATTCACAATTTAAGCAACGAATTGGTTCTTGATAATTATTTATTCAAAAACGTCGCCTTTTATGTCGAAAACGAATTTGAATATTTTCTAAAAAAAAATGAGCTCATTATAGGGAAAAAGGATGGGCAATACAATACCGATCTATACGAGATTAGCAATTATCCTTAAATGCTTTCGACGGAACTGCCCTATACACCTTTGATGTATTTATTAAATGACTGACTCTTCAATTGAAGCATGCGTAGTTTTAAAGGGAGATTAAATGAATTTATTTAATTATAGTGTAGACTTCTTTATTTGCTGAATAATTATTTTAAAAAATGGAAATTACTCTGTAATTCTTTTTTTGTTAGTTGCTTTCAAATAAATGAAACATATATAGGTTTCACAAGTTGTTAAATTTGTTGGCTATTGTTTGCCAAACATCTTTTTTTACTTGCTATAACCCACGTCTCAACATTGCTCGGCAATAGTAATATATTGCCGGAAATATTGCAATATTTTGGGAAATACTGCACGGCCATGATTGCCGGCCACACGCGGCCGTCGATTACAAGCTCCTTAAGATACACGCAACTCCATGAATTCTTCTACAGAGTGGAAGGAGTGGTTAATAAAAACGTTAGTTAGTTCCACTTTAACTTGTTTGTATTTATTTTTAATTATTTAAGGGATACTGGAAGTTTCCCTCTTCTGTTCTTACCCCACAGACTTCCCTCTAATGATAATTTTACAAGCCTATTAATCTATTCCTTCTCTTAGTCAACGTCCTCCATATTGTTTGCTTTTCCCCTATTCTGTTTAAAACGTCCTCGTTTGTCATGCTATCCACCCATCTGATTTTCAGCATTCGCATCACATTTCAAAGGCTTTTATTCTTTTCCTTTCCCCAACTCTTATCGTCCACGTTTCGCACCCATATAACGTCACGCTCCACACAAACACTTTTAGCAACGATTTCCTAATATTCACACTTATACTTCTACAAGGATGGAATACGCTAAGCAGATTGTGGAGGATGTGCTAAATATAAGGTAATGAAAAGGTTTGCGCATGATAGGTTAGCATGGAGGATTTCATTAAACCAGTCTTAGGACTGAATACCACAACACTGGAAGTTAATTAAATATTTTCTTCTTCCTATTGAAAATTTTAAATTTCTATTTGTTACTTAAACAAATTTTGACACCCTTTTACCAAACTTAGTAAAGTAACAGCTCATTCAGACAGACTTTAAATTGTGGAACAGTGAAATGCTTCTTTGTAACATGCATGTTTCTTTACCATATTTCTACACGCTGCTTGTGTGGTCGCAAAAATGGTAATTGTTTAATATTCAGATGTATTTGTATGAATTTGTGAAACTCACATTATCAATATATAATACTGTTCTACTTCCTAGAAATCATACACGTAAATTGTCCCGCCAAGCATTAGCATTTTAAACAAATAAAATATTAGTTAAGCCTAGGATCTAGTTACTTATTTCTGAAAATGAAGACATTTTGTTTCAGAGTAGGATATGAAATGTCTTTTATCTATTGACAACTAACTTCGTTAATTTGAGTCTGCAATTTTGATTAATACATGCTACAATTTCAAAATCGTAAATCTCTGTAACTACAATTACTAGTTGAAATAATTTTGTTTCATAAATTACTTCTACATTCAAATTAAACATCTATGAATATTAACCATAATAAATAATTGAATCTATTGAACAATCAGCCCGATTACACAAATTACATTTTTAAAAATTTTGTTTCCATATTTTACATAATTGTTCCAGACGTAACGAAATGGTAGTTGAAGACTCTTTTTTCAATGAAACACTAGAAGGGTTTTTTTTATTAGTATTTATTTAGGATGGCGAATCTTTCTGTCAGAAACATAATGACTCTTCTATGACACGAGTTATTTATCTCAGCCTAAGGCTAGTTTTACACGGGCAGTGATGACTGCCAGAAAACGAAGGGTAGTGATGTCAGTGACGTGTCAACATACGTCAGTGCTGTGCTGACAACTGCCAATCCATCGCTGACACGAGAGCACTGCCTCACTTTTCTTGGAGCGTGTCAACAGTTTGTCAGTCATAACTGACGTTCCCCCTCCACAGACCTAGACGCTGCCCTCATGGGAGGCCAGTTAGTGGCAGTTACGGTTATCAGTTATCGATTGTGAACGGTGAGGCAGGGTTGACTATCGATTGCGCGATGGTAAACAGTTTGTATTTTGCATTTTCAATACGCGTGCAGTTTGGTTTAGTATGCGATTGGAGTAAGTGAATCTTTGTTGTGAACAGCGGCTAGAATATTGGTTCAGAAAGCATTTAAGATAGAGTTCGTTTGTTGCACCAAATCGCCTATAAATTTATAGGTTAACTTTCCAAAAATAATTATTGGCCACCCTCCATCGGCACAAACTAACTGGAAAAAAATTACGTAAAAGAATGATGTATACTATCACACGTAATGAAAATAATTCATTTCGTTTTGTTCAGTAATTGACACCTTTAAGAGGATAAACCAAGCCAATCAAACACTGAAATCCAACTTCAAAGTACATCTGCTGTTTTTATTATTGCTTGATTTCTGTAGTAATAATATAAAACTATTACTAAACAACTGTTTTCGTTTTTATGTATCTATAGTACAGTAGCGTAATACTGAGTTTGACTTTTTTGTGAGAATCTCAGGAACCCTTCCTCGTTACGTTTATTCTATCACAAATACAAAGTGATTAGTTCCTTTTTATGGACATTATGCGTACGCGAAAACACAACTTGATATAAATAATATATCGAAACCATGCTACAGCAACATTCCAACCTGTCGTAGTTGCCAATAAATGGCAGAGAAGTATAAACATGCATCAGAGTTCTCTGCCCGTTCTGTAGGGGCAGCACTTGCACAGAATTGTCAGTGAAGAAGTGGGCAGTTATCTGCCCAATATGTAAACAGTAGGCAGTGCACAGCCAACCCAACTTCGACGAACATCACTGCCCGTGTAAACCTAGCTTTAAAAGATAGGTTTCAAACGAAGAGTTATATATGTCTTTGGCCTTAAATGTACTTCATATCACTGGAAACTTGTGCCACTACAGCGGCGTGTAAAATGTAATAAGTTCTGAATAGAATATTTTTGTTTGGCAATTAGTTAAAAGTAGGGTTATTCGTTATAAACAATCATGCCACCGAAGACAAAACCAACTCAACCAAGTAAGAAGACTGTTGAAAAGAAAAAGGAAAAAGTTATAGAGGTATGTATAAATATATAAGTATTGGTTTGAAGTGACTCGAACCAATTAGGTTATCCACCTGCTGTTTGCATAAGTTTCATTTATTTACATGTAAACCTTTACTGTTATTTGTCAAAGGATAAAACGTTTGGATTGAAGAACAAGAAAGGAGCTAAGCAACAAAGGTTTATCCAACAAGTGCAACATCAAGTAAAGAATGCTGGAGTTCCGAAACAAAAACCAGAGGATCCGAAAAAGGTGGATAAAGATAAGAAGCTGAAAGAAATTAACATGCTATTTAAACCTGTTGCTGCACAGAAGGTAGAGAAAGGTATATATAATTGCATTTTTATGCTATTAATTAATGAAGTAGCCAATAAAAGGATAAAATAAGTAATGAAATAAAACCACAAAATTGTTCTGCAATTCTTGTTTTGTGTAAAGCTGTAAGCGTTTTGAATTTTTCATCATCAACAAGGATAGTAGGACTCTTATATAGTGTTTGTTTTATTATATATTAATTTTCACCTTACGGTTATTTTTACATTTGATTTAAATTAGTATTGAGAGTTTGGTGAAATCACATGTTTGTCTCAATTCAATGTTTCAAACAGTCAATAGATTTCTCAAGTTCTGAGATAATATTTACTGTATTGTAGAGAAATTGACCTCAATTGAAATGTTGTGTGACAGAAAACATGGGGCGATTGTGCCTCGTTTCACCAAACGAACTTCATTTCTTTAAATGAGAATATTTTTTTTAATAGTATATAAGTGTAATTATTGGTTTCCTGTAGTAAACCACTGTTATGTGTAAGGTATTAAGTAGATATTAATGCAGACTAATAATATTACATATATTTAAAGACTATTCAGATTCCTTTTATTATCTGGCTGGTCACATGAAAAGGTACATCTTTTGTTCCATTTCCACTGGGAGGGGAAGAAAACGTGAGAACATTGGTCCATATTTGGGGCAAGGATGGTTTTATTACCAGACATGCGAGATCTGGGTTTGGTAAGAGGTGCTAGTATATAGTCGTAGACCTGGAATTGTGTGCTTTTTCATACATTATTTCTCCCTGCTAGGGGAAAATTATAGACTGTAATCAGTGCTCCAGATGTAACCATAAAATGGTTGTGGTGATGGAAAAGAGAGGAGTGACAGTCTGCGGTGAAAGTCAGAGGAGAGAGGAGTTCTCCCAGGAGAATGAAAGAGTTTTAAGTTCAGAAACAGGGAAGAGAGGAGTTCTCTGCCGAGTGGACAGTCTACATCTAGGGTCTCCAAACACTTGTCTGGGAAGTAGCATTTTGTCTGCCCAGAGATTCAAGGTGGATTCCTGCAGTCCACCTCTAATGCAATTTGTGGAGTTTGCCAGGGGCAATTAGCTTCAGACTCTAGGAGAGCTTGGAAAACACCAACATCGGAGCAGAGGACAACAACTGGGTCCACCACCAGCGTGGAGCAGCTAAGTCAACACACAGTAAGAGATCAACCATCCAATATGCCCAATGTTCTCAAGTTGATAAGATATTTTCATGGGTTTTGACATATTTGTAAATTCGGGTGTAAAGAAAATACTTTTTTTTGTATATTTTTAATATGGTTTTAAATTTAATGGTGTGGTTTTTACTTATTTTCTATATGTATTTTGGTGTAATTTTCCAAACCACAATAAACTTTGGTCAGTCCATGCTACTAGCCAGATAAAGTTTAATGTGTAAATTTTAAATTATTTTAAATAATTTTATTTATTTTGATATGTTGTGAACAGAATTGCAATAAATAATTTGCATATTATTTGTGGATAATATACCTATTATCAATATAAATTCATTGTAAAATTAAGAGGCACATAGACACCACAGTCCACTTAAGATTTACTTCATTTCAAATTGTAGAATGATCACAGAATCATAATCATTATGTTAGAATTGCAACAGTTACCTCAACTACTCCACTTGCATATCCTTAAGGTATGTCTTATTTTCTTCAAATAGTAACTGTACTTAATATTTCATTGTAATATTTTAGAAGTCACTTTAATATATATTTTGTTTTTATGGTAAATATGTAATTTTTCAGGAACTGACCCAAAATCAGTGGTGTGTGCCTTTTTTAAACAAGGGCAATGTACTAAAGGAGATAAGTGCAAATTTTCTCATGATCTGTCATTAGAACGCAAAGCTGAGAAACGAAGTATGTATGTTGACATACGTGATGATGAAGATACAATGGAAAATTGGGATGAAGAAAAATTAAAAGAAGTTGTTGAGAAAAAGCATGGGGAACAAGAAAGAAAATTGCCTCCAACTGACATAGTAAGTATATTCTATAGAATTGCAGTATTCAAGGTTGACAAACTGTGCTATCACATCCATAGTTTTATTTCCAAAGAAAAATTAAATTTAACTTGTGAAATAGTACTTAGGCATGCTTTGTAATAGCAGACTGGAAGTTGGTTGGAACCAAGCTGAACAACGTACCTGTTTTCTGATTCTGTGCAGGCAGGAAAGAGAGATAGAAAATCTGTGGCTTACCTGAAGTGTAGAGTTGGCAGGCAGGCACTAGTTTGAATGTGGTGTTTTAAAATTTTTGGAAGCACCATCCTCTTTGTCAGAAGAAAAGTGTTCCCAGAGACGGCCAGCTGTTGGCTGAGTACTCAAAATCGCTGCATGACTAGCTTTTGCTGTTAAACAATAGACCCCACCAGGCCACCAACTTTCTTGCTCAATGAAGGTCAGGTTAGAGGCAAAGAATTAATGGGGGTTGGGGAGATGCACATATACAACCAGATATTAACTCATATGTAAATATATCCACACACTTCCAACCACACATTAACATATCTACTTCTCAACATATACCATAATAAGTACACATGTACTCATGTAATTATGGGTTGTCAGTTTGGGGGTTTACTATCTAGAGGATGTTGAGTCCATAGCTTTTTCTTGAAAGTTGCAGTCCTGCAAGACATGTTGGAAGAAGAGTTTCCATAGATGGAGCTCAGCTTCTGAAGAATCAGGAGGTAGGGCTTTAGGTAGGTTGAAATTATTAATGTTGTGGCTCCAGGCATTGGTAGTTATGGGGAATTGGGTTTTTAAAAGTTTTACTGTGCTGCGGTGGTTGGCAATTCATTTGGGGAGGGGTCTCTTTCTCTGGCCAGTGGCCTAGCCTTCTGCTTTAATCAATGTTTAAATACCAGTGCTGCTCAAGTTTGATGTGAACAAATAAAAATGGACTGTCAGTATGAGGATCTTGAATATGGCATTTCAATTTATTCAATATAATTTTATTATTTTGAAAAGTATTCCTTTCACTGTTCTTTTTGTTCTAATCGGTTCAAATGTAATTAACTACACTACTGATTTATTAAATGCTTTTACATTTACAATTTTTAGTCAAATATTACCACTTTTTCCTCAAGAAAATTTTTTATGAGAATCACCTTTTTACATTTGAAATGAGTGAATCATTATGATGTAAAATCTGTTTGAAATGGACATTTAAGTTAACACATTGTTTCAGTGAAATGAGATTTTAAATTTTTATCTACATATTTTACTACTAATTAGTACTATTTCAGTTAACTGTTTTCATTTTTAACTTTTTTATAATATCCATGTTTTTTTAGAATAAAGTACAATTATATAGTATTCTTACATTCACAATAGCTGTGACTATTCAAGTACGTCACGGAGATAATGTTCTCTGTTACATTTAAGTGACTGGAAAATGGCAGCTGAAGACTAGTTGAGATACACCACAATTTGATGTGATCTCTAAATAAATATTTAATTTCATCTATACCATACATCATTATTCATAACTATTTATTCAAATATCATTCACTTTGGGATTTTCCCTTCATTATGTGAAAAGTCTCAATACAATAAATGTAAAGACACAAGTAGTCCAATTTTGAAATGGCAAAGTTTATATAGTTGTGTTGACTAGTTAAAGTTATAGTTAAATTGTCTATGTTAAGTGATTTGCCTTTTGAATACCTGAAAAATAAACTCTCACATACCAAATTCCATGCATCAGCCATTATTTCACTTATCTAGAAAAAGTAATTTGTTATGCATCTTTGCTCATTCTTTTAACAAGATGTATTATACCCCCACCCCCACAAAAAAGGAATTACACTGGTAGTATTTATTAAATTAATTTTTATGAAGGTAAACAACAGTTCAGTATGTCCTGAAACTTTTATTGTACTTAAAAAAATGAGTTTCCGATCTGAAATATTGAAACTTTTATAGCAACTGAAATAAGGCTCAAAAGCTTTAATAAATTATAGTTGATGTGTGGGGGATGAGGGATTCGCATATGACCATTTTTCAAAGCAGCTTTCATTTCTGCTCGGCAAAATTTAGGTTCCTACTGGCTTTATTTGTGGAGTCATACATACACACATTTAGAAAATAAAGTTTTACTGTATTATTATATACTGCACTTAATTTATATTAATTTTTATGCTAAAACACTTTTTAAATTAAAGAACGAAGGCTTTCCCGGTGAAGAATATGTAGAAACGTTTCTCGGGTTTCCAACCGGGTAGTCTCAGTAAACAGCTGTTTACTGAGACTACCCGGTTGGAAACCCAAGAAACGTTTCTACACTTTTTAAATTAGATTTTTTAGTGTTATGCTTACAATGGGTTTGTCTTAATTTTTAGATAACTTTTAAAACAAAGATTCTGAAGTTTAACATATTAATGAATTTTACTTCATTTTTAGATTTGCAAATTTTTCATTGATGCTCTTGAAAAGAGCAAATATGGTTGGTTCTGGCAATGTCCAAATGGAACTGGTTGCATATATAGACATGCACTTCCTCCTGGCTTTGTTCTAAAGAAGGACAGGAAAAAGGAAGAGAGAAAAGATGAAATTTCATTAGAAGATCTTATAGAACGAGAAAGAGCAGCTCTAGGTTCTAAACTAACCAAAGTAACACTAGAAACATTTATTGCTTGGAAGAAACGGAAACTAAAAGAAAAGAAAGAAGCGGCTTTAAGGGATGAAGAAAAGAAACGCATGGATTTCAAAGCAGGCCGTCAAGTTGGAGTAAGATTTACTCTATATTTTACCTGTTATTGCTCCCTTTTTTTCTAAATTTGCAAGTACCAGCAGGGAAATATGATTTTTGTTCCTATATTTAATGGTAGAGGAAAACAAAAATTATGCAATTCTTCATTTTAATTTTTATCTATGTAATGTCTGAAAAAGTTGCTTTCACTGACTGCACTTGCCACTTTATGTAACAAAATTAAGTGCATCTACATCTTATTTGTACCTGTTTTTTCAGTTACAACTTTCATAAACTACATTGAATAGTCAAAATAATTGGTAAATTTATTCAATGCTAAAATTATTGGGAAGTAATTGCATGATGTAAGTGGATTTGTGTTACTGTAAATATAAAGTAAAAAATTTACTAGACCAATTGACTGTAGTTTTTCTAGTTGATTACAATATAAATAACCTTATTTTCAGTCACAATAGTTTATTTCTTAGCATTCCAATGGTAAAAAATAAACAATTGTGACTGAAAATGAAGGATTTTTTTGTGTGGTAATCAAGTAAGAAAAATTTTTCATTGCTATTTATGGAGAAAAAATAGTACATTTCCTTGTAAAGTGCAACATTATTTAGAAGGTATTTTAACTGTGAAACTTAATTAATATTCATCAATCATTTCTCTTAGATGTCTGGAAGAGAAATGTTTTACTTTAATCCAGATCTGGCTAAAGCTGATCAGTTTGAAGAAGGAGACGAAGCTGTGGATAGTTACAATCGTGAAGAAGAAGAAGAGAATAGTTCTGAAACTTTTCAGGTGTGTGGTACTTTAAATGACCTGTATTATTTGATGTATATTTATTTAATCTGCAATCAATTTATACCTCCTTAAGAAAGTAGTTATTTCAAGATTTAATGTAGATAAAAATTGGGTTTTGTGCACACAATTATATAACTTGTTCAGCAGGTAAGGTGCTCAAATATTTTTACATGGAATAGAAAGTATTTCATAAGCTTGCCATGGCATTTTTATGATGATCACTGCCATCAAAATATTGTGTTTTAAACTTACACATTTTTGAAAACCAAAGAGTTTCACAGTAAATACACTGGAGTGACTTGTTCTTTCAGAAATACTTTGTTTGACTTTATGTAATACCAGGATTTTTCCGCCCAAAATAGAGAAAGTGTTTGAATTGATTGAACTTCTGACTATGTGCTTAAACTAACAGTTGTTGTAATTGATTCAGTTTATATGATTTGAAAGTTTCACACTTTATTATTTTCATCAAGAAATACAGTTGTCCCTTGATAATCTGACAGGTGTGGGTCCCAATGGGTGTCGGATTACCGAAAGTGATTACATATTTGGCATTGTTTCGCTATCAGTAGCCAAAAATATTCCTACATTTTATGAGTAAAATGATGTCTAGGTTAATATGGCAATGAAACACCCATTTTGGTTAGCTAAAACAAGTTTATTAAAGGAAATATAGAAGTCAATAAATGTACACACGGTGTGTATAGGCTAGCTGTGCCCATGACTTCGTTTGCACAGAAGTAGTTCTTTTTAATTTGCCCTAAAAATGAAACCACAGGTACAGAATTTTAATAAAGTTGAATTAATTGAATACTAACTGGGGACACAGCGATGCCTGGGTATTTATATTATCAGGGTAAATTATTTAATTCTTGGTCAACACACAACTAAATCGTCATCGAAAATATCACAATATGAACCTCAAATATACTCCCACCATCTTGAGATAGTCTAAAATACCCCTGACACAATAGCAGGAATAAATATATATTCAGTATTCTAACAATAAAAATTTCCCCCCACTTAATGGTTAAATTTTTACTTAAATAGCATATTAAAGGTCATAATGTAACACAGCGACTTGCTCAATAGTTTCCTTTTTATTTTCATATATCAATTACTAAATTTTAAAATTTGCCTGACGTGAGAAACAAAACCAATTTATCAATACATTGTATCAATGATCCAGTCTTTTTCGCGTGACAATTCCAAGAAATCTTCCTGTAAAATTAATATTTTTATTTATATTCACATTATATTGATATAATCTGCAATATGTTGAAATTAAATATGCATGAATATTTAAATTAAATCTCGCATTTTTTAAATCCTCAAATTTTGATTGAAATCTGTTGAACCATTTCGTAGCATATGGGCAGACACTTCAATTTTATTTATTGGTATAGATTATAACTAAATTCCACTATGTAGGTAGTTTAATTATGTAAATATGTAAGTGTAGCATTAATATTGAAGCACGATCGTTCATAAGCCACAGAGGCCTGACAGTGTGACGTATTGAAATAGAGATAATTATTTTATATGACATAATGAATAGAGCTTCTTGAGCCGAAAGCTCCTGAAAAAGTATGACTGATATTTTAATTGTATCAAATTGTCGATAAAAAAAAGACTAAAAATTGGGTATCTAATCTTTAATATCAACTTATAAAAATAAAGTAATTACAACATCAGTACATCAGTTTTCTTTGTCAATTCCTGATAAAAAGTGAGCTTTAATTTATAAACATGGAATAGGAGCATGTCTGCTTCATTGTTGCTTCAACTAGATGTGCTTGCCATTGACCTTAAATTTCTAAATGAATTAAATAAAAGTTTGGCTCTAAAACCCTACACACAAAAACTCTACTACAACTGAACTGCTCATGGGAAACACACAAAATGTGTGTTATTGCGTAAGAATTGGGTGGGGAGATTCATGTCATGACATCCTTCTGTGCTAGCTGATATGTGACAAGGAGTACATTGACCTTGATGGGAGGATACAAAACACCAGACTATCAAGGGACAACTGTTTTTTCAAACTTTTCTCATTGCCTACTCTTAAATGTTAAATAATACATGGTGAAGTTGAGTTTGTTTGCTTTGTCATGCGAAGTATGGCACAATTTTGTAAATAATTCTGTTCTAAATATTTTAGTATCGAGAGATTGAGCTCGATACTTTAGCATTAGAAGCACAAGAAGCAGATGGAAGTGGTACCATAGCAGCTGAAGATAGATTAAAAGAAACTTTAGACAACCACATATCAAATGGAGATTTAAGTCCAGGTAAAATACACATTTTTCCATTCTCTATCATACCTCTTGCATGTACAGAAATATTGAATATTTATTGGTTTTCAATAAAAATATATTCCTTTAGTGGTAATTTTTTTTTATTGTTACAAAGTATCCCTCAGAAAATATTGATATTAACCTTGTAAGGAGTCCTCAAGAATACAGTATATACACAATTATCTGCAGTAATGGTGGGGAGAATTGGCATGGTTAATAAAAACCAGCAGATAAAACAAAGTACACATTTATAAGCAAGATATAAACTTAACATTAAATTTTTACTCCATAAAGCCTTTACTTAAGCTTAGTTTCATGTGATGCATTATAAATTTTCGGAAGTGTGATACATAACCTATTGTTCGGATGAAATCTTCACGGTTAACCAACCGGGTCAGGTATTTAAAAGAACAAGGACAAGGACCAATCAGATCGCCGCATGAATAAGGTGACTCCGAAGGTATAAATATGGCACATTCAATGCATGACGACATATAGCCTGAAGACGGCGGCAGAAGATGGCCGCAGAAACGTTGTGTTCTTTTAAATACCTGACCCGGTTGGTTAACCGTGAAGATTTCATCCGAATTATTCACCGGGAAAGTCTACGTTCATAACCTATTGTTGTTGAATCTTTTCTATTGTAGATTTATAGGTGAAGTTCACTGTAACTTTAACCACACTAATATCCTAATGCCATAACATTGAAGTAGCAGTCAAAACAATAATATTAATTAAACAATTTCTCACACTAAAACTAATTTATTTTTCCACACAACTGAACATCCTAGAATACAGAAAACATTACAGTTCAGGATCATACTCTTCTTTCAACAGAACTTTCCTTGCTTCCACTAATACAGATTGGCAAGGTTCCCTACTTTGATCTTGAAGCATCTTAGTTGATTACTTTGTTTCTTAAAACATTTATTGATACATGTGAGTCACAAAATAGTTAAACTGAGTTCAGCTAATCAAGTCCACTGTACTACAAAAGTAAAAGGGAAAGTAGGGTAAAATCGGAAAAAGTTACATGATGCTACACTAAGCACATTAGGGAGAATATGATAGTTATATAAACATGAAAAGGGTTGTGCAGAATAGGTTAGCATGGAGGGTTGCATCAGACCAGTCTAAGTACTCAGTACAACATCAACATTGGTCATATTGGATGGAAAGTTCTGAAAGTTATATTCAGCATCTGTTTAGTAGTGGACACGGATTTCAGTGTTTAATTATGCATTTTTCTTATTATTTGTGATGTATGAGTGTATTTTACTCACTTTACTAGTATTCAATTTGAACAATTCAAGAAGTAAGTATAATTTGGCCTAATAGGATGGTGAAGAAAGTACTTGTACACAAGTAGTAGTCAGAAAGGAAGAGAGTACACGAAAAAAGAGACAAATGGTGGGGACAAAAGAAAACAACACAGAAGACATTAGAGCAGCCCGAAAGAATGCATGGCTATTTGAGGAGAGATTACACATTGGAAAATATAATTAAATTCCTGGACAAATTAGAGTTCAAGTGTGAAGTAATAGAAAGCAAAGTAAGGAATGCTCTTTTAATTCTTGGTCATAGCAATATACATAAAACCACATGCAACTACAGCAGATGTAATAGAAGTCAAGAAACAGTAGAATAACCTGTGTGGCAGAAAATTTTTTAATGTCACTTTGGTTGTGGGATATGCACATCTAAATTAATAAATGGAATAAATTCACACTCAGTTTTTATTTAGTTGAACCAGCATTTCGCCACCATATTTGGGACTTCCTCAGGTAATTTTTTTTTAGATAAAAATTTCTAAATTTAGTATGACCTCACGAAGTTCCAAATATAGTGTCAAAGCATCAGTTCAACTAAATAAAAACTTTGTATTTGGTCATATATTTAGATAATTGTGAAAAATATATGTTAATTGATTTACTTTGCACGCTTAAATTTTCATCCTTTTTTAATTTCTTGATGGCAGTTCAATTCACACCAGATGAGGCCCCAAATTTAGGAACAAATGTCGTGTACAAACAACTGTTATGTATAAGTTTATATTCAATTTTTTTTCTGGCGTATAGGTTTTACTATTTTTTTTTTCAAACAGATATTGTAACTAATTGTGATGGAAATCATGAGAGCAGTAAATACTGCAAAAGATGTGGAAAATGTTATAATAGCAGGAGAAATAAACTGCAGAAAGGAAAGTAGTAAAACAGAAATCGCAATGGAGACATAGATGGAAAAATGTTTATCTTATAGAGCTGGTATGATTATATATGTAACTCACAATGGAACAAGCTCAATATAAGATAAAAATAGTGGAGCTAGTTAAGGAGTAACTACATGGAGGATGGAAGCCTTTCAAAGGTAGGAAAGAACCCTTTCCTACCTCTAGGATGGAAGCCAAAAAGCACAATGAGAACACAACCTTCAAAATATTCATTAAGACGACAAGCATATTGACCATACTCACAGAACACCTATTTCTATTGAGTCCTGTATGCCCCTACTACATTACTGCATGAAATGGATGGGGCCTTGGGAAAGCCGTACGGCATTCATAGATTATGAAAAAGTTTTTGATTGCATGGACAGAGGAAGACTAATACCAAAGCTAGAAAGTATTACAGGCACTCCCCTCGCCATAAAGAGATAATTCAGAAGATCATGTGGCACAACTACCTACAGATAGATAACAGATGAAGTGTCAACAGAAGAAAGGAAAAACAAATGGAATTATCCATTAAGCTTCTTAACAGAATGTCAGCCAATATTGAAAAGGAAATGAGCATAATAATGTGATTTAAACACACTACAAGCAAACAACTTCAAATTAAATACTTAGAAAACATTACAAATGATATTCAGGAAATAAGGTAGATGCACAGAAAGCAGAACACAGTAATGAAATTGATCGTCTGAAAATAGTCAAAAAATTTAAATACCTTTGATTGACACTACAGACATCCACAAAATCCTTCAGTTCACGCACATCCAAGAAAAACATCAGCTGTTATACACATCTAAAGCAGGAGACAACCATGAGTCTTTTCCAAACAGTAATTACACCTATTGCCACTTACAGAATTGAAATAATGTTGGAAAAACTGACACTCAGCATTGTGGGAAAAGTGAAATTAGGGTTCCTTAAGATTGCCATAGGAGCAGGCAAGAATATGCCAAACAGAATGATGTACATGTTGCTACTAGCAACAACACCATATGCTTAGGCAATATCTCAAAGGGAGGGAAAGGAAAGATACATTAACACAACCTTCTTAGGGATGGATGCCATTGTCAAGAAAATCACGAACAGCAACTTGCATCAGAGGTACATAATCATACGACTCATGATACATGGATGTCACTACAAACTGTACGTAACAGACACCAGCACCCAAATATGCTATACATGTGAAAAGGTTCCATCAGAAGTTTGAACTGTTCAATTTTGACTAGCGTAAGAGAAAGTCACATAGTCTAAATGAACTCATAAAAGTGAATACGTAAAAGAACTGTGTGCCCATTTGAGTGCATCTTCCATTTTATTATTATAATTTGGCCTAATCATTAAATATTTAGATTGTATAATCATTGCATTTTCATGTTGCAAATTTAATGTTTTAATAAGTTATCATCTTAGAAATTTTTTACATTTCAGATGTTGAAAATGGTGCCACAGCTGTTCCTATTAATGAAAACCTTTTTGTTGATGATGAAGACTTAGATGACCTCGATGATGATATGGATGAATTAGATATTAGTTAGTGACCAAACAATATTCTTTATTGCTCAGGTTATTAACAATTTATGAAACATAACTCCATTTTTGAGTATTTGTGAAATAAGAACTAAGCACAACTTTGGTTATAATTTGTTTGTTATAAACATGTATAATTAATTGGTGAATAAATAACAATGCCAGTGTGCTACATGTTCTGTATAAAAGTTATATACATTAAATTTTTTTATATATTTTGTACTGCTTTAAAAACCAACAATTAATTTTAGTGGGAAATTTAACTGTTTTGAACTTTGGTAAGAGTGATATAAAATTTATATTAGTTTTTTAAAACTGGTATTTTATCATGTTCCAAAAGAATAGTCATTTTTTGATAAGTTGATAATTATAAATGCTGTTTTAAATATATGTGACATGTTGTCAAATTCAAATATAGAGAATGCATTCAAAGGTTATTAAAATTATGAAAAATACTCTAATTTTATAATAAAAATGAATCATATATTTGTGAAAGACAAGAAGTAACTCTTGAACTTGTTAGAAATGATTTAATTCTACAATATTATTTTACAATCTATAATAATCCTACCAAATAACATCAAATTTAAACTTTGCCCTGTATGTCTTCTTTATTGTTTATTCCTCAGGGTTAGCTATTTTAAACAAAGTACATATTTATAAGTTTAGCACTTGTCCAGTTATTTAATGCATTTCTGATTTTGATATTTTATATATACAAAAACACTAATGGCAGTTAATTAAAAATAATAAAACAAAGATTTTAAGCATAAAATGATATATTCTAACAAGTTTATGGACAAAAACTTATGACTACATATTTCACAGTATTTTAATGAGCATTTTATAGTAAATGAATACTTTTCATTCATGGTAATCAATTGCTCTGTATCTATATATTAATAAAATCTATACATTCTTATTGTGAGTTATTTTAGTCAGTTGCACTTTTAAACTGAACATCATGTTATTTGTTCTTCTTCGTTAAAACCTTGAGTTAACTTCTCATGTGCTTGAAGTCTTGTTTTTCTGTACATGTATTCTTTAGTCATTAAATCTGACGTGAATAAGCGTCTATTCTTGATCAGTTCAGGGTCTTTAGGTCCCCATTCCATATCTGGTCTCAGGACTTCAATTAGTTTCTGAAAAAGTGCATTGCAATAATTTCATCTTTGGATTAAGCTGCAAATTCTATTTTGTCTAGCAGTAGGAAATTCTTTAAACTTAAACTTCCAATAAGTTCATACTGCAAATCTCCCAACTCTATTTTTCATAATGTATCTTCATGACACTTCATGATTTATTCTTTACCATTCCATTAAGTAGCATTCACTCAATCTGTTCTGTTTTATTAACGTTTTCGTCCCATGTGATTGTTAAATTTCTTCTGTTACTAGTTGTCATTTTATTTGCTATATTCTATTACTGGAATATGTCCTACTTCACTATTACTTACAATAAATTTTATGTCTATAACTTGTTTGTCAAAATTCTTAGTCCTGCCAATTTGTTTATTGTGTTCAGTTTTAATTTTCATATTATTTGCACTTAAAGAAAATTGTCATTTGTTTATTTTAGACCAGTGGTGGGCAAACTTTTTGAAGAGGGGTTCACAGGAAAGAAAAAAGACTTTAGTGGACCAATGTAATTTAGAGTTGGTGTCGTGAAACGATATACTCTTTGTAGAATGTTAGTTTCATTGCAGAAGAGACATAGCTGTGTAGCCCCGCTCATGCACTCAGGCTGCTACAGCACCAGACATCCTCTTTCTTCGTCAGAATGTTTGATCAACTAACATCTCCTTGGATCAGTGATTGTCAAAAGGTTCAGATTGGTTCCTACTTATCCCGTGCTTTTATGGGAGAACCAATCGACAAAGCTTTATCCTTCTTCATCACGTCAGCCTAGGGTGAACGGGGACTGTTTTCCAAGAACCTTTGCACCGTTAAGCGAAGGAAAATTGGAGCATTCCTTTATACCTGAGACACACCGTATTCCATTGTCTGTGGTTTATTTTTAAATTGAGAAGTGATATAAGCCAGGCGCACATGACTAGCTGCTGCGTATTCCTATCTCCATGCAACCATAAGTCACGCTACAGTGGTTTATCCATAAAACTTATGAAAAAGTACTTCCAACTCGATTCATCTTTGAAAACTGGCAATAATAATTAAATTTATGTTTCTTAGATAACATCGTAGGGATAAATAATTTACAAGATGAAGAGTAAAACAAGACAACCAACAATCAAGAAACGTTTTTCGATTTATAGCCACAGTGGAAGGGGTAGCTACTGCGAGGAGGCTCAGTTGCCAATTTTACTCTTTGCTACGAAGTTTCCAGTGCCTCTCACTCTTGATATAACATTCCATTATCTGGTTTAAGTCAATAAATTTATATGTCGTCACTGATACAAAATAAAAGACGAAGAAAGAGGAAAGTATTTATTTTTCTTACAGCCTGTATTCTTTTTTTATTCGTCAGATTAGGAATAATGTCCTGTGGGCCGTAGTTTGCCCATCACTGTTTTAGACCATTTAAGAAGTATTTAATTTGTATTATATTGCGTTCTGAATTGTTGGCATTAAAAATTTATATGGTAACAAAGTTTGACATATTTAGAAATGTTAAACACTTTTCTCTCCCTGCATTTTTATTGCTGCATTTGATTCTTTTATATTTTCAACAACCTAGGCATAAATGCACATTATATAAATTGACTTAATGAATTCATACATATTTATTCATGTACATATGTTGAGTAGATTAAGAGTTGGTGATTATTGTAAACATTACTGTTTAACTGTAGTATGTTTTTTTTGCAACGTATCCTAGTTTAAGTTAAATTTTATAGTTTGTAAATGTCATGTAAAATGAAGAGAAAGAGAAGGAACTGTTGCCACCTTGGCAGTCATTGATAAAAGTCTTGTTTATGGGGAGTAATATTTGTTTACACCCTTTTGTTGGGTATACCTGTTATAAATGTTTTACATAGGGAAGTCCATAACTGAACTCTGTTATTCATTAAAGTGAGTATTGCTATGGAAAAACGCATACAATTTTTGCTACTAATAGTTTCAATTTACATTTTACTTCAGTTAGCACTTACTTTTTTGCTTTTCTTATTTTTCAGAATTGTTATAGTTGCTCCAACAGTTATCAATATAATTAACATCAGGAAATAAGCCCATCCCAGAACTTCATATTCCAGAGCAAGACCTAGTTCTTTGTAAAAGAAGAAATAGTACACCAGGGATATCTGTAACATATGAAGTATAAAGTTCAGATGATATTAACCATTATAAATTGTTAGAGTTATTGCAATATTTATCACGATCCACACAAATTGATAAGATACTACTGTTATTGCAGAGGCAAAATGAGTATAATTGCATATAAATTGAGGTTTGAGATCATCCCAATCAATGTGGTAGTTTGACTTGACTTTAAACTGTTTGGATTCATTTTAATTAGATGTCCTACAGAATAGAAAGAATTACTTGCCTCAGTAAACTGTGATATGAGAGATGTTTAAACTGAATAAGAAATTTGGATTCCACAGTTTGAGATAATAGCAATCAAAATATTTATGGCTTTTATGTCCCATCAATTTCTCAAGTTCAAATCTTAGGAAAGTGTTTAAAAATTCAGGAGTGTAAGCTTTCACAGCATGAACATAATTTATTTTAGTATAATCTCTAACAACTAGTCACTCAGAAGTAGATGCGGAGGATATCTGTTAATATTTCATTACAAAACAGATTTTTCACTTCAAAAATATTATATATTATTTTAATTCAAATGTGCGATAAAATAAGAATATGGTTGGTCCACACTCTTTCAATATTGCCCAATAAAATCGACAACATCAGGAATGTGATTACAGATACTTGTTTCTATCAATAAAGGAGATAGTTGCAAACAGCACTCAATACTGTTATGGTATTCAGTCCTAAGACTGGTCTGATGCTAACCTATCTTGTGAAAGACTTCATTTCCGCATATCTAGCACATTCCACATATTCCCTATTTTACTTAACGTATTACATCCTTGCCTCCCTGTTCTGTTCTTACCCCACACATTTCCCTCTAATGTTAATTTTACAAGAACTCACATATTTAAATATGGACTATTAATCTATCCCTTCTCTTGGTCAACATCCTCCATATTGTTCTCTCTTCCCCTAGTCTGTTAAGAACGTCATTAGTGATTCTATCCACCCATATGATTTTCAGCATTCTCCTATAGCACCACATTACAAAGGCTTCTATTCTTTTATTTTCCACAGCTTCTATCATCCACATTTCTCACCCATATAATGCCATGCACCATACAACCAATTTTAGCACATTAGCTGTAAGTAAATTCCTCTTTTTAGCGAGTCTTCCTTATCCGTGCTATCCTACTCTTTATGTCTACTATACTTCTACCATCCCATGTAGCAGAATTCCTTAACTTCCATCAAAATATCCCTTCCAAATCCAACACCCTTTGTTATTCCACCGTTTCCCATACCTTGGCTTTCCCTCTATTAATCCTCATATTGAACTCTTTCTCCAGGACCCTGTTCATGCCATTTATTATGGTTTCCAAGTCTTCTTCTGAATACTTCTTCTAATACTACTGGCAAACTGTAGGGTTTTAATTTCTTTTTATTGCTTTAACTTGCTTCATCGCATGTTGTATATATAAGTTAAACAGCATGGGGGACATACTGCATCCTTGTACTCCTTTCTTGATTTCTACTTTCTTTTCTTGATCTTCTATTCTAATTACTGCTACCTGTCTTCTGTAGAGGTTATGTATAAGCCTCCTTTCTTGATATTTTATTCTAGTGCTAGTTATATAAATTTCATAGTATTTTTACCTAATATTAGCTAAAATGTTGTTGGGCTTGTAATTAATGCCTGGCTGAACCTAGCGATGTTCGTAAATTGGATTGTTGTACAGTCAAAGCTTCAGCCAGGTTCTGGATGTTCTAGAAATAGGGTTCCTATCATCTGTGGACTATGGATGAACATTTCCTTTCAGTTGATCAATAATTGGTTGTGTCTGCGACAGAGTTTACAATCAGTCTTCCCATGATCAAATAAGATACTTTGGTTTGTATCAGTGATTGTCCCCAGTAAATATAAACATTATTAGCCATATTCTTTTGTGTTGTTTCAATCTAGTTAATAATGAATTGACAGACATGTTTTATTGGAACATATATTACCCAAGTAAATGGAAATTAATCATTGGCCAGTTGTTTTTTGCATATATTTGCTTAAATTAAATTGAAAAATGCTTAATGTGAAAATAGGGTAATTACCAACATTAATGCTGGAGACATAAACCAGCAGAATCTCCAGAAAGAACATGGCTTTACACCATGCATAAAATGTAGGTCATCTGCCAAAGTGTTGAAACCATAAATCCAGAAGACAACGACACTTTCAGCAGATATACTAAGAAGTAACATTGGTCCATGGAAGAAATATGTTACTCTTTTGACTACGTAAAACCCAGCCTTGAATAAAGAAAATGTTATTGTTAGAAAGTTTGCAACATCAGTCTGAAAAATGTGTGACTAGTGTTCTATTTATTTTTTATGAAGAGAATGACTTACCTGAAATGTCAATATTCAGTACTGAAATTCATTAATGCAATTAATCATTCACGTAAAACATTTAAAATTGTTGTTGTGTTGAAATTGTTTGATGTTAGGTAAATGATTGCATCGACATGCAAGGGTTGGGTAGTCAAGATGATAATTGGAAGAAGCTAAAGATTGAATATGAGTGGGTGTGGTGTGAAATGTATTCTAGGAATATATTTAGGGGTATTACACTATTTCTCTTGTAGTTATTAGCTTTGTTACAATCTGCTATTCACTGTTGGAAGTGTAATATAGTAATTTTCATGAGAGGAGAACAGACAGACCAGATTATTGTGAAATCATCCAAGATACAAGCACTGTGGCAGGGTACATACTGAACACAGATATCACCATTCAGATAGGATAAACTAGATCAACATTGATACTTATGTCGGCAGTAGCAGATGCTTGGCAACGAATATCTGAAAGTTATTATATTGTCTCGCTGGAAACTTTAAATAAATAGTGTAGACTCTTGAAACTGTCTCCTGAAGCTAAATATCTCAAAGTAATTGCAAGACGTATTTCAGGAGGAATTGCTTGTTTCATTGAAGAATCTCTCTTGCAAATCATTGGAGAATTTTTGTTCAAAATATACTCAAAATACACTGCGGCCATTCAAGTAAAATTTTTAAATTCACCATCAGGTTCCATCAGCAACTCGCCTAACTGATTGTCCATGTGTTCCCTGTATAAAAATTTATCCAAATGAAAGAAAATATTATTAAAATTCAATTTAAAGTACAATATTGTGGAAAGTACCTTGTTTTTTCACCCACCACCTTCTTTCTTCCAAGGCTTGTGGACTTTTGAATTACAAATAACATGCAAATATTTGTTATAACAATCAGCAGCATGTGCTGCAGTCGTCACACTAACTACCGCGTTATTCATAATTTCTCGCTGTGCTTGTAAATGCTGCTTAGAATGTCTCGTGCTCAGGTTGACTCAGTGAGCATGTACTACCAGCATCAGGTAATTTATATGATCCTGATGTGACACACGAATTGGAGGTTCCCAAAGCTCACTGCTGCCCTTCTGGTGTTTTGACCAAGCATTGACTAGATGTCAACATCCATAACTCATTTCATCCAAAATCTTTCACATTACTTTGAGGCTCTAGCAATGTCATAACTGACTTCTTTAAAAATATCAGATGATCACGATCTGGCCAGTCAGTGTATATCAGTGGTAGGGTTAAATGGTGATTAAAAGTAATAAAATTTTAACACACAAATAATTATTTTTATACAGTAACCTACTGAAACTTACCGATGATATGAGGGGAAGGTCACACAAAAATATTATTAAGCAAAGAAGTAAACTTGTTTGAATTTTATATTTCACTGTAAATGGTATCCTCTCATATATGACACTTATAAGAGCAAACAAAAGTGTGAACTGAAAATAAATACAAACTTGATTAAGAATTATCATTAAATATATAGAATTTGTATTATTTTATCACATATGTTTGTCAACAATAAGTGGAAAATTATATATTTCTAAACTAGTTGATTTAGGAGTATTTTCTTTTGAATTTGTAAAAATATAAGTTTTTTTTAAGGAAGATATAATGGAATGTGGAAAATAACATTAAAGAAGTGAGAGTGGACCAAAATTAAATTATATATTTCTGAATTATATGGGTACTAAATACTGCAAATATTTGATAATAAATTTACCTCAGATGTGAAGCTAATGAATAGCATAACCAAATAGTAAAGAAAGCTCCACACAGGTGTTGTTCCCGGAAGATTATAAATAAGTTCAGGCATTAGCATGAATTGCAAATATTCTGTAAGACCAAAAATTAAAATTTAGGGTGCATTAAAAGTACATCTGTCTACACTGACTTAAATTAATTTGTTCCTTAACTTATTGGTTTTATTATTTGGGATGTAATATGAATTATTTTATAAGAACACATTCCACAGTTGAATATAATATATAGCATTAATTAATTGAAGAAAAGTTTACCTAAATATGTAATTAAAATTTGAACAATTGTGAACATAAATTTAATTAATGCGATGTGCATCAGCATAGTTCATCTGGATCATTTTCTACTGTAGAGTAATTTTACTATTTTGTCTAATGTTAATGTAATATAGTTCTTGTTATTTTTAAACAACGCAAAATCATATAGCTTACATTTATGGAAATTTTTCATCGGTGCCCTATGCTCCAGAAGGTGCCAACTGGAAAGTAAGTCATTTTGAGGCCCATTTAGTTGAACCTGTTTCACATCTAAGTACATAGTAGCTGGGTAGTTTTACTTAGAACTTTTATATCATTAACCATATAGGCAGGTCATTAAATACACATTGTTGCTTGATATTTAACTGTCCAGGAATAGCTTTAAATGGAAATCCTATACCACTTAAAGAAACAAATACATAGGGTTATACCTTGACAGAAGATTATCTTGGCACCCACACATATACAACAAAAGGAAACAACTTGGGCAAAAATGTATTGGGCAGGAAATTCCCTCTATTGAAAAGAAGTTCCTGATATAAAAATCTATGATAAAACCTATCTGGATATATAGAAAACTACTCTGGGAACTGAAAATTAATCCAGAAAGAAGTTACAAATTTCAGCAACGGCCACAAAAAAGGTAATAAAACATCAAAATCAAATGGGAAGAACTTTGTTCAAGGAAGAGCCAAGAACATTAAAGAGATTCAAGCCATCAGACCATACATACCAATTTAATGAAAAAGATATATTTCTCATATTTTACGAACTACAGAATGCCATATCATAATTTTTATTTTACAAGATGCTCACAGGAGCATTTCTCTTCAAGTATTGCCTTATAATAGTTTGTTAGGTAAGCATTAAGTTAAATATTACAAAATATGTATTTATTGTCTATTATAATAAACAGATTGTCCATGAATTGGAGTAAAAACAAACATTTTCCCAGATCATATAGGACACAGATAAATAAACTGACAATATAATTTTGTAGATGAGTTTGTAGATTCTGCAATGACTTGTTCAACATAAATCCATCCAACCAATATACTGGTTAACAGCCCACAATAGAAAATGGGAGTCTCCCCCAACTACAACTGGTAAGGCCAGCATCTGCTTTCTATCTCATCAAACTTTAGTGAAACTTTGGATGTGTGTCAACCCACGTGTCCTTGCCCTTTATCTGTGATGATATTTTGACACATTTCAACCAAATTGTACTTTGAGTTATGTAATCATTAGTGTTCCCATTGGAAGTGTTGTTACTTGACGTTTTTCTATGCCATCAGCCTGGCCCCTATACAACATGGCCAATGCCGATATTGGTGAATGTTGGAAATGGAGTTGACTGATATTGGCTTTGGAAGATATTTTCTCCACAAATCAAAGAAGACCAATATGTGTAAGCAAAGTGCACATTGTCAAATTGAACGTGTATATATTGGTCCTTTGCGTAGATAGGAACCAAGACAGCAAATGTATGGCCCAGCTATTGGCCCATAGTGAAGAGTGGCTATTGGGCCATTCCATATCAAATCACCAAAGGCTTCTGAATAAATCCTCTCCAACTCATGAAATTTCATGTGAACGATCACTGGAAATATAAGAACAATAGAGTTTATGTTTCATTACCGCTTAGAAAGGTGCTTGATATGTACACTTGCAAAATATTGTAGTATTTAGATACTTTCCTGCTGAGTAATTGGCCTCTGAGCAGAGGTTCAAACTTGCTGCTACAATTCTTTTTTTAACTTTGGCAAGGATAGATATCTGAACTGTTAACTGTACTGGTTTTTGTCATACCTTTTCATTTTGCAGTCGAAGTTGTGTCTATAAGCCAAGTTTCACTCTTACCTGGCCTCCATAAATAATTTGACATGAGATCATAACATGGCCTATTAATTTATCTCTTCTCTTGCTCAAAGTCCTCCAAATTGTTCTCTCTTTCCCTATTCTGCTTATAACTTTCTTGTTAGTTACCCTAACCAACAAACTGATTTTCTATATTCTCCTATAACACCACATTTTGAAAGCTTCTATTCTTTTTCTATCTGCAACTCCTACCATCCACAGTTTGCACTCATAGCGCCGCACTCCTAACATTTTTAATAATGTTTTCCTAATATGCATACTTATATTATCCATAACTAAATTCCTCTTTTTAGCAAAAGCCTTCCTTTCCTGTGCTCCTCTACTCTTTATGTCTACTGTACTTCTACCATCCCTAGTTATTATGCTTCCCACCCTTTGTTATTCCACTACATCCCATACTACACTTATTTTTCCCTCTATTAATCCTCATGTTGTACTTTTCCTCCAGGATCATGTTCATGCCATTTATTATGGTTTCCAAGTTTCCTTCTGACTCCCCTAATACTACAATATTTATCAGCAAACCTTGGTGTTTTTATTTCTTCTCCTTGCAGTTTAATTCCCTTTCCATATTCATTTTTAAGATTCTTCATTGCCAGTTGTATATATAAATTAAATAGCATGGACGAGACTGCATCCTTGTCTTTTTCCTTTCTTAATTTCTGCTTTCTGTTTCTGCCATTCAATTCTAATTACTGTTGACTGCTATCTTTAAAGGTTATGGCTAACTTTTCTTTCTCGATATTTTATTCGTGTCTTCAAAATCCTTAATAGTTTGTTCCATTCAACATTATCAAACAGTTTTTCTAAATCTACAAATGCCATGAATGTAGCCACAAAAAGATTCATTATGTCAAACCGAGAAGGTAGAAGAAGTAAAGGACGACCGACCACGTACGAGATGGCTCGATGAGGCGAAAGGGACCTAAAGACCCTTGGGGTTCGAAGATGGAGAGAGGTCGGGAAGTAGAGACAGAAATGGCGACTTCTATGCGAGTAGGCCAAGATCCACAGAGGATTTTCGCGCCAATTATGAGGAAGATGATGAGACAAATCTCTCCATAGTTTCTCTCTGAAGCTGCAAATAACTTTGCGGCTATCTGAAATTATCAAACAAATGCGAAACTTCATCTATTTCAATATCCGGGGTACAATATTGCTTGTTAAACAAAATCTTTATTCCCATGGGCAGGAAAAAATGGCTGTCAATAATCGTCAAGAAGTAACAAAGCCATGAAATCACAAAAACGTAATATTGAAGGCATGAGTTATAAATAAAATGGATAAAGAGATATAAAATCATGCCCTATCTCGAGTATACACCGTAGAAAATTAATTTTGCCAAAAGTGTTAAGAGCCGTGCTCGATTTTTTCATTCTCGTATGGAAAATGGGCATATATCCAGTCTTACCCGTAACAAAAGTACCTATGAAAGTTACTTTACCTTCGTGAAGATTCCGTGGAGCTAAACCATGCAGATAACTCATGGATCCTCCACATGCAAATGCGAACAACGTAATACTGCAAGCTGTAGCGATGCATATCAAGCTTACGATTACCGAATCGGTATTACTTGGGTTTCGGAAAGGACATAAGGAGCCGTAAAGAATAAACACGCCAAATCCGATCCCAGAGGACCAGATGCTCACAAGTACTGCTGCGACCCATGTCTGAAACATAATCGTGTAACGCTCCAAATCTCAATAAATTAACATTCCAGGATGATCGGATGATTGGTAGTGATGTATAAGAGCTAAGAAACTAATGTCCTTGCCCAATTGACTCTGTCTCTGTGTGAGTGGGAGACGAAGAGAGATAAATGTAATCCGGCAATTCTGGCCAGGTAACACAGATTTCGGGGCTCAGAGTTATAATTCCAACGAATAAAGTATTTGTATGCTCGAGACGACCGGAATTAAATGGCCAGCCAATAATTATGTAATGTAAATTTAAATCATAGTAAATTTCAGCGTTTAAAATTTCATTCATACGTTCATATCACTCCGTTTCAATTTCATAGGCTACAAATCGTATCGGACTGACCACCCAGATTCAACAAGAAAAGGTAGATCCGCCCTTATCAATAAAAATGCCACAGTGACAATGAACTTCCGTCCTTTACATCCAATGAATTCCAACTAACCCAAATACCCCTCTATCTAATAATTCCACCATTAACATCTCGTCCTTTTACTTGTCACCTACCAACAGTCTCCCTCGTGATTTTTGGCAGAAACTCCTTACATCCTGTTAATCCCCGTTCATAACCGGAGGCGACTTCAATGCTAAACATCCCCACTTCGGCTCCCGTCTTTCGAACCCCATAGGCAACAATCTACAATTTTATCGTAAATAAACATATAGATATAAGTTTTCCCTCCGACCCCACATATTATCCCGACAATGCTAAATCCCTTGACGTTTTAGACTACTACATTTCTTATAAAACATCCCACTATTTCGCTAACTCCTTTGTCGTACATGACCTTAACTCCGACCACCTCCCATACCTAGCAAACGTGAACCTCTTCTCTCACCCTCTACGAGACTAATTGCCAACTCTACGGCTCCCTTGTTAATATTCCTTAATATCCCTCTAAAATCCCTACCAACATCGACACAGCTATTGATAAACTTAACGCTCCTGAGCTGCTGCTTCTCGAATACCTCTTCCAACCAAAACTCCCATGCCTATCCAATTACCAACACTCCAAGAAAAGAAGAATCTCCGTAAAAATGGTTACATACAAAACACCAAAACGAAAAATCTATCTACAACTCAATGTCCACACACTTGAAACTTCACCTTCGCAATATCAGCGACATGAACGACGTCTCCCACCTACAGCACCTCAATTCCCAAAATAATTCTATGTGGCGCAAAACGAAATCCCTTAAAAAAAACCTTCTGTGAGATCCGCTCAAACACGAAAACCACTGGCTCACTTCTCCCTCTAAAAATATAATCTATTTGCCAATATACTCACATCCCTAACCAAACGAACTTTTACCTCAATGACATAATAAATAATCACCTTTTTGAACCATTTCAACTATTCCTATTGCCTAAATTTTTAACCCTTCCCAAATACGTACCACCATCAATAAACTCAAAAGCAAAGCACGACCTAATATCGGCGCTTCATTTAACACACCTACCAAAAAATCACTGTTCTCACAACAATAATTTTCAACGACATTCTACGTACATCCTACTACCCTTTCCTTCCTCCTGGAAGCATGCCAATATTATTGTGATAAAGAAACCTGACAAACCAAAATTCCGAAGTTACAGACCCTTTAGCCTCCTTTCCACTTTTCCTTCCCCTCCTCTCTAAGTATTTATCATCGCTCATTCCATCTGCTCAATACGTCTTCAGGTCTAAACACTAGTGCATTAATCATCTATATTCTGCTACCGCCTTTATCAATAAAGCATCCGAAAATCGTAATACCTGTATTGCTAAATTTATTGACACAGAGAAAGCCTTCGATAAAGTACATCGTTTATCCCTCTTACCCAAAATAAAACTAACAGCACACTGTTCATAATCCTTACAAAATTTTCTTATCAACCGTTCGTATTCGATCAAAATAAGCAATCAATTCTCCAAATATTCTGGCATCCCAAGAGGTAGCATATTAGACTCCTTCCTTTTTAACATTTGCTTCTATGACATCCTCTATCATCCATTCATAAAAACAATATTTTTTGCTGATGACATAATTATCCTCCACCAAACACCTTCCTTCACCTCGGGTTTTCGCACCGTCCAAATAGAACTAAACGACCTGGAAACATGGACAAAAAACTGAAGGGTCAGTATAAACTCCTCCTAATCAGCAATAGTTTCATGCACCCTCAGAACCAAACATTCTCTTACTCAATCATTCTCTCTTTTTTGCTCCCAAATCCCAATAAAAAAACTCCATCTCTTACATCGGACTAATTCTAGACTCCTAACTCTCCTGGAGACCCCACCTTAGCTCCTCACCTCAAAAATTAACACTAAAATTAAATTACTCTGTCCACTCCTTAACAGAAACGCGCCAATCTCCATCTCCACCAAAACTCATTTATCTCTCCTTAATTCGCCCCATGTGGTCGTACGCTTGCTCCATTTGGGGATCTACTGCCAACTCCAAATAAAATTCAAACCAAACAAAACGGAATCCTTAGAATCATCTCCAACTCCCCATGGTATCTTCGCAACTCGGTAATTCACAACGACATCCAAATTCCCTTAATCTCCACCACAATCCAATCATCCATATCCTCCTTAATCAAAATTTCCATTTACCACTCCAATTAAACGACAGCCGTCTTCCACAAAAATCCACTTCCTCTTCCATATAACCGCGGACTAAAACGAAAATTACCCATTGACTACATTCTTACACTCTCTCATTCCGGTATAACTTAACATTAATTTAACCCCTAGTAATCTGATACCTCATTCACCTCCTCTCAAAAACTCTTTCTATATTTTAACTCTTTTAGTTGATATCTCCAATTACCCCAATTCTGTGATAAATTTCACCGCTACGGTCTTTCCTCTCGCTTTTAAATTGAATGTCACTGGTCATTACAATTATTTCAAGAATTTATTCGGTGAGATTCATGTCAAAATAACTGTACTATCTTCGGATAAAAGGTATCTTCAATAAATTTTAAAAAAAGACGTTCAAATTTGAATGCCTGGACTTTTTGGAATTTAATAATTGGACATTGACTTAATTCAGAGACCATTATTTGACTTAAGCCGAGTTTCCAGCGTTGCTCTTCCATTTAATCATGCTGGACCTGAATTAATAAGACACTAGTTTCTATAAATAACCCCTTCCCATAACCACCCCATGTTGAAGGTGAAAAATATGTATTCGAGAATGTGAGTATATTTGGACATATTATTCTACCCTCACTCCACGTCGATGGGACTGAACAACCACAAGGAGTGTTACTGTTCACCTCAGGAACCCACAAGACTATGAATCTGATACCAACTCGGCCATTTTGTATCATTTATATTAACTCCCTCACATGATAGAATTGAATTTAGACTACAACGATAAAACGGCATCGGAGGAGTCTGTTGATCTCAGAAATCCTGAAGCTATTTATTCGAAGTTAATATCGATCGTTTTAGAATTATACATACAATGCCACCCACCGTCTTATCTCCATCACTCCTGTGAGTGTCGTAGCAACTCAGTGATTTCTACTTCACCATGTGAATCTCATTGCGTTGAAAAGAATATCAAAATATGCAATCCACTATTTTCAAGTTTAGTTTTCATTAAAATAATTATTATGGCTTCACCAATAAACCACTTGGATGAGTTTTTATCCTGATACTTTTTTTTTCCTGCTATGGTTGAATTTTTGGCGCTGACCGCTAAGTAATCATGCATTTATCGAAACAAGCTGCTCCCTTGATTTTACCCATGCACAGAGGACAATAATTCATTAGCGGGAACTACAGTAATCTGATTTACTCGATGAAAAAGAGAGAATGAAGGGGAGTTAACGAGATATGACGGAATAAGAAACAAATTTTAGCACTTTACTCCGTGTGAACTGTAAAGCAAATTCTCTTGAATAATCAAGCAAACTTTAACTACATCTAGGAACCGTGATTTTCCTGCTGTGGCGAAGAAACAAAAGGAACATGGACGAAATTGTTTTCCTTTTGCTATCCACATAAATAAATAAAATAATTTGTTTTGTTAGTCCCTTTAACATTCATCCGATTGCAATAAAATTTTGGTGATTTGTAGTGTTCATCCCAGAGAAGGTTTCTGTCGCTCTTTCGAAACTTCAGGTTTCTTCTTTCCCCCGTTTAAGGCTAAAGAAGGTCCCACCCTCAATAGTTTTTAAAACTGCTCAATATATGTCAAGCGATTCACAAGACGTTTTCGAATACCTTCTGTCGCCTTATGCTAGATGTCACGCTAATAGAATCAACGAGACTAAAAATATATGTAGTGTATATAATCCTTACGTAACCTGTGAAGCGATATGATTATATATCTATTAAGCGGGAAATAATGTTTCAATATGACTAAAAATTGTTTAAGTAATGATATTTCTTAATTAGTTTTTAAATATGCAAAAAGTTTTATATATTGCAGTGTAGATTATTGAGGCTCATTATATAAAGCAAGGAGCTGGGCCGCACACGAACATTTTTCAGATCTTACTGTGCCAATTTGACTCGATTAGGACTCTAGGAGTAATGACCCTAGTTACGATGAAATTGACATTCCTTCAGCTTTCATAGGGTAGGGGGCGAGAAAGGTCAATTTTCAAAAATGTTCAACTTTCGCACGTGTTGACACAGGGATTAGTGACGAATTAAATACTGTAGCAGAATAATATTAATGAATTCCCTTGCAACGTCCGGCACACATCTAGTGAATTAATAAACTTCAGGTATATGGTACAAATTAGAAATATAAATAATCTCAACTATGAAGTAGTGGAGGTAGATGTTGAAGAATAATTGAAGTTGTTGAGCGAGAAATTTTACTGGAGTTATAAATTGTGAAGTAAAGTAAATTTCTGCTGACGTCGGAGATCAAAAATGTTTTGGCATTGTTGTAGGAGTTCAATATCTTGCTGTGAATTGGAACAATGTTCAAATATGCGCAATAAATAAATTCATGACTATATGTATTTACGATATTTGTGGGGCCAGAAATTTATATTTGAATTGAATCGTAAAATGAAGGTAATCTGCGAACGCGTTATCGTAGTTAACTATGGTATCACCGTATTATATTTTTAAGTATATATTATTCTAAAAATCACTACATGCTATTAAACATTACATTTGACAAGAATAGTTATCTTACTTTAAGGTTGAGTAGGTAATAAAAATCAGAACTTATAAGATAGGATAATCCCTCTACTGCTCGAGTGTGTAGGACTGAAGCGCCGATCAAGATGGTTCCTCCGAAAAGAAAGCATACGATACAGATGACAGCAACCTGAAAACAGATTTTTAAGTCGTTAGTGTAGAGTACGGTTGGTCGTTATCATGACAGGAAATACTGGAGGCTTTACGGGGTGAATGCGCATTTGTAGCGTACAGAGCCCCGGAGGGCTCCTCGCCGAATGTGCTCGTGCATCTGTTGAAATCCGGCCGAGTGGAGTTAACCAGGGATCGCTCGGAGGAACATCTCCACCCGACCGGCTCGCGAGGTGCGGATTATGTTGCTCAATTTGCGTTCGGCTCCCACACCCGACTTTTTGACCCGTGGGAAATGCACTTCATCCGCAACAGCGAAAGTGTCCTCGGGGCCGCTGCCTTACCCAAGGGCTGGTTGGTTCAATTGCCGGGCCTGGTCCGCCCCCTACTCTTAGGTTACACATACCCAGGCACCGACTTGCTAGCACCGCCACCGCGGGTTTTTGAGCGCATGTGAATGCCCGACAGAGTCCAACCCAATTGTGAGCAGGGCTGCTGCCCAGTGGAGCGACAGCTGGGCTAAAGCTCACCCCTGTCTACCTGCATTTTTCGCTGAAGGTTCAGGTCAACCCCGTGCCGCGCTTTAAGCCATCCCAGGGAGCCTCTTCACCCATAAGGGCCGGATGGTAACCCAGATGGGGGCGAGTACCCCCCTACGACTGGCCGGGTTCAACCTTAACGGTAGCGCTGACACTTCCAGCCAAGGGTAGCCTGTTTCTCTCAGAGGAGCATGGGGCTAACTCCGCTGACGGGGAGCACCACCCTACGATTAGCATTCGAAGCTTCCCCCTTCTTCCGGGTTGCAGCACCTGGTTTCCGAGGCCAGGCGCACCCCCTTCGGAAGTGGAATCTAGCAATTATCCCCTACGGATGATCTACGTTCCGCCCAATAATAGGGGAATTACACACAGACAGTTTCATCATCGGATAACTTAGTATGGCTAGCAAATTTCCATACTCGACACCTTAGCCCGAGGGCTTGATGACTGTCTTGAGATGGACTAAGTTACTAGAGCCACCGCGCGATGACTCCGACTCGTCTTTGTCCATCCCTGTGCTCATAGAGGATACTAGTTCCCGGCGAGCCACCCTAGTCCGTTTCACATACCCAGGAATAACAGGTGAGACCCGACACCAAGGCACATGAGAAATGCACGCTGCTCCCCAATTACGCCGTGACTGATTAGATTACACAGGGGCACCGCGGGCAGGTTCGGTCTCCGACTTGAGGATGAGCGGCCGTACACACATCACCCCCCTTCCGCCCCCCCCTCCCAGTGTAGAGTACAATATAGTGACTCTAATTATGTTGAAATTAGAAGAAGAGTTAGAATTCCCAACTTCTTCTTCCTCTGCAGCCCGTTCAGGGCTTTGGCCTACAGGGTCTGCCGTCTTGCATGACAGGTTCCGTGACTGACGGCCAAAATTGTAAGCCCATGCCAGGATTCGAACCCGGGACCTCAGTGCGGCAGCGAAGTGAGCCACTAGGCCACAGAATTCCCAACTGAATTTTCTCATTTGCCCTTTTTCTGGTTTACTCAGATCTTTAGGACAGAAGCCCAGGGCTTCTTTCACCTATTTTGTCTGAAAATAGACTAAAACCTGACAACGTAAATTCCCACACCCAGAAAGTTTCAGGAACGATTCAATCGACAGTGGTCTCAATGGTTAAAGGTCCGTCTACATAACATAAAAGTATATGGAAAAATAAACAACGGTTTTAATTAAAATATATTGAAACCAGTTCGTGTTTTAATAGTTACAATAATATGACTTTTTATTTTACAGGATGGTGTAAATCATGATTTTATTTCGTTCTTTTGTCCATAAAAACATCTGAAGCTATAATAAGATGCAATTGAAATGCATATAATCAGAAACGAATAAATGACGAGACTCGAACAGGACTAGACTTGCAAAGTCTAATCGTTAAATATTGCCTGTCCGTTTCAGCTAAAGATATTCATAATTTTTGACGGTTTTTGATTGCGATCTTTGTATTATGAAAGAGTTGAATTTGTTGGCACATTTCCATATCGAAATGATGAATGTCCATATCGGCTTACTGACAGTTTTTTATAGTATATCTGCCCTCTAATGTGAACAGGAGGAGATTTGACCCTACCAGAAAATTAGGCGATTTTTATCGTGGTTGGGAAGGAAGGGATGTGATATTACGTCTTCCTGTCCCACAATAATTTATCACTCGCCTCTGCGGGGAATCTTTCCACCGATGATCCGGTCGACAGGAAGCATCGATTGTTCGACGGAACGAATCCTTTTCATTTAGTTTTTGTTACGGCACGCGTTACCTCTAGGCGTTCACTTGTGAAGCCTGTTTACGAATTGTAAATGTGTCAGTTCGGCTTCTGACAGGTTCTTTGTTCGCTGTCACTAGAGACTAACGAAATAAATTACGGTAATTTCTCTCTGTTTGCTTCAGACGAAATTTTCAGAAACTTGTGCGTTTCATGTTCGCCAACAAGTTTCCGCGTCTGGATATGGTCAAAAAATGACGGTTATTTGTCATTAAAACTAGCCATCCGCAACATTCTTTCGTTACCAAAGTCCTACAGATACATATGTGTATATGTTAAGGAAAAGAACATATATTTAAAGAAATACAATTAATTTATGGTGGGGAATATATCGTTTGTGGTACGCCAAAGTGTCAGTCGTATGAACACAAAGTAATGAATTTATTTTTATGGGCATATTTTCATGAGTCTAGGAACATTTGCAACAAATTTTGTAATAATAATGTCTCGCTAAAGATAAACCTAAAATATTTTAAATAAATGCAACAAGATCGTGGCATAAATTTGTTTTAAGGGATCAGGATGGTGTAACGTTTAAAAGCGTTTGGATTTAAAAAATAAACATTAATTGATTTAATATTATAACATTATTTTTTACAAGAAAGCAACAAATGAAATAAAATAAAAACCTATTTCCCTGCTCTTTTAAAGGAATTATACATTTCGGAAATTTACGCAATGTTTATTCTTCACAAATTTCTTAGTAGTAGGATGTGAAGAATGTGATTAGTGAATTGTATGTGTTCCTGGTTAGGTTTACGGGAATGGAGGCATGTTGAATCGGTCCTTGAAGGTCGACTCGGATTAGATCAGTGGTAGGGAGCCCGCCCTGAATTCGGGGGGGTCGACATTTTTCCATTCTTGTCTTACTTCTAAATTAGCTATACGCTCCTACTTGAGCTTCAATTGAATTCCTTTGAATAGAAAACAAATTGATTCTGTCTCTCGGGGGATGGTGGGGCTTAAATAGCTTGGTCTGAACAATACTGAATAGTGGCAATTGCTAATGTGAGTTTCAGTAGACGGAATTGATGGATTTATGGTTGATTTAGTACGTTACGCCGGCACTCGTAGGTACATCTGGCCGCAAAATTTGGAACCATTGAAGACATTAAAGTGACAGCTTCTTGAATTGGCTGCTACCGCTGACCTTTGAGGTCTGCCGAACGCCTCATCCCTACGATCCCTTGGTTTATCCGTCTGATCAATAGCCACTCTCCAACTCCCGTTCAACGAGCGCTCTACAACCCCATAACTTACAAACTCGTCCCTCTTTCTCCACGACAACTCAGCAACTGCCATCCTCGATCTTGCACTAACCACGAAACCTGTGATTTTGCCTTCCAGATTCAAATTTTGACCAATAGGAAACATTCTTACAATTTTCAAGATCACACATCCACCAGAAAACCGCCCCAGAGGTTACTGAACTTACAGTGAGAAGCTTTGAGACGTGACAAAATATAGAGACCGCAGATTACTCCATCCGACACATTTATCTTAATCCCTCAACGTGCTACTTCTACAGATGTTTAGATGTGAGGTCAGGCCTTTGGGTCGTTTACCTGACGGGGCAGCGAACCCTAGATTCGCGCCTATATAATTTGACAGAGACTACGTTACAATGGATTTTATAGCTTTTATTCAGTTCAATAGCCTTCATGGCGGGCATTTTTTCTGGTATTAAAATCGTTTCATTTGGTTTCAGAATGGCTTAAATAATGAAACGATACTATTTAAAATGGCTAATTCAACAATTTGAATATCAAATTTAATTAATATTAGCCGTGCAGAGAAATATTTCATATTAAATTTCTAAGCCAATATTGAAAGCGGTTTGCAGTTTTCTAGCACATATTTACTGACGTAACGTAAATACCATACGATTTACATGCTACTGTGATACATCAACAATTAACGCTATCGTACTTTTACCAACCCTTTCAAAACTTGTTGTTCCCTTGAATATAGCAAGGACAGGCATAAAGGAAACAAATAGTAAACAGAGTGCTATGTCCCATCTTATATTGGCCCACGAAATTTGTCCATCGTTCATATAAAGACTTTTCCTGCAATTAAACATAATATACATTACCGAATTACTCGCACAATAAATCATAGTAATATTCTGACATAAAATGTTTTTACAACCAGAATACTTCTGTTGCTGTTTCCCAATGCAGTGCGTTGCATACATCCGGACCGTGTTTCTCCATGCAAAGAGCCAAATATGATTCGTTTTTCTCTCGAATCATGCAGTTCTTCGGCATCCAAGAATAACACTTTGACCAAGGTAATTCTGCTTTTATAGACACGATGACGTAATAGAGGAGATACGCTGAAAATCTGTTGCGGACGACCGCAATTAAGAAGACAAACAGCGTCATGGCCCATCCAAGTCCTATAAAAAAAGTTGCATTACGCCTGTTTATCATAGATATTCTCAAGTAGGAGGTAATTTAAGATATCTATAATATTGTAACTCGAACCATTCGCGTACACTAGTCGCACAATAAATATATGCCTTGAAAAAAATACGGAGAAATGACAGAATGACAAGAATCACGATTTTATTAATGTTTAAGATAGTATTATACGAATGTGTCACGCCAGATGGTAGTCCGCAGCCGCCTCGGTAGGCCTAGGCCCTCAGAGGGCTGTTGAGCCGTTGGATGAAGAAGAATTATACGAACTCTAATTGACAAGAAAACATAAAATGCCATATATTTACCATATTAGTAGTTAATAATTCGAAAACAGCAAGAGAAAATTTATAAGATAATGCAACACGTTAAGTTTGTTGCCCTAAGTTGAAGACATTCACCCAACAATGTATTGTAATAGCACGAAGATGACAGTCTAGTAAACCTCGTGGCGGTTAGAGGAAAGCTGGCGTTCCAATAAAATTCAATGGGCTCGCGGTTCCACTGGCTACATCAGGAGCGTGCAATAAGGCGGTAGAGCCCGAGCCGCTGAGCCAGCCACTCACCGCCATTAACGGCTTATTCTCTTTGTCTCACCAAAATCTATCAGTACATATCTTTATTGCCAAGGTGGACCAAACTCACCCTCCCCCACCCCCTCCTTCGAGCTAAAGTACAAGAAAAACTCAATTTTGAACCTTTCCAAATTTAGGCCCCTGTATTTATGTATATGAGGATTTTAGAAAAATTCTCAGACATAAAGTCGACTGGAAATTCGATTCTCTACAATTTTGGTCTTATGATCTTTCCTTCTCAGTCCACCGGAAATGGGTCATCTTTCTGTAAGAAACTACCATTTTGACTATTTTTCACAATTACATAACTTAGGATTGAAAACATATTTGGCATCAGAAATAGATTAGACTGTTGGAAAAAATATAAAACGAATGTTTACACGGCCTAAAATTGATCCTTGCGGAGTAGAACTATAAATGTAGTGTGCCCTCAAGTACCGTAATAAACTTATCTTTAATTACATTCCTGCTTTTTTATTTACGTAAACCCGAGAAACGTCGTGCATTTCAGCTATTAATTCCTAAAAATATTCATTCTTACTAACCGGACATACAGACAGTGCCACGCCCTTTTTTGACGCGTATAAATTTTCGTTACATAAATTATTTTTATTTATTTAAATATCTAATTATTTATCTAAATTAATTTTCAATATTAAGCATTCTGTACGGAGTTTCCATTGAGAACAGATCCTGAAACGTTCGCAGTGCACCTTTCTGCGGTAAACCCGGCAAACAAACACAGTCCTTTGTCTGAAAGTATTTTGCGACTCAGCGAAAAACCCAGGTCAGCCAATGATGGCTAGGAGTGCCCCCTCCAAAATTTTGAATTTTTGTAGAGGAACAGTAGTGACGCCAACCCCATTGGAGGAACTGGAGAAGATAGAAACAGCGGGGAGACCAATGAGGAGGACCTCGAAAAGCATTCGGCAAAGAAAGTTGGAGGTGAGAGGTTAGAGAGGAGCTAGAGGACTGGCTGGTTTCAAGGAGACAGAGAAAAGAGGCCGGAAGCTACCTTTGCCTTGAATCCGGTATTGCCGGTCAATCAGGAAACTAAGGGAGGATGAATGCAAAGTAAGAAACAAAGGACAATATTCTCTTACTCTGCTATGTGTATAAACACATCATACAATCCTGAGTAAAGAAGATTAAATTTACTAGTCACTTGCTAAGTTATTTCTTTGGTTATGGCTCGGGCAAATAAAGTTCATTAAAATTAATTTATAAATATTGTAATTCGTTGAATCTTCTACATTTATTAATAATAAAACTATTTTAAATGTCAAAGTTGGGATTTACTGGCACTCGCCTATTTAAATATATACTTTTAAATTTAAAAATAAATAAAAACGACGTCACACTTATCTTCTCTTAACTTTTACGGATAGTATTTTGTTGTAAACCATATACTGAACTGGGCATAACATACTCCATTCTGTCAAAAGTTTTAGAATAGATTTTATATTACCAAGTTGCCGTAATAAAGGTTCGCAATAAACTGAGTTCCAGCGCACCCCCACTACAAATCCAGATCAATTGACGACAGAACGTCGTATTTTGAGGCAGTTCGCTATTTTTCTCTATTTATAAAGCGCATGAACAGAGAGATGCTGAGCAGGGTTTGTGTGCATTGTGGTTGAAGAAATGTTGTGGTGTTTTGATTTTAATCTATAAAAGGCATATTTGGAAATAATATCAAAAATCACTCTAAATATGAAGAATATAATGTTATAATTAGAGTTTGATCTCGTTAAAACACCGAGTCACTTAAATGTTTCAATTGAAGGATTGTACCTCTATTGTGGTATTTCACCCCGCAGTCGTCGACGAACACAAACTTAGGGTGGAAGTTAAAAATCGGAAACCAACTGCTGTTAGACCTAGCATTTCCTTTGACTAAGAGTGAAATTTTATAGCTAATATATAATAAAAGATCATTTAATATTATTTCCCCTATTCCCATTGAATAATTTTTTAAAACAATTAACAGGGTTAGAAGCGGAGGAATATATTGAGAACTAGGTTGATAGATAATATTGGATTTTAATTCTGACAAACACAGCACTAAATTAACGTAGAAGGTAAAAATATGGAAAAAAAATCAAAGGAGTCGCGTGCTTCATACGAGGGACGAGATGGCCAAGAAATTTATGATTCATTAAAATGACAAGTATCGTCCCTAGATTTATCCAAGTGATTGAACAATGCAAGCAGTCATAATTACCGTAACTCTCTCACAGGACTAATGGTTTCATACGATACATTGAGGAAAAATAAAGCTGGTAGCTGAGCAGACGACTTTCACATTTCTAATGTATTAATACTAAATGTAGCTAATTTTTCGGACTCCCAGTCGACTTTCTAATTAAGGCGTTTTAATTCAAATTAAAGAACCGGTACATAGTTAAACATTATTAGAACATGAAATAACATTACCTTTAGCCGCAGGGCACAATGTCCAGACGGAGATGTAATCTCGTCCCGCGAACTGGCCTAACGATAATTCCATACACGTAATCGGTATTCCTATGATGAGTTCGGCAATTAAAAATGCTAAGAAAAACGGCACTAGAAAAGAAACAATCAGTTATTTCATAGTTCAACATAGATTGTGAATAAACTGTATGCAATATCCAATTCGTTCTACCACATTATGCTGAAAATTTATGGGAAATATAATATTATAACTTGGGTAAATCTAAATTTTGAAGAGGACACGAATAGAATATCGAGAAAGAAGAGTTGTCCATAACCTCTACAGAAGACAGTCAGCAGTAATTAAAATTGAAAGGCAAGAAAAGAAAGCAGGAATCAAGAAAGGAATAAGACATGCTCTTTAACTTATATATAGAACAGGCGATGAAGAAAGGAATATGGAAAAGGAATCAAACTCCATGAAGAATAAATAAAAACCATATGGTTTGCTGATGATGATGTAGTATTAGGAGAGTCAGAAGAAGACTAGGAAAACATAAGTAAATGTCATGAGCATGGTCCTGATGAAAGAGGATTAATAGAGGGAATACCAAGATAATGGAGTGTAGTATGGAAAATAGTTGAATAACAAAGGGTGTTAGATTGGGAAGGGATAGTTTGACGGAAATTAAGGAATTTTGCTTCTTGGGCAGCATAATAGACTGGGATGGTAAAAGTATAGTAGACATAAAGAGTAGGATAGCACAGTCGAGAAAAGGCTTTTGCAAAAAGAGGAATTTACTTACGGCTAATATAATTGTGAATATTAGGAAATCATTACTAAAAATGTTCGTATGGAAAGTGGCGGAATATGGGTGCGAAACGTGGACGGTAGCAGTTGCAGAAATGAAGAGAATAGTAGTTTTTGTAAAGTGGTGCTATACAAGAAAGCTGAAAATCAGATGGGTGGATAGAGTAACTAACCAGGAATTTCTAAGCAGAATAAGAGAATAGATAACAATATGGAGGACTTTAACCCAGAGAAGGAATCGATTAATAGACTACGTTTTGAGACATGATACTATTCTAAAATTAACATTAGAAGGAAGTGTGTGGGGTAAGAACAGAAGAGGGAGACCAATGATGGAATACGTTAATCAGTAGGGAGGATATGGGATGTGGAAGTTAGCAGAAATGAAAAGGTTAGCATGGAGTAAGGACTGAACCTACAACAACATAAAATTAAATTGATTCTTATATAATTACAAAATTTAGGGTTTATATTTTATAAAAATATACGTGAAACCTGACATGATACTAGATATAAAAATTTCGAGGGATATTTCTGTAGCTCATATAAAATTGACTCGGTATCTGTTAACCGTAATATAGAGTCTCGTTGTTCATATAATTTAAATCAGATGTACACACTTTTTCATATCCTCCCACCTACACTCGTGGTTGGCGCTCCTTGCACAGGACAACCTTCAATGATGGAACGACCGTGGTGCTCCAAGCAAGTCTGGGTGAGTCGCATCGGCTGCGTGGGTGACATTCTGAATGTACAATCTTTATGATTTTTTTAAATAAAACTAATTGTCACTGAATAATGAACAAAATCTCCTTCCCCAAACCCTCCAACTTTTACAAATCTATTAAAACCTATTTTAAATCATTCATTGCCTCGGTTTTCTCCTAATTATTTTCATCTCCTCCTCCAGTCAAAAATTCCCTTTTTATCAAATCTGTCCTTCCCCAAATATCATTGTCACTAATATTCTCGGCTCTGGGAGTTTGCCACCAGTCTAGAGTCTAATCTTCTAATCTCACGAAATTTATCAGCAAGTGCGACTGGTGGTAGTAAAATTTAATCACCTGGGGACTATTTTTCCAACGTAGGAAAAATTCCTATCTACATGCCGGCTGCTTGCAGTTGAAGCGAGTAAAAAACGCGAAAAATTATATATTCATTATGCATTTTTTATTCACGATGTGTGTACCGGGGTCATAACATTCATCTCTCTATCCTTCGCCTCATTTTTTGTATCAATTATTTCTGTGTTATGACAATATTTAAAGGCTATTACACGGCTTACAAGAAATATTGTTAGAAATTCCGAACAGCCGATAATTAAAGATCTATATTTATTAAGTCTATTACTAGAAAAGTATCCACTTCGTTTCTACTAAATACTTTTGTAACAGTACATCTTCTAAGTTAAGCAATAACACGGATAAAATTTATACGTCCATGGACTTCTTATGAGGGTAATCCTAGAAGTACCCGACCTAAAAAGAATTATTGTCCACCCCCCAACTGCACAAGCTTTACCTTGCAAAAAACTACGCGAAACAATGATATATATATAAACGTATTACTATCACACAAAATGAAAAATAATTAATTTTGTTTTGTTCAGTAATTGACATATTTAAGGGAAATAAAATAATAAGTAATAAAAACCGAGCCAATTAAACACTGAAAACCAGCTCCAAAGTACAGGCGCTACTTTATTATTACTTAATTTCTGTAGTAATAATATGAAGCAATATTACTAAAACAACTGTTTTCATTTTTACGTATCTACAGTGTAGCGTAGTACTGAGTTTGACTTTTTCGTGAGAATTACAAATCCTTCCTCGTCACGCCTATTCTAGCACAAACACAAAGTGATTAGCTTCTGTTTATGAAAAACGGACATTATGCGTGCGCGAAAAGACAAAGGGGAAAAATATTCAACTTGATATAAACAATATATCGATACTATGCAACATCAACACTCCAACCGGTCGTAGTTGCCAAGAAATAGCGGAGAAGTATAAACATGCATCAGAGTTCTGCAATGTGGCCAGCACTTCCACAGAGTTGTCAGTGAAGAAGTGGGCAGTTATCTGTCCACGATGTAAACGGTAGGCAGTGCACAGTCAATCCAACTTCGACGAACCCGTGTAACCTAGCTTAAGATGTCATTAAATTTCAATTCGTCACTGATATAAAACTAAAGGGAGGAAATAAGAGGAAAATATTTACTTTATTTTTCTTATAGCCTGTATTCTTTTTTTTTTTCGTCGGATTAGGAATAATGTCGCGCTGGCCGGACAGAACATTTTAGGGGGCCGCGGGCCGTAGTTTGCCCATCACTGCTTTAGGCCATACAGCAGGCGGGGTATTTCTGAGACTATCCTAGTATTTGAACCGGAGTAAATTGATTAATTGAAGAAAATTGGGTGCAATTAAGTTAATATAAATAACGTAAGATCTGACGAAAAGAGTATTGTTTTACAGCAACATATACACTGCAGAAACAATTCTGCGAACCAAGTTATAATACCTCCTCCATGTTTGAACATCACGTTAACGAAGTGTCCAGGTTCAGACCACCCCACCGTCACACAGATAAGAGCCATGATGATAGCATTTCTTTTGCTCCATTTTCTTGGGACAGGTTTCACGGGTCTCTGGCCATATACTGGCAAACCCTAAAAATTTATTCACTATAACTTGGTCATGAATAGTTTAATATGTATAATAACTCTAACATAATACAATAACTTCAAATAATGTAGCACCAACAAAGGGTCCGAAATTGAGTATTATTCGCATCAAAATTAACGCCTTTATTATCCGGATCCACCAAAGTTTAGTGGAAGAATGACTTTAAGAAACAATATAATTTTATATAAAAAACGCGAGTTTTATTTCTATTTCAATCTAATTATAAGTGAAAAATGTAAGCTGTACCAAATTTCATTTATTACAGGGCTAAACAACACAAAGTTACAGATTTTCAAAATTATACTTGTCTTCACTTTTCGTTTCTTCTAAAATTCCTCTAAAACTAAACCACTGGACATTAAATTAAATCGCTTCAGTTTGAGGCACTTCGCTAGGAAGATGACTCCCAATATTGATTTTAAAACATGGTCACTTTTCTTAATCTTCCGTACAAATTTATATTTGTTCATTACAAACTGTAAAGTACTTCAGTATTGTGTAAATAAATAATCCACTTTAATTTCTATTTTGTTGCGTTAAAATAGATTTTATTGGGGTAAAAAAGCGTTGGTTTTACATTGTCGCTTATGGAGAGACTTGATCCTAAACGTGTAGGGTTGATAGCCACGCTCCGAGCCCTGCTATTGCCACTATATTATTATATTATCATGTTCTTCGATCCTAGCCACAGTTCGTGCTTGCCAAAATATAGACTGTGTAAGTTAACAGAATGGTTTCTGCGGCTTATTTATTTTCAATATTAAATGCCTGAAATTTTTTAATATGTGTGTTAAGAATAAAAAGTTCGACGTTATGAGCAGACGATCTTTAATGAGAAACAAAAATATTAAACACCCAACGTTTCAACGCGGAATCTATCCCGTTATATAAAAACGTAACATTGTTATTGTGCAGTAAAGCCTGCTCTTTGAAATGGTACCAAAAATAAAATATGGAGTGACGTATATTGTGATTTTTACGTCAAATTTTTCTGGGCAACTATCATGTGGACCATTTTTGGAAATATAAGAACGATAGAGTCTCGGTTTGAGTAATGTTTACTATGGTGCTTGATATGCACGTTTGCAAAATATTGTCGCATATAGATATTTTGTTTTTGGGTAATTGACCTCCAAAACGAGGTCTGAATTTGCCGGCCAAACATTTCTGGTGACTTTTGGCACGGATAGATTTCAGAACAGCTAACTCTACCACCATTTTGGCCATGCCACTACATTCTGAGGAAGAAATTGGGCCAATAAATCAGGTTTCATATTTATCTGACTGCTAGAAATGATTTGACATTAAATCAAAGTTGGCCCCTTTAGCGTCTTGAGCGCAATACTGCAGCAATGCACGATAACTTACAAAGTCCTATTGCTGTCCTAAACTCACAGATGTCAACATATATAAACATTTTTAGTGTAGATAAAAGCCTTCTCTTAATAATGGTACCATTTTTAAAAAATTGGGGGAGTTACATTTTTAGATATGTCAGTCTAAAATTTGGCTACTCTTCCGTGAAAATTATTTTTTGGCAACTTTCATGTTGAACATCTCTGGACATATGACATATGGTGCTTACTATGGTCAGTTGCAAAATATTGTGACAAATGGATCTTTTGCTGCTGAGTAAATTGGCCGCGACAAAATTTTGTGATGACTTTGGAATGGATTGATATATTAACTGCTGTCTGCGCTGCTTTTTTGATTATACTACTACATTCTGAGCTGATGTAGGTTTTCTAGGGTTTTCCCTGCATCTCTTTAGGTTAAGCACCGGGTAAGATCCTTAAACACAGCTATGTGCTTGGGCCGATTTTACTTTAAAAATGAAACACTATCTCAATAAATTATTGAAATGTCATCTTTTTTAATTAATCATAAAACATTACAATACATTATTATTAATCATTTTGATTAAAAACTAATTATAAAAATTCAAATTACGATTTTTTTAAACTATTTATGTAAGCGCGACTTATTCAGCACGATTAAATAATAATAAAAGGACCTGACTGAGATAATAAGTCCGGTTGATATATTTTTACTTTAATCGATTAATTACCTATGAAAATTCACCCTAATTTCAAAAAGTAAGAATTATAAATTCTAATTTACTAGTGATAACACGGCTATTTTCCGTTTCTCGTTTGAATTTGGGTGTATTTTCGGAAATAATCGATAATTTAGTGAAACCAGATAGTGCACTAAAAAGAGAATCAAATTCTGAACAAGTTCCCTTCTAAGACAAATAAGCGATCCTATGTCACCTGAGATAGATGGCTCTCACTTACGTCATGCTTGGTTTTTCTCGCTGGCATTAATAAAACAAAATATACAACTTTATTTAACACAGGAAGATAAGGAAACAGTGAATTAATTAAAACTTTAAATTCCCTTTAAGGGGCATTTGCTAAAGATGCTAATGTCGCATCGAAACGTCGGCCTATCTCAATTATATTATAAAAAAAATACCTTTCTTTCCGATTTCAGATCCTAGGAAAAACGATTTCCATTCTCCTCCAACATTTGCGAATAGAAAATTATATATTTTTTAACATTTATTTTAGAAAAATAGTGATATAACTTTTTTTAACATTCCTATTTCAATTCATATTTATACCTTACATATGTGGAAATACTAAGTTTTGGTGTAAATAAATAATCCACTTTAATTTATCTTTTGCTGCTTGAAGAAGGATTTTAGCAGACTCAAAATTCACGCTCCCAGCTCTGCTATTGCCTTTCTATCCATTTAAGATACTCTTTGGTTATTTGAGACATTAAAATAAAATATATTAATAATTTTAACTCATTAATAATATAATAATATTCCTAATATTTCATGTCAATGGATATATAACATTTCGCGGCAGTTGAGTTCTCAATTTACTTACAGTTAAATCGTCTATCTCCGTTGATTGAAATTTATTGAAGTATTTCATTGTGGTAATTATTGATTGAATTTATTTCCCATTTCACACAATAATCCTTTCATATAGTAAAAATTGATTTGTCTCCACTTTAGAGACAACTTGGAAGATGAAACTATCAAAGATTTTCAACCAAATCAGAAATAATGTAGTAATGTTATTTGATGAATTTTTATGTAACATAATTATGTCTAAATTCTTATAAATATTTAAGGATGTGAGAAACATGATTTTCCAATTTGGTCTCCAAAGTGTTAATTATTTACGTTTCATATGGTTCATATTACGAACTTATTTTCAACTCTGAAAACTCAAAAGAATGGTGGTAAATGCTGATACAGGAAACTGTTACAAAGTTTACTACGATTTCAAAGCTTTAGTAATAGGCATAGTCTTTTAAAACTTTTATCAAGTTGAACACTATACTTCGCTAAGAATCTCCGAAGATAAGTGCTCAGAATATCACCATTTTTGTGTTGCCCAAGTGTTCCTATGTTTGACTTTTTATACATATTTGAAGCATTGCTTGTCATGAAGGCCTATGGAAATCGAAGTTGTTCCATTCTATTCTAGTAGCATTTTAGACCTGGGAAATCCGTAGCTACCTTAACGTTCAAGCTACGGCAAAAGCTGTACTACAGGTCTTGATTGATGTTTATCCCGAAACAACATTATTCAAAACTCGGAACTTTACTAAATTATGTAATTACTGGAGTATTATTTGTTGCGAATGTTTTGCTTTCACTGCAAACCTTATTTTCCACCCTTAGTGTTGCAGTAGTTACACGAAAGCCCAATTATTATATTTGCACTTTACATATTTGAAAATACTAAGACATTGTGTAAATAAATTATCCACTTTAACTTGTCTTTTGTTGCTTTTAGATAGATTTTAGATCGCTGTTTGTAAGTAGGTTCTTATGGAGCGAGTTGATCCTATTGGAATTAGGGTGACAGTCAGGCTTCGAGAGCTGCTATTGCCACAGACCTTGTTGCTCCTCTATCTCACTCTTTGTTATTGACAAGGACTACAATGGATGGTCGAAACGTCTACTTTATGTTCAAAATTTTTTCAATTTACTGTATATGTAGCTTTAAAATATTTTACGTATTTATCGTTATAGAATTATTACTAGGGGCACATAACTTAAAACATAACTCATGAGCTCCTACTTGATTCTTTTATAATTATTTAGTTTGCCTTGATTTTGGAAATTAAAATGACATTTTGCTGAGTGAGATTTTTCGATTACAATTTACGTAATCAAGAACGATTCTTCGCTGTTATATAGTACACAAACATATTGTATGCTCAAAGGTTCTGAACTACTAATTCTTCTTTCAAGGCTCAACAGTCCTTTTGAGGGCCTAGACCAACCGAAGCGGCTGCGGACTGTCATCTGGTGTGACACATTCCGAATTTGGTGTAATACGTGGTCAATGTATCAATTCCCCATCAGCCTTAACCCCGGTCCTCGCGACCATGGCGATACAAACATCCAAGCCCATGTCAGGATTCGAACCAGGGACCCCTGAGTTGTGAGGCAGCAACGCTAGTCACTACACTACTAATTATTTGTTGATAAAAACTCAACTATAATAGCGCTATTTGTTATATGAAAGTAAGTGCGACCATAGATTCTCATAGAATACATGACATATTATTGAAAATGCCTAATGTTACTAAAATACGTAGTTTCCTGTACGATTGATAATTATACTGTAGTAATTGTTTTATACAATAACGGTCTATATTTCTAATAGCAAAATAAAAATTTTAATACATTGATATTATTTATGATAATATGTTATTATTGCGAATTAATATTAATCTTCATTAAATTTTTTGTACTGAATTATATTGTTTTTCTCCACCCAAAATCTACGAAGAAGTATACATTTGTTTTTAGACGGAAGTTAAAGTAACTTGAAGTAAGCCACTGTTTATAAAGGTAATAAGTAACTGAAAAGTGCAGAAGAGAAAAAGAGAACAGAAAATAAGTTATCGGTGTTTGGAATAGTTAATTTATTTGTTTTAAGGACGCAGAAAAATTGCTCCCTGAAAAAAATCTATGTATAATAACGAGGAAAATTTTTTATTTCAAAACAACTATTAAAGATATTTCAAGTGAGCAAAGATATTAATTACGCTTCTCTTAGTTGTGTCGGTATTGCATTGTTTGAAACACCTGTAGCAGAGGTTAACAACATTTATATGACAGTCCTCAGGCAAGGTTTTATTATAAGTAAATGATGTTTATGATTTAAAATGAAGCGTACTAATTTCGTTACTTCATTAGAACGCTTTAAATAATACAGGTATCCAAGGAAAATGATTTAACTTGGCATATAGGCGATTCTGAATATTAAAACTGATAACTAACAAGGAATTAAAAGCTTCATAGCATCAAATATAATTTTCTGTAAACCCTAATTATTGCTATTGTGAATGTGTACATTATATTGTGAATGTTTGTGTATATTTTCAAATCACATATAATAACTTTGTGTTTTCTTGCTTACTGTAGATATATTTAGGGATGGGGTTTGACATAAATCGCTTTCAGGGAGAAGTGGATGAGGAACTGGTGTGTACAATTTGCTCAGGTGTTTTGGAAGACCCGTTGCAGGCAAGAAAGTTTCTTATTTTATTTAAATAAAGTTAAAACTAGAATTAGAATTATCCAAGTTATATTCTTAGGCTCCCGTTTGTGAACACACGTTTTGCCGTACCTGCATTAATGAATGGATATCTCAACATCCCACTTGTCCAGTTGATAGACAGAGTGTAACATCAGCTCAACTAAGACCTGTTCCACGCATCCTAAGGAACCTTCTATCCAGGTAGGTTCTGTAGCTCTTATTTAAAATTAATACTGTGTCAACATTCATATTAAATTTATGGTGCCTTATTTTACTGTGATTTATTTTGAGAATTTCAGTAGTTTGTAAAATTGTGTGCATCATTATAAAAGCAATATATGTATAATTATTAATAAAAATGTCAACTTTTTTTGAGTGTTTGGTATTTTACGTTATTGGGTTTTTTCTCATAAATAATAGCAATCTATCAAAACCAATTCAGAAAAATTGCAAAATTAATACAAAAAACAAAATATGTATTGACTCCAACTCTTAAACAATGCTAAACAGTTAAACAAAAATATTGATTGGATCTATTCTATATAACCTAATATTGCCAATTATAATTGTAGTGCATCAAGAGTGGGTGAATTGACAATTTATTACAATTAAACAACCTTTGTAAAAAAAGCAATTACAATTTTTTTTAAGTAAGTAAAATAATTTATCAATCCATTATTAGGACACTTCCACCAGATAGGAGTACTAATCTATAGTTAACTTTCAATTAGTTTCAAATTGTATTTCATTCTTAATTTTAATTTAATTTGTTTTTTAATTATAAATTTTGTAATTGGTTCCAGCATTTAAAATACATTACATTTTAATTGATGTTTCTGGGTTTATCAATTTTTGTTTCAGGTATATAATAATTAAAAATTATTTCTAAATTTCAGACTTTGCATATCATGTGAGAATTCCACTTATGGCTGTACAATGGTAGTGAAATTAGATACACTAACCACTCATTTAGAAGAATGTGAACATAATCCAAAACGCCCTGTGACTTGTGAACAGGGATGTGGCCTTGTTATTCCTAAAGATGAAGTTAAAGATCATAATTGTGTTAAAGAGCTTCGAGCTCTTATTCACACACAGCAACAAAAAATTACAGACTTTCAACAAGAAATGATAGAACAACGATTTCAAATTAATGAACAAAAAAGAGAACTCCATTTGCTCAAGGTAATACAAGCTCATTTTATTTAATTTCTTTATACGTGAACATGGGTTGGAACTAGGTATGATTGTATTTTGGTTACTTATGCTGCCTTTTGTGTAATGAATAAATATTTTCTAAACATTTTTATTTAAGTAGTTCCTACCTTGTTCATATAATTTTGATCGCATTTAATTGCAGTTATGCACATAACAAAATTTTTTGATGAAAAAGTTGATGTTGCACTTTTAAAAACTCTACTCTGCTGTACGAAATGTTAGTTGTTTTTAATATTTTCTTTGTTAAAATCTTCTTGTATGTCAAATTAATTGGTAATTTTATTTTAGGATTTTATGAGAGCAATGCGTGTTTCAAATCCAAGTATGAGGACAATTGCCGATCAAATGGAACGGGATGAAGTTGTGCGTTGGTCAAGTACTCTTAGCAGAGCAAGAGTAATGAGGTGGGGAGGAATGATATCAACTCCAGATAGTGTTCTGCAAGTAAGATGACAATTATAATACAACTAATTCATTATAAAAAGTTGTACATAATGATTTTATTCTTTTAAGTAATATGTTTTTACTCTTATTATAAATTTGATCTGGCATTCATTGTGATTTTCATTAATTTATTTGCAATATCTGAATAACAGTGATTCTAGAGGTAGGGAGAACTGAATACAATGTGTGTAATGATAGCCTGATGTTTTATCTGAAGGTGGATAGAGATTTATTGTAATGCTGAGGTTGGAACTGGACTAGTTTGAGATCTCTTCACCACTCCTCCCACTTTCCCTCCTTGCCCTGCTCAAATCGCACAGGAAGTACGATCTAACATTACGGAACTACTGCGGTCAAGTTTTTTAAATCATTTCAAATCTGTATAAAATGAAGCAAAATCTGTTATAAATATTGTAATGATAAGGTTTTTAAATTGATTATGAAGCTGTAATGAATGAAGGAAAAACTATTAGTAAATTACAATTTTCATCATGGAACAGTGGAAAGAGACAGGCGATACAGCGAGGTGGAGCTTGCAGAGGTGCATGGTTGGAGTAAGGTTACGACAGTCTCAAAGCGGTTGTTAGGCATAAGGGTTCGCTTATTCTTTTCTTGTTCAGTTATTTCTCACATTAATTTCTTTTCCATTTCTTTTGTGCCATTTACCGTACTGCCTTATTTTACCTTTAGATTCTCCTAAATGGACATTGCAATACCAAAATAATATTCAAAGTATATGTAAATTCAATATATACAGATTTTATAACTTCATCCATATTATTATACTTATAAAAGTACGTGGTGATTAAATTAATGCTCACATTTCATTTTAACAATATAAATTTATATTAATATTTTTGTTCATACTTTTAAGGGAATGGTTAAGCGGTCTCTGTCTGAATGTGGCTGCCCCCCTCATATAATTGATCCTCTTATGGAAAATGCACATGAACAGCGTTGGCCAAGATGTCTAAGTTCTCTGGAAACTAGGCAAACAAATCGTCACCTTTTTGAACAATATGTGTGTAAAAGACTGCCTGGTAAACAAGTTGTTGTTGCATTATTATGTGATAATGGACATATGAGTGATAATATGATTGTTGATCCTGGACTTGTTATGATATTTGCTCATGGTATTGAATAATTACTTGAATTGTTTTGATATAAAATTAAATATAAATGAGTCAGATTAATGTAACTACTAATGTTTTGTTTTATGCTAAACATATTAAGCGTAAATGTGTTTGTTCAAAAAGAGAAACAAAATTATGTAACTTCATTTGATAAAATACTAAACAACTGAAAATACTGCCAGAGGAATGTCAAATTATTTCTATTTTGCAAGCATAATTTATTTTACTCTTCATATAAGTGGCTTCCAATTATTTTGCACTGATCTCATACAAACATTCCATGTTATTGACATATAGGTGACATTAACATAAGTTTATAATTTTAATACAGTTTTGCTCAATGTATTCATATAATCACAATGTGTTAATTTTTGTTTGTTAGTTGTTTGCCATGTTATTCAAATTAATTGGGGAACAATTGAAATTTTCTTTTTGTGCTCATTGTTAATCATTCTCATTAACATCTTTCAGTATATTCATATTGTTTACTAAGATACTAGATGACTTTTATAAAAGTTATTGATTTATCAACTTATGGAAGAAATGATATAATTATAGTTGATTCAAAAAACCAATAACCCGTAGAATTAACTGGTTTTTGGCTCGAGGCCATTCTCAACTGTTTCAAAAAGCTTCTTTACCAATTTCTAATTATTATTGGTAAACACAAACTACTTCTGAATTCTACCAGTCATGCCAAGATGTGCATCTAAAACCTTTTCTGTTTTAGTTGCGATACACACTTCCTGTTTTATAGATCCAAATCATTATTGTTGATAATTTGACATGTCAAGAGAATTAAAAATACAGTTTATTTTACTAGTGATTGCCAATAGCAATTTGCATCTATATAAGAGGATTTTTTTTCACAACTAACATGAAAGGTTTTAGGTGGACATACAGATACATCTCTATAAGACTGGTAGTTCAGTAATTGTTCGTGTTTCAAATAGTGTGTACAATAAATAATTACAAATTGCTGGAACAAAACTGTCTGTTACTGTTGAGAATGGCATTGACACAAAATCTACTGATGCTTTAAGTTATAAGGACTGGTTATTTGTTCGTTGAATCATCAAGCTTATTCATTTGCTTCATTCAAGTCAGAAAATATTTGTGTCATAGATCTGGTAATAAGTTGCACATTGATCCTTTTTAAGAGTATATTAGAATTTATATTATAACTGTATATTGTGCTGTTACTATCTCACAAAATTAGGAAACATTTATAGAACTTTACATTTTCAAACTGGTTTAAATTTTGTAAACTGCAGATTATTGTGTGCTTTAAAACACTTGCGCGTATGCAATGTTAGTTAAATGTCAAATAATTATCTAGTAAAAAAACTTAATGCATTTTGGAACAAACTCCTGTATAGTCTGAAATACTTTGAATTGTTCATTTAAAAGTGTGATATAAATGTATCGTTTTACTGTAATTTATTTCATAATGTTTTAATATAGTTTGTTAATGAGCTAATGTTTGTAGATAATAGAAGTTAAAGGGTATCTAGTGAAGCTGGGCAAGTTTATTTTTGAGAAAATTTACATTGTTTTGGCTTAATGCCATTGTGATATTTATAATATGTAAATTATATTTGTAGTTAAGAACATATTGGGTTGGCAAAGGACATAGAGTAATGCAAATTGACTGGTATTTAAAACAATCTTCTAAGGCTGTGACTTATACTTGCAATTGTGTCAGCATTTTCTTTTAAATTGAACTTCTATGCTCTAAATTTATCTCTACCCTAAAATATTTCAAAAAATTATTTATTTATGACTGCTTGTTATTAATATATCAAAGAATTTGGTGTGTTCCTAGTATGAATATTAAATATTTGATTTTGAAAATATTTTGCTAGTCAATGAAATAAAACGGATAGGCTGTTTTTATGTGGTATTTCAAACATTTTAACTTTGTGCCAGTTATATATGTATTAATCTTGATGTGGTATAAGAAAATTAGATCATGATTAAAAATAAGAGTTTCTTAAATAAAATGTGTACTGACAAAGTCATGGAAATGTGATTATAGTTTTACCATAAATAAGTGCTTTTTTAAGAATGTAATGTTTTATTTTAAAAATAAACTTATGTTCATATAAAACTCATGATTTCTTAATATGGGTTTAAATATTCTTTAAATGAAAAGTGAGTAGTTTTATTTAAAACTGTGGTTATTTTCATTCTAGTTAGTGATATTGCTGTCTTTGCTTGGGATTGATAATTTATAGAAAGCTTTTATACTGCCATTTGTGTTGCAATCTTTATTTAATAAAGTTTATATTGTTGAGTTGTACCAGTAAGTTATACAATCAAAAAAATAATTATAACACTTGTGCTTTATCTGCTTTGTTTGTGTTTGAATTTAAGATTTTTCCTTGTTGAATGCATGTTGTAAAATTCCAGTATTAAAAATGCTATTGAAATATGAGCCATTGAATCAATAGACAAACCTGTTCCTGTAATAATTTTGTTAAAAAAAATTGTGTGCTTAAATTCTGATATTTTATGATGCAAGATTATTCAGAAAATTTATATTGAAACTATGGGAAGGCTTAATATTTTGAATGATATAGTAATATTGTTTTTGAAGCATGTTTGACCCTCTTGATATGTAATTAAATTAGGTGGTGCAGCTCAGTTAGGAATGACTGAAATATATTAAAAGTTTCTTGTAGAGAAGTCAATAATGAATCTAAATTTCAAAGAATCACTTTGTTGTGAACTATATATATTTTAACATAATTAAATAAGGTTAAAGTTCTTTTTTAGGACAGAACATACAAAGTGACAACGCAATAGCAAAGACTTTGCCATTGCTTTCAAATTTGTCAAAACCTGATGAAAGCTACAAGCCTACTACAGTACAATGATCTATTTCGCCAATCACTACTAAGAGCTTTGTTATTAACCAAGTAAAGACATATTGGCAATGTATGCAGTCTTCTAACCCACCCTGAATATTAATTACTATCAATAATCATCTAAAATCAATTCTTTATGCAGATGGCTGAAATATAGTTATTTCAGATAAAAATTTGAACAGTGTTATTAAACACAACTATTTAAAATCTAAATGAATGATGAATGGTTAAGTTTAAGAAAATTAGAATACTGTAGTGAGTTCACATAAATTCTGGCCATGTTGGGGGGGGTTTGGAGGCAATTTATTATTATTTTTTATAAGCACGTTGGAAGAAATTGATATATTTCATAACTGGATTGTGTGCCACATGTTCCGTCACTAAAAGCCTAAAACATCCCACGTGTACCCTGTTTTTTAAAAGAAGTCTCTTCTTTTATGTTATGTTCCATTTGTTCTCTTTGTTTTTTGTTTAAAATAAAAACTCTTTTATTACTCTAAATTCATTTTAAGATCCCCAACTGCAAAAGAGGTTAGAAAATGTATTAAAAGTAATAAAAACCAAAAGGAGCATTACAAATAATGGCGCCAAATGTGGGGATCGAAAAATAGACTAATAGTGGTAAAATGGTGGCTGAAGAATAGAAGAAGTGGCAAATATTACAGCGTGCAGCTTGTATCTTACATATATCTTTCCTTACAGATGTTGCAGCGCTGAGCCAAACAATATATCTACTTTATTTATTGTTACTTATTTATGCATTTATTTGCGATTAATGTTTTTAGCAGTATACTTTTCATGTGAATTTTTTAAAATATATTTTATGATTGCTTCAGTCCAAGTTGAATGATTTTCTTATGTTGTGGCTTCCGGTAGCCGGATTAGGCTTATAAGTCTAACTTAAATGTTGTTTTTCGTTGCCCGATGTGTCGATATTACCATGTTAAGTGGATAATATGAAATAGTATTTTTAGAGGAAGGATCTTTCGGCTATGTATGGGACAGATCCGTATTATCAAAAATTTTTGAAAGGGTAGTATACAACAGAGTTATAAAACATCTGAACAAACATAATTTACTCACCGATTCACAGTTTGGGTTTAGAAAAGGATATTCAACCGAGAAAGCAATCTTTACTCTTTTAGACGACATAATAGAAGAATTAAATAAAAAAATCGCCCATTAGGTATATTCTGTGACTTAAGTAAAGCTTTTGATTGTGTAGACCATAGCATATTGCTAGAAAAACTGAGGTACTATGGAATAACAGGAACTTCATTTTCTTGGTTTAATTCATACTTACAAAATAGAATGCAAAGAGTAGTATTAAAAGACTCGTGCACAGGTGAAATACATAAATCAGATTGGGGAATTATTAAAACTGGGGTCCCACAGGGATCAGTATTAGGGCCATTATTATTCCTTATATATATAAATGATCTTCCTAATATCATAGATTCAACTTCTAAAGCTATCCTCTTTGCAGATGATACTAGTGTAATAGTAAAAAGTAACAAAGACACACTAGAAGAGGCAAGCAACAATAATTTAACTAACCTGCTAACATGGTTTAATGCGAACGGACTAACAAATAACTGTGACAAAACACATTTCATGCAATTTCACACACTCAACACAACTTTACAATCTATAACACTTAAATACGCCAGCAAAAATGTAAATGAAACTTCCTCTGTTAAATTCTTAGGTCTCTTAGTAAATAATAAATTAAATTGGACTGATCAGATTAATCAATTACTTAAGAAACTCAGCTCAGCTACATGTGATGCTGTCAGAGCAATGTCCACCTTCAGTGATTTAAAAACAAGAAAATTAGTATACTTTGCATATTTTCATTCTATTTTATCATATGGTATTATATTTTGGGGCAACTCAGTAGGCATAGATAAGATTTTTATTAGTCAAAAACGTGTTATTAGAGCAATATGTCAGGTTTCCTCACGAACTTCTTGCAGAAATCTGTTCAAAAAGTTAGGCATTTTCACTTTGACGTGCCAATACATTTATTCATTGATGTTATTTTTAATCACAAATAGGCACTTATTTTTGAATAATTCTGATATTCATCCCTTCAATACAAGGAACAAAAATAATCTGTATAAAAAATGTAAAACATTGTCAATTGCACAGAAAGGTGTGCATTATTCAGGGATATCCATCTTCAACAGACTGCCGCACAGAATTAAACAGTTGTCCGATAATCAAGGTAAATTTAACACTGAATTACGCTCATTTTTGCTTAGCCACTCCTTCTATTCAATAAAGGAATTTATAGAAGAATCGGAGAAGAGTAATTTATTATAGTTTATAATACAAAACTTTGTTATAAGTATATTTTCTTTTATACAATAAAATAATGTAATAAATGTACACCCTGACCCATTCCACATCCTTGAAGCTTAGCTTCTTTACAGGATCTACGGAATATGATTATTATTATTATTATTTATGTTTCGTGTTTGCTTGTTCTTGGCTGTGTTTAACTGTTTCTGGGGTTCCGCTTAGGTGATTTTTCTCTACTTTTTTCGTTGTATATTGTATTTCTTTTCGGATTTTTTTTGGGAGTTGTCAGTAGTCGTAGTAGTTTGTCGATGGAGAATATTGAAAGCACAATGGTAGACGAGGATAGGAAACTTGAAAGTATCGAATATGAATGTAGCGAGGAGCAAGAGAAACGTTCCTTCGGAAATGATGCGTCGAAAAGGAAGGACTCGGACGTGACCGGAAGACTAGATCAGATAATATTTATGTTATAGCAATTTGCATAGGACAAAACTAGAAAGCGCTGACGACGAAGTCGATGCCGTTAATTTTACCAATTATCAGTTGGGACATACGGGCCTTTTGTGCGGTTCCTGGGATTAAAGCTCCCGCGATCTGGTTGCGTAAATATTGTACTCGAATTTTTCTCTAACGTCTTACTTTTTCCCCGCCTAAAGAGACCCTCGGGTCGATATTGGAAAATTAACTTGTGTTTTGTCTCTTAAGTTCGCACCTCCTCTGAAGTTCGGACATGTGCGGTCTTTCCCTGAGATTGTTAGAATTAATAATGGAGTTGAGTAACAGTTCGTGGAGCGGCTATATTTCACTTCGAAGGCAGCAGGCTCGAAATGAAGATGCAGCGTCTGTTGACCATTAACGGGGAATATTTAGGAGTGACTGCCTACATATTACGACTATTCGGTCTGTGGCCAAATAGTCCAGCAGGTGGGTCACAAACAATAGAACTAAGTTACTTCTTTATCACAACACGTAAAAAATAAAAAGCCGATCTGAACGTATAATATTAAAAATATATATTTATTGGCTCTGATAAATCAAGACGACTTTTACACATCATTTAGAAAAAGTATTATTCTTTCCGTCTATCATCCTTTCCTCCATTCCTAAATTTAATTGCGATCTCTTTCCACTCATGGCCCTTTTATCATTAAATTTTAAAGGTAGAGAAAAATAAGCAGAGATCTTTCTTACTTTTACATCGCAACTTAAACTCTCTCAATATAAACTATACACATCTGCCTAATTAGGGATTACGTGTACATTATATTCAAATTGAACTTAATAAGAAATCAGTCAAATTATTCCTCTTAATCCGTCTGATCTCTCAAGCTTTACATAGATTTCCTCAAACGTGAATAAGTTCCTGACTGAACAACTTTTAGGGTAGCTTCAAAGAAATTAAATTCATCCTTTCTTTCTTTGCCATTATCAAGGAATTAAATTTCACCGGGAAGGTGGGATGTCGATTAACCATTTTAATATAATATAATATTTTAATATTTAAATTTAAGGGATGGTTTGAATAACAACTATTTAGATATGATTAACAAAAAATTAAGCTAAAATGATCTTCGCTAGCTTCATCGGGAACGTGAAGCCTTTATCTCAGGGAATATAAGTGGGAAATTACGTGAGAACACTTCATACAGAAACGACCAGAGGTGAGAAACATGAAAGTACATCACTGTGTGTCGTTGGTCTTCCTTCCTGTCGTAGCTGGATGGTCCGTTGATTTATTGTTGGACGAATGATTGCTTGCCGTCCGGGGTTACAGGTAGATTTGAAGGCCGCACCTGTTATGAAGCTCGCCCCCAATGTCGTGTGTTGATTGCAAAGCAGATAATCATCTCCAGAGCACACGAATTGCATGAGCCTCTAATGATTAAGTCTTTGACCGAAAAAGTCTCTCTGAATAGCCGAAACTGAATGTGTATCTGGCCGAAAACTAAATGAAATAATCTCCAAGATGTGCTTCAGTCTTGTTCTGAAAACTCCGCCTCTACAACTGAAAATTTACCCCCCTGCAAGTTGCGGGCGTGGTATTTTTTCATCCCCCTTATGGAAAGTGAAAAAGGAAGCATTTTTTATAGACGTCTGTCAGCCAAATTTTGGAGACCACACTCAGCGGGATATCTCCTCGCATAAGACGATGGATTGTCGACGTAACAAATAGTCAAGACCCTTATTTTTGTAAAGGACAAATATCAGTGATGTTCAAACTTCTTGACATGCAGGGCTATGTGTCCGCTTTGTTTATTTGTTAACAATGAGCTCCTGTCTTTGTTGGGACTCCGGACAGATATATGTAAATCCAGATCAGTACTCTTGCTTTCCAGGCTGACAATATACACTCACGGTAATTACATTCTGTCAACCGGTCATCGAAAGTTCTGGACATTTCAGTCCCGTCCAATGAGATAATCAGCAAACCTTCATGTTTCCCTTGTGGTCGATCAGATAACTCGTAATCCGCTATTTAAATAACAATCGCGTTCATTCATGGCCCGGTATCCGTCTGCATTCTTCAAGCGTCTGTACTGCTCTTTACCATTTGCATCACTCGCGTTTTTATATTTATTCCTTTCATCAATCATTTTTATTATATATTGTGTTTTCCATGCTTTCCTATTGGATAGAGCTATTCTTCCTATTTTTTCTTCTGCTGCTCTAGTCATTTCCTCCTTCAAGAATGCCCATTTCTCTTCTATATTCTTTCTTTCTCCTTTCCTATTAATCTACTCTTGATATTTTCTTTGAAACTCTGAAGCACCCCCTGCTGTTGCAGTTTTTCTATTTCCCATATTTTTGTTCTAACTCCTTTCTTGAGTTTCTTCATTTTCAGGCTGCATTTCATAACCAGCAGATTACGGTAAGAGTTTATATCTGCTCCTGGGTACGTCTTGCAGTTTAGCGCCTGATTTCTATACCTCTGTCTAACCATTATATAATCTAATTGGAACCTGCCCGTGTCCCCCGGCTTCTTCCATGTGTATAGTCTTCTTTCACGATTCCTAAACCAGGTATTCGTCAAGACTAATCTGTGCTCAATGCAAAATTCTACTAGCCAATCTCCCCTTTTATTACTTTCCCCATGTTCATAGTCGCCAACTACATCACTTTCTCTTCCCTTTCCTATTACTGCGTTCCAGTCACCCTTTATTATCCAATTGTCGTTTCCCTTGGCATACTTGATTATTTCTTCAACTTCTTCGTAGATTTTCTCAATTTCTTCTTCCTCTGCGGCACTTGTGGGCATATAAACTTGAATAATTGTCGTCGGCTGCGGTTTTGTTTCTAACGTTATCGTAATTAACCTTTCATTATATTGTGTAAAATAACTTTTGCGCTGCCCCAGCTTTCCATTCATTACAAGATCTACCGCAGCATTTCCTCTATTCTATTATGTGATAATCACCCAATAATCGTGTTCTTCTTTATATCTAACTTAATGAGATGATAACAAAATAATTAGGAATTGATACGGTGCACAATGGATTTGAAATAATATAAATAATTTCTATTCATTTGCGTTTGTAACAAGCACTGTAGATATAGCTTGCCTGGGACATTCTATTCAGAATTTATTTATATAAAAATAGTTGGCTGATATTACACTCTGCGCCTGAAATTTTTCGAGACTGAATTTTTTCCTGACGTAAAAACGACGCGACGTCAGCGCAATGTAGCCGTGAAACCATAAACTGATAATGTTAAACAAAAGACACATCTTCGAAGGGAAAATAGCGGTACCTCACCTCATTGACAAGGTTGTCATCACTCGACGCAGGCTAAAAAGACGGGTTCGTAAAACAATGAAAATGCCTTTGGTGTAATTTTTTTTATTTCAGTTCCCTCCAGTTCTACCAATTCAGAGTCAGTATTCATTTTTTAATGTCTGTTATGAGAGGGGCCTAAGTAAGTGCATCCATATGGATGACGGTTCACAGATCTAAAACATTCTATCATTAAAAAAATTATAAATATCCGTATACGCTTGTTTTTTTAAGTGGGTAAAATGTCTCGTAATTCTTTCATTGTAAAATCTAACTTTCGTCAAGACGGAATATTTCATTATAAAAACTTTTGTTTTAACTTTAATTGTCTAGTTTCAATAATGTGTTTATCTCTTTTTATAAATATATTACCATAACAGTAGATCACTCCTCCTTCTATTTTATCACAATGTGCAATTAAGTTATTTATGTACTTTTGTAATGTTAGGTTTTATAGCCAACGCAGCTTCGTTTGTCTTTTTTTTAAAATTAAGAATTCTACTTACAGGTTTCAAGAAGTCCTTTACATTAGTCACTTCGAATGCTTGCTTCTTAATGCTTCAAATTCCCATCCTTACCTTCTCGGACATGGAAACTGGGAGCACTTTCTTGGCTGCGTTCATCTGTTTCTTTAGAATACTGCACACGCTTTGGAACAACAACAAGGTGCGGAGTATACTGGAGAATATTCGTTCATGCTGCGAAGAATATAGCCAATTCTCGCCGAAATACAGAGCAGCCCTCGAGAGAGACGAGAAGATGTTACGCATTCTCGTCCTCACAATAATAGCCTTAGGTTACGTGACAGCATCTTTTTGGTTTGCAAGAGTCTTTTCCCAATCCGGTGAGTATTTTTTTGTGGCTGTTGAATTTATTTGACGTTTATGTTTCGAAAGTAAACCCCTGTTTATTTTGTCTTGAAATGTTTTTCACAATTCAATAGCCAAATCAGGGATTGCATTCCACCCCATCCTGCAGCATCAGATACTAAGTAAGTGGTTAAAAAGAAGAAAATAAGGAAAACGATTGGCTAAAGAAAGAGATATGTACACTCACTTGAACTTACTGAATTATTAATATACATTATCAGTATCGGAAGACTGTACTAACTGGATACCCGCCGCAGCACGGGTATTTATCCATATTAACCCGGTAGATTATTTAATTCAACAATAATATCTTGATCAACACGTGATTAAATCAATATCTACAGCTTTATATATTTATGAAGGTTTACCGAAGCCGACGGAATGTTAATTTCATCACAAGCGACTTACTTTCTCACGGAAACTTAATCGAGTCAAGAAATTTACTGGCATCTTACATAAGCACATTAAATTTTTTTTAAACTGTGAAAGAATGTGCAAATTATTATCTGACACGTTGAGAGAGTCGAAAGTTCTCCTGATACCCTAAGAGAGTTAAATAAAGTCCCGGTATTTTGGGAAACTAAAGAATACTCCCGGTAAACTCAAAGTATGATGATGAAAATGGATGGAGACTGCCCCCAGGGGAATTTCCCACATAAAGGGAAAGCTGGCGTGACGCTACTATAATTCTTAAAAACAATCGTTATATTTTTACGAGCGGGATATACGGACAGTGGAAAGTTCTTTTTACTACATCCTATACACATCATCGTTTAACTTTTACGCAAGAGGTTTTGACAGACAATGAACACAATTTGTTTTCTTGTGCCAATGTTTTCAGGCAACCTTTTACACTTCCCAATTGTCGTAATAAAAGTTTATGTTAAACTGTGTTCCCGATTACTCCCACGTCAACCCCTATGTAAGTGGACATATGTGCATATGAGACGACTAATTTTCTCCAGTTATATGGCGTCACAAACATCAAAATACTAAACTATCCATTCATTGAAAAATTAATTTAGTTATGAATTGGATGCAATAGTAATTTTATTATAATTGATTAACAGTGTCATTTGTATTAATACTTTGGAACATATTTTCGTTTGGGAATAGTTTATGCCCTAAAAAATTAAAGCTCTGTACTGAATTTGATAGGCAGAAGGTAAATGTCTCTGATACATGATATTGTTTTAATTATCTGAATCCTGGAATAAATAACGAATACGAATAATAGTATTCAAAACGTTACACTTATATTTCTATGTAAATCTTCGAACTAAACGTAAGATTTTATAAATAACATAATTATCCCTATACTGAAGAAGACTGGGGCTGATAGATGCAAACAGTACAGGGTAATTAATTTAATGTCTCACGAGGGAAAAAACCCTTTTAAAAAAGTATATAGGACGATGGAACGTCAAATAGTATGAGAGTTAGGAGAAGATCGGTTTGGTTTTGGAATAATATAGGAAAAAGAGAAGCAATATCGACTCTAATATTACAAGACGGCATCAAAAATAATAGGCCTACGTTCATGGTATTTCTAGATTTCGAAAAAGGTTTTCATAATGTTAACTGGAACAAACTATTAAGGATTTAGTCATAACCTCTACAGAAGGCAGTCAGCAGTTGAGGGACAAGAAAATAAAGCAGAAATAAAGAAAGGAGTAAGACAAGGATACAGTTAGTCGCCGATGCTGTTAAACTTATATATAGAACAGGCGATGAAGAACGTTAAAAATTCATATGGAAAGGGAATCAAACTGGAAGAAAAAGAAATAAAAACCCTAATGTTTAATTTATGATATTGTAGTATTAGGGAGTCAGAAGAAGACTTGGAAAACAAAATAAATGGGATGACCGTGATCCTCGAGGAAGAGTACAACATGGGGATTAATAGAGGGAGAACCAACGTAATGGAGTGTAGCATGGGAAATAGAGGAATAACAAATGTTAGATTGGGAAGCGATATTTTGAAGAAAGATAAGGATTTCTTCTACTTGGGCAACATAATAGCTAGGGACGATATCATAACGGACGAAAAGTTTAAGATAGTACACGCAAGGAAGGCTTTCACCAAAAAAAGGTATTTACTCACGGCTAATATATAGGAAATCATTATTAAAAATGTTCGTAAGTAGTGTGGTGTTATATGGCTGCGAAAAGTGGACAATAGGAGTTGCAGTGAGAAAAATAATAGAAGTTTTGAAATGTAGTGCTATAGGAGAATAATGAAAATGAGATGGGTGAATAGGGTAACTAACCAGAAGTTTTAAACAGAATGGGGAAAGAGAGAAAAATATGTTGGACTTGGACCAAGAGAAGGGATAAATTAATAGGCCACGTTTTGAGACATGAGGGTCTTATAGAGATGAACAAAACCGTTCTTTTTAATATCAGATCGGAACACTCACTCATTAGATTATTCACCGTTCATTTTACGCGCGCGCACACACACGTGTATTAGCCTCGTGTAGCTTGTCACTTAGTAAAAAGTAATGTAATGAGAAAGCGTTTTTTAAATGCATATACAGCAATGTCGTGGACTGCGTCATCAGTTTTAAATTATGGCAGTTTAAAATTTTTTATTGAGTATATTAAATTGAATTTTGTAAGTTTTTTTGTTCTGATCTTGTACCCACGAACTTTGTATTAATATTGTGATGGTTTTATAGTAATTAAGGACTTGATAAAAATTATACTTCGATATTATAAGAAATGAAGTGAATTAGTAATGATGTTAAAAAAGTATACTATAGAGTGAAGCGATCTTGAGAGGCTAAAGTGAAAAGTGGGATAACATTTAGCTAGAATAGGTGGAAGGGATTATACTTTTATTTTCCACCATCAGATAAGAGAATTTAATGTTCGGTTACAGTTTTTTGTGCATATGCCACTTAATTTAATTTTACAAATAAATCGCCCCACAATAACATATCTAGTAAGAAAAAGATTCTGATTGACTCACTAACTGCTCTCGGATTACACTTCCCGTAATGAGTGAGTGATTCAAAAGTCAAACACTAGGTAGCTCTGGGATCGCAGTCCAAAGATCTAATTTCTGAGCGAGTGAGTCAAACACTGGGATCGCAGTCCCAGTGATCTGATTCGTGAATGAGTGATTCAAACTCTCGGATCACAGGAGCGGAGCGATTCAACGTTTACTCACTCCGCAGAAGGAGCTAGTTCTTTGAATCAGATATCGATCAGATCGCCCATTAGAGTGAAGTGTGTGGGGTAAGAACGGGAGTGGGGGCCAAGGATGGGAAACACTGAGCAAATTAGGGAGTATGTGGAATCTGGTAGCTATGTAGAAATGAAAAGGCTTGCGCAGGAAAGATTAGCATGCAGGGTTGCATCAGACCAGACTTAGGACTGATTACCACCACCACAACACAACGACAACATATCACGCCATTTTTTCTCAATTTTTAAATATAAGACCGTTCAACTGGCAGACTTGGCATATATTGAGCCGTACTATAAACTTTTCGCTCACTCCTGCCAATATTTTTTGTGAATTTCGGTGATTACGTTCTCAACAATTCCTTTTTGATATCCATTTTCCTGCTATCCCAACAATTTCAACGTGGAGACTTTAACAAACTGATATCGGTTTGGACTGAACCTCGCAAATCCAATAATCTACAATTAAACCGTTCATTATCAAGACCACGGACTGAACTGACACGAGATTGATCGTCTAAGATCCGTTTTAGAAGCGCGGTTTCTGTATGTAGAGCAGTATCTTTTATTGTATCCCTCCGGAATGCAGCATTCTAGATATCAGTGTTCCAGGATATCTCATTATAAATTATAATAATTAACTGAATAATTTTTGTTTCGTAATTTTAAGAACCTTCACAGTATTATAAGAGTGTGAATTCTGCTTCAATTTCGAGTGATTTAAACTGACCGCCTTTCGACGCGTTCGCTCCCGCTAAAGCAGCATATGCTTTGTTCTATCCTCGCTGTTGCACACGCTTCCTGTCTGGAATGAGGAATGCGCATGCGCAGCATTTCGGTTATATCCGGGAGCCTTCGGTAAAACTCAACGAATCGGCCACTGCACGTGCTTATGAACGTGCAGCTCTTTTACAAAACCGGGCCGTGTGTGCTGACACAGAAGCATATTATTAAAAATATTACTGTTTATGGACTCATTTTGGCTTCTTTGAATTAATCAAAGGTTATTTTGAAGAATTAACTTTAAAGGGACGGCATTTCGAAGATTTTCATAACACTGAGAAAACTACAGTAGAGCTTGTTCCTAAAAATTAACTTGATTTATTTAAATATCCATGACAGAAAACCCTTTTGTGTTATGAATTTGTGCCAACTTGGTTTTAAAATTTTCCTCTTTTAAAAATTAGTCTCTATTGCGCGTTATGTAGACGGAATTAGAGCTGTAGCTTATTGTGGGTCGCGGATTATTGACATAATTGTAGTCTTATTAATATCTTACGTAATTACCCTCGTAATAATTGTTACTTGGGGTGATGTAGCATATAGCTTTAAAAAAACGAGCCATTCTGTTATAATCGGTTCCAATATATACATTTCATATTATATGTAATGATCTTTCATCAATATCGTATGTTGCAATATGTATATACAACAATTTATTTATTTCAGGGCAAGATGACTATAAATTACCTTTCCATATGGGAGTAATAGAGATAAAGAGCAGAACAACGTACCTTATGATGTTAGGGTTTCAGATTTGGATTGTTATTCTTCTGACGCCGTTGTACTGTGTGTTGTATTCTTTATACATAGGGCTGATAATGTTGGTGAACAGTCTCTTGAATCTCTTGAAGACGATGTTATCATCATTATATGATTCTAACGAGAAGATAGTGCGACAAAATATTGCCACGTGCGTACAACTACACTCGAAAATTTTGAAGTAAGTATATAGTTGACTTTGACAATGTGAAAATTATATATAAACAAGTACATAAGTATAAGAGAAGGTTATTAGAGGTCATATTTTTTTAAAACAACTGAAAATGCTATAAATAAAAAAATTGCGAAATTACTTACACAACTCCAGTTGTATTTAAAAATTCAATTACTCAGTCACCTATAGCAGTATGGCTTAGTTATTTTTTTCTTCGTTAACGCTGTGTAAAATGTTATATATTTGGATACTTGGTTAATTTTTTTTAGTTTCTTGACGAGTCAATGTTGAATTCAGATTTATTTATGCTTCTGACGAGATTTGCTTGGACGTAAATTGATGTATTATATATTTTTTAGGTTTTTAGATAAATTGTTTTTTTTACATTAGTCAATAGAATGTTACTGTGACCACGTGTTGACATGTTCCCAATTTTTAATTTGAGATGTGTTTGAAACTGGACCTAAGTCCGAAAGCTTATACGGCATTTTTAATCATTCTTTGACATTATTACCCTAGTCCACATCACAAATAATTATTTAAATTTTCTCAGTACCCTGTCTTATTATATACTGACAATCCATAAATTTATTATAATAATTTATTGTCAACAAGAAATTCGTAAGTTCTATGACATATTAAAATAATTGTAAAACATATTAGGTCTATATATTATGTTTGATGTCGTCCCAACCTCCATTTCATATAATTAACATGAAATTAAAATTATAATTTCATCTGCGTTAGTACTTTTGCATTTTGGGCCGCCTGGTGAAGGGCAGCGGAAATTCCAAGCCGGAATATTTATTATATATTAATGCTTAAAATTCAGAACCAATTGTGTCATTCATTTTTAATTTATCAACTAGTAGTTTTTCCAATGATATTCACTCTTTTTTGGGGGGTTAACAGGTTACATGAGGGTGATCCTGAAACAGGCAACTCCCCTTTAGGAAGGGAATTGAAAAGGGGGGATGTGGAACATAGAACAAGGTTTGAAGCTTCACTGTGCCCATTTGGATTGAACTACGTTATTATAAAAGCTATCATTTCACGCAAATTTTAAAGGCATTTTATACATGCGCTTTGGCGAAAAAACTGAAAATAGTTAGAAGTTTTTGAATTTCTTTCATACAAATTGTTGTATAATATTATGTTGTTCTCGAAATTGTTTTCTTAGTTTAAAATGACTAAATATTTGAAGTATTATATTGATATACACACGTATCGTACACGTGGAAATCGAGCATTATGTTTAACAATTTCTGATACTATCTTTGAATTAAATCTCAAAGTTCTAATTTATATCGTAGTAAGATACTATAAAGACCTATTATTCGAACAAGTTTTAGATTTCTATCTATATGCCCAACAGAGATATAGCGTCTCGAACGTTGAAAAAATTTGAAAAGTCCCATTTTTAAATGGGTGTAATTTGTAAAGGGAACGTCAGTTACCTTTGATAATTTATATAGATTAACTACACTATTATGCGTAAAAGCATGGAAATTATTAAGGTTCGAAAACTGTTTCTTCTTGGGGAAATATGAAAAAATAATGTTAGGTTAGTAAGTATGCGTTTAATTTGTACTGTACTGAACACGATGCGTTTTATTTGAAAAGGATACGACAACACAGTCGTGGATAATTTAGAAAATCGTAGATGCCTGCAAATGCGAAAAGCGGCGTGCACGCTCAAAAGCGGCGGCCATTTCTAAATCGGACACAATTTAAAAGAAACAAAATGAGTTCTGAACTACCAAAACATGAGGCAATGCACAAACAAAATATTTTTTTCTAAGATGGCGCAGCAACCAATTTCCTTTTTCCAGGATCACTTGGCTTGGACTGACCCCTAAAAGAGATGCAGGGAAAACCCTAGAAAACCCGAATCAAGTCGGTAAGGCTTTCAGGTACTATTCTCATGTACTTCCGAATGACAGGAGACGAGTTTTCTGTGGGGACGTAGCATTCCCTTCTTCGTGTCTCCACAATTTTTAAGAGGCAGTTAGCCGACTAGTTCAATGGGATCAGCGGACAACTTTTACCGTATGCCCAAGGTTTTCGACCCCAGTACGTACACCTCCTAAAATAGATGATGACGGTATGAGAGAAACCTTAGGCATCTCTCACCTCCATATTTGTTTGAAATTGCTTTTAAAGGTTTTGACGATGACATACCTGCGCAATGACGTGCAATGACGTATTAATGTATTAATTTATCAATTTTTCGCTCTGGGAAATCTTAAGGTATTTGATTACTATTTTAAAGAAATTAAGAATAATCACCTTCTCCCTTCTAAGGATATTGTTCTTCTTTCTTTTTTTAGGTTAGGTAAAGAACTGGAAACTCTATTAAGTTACGTATTCTTGGTGGAGTTTACTATGATCATTACAGTAGTCTGTCAGTGTAGCATCGAAATAACTGAGGTAATATTCTCATAGAATGTAGGAAACAAATGGTTTTAATTATCAGTAGAAATATTTAAGGTAGTGTATTAATCGTAAAAATTGTAGCATTCACTAGTTTCGATTGTAAAACTGAATAATGTTTTTTAATTATATTGATATCTATTTTATTGTTGTATCTGCAATATCATCCGTTCTGAGTACAATAACTTTATTACGATATAAAAAAATATTTTTTCATGGTTAATTACACTAAAAACTAATTTTTTAATATTCATTAGTAAGTATATGAAGTTATCAATACACATATTATTAATCTTACGAAAAAGGAAAAAGTCTCTTTATGAAAAGTAAAAATGTCTGAGATATATGTTTGAGTGTGTGTATTTTAGAGGTCGGGTGAAAATCTGAAGACTATCGCAGAGACCGCACTGGATCATAGAAAGGGATTCTATCTAGTAAAACACCTCTCTTCCCAACTATGACTGTGTTGATCTTTCTGAGGCCACAACGTTAGACATTACTTTGCAGGAAGAAGTCGTAACTTCTTTGGCTTTTAAACATTATTGTCCATCTCTTTTGTAAATTATCGTAACCGTTTAATTATGGTACACCCATACAAGCCTCCTTTTTTACAGTTATCCAAAGAAATTATTGTAACGGTAACCAAATTATCTGGAGTTAATGTTATAATAACTGGTTCTAATGTCCATATATCCTCTGAGAATTTAGAGCAAAAGAAATACACGTGTTCAGAATATATACGGGTGAATTGTCAATGTCAACCCCGTAGAAGTATGCTCTGAATCAACCGTGACCAGTTAAAAGCTGTTTAAGATAGTAGTTTAATTCTACCATTCCTGAATTAGTCTTATTAACCTGTGGGTCCATTGGCCGTAATCGGATTCGTCCCATTCTTCTTATGTTTTTACCCTCTCAACTATTTTGCCTTCCAGGCTTCTCTTTACTTGCATCTTCAGTCTTCGTCTGCCAGAATGTCAACTGGAGGCATTTATTCCATTACGCAGACTGCATGTTCCATACCGAGACATCATACAAGAACACTGATCGCAAAATTTTCGAAAATTGGAGTCAACGATTTTGTATTGTTTCTCCTATATTTGTCTATAACTGCCGAAGTTACTTTACGTCTCACGTAATTGAGAGTTTGTTCACCTATCATTATACCAATATATCCGATAGTTTATAATAAATTTCAAAGTCCCCAACCGTGATAGTGATGGATTCTCGGAGTTTCCACCCTGTAACGAGAACTGCCTCCGTTATTTCTTCCGCCAAGGCCAGTCCCATTGTCAACAGCCACTGTCTCACTTCTAATCGAATTGACTTTCTGAACTGAGTGAGTGTAAAGGTGTCCATAAATTGTTTTCATAACTTTAGAATTTATTATTAAAAAACTATGCGAGACGGTTTCCCACATGTGACATAATAACACATAAAGTTTTGTTTCCTCATTTATACACCTCAATGTGTACAACCCGAGTGGAACGAGTAACGTCCAATCTGTTTTGAATTTCTACCCATTTACGCCCCAGAATCTCCACGGTGACATATTCAAATGTATTGGGAATGCGTGTCTTCAAGTCCTGTAGACCTTGTACATGTGTGAGTTGGTTTCCGCCAGAATTTTTTTCAAATCCTAAAAATAAGGATCGGGAATTCCTTGAAATCTAAATCCTGTTATAGGATCCTTCTCTCTTAGAAAAACAAGAAGAAGAGTTGAATGAATGAATTTATTGATACTGCAATTGAGTTACACTCAGTGGCAGTTACAAAAAATAAGCTTAAAATAAGGAAATGTGAATAGTTACAAATAATAATAATATAAATTACTTCTTAAAGAAAAAAGATAAAAGTACCCATTGTTAAGATGTTTTTTCGTCGCATTACGTTTCACTACATTTGCACTTCACGATCACTTACACTTCCTAATTCTTCCCTGAAAAACGTTGCTATTGGGAGGAAATGTTTCAAAAACTTCTGCAGGTAAATTTTTCCAATCCCTTATGGTCCGATTTAAAATTGAATATTTCCCAACGCCAGTTTTAAAGCTGCTCTGCCCAATTTTATAATTATGATCCCTTCTACTGCAATAATTTACTTCTAAAAACTTTGACGCAATATCCTCCCAGGATTGTTGGCCTGCGTACGCTTTAAAAATAGCCCCGAGATGTAAATTTTGTCGTTTTTCTAGCATATCCTAACCTAATTGATGAACCTCCTCATTTCCGTGACCAGGACATCGCTTAAAAAAGTTTGCCGCCCCCCTCTGTACCCTTTCCAGTGCATCGACCTGATATTTTCGGAACGAATCCCAACAAATACAGCCGTATTCTAACACTGGACACTCGAGAGATTTAACGCAAGTTCCTGTGTTTCACAGTTTCCTTTTTTTAAAATCCGCATAACGAAATGTAGTGCCTTCCATGCTTTCCTAGTCACTTGTTCTATTTGATATTTCCAATCCGTATTATTGCTCAAGTATATATCCAAATACTTACAGTTATTTCGCCTGAGAAACCAAGACTACTTGAATTCTAACTCCAGTCTGCGTTGACTCAGAACCTGGACGCGAAACCACCCCGATGATAGATCAGAAACCCAACGCAGCCCGAGGCACCAAATTCCCCGAAGGTAAGTCGCACCCAAACCTCCGTTGGCACTTACGTGCTCAGGGAAACCACGCAGAGAGGATTTGTGCTTGCCTAAAGGCATTTGAAAATCTTTCAGCTCATCCGAACAAACCTCAATGAACTGCTAAAGAAACTATGGCCAATTGCTCTTAGTGGATTATGGTAAGGCGATATCATCATCGGATTACTAACAGAATAAAATTCCAGCACTCCGAGGAGAAAAATGAGGCTTGAATCTGGCGCTCCACTAGTGCCATCAATGCAACACGTTAGCATGGACTGGATGACTGTCTTCATTCATTCTCAACCACTAACCTAGTAAGACAGGAAGCGACTTCCCAGATTGAATCCATGGAGAGCACCATGACCTCCCTTCCACGAACCGACTGGAATCTGTTCATCATCAAGGTGGCTTAATGGAGGGTATATCACTCCCTTGGAGGAGTAAATGCTCTGACTTGCGCTTGCTACCTCCCTAACCGTCATGAGAACCTTGGTAACAAATCCCATTGGTCTAATGAGAATTAGACTACATAAACAGAATGGTCACGCAGCAAGAGGACGGGTAAATGAAGACCGAAGCTGGCGTTCGCCACCATCAGGCAGCAATTCATCCGGGCGGAGCATCAGTCCCCCAAGCCTCTGAACGCGGCCACAACCATCACCAACCGTGGTTCGGTACACCAGTTACTTTGCAAAACCTCACAGGAAAAAGTCAATTAGTATGAGGTCGTGTGATTGTGACGGCTAGAGAAACGGACCATCTCGGCCATCCGGAAACTTTTCGTCCAGAAATTAACGGACATTGAGGGTCCAGTGGTGTGGTGCCCCATTTAAAAGTTACCTTGTCCCATTTTGAAAACCTTTGCTTATTATCTCCTGTAGCTTTAAAAATGGTATGTCTATAATTCTTGGAGATCCGATATATATATATATATATATATGCGTTTTTATATAATTTATTGTACTAAAATATTTTTAGTTAAGCATCTATAAAAATGACTGGGAATATTTCAAGTCTAAAAATCCCAAAAAACTTACTGTTAAATAGTACAGTAATCATAGAGCACAAAGTATGACCTGTTTATGAAATATAATTTTATAGTTGTACTGAAATCAGAAAATAATTTGTTAGGGACATATAATTACACATTTAGAGATTATTTCTCGTTACTTAGTTTAATCGTATCTGTTCAGTGAGAGGAGTAATTTATTCCAGGGCTCTCTTTATGGAATGGAAATGCTGAAGTTTTTGTTCGTCATCACGAACGTCATGCTACAGCTGTGGTTGTATTCCTACGTTGGCGACACGCTGCAACAATATGTGGGTGCATCTTTTTCTTATAAATATGGACTTAATGAAGTTCTTTTGTAAACATGAAATATTTTCAGAGCAGCGAAATTAGTTATGCGGCCTTCAACAGTGCTTGGTACAAGATGAGTCCGAGTTGCAAAAAAAATATCATGCTCATAATTATGCGCGGCCAGAAACCCATTAAGCTTACAATTGGCAGGATGTTTGACGTCAACCTTGTTACGTACACACAGGTAAAACATATATATATATATATATATATAAATCATAAAATTATATTTATCAGTTATATATATTAGTTATATTTTCTTTGTTATAGGTCCTAAAGTTTACTTACTCCATCTTCGCTTTGTTGAATCAGACCAATTAGCAGTGTTTTCATTCAATCAAATTTATTTATAGCTCGTGAGAAGTAGCAAGTCGTATGAGATGATGCGTAGAAGAAGAATGAAGAAGACGGACTAAGCAGTTCTCTATAGTGATAAATATTATTTGAATGCTTAAGTGTCTCACATATTCTCAGTAGTCATCACTAATAATTGAGTGAACACGTAGGTCTGTACAGAACTTGGACCGTAAAGCATAAACGCGTAGAACACAGCACTGAAGTTTAGTAAATTATTGTTTACATTATGGCAAGAAAATATTTCTCTTACACAATTGTGGCAGATTATTCCAAGTAATAAAATACCTCAATGGATTATATTAACATTTTTTAGATTATATATTAAGTGACAGTTTATAAATAATTTAATGATTTATGGCATTCAAGTCAGAAAAAATTATTAAAAGAGTCGATTAATAAAGTCACATTTGATATTTAATAACACCACATTTAATCGCGATATTTGGAAATTCTTTAGTTTTTAAAATTTTATATTTTAAATATTCTAACACGACATTGAAGAGGAAACTGTCATTATTTTGAAATTATTTTCATTATAATCAAATAAATAAAACAGGCAATACGTTAAGTACAACAGAACGTTTCATTCTCTATTTGGGACAGTATCAGGCGGCGTTAAAAACTTCTGCAACATTTTCCTTGTCAAATTTGGATTGTTTATATTACAGTAAGAGGTTTATCCCGGGCTTGGCTAAAAAAATAAAAATGATTTTTTGTCTCAGACTGATAGTATCCCAAAGAGTACACAACTAAATCATTATTCTTTCAACAAGCGATGAAATCATATTTTATGATTTCAGTTTCAATGGTAGAAGTTTGCCTGTCAAAAGTGAGAAACAAACAATTGATTATATTGTATTTTCTGACTAATTAGCTATTTTATTTACTACTATGCTAATTCATAATTTCATTATTAAGTTTTGAATGCGTTTGGTTTTAATATAAGCTATACCCGGAAGATTAAAATTAATTAATAATTTTATCACCCAAAGAGGAACCAAATGTCAAGATGAGCGCTGTGTGGTTTATTAAATTTAACAATATTGATCAATTTAGGTAGTACATTTCTTTCTGAGTGCTCTGACCATAAATCATTGCGTTTTTAACATTTTCGTTTTACTCTAATAAAGTCTCGCCTGTCTCCGCCTCTCCACAAATGTCACTCCGGGAACGTAAAAATTAATGGGGTGTCACTTCGTTAGAAGTGACCTGTGAAATAATATTCTCGTACAAATAAAGAATATATATATAATATAATATAACCAGATGATTGAACCCGTGAAATCAGGACCAGGGAGGATTCCGGTAAGAAATTATTTTTAATAAGAAATTATAGAGACACAAAAACATTTCTAACAGTTGTAATGTTGGCTCCTGGATTATCAAATTACGTAAGTAACTGTAAATAATCTTGAAAACTGAAATTAGTTTATGAAACTAGTGTGCAAGTGATGTGGAAGACGAGTCACGCAACAATGTGAATAATGAAAGACGTGGGGAATCAGTTCTCCGTAACTTTAAGACACCAGCAAGGTCTTAGGTAATACAGAAGCAGGTACCACAGTTGTGCGTGCATAAGAAATAACCGGAAAACATTTACGTTGTTTGTCACCAGGCAAAGCACGCGTCTTAAAAGATATCATCACCTGTAATTAATAATAAATTATAATTTTGAGTTAGCAATTCAAGAATAGAAGAAAACCTTTCATTAAATCTCGTATGTAGATTCTAAGAAATTTGAATTAAAGCATCAGAATGGAATAATCTCGACCGGGCAGTTCAATCACTGATCCTGATACTTTAATTCAAATTTCATAAACCTCTTTGGCAGAGCTTTAATGAAAGCATTTGTTCCATTTTTGAATTTATATCATTAAAAAAGCTTCGATCAATTTACATACACTATAATATTCGTTCTCCATTGATTAAATTATAGGTAAGACTGCATTCAGGTGTATATGGGTGCATGTTTGGAATGATAATTAGAAGGTAGTTAAAGAGATAATGTGGTAATTTATTTAGAAAATCTTAACTAGCAAAATGTTTACAAATTTACTAAATTTTGGCTGTACTGGGAAGCAATCAGATCTCTTAAAATGTCGGGTTAAACCGTGGACTAATTAGCCGTCCCTGGGTGTCAGCGATTGAGAACCTTGTACCTAGTTGGTCACCTCAATGTCAGGTTCTCTGTAGAACGCTCTCCTCTGCGTCACACCACATTGATCTTCTTCAAACTCAGACTCGAATGATCGCCACCTTCAGTTACCGAGGCCAGATTGACGGTTCTCTTCCATTCCCTTCAACTTCAGAGACCAGAATGACAATCCCCCACAGCATTACTGCCGTTAGACGACTCAAATTATAGAATCTTTTGGTCTATCTTCTTTAGACCACGAAATACCATTTGTTTCCCAGGTTCTCGTTAACCACGCGAGCGTGGTTGCCGGAATAGTCAGGTAGTCCGTCATACTGGCGCCATGTCCAGCTCCCAATCCTCGCTAACTTTACACTAAGAATTCAACAAATATCGAATATCTGGTTAGACAGGTGCATGCCAAATGGATAAACGAACCTCGCATCGAACCGCAGTAAACTCGGACAGCTCATATATTAAGTATATTTATATAATAAAAAAACGTATCAAGTTACATACTCTATAATATTGGTTCTTCATTGAGATCCTAAATCTGTAATAAGGGGAGGTTTGGGGTTCAATTTCCAGTCCGTTAGAGATTTTTCCATTCTAATAGTTTAATAGAATTTTTTTGATTCATCTACAATAAATTGTGACAAGGTTCGGCGTTACGCTATATGTTCAATAAAACGGTTCGGCGTAAATATACCTTATAATTATTCCAGCTTCACTTTATTTATAAAGTTTTTGTTGTGATGAAGTCATAAATGATGATCTTTTTTTCTAGCACCTAACTTTTACCATACAATGAGTTTGTAAATCAAGGAACATCTCAGGTAATACCCATCAAAGCCAAAAATTATTAAAAACACAAGAAATAATTTATTATCATGTGCTGTTACGTATATTTTTAAGGCGTCGTTTAAACTTTCCCAGATCTGCTTGAACCTTCTAACAGCAAGTCTTTAGTCATATCAACGTTCCTGCTACACGTCAATGCATGAAAAAGTTTATGTCGACGAATACAAGATCTGGGAAATGACGATTTAGTAAACGAATAAAAAAAGGAAAACATGGATAGTTACAAGGAGAACTGTAGAGGTACTGCTTAACAAATTTAAAATATACGGAAAACAATGCTGAAAGCCAAAAGGCCAGTTATATATTGAAGTGGAGGATTAAAGGAGCTGAGAGTAGAAGTAGTCGGAAGCGTCCTGTATTTCTGTCCAGTTATAAATTATTCCAATGTTTAAGAATCTCACATATTTGCAATAGTCATTAGTAATATCTGAGTCAATTGGGAGGTCAGTGCATAAAATATTGCATAAAAGTATAGATCACAACAATGTTGGTTTACAAATTAATTTTTTAAATTACTAAAGCAACGGTTGGCAACAAAGCTGTTACATTACAGTGATCTGTGGTCGTGCAAAGTAAATAAATCACAATAATAAATAAGTACTTAATAAACATTTATTCTTTTTAACTTCAAGGCATACTTTGAAATGAAACACGTCAAAACTTCCTCCAAATGTTATAACAATAAATTGATGAATTTAAGAGTAATGAACATAATTAGGCCTTTCAAGACCAAACTGCAATGACTCAAATTATTTTAATTATAATTAAATAAATAAAAATTTATTAACAGTTGCTACACTGAAAAACACCCAAATGTATATCCATACGTTCTGTGGTTTATTGCATGTAACGACATTAATCACCTTATTTAATAAATATCTTTCAGACTTCAATGTCCATAACTTATTGTATTTATCAACATTTTCGTTGTATTCTAATAAATCGCACACGCTTTCCACCACTCGGGGAACGTCACACTGGAGGCGTCGTTAGAAGGTGACGTAACGAGATAATTCGTAAACGAATAAAGGATATATCTACCAGAAGATTCAGTCCATGAAAGCACAACCCAGTAGAATCTCAGGATTTCGGTAGTAGTCGTCGCAGTGCACCAAGTAATCATATTTGAAATACATTTTAATAACAAATTCTAGCGTCATAAAAGACAATTATAATAGTATATACCGGAAATTCTAGTTCTTAAGTAGCTGCTACTAATCTTTGAAACTGATATTAGTTTATGAATTTAGTGCGCAAAATGATGTGTCGGATATCTGGAAGACGAGTCACGCAAACCGTGAATAATGAACGACGTTGGGAATCAGTTCTGCGTGCACTTAAGACAACAAACAGCCCTTGTTGTGTAACTCATGAAACACACACGAGACATAACACGCTCATTTTCACCAAACAAGGCACATGTCTCCATATAATAAGTAAACAGAATTTTCTTTGAATCGTCTACAGTACAGCGTGAAAGGTTCCATGATACGATACTGGTCCAGTAACACAGGTCTGCGATAAAACACTGTATTATTTTTCTGGCAGTCCTTTGTTTACGCTTTCGGTAAACAGTTTAACTTATATATAGAACAGGAAATGGAGAAAGTTAAAACGGAATATGGAAAAGGAATCATACTGCAAGGAGAAGAAATAAAAACCTTACTCTTTGCCGATGATATTGTAGTATTAGGGGTGTCAAAAGAAGACTTGGAAACCATAATACATGGCGTGTACAGGTTCCTGGAGAAAGAGTTCAATCAGGATTAATACAGAAAAACCAAGGTAATGGAGTGTAGTTTGAGAAACAACGCATTAATTAATTTAAGAAGAATTATTTCTATGGTAATTTTAAGAACCTTAATAATAAGACTAGTTCGAAAACTTTAAAATGTCCGCACACAAACTGATTCTCCCCTGAGCTCCATTGCGCCACTGGTAATCATGCGACATACGCACCGAAATCAAATAAGTACAAACCATTCGTTATTAGAAATCTGATTTTAAAACAGTTTATGTTTTAAAAACAAATAAGTTTTCACACATTTTGCACAGCGTTTAAAAGAAGTCACTGGGTTATTTTAAATGTAGAAAAATTTAACCGGCTGAATATTTAAGTTCTCATGTAACTGAAAACTACCTTAGGATCCTGCATAAAATACTGTCATCGCGTGATGCTTATTCCTAACATTAAATTTATTTAAGATATGTATGAAGGACAAATGTTTTCATGTAACTAATGTGTGTTAACTTGGTTTTAACATTTTCTGCTTTTAAAAATGAGGTATTATTATATGTTATGCAGACGACTTAACTGATTTCAATAAAAAAAATTGGGATTGAAACTGGAATTTTAACTTAAATTTTCATGTATGTTTAATTTTGATATATTCCAGAGTTCATAAGATATTAACGTAAATATTTATAAATCCATTGAATTGCCGCGCGAAAGCCGGCGTAAAAAACCAATTGCTCCTATACCATTCAGTCCACTTACTCTGTGTTATTATAAGCGTAAACTTCAAGCGTATTTCATCCTTGACCTCCTTCTTCTGTTCTTACTCCTCACGCTTCCCTCTAATGCTTATTTTATAATACCTTCATGTCTCAAAACGTGGCCTATTACTGTCTCTTCTCTTGCCCAAAGTCCTCCAAATTGTTCTCTTATCCTCTAGTCTCCTTAGAACGTCCTGGTTAGTTACCCCATCCACCCATCTGATTTTCAGCACGTTTCAAAACTTCTATTCTTTTCCTGCTGCAACTCTTATCGTACACGTTTCGTAGCCATATAACGCCACACTCCACATGAATTTTTTTTTGAACGATTTCCTAAAACTCATTCTTGAATTAGCCGTAAGTAAATTCCTCTTTTTTTTGCGAAATCTTTCCTTGCCTGTGCTATCATAATCTTTATGTCTGCTACACTTCTACCACCCCTAGTTATTATGCTGTCCAAGTAGCAGAATTCCTTAACTTCTTTCAAAATATCCCTTCCCAATCAATCACCCTTTGTTATTCTACTATTTCCCATGCTACACCCCATTACCTTGGTTTTCCCACTATTAATACAATACTCATGTTGTACTCTTCCTCCAGGATCACTTTCATGCCATTTATTATGATTTCCAAGTCTTCTTCTGACCACAATATCATCAGTAAACTTTAGGGTTTTATTTCTTCTCCTTGCATTTTGATTCCATTTCCATATTAATTTATTTTCCTTTTTATCATGAAATCTTCAAGCGCTTTGTATTTCTTTTGGAACTAATCCTCTTCGTCTACTTTACACTACCTGTCTATCTTATTGTTCTGGCGCCTGTTCTACTCTTTAACATTTTCATCTCTTGTCTTTTTATATTTACCCTTTTCATCAATCATTTTTATTATTTCCTGTGTTATCCTATTGGTCTGAGCTATTATTCCTACTCCTCTAGTCATTTCTTCTTTCAAGTGTGTCCATTTCTCTTCTATATTGTTTCTTCTCCTTACTCCATTAATATATTCTTAATTTCTTTTTTGAAACTCTGAGGCACCTTCTGTTGTTAAAAGAAAATTATATAAAACAATTTAATGAATTTATTTCATATTCGACATAAACGACGTTCAGAATACTCTATTCGATTACAAGCATTATCTCTTAATAATGACAGTTAATGTTTTTATATATTGATAAAAGAAAAACTGAAGAGAGAATTATTCTTAAAATGACTGAGGTATTACTTAAGTAAAATTAACCGAATATAATGGCTGGAATAGAGAGTTGTAATACATTAATTAGCGTATAATCAGAAAGTACTTCCTGAATTATTATTATTATATTTCACGTCAGGTAATATCGGAAGCTGTGTAATTAAAATAAGAAAACTATACTTTTGTTATAATTAATATTATTATTTTATAACTGACGCTTGAATGAGTACGAAATACATTCAATAGACAGTAAGTAAGGGAAAAATTATTTATCTATATTTACAGACATTTTTTAAAATTTAATTGAGAAATATTAATTTATTATGAAAGTTTTCCGAGTTACTGGCTATGCATTTATGCTGTAAATAGTAATAAGGTCAATTTAAACTCATCAAGATAGATATTGGTCTTCTCTGTCTATAAATAAGTAAATTATTATTATGAATTTTGTTCTTCTAGTCGTAATATTATGGAGCTTATGTTGTGGCACCACTGATTTAAAGGCATCATTTCATATACTGAACGATCTGGAGCCGTGCAGAATGGATCAAGCTATTGGCTGTTGCTATTTTGTTTGCTCGTTCCCATGGCAACCAACACAAACAGTGGCAATGCTTCCGGATGCATTGTAGCGCTCGCGTCCACAGCTGGAATACGTCATTATTAGAAGGTAGGTTCACACCTTTGCAAATGAGTTTGAAGAGAATTTATTATAAAATATAACCAACTCTGTTGAATTGGACACGAAAAGTGGAGGCTTAATTAATAAACAATCTATTTCCATAAAACATGCAGTAGCTTATGGATATTCGCTTCAAATTCCAAGATTATACTAGCTTAAGTGAGAAGAAAATTTTTTGTACCTTTCAGTATATTCACCAAATTATGTTTTTAGGCCCATCATTTTTCCACGTGATCTCATTTGAAGCAAGCGTAAAATAACATAATCCCTGATTAAAATTAAATAACTTTATTAGCGTTTATCAATGGCATGATATTCACATCCCCGAATTCGCATTAAATGAGACACTAAAATTAGATTTAATTGGAAATTACGTATAAACATAGTGTAAGAAAGAGGGAAATAGAGTGATCGTTACGAAAGACAGATAAATTAAATATTGACAGATTATACTGCAGCTTGAAACATTCACTTTAGTAATTTTAAAGCAAATTTAAACGTATAATTTTTTTTAGAATACATAATTGAGGTACGAGAGCATTAGAGCATCAGAGGACAAAATATTACATTTATTTTCATATAATTGTATTGTTTATATCTGTCTATCTTTGCATTTCTAGGTTTATAATTCAAATTAAGAAAAGACTATTCATTAATTTTTCTTATCAAATAACGTTTCTGACTAATTTGGCTGTTGTATTAATTTATTTTAAATGAAGTCAGATTAATGTAACTATTAAACGAATTTTATTAACATATTTTAAAATAATTATTTTTGTCCACATTATTGCCTCCATCATTTTCCAGATTCGTTTTTCAGTGATCAAGAATACGTCTATAATTTTAAGATTCTCGAACCTGCAATTTTCAAATGTGCGAAAAAGTGTGGGTCACACCAATATTTCTCCCGTAGCTTCTATTATATACCGTATCATAACCACATTTTATTTGTAATCCGCCTCAATTCCTGATTCTGCGAGACGGAGATAAATGCATATTACACGCTGTAAAAAGTCTTGTATTACACTGTAAATTTTCCCTTCTTATAGGACTGCAATCTCCACCTTGAATTATTGGCTGTTCCTGTACTTAAATCGATAATGGAAAATATGCCCTACAAGACGAGGAGTAAACTGCTTTTACCTTTAGTCCTCTGAATAAACGAGATCACCATTCTTGAGTGTTCTATGGTTCGGCGGTATTCAATATTATCTAAAAATAAGAATTTATTAAAAAAATAAATTAAAAACCTTGCATTGAACAATATTTACAATTGAATAAATTATAACGAACCAATTATTTAAAACCCGAAGACCAGAAAGGTGAAGTAGTATTTTTCTTCCAATGCGTATTTTCTCAGTATTTTAAATATAAAATTTGCACATTTGCAAAACTAAAGGACAAAAGAATTAATTTCCTTGTTCTCAGCATTTTAGTGAAACATGTCTCAAGGATATATTTCTAGTATTATATTAAACTGGCTCAATTCAAAGATTTAGATTTACTATTCAATCCATTCACCTCGGTCGATGACATAGGATACGTCAATTATAAGATTACAAGAAATAAACTATTATTCAATGTGGACAGAATAGTTTATCTCATATTATCCAACGAATTTAACTTGGTATTGACTGAGAAATCTTATGTAGAAATTAATGACAGTAAAATAGCAAAAAGAATTGAGTGTGATCATAAAATCCGTGGACCTGATAAAACGAAATCGAGGATTATTGCATGGAAATGAAACTATTAGTTCGTGTCACGTCAGGTGATGTTAAAAAAATTCCTGTTTTGAATGAATTGATTAAAAGGGAAAATTTTCCTGGAGGATAAGCGGGCAAAACAGAACGCCGAAGGCCTTTGAACCCGAAACAACCATACGGGGCATAACGGTTGTCATGGTTCCAATACCGATAACTTGAATTTCAACGCCTGGTGGCAACAGTCGTTCATTCTTTATAATAAAAACACTCCGTACCGACAGAATGCCAGTAATATCTGGAAAATATTAACGACAGTTAGATAAAGAAGAAAGCAGCTACAATGTAATTAATTAAAATTGCATGTTACGATGTCAAGTCCCACTAAGGTATTCAAAAACCTTCTCTACATCTTGTTAAACGCTATGTATTTAGACTTATCCTAAATGTGTGACAAAAAATTTTCAATAAAACAAAAAGTATAATATCAGTACTACCGTTATTCAGTTAGGCCTTTATTTCAGTCATTCAGTCCTTAATCACATTTATTACTTAACACTCATAATAATCTTTATTACATTATGATAACCATAGTGTATTAATTTACAAATGTAATAAATTTTAAAGAGCACTGAAATAAAGGACTATCAAATAGTATATTTTTTGGGTCAAGACGCTGTACACTGCTTGGAAAAATCGAAAATGACGTCTGAGGAGAAAGTGAATATAAACCTTAATATTTTTCTCTGTCAATCGGCTGAGATATAAATCAAATTCCAAAACAGAATATCGCTTATCGAAAAGTAAGGTGGCTGCGATTCTTCTCGCTGCGATCCATAAATCTTGGGGCTGACGTAGAGGTTGTCGTACAAAGAGGGAAGATTATAGCGACACGATTAGTACCAGTCACGGAAAATTGTACAACGGACTGTTCCTCGACTTGGGCAGGACGTTAATAATTATATACACGTGAAAGTCCCAAAATAAATTTTATGTTAGAAAAAACTTCCAAATTAACTAACTGTTCAGGCACCCAAAACCACAACAACGAAACCTCATTCGAATGAGTTAAAAATCCCACACTCAGGCGCCTGAATATCTACGACAGAACAATTTACTTATTAAATTATTAGAAAATAATTTATGTAGTCTTCATACAGAATACGTCATTGCGCACAAAATAAGGTAAATACATTAATTAACTAGCTATGCCCACGACTTCGTTCTCGCGGAACTTGGACAATTGGCTCTTTATTTTGCTCCAAAACCGAAACAATAGGCACATAATTTTGATAAAATTGAATTCATTGAATATATAAAAAGTATGGTATAATTTATTTATGGTCGCTTCAAGGTAAACCTTATAACTCACAAGTTGGTTCTGAACAGGCCCCGCTTTCACCCGTTTCGGAGCCTATTCGAGACCAATTATTTATATTGGGATAGATTATATTTATTTTATTTGCTTTTAAAATAAAACCAATTTACGTATATATCGTACCGACGATCGAAAGTAGTTTATTATTTCTCAGGGAGTTAGCTCCCTGCCAACAATAGGTTTCTTACGACGCGAATCCTGCTTCAACAATAGATGGAGTGAGAATAATTGCCCTCGTGCTCGCTCTCTCATGCTGCCAGAATTACGCTTTTAATAACACAGTAAGTCGGTATAGGAACGCCTAAGAAGATTTATAACTCGCAGTTGGTTTTCACGCCGCCTTTCGCGCAGCAATTAATTATGTTTATAAATATTGATATTAATATATTTTGAACTCTGCAATCTATCTAAATGAAACATACACAAAAATTTAAGTTGAAATTCCTGTTACAATCCCTCAAGTTTTCATCGAAATCCGTTGAGCCGTTTCGGAGCCTATTTGAGACAAACTTCGAGACAGCCAGACACTTCAATTTTATTTATTGATACAGATTAAATACAGTGTGTCTCCAATCTTTTGGGACAAAATTAGATATATGATAGTGGACACCAAGCTGTAAATTTTGATATAAGCGATATATGGTCTGAAAGGCATAGTTAATGTTTTATTTTAAAGAAACATACGTTTTATAAAAATCAAAGTACATTGCATAGCGAGACATTACCACATCATAAGAAAACAATTTAAAAACATCTTATAGATCATAGCAATTGCTCAAAATGCCTTTATTATTGTTTCAAATAAAAAATTATAAATTTAGGAATGCAGAAATTTTGGTTCACTCTCTTATCCCAATGTTGGCCGTTGTAATATTAAAAGCAGTCATTTAACACAAAGAAATTCCTTTAGATATAATCATTTAGCTTTACCCATTGATCATCTGAACGTACTAAAGTAAAGTTCCAGACGAAAAATAAATGTCGTGAAAATGAGTGATTATAGCTTTTTTAAAATAAATGATTGAGTTACTAACAAAGTCAAAACAGAAAATTTTATATGTAATCTTCCAACCTTTACACTATTTATCTTTTGTTACGTCAATGTCAATTGACAGTTTTAATATCTTTATTGTGGGGGTCAATATCCGGACATATCAATATGTCGTTGTTAAATTAAATTAACTAACTAATAATTTAGAAGATATCAGCCTTAGTCTGAACTTTAGTTGGAAGCAATACTTTGTCTTTGAATTAATTAATAAATTTAATGGACTGTTTTCGCCTTATTACTAACAATATTCGAATATAAGGATGGTGATCATTATTTATAAATTATTTCTAATTCTCCTGATATTTTACACATATCTCCAATGATTTTTAAAAATATTCAGTTTTTTTAGAAATATGCAGAATTCTCTCGATTTGACCTCAGATGTCATTTTCTCACTGGGAATTGGAATACTTTTTCTTTTCGAATATAATTTACCCGCTACTGTTCATAACATTAGTAATGGAAAAATATAGCGTTCAAGTGATTCATGAGACTTTTTGCCACAGCATACGCCGATTTATTTCCTCAAATACGTGGAAAAATAATTGGTAAACATTGATAATATATGTATCTTTACGGGAAGGTGACTCAGTGTTGGCGTGTAAATGTACTAGGGGGAGAAGCTGATTCGAGCCTCGTGCTATCTTGAATTGCTTACGTCACGGAATACACCAAAATATACTCAGCTGGATTTTGAATCTGATTGAAGTAAGAGTAGGATGACAATTTTTTAAAACTGTGAACTCTGCTTCATCAATGAACGTTATCAGTTATTATTAATGAAAACAGAATAAATTAGTTTAAAATTAAATTATTCGATTGCGTATTTCGACGGCTGCCAAATTGAGTGGGAAAAAAAAGAAAGCATACCTGTGGACGCTCTAATTACTTCATTTTGGCAAATCAAATTTACAGAGAAACTATAATTATCAAAGGTCCTACAGACGTTCCATTTAAAATTTTCCACCAAGAATAAAGGACCAGAAACACAGCAGTTGGAAATGACGTAGGAAACGTTCACCCGTGGAGAATCACGTTGATGTTCCATTATACATTTTCTGAGCCCCAAAATCGTAAATTATAGCGATTAACATTGTCAGAAACGTGCAAGTGGCTTCATCTGTAAACACAAGTCTGTTCGTTAAACCATCCACCACCAACATATCTCGCACTTCCTATCATAAATCTTTAAGCAATGGTTTGTTGGAAGGTTTTAACGCCTGCACCTATCTGAAAGGTGAATGGACGGAGTTTTATACGTTTTCGTAAAGGCCTCCCATACACTGCGAGGAAATCCTTGAGGACTTCCTGCAAGTGTTAGTTGAGGCCGTTTGCGGACTGTACAGTTTTCGGGACAGGAACTGAGCAATTCCGACTAGTCCTGAAGGCCGAAACTGAGTATTGTTCAAGCAGCGTGTCTGCCGCCTTGTACCCAAGTGCTAAACCCTCAAGGTTTGTGCTCAGTACGGAAAATGTGGCCTGGGGAATATTTAGCCGAGCTTATTAAATTTTATGATGAGGAGAATGCTGAAAATCAGATGGGTGGATGGAATTACTAAGGAGGAAGTTCTAAGCAGAATAGTGGAAGAGCGAACAATATGGAGGACATTGACCAAGAGGAGGGATAGATTAATAGGCCACGTTTTGAGACCTGAGGGTCTTGTAAAATTAGCGTTTGAGGGAAGTGTGTGGGGCAAGAACAGAAGAGGGATGGAATCCGCTAAGCAGATCAGGGATGATGTGGCTTGTGGTAGTTATGCGGAACTGAAAAGGTTAGCATGGAGACCAGTCTTAATACCACAAAAACAGCATGAAGACGATCCAAGCCTATGGAAAATCGGCTGGTTGAGCAAAAAAAGAAAAGCTGTCTACGCAAAGCTCTTAGATAATACGGAAGACCAAAACCAGTACGCCTCAAAAGATGACTTTATTAAGGAAATTAATAATTTCAGAAGTGCTTTCCGAAGAGAAATTTAAAAAAATGAGGGGGGCGATGAAGTCAGGAGCATCTTCTGAAACTGTTTATAACCCAAAGTTGTGGTAGTTCTCGAAATCGTCGAGGATGTCCTTGAGTATTTCCTGCACGTGTGTGTGCGAGGGTACAGTTGAGAAAATCCTTTTTGTCTGTACCTTGAGGATTCCTTCCTGGTGTATGAGGCTGTAAAGACAGGCCACACAGTTCTGTGAGACACATTGTTTTAATGTCACACGACGCGCTGATTTTGTGGGACTTCGTAAAAATGTTTCACGAATTCTTTCAACAACTTCGGGTTTGTTTCTGCTTCAACCGCCATACGACGATGCGGTTGCTCTTTACCAAATTTCATTCGAAAATGTTTTTGAAAGACGACAAACGATGATGTTCTAGTTTATTGCAAAACAAAATACGCTTTCACCTACATGGATGGCGCCATTTTGATTGACAGTGCAGCGATTTCGTCAAACCAAAAGATTTTCATTGCTGTCACATAAAGGTGTATAATTGTAGTTTCAGAATGAAATAATTTCAGATAAAATATCAGTTGCAAAATTTGTACTATGCTATTATTTTGTCCCATTCAATGTGAAACACCCTGTATATATACCGTTCATAAAAAATATTGTTTCATTACACACGATTCTTTATTTGTTTTATTCTCTTTCGAGGAATTTTTTTCGTTTGTTGGCCTGAAGATCAGATTAAGAATTATCTATGAGATATTTCTGTGCTTTGTTGTCCGTAACCGCGGATCGTATAAAGTGAATAATAAATTTTTTGTAGCGGCGTTCACATTAATTTGAAAATGTTGACTGAAAACCGGCATTTCCGAGTTGGATCTTTTACGAGACTGTAAGAAGCACGTGTGATATAAGTTGATCGATCCGAACCCTCCCTTGTGTTGCTGAATCAGTCAACATTGAATGTGTTTTGCATTCACGAGCGCGGCCATGTTTAATTACGAGTGGCTATAAATAAGAAGAGGGGGAGGAATGGTTCGGGGTAATTTGTCATTGATTAAACATCTTACTATTGTTTGCTTTGTCGTATTTGTTCAAGAGACGTTCATGATTTTCTACTGCAGTTTTTGTTTAATTTGTTTGTCCCTCGGTTTAAATTACGAGATAAATGCTTCGATCGCTTTCATGTGCTCAATTTGATTGCACTCCCATGTATTTTAAATTACAGTACGTAACTTAAAAACATTTGAACAACTCAAATAATTAAACTCTCTCGCTCAGGCTTTTCTTCATTACTGCTGAACGACTAGAGTTAAGATTATCTCTCTTGTTATTTTTTATCAAAGTTCTCACATGCCGAGACACCTTCACCTATTTTAGGAGGCATATGTACTGGGATCAAAGACCTTGGGCATATGGCAAGAGTTGTCTGCTGATCCCATTGGATCAGTCAGCCAACTGCCTCCTGAAACTGGTGAAAACATGGAGAAGGGAATGCTGCGACCCCACAGCAAACTCGTCTCCCGTCATTCGGAAGGGCGTAAGAATAGTACCCAATGCCCGACCTACCTGATGCAGGTTTTCTTAGATTTTCCCTGAATCTCTTTAGGTGAAACACCGGGTAGGATCCTTAAACCACAGCCCGGGGGCCTTAGTCAACCGTTGGCTACCTTGATCTACCTTCCGCACCCCCCTTTCAATTCCCTTCCTATGCTATTAAAAGGGAGTTGCCTGTTTCAGGATCACCCTCATGTAGCCTGTTAACCAAAAAAAGTCGTTACATGCTACTTAACTTGAATTATTTCATACGCTTAATGTGTATGAGGGTCAGTCAAATATAAACGGGATGTTTTTATCAAGCCTAGTAGGAGAGTCGCTTTACCACGAATTCAGTCTGGGTCTCTCCACTCCACTACCACACCCATTGCCAATGTTAGTCTCATTGATCAATGAGTGAGCAAGAAGTTCTTCTTCCGTTGCGCAACGGATTATTAAATTTTTGATGTGAGGAGGAGTGAGACCTTCAGAAATTTTAACTCGATTACGGGCACGATTCAGGGATGAGACTCTATCCAAAACCCGCGTTTACGAGTGGCACAACAGTTTTTTTGAAGGCCGGGAAATTGCGGAAAATCAGAATCAGGATCGGTGTCCTCGAACTTCCATCACAGAAAACAACATCCGTGCAGTGAGGGAGCTTTTGGAGGAATGCTGACGTCTCAGCGTTGACGAAATTGCTTCTCCAGTTTGTCTAAGTTACGGAAGTGCTCATTCCATCAACAGAGTGGAACTTGGCTTCATAAAGATCTCAGCGAGTTCCTCGACTTATTTCTCCTGATCAGAAAAAACGGAGATTTGTCACAGGCTGTAGGCCCGTTATGATGACAAAGGAGAAGACTTTCTCAGGTGTATAGTCACCTGTGATGAGACATGGGTTCATCACTACACGCCTCAATCGAAACAGGTGAACAAAGACTGGCGACTAAGACGTCGCCAGTACAGGCCAAAACGCGATTGTCTGCAGGGAAAGTTCTTCCCATCATGTTTTGAGATTTCAAAGGCATTCATTGGTTGAGATCCACCACGATCACCTAACAGTGAACTCCGAATATTAGTCAACTGCTGGACAAAACAAAAGCTACATATCGAAGAAAAAGACGGCGTTTCTTTATCAAAAGCGTCATCCTCCTTCACGACAATGCAAGACCTCACACTGCGTGCATAACTCAGACCAAATTGGAGGAAATTCTTTGGGATCAGCTTATAACATCCACCACACAGCCCAGATTTGTCACCGTGTGAACCATCTGTTTGGACCGTTGAAGAAAGCTCTAGTAGAAGAGACTTTGTGCTCAATTTGTTAAAGACTCAACCTTCAGATTTGTTATGATGACGGAATCAAGAAGCTTCCAAAACGCTGGGAATAATGTGTTTCAGTACAGTATAGAAAAGTAAAAAAAGATTTGAAATTCTATCGTTCGCAGAAAAATTATTTAAAAAAGTTGCCAGTTATATTTGACTGACCCTCGTATATGTGCTTAATTTTTAAATAAACTGTATGAGGGAATAAACACGTTTAAGTTTGTTGGAAATGCTCGGAAGAGGATTTCTAATTTATAAAAATTACGTAGGGTTCGCGAACAATTAGCTTGTATTCAAAATTTAGTTTGTAATTACGTTTATGAGATGCTCTATCCCAATATTATAATTTTAATAGAAATAAATTAAAAAATACTGACGTTAAAAAACTGCATTTAATGTAATGAAAATCTTTCTGGGCGATTATTAATTCTAAATGATACAAGTATGATGGTCCTCTTCAATCAGCTGTTCCCAAACCTTTTCGGTTCCCGACGCCCTTATTATATCACAAGTTTTTCGCGACGCGCCAAGCCAAAAGATCGGTCTATTGGATTCACTGGAAGTACCTTGGAAATTCAGTTAGGATAGTTTAAAAGTACAACAATTAACGATACACATATTTTAAATTTAAGGACTCTGACTCAAAAGTGATGTCATGTATGAGAAACGTATATGTTGTAATATTTACGCGGCGCCCCTGAAACACAGTTGTGACACAAAGTTAAAAAATCACTTTCTTAATCGGTATATTTTCCATTACCTATGTCGTAACGTAATATTTTACCGATGCAGTACTGCAGTTGCCATTTTGAGCACGTGCGATGGTAGATGCGGCTGTGAAGCATCGTCACTTTTTCATTTCGTAATAGAGTTTCCAAACAATTAAACGAACCGCCAACTGTAAAGTCAGATCAGTCATTCATTTCTTGAATCCAAGGAATGTTACGCTAGCAATCATTCATCGGAAATAGTGAGAGGTGAATATAGAAGCAATAATGAGTGATGGAATGAGCATGTGTAAGGTAATGAAATATTTGGAAAATAAATTTATGTTCCTTTTAAAATAAATAGCGGTGATTACGTTAACGTAAACAACCCTCGTATTATAGACTGTATCCAGTGGCCATCAATCTTTGATAAATGACTTCGTGAAGCCAACATTAAATAAACATGTATAAATGTTGATGAACAATTTTATATGAAATATAACATAATTTTACGATTGTAATAAAGAAATTCGTACGCAGTTACAAAATACAATATTCCCAAATAGTTTAGTAGAGGGTTATTTTATTCTTTTTAATTATTTTAAAAATAAATGCATTTATAAATTATTTATTATAATTATTCATTTATTTATCTGTTTTCATGGAAAATTTTAAGCATTTTTATTCATAACTAATAATTTTAATAATTTATTCTGCTTCCATACAACTGTGCTCTTTCCTTGTTTGATCTCTTCAACGCATTGTCAAAGATAACTTGTTGGAGTTTAGTTCCGAGATGCACTTGAATAAATCCAAATCATGGGACGAAGCGTTGTATTTCGTACGTTATAAGACTGTATAAAGAATTTGTAATTTCCCAATTTTGATTATTAAATCATTACCCAATTTTATGACTTATTTGGACATTACTATTTATATATCATAGCCTTTGTTATCGATCTTATCAGGAATTCTGCCTTATTAATTTCGATCATGTGTTCTGAGGCATTACCATTAACAAAACAAAAGCATTTCTAGGATCTGTTATACGTAACATTTAGTTCTCTTTCGCTACATACGTTTTCAGCAGACACAATGAATCTTCACGACCTGATGATTAGAACAACGATTCTTCTTTAAATATTAACGTTAACAGCCAGTACTTGAATGGAACACGGGTATCTTATCTTAACGAATTCTATAAACGATATATTTGTAAATTTTTAAAACCATTTAAACTTTAACTCCTGAACATTTTTATTAGTCATGCCGTTATAATTAGTTGAAATACTCATTTAGTTTACGTAGTAATACGTAACCGTAGTCTCATTCCATATTAACGTTGCTAGCTGTTTGGGTGATTTGATCAGAAGTAACGGTGACCTGAAATAATCAAGATGTTGGATTTATTCTGCAGAGTAAATCAAGCAGGGAAGTGTAAGATGGACCGGTCAAGAACAGAGATTACCAAAAACCCGGACTGTTAAGTATGTGTTTTAGGAAATCTTGATTGGAGAAGGAGAAGAATTAGACCTAGGGAAAGGTGCCTTGATGATGTAGAGGAGACCTGAAAACAGTGGGAATAAGAAATTACAAAAGGAGGGCTATGAACTGAAATGCATGAAGGCAGGTTGTAAAGGAGGCCTTGATTCCACAAGCCCAAGAAGAAGACTAGTGAAATCATAGAACTGAGTCGAAGGTAGGGGAGCTGCCTGATGAGTTACTTCAGGATGTAAGTTTAGTAGAGTAAGGGGGATTGCCCGATCGATAGTGTTGTAGAACAGGGAACTTTCTCTACATTCAGAATAAACGATCTGAGGACGACAATGGATGTCGAATTATACGATGCATGAGATCTCAATTGCCCTGCTAAATTATTCCAAATCCGCACAATGATGTTACAATACCTATTTGATTGGATTTTATTCTACATTTCAACAGTACCTTCATTTTTAAGTCTTTGCTACGGTCAATATCTAGTAGTATTTGCCTTTTTCTACTTCTTTTATATCCTCTATCAAGTCATTTCCGCTTGGTATGAAGATTGTTGCAAACAAGCTACTTTTTCACCTCCTATTTAACATTGCGTTTTAAATCTTAAAATGGCCGTCTTCTCGGCAGTTTTGGATTCTTGATATTAAGTAAGAAAACGGCGTTTCTAAAAATTAACATTTTTACAGGAAACATTTTTCATAACGGTAAGATATAAATTTTATATGAACACATTCAATCCAATATTTTTGTTGCTATCGGTTCAAGAAAATCGTTTTAAGAATGAGATGGATGGTCCTTCCGACTACAGGTAAATATTTTTATACGATGAATGGCGCACCGTGGACCAACTCGCTTTAAAAACGTTATAAGAATGAAAAAGAAAAGGCGCGAGTACCAATTCTATTCCCCCGAAATTACACGATGGCATTCCACTCAAAAGTCGATATGATACCGTGAAAGTTGCCGGTAAACAGTGATAAGAAAACGACACATTTTTCAGATTTGGATTTTGCGATCCTGACCAGTTGACAGGATAAAATTATATGTTGTCACTGTATGTACGTATAATATACTGAAAGTAAATTAAATTAACTTTAACCATAGTTGAGTTGTTCATTTTGTAAGTTGACCCAAAATCAAACACCTTGGAGATAAAACCCCTAGGTGGTGGAAGCGGAATTAGCGAAGTTTTTGTATGAAATAAAGGCTCACATTTGAGTCGAAAAAATATTTTGAGGTCAATTCTTTTTATAGTGTTTCCCAGACATTATATGTGTTAAATTCAACCCCTTCTAGCATGTAATGTGTCATATGAAAATAACAAGAAAACTGTATAGTTTGGTGTCAAAAATAGTGTAATGCCAGTCGCTGTGTTACGTTATGACCTTTAATATGCGATTTAAATAAAAATTCATCCTTTAAGTGGAGAAGAGTTTCTGAAAATATTATTAGCCCTTATATTGTACCGAGAGTATTTTTGATTCTCTCGAAATACTGGGAGTATATTTGATGCTTGTATTCTGACGTTTTCGATGCCGGTTTAATACTGTGTTGATCAAGAATTAAATAATGAACCAGGATAATATAAATAAATACCCGGGCAACGCCGGGTCCCCAGCTACTGGGAGAATAAATATGACAATATCGAATTAGACGACGACAGAGAAAACATTGCCGCAATTAAATACATAGTTTCTTTACCTGCGCTGTTCTCGGGTCGACTGATTAAAACTGCACTGATTATTTTGACATTCGGATGAACTTTTTTAAGCCCAATACTCTTGTAAGATATAATTTGCCATTGGCCACATCCCGGTATTTTAACCTTATAATTATTCTTTCGTTTGTAGCACTAGCACAAGCGGCGATTACTTCTTTCACTACATTATTACACGTCAAGAAACCAGAAGTTGCTGGCGATTCCACATTTCCCTTTCCTTACTTTCTTCATTTACACCCATAACTACACTTTCACTGCTTTTATAGTTTATTTTAGAATTTTTGAAATAGCCTTTGCTTAGTCTTTTATTTCTTCATTTGGCACAATCACTCGTAACGTTTCATATTCACTTGTGAGGGAAGCGTGTTCTAAGGAATGTTCTATGAATCGCCTTAAATTTTAAATTTACTAGCAAACCACACCGGACACAGCCATTAACACAATACAAATTTACAAACCAGAAAACTAAATCACAACTGAAATAGTACAGTACATAAACGTATTAAGGTCGATTCACATTATACGTTTTAGTGGTATTCAGCCCTAAGACTGGTCTGATGCAACCCTCCATGCTAACCTACCTTACGCTAGCCTTTTCATTTCCGCTTAACTACCACGTCCAACATCGTCTCTTATCTACTTCCCGTATTCTACCCACACACTTCCCTCTAATACTAATTTTACAAAACCCTCAAGTCTTAAAACGTGGCCTATTAACCTTTCCCTTCTCTTGCCCAAAATCCTCCATATTGTTCGCTCTTCCTCTATTCTGTTTAAAACTTCCTCGTTAGTAATTCTATCCACCGATCTGACTTTCAGCATTCTCCTATAGCACCAACTTTCAAAGGCTACTATTCTTTTCCTTTTCGCAACTCCAATCTTCCACATTTCGCATCCATATAACCCCATGCTCCATTCGAACATATTTAGAAAGGATTTCCTAGTATTCATACTAATATTACCCGTAAGTATTGCTCCTTTTTCTACAAAAGCCTCTCTTGCCTGTGCTATGCTACTCTTTATGTCTACTATACTTCTACCATCCCTAGTTATTACGCTTCCCAAGTAGCAGAATTCCTTAACTTCCGTCAAAATATCCCTTCCACTGTTCCCAAACTACACTTCATGGCCTTGGTTTTCCCTTTATAAATCCTCATATTAAACTCTTTCTCCAGGACCACGTTCATGCCATTTATTATGGTTTCCAAAGTCTTCTTCTGACTCCCCTAATACTACAATATCACCGGCAGAGCGTAGGGTTTTTATTTCTTCTACTAACGTTCAATTCACGTCGAAGACCGAAAAATCTGCTTTATTCACACTACACCGTCAAGCTTACATTGTTTTTGTTAAACGAGGAAGAAGAGAACTGCAATAAAACTAAAAATATGTGGATACGAAAAATATTAATGCGGGAAGGGAGAACAATTTGGAAGGCTTTGACCAACAGAAGGGATAGATTAATACGCCACGTTTTGAGACGAGAGATTGTAAAATTAACATTAGATGGAAGTGTGTGGGGTAAGAATAGAAGAGGTTGGATAGGGATGGAATACGCTAAGCAGATAGAGATGATGTGGGATGAGGTAATTATGCAGAAATGAAAAACAGTCGTTGCTCTTGGGAAAACATGTTTACGAAGCTGTGAACTCTGCAATAATAGACTTTATGTGACCAGTACACATTTCGTGGACCCAACATTGTTGTCGGTAATACCAGTGGAGCTGTCTAGTGGTAATCGATAGAAATAAAGTTAAACAGTGTATACATTTTTTTGGACCACTCTGTACATAAACACATTTATTTCTATGTGCGGGGTTTTCGTTCGCTCTGTATGAAATAATCCCAGGTTGTGACTGAAAATAGTTTCAAAAGTCAACAATCTCTTTAACTGCTTGTGCGGACGAGAGGTAGAGGTCAATATTAATTTGATTTTCAACTTAGTAATTTACAGCCTGAAGTGTAATACGTAAAGTATATGCCCCAGAGAAGACGGATTAATTTTTTAATAATAAAATGAAAAGAAGAAATGATTTATTATTGAAATAAATTCAAAAACTTTCTTAAGTGGCCGTTCGTGGCTGTAATTAAGGAGATCATAATAGTAAATTGGTTCTAAGCTAATCCACAATATGCCATAATAATATATTTCCGTAATATCACTAGCTGATATAAATAAAATAAAAAGTTATGACATTAAACTATAAATCGGAACAGAAACAATTTTTATTCTTTATAAGCGGTTAAACGCAACGTTTCTCTGTGGTGGTTAAACGCGTGCAAAGAACCAAGTGAGGGCTCATCGTGTTGATATTTGGTTAAGTCGTATGGCCAGCCACCAACAGGCAAGGTGTAACAGTTTGTCGTGTCTGAGGGGCGCACGTGCTGCCTCTGTGCCAGGAGGAGATCTCTCTCCCGAGATGTTAGCACGCACAGGGAAGCACAAAGAATTGCTCTGGTCTAACTACCGCTCGATGTGTTTAGCCTCCTTTATTCTTGCGCTGTGTAGACATTCAAGTTACCATCCCAACATGTACTGACGACACGTTAACGAGTTTTATAGATTTTACCAAAGTCAATTTAAAGGCGCGATAACTTCATTTCTCCCACATATGAATAAAACTTGCAACATTGCCACCCTCTAGCTGGCGTACTTTGCTTATGTTAACTCCCTAATATCCTTTGGAATACATTTTGGGAATCCAATCACAGTGATATCCATATTCATTTTCATATCAATATGCACTTATATTATAAAAAAAAAATGCTAGAGTGGGATAAATTAAATAGCCTAAGAGTTATGCTGTCGATATTCTGTGGTCTATTGGCAAGCGGCCTACCTCACAACACACAGAGGTCCCAGTTAAAATCCTGACATAGGCTTGGATGTTTGTGTTGTCATGGCCACGGAGACCGAAATTAAGACTGCTGGAGAATCAATACGCTGACCACATATCACTCCAAATTTTGAATGTGTCACGTATGATGACAGCATTCAACCCAGTAGGCCAAGGCCCAGAATGGACTAAAAAGCCAAGAAAGAAGGGTGTTCTCCAAGAAATTAGAAGCTGAAATACAGTCACAACCAGCAACATTTAGATACAATCTAAAAAAATTCAATAAATGAGTATCTGAATGCCAAAATCTATTAACTTTAGCTTTTGTTTTGTATATTTATACTTAAATGTGGATTTAAGAATTATGAACTTATATTTAACTTTAAATTTTTTGTAATTGTTTTTTAAAAATAAATACATTCTATACTTCTCAACAATACACTCTAATTAGTAAAATAATTATAGAAGAATCTGAATTACAAATCTGAGATTTATAATTAAGTTATAATGTAACTAGTCCACTTGAATTATTAATTGACTAGTGTTACTGCATAAGGAATTACTAATAATGTATGGCTGTAAATAGTCTCTTTGGCAATTCATCTATGTAAGTTGTGCTACAGCATATTGAGAACAATAAATCTTTATTGCCAAAAACAAATTAATGTTAAACAAGTGTCTGGTTTAAACAGACTATGTACCAGACTTAATGATAATAAACATCTGGATTTAATTCAAAGAATTCTTCATGACTATATACTGGTTTATTGTGTAATAACTTTACAACCCACAGTATTTCTGAGGCAAGGAGCTTTCTAATATTAAGAGATAGGCAGTTTTGTATTTTCACTCCCAACCTTAGTTGTCATTTATTTATGGTTGGAAATATTATCCTATTGCTGAGTCTTGTGGGCATGGAAGGCTGTTTTTAGATCTTAAGATCGTAAGACTATTCTCAGTCTTTGCAATAGAAAATTAATTTCAGCCAATTTCTTGGGCAGAGCTACTGTGTGAGAACTCAAAGACATAATTCAGTCTACTTCAATCCCTAACAGTTTGGCATATGTGACTTAATTTTTCTCTGGGCAGACTTGTTTTCATGTAAACAAAATACACTTTTTTCTTACCCTAAAAGGAGCCCATTAGCTTGAAATTGTGATTGGAGGCTGTCTAGTGATTCAATAGCAGTTTCCCCAGCTGCTTCTGCGTTTGGTACCTTTGTAATAATGGTTGTAACATCTGCATACTTCATATTGGGTTGATCAGTTTTATATATTTTGTTAAGTAATGGCCCAAGGACAGTGCCCTGTGGGACACCACTTATAACATTCAATGGCTTTGATACATTATCATCACATTTCACCAGCTGTGCTCAGCCAGATACATATGTTTCAAAGAGACTGAAAACAGGTACATGCATACCTGTATAGTGTGATTTTTCCAATATAATTTTATGGGGAAATGTGTTGAAGGTTTTTACTCAAGCCTAGCAGATGTGTTATAACAAGATCTTTATTATCAAGGGCATCTAGGATATCTTCATGGAAATTATTTAGTAGTGTGTCGGTAGTTGTCCCGCATTGGAAGTCATGTTGGTGAATATCTAAAGGATTATAATTCCCATTAAAACATTCTTAGCTTATAAAACTTAAGAATTCTCATTTTCTGCAATGATGATATGCTCTTTATAAATATTGGATTCATTATCACACAAGCATTGTTTATTTTTAATTCAGTTAAAAGAATAGATAATTTATAGTTTATTTTAATACTAAAATAGTTTGTTAAATAATATGCATATAACTATTTAGTGATAGGTCAGACTTTGAAGAAAGTTTAGACATTATTTTATATCATAAACTATGGAAATTTACTGCCTTATTTACATTTTATGATTTAGGTTAATATAAAGTATACAATTTGGTTTCATCATTTTAATGATTTATTAAGTGAAACATTTTATCAGCACTTTATGTTTCAGAATTTGAAAGACATGGTGATCCATGAGGTCACTTAATACAGCCCTGTTGCTGGCCACTTGTGCCACTGGACTATTTTGGCTACCATGCATAAAAAGTGGTTTTGCATGCCTCAGTAATCCTTGCTTCTTTGGGATCTGTATGGATGATCTTAACAGGTAATGAAGATAATATTTTGGGGGAGATGTCAAGATATAAAATATGAAAATTGCTTTGAACAGAGATTTGAAATTTAAGTAACCATGAAAAACAATTATTTTTCAGTTCATACACATGCTACTGTATTGACGGCTATACTGGTATTCAGTGCCAAACAAATTGGGATGAATGTTGGTCAAATCCATGTATGAATGGAGGCACATGTATTGATGGAGTTGCATCATTTAACTGCACCTGTCCTGAAGGATTTATGGGTAATAAAAATTATGCTTATATTAATTGTTTTGATTATATTCTTAATTCTAACTGGTTACTATGTCTTTAGGTGATGAATGTGAGGAAAATTTTGATGAATGTGATTCAAACCCATGCTTAAATAATGCAACTTGTGTTGATGGTGTTAATGGGTACATTTGCCAATGTCTACCAGGATATTCAGGTGGGACATTAAACTACTGCAAGTTCAGCATGTGTTATTCTAATATGATTTAAGGGTCCAGTTTCATATTTCTGTATAACATGTGACAGAGAGTTCAATTCTGGAATTTCTTTAATTATTACTGGACTTTTGTTTGACTTATGAGTGGAAATTATTTACTACTTTAATTAGTGTTCAAATCATTCAGTTAATGACAACCTAACTTATCTTACTAATTATTCTGAAACATTATTATTAAATAGATGAACTTTACTTTATTGTTCAAAGGAAATCTTTGTGAAGTAGATGAAGCAGTATGTAACTCTACAGAAGAGACTCGCTGCCTTCATGGAGGTGTTTGCAAAGAAGGTCCAGGAATTACATTCAACTGTGTGTGTCTTCCAGGTAAAGCATTATATTTTTATGTAAATAGATATATTCAAAGATTTTGCCACATGAGATATTTGTTAATATTCCCTCTGATTTTTTATTGGCAAATATTAAGCAGAATAGTGATTGATTCTGGATACGCTGTGCTCCCAAAGTCAATCACTACAGTTTTATAATAATTTATGTATTTAATAACTGTAATTGTGACATGATTCTTCACAGTTTGCCATTTCAACACTCCCTATTATAACAAGACCAACATAATATTAATATCATTACATCATCAGATCATTATTTATACTCAATTTGGTGTTATAGGTCAATATGAACAAAAGTTACTGGATGATAATGTAATGGTATCTAAGAGACAAATATATTTTTGATTTAAGATAATCCTTTTCAAATTTTCCCTTATGATATTTTATACATGAGCTTGTTAAGAAGCAGATTTTGAATTATCTGCAATATTTTTTTCAACATATGGAATGTAAGCTTATAAATCTGCCTTGTAAATCCAATGAAAATACAAAGTTCCTTTAAAAAGATTCATATTTGAACCATATAGTGCTGATTATGTGCCAACCTATGAAAATGCCCACAAATCCAATTTTCTGCCCATTAGAAAATTGCCTCTTTATTAAAGAATTCCAAAATTATTAATTATGTAATAAACAATATAAGTATAGGCATATTTTTGTGCTAATTTCTTTTTCATATTACTGGATAAACTATGTTCACCAGGCGTGTAAATATAAAACCAGAATATTTTTTAATACAAAACACACATGAATTGTATAAAAATGATAACACACATTTTATTCAATATATTGTTCATCAATAGCTAAATATTTTTCTCATATTTCTGGCAATTTATGAATATCACACCAAAAAGATCTGTTGCTCTTTTGACGCAAACCAGTCATTGAGACATTTTCATAAGAAGTGAAGTGCTTCTGTACAAGTGTGTGCCCCATCAATAGAAAAAAATGGTAAGTAGTCTGATGGTGCAATTATTTCCCAAGTGATCCTCTTAATCTGTTCCTTGACCAGTTTTGCTGTGTGTGAAGGTACATTATCATGAAACAAAATCATTTTGAGTTGCCTGTCATGATATTCTGGACTTTTTTCCATTCAATGCTTGATTAAAATCAATAATTTGTTGTCAGTAGCATTCAGTATTAACGGTTTGGCAAGTTTACAGCTCATAATAGAGCTCACCATTGTTATCCCACTAAGCACAGAGCATTGTCTTCTTTCCATAGCAATTTTGCCTTGCAATCAATGTTGATGGTTCACCTGGAGATACCCAATAACTTTTATGCTTAAGATTATAAAAAAATCCACTTTCTTCACCTGTCACCATTCTATGCAGAAATGACTTTCTTTTGTACCTGTTGAGCAGCATTTTGCATCATCCTCATCCAACAATTGTTACAATTCACTGTCTTCAAACTTTCTCAGTGGATCTTCACATTTCTTCATTTCTCACACCAAAGTCATTACTTTTGAAATTCTTAAACCACTAAAGCACAGCGACTTACCAAGAGAAGTAATGTGATCCTACAACAGTTTTCTTTAAATAGTAGCAGAAAATCAATGCTGCCCACAAAATTGAAGTTTTTAGACACAAAACTCGACATGCTCAATGCTATTAAAAATGTTAAATGAGACTTTGTATTAGTCAAAACTTTTTGTCAGCTGTCAAAGGACTAAAAGATGCAATTTTAAGGTAACTACATTGACAACCATGGTCATCAATGGGCAAATTCCAGGTACATATTTACACGCCCAGTAGATTGTTCGTCATTTTTATAAAATGATAAAGTTATGTCTAATCTATATACAAAACTGTTATGGATTACTTGGTTATCAACATTATTGACCATTTGTCTTTAAGGTCCTTACTGAAATCAAAGAACTCTTTTAAAGATTATAAGACTATAGGATTTGCCGCTCTTGCATTTTCAGCCCTTGAATCTTTTTGAACAGGAAATTTATTGTGTATTTTAACTCATGATGTGTGTAATCCTAAACTATTTTAGACAGGTGAAAGAAGCAAGCTATACACACAATGTTTCCATGTTCCTGACATCACTTAAACAATGAAACCTTTACACATAGGCACTACTCTATGCTACTGACAAGGTGTCTAGCTCACAGTATGTAATATAAATCTTTGTGGCCAATATATATAGTCAAAATAATTAACGAAATTAGTGTGGAAAAGGACAGAAAAAGAGAAGGGGGGAGAGATAGAGGAAGAAAAGCGGGAAGAGATAGATGGAGAGAGGTGGTGAGGTTGAGGGAGGGTGGGGGAGTTGGTGGCTTACCTGAAATTGTGGCTAAAGGCACACACTCAATTCAAGATTTTTAAAAGAAATATCAATGAAGTTAATGAGGTATATTATTTCTAGCCTAGGAGAAAGCATAATCTTGTATATATTGGATAAATATCTGCTATTGAAATCAAGTTATTCTAAGGAGTGAGCAAAGAAAAATGTTATTAAGCACTGTGAGAGAACATAATGTTTAATTTATAACATTAAATGGTCAGATCATTAACTGTCTAGTAGAGTAGAAATATATTTAATCTGCAGGGTGGTCTGGTTCACTGTGTGAACTACCTATGGATGAATGTGCTTCATCACCATGCCTCAATGGTGCAGTTTGTGTAGACAGAGAAGCTGATTATGCCTGTGCCTGTCTCTTTGGTAAGGCAAAACAAGAAAATGATGTTTATTTATGTTATCTTAATATAACTCATTCTCTTTTCTTCTGTAATTTGGTGTTACAGGTTTCACTGGCCGTAACTGTGAAGTCAAGCTTCATCAATGTGAGGACAATCCCTGCGACAATGAAGCTTTATGCATTGTTGAAGGTGGTGTTGCAGTATGTTACTGTGTTCCAGATTTTCATGGAAATAGATGTCAATTTCAATATGATGAATGTCAACTGGGACCAAGGTTTGCTTTCTTAGAGTCAATGAAACTGTGTTTACCTAAATGATTTGCAACTTAAGAAAGTTTATTTTTCCAGGTGCATGAACGGTGGAACATGTCTTGATGGGGTAGACAATTTTACTTGCTCATGTCCACCATTTCTAACAGGGAAAACTTGTGAATGTCTTATTTTAGAGTCAGGCCTATTGAACTGCTCTTATATTCTTCCCATTACAACTGAAATTCCTGTATCACTTACAAAAGTCACAGAAGTGCCTTCAGTTTATACTACTATAGAAGAAGTGGAGAAAGAAACGGTATCTCAAGATTTCACTACTACAGAATCCACTGTAGTATATTCAAAAGAAATGGAATCAAATGTATCACAAGTGCCTTTTTTTACATCTTCCATAAGTTATACCCATTCTTCTACTTCTCCCAAAACTACAGAGCTGTCAGAAAATATTACATTTGTTACAACACCATTTTCTGAACAATTCTCACACTCCACATCACCATTTTCAGAGCAATCACAATCCACGTCTTCCATCACAACAGATGAATTTTCTAGAATGGAAACTTCCACCTCTTCATATTCAACCAAAACAATGACATCTTATAGTAGTGGGACAGAATCTTATAGTAGTGGAACAACACAGGCAGTATTTACCAATCTAATTACAGATTCAACATTGTCAACTGAGGAAAGTCACACATTTTCCCCTTCATCTGGATTTCAAACTACTCCAATACAAATAACTGCAGAAACACATGCTTTGACAACTAATCAAATTATAACAGAAACATCAGAATTTAGTAAAATACCTACAGAGAAAACACAAACATTTTTTGAAGTAACTACAAATATTTCATATCCAGTTTCTTCTGAACTTTCAACTTATCCGGTAACATTTTCAGTTGATACAAGAACAGACACTCATATGATAAGTACAGGTTTTCCATATTCTGAAGATTCTGTTTCTTGGGCTCTCACAACTGAGTCACCTACTATGCTGCCAGTTACTGACCTATTAAATGTTACAATGTCTACAGATTTCATGAAGCCAATAACTATTTCAGAGCTCAGCACAGAAGTGTTTTCAACAACTGAGTTTGTTGATTGTACAGTTGCACCGTGTCAACATGGAGGAACATGTACATATTCAAAAGAAGGTCCAAAAGTAAGCAAATTGAACTATTTTAATGTATAGCATTAATTACAGTTGATTAACAGTTGTAATTAAATTTTGTTTGATTGCTACAACTTTTATGGTAATCTTTTCATAATGCATAATGTTTCTATAATATAAATTATTTTAGCTTCATTGTGTCAATAAGCTTCAAATTTTAATTAAAAACTGAAATATTGCAGTTAATTGCACAATATTTAAAAGTCAGTCAACCAGAACACAATACATATCTCTCTTGAGGAAAAAAATTGTGTTGTATTTACTTGATCTAAAATCTTTAGATACAAGGTAGGATAAGACAAGTAATGTGTTAAATTAATAGTAAAATATAATAATACAGAAAAATATGATATTATAAAAGTTTAACAACTTTCACATCTTCAGATAAGAATAATAAGGATGCATTATATAAATAGGAAGGGAAGGAAAAAGGGACAAGGCAAACCTGAATAATTATGCTAGAGTCTGTGTGAGTGTTAAATATTCCAGAAGGTAATTTTCAGTGCCATTTTCCATTTTTCTTCAGCATTTAGGGCACCTCCATCAGATTCTAAATTGTGCATATGTATATATGATAAATTATATTGAAACTCTAATCATATTATATATTTTAAGGAACTAATGTTACTGTAAATATAAGCAAACTTTGTCACTTTACAGTGTGTATGCCACTCTCAGTGGACTGGAGATTTTTGTGAAGTCCATGTTGGAATTAAAATTGCAGCTTTTAAGGGTCAGTCACATCTAACACATTACCTTAACAATAGCTTGGGAGCTAAAGTAGAGGTGACTGCAAGAACTTTGTCTCCCTCTGGAATTTTGTTATATGCTCAGTTCACATCAAATATGTATATGTGTGTGTATTTAGAAGAAGGACTATTAAATTTTCAATTTTCCTGTGGAATTCAAACAATGTTGTTCACAGAAGTTCAAGTGAAAGTGAACACTGGAAAGGATATAACCATTCAAGCAATGTATGTTAATAAAATTTGCAGCTAATGAACTAATATATATTTAGCTCTTAATTACATAACTTTTTCAAATACAAATAAATTTAAATAGATATGATATCTGTATTGATTTAAATTAAACAACTATGAATTACTGCTAACAATACTATAAAATTAGTAATCTATTTGTGTTCAACTATCAATAAATGCACCTAGACAAAGAGACTATATGAGTATTCACATATTGTGTGACCATCTTGGCATGAATTTGCATATATCATTTAAACTTTTAAATTAGGAAAAGATTAATCTATTATTTCTTTTTTATAGTATAATGAGAAAACAAATACTTAATTGTTATCAGTAATATTTGAATTTGTTGTTGAGTAATACATGTCAAAGTTGAAATAATATTCCTTTCTAACTTGGAATCTGAATAAGTTATATATTTTCAATAATGGTATATTTGAAAAGGAATCAAAATAGATATTGTTATGTATTTGAAGCCTATGTTTACATAGACACAACAGATAGGATGGCATATGTTAACTCTTTGGCTCTGGATTCCTTTATTTTAATGTTTTCATACCTAATTATCACAAAAGTATTCAAAATTATTATATATAGAAATCATTTTTTGGCTGGAGCAATTATTTCTGTACATTATTCCTTCCTTTGCCAACCTGCTATGGCATAGCATTCTGCATCACTGTGGCCCTGTTTGAATGCCAGCGTTGACATGAAAGTTGGTGCTCATCATCTTCACGAGAACTGGAGAAGAATTAAAACACTGGCCACATAACACTCCAATACAGAATGTATCATGGAAATGGCAGTCCAGCAGTTGTGCTAGTAGGTCGAAGCACTCATGAAGGTTGTAGAGCCAATGAAAATAATATACTTCCTCTAGAAGCTTTTATACAGCATTTGACTCTACATTGGGATATATAGTTACATCCTGCTAGTGTCTCTTCCTCATCTATAATACATCTGTTAAATAAAATACTTCATAGTTTTGTGAGAAATTTTGAATAAATGCTTAATATTATATTGAAAAGAATAAATTAATTTCTTTTAATTTATTTAAGCTCATTATTTATTTATAAATAACATCATTCCAGGCTTGAAATGGTATCCACTGAGATGAATCCACATCAGTGTAGCGCATATCTTCGAATAAATGATACTCTTGCAATGAGTGGGGAGCAGATAACAGCAGCAAGCCACATTGGGAAGTCAGTCATGTTGTTGCATCTGGGAGGAATCCCATCTGAACATTCACAACAAACGCAAGCACCATTGATGGCAGGATTTGTTGGTTGCATGCAACAATTAAGAGTACTTATTTCAGAACAAACTGAAACTTAATTTTTGATGTTGATTATATCATCTATAATGTAGGTTTTTTTTTATTGTAGATAAACAATGTTACAAGACATATTGTGACTGAAGCCTTACATTCTTCTTCTATTTCTGAATGTACATCTTTGGCTTGCTTATCAAATCCATGTTTAGGAAGTGGAACATGTATTGAAAAAGCACATGGGTGGTCTTGTCTGTGCCCATCAGGGTAAGTCTACTTATGCTTAAATATTAGTCCTCAGTCTGACTATTTTATAAACATAAATTGGATGAGTTTATGGCAGAAAACGAAAAGTAGTTACATGAAAATCAAGAATACAATATTATTTTTAATGGAGAAATGATTGAAAAAGAAAATACTTCTCCCATTGCATCCAAACAATTTGAATCTTTTTATTTGTATTATCAACATTTTTGACATAATTCATGGGGTGGTTGGAGTGGAGTGGTGATAAACTTTAATAGTAAATTAATGAGTATGCAAGGCAAATTTGCCTAGTTATGTGTTGTAGGAGCATGTTGACGACATGTTAATGTTGTAACTTGATTTTGTTTTGTTGTTTACTGCTAGCACAATATTTTTTTTTCATTTTCAGAAAGTTTATTCTGAACTAATTAAAAAATGAAAGAATTGGTTAGTTGAAATTGAAAACTGTCTTCAAAAACATATATAGAACTATTTTACTTTAACAGTTTACTTGTTTTTTTTTACAATTATGTATGCATTTATAGTTTTACACATATGTATAAATCAATTGCAGATTTGTTGGTAAAACATGTGAGAAGTCCATATGTGATAATAATCCATGTAAATATGGAGCAACATGTGTAATCTTTCCTGCAAGTGGATTTATTTGCCTCTGTCCACTGGGAAAACATGGTCTCTTTTGTGAAAATGGTGAGTATTTTAAACAGAAAATAAATATTAGTTCTGAAGCTCACAACTTGAAAGCTAATCACCACAAGCATGCTTAGTATAATAAATGGAAGCCATTAACTAGTATCAGATACTAGTTTTTAAATGCATTACCTATAATTATTGTTTATACTCTATTTCATTACTTTTTTCTATATACTTGTATTTCCACTTCAATGGCTCAAAGAAATATATTTTATAACAAAATAATATGTGTTTAATAAACAATTAATTTTTTATAACTCTTAAGCTATGGTGTATCAATGTTATATAATGCCAATTTTTTTCAAGTGAAGTGAACCATTGATCAGTGATTAAAATATGTGTTTCAGATCTTTCAATAGGCCAGCCATCATTTTCTTCTTCTGTTGCTGGTTTTTCATCATATGCAGCTTATCCCATTCCTGGATCTATTCATAATAATATGGAGCTGCGATTCAGATTCAAGCCTACAAATATGGAACAAATAGCACTCATGGTTTTTATAGGTCAGGATGGTCCTCATGATGCCAGCTCTGATCATCTGGCAGTTAGTTTTATTAAGGGATATGTTGTTCTCACCTGGAATCTTGGGTCAGGTATAACTGAAAAAACAAAAACTTTTTACATTATTATTTATAATATTCCAAATTAGTTTGAATCTATAAAAAACGAAAATGAACTCAGTAGCTTTGTAATTTTGTCTGTCTTCAGGTCCAAGAAGAATTTTCACACCACGCCCTGTTACACATCGAGCCAAGCGTCCTCATTTTGTCAGTTTGGGCAGACTTGGTAAACAAGCATGGCTTAGGGTAGATAATTTAAAGAATGTAAGTGGATCATCTCCTGGTTCACTGACACAATTAAATACAAAATCAATGATATATATAGGTAATTATTTTTTAAATAAGTACAATATTCCATTTGACTTATAATCAGTATCTGAAGTAACTTTACATTTTACTCAGGTGGTCATGAGTCAAGAAATTTTTCATTACTTCCACATGACCTGCCTCTTCACACTGGTTTCTCAGGTTGTCTTTTTGATGTTGAGTTGCTTGCTGGAAGAGTATCAGTGGCATTGCATAAAACAGGATCTGCTACAGGACGAGGAGTTGGGCAGTGTGGAACTACTGAATGTCATGAACATATGTGCCAAAATGGTGGTGCATGCTTACATCATGGTGCAACATTTACGTATGCACATTATTAGCTGAGCAATCTATTAAAATTATTATTACTTTATCAAATTAATTTAATGAACTATTATACATAGTTTATAATACTGACAAGAAAATATAAATCAGTTTTTTTTAATCAAATTTTTCTAGTAAATAGTAGGTTGCTTTATGTCTTTATCTTAGTAAAAAAATATTTATAAAAATATTGCATCGATGCCATGTATTGCATTTGGGAGTTATTTTGTTCCAATAAAATATAACTGCTGTCAATAAGGTATAATTTATAAGTTATTGCAATTTATTAAGATAAATTCAAATAAATATAAAAAACTAGCAGCCTAAGTATAATTCAGTTTAGTCTACTTTAAAAATCAAACTAGACTCATCACCAATATTATATCAAGACATTTCTTATCTTACTGATATAAATAAACAATTTAATACTATTAAAACACATTTTTTGAGTTCAGGTTGTAATTACTAATTATACAAACTAAGAGCTAACAATTTCTATTATCATGATTAGTGTAAATTTTGTAATAACGCATATAGGGTACGTCAAAATAATGGACCCAATACTATGAAATCTAATGAACATATCATAATGGGAGACATGTGCTAACCATGCAGGAGGGAAACTAAACTTTGAGGGTTTGCTTTCTTTGTACATATCTCACATTACAATATGTTAACTAGATTTCACAGATTAAATTTATGAAATTGGGTCCATCAGTTTGACTTACTTGTACATTTCAAAATGTGACATTATGTGAAGTTTTTACAAATAACATAAAAGATAAATAGTATTACTGTTCACTTTTAATTGATCCTGTTAAATCCTTGTTAACAAATAACAATTTATACATGCTAATATCTAAATAAAATTTCTATATATTTATTTGGTTGTGTTAATTTGGCCATAATTTACAAAATTAGGAAGGGAAATATAGAAAATATTGACTATAAGTTTTGGATTTTTGAAAACTTTTCAAAAATTAAATCAAGAGATGCTAATAAACTATGAAATCTTTATTTCTATGTAAAAAACTAATTTCCCAGGTGTCTGTGTCCAGATGGATGGTTTGGCCCTCTCTGTGCACAAGTGCATAATCCATGTGACACAATGCTGCATAATTGCAGTTCTGGCGCTACTTGTGTTCCTTTGGCTGTTGGTTATGAATGTGACTGTCCATTGGGGAAGTCTGGAAAGTTTTGTGAAAATGGTATTTGCTACTTTATATTATTTCATTAATATGAATGAATTAGTAATGGCCCATGCTAAGTTATGGTCATAAATTTACACAATGTGTATTCCTCACTGATTTCCTAGAATTAGGTTGTGAAGAATGTGATTAGTATATTTAGGTGGACAGATGTGGGAGATATTGCATTAGAAATAGCATTGACTCGGACTAACTCAGTGGTTAAAGCATCCTCATGGAAAATGGAAGGTCCTGGGTTTGATTTCTGGTCGGCTCAGATTTTTCCATTCTGATCGTCCAAAATATTGTATTTATTTACATTATTGTACAATCATTATCTCTTTACCCATTTCATACAGTGAAGACTGATGATATAATAATAACTGTTTGAATCAATGGGCATTATGCTGATAAGCTATAATTTAGAATATCATTTATTTGACAAAATACCATCTCTTCCAGATGAAATGCTATCAGACATCAGTTTTAGTGGCAAAAGGTCATTCTTATCTGTCCACATTGGTACTATTGAAGAAAATCAAGTGTGTATTGACATTGAAATTCAGCCAGCTACTGACAGAGGTCTGTTAATGTTCTCTCAAAAATTGGGTAGCAAAGGTTTTATGTCTCTGTCATTACAAGGCCGTGTGCTAGAGCTGCGGATACTACCAGGTAATAATCTTTAATTATTATCCACTTAAAACATATTATAGTCACTTGTTTCAAATTATAACCAATTATTAATATTTTGGTTTTATTGGCATTCAGTAATTTATCAAGATATTCCATCCATCTCTCTAGTATCCCTTCATTCCCACCTATAATTTTGCCTTTCTAATCCCTGCATAATGCAGTTCTTCGTTGGAAGTCATTCCGACTTTTGTTTAGTCTTTGGCAGAAAGCCCTGCTTTCATTAACACCACTGCTTAAGTTACATAAATATAATATTGCTAATTTGCTTCTTTTGAAAGATATGTAAAGAATCTGTTTTTATTTTATGAAGAAGCCAATATTGCCTAGCGAATTTCCTGCCTTTCTATCCAATTATCCTATATATATATATCTATGGGATAAGTGATGAAGTCACGCATTTGATAATTGGATAGAAAGAAAGATAGAAATATTTGGGAGAAAGGCAGGAAATTCGCTCTTTGAATCATATGTACAGCATGGAATCATGCACAAGGAAATACATATGTCAAGCGTAGAAGGGAATGGAAGAAGGAAGAAAGACTGAAAAAATTCGATGTGGCCAGGACTCGAACCTGGGTGCACGAAACAACAGTGCATCACCCCTAGAGCCGGGGCGTGCGTCTATCCACTCCGCCACCACATCGAGTACGACCAACCGAACATTTTCAGTCTATATATTAGGTTTTCAAGTTAGGATGGATAGAGAAGAGGGATGGAAGAATTAGGAGCATCTGCTAAGGATATATATATATATGTATATATATATATATATATATATATATATTTGTGGGTGTGTGTGTTATTACATTATTGTATATTTTATTACTTATATATGATACTATACTACAAAAAAAAACAATTGTTCCATCATACAATACAATTTTAATGCAATTAAATAAATGATATATATTTATATTAATTTAATTTTGCCAACTTTTCTGTTGTGTCACAAATTTTATTTTTACTCAAACTGAAAGTGAATTAAATACTAAATTTGAATAAGAATGATTCAAGAAAGAATTATTTAATTAAATTTGTACAATAAAAATGCAGGAAAGTCCTAGAACACTTATTTTCAATAATTAGAATGAGAAAATTGTGGGTTATTATGCTTGATTCTCATAGTTACAGAATTATAATTATACTTCATTATAAGAAATAAAAATGTGGCCAAAACGTCAACAGATAAATTTATCACTATTTATTCAAGCAGCATCGTCTCCATTTTGAGGTGTAAAATTTAGCAAGGGTCATCTCCAGCGATGGTTGTGTTCCTTTACAAGTTAGTTTTATCAATATCTTCTCACTATTTTCTTTAAATTCTTACATCATTTGCTTTTTTATATAATAGCTAAGCCTGCTGCACATATTCAGTACAAGTTTGCTGACAAATAATATTCATACAATTAATTAAAAACATTTTCTTTCCTATTTTCTCAGAGAGGTCACAAAGAAATGGTGATATTATCATTGTACGCAGTAGAAAGATGGTAGCCATAGGAGAATGGCATCATGTTGTGGCTGGAAGTTATGGCCGGAAACTATTTCTTAAAGTTGATGGAATAACAAACCATGTAATAGTTATGCCTAGAGATATTGCAGCAGTAATAAGTGACATCTTTTACTTTGGTAAGACCATTTATAAAACAAAAAATAATTTACAAGGTGGTAGAAAAGAACTTTTACTATAATATAAAAGCTTGATTGTTATGGTAAACAAATAATATTGCTTATAAATTAATATTTTATTTATAAATTTTTGGATTCTAAACTAAATTAGTGGGAATGCTAAAAAATTTTTGGATTTTGGCCTGTAAAACTTGAAGGATCCTCGGTCTTCTGCATTGCTTCTTTCACAAAGAAGTTTATTTATATTAAATTAATAAATTGATTCTATGTATTAAATTGAAGAAATATTTATGAATGTGTGTGACCACGTCATGTTTCAAACATATATATATATATATTGGATAAGTGACAAAGTCACGCATTTGATAATTGGATAGTATATATATATATATATATATAGTAAATAATTATATATTAATTAAAACAATTAATGGGGAAAGGACAGAGAGATAGAAAGAAGATGACTTACCTGAGGTTCATAGATGGTAGACACCTTGTGAGGTTTAGAGTACTTGAATTTTCGGAGGCACCGCCCCCTTCATCAGAAAGTTAGGAAGATATTTCCCGTGATTGGTTAGCCGACGATATATATATATATCAGAAAATTACATTGTCGTGTTAATTAAAACAATTAATAAGGACAGGAAAGAGAGACAGAAAGAAAGTTGTTTACTTACCTAAAGTTCACAGATGGCAGGCACCGTGTAGGGTCTAAGATTCTTGAATTTTCAGAGGTATGGTCCCCTTCATCAGAAGGTTTGAAATGGTATTTCACATTTTGTGGACAAGTGTGTAAAGAAACTTTGTGAAGGGTGGTCATATTTGGTGTTAAGAGGCTTTTCAATATTATTCAAAATTGACTATAGCAAATTTCAGAAAGCAACATGTTTGCTTTAAGTCTTGTTTTCAAATTGGAAAATCTATTGAAACACACAAACTGCTGAGAAAAGCATTTGGGGCAATGCTTTAAACCACAAAGAAACTTATGAATGGTTTAAATGTTAAAAGATGACAGGAAATATGCTTATGATGATCTCCTTCCCAATTTTGAGAGACGAACTGAACATGTGAATAATTTCTATTAAGTTAGTGCCAAAACTACATTCATTACCCAGGACTTTCTTATAAAAAGCAAGTTCTTCATGTGACTTTTTTCTATTTTGGAGGATGAAACTCTAATTAATTGCCTGAAAATTTTGAGAGACGAAACTCTTCAAGGAGTACTTTGCACACTTGCGAAAAATAACTTTTAGGAAAAAACTGCTGGGATGCGTGTATACACACATAAAGGGACTATTGTAAAAATTAGGGGATAAAAATCTTCATGTATGCCATATTTTTATTTTATTGATGTATTCTGGAGACTTTTGTGTAGCAAATTTTATGTTTTAGCAATCCAATAATAACTGAATCAAATTTCAGGTGGAATTAGTGATCTATCTTTGTTACCATATGGGGCTATGTCTGGGTTTCCTGTTTCATACAGCGGTTGTATCAGAAGATTGAGATACAATTCAAGAAGAATATTATTAACTAATGAGGAGATAGTGACAGCTCGTAATGTAGCTGATTGTGATGGTACAGCATGTGGAGCCGATGTATGTTCTAATGGAGGAACATGTGCATTAGACATGGCTTTCAAGCCTCAGTGCACATGTACTAAAGTGAGTATTATAGACTATGTAACAGAGTAGAAACTAATAAAAATAACAAACATTAATTTATTTTTGTGATCTGTAAACTGACTTGTATTTGTGAACAACTTGTAATTGTTACATTTTAAAAGGAGAAGCCATATTTTGAGGGACAGGAGTTTTAACAGGCATTGTGTGTTTTTTTTAAAATAATTAATATTATAAATCATAACACTATATTGCCCAATGGTAGTCATAATTAATGAAAGAAAGTAGTGATACTAAAGTGAATATTTTTTTAAATGTGTGAATATAGTTGAAAAAAATTACTTGTATATCTCTCACATGACATGCTAATAAAACTCGAGACAAAGTTTTCTCTTAACATTTTAATTGGAGAGGTTTGTATTTCACACTATTTACTTATTATATAGTATGTCCATGATTTTTATGCTTTCAGATAGAAATAGTTGACGATCAAATTTATCAACTACACCAGCTAAAAATGGGAACTCTCTTTTTCCAGGAAAACCATGGTGATTTGGTTACAATACTCGAACACACAATAATTCAAGCCCAACACTTACTGAGGAGTTGGAGCAATGCAGGAAGCTGTTGTCTTAGGAGGGCTCTGGTCCAAATATTTTCTGTGCAATCTTACGAAAAATCTTCTTGCCCAGAACTGTGCCTGACATGTTACTCTTATTAGCCAATTTTGTGCATGTGATTATGCACCCCTTCGCCCCCCCCCCCTTTTTCTTGGTGGGACCCAGTGGCCTCTACTTATCCCCATTCTGGGCCTTGGCTAAAAAACAGGTGCTTTGGTGCCCTGACTGGGTTTTCTAACTTAACAATTGTCTAAAAGTTGTCTCTTGGCTTTGTGTTGGCCTATGCCATTTCTCCAAAATTACTATATAAATTATAATGCATCATAAACTTAACTGATAGTTACAGACCTGTTGACATTCAACCTCAAGATTAGTTAAATACAGTATAACTCTGTAGAACCTTCTATATGGGTCTGTAAATAAGGTGCAGGTAAATATAATTGAAGCAGCTTTCTAAAAAGCAAGGGAAAGGAGTCTTATTCTTCAGGTATCACTAATTCAGGCAAGATTTCCTGTTTGTGGTCACCATTTCCAGTGAGATTTACATTATTGATTGAAATCTGCAAGATAGTGAGTGACAGTCTTTTTAAGTCTGTAGAGTGAATTTGAGATCGCCATATTGTTAGCCCATGGTGCACCCCAGAATTTAATTAGTTTTCATCCTGGAGTTATATGTTTTTTGTAATCAAGTTGAAGTACTTTTATACTAAACATAGAATTCATTTATTTTCCTGTTTAACATAATATTGGATAAATAACTACCCTTGCACTTTATTTACATTCAACTGGCACATGGTCTATCTTTCTGTCCTGAGGATGTGTTTAAACATTTGAAATTTTGATATTCTCCTTTCTGTACAGTTTGTGTGGTGAAACTGACTTTCAATGTACAGTATTCCAGATAATCTATATCTCTTTACTGTCTATATAACTCTTTTTTATTGAAAAGAGGGATAGAGAACTACTTAAACCAACAGTTGTGTGACAAAAGGCTGTGAAGCAATAAAACATCAAATTTTCGGAGGTCTAAGCATAACGCCTCAGGACGGTAGGACTAAACATCATGCTGGCCAGCCATACTGTAGATGACTCGGAAGCTGCCAAATATCCTTTTTCTCTTTCAGTTTTATTCTGGACAATACTGTGAAAATCAAATACCATGTTCTATTATTGGATGCCATAATAATGGACGATGTGTCAAAAAGCTGGGATTACCAGAACGTTGCCACTGTCCAGTGGGTTGGAGTGGAATGTCTTGTGAAGAAAGTAAGGTTTAGATGAAATAAAAACTTATGTAATTATTTGCTCAGGTAAAATATTATAAAACTAATGATAAAAGCATCCCAAAAATATGTAGAAAATATGAAAATCAGTTTTGCATGTATTTAAAAAATCTTAAACTAATTGCAACTCTACACCCCAATGAACCAACAAAGTTGCAGAAGCATTGTATTGTATTTATTTTTGTTGTATAGTTTGGCAATATAATCATTGAATTATTAATTACAACAAATATGATGTTCGGATCTAGTTTTTATGTTTATAAAATTAAAGAAACAAATGATGGAATTAATTGTCTAAACTCACAAATTAATCAATAATTAGTATAATAGTATTGTTGTTGTTTTTTTAACTTTAACTATTATGTCATATCTTAATTCTCTCATTGTAAAATCCATTTTATTCCATCCATATTCTGTAAATGTATATTTCTTCAATCAAATTATATAGTGTCTGTATTTTAAAAACAGAATTAGTTATATTTAGTTAAGTGTTTTGACAAGGGTAACATTAGATATACTTGGAGAGTATTTAAGATCAGTTTTCTGAATTACAATAATTGTCTCTGACAGTTATGTTATGTTCTGTGAGATATAATATTAGTCACCAATAATGTTTTTTTGTTTAACCTTGACAGTTATCAGACATATTATTCTTATAATAATAAGTAGATATTGGCTGAATATGGGAAAAAATATACTTACATATTAAAAGAGAATTATTTCATGTGTGTATTGTAATTTACATTAATTTTTGTTACTCAGAAGTACTATAAATATTCTTACCAAGAGTATGATACTTGGCAAATTAATTTTCTTAAACACCATTTAGGTTCCAAGCCTACTTGGCCACACTTTGAAGGTGATGGGTATCTTATTGTTAAAAAATTAACAAGAGTAGCTAAAAAACATGAACTAAATGCAGAGCTTAAAAATGATATCACATTTCTATACCTCAATTTTTCTACTGTGGAAACTGATGGACTGATCATTTGGACGGCATTGGTATGTATTAGGTAACACAATGTGTTAAATTTCATTCCTAATATAGGAGGTTAATTAAAAGTTTGAACAATTTATGAAAATGCTGATTTTGAATTTACTAGGTTTTATGATCAAAATATATATAAGTGAGATCAGTAAGAGTAGTCAAAATAAGTTTCAAATATATCCAATTATATATTCCACTTCTATAATCTGATAAAATTTCAATTAACAATATTCTTGTTACATTTACAACACAATTTGTTATTAACTATGAACAGGGTTAACAGTTTAGAAGTTTTTATATTAATTTACCTGGTGTGTCTCTACCATATAAAAATTAATGGAATTATTTATTAATTCAAAACAATAAGTCATAAATAAAACATTTATTGCCATCTTTAATACTAACAAATCTTTTAAGGGAGATGAATTCTTGGGACTCGGAGTGGAAGATGGTTTACTAAAATTAGTCTGGGCATGGCAGAATATTCAAAGAAACATTGTTCTTTTATCTTACGGATCTGTTGCTGACGGAGCTTGGCACACTATCACCCTCAATCTTATTCCTCAAAATATTTCATTGTGGATTGATAACCAGTTGGTTCATACAGAGATGTCTGATATATCACAAATTAATAGACTGCTTACAACAGATGGAATATTCTATGTTGGCAAGTATCAACATATTTTAACAGTTTAATAGTAAGGTATTGAAATATTAATAACAGAGATGTTAATAAATTAGTAATCTGACAATTAGGTATAAATAAATAAACAATACAGACAATTTGTCAACAAACAAAATTTATATTTATTTAATATATTTAGGACATTTTGTCCATACTTCTGGACTTCATCAGAACAAAAATTTAGAAAACAATTACAATTTTCTTTGCTGACAAATTGGCAGTATTGTTTATTTCTTTCAAGCAAACAAGTTGTTTCTTTTATGTTGCTCTGTGTGGATAAGGCCTAAGTGATGTACTTTACAATTGAATAATGAACACAGATAAAAAGAATATTTACCTAAGTCACATAGTTGACAACTATATTGTGTAATAAGTAAATTCACCCATAAGGCTTTCTGGTAATTTATGTACAGTATTTAGTTGTAAGCTGTGAGAAGGGTTGGTTTCTGTAGCAGAACTTGTAATATAGAAACAGTTTGCCACATATGAAAGGTGACCCTTAACCATTGTGTTGGTTCGGCAAGTCCTGGAACACTTCATTTTTGAGCAATTTGGGAGAGTTGTTGACCTAGAACAGGGATCCATAACCAGAGTAATGAAAGTGAGGGCAGTTTTGGAAACCAATGAAGTGTGGAAAATCATGGGATCAGATGGAATTAAATGGTGGTGATGTGCAGTTGTGAGATTGAAATAAGTGGTGGTGATTGACAGTTGGCATATGTAGATAAGCGGTGGAAGAGAGTGGACAGTTTGGTGAGACCCAGAGAAGTGTTTGAGTAAACAGTACATTTTGAAAAGCGGTGGAGATCAGTGGTTGCCAGAAAGACAGTTTGAGAGATTGTGTTTTGGAGGTCTATTTACATGTTGAATCAGTGAAGAGAACAGTCTGGGCAGAGGAGTGCAAGATGATGCCACACACGCATGAACACAATCTATGGCACCCACATTGAGATCATTGAAAAGTCCTCCCCTTTCTATTCTTTCTGTGTGTGGTTTAACTAAATTTCTGCAGTCTCATGTCTGGCTAAAGATTTCATGTGTCTTGGCTTATAGCCTATCAGCTCCTTGAAAGGGTCACAATTGTTGCTTTCATATAAATGTTTAATTAATACTCTTAATGTAGTGGCACCTGGGCCGGCATTCATCTAACCTGATCCAAGGAAGCAGGGAAACGTTACAACTGAGAACATTTTGCACAAATTCACTAAAAATGGTGTATTTTATATGTGTAATATTCTGGGTAGAATATATAACTACTCATTGTTAATATAAGAGCTCACAATCAGAAAGATTCAAGATTTATTAGGATGTGGTGTACATGTTGATGTCTACATTTTTAACACAACATCAACACACCTAAATTTAGCTATACCACATTCGCAGGAACCCCAAAAATATAAACTTAAATGAAGAAAATTTAATAAAAAGTTCTCTTTTACTCTATAAAATATCCCCAATCATTTACCCAAAGTTCTGAATTCTATAGTAACTGAACCTAGTATAATGAAATACATCTATAGGTAAAGATTAATATATTTTAATGTCATTGTATCAAAGCCACTTTTAATTAGATATGTTGTTGTGGTATTCACTCCAAAGACTGGTCTGATGCAACCCTCCATCCTAACCTATCTTGTGCAAGCCTTTTCATTTCCTCATAACTAGCACAACCCACACCCTCCCTAATCTGCTTAGTATATTCAATCCTTTAACTCCCTCTTCTGTTCTTACCCCAGACACTTTCCTCTAATGCTAATTTTACAAGACCCTCGTGTCTTAAAACATGGTCTATTAATCTATCCCTTCTCTTGGTCAACGTCCTCCATATTGTTCACTTTCCTCTATTCTGTTTAGAACTTCCTCATTAGTGATTCTATACACCCATCTGATTTTCATCATTCTTATAAAGCACCACATTTCAAAGTTTTCTATTCTTTTCCTTTCCGCAACTCCAATCATCCACATTTCGCACTCATATAATGCCATGCCACATTCAAACATATTTAGAAAGGATTTCCTAATATTCATACTAATATTACCCATAAGTAAATTCCTTGCCTGTTCTATCCTACTCTTTATGTCTACTATACTTCTACCACCCCTAGAAGCTTCCCAAGTAGCAGAATTCCTTAACTTCCATCAAAATATCCCTTCCCAATAAAACACCCTTTGCTAGGCCACTGTTTCCCAAACTACACTCCATTACCTTGGTTTTCCCTCTATTAATCCTCATATTGAACTATTTCTCCAGGATCACATTCATCCTATTTATTATGGTTTCCAAGTCTTCTTCCGACTCCCCTAATACTACAATATCATTGGCAAAATGTAAGTATTTTATTTATCTCCTTGCAGTACAATTCCTTTTCCATATTACGTTTTAACATTCTTCATCGCCTGTTCTATATATAAGTTAAACAACATGGGCGACAGAATGCATCCTTGTCTTACTCTTTTCTTGATTATGGCTTTCTTTTCTTAATCTTCTATTTGAATTACAGCTTCCTGTCTTCTGTAGAGGTTATGTATAAGCCTCCTTTCTCAATATTTTATTCCAGTGCTCTTGAAAATACGTAATAGTGTGTTTCAGTTCACATTATCAAATGCTTTTTCTAAATCTACAAATACTATAAACGTAGGCCAGTTTTTTTATCCTGTCTTCTAAAATAAGTTGCAAAGTGAATATTGCCTCTCTTGTCCCTACATTCTTTCTAAACCCATATTGAACTACTCCTAACTTACATTCTATTTGACATTCCATTCTCCTATATACTATTTTCATTAATCTTTTGCATGCATGAAATAAAAAACTAATTGTTCTGTCCTGTTTGCATCTGTCAGCCCCAGCTTTCTTTGGTATGGGTATAATTATGTTTTTACCAAAATCTTCTGGAATTCCTCCTGTTTGTTTCATAGATTTTTCAAACTAACCTGAACAGCCATGATATTGCTTCTTCATCCGATGATCTTATCAGCTCTGCTGGAATGTTATCAATTCTTGGCACTTTACAATTGCTCAGGTCTGTCAAACTCTGACCTTACAATTTTGTCCCCCAGATCTAGATATTCCTTCCATCTTTCTGCTTTTTCTTCTTTATCCAGAATTGGCTTCACAACTGCTCTCCTGATGTTCTTGCTAATATTTTTCCTCTCTCCAAATGTTTATTTGATTTTCCTATAAACTGCATCTATTTTCCCTTTCACCATGAAATATTCAACCGCTTTGCATTTCTCTTGTTGCCAAGCCTCTTTGGCTGATTTGCACTTCCTATCTATCTCATTCTTCCTAGCATCTGTACTGTTCTTTACATTTGCATCTCTCACATTTTTATATTTATTTCTTTCATCCATCATTTTTATTATTTCTTGTGTTATCCATGGTTTCCTATTGGTCCTATTTTTTCTTCTGCTGCTCTAGTCATTTCTTTCTTCAAGATTGTCTGTTTCTCTTCTATATAGTTAGTTTCTCCTTTCCCTATTAATCTACTCTTGATATCTCATTTGAAACTCCAAAGCACCCCCTGTGTTTGCAGTTTTTCTATTTCCCATATTTTTGTTCTAACTCCTTTCTTGAGTTTCTTCATTTTCAGGCTGCATTTCATAACCAGCAGATTATGGTCAGTGTTGATATCTGCTCCTGGGTACGTCTTGGAGTTTAGCACCTGATTTCTATACCTCTGTCAACCATTATATAATCTAATTGGAATTGGCCCATGTTCCCCAGCTTCTTCCTTGTGTATAGTCTTTTTTCATGATTCCCAAACCAGATATTTGTCACAACTAATCTGTGCTCAATGCAAAATTCTACTAGCATATCTCCCCTTTCATTCCTTTCCCCCAAGTCCAAAGTCCCCAACTACATCACTTTCTCTTCCCTTTCCTATTATTGCATTCCGGTCACCTATTAATATCAAATTTTCATTTCCCTTGACATAATTATTTCTTCAATTTCTTCATATTTTTTCTCAATTTCTTCTTCCTCTGTGGCACTTGTGGGCATATAAACTTGAATAATTGTCGTTGGCTGTGGTTTTGTTTCTAACAGTATCATAATTAACCTTTCATTATATTGTTTATAACAACTTATGCATTGCCCCAGCCTTCTATTCATTACAAGACCTACCCCTGCAATTCCTCTATTTGCTATTGTGATATTCACCCTATACTGATCTAATTCCTACTAAATTAAAATGTAAAGGTCAGAATACAATGAATTGTAAGGGCAGTTGATCATATTCAGTTTAAAGTATTTGTATTGTTCTGTGATATTACTTATAACTACTACTGTTTCAGGTGGTTTTCCAGAATCTCATTCTATTGAACAGGAATCCGATGGCTTATTTTCAAGAGGCTTTAAAGGATGCATAAAGGAATTACGCTGGAACTCAGATCTCACCATAACAGACTTTTCTGTTTATACAGGAGAAAATGTGGTTAGTTGTGACATGGTTCAGTCATAAGTATTACATGATGAACATTTTACCTGTTACAGCATTAAGAAACAATTCTGGTACAGTATGATATACAATGCTCTCCATTAAACTGGGCAATATCTTTGCAATTGTTGTAATAAAATGTAATCCCATAAATTATAATTAATGGGCTACTTCAATTAAAGCCAGCTATTACTTAATCATGTAATTATTTAAAATTTAAAAGAAATAACCAAAATTAATTTACAGCGCCATGAGCACATCAAATTAGGAAAACTGAATAGTATTTAGTTTTGTTAACATTAATAAAATATACTTACATATAATGTTTTTGTAACTACTGTTTGTAACGAATTACAATCTATGTACAAATTAAGTTCTCTCACTGCAGAACAAAAGTTCATTATAATGTATTTGATACAATAAATAGATAAGTGATAATAAGGTTTTGATAAACTTTTAATTTTTTTTAAAAAGCATGCTTTTTGAGTTTTAAATAATCATTAAATAGATAATATTGCTTTGGCTTACCATTGTCTGATACGGAGAAGTGTGTAACATTACTATCATTTAGCAGTTATTTACTTTTATCCCAAAAGTTAGTTAATTGCTCCTTTACAATCACCTTTAAAATACATTTTGTAAGTTTTTTTTTCAATATTTCAGACACAATATTCAAGTAGGTCCTAGCATGCATACATTATAAACTGTATTCATATTCTCTACTCTTTTGCCGTGAATATCTGAAGATAAATAGAGTTTACTGCTTGTATTGTATTAACAGTTTCTCTCTTTGAAATATCCTCCTTCCCTTCCTATATTTTATATCCAAATCATACAAATGGAATAGTAAAACAATATTATCTATGAATTAAATCCACAATTGTCACCAAATATAAAATCTGAGTTGTGGTATACTTTAATAATCTCAATATAAATCATTATTTTTTCACTGTTCTCATAATGCAAAATACATTACATTTCATTATTTGTAACTATTATTTTCTTCATTATATACATAAAAATGAATGGAAACTACAATTTTGAAAAATAAAGGAATTGTTTTATACTGATCCAAAGGGCAGATAAATAGATGTTTTTAAATAATGTAGGTATTATGTTCATTCCTTTTAAGGACCAAAACAAATGAAATTGGATATCACAGTATATATTCGTTAGTGTTATAATAAAAATGAGGGAGCCAAACACTGCCATATCTATAGTAGTAATTATGTACTAAATAAAATGTGTTATTCATCAGATATATAATTTGAATTAAAATATATTTGTAAACTTCAATAATTTTTGTAAAATATTGTCATGAATTGGGTGTTATTTAATTAATAAATCTAATAAGTAGTGTTGATTTCATATTAAAGTTAGTTACAAATATATATTTATGGTTATCAATGTTTCATAATTAGAGACAAATTATAATTATTATTCATCTTGACATCACATATACAATTGGTATGGAATACCTGCAATTGAATTTAGATGTCGCCATTGAGAAAAGCAAAGTTCTTAAAATTATGAGAGACTACTTCCTGTCCATTGCTAGCTGACACATGGAATGTCTCAATTTATACTGAAGTAGACTTCTTCCTGATTACATTGCTAACCACCACTGCACTGTCTAAAACCCAATTACCTATACCTGCTAATGCTCAAAAATGTAACACCAACAATTTCGACCAATGCTTCACACTGGCCGTTCTTAAAGCCTTCAATTCCCTGATTCATTAAATCTTTGGGAACTCTCTTTCCAACACATCATAAAGTCCTGGGCTAAAAATCCTGTAGCTACTGCTTTTACCTTTAAAACTCACTTCATTTACCTTCCACCTCTCTTACTCGTTTGTTACATGTTCATCTTATGCTTATTTGAATACTTGTTTTCCCATTTGTTTTCCTTACTTTTTCATTGTTGTCACCTTTCCTTGAGACAGAGTTGTTGCAGGCTATGATAAGTGTCGATTTTGGCACACCATAGTTTGTAATTGTCACCGAGTAGCTGGCAGCCACACCATTGTTTAAGGAAGGGATCATAAGCTCCCCAAAATTCACATTTTTGTACTTCCCTGCCAATTTATACCAACAACCAATTTATGATAAGTCAATGTCTCTTTCTCTTTTCTATCCATATGAGTTTGAGTCCCGGCAGTGCCGAATATTTTCAGTCTTTCTTTCTCCTTCTATTCCTCTCAACACTTAACATATGTTTTTCCTGAGCATAATTCTATGCTGAGCATGTGATTTAAAGCAAATTTCCTAACTTTCTCCCAAATTTTCTATACGATCCAGGTTCGAGTCCCGGCGATGCCTAATATTTTCAGTCTTTCTTTCTTCTTCTATTCCTCTCTACGCTGATCACACAGCTTTCGCTGAGCATATTTCTATACCGAGCTTGTGAATTAAGAGCGAATTTCCCAACTTTCTCCCACACTTTCTATCCTTACACCCTATCCAAATATACAATGTGTGTGACGACGTCACGTTTCAATCATTATAGATATAATTAACAAGTAGGTTTTGAGTTCTTAAATTTTCGAAGGCACCGCCCCCTTCATCAGAAAGTTGGGAAGACATTTCCAATGATCGGCTAGCCAACGACTGAGCAGCCAAAAGGACATAAATAATTGACCTTACCAGGTCACCAATATTGAGAGAGAAAGTTGGTGACCTGGTGGGGTCCATTATTTATGACCTAAGCTAGCAGCGCAGCAAATTTTGGCTGCTCAATCATTGGCTAGCCAATCACTGGAAATGTCTTCATAACTTTCTGATGAAGGTGGTGGTGCCTACGAAAATTTAAGAACTCCAAACCTCACAAGGTGTTTACCATATATGAACCTCAGGTAAGTCACCTACTTTATATCACTTTCCTTTCCTTATTAATTGTTTGAATTAACATGACAATGTAATTTCCTAACGCATATATAAATTAATAAGGGCAGTAAAGACAGATAGAAATTTGATGGGTTGCTTTAAGTGTATTTGGTAGAGACCATGCTGAGTTTAAATTTTCAAGGCAGCACCTCCTTCATCAGAAGATTAGGAAAATAATTCCAGCCATATTAATTAATTGATAATGTCATTTTTTCTGACTTGTTTGTATATCTATATTTATATATAACAAGTGGTTTTTGAAACGAAATTTAAGTTCAGCACCACCATTAAGGATAGGGTGTAATTCTTAAAATTATTCTTCAGCAGGCTAATAATACCTTAAATTTATGTATAAGGATTAACATACAACTTTATTTATATTATTAACATCTTATAGCATATTTTTAATTTCCAATGCATGGAATACACCCTACAGATGCTATTAAATAATTATAATATCAATTTCACAGAGCTTTATATGGATAAATAAATAATTGCCAAGATGAATAGATATGTAATGTTGTTCAAAAGTGTTGATAGGTATCATAATTTTAAAATTTGTTCATTTTATTTTGACTGTTATGTTTTGTTATGTAATAGTTATATCTGTCATAAATATGAAGTTGTAAAATGTGATATAAAAATAAAAATAAACATTTTTAGCAGTTACATTATATATGTCATCATTTAGGTTATAGATCCACACATGTCAAAAACTGTTAATAAATCTAATTCAAAATGCCAAATGGGTTCATGTTGTTGTGGTAATCAGTCCTAAGACTGATGCAACCCTATACGCTAACCTATCCTGCGCCTTTATTTACCTATCTTTATTTACTTATCTACCATATCCTACATTCTGCTTAGTGTATCACATTCTTGGATTCCCTGTTTTGTTATAACCCCACACACTTCCCTCTAATGCTAATTTTACAAGACTCTCATGTCTAAAAATGTGGTCTATTAATTTATCCCTTCTCTTGGTCAAAGTCTTCCAAATTGTTCTCTCTTCACTTATTCTGCTAATAACTTCCTGGTTAGTTATCTTATCCACCCAACTGATTTTCGTCATTCCCCTATAGCACCGCATTGTGAAAGCTTCTATTCATTTATTGTCTGCAACTCCTATCATACACATTTTGCCCCCCTATATAACACTACATTCCATACGAACATTTTTAGTGATGATTTCCTAATATTCATACTTATATTGGCTGTTCATAATAAAAATAATCTAACATTAATGATAGTTTGTTTCAAGTCATATAATACACATATAAATAATTAAAGTTTGAGTTTTCAATTATGTATATACAAAATTTTATGGATATGGTAGTCTGGATGAGCAGGTTTGTTCATATTGACTGTTTCTATATTTTCTCCATATAATATAATACATAACACACATTTTTTCTCACAAACTTGAAAACTGAATGTTAGAATTTGAATTTTGTAGAGCAGCAGAGTTGGATATAATTTTAATAAATGTAGTTGAAGTGATATACTTTTAGAAACGTTTTACAATGTTAAAATATCCTAATGAAGTTCTAGTAATGTTTACAGATTCTGAGCAGATTTTGGATAGTTTGAAATTAACGTTCTTATGTCTTAAGATCAGCATAAAATTTAAACCTATTTATATCATTTTTCTTCATAGCTTTTGTCTTTAATAGTGGAATTCTGTTTAATAACACAGAAAAATGTAAATAAATATTTTAATGAAAGAGAAAAATAGTACTTGAATAGCACTATTTACAATTATATATTATCAATTGATTCATAAAATTAAAAATGAAAGAATAAATTATGTTATACACATTATATACAGATTAAGTATACACAAAATTATTAAAACTATAAAATAGAAATTGTAAGTTATTCACTTCTTGAATATTATTATGCATATTTGGGCAGTCATAAAGAGGAAATAGAATTCAGAACTCTAAGTATTTTGTAGTTACCTTTAAACTTCCTTTTCTATTTTTAAGACATTTTATGTCATCATCACAATATCCAATACATTCAAAAAGAGACAGTGAAGTTAAAATTGGCATGCAGGTGGAAATTTCTTGTAAATTAATTTGTTTTAAGTCACAATGTTCAAGTTCAAGTAAAATCATACTATTTAGTGTAGCAAAATTTCTGTGTATCTTAAAATAATTACTGTAATGCAAATAGCGTATTTTCAATTTTTTTAGGCTTTTACACATTCCAATCACCTTACTTTTTATATCAGTAGGACCATTTTCAATGGAAAGTTCAAATATATGTAAATGTTTTAGCTCAGGAAGGAGCTCAATTCCATAATCAGAAAACAAAATGTTTTCTGTATACATTTTTTGATATATAATTAATTCTTCAATCAAAGGACAAGTACTGCACACAGCCCTCACAATGGAGTCATAGACAGCATTTTGTACCCAGTATAATTCAAATTTAGTCAAAGAAGCTAATGGTCTATAGTAAAATTTGTCAGCTATAGATTGTGGTTGAGTGAATAATAAATTTTTAAGACTAAGAACTTTCAAGTGTTTCATTTTTGTAATTGGTTCAAATGATTCTGCACGAACTTCATCATCACGTGAACCTAACAGATACAGTTCTCTTAAACCGCTATTTCTTTGAATAATAGAAGGTGTAACAAAATTAGACATTTGAAATCTTATTCGAAGTGATAATAGTTGACCATTTGTTTGCACCAAAAACGTTTCTAAATCATGTTCATTTGTTGAATGCAGGTCAATATCGAGCTGCTTCAAACTATGGCACAATTTGCCAATAGGACATAAATATATATTAGGAAAACTGCTGTCATCAAGACTTTTAAATATTAAATGTTCTAGATTATTGAGTTTAGATATTTCTTTAACAACGTTCTTCGTTTCTCCTGGAACAATATTCAGATGTATTGAAAGACTTTTCAAGTTCACACACAGAGAAGTTACATTCTTCACAACATTAAAAGGTAAAATCTGGTTTTTATCAATATCAAGAGAAGTCAATTTAGGACAACAAGCATATAATTGAACAAAAATTCTTGGGGAAACAGGTTTTCTCAGTTCAATATGCCTTAATTCTGAAGCTTGTTTTAAAAAGTCAATCACATCTTTATTTTCCATTTTACTGTCCACAAGACAAACGGTGTGCCTCCAAATAGAAATATCAGTTGTTAATTGTTGCCATCTATTGCAAACAAGCTTTACATTAAAAACAATGTCCTGTATGGGTAAATATTTAAAAATTTTCAACAAAATCTCTTCAGGAATATCATCAATTTCCATATTGGTGATCAGCTATAAAATAAAATATGATAAATTAATTTCAAATGATGATGTATGTACATATATGGGAAGAGTATTGTATTTATATAAATACATTTTTTGTATAGTTCGGAAAAAAATGAGAACAATAGTTTCTTACGTGAAATTAAAGCTCGCCGTCGGAGAAAAGGCAAAAAATGGTTTTTTAAATTTTCGGAATCGTCGGTTTCTTTCTTAAGGTGGAATGTAGCTGGTTCCAAGTGTTGGCACTTGGGGCTTAAATTTAATTTATCTGAAATATTACTTAATTAAACAGCATAAATTCACATAATGACAACTTAAAATTGAATAATATTTATACAGAAACTTAAAATTTTTTTTTGATATACAGTTACGAATTAATATTGTAGGCTGTTTAATTGTTGGTAACATTTAGCCTATTGTTAGATTAAGAATGTTATAGTTGATATAATACATAATATTGTATTGATTTCTTTAACACTTGTTTTCATGACTTAGTTTTTAATTCTCACAAACTCACATTGTCTAGTTTAATTAACAGCGATTTTCTTTTGTTTCTGTAGGTATAAAAATATTTGTAAGTAAATTATAGAATTGAAGGGGAAAATGATTAATACATTTGTTATCAATATATGTAATGTAAGCAATTAAAAATGTAGGGTAGTGCGTGAATGTTCTGTAGATGAGAATGGGTTATTCTCATTGTTTAGTGACACTGGTACGATGGGTACAAAAAGACGTAGAAGGAAATCGCTTGTTATTACACGAATCGTGTTTTAAATTGAAAGGAATTTTTGGTTGGCAGGTAATTATATAAAAATATGTGTGTTCAAATTATGTGTCGTAATCTTTCGTGAGATTTTTGTGATGAATTCTACATGATCTCATTACTAGTATTATCTTATTATTAGGAAACAAATTACGGGCACCCTACTTCATGCTCCTCGAAAGGCAATAATATACATATTTGTAATTTTTTACGAAACGCATTTACTTTTGTTGCAAAGTTAATTTTCGTTTCTCCTTAATGTCAATTAAGGGATTACATATAATATTTAAATTTTACACCGGAATATATGTTAAACATAGCAAAGAATCTTTTTTTCTGGCTATTGATTCATTTAAATAGCTCCAAAACGGACAAATTTAACCGAGAAGGAATTGAAGAAGGTTGAGGTTATAATTCTGTGAACACCGACAATATCCGATTTACTTACTTGACAACAGAAAGCTTGATCAATATGAATTGTCAGTAGGAAATACGTATGTATTGGAACCCTATTCACTGCATTTGAATATGAATGCTTGAAAGTTTGTATTTTTAGTAATGATGTTTTTAATTGATAAAAAGGAAATGAAAAAATAACTTTATTTGGTTTTTATTAATATTACTTAAGGAAAGAAAATAAAATATTCTAACTTTAATTATAACATTAACCATCAAAAAACGAATATAGACATGGAATTAAAACACATTTTAAACATCAGTTTTAATCATTTTATCATGTACTTAACAAGTACATAATCATCCATTTTACAAGAATTGAAATCATAGTTTTCAATGCTCAGTAGTATACTTTCAACTATATCTTAGGATATGTTTCATTCATCTGTCCATTGAATCTGCATCCACATTACCATTATGCTACTCACATGTGCGATGTATATATATCTTTAAATTGTTCGAGAAATTCCAAACTGTAGATTTAATGCATACATTTAAGCCTACTTGCATTTGTTCACATTTATATGTCAATATGAAAATGCTTAAAAAGTATACTTAAAATGTATTACATATTGCATACTGAGACTTTTGAGCATCCTGGAAGACTTGGGACACTAGGACAGGATGTATAAAACTGGTGACAATCCCAAATAATTGGCATGCCTGCCAACTTAAATATTCCTTAACATTTATATTTCACCTTGTTCAACAGTGGAAACAATAATTCAAGCAAAATATTTTAATATTTTTTTGATAGACGGTTGGATAAACTATTATTTGAAAGTTGATTTATGTTAGACCATTCCATGTCCAGCAGGCTGTCCACTCCATGGTGCTTGCATGAGGAAACCACAGTAATTGTTGAAAAGCAATTCAGTGAGCTAGAATTAGCTATTGCTTTGAACAAAAATGAAGTCAGAAGAAGAAGATGGGCTGTGCACCCATCTTAGAGTAAACAAGAGGAAGAATTTGTTATCTTGTACCAGGAGTTGGTTGACAGTGAAAACCAATTTTTTGGCTACCTCAGACCGAGTCATCATTTTTTAATTAAAACAAAGAACTGAGTAAAGTGGAAAACCCCTAGAGCCATTTATTGTATATTATTATACATTATTATATTTGATGTATAAGGGAAATTGCACTAGCTGATAAAGAAAGCAAATCCAACTCACACTGACAAATAGCTGTGAATTTGTATTGCCACATCTGTCAGTCGCAGGTGTGGCTCAGTGCTAACATGTGCATCTGCAGAATCAAGCACTACCCACATGCAAACAATTTTAATTAATTTACTTTGTTTACTTTTCAGTTCTAGAAGTTTCTGATACTATAATTGTACTGTACATTACTGTATAAATATTAGCACATCAAATAAGTGACAGTCTCTTATTGTACATGCTACTGTACAGTGTTCTGACATTCTGTGAACATTGACAATCACTAACCACTTATGTTGTTGAATCATATAAACCGCTTGATATGTGCAGGATCTGGGTAGTCGGCTGTCAACATACAATGACTCCAATCAGACTGCAACAAGTAGGCTACAAGGTTTAGGTCCAGAAGTTTTCCCTTATATAAAACTGTCAGTCTAGACACAGCACATCAGGAATCTCACTGTCTTTACTGGAGATGTTAGTGAAGACCCAGAGCCACAAAATTCAATAAATGGTACTACACAGTGTGCCTGGCCACTTCTCCTTCCTGAATGGAAATACAAGACAATGGTTCAAGAGAGATTGGTCAGTTGAGATATTTTTGAGACCAAAATTAAAAGAGTTGGTAACACTGAATGGCATGTGCATCAGGTGACAGAAGAACAAAAATACTGTGCTTATAAAAGTGGCAAAAGTGCCCAATTGTACATACAAAGCGTTTGGTATGGAAGAATCAGAAAAATAGGCACATTTAATTAAATGTGTCACAAGGACTAAATTGACCCTATTGTCAAAGAATGTTTTTTCAACTGATGAGTTCATCAAGCATTGTTGTTATATTGAAGAGATGAACCAGAAAAGGATCGGACGCAAGAAATTCGAAAGGCTCCTGAATACCATTACAATGGCCTCTTTTGGTGGAGATAATTATATGGTATTCCTTATTTGTCAAATACAGAAGCAAATTTAATGAGCATTATTCTAATCGACTGACAAATCTCAGCTAGAAGCTTTAAAAGAAACTGAGTGGAACTGGAGCATATCTTGGCTCCAACATAACTCCGAAGTAAATTTGTTCATAGTCCAGTTATGCCAAATTTGGGGAGAACCTGCTTATGTCTAAGAAAACTGACATTTGCAGAACTCAGGATAACACCTATCACTTTCCACAGTGGCCACACTAGGCAATTGCTCCAGTTGAAATTCACCTAATGTGTTGGCCACCGAAGATAATTATCCATAGAGATGAAGTAGAGATTATGACATACAGGTATGAAAGCTATATTTCAAATTAGATGGATACTTTCCTGTTGACAGTAGAGATAGATGATCTGATCGAAGAACTAGCTCTCTCAGGGCAAGTGAGCAGTGAATCGGAAGAAAATAACAGCTCTTATGATTCACTCCACTCCTGCGATCCAAAAGCTACCTGATGTTTGAATAATTTACAAATCAGATAGTGTGACAATGTTCCCAGAGCAAGAGGCTTGCACTGCTCCTTGCTGTTTGATTCACTCACGAACAAATTGAGAGAAAATCATTGTTCTGTTCATACAGCCAATAGAAATTTTTATGTTGCGAAGCTTTAAACACGATGACGCGATCCACGATATTGCTGAGCTCATTACATGACTTTTTATTTAGTAACTAGCTACATGAGGATATTGTACATGGTAGCATAAGAAGGGTGCGAGAGGGCGATCAAGGCAGCTAACAACAAAAATAATGTTTTTTTAAATAGCATGCCAATGTTGCCTAATAAATATCACTATGCTCAATAAAGCACAAAATAGAAACTTTATTTAGAGTCATTTTATTTCTATAATTATTTATTTATTTATTAATAAAGAACGAAAGAAATATATCATATTTGTTTGAAAGTATAATTCAATCACTGGAATGCCATATGGAAATTAACAGAAATCAGATGGACTCTATGAATCCAATGTAATACCGTTTGAGTTGTGGCAAATTTTGGACGAATGATTGACAAATTGCTGTGTCACTTAGAATGGACAATGTGCCTGTGCTATTTAGACATAAAATTCTTCTTGGGACTCGACAACCATCCACACCCATTACGAACTGTTTTTGAGTTCTTGATAAAGCGGAGTTAAAATTAAACTTAAAAAGGGTCTGTTAGATTCTAAGTAAATCAAGGTCATCTGGTCTCACAAGAATGTGTACACCCCGATCCGGAGAAAGTTTGGTGGATAGCAAATTTTCCCCGACCAGCGAATGTGCGGAACGCGAAGATTTTTCTTAGTCTTTCTTCTTCTTATAGGCATTTCATCAAGGAAAGCTTGGCCGCTACAAAACTGTTGCAAGGAGAAACCAAATTCATCTGGAGCACCGAACAATAATAATTTTTTGACACGTTTTTTACCCCATGTTAGGGTTGTTCGACCAAAATGTCTCGATGGTATTGTATACTGACGTCAGCGGCCGTGGCTGAATTCGTACAGGGATTCGACAAATTTGAGAGTTATAGCGTACGCCTCCAGGACACTTAGTAAAGTGGAGAAGAACTATTCGACAACAAAGAGAGAATGCCTCTCCGTTATTTGTGCCATAAATACGTTTCGGCCGTATCTCTTTGGTAAGCCGTTAACAGACCATCATTCTTTCTGTTGGCTGATAGGTGTTGTGTATATTCTTAGCGTGGTTTTCTTCCATCAGTAATAAAGATCGCAGCACTGGTAGTGTGCTGTTTCAACATGGACAATGTGTGCTTTATTTGGTGCCTGGGTCATAATAAAAATTTAAAAGATATTACAAGTTTCGCTACGGCAACCACAACATGGTGTCAGAAGTAAGGTAATTTCCGCCTTATCTTCGTAAATAGAAAACATTGTAACTACCGTAGTCACGTGGAAAGACATAAGATTTTGGAGAGAACGTTTGTTCACCGACAGCATTGCCAATTGGATCGCCGATCTGTCACGAGAAATAACAGTCTGTATTATCGACAATTTAACTTTTAACTGAACTATTCGCTCATATTTTGTGTGATTCACACTGCGTTAATAATGTCGGATGACGTAATCGCTCAGTCGCTGCCATCATGTTTAAGGCAGTCGGGTCAATTTAACAAGATAGCCAACCTATCAGAAGATTGGAAATCTTATAGGGAAGAATATGCTTTTATGAGGAATCTGCTGGCTATTCAATGTACACAGCAGAGGTGAATCGCTACATTCCTCTATATCTCAGGTGCACCAATGAGAAGTATGAATAAGAACTTTGAGCTTCCAACTGCATCCGCATCCCCCCTTTACAATTCCCTTCCTATGCTATTAAAGGGGAGTTGCCTGTTTCAGGATCACCCTCATGTAACCCCCCCCCCCTCAAAAAAACTGCACAGCAGGGAATAGCACAAACGTTGAAAAATGTTCACTTCTGCATTCCTGCCATACTGTAACATAGCAAACTCTGCATACAAATTCCTCTCCCGCAAACAACGCGAGGGCGAGAAATTTGAAGAATGGCTGCAAATCTACAGGCAACTGCTAAAAACTGTGAGTTTGACACGCATTATGGCGTAACCCGCCACATGAAAGACCAAGTAGTACATGACATTCGGTGGAGTGGAGCTCTAAGGCATTGTCTTATTCGTGCGTACACTGATCTCACGCTTGAAAGGATAATTCAAGAGTGTGTAACGGCCGAGACTTCAGCACAGCTCGTCAGAGACATGGAGTCTACTGAGGCTAACCAGAACGTAAACGCTGTACAGTTTAACCAAACAAAGCCGAGATTAACACCACAGAAGACATCAAAAATCATCAAAACATACGAAGGAGCTAGAACACCTACACAGTCACCAAATTGAAGAACCAATTGCTGCAGTAAAATCTCGTTTCCTCGACTCGTTCTATGTTGAGAACCTGTCATTTACTGCATCACCAAAGTCTGTTATGTTCGAAACCCTCTACATTAATGGGATATCAGTAGTATTCGAGCAGGATACTGGAGCCGAGGTCAATATACTGCAAAAAGTGAATTTCTACAGAATTCCGCTCAGAACATCTGTAAAGTGACAGCCAACCGACTATGTGAACTCGATTGTAATGGTTAAAAAGCCAAATGGTCTGTTGCTTGTATGTTTTGATCCTGTCTACTTGAACGACGCAATCGTTCGTTGTCACCATCATCTACCTACATTTGACGAGCTTACCGCTAATATGGCTGATGTTGAGTTAGTCACACTGCTCGATGCTCTCGAAACTTTTTGGGAGATGTAGCTTTCAACAAAAGCATCAATCCTGTGCACTTAAGCTACACCGTGGTTCTACTAATATGGTTTGAAGTCAGCACCTGAAGATTTTCAGCGAGCCGTCTTAGCAGATCTACGTACTTACAGAAAATCTTGCCATAGCACAGCCAATACGTCAAGGAAACGATTGATTTGCAGTTTGTATTAGTATAGGCCATTTCAAACATAATTATACATCTCATCTTCATTAATCTGCCGTGGACAACGAATAGTAATACCATTGGCGAAAGACGCCATATATTGGATGTACTACACGCGTCACAGCGTGGAATCAACTCAGTGAAATAACGTGCTAGGTCAGATGTTTACTGGCCAGGCCTAACTGTTGATATTGAAAATATTGTCAAGCGCTGTGATTTATGTCAACAACATCAATCAGCTTATCCCCAAGAACCAATCACTTGGAAACCAGTATCAAGCCGACGAAATCAAACAGTTGGTGTGAATTTTTTTACAGTACATTATCGACTACTTCTCCAACTTCCCTGAAGCGATTGCTATGAATACTACGATATCTAATTATGTTATTACTGTTTTTGATAAAATATTCGCGAGATATGGTATCCCCGAAGAACTTGTAACCGACAAATGGTCCATCATTTGATTCCTACGCACCGAAAAACTACATGCGTCAGAAAGGTTTACGTCACAACCCAATAGCTCCGCAGAACGCGAGATCCAACGAACAAGTTGAAAGACCCGTTCGCATGATAAACATTGTTGGTAAGGACGCTGAAATCACGAAGAAATCTCGAAACATTTTGATGGGCACGGAGATACACCCATAGTCGATGTGTTAAGTCCAGCTGAGGTATTGATTGGACGTTACCTTCGTACGGAAATACCACGAATGCCTGAACAACCATCATATCGAATGAAGAAAGCACGCCGTTTTCTGGAAGTGACAGACTGCGACGAAGTGTGCAAACACCCATACTAAATCTCTTAGTCAACTCCAATACGGAGAGAAAGTCCGCTATTGGACTAGCAGAGATTGGAAGCGCACCATTATCTCAGACATTCTACCGCATAACACATACGTGGCAGTAAATGAGAGACGTTATGAATTGCGTCACAATAGAATTCATCTACGACCTGATGCTACATCGCCTCCAATACAATATGCATTTGAATATTATGAACTCCACCTCGAGTCTTCCGATGCATCTGTGTCTGCTCCTCCGGTGCCGCCACCAGTCCAGCATGCAAGAGTTCGTCAATTTACAGCCAATTACCCAAATGTTATTTTGTATTGAACACTTAAACTTTTCTGAAAGAAAACTGAAAGGAATCATACTGTACGGCCTGAATACAAGCCTGACGCTTTTCCGACGACATTGTAGTATTAGGGAAGCCAGAAGAAGACTTGAAAACCATAATAAATGGCATGAACGGAGTCCTAGAGAAAGAGTTCAATATGATGATTAATGCAGGGAAGACCAAGGAAATGGAGTGTATATGGGAAACAGTGGAATAACAATTAATGTTAGATTGGGAAGGGATATTTTGACGGAAGTTAAGGAATTCTGCTACTTGGGAAGCGTGAAAACTAGGGATGGTAGAAGTATAGTAGACATAAAGAGTAGCACAGGTAAGGAAGGATTTCATTAAAATTTATTTACGGGTAATATAAGAGTGAATATTAGGACATCGTTGCTTAAAAGTTCATATGGAGCGTGGCGTTATATGGGTGCGAAACGTGGACGAAAGGAGTTGGGGAAAGGAAAAAATAGAAGCCTTTGAAATGTGGTATAGGCAAATGCTGAAAATCAGATGAATGATATAATTAAAAACGAGGAAGTTCCAAACAATAGGGGGAAAGCGAACAATATGGAGGACGTTGACTAAGAGAAGGGATAGATTAATAGGCCACGTTTTAAGACACGAGGGTCTTGTAAAATTAGCATTAGAGGGAAGTGTGTGGGGTAATAACGAAGAGGTAGGCCAAGGACGGAATACGTTAAGCAGATTAGTGACGATGTGGTAGTTGTAAGGGAATGAAAAGGCTTGTGCAAGACAGGTTAGCATGGAGGGTTACATCAGACCAGTTTTATGAATGAATACCACAACAAAGAAAACGGCATGTTGTGTATATTCTTAGCATATTGCTGTATAGTGTTCCATCAGTAATAAAGATAGCAGCACTGGTAGTGTGTTGTTCCAACATGGACGATGTGTGCTTTATTTGGTGCTTTAGTCATAATATAAGCTTAAAAGATAGTACCAGTTTCGCTACGGTAACCACTACAATGGGTATCAAGGATCCGTCATGATTCGCCAGCTGGACTCTACGACTTATAGAGCATGACAATAAAATCCAAGAGTGGACGAAAGCATCAGGATGCAGACTGTCTCTCCCGAAACCCCGCCGACGACGACGCTCCAAAGGCTGACGCCCTCGTTTGTTTTTAAAGGACAGAGAAAGGATTCAAAGCTTTGAAATCTTAACAGGATGTGAAAAGGGACACGATCCATTGGTTGCTGGCCGTCCTTAAGCATCTGCGACTGGAGATTCTAGCAGTTCCATGACGCACTGAGCGCCGGGTACGTAAGTCAAGACCGAATCCGTCGGCGATTTTATCTGGCTCAAGGACGCTGGACACTACGACAGTGGGAGGAGAAAGACGATTCCCTGGACGTTTCTACAGATTTGTCCAACATATTGGAATTTATTTTTTGTGAAGCTTTTCGATATAATCTCTGTGATCACCGAGTACTTAACACGTTACGCAGCTACGACCGAAACGGTCACCACCTTCATCATGGAAGAAGTACTTAGGCATGGAGCTCCAACAACTATAATCATGGACTGAGGGACAGTATTTAAGTCTAGATTAATACTAAGGTATACACAGACCGTGAAATACCCCACCAAATGACTACTTACAATCCTGAAATAAATGGGCTTACAAGAAACCAGGTCCATAGTTGGGAAACATACAAAAATGTACACGTTATTCCCTATTAATGGCAAATATGTCAATGACTTGTACAGTAGTAAACTGGTGATGAGAGACGAAGAGGCTCGACAACTAGCCCGTATACACAGATTACAGAATCAAGAAAACAAGTGTGATCCTTTTGAAAATTATTCAGTCTGTATCTTATTTTCCAAATGTAACTTTAACATCATTTTAGTTTCTTTGTTATTAGCCTAAGGAAATATATTGTTGGTGGGTTATTGTAGCAGTGCTTATGTTTGTATTCCTTTGTATACCTACCTACATTTGAAGATTAGTTTTCTTTCCTTTTTATGTATCAGTGACAAAGGTTTTACTTAAATAGCCATGCATCTTTTCTTACAATGTTTTATGATACATGACATAATTATCTATTTTTATGTATTAATCATTTTCAGTGTAAACCATGGGACAGGTGAAAATGATACAAGATCTACCTGATGACATATTAATAAAAATACTTTCATATCTATCGCCAAGAAATATTATTGAAAACATTCCAAAAGTGTGTGTTAAATGGCACAGTGTTTCTCAAAATAAAAAATTGTGGAAGAATATAACAGTGTTTGTAGATTACGACATGACAGATGATGATTTTCTTAAATTTCTTAGTTTATGCCCATTTCTCAGTAACGTCATATTACGTAGAAATGTTGCTAACATTGTAGTAATAGCTCTATATATCAACTGCAAACTGTTAACTAAAATTTATTTTCATGAGTCTCAGGAAATAAGCTCCCGAATATTTAACAACTTTGTGTCACAGTGTTGTGACCTATCAAATATTTCCATTCCAAATAGTTGGCTTAAATGTTATGAAATAATTGAAAGTATTGGTATGATGAAAAACTTGAAAGTATTCTCAGTTGACATGGATTATTGTTATGGTCTATGTCATGATATGAAATTGAAACCATTAGCAGATGGGTGTCCAAAATTATTGAAGTTGGATCTATCTTATTCAAATGTCGAAAGGAATGATCTTATTCATTTTCTAGAAAAGACAAAGTTACAATCATTAACTGTTTTATTTACTATCTACCATGGACCTGTAACACCTTACCTCCGGGTTTGTGCATCAACTTTAAATGAGCTTTATCTTCTGAATAATTCTTCAGATGAAACACAAGCCGCCTCTTTCAAAGAAATCAGACACCTTTATAATCTATCAAGTTTAAGTATTGATAAAATTGTATCAACTGATCCAAAAATCATTGCAGGAATTTTTGATGATGCTTCACTTCCTAGGCTTAAGAAGTTGTGTTTGGAATGGGAAAATGATTCACTTTTAGATTGTGTTTTGAGAACTGTAAGCATTAACTGTCCACTACTAGAAGTTTTAACAATAAAACAGTCAAATTATTCTGATGAACCTGCCTTTTCATATTATGGATTTCAATTGATGCCCAAACTTCAAAATTTTAATACTTTATCTTTAATTTTTCAAACTGCACCTGCTTATTTACCTATAGAATTTTTAAGTAAGTCTAAAAGCCTTCATAATTTGTCAATAGAAATAAGCTCTGGCTATTTTTGCCTAACAGATGAATTGAATGAGTTTGTACATGTTAAGTATTTGAAGTTGATACAATGTGACATAACCGAATTGCCTTTACTCGAGTTCCCAAATATAATGCCTATGTTGAAAACATTAAAATTTATAGCATGTTCTGGAGTGGATGGAATAAAATTGCATTCATTACAACAAGTAATGCCACATTTAAATATTTAAGAAGGCAGATAATTGCATTATTTATTAGACCTGTATTTCAAATAATTGAAAATTTTAATGCCTTAAACTTTAATAGTTTGAGAACAGAAGAAGTGTATTCAAAGTTCTGGTCTAAAGTTTATGAGACTGAAATAACAGGAATAGAAAATCTTGACCAGATTTGGAATCTAACCCACTAAGAGGAGGTCATGGGTACAATTTCCAGTCTGTCAAGATTTTTTATTTTAATCCATCATTTTACAAAGTTTTATTAATTATCTTATATAGTTCTTTAATTAGCATATATTTTTATGTGGTGCTCAATCAAACACATAAATATGTGAGTTATATCTGACCAATGGAAATGTGTTATGAGTTGTTTATGAGAATTAAATTTAAAATTTGGTACCAACTGAGGTAAATAATTGAATTCAAAAGCCCAGATCGTTACTGAATCTAGAAAAAAAAAAGTTGTATTCTACAGTGTAATGTACATCTTCAAGACAAAGAGCATTTATGTTTTATAACTCCACTTTATTGCAATATTTCAAGCTATTTTAATACATTATTACATAAATTGATGTAAGAAATGTGCATAAAACACATTGTGGAATTCTAACCACTGCTATGGTACTTTCTTTATTAATTATCTGAACTGTTCAACAACAATTAAGTATTTTTCATTATTACTCTCAGTGTTGTATTGATGTATCTTATATTAAATATATAATTATAATTGCAAATATATTTTAAGTAGTTTTTGTTTTGAAGTACCCCACATTTCCATTTTATAAATATTGTATGTGATAATTCTGAAATTGTTAAATTAACTGGGCCAAATTAAAAAAAATGACAGAGAAATAAATTTAAACCCAAATATATTGCATTTATATGTTTTAAAGAAGTATTCTATTGTTTTAAAAAGGGTTGTGTGCAATTCTTGTATACATTATGTCTGAGCGGCTGGCTATCTCATAAAAATTTATGTTACTGTTTCCCAGACTGGAGACGCCTACTTTCAATATAGGGTAAGTCAATGGCTCTCTGCCCATCTTTCCTAATGAATTAATTGTTTGTATCATATATACACTTTTCAAAAATATCGCAAATTTGGTGTTTTTCTAAAAGTATTTATTTTGTAATCAATATCTATTTTGTCCCGTTCAAAGTAATCCCCCCGGATATAATACATTTATGCCAACGTTTCTTCCAATCCTCGAAGCACGTAGAAAAATCATTTGTTGCGATTCTGTTCAGATTCTCCTTCGAAGCAGTTTTTATCGCCTCAATCGTGTCGTCATTTCATGGGCCTCTTCAGTTGTGGAACAGGAAAAAGTCACAGGGGGCCAAGTCTGGGGAATAAGGTGGCTGCGGCATCACTAGTGTTGTTTTTGGTTAAAAACTCACGCACAAGCAACGATGTGTGAGCAGGAGCGTTATCATGGTGCAAAAGCCAATTTTTGTTCTTCCACAAATGCGGGCTTTTCTGGCGGATTGCTTCGCGCAAATTGCGCATAACTTGCAGGTAATATTATTTATTGACAGACTGTGGCAAGAATTCGTGATGCACCACGCCCCTGTAATCGAAAAAAACTGAGCAAAACCTTCACATTCGACCGAACTTGGCGCGCTTTTTCGATTTTTGCTCATGCGGCAGCTTCCAATGTGATGATTTAGCTTTGGTTTCCACGTCATAACCATAAAGCCATGATTCGTCCCCAGTTATGACCCTCTGGAGCAAAGTTGGATCCAATGTTAACGCAACGCTGTTTTTGGTCGAAATTGAGCAATTTAGGTACGAATTTCGCGGCGACGCGTCTCATGCCCAAATCATTGGTCAAAATGGCACGAGCCATCGGTCTTCAGCAATTTCTCTTACAGTGATTCGACGATTGACCAATACCATTTTATTCATTCATCAATTTTTTCCTCTGTTGTTGACGTGCTCGGCACGCTCTTCGTCATTCACATCTTATCACATTTTGTACCATTGATAAACGTTGTTTTGGTTCAGGATAGCTTCACCACACGCCACAGTCAACATTCGGAATGCGTCCGCGCACTTAATGTTGTTTTTCACGCAAAATTTGATACAGTTTCTTTGTTCAATTTTCTGGAATAGGCAAAAATCGAAGACAATCCAAAACACGTCCAACTTCAATTGTCAACAAATAACATTCAAAATGGCCGACCTTGTCAGCATAATATATAGTGCCTCGAAAAATATATTAAATATATTACAGGCTTCTAAGGCTTGTAGAGGACTTAGTAGATAACGTTTTGTTAAGGTCTGGAAATGTAACATTTGTATGCAAAATAAGTTTGAAGATCGAAGTCTGAATAAAATTATATTCGACCGTAGCACCTTTTAGAAGGAAATTGAAAGTGTATTTAACAACATTCAAGTCATAATAATGCTCGTACTCGCTGTCCTCAAGGTTGCTTTCATGTTCTCTGGCTGGATTTTCATTGTTGGCCAAGTTGTGTACTCGCATAGTTCATTACTCAGAAAGTGGCACTGTTCTGTGCTCTTTGGCTCTGCAGAGCTTTTTGAGGTTGATCACTGTACTTTGCCGGGCGGTATGTTACATGCACAGGTTGCGACTGCTCGTCGATGAAGCTGAAATTACCTTGAAAAATACTGGGGTTCAAGACTTGCAGAGATTTATTAGCCTCGCCAAATGCCGAATGGAGGCACGATCTCCCAGGCTCTATCACAGTCTTTTTAACCAATCAAAAATTTAGAAGAAAACACTCACTTTTTTTATTACATTCGCTCCCGCTTGACAATCACAGATAGCAAAGGCTCGCAGCAAACGGACACACTGTAGTGATTAAAACTAGATAACAATTTACTTATTTAAATGATGTCGTTGTACTCGGTCTTTACACTGGTATGATGCAACCGTAATTAAATGAACAATCCTAAATGCTTACACATAGTTGTAATTTAGATTCACACTTTATCCGCTATTCCCCTCAACAATGCAGGTTCCCAGATTGCATTCACCATGGTAGCGTCCAACTTACATGCGGTCATCACTATGGCACAAATTGAAGCAAGATTCTTCCGAAAACGCTACATTTTGGTACTCGGCACGTCAGACAGCACGTTCTGCACGCGCGCTTTTACTATTATCAATGCGCTTATAACTTCCGAACCAATGTACAATGAGCTCTAATATTTTGCACAGTTTCATTTGGGATGTAACTTCATTACAAATTTTCATGTGATCAGAAGACGGTCGAGCGGGCGCGTTAGGTGATTCCTCGGTGGTTTGACGTGGAATGATCCAAATTACTTCTTTGTTTGCAAGTTATTCTATCTGTCATTTCCTTTCGATGTAAATGCAGACTGCTATGGAAGTTTGTTTCTTTTTCACCCATTACATATTAACGATAAACGAGGACAACACAAGCACACTACAGTTCGTGAGTTATAACATGCCATACACCATGTGCAGTAGAGAAAGGAGAAGGGGAAGAGGAGTTTTATCTTTTGAGAAGGACCTTCCCTTTCCAGCGTGACTGCACAACGCTACTGTCATGTTGAAAGCATGTATTATATCAGGGTTTCCCAAACTTTTTCTGCAATGGAACACTTCCCAGAAACATACATTTTAACAGAACCCTTCGTTTATTTTTTAGGTTGGAGAATTTCTACTTCTAAAAATTTCAAAAAAAATATTTAGCAGTAATTTTTAAATGTAAAACTGTAATATAATCTATACCAATGCATAAAAATAAAATGTCTGTCTCGAATAGGCTCCGAAATGGCTCAACTGATTTCAATGAAAATTCGAGGATTTAAAAGGCAATTTAACTTAAATATTAATGAATATTTCATTTCGATAAATATATTAATATAAATAAATAAACATACATATTAATTCTACGTGCGTTAAAATTACAGAATGAATGCGGGTTGCCTATACTCTTCGTCTGTTTATAGATAAACTGCTTAACGTATTCCAATGGATCCTTGAATTACATTTCTTGCCGATATCAGCAAAAATATTTGCATGTTGAATTCTACTATTTGGTGCAGCGTCGACTCTGTTTCTGCAGTTTGACTTCATTGCACCATAATAAGAAAATACCGCTTCGAATAAATAGGTTATAGAAAACGGAATTAAAACTATTAACTGGTTTTGAAATATCTTGCTTCAAATTAGAGTAACAGATTAAATCAATTAGATTTTCAAAGTCACTTGCGTTAAAATTACTGGTTTAGCTGTATCGGAAAATGGGTTCTGAACCCAGGAATCGTCCTTACACACTTCCCACTAATGTTAATTTTAAAAGACCTTCATCTCTTAAAACGTTACCTATTAATCTATCCCTTCTCTTGGTCAACGTTCTACATGTTGTTCGTTCTTCCCCTATTCTGTTTAGAAGTTCCTCGTTAGTGATTCTATCCATCCATCTGATTTTCAGCATTCTCTTATAGGATCACATTCAAAGCTTTCTATTCTTTTCCTTTCTGTAATTCATATCGTTCACGTTTCGCTCCATACGAGCATTTTAAGCGACGATTTCCTAATTAAATTCCTCTTTTTCGCGAAAGCCTTCCTTGCCTGTAGTATCCTATTTTTTATGTCCACTATACTTCTACCATCCCTAGTTATTACACTTCCAAAGGAGCAGAATTCCTTAACTTCCTTCAAAATATCCCTTCCCAATCTAACATCTTTTGTTATTCCACTGTTTCCAATACTACACTCCATCACCTTTGTTTTCCCTATATTAATCCTAATATTGAACTCTTTATACATGATAACGTTCATGCCATTTAGTATGGTTCCAAGTCTTCTTCTGACTCCGCTAATACTGCAATATTGTCTGCAAAGCGTAGGTTTAAAATTAAATTAATTCAAGCATCCATATAAGTTAGGAAAACAATTAAAATCATTAGATTCAACTGATTAAATACAAGACTGTATTTTTCATTAAAAGATGCAATTTTAACTCTTGTATTAAAAATTAATGTATTTAATTTTTAAATGGATGATTATGACAATATGTCGAAAGCTTTCGAAATACGTAAATTAATAGATACTTTTGATACCATTTTTTGTTTGCAAAAAATTATCTAAATAAACTTTAGCGAACTTCTAAAATTTTCCTGCGGACCTCCACTGTACTAGATTGTGCTGAGAGACTGCAATTATGCGATGTTGAATTACATTCCACAAACAAAGGTGCATAAGGTTGGTTTATTTATTGGCCATAGCTGTTCATTGTCAAATAAATATTCAATTTTTTTTCTGTCTTTAACTTTAAAATAAATATTATCTGTATATCTCTGGGCTGTGGTAATCTATCTCACTCGTACAGGATTTTAGTTGACTGAACACGACCACACTTGTTCATATAATTAAACAATTTTTCTGGCAATTATATATAATAAATTAGGGTAGGTTTTCGTCTCTCATGACTACTTCGGCCGAAATCAGTCATGGAGTGAAGTTCCATGTTCAGCTAAATTTTTACCTGAAGAGATCTCAAATCAGAGACGAAACGTCGTAATATTTAAATTATAAAAATACTGACAACGAAGCTGATAAAATCTTTTATTACGTTGTTACCCATGTTTCCTATTGTAGTGGGAAACAAAGAACAGGGTTTGTTTGTTTAGCAGCATTGTTGAATCCGTTCTGAAACAAGCTATAAACAAATGTATGAGAATTTATTCCACTTTCTCCGTTTTCGTCTTACGAACTGAAGTGGTATTATAACAGGAAATTATAATCCGTTGTATAGATAGAATCACTCGAAACCTTTTGCGGAACACCTATTTTGGGCCCGCGGAATATTGGTTTGGGGAATCCGGTATTATATTATTACGAACGATATATACAGACTGAGGCAAGGCCTGCTTACCACGCCCTTTCCTCATCAGCTATTTAGCTTTAAGGACGAGTTTCTAGGTGTACAACATATCCTGAACTGAAAACAATATAGTGACAATTTAATTTACGGCAGGCCAACTGTTGGACTAACAACCGTCACCCAACAAAGATAACATCTATTACTCTTAAAGGTCGTAATAATAGAAAAGTGTGCGGAATAAAAACAAAAGAAATAGTCTAACTTAATTGTATACTACTCTCAAATATTTTCGAGAATACTAACATCCATCTCAGCTGCCTTCTTTAAAGATTTGGAAGGGAAGAAGGAAATGCGCCTGTGAGTAATGAGAGGCTATAATAGTAGTTTGTATTTAACAAATGGATTATAACTTAATTAACAGTAACACAATTCAAATGATCAATTATATTTTCGTGTTGAGTCTTACAGATAGCAGTTCTGAACCCTAATGAACTTTAAAAATAACAATAATAATTTAGTGTTTTTTTAAAGGGAAAAATTTCACAACTGTTTTACACTAAAGTAATTTAACTTTTTTGCAGATATAATGTACAGTTAAATCATTTCAATAAGCTCTCCATCAGTATGCAAATTAATGGAAAATTTTCAGTAAACCACTGTAAAGATTAATTCAATTTCTACAAGATTAAACTAAAATAAATTAATTAATTTACTTCAACCATTGAGAATGATCAAATTATACAGTCTGTAAAGAAAGTCCTTTTTCAAGAGACGAAAGAATCTTTCTAATAAAATATAGTAAGCAATAAATTCCAAAACTTCAGTAATCAGCTGTAGTAAACTCAATTACATTGAGTAATACATAATACTTTATTTAAAACTTTAAACATTTGACTGTATACTTAATAATATATTTCTTGAAAAAAGTTAATTTCCATTGAAGTACTAAAATGTTAACTTGTTATTTAGTTAATTTATCCGTCAGAAAACAAAGAAGTTGACTAAAGAATTCATGACAAGCTAAGCTGGAGTTACAGCTGTCATAAATATTTTAATTAAAAGCAATTCAGATGCTGCTATTACTCTATTGATTTTCTAACATAAAATGTGTCAAGACCCATTCTGTTAATTTTAATCATAGTTATCCATTCCATCTTATCATTAAAGATTAAAACATATGAGGTAAATCTTGGAACACCAAAACCTTAATATTATTTTTCAGTAAATATATTCTAATTATTAATTTTTATTAATTATTTAGAAATACAAAATTTTAATTTATGTTACTGTTTTACAGTTTTTCCATGTGAATTTAATTTGATGATTTATTTAATTCTATATTGCAATGGAAACTCAAAATATTCAGTACAGCCTACTAGGCCCATCTGTTCTTTGTGATCTATGTCTTAAGGCATACAAATCTGAAGAGGTGGGTTTCACAAACATTCAATATTATATTCTTGTTCTTCATTTAAAACATTTTTTATAAAATCTATAGTAGTAAATTATTAATATAAACTTTACTTTTTAACATTTAACTTCTGTTCTAGTTTTTGTAAATATTATCAAATTATATTAGAGAAATATCTTCTCAATCAATTTTTACTGTCAATTAGAATGGAATATGTATAAAAATGTTATAATTAATCAAATACATAATTGGATTGTTTAATGAAAGCAGAAAATTATATAAGTGTATGTACAATACAGAAATTTGAGTGGTTTAGTATTTAAATACATAATTAAACTTCATTGACTGTAATACTTCATTTAGTGTCTTTGGTACATAAATGGACCAAATCCTAAACATGAGACTGAACTCTAAAATTATTTAAGTTACATAAGTTAAATTTTTTTCTCCTTCTTGACATCCAATCCATATATCAAAACTATTTCCTCCTTCTGCACAAAAAACAGAAAATGAAGGTAGGTAGATTAATTTATCTAATGAAATAATTGAATTTTGAATGTTTCCTTACAGGCTTTATTGTTGCCATACTGCTCTCATCAACTCTGCAAGGAGTGTACTTCTACATATTTCACAAAGAAGACACTAGAGGATTTTATATTTGAATGTTTTTGTCCTATTTGTAAAAAGCCCAAAGAATTAGATTTTAAATACACTGTCGATTATCTTAGCAGGCTCAAACCATTGCTGGAGAATTTTCTGCCACAGAGTGTTTGTGATACATTTGATAAAAAAAGGAGAATATATACTATGGTTGTGGTAATTATCTATTATCATAAAATATTATAATGTTTATAATATTATTTAATTGAGATGAAAATATATTGTCACAATTTGTAAGCAAATATAAGTTTATTTGAACAGTTATTATGAAGTCTATTGATATGTTATAAAGATTTGAGTTATTATCAGATTTCACATTTGCCACTATCAAATGTTTATTTATATTGTAATTTTAGAAGAAAGACAAGAATGGAAAAATGTCAATTCTTGTCTTTCTTCTAAAATTTACTATATGCTTTTCTGGGCTTCAATTGAGCATTCCCACTAAACTTAGATTATATTGTAATGCAGTTCATGGCAAACTTCAGAATGTTTTTTTTATTAAAATATAATAAAAATAGTTTTTAAACATATTTTCTTCAGTTTTTTTCTGCAGAGAAATTGTGATAGATAAAAAGCACAGAACTATAATTTTACTTGAATGTAGTTAGAACCAGAATTGTATTGAACTAATGTAATACTACTGAGAAACACCTAATTATCACACGATAAACTATCAGAGACAATAAGTTTAATCATTTCACAAATTTTACAAGTTTTTAAAGTTTTTTGAGATTCCTCTAGACTGAAAGATTAAGCTGCCATGATAAAACTGAATGAAACAGAATCCTTCAAGACATTGACCTGTCTCTCAAGTATTGAGCTTGAGAAGAACCTTTAAACCAATGTAGGGACCTCAGTTACGTCTTAGACAATTACATTACCAAACAATTTTTCTACAAATGAATTAATAATACTAACAAAAAATTATACAAAGTTTTAAGTAAATAACTAAATGTTGCTTAATATTGTAGTATAATTTATGAGAAGTGTTTTATCAGTATTTTTTATATGCAACATTTCTGATAAATTACATTTTTACAAATTTTGTTCTGTATCTAAAATTTTCACATTTTCCCATTATAGTCAAGATTTTCTTACAGCATATATAAGTAGAGATGAAATTATGTTTAGAAGCTTTTTAATTCTTTTAATGCTCTTTTAGTCTAATTTTGAGTGTATGTTTGGTGTGTCCTATTTAACATTTTTAGTGATTCAGTTTACTACAGTTAATGTTGTACATTATGTTGCATTGCTTTTCTTCATTAATAAAATTGAACAGTTGACATGTTAAGTCACCAATGTTTAAGCAATTGGGATGACACTTGGACCGATATAAAGACCAAAATGATATTCCCCTTGCTTGAAAAGGCAGTAATATGTAGATGAAGGCAAGAGCTATAAAATACTCAACTCTTGAGACAAATAAGGATTGATTATTAAGGTTTTATTTCAAATAAGTTGTAGGCAGATTGTTCAAAATGTCTTTGGTGTGGAAGTATTTATGCCAAAATATTTTATAGAGGCTGATTGTTTTCAATAATTTTAAAGACTGTCTTCATAGATTTTTGGCCCAGTATGAAAGTGTTAGATAGTAACAATAAGTTGCTGATTCTGGAAATTGTGACCAATTCGAAGATCCACAAAGTACCACCTACATTCTGGAAGATGCTGTACTACAAAATGATGGAAGACGTATTATGATTCAGTTTTCATCCCCTAGCTATCTGAGTGTTCTTAAAATCTGATGTCAACTTTAGTGTTTTTATACCTACTAAATTTCTGAAGATAACAAATTCTTGCTCTCTATTGGGTTAGGAAGTAGTTAACCTATTTTTAAGTGTGTATATATATATATATATATATATATATATATATATATCATATAATATATATATTGTCGATATACTTTTTTGTGGTATAAAACATTTATTTTAATTTTAAATTACAAATATATCATTTTAACAATAATGTTTATTAATTTAAAGTGAAGATCACGGGTTTAATAAGATCCCAGGGATTTTGGGTCTGCCTTCAAGAGATGGATCTATGCATTAGCTTGAAAAAAGAAAGAAAATAATTGAATTTAAATTATCACAAATTTTAGATCGCTTACCCACAATTACTGGCCCAACAAACATTCCACCTCTCGAATGTATGTGCGACTCTGGAATATCTGCTCTACTCCGCTCTCTCTTCCTCGGGTCTGATGCACTCATAGCCTCCCTTCTGGGTCTTGAATGCACTCGCCTCCCTTCTGCGGTCTGATCACTCGCCTGCCCTTCTGGGTCGAGGCCACGTCCTTCTCCGGTCTGATCTGGTCTGGTATGCCCCACTCTGCTCTGGTCTGGTCTGCTCTACCCCACTCTGAGGTCTCTACACTACGATGTGGTGATCTCGAGCCACCCATCGTATTCCTTATAAAGCTTCTGACGGTGACCTCCCCCTATTTCTTAACATTTCGGGGTTCCCCGCCCTCATTTTTCCCGCGGGGGTTCACCATCGTCATTTTTTATACAGGCAAAGCGGGCCTTCCCCGCGGGGAAAAACAATCTTTCGGCCGACTATCCATTGTTGTTGGCCGAACTCCGAACTGCGCCTCATAACGCCACAACCTTACAAAACCCCCCTTTTTATCACTATATATATATATATAATTAATGGGGAAAGGATCACTGGAAATGTCTTCCTAACCTTCTGATGAAGGGGGCGGTGCCTCCGAAAATTCAAGTTCTCCAAACCTCACAAGGTGTCTACCATCTATGAACCTCAGGTAAGTCATCTTCTTTCTATCTCTCTGTCCTTTCCCCATTAATTGTTTTAAACATGACAATGTCATTTCCTATCTCATATATATATATATATATATATATATATATATATATATATATATATTTCTATTTGGTTACAAAAATTTGTTATAAGTATATTTATCTTTTATATAATAAAATAATGTAATAAATGTACACCCTGACTCATTCCTCATCCTTGAAGCTTAGCTTCTTTACAGGATCTACGGAATATGATTATTATTCTATTCCTTTATGTCCAGCTTCTATATAATATATATGGAATATGACATAATCCCACTACCATTATTATAGTAAATTTTAACATGGAGTTTCACTTTTTCCTATTTTCATTTATATTTATTCTGTAATTTTCTATTAATCATTTAATATGAAATTCTTATTTTGTAAATAAATGTTTTAGGACTAATTTAAGTATATCTTTATATCTTTATTTTCAGGAAGAAAAATATGCTGGTAACAATATAAGCTCAAAATATGCAGAAATTATTATTCATTTAATGGATATTGAAGGTGTCACTATGTCTCATGCAATAAAAGCCGTAAAAATAGGTGGCAGTTTAAGTTGTAGTCTTTCACGAATAATGATAACATGTGAATTATGTTCCCAAAATTTTCATCCAAGAGATGTAAGCATATCAAAATATATTTATAAATATATATGTAGCTTCATTCTAAAATGGTTCAACTTTCACCATTTGTGTGAAAGTACCTTTCATGTTACATAATGGATATTTATTTATATTGCACAGGAGAAAGATTTAATATGACGACAATCTCAGTTATTTTTTTTGGACATGTAATCAAAATTTTCCCCATTTGAACTTCCTTTCTTCCAAATCCCAAAGGTGGTATTAATCTTCAATAATTTAAGGAACACAAAGTTTCTGTTAAGGGTTCAGTTAAAGAACTGAAGAGGACGTGAAAGTTGGGGACAGAATGAAAATTCTTCTATTTATGACTCTTGGTCATTAATTTAAGAAGAAATCAAGAGTAGATTAACAGTGAAAGGGGAGTGAAACCGTATAAAAGAGAAATGGACACTCTTGAAGGAAGAAATGACTAGAGCAGATAACAACAAAAAATAAAAAATATAGGAAGAATAGCTCAGACCAATAGGAAAGCATAGATAACACAAGAAATAATACAAATGATATAGTATAATATCAAAATGCAAAATTTTAAGGTCAGAGCACTGACAGATCTGAACAATGGTAAAGTGAGGAATAGATAACCTTCCAGCAGAGTTGATGAGATCACTGCGGAAGGAAACAGTTTCATGGCTGTTCAGAATAGTCTACAAAATAGGAAGAATACCAAAAGAATTTGAGAACAACATAATTATCCCTATACAGAAGAAGGGATGATCTCCTGTGGTGTAGTGGCTAGCGTTGCTGCCTCACAACCCATGGCAGTCTGCAGGAATTAGAATTGAAGGACAAGAAAAGAAAGGAGAAATCAAGAAAGGAATAAGACAAGGATGCAATCTGTTGCCAATGCTGTTTAACTTATATATAGAACAGGTGATGAAGAAAGTTAAAAATGAATATGGAAAGGGAATCAAACTGCAAAAAGAAGAAAAATAAAGTCACAGGGTTTTCTGATGATTGTGGCATTTGGGGAGTCAGAAGAAGACTTGGAAATCATAATAAATGGCATGAACATGATCCTGGAGGAAGTGTACAACATGAGGATAAATAGAGAGAAAATAAAGGTGATGAAGTGTTATGTGAGAAATAATGGAATAACACAGGGTGTTAGATTGGGGAGGTATATTTTGAAGGAAATTAAAGAATTCTCCTACTTGGGAACATAATAACTAAGGATGGTAGCAGCATAGTAGACATAAAGAGTAGGATAGCACAGGCAAGGGGAAAAAAAAGGAATTTACTTATAGCTTATATAAGTATGAATGTTAGGAAATCATTACTAAAAATGTTTATATGGAGTGTGATGTTATGTAGGTGCGAAATGTAGATGATAGGGGTTGTCCACCGATTCCATTAAACCAATTGGACAGCTGCCCCACAAATCTGGTTGAGACACGAACTTGGGTAAGATGCATCCCCACACAAACTCTGACTCTGTTATCTGATGGCCATGGGATGAGTACAAGATGCCCAACCTGCAAGGCTGGTTTCTCCTAAGTTTTCATAGCATCACTATTAGGTGAATTGCTGGGTAGGACCCTAAACTATATCCTGAGGGCCCTACCTTGCTCTATGATTTCACATCTTCCCATTTCAGTCCTTTCTTGTGTTAATAAAATGGGTGAGCCACAAAAGGGGATAACCCACAAGTAGCCTGCCTAAAATGTTACAATATATTTTATTTATCATAGTTTTGCATATTATATTAAAAGTTTGGCTAAATAAATTTAATAAGCATTCCTCAAGATTTGGTATTTAATAGGTAGAGCACTTTAAAATTAAAAGTCCATTTAAAGAATAATACTAATTAGCTAAGAAAATATCAAAAGTTAACTGAACGATAACAACAAACTCTCATTCCTTTTCCATGCACAAGTCTCATGTATACTGTACAACACGAGAATGTATTTGGATGTAAATAATGTGACTGTGGTGGTACATTGTTATGAGGTTGGGCCTGCAGTGAGAAGTGCTCTGATAGATTATTCAATGTAATTTAAGCTGCAAGCATGTAATCCAACAACATGGATAACAGCTAAGAACCTTTAAAATTTAAGTTTACACCAAAATTCTCCATACAAAGCCGTAACCACTCATGCCTTTTTCTTCTTACAACTAGACCCTGGAGTAGCATCTCGTGTCTACTGATGATCTCATTAATGTTGTAATTATAATTTTATATAATTAAATTGTTTAAAGATAATGAATCTTATTGTTTATGATGCCCAAACCAGGATTATTATTATTATTTTGCTTAACAGGCTACATGAAGGTGAATATTAACTTTTATTAAATGTGTATTGATGTTAAAATTAAAGATTTTCTATAAATTTTATTGCCTATAATTTTGTTATGCAACAAGGATTTGGCAAAGTTTGACGGACTGTCATAAATCACCTGACACAGCAAGATTGAATCTATGTTATTTATAGTTTAAAGTATCCTGCTGTCATTATTTGAGAAAATGTTTAAATTTATATAGTACATACATTTGATATGTAATATCTTACATTACTTATTTATTTAACATAATTCACACAGATATCAACTCTTGAAATATGTGACCATTCATTTTGTCTGCCATGCTTACGAAGTTACTTTACATTCCAAATAGTAGAGTTTGAAATCAAAGACTGTACCTGTCCATCATGTGATTTTCATAGATGTGTAAATACTGATGGCATAATTTCTACACTGGAGAGCATTGCAAATGTTTTGAAGGATGTTTTAGAATGGCCAATACTGGAAATTTTCTATTGGAAATTGCAGGACTTTATTTATTTAAATTTAATCAGTTTATATTTAAAGGTATTTTCATAAAGTAAAAATATTTAATATAAAATTACAATTATATTTCCTAGAAATATTGTTATGAAGTAATAATTAACATTTAATATTAAAGTAAAAGCTATGTATGGTAGAAAACTATACAAATAAACTGTGCACTGTAATAGCCAACTTACTTGCTGTATTTGACAATACATATTAAATAATTTTTTGTTTGTTTCCATACAATAAATAATTCAGAAATAACCTCCAGTAAATTGTGGAAAAATAATAAAATAATGAGCCCTTCATCAACTTGTTCTTTTACAAATATTTACTACTTTGAAATTTTCATTTATTGAGAATATTTTACGACACAATAAAATAGTGAAGGAATGTGATATTCCTATCTTAAAATTAATAAGTATATATTTAATGCTTCACCTCCATTAGTTTATTTTTTACATTTCTAATATTACCTGTGAAGGATTTTAAATTTTTATTTTCATTCCTTTGCACTAAAAATTTATGTGAAACTTATCTTCTGAATATTTTTATATTAATTAATTTTCATTTAATGAATAGGTAGAATCAAATGTTTGTTATCGGTGTTCAGCTGAAGCTCCACAGCAGGAAGTATGGTGTGGTTTGTGTGAAGAAGGATGTGCTGAGAAAAAGGTGATCAATGATTACGTATATAATACTAACAGCTTAGATTCACATTGTTATTGTTGCTGTGGTATTCAGTCCTAAGACTGGTCTGATGCAAGCATCCATGCTAACCTATCTTGTGCAGTACTTTTCATTTCCGCATAACTAGCACATCCTCCCTAATCTACTTAGCATATTCCATCCTTGGCCTCCTCCTTCTGTTCTTACCCCACACACTTCCCTCTAATGCTAATTTTACAAGACCCTCATGCCTTAAAATGTGACCTATATGAACACAATTTGTCTTAATTAACTTTCAAATTATGAGTGCTCAGTGCATAAATTAGTTAATCAAAATGATCATAAGATCATGTTGTTAAATTATAACACCCAAAGTTAGTATGCAAAGTATCTATTTTGCCAAAGTTTGCCATATAATTCTGTATTTACATTTAATCAGCATATCTCACATTTGATTTAATATGTGACATGTGAAAGGAAGTGGACTGCTTTAATTGAAGCTCATCAATAGCTTACAGTTAATTTAGGAGAAAGACAAGAATGGAAAAATGTCAACTGGACCATGAACTTGAATTCCGGACCTTCCACTTCCTGGGTGGGCACTCTATCACTATGCTAATCTGATTCGATGTAACCTGTAACCTAAGCCAGGTTCACCTACAATTTACTTATCACACTCTTCACAACCTAATGATAGGAACACGGTGAAGAATGGTCATTGTGTAAGTTCATCAATGGTGCATGGAACTCAAGTGGAATGATGTGGAATACTTCAATTGAAACTTACTAATAGCTTACAGCTAATTTATAGCTAATATGTGAGACATTTTTTTTGAAAAGATATCCATATTAATAGAGAAGCCTGCAGGACCTGGTCTCATCTCTCTCAGGCCAATCTCTGTGGAGAGACAAAAGGGGCTACCATTAGAGATTTATCCTTCTCCATCTGGTTTTTAAAGCACTCACAAGCTGAGGCATTTCAATCATTTTTGAGGGGTGTCTGTCCTGTGGTCACAGCTCTTGACTATGGGCCATACTCATTATTGACTTGACTCCTATGTGGTCCAGTACATTGGCCAACATGAACATGCCCCATTTAACACTGCACACTTCTCTTGTGCATATTGACTTCCTTTAATATGAGGATAAAACAACTTCCAATGTCACATAGACCTACTCCATTTCCAACCTTCACCAACATCGGCCAATACAAGCCAAACTCCTTTCTACACCATGGTCATGGTCACAGCCTGAATTGGGCTATAGTGTAGAGGAGCTATTAGGCACTGTCTACTAATCCCATTTGATGAATCATCCCGCTACCTCTTAAGCTGTCCGAGGTGCAGAGAAGGGAATGCTGTGACCCCTCAGTAAACTCCTCTTCCATCATTCTGGTATAAGATAAGGACCCAGTAGTCCAACCTACCTGATGTTAGGATTTATAGGGTTTGCCCTGCCCTGCCTACCAATAAGGATCTTTAAACTATACCCCAGGGGGCTGTAGTTAACACTTCCCACTTTCAAATTCTGTTCTTATGCTATTAAAGGGCATTTGCCATTAAGAGGCATGTAGCCTATCACCAACCCTTAAATGTCCATAATATTTCAAAACTTTTATACTATTTGGCACCTGAAAATGTTTTATAATTTATTGTTTTCTTATTTGATAGTAAATGCAATTTCTTTAAAATGCGGAGTTTCCCTTTTACAGATAATCAAGCTTCCTTGTTGCCTTTCAATGATTTGTAAGGATTGTGCTAAAGTCTTCTTTGCAGTGCAAGTTAGAAAAGATACTACGAATGATAGTTTCTGTCCGTTATGTGGATTCTACTTGAATCGATATGATGGTAAAATGATAGACATTTCATTTAAAATGATGACTATTTTACAAGATATCCTTGACCTGCAATCATTACAGTTGTTTTATCAAAAATATCAAGCATTGAATCTTGTGTGCTCAAAATATTGTTGCCAGGTTTGTATTAATAATATGTTATGATCAGAACTTGAAAATATAATGTAATTGGTGACTTGGTTTCCGCAGTGTCACTCCAAATTTAATGCAAATCCAAATGAGCCCACTACAAAATGCCCTAAATGTGGGAGTATAGCATGCTTCATATGTCGCCACATTGTAAGTATATTCTTTTTATTAATGCATAATTATATCATAATAATATTTTCTGTTAATTAACCAAAGTAAAAGAGTGGGGATTAATTGTGTGTGATCTTTTGAGTTAGAAGGTAGGGATTATTAAATGGACAAGTTTCTTCTGGTTTGTAAGTATGATATGAGGTAGATAGGCAGTGTTTCTGAGATTTTTTGTTTTTAATTGGATTATATCTTGGTGTAGTTTGTCTTAAAAGTTGCTTTTTTTGTAGAACAGGGAAATGGTTGAGAGCAAAAATTGATGTAAGTTTATTCTAGAATTAAATTGCAATCTAATTTACTACTCTGACATTAATGGTATTTTTCAGGATCCTAATAATAATCAATTGTTTTCTTCTATTATTTCAGTGGACTTCAGATCATGAGAATTTGGGCTGCCAAAAAATTATCAAAAATAACAAGATCTATTTTCATTCAGCAAATATTTTAATTGAAACACATTGTTCCAACTGCCCTTTATGTAAAACAGATATTTCAATTGCCAGGACTCTAGATCCCTATGTTAGTTGTCTCAATTGTGAACATGAGTTTTGCTTCTATTGTTTTACTCCATATTCTTATGGAGAGCTTTGCTTTATAAGTAAAACATGTTCAGAGCACATACTTCATGTGCATCATCCTAAAAACTGTCCAGCACTTTTACATGAAGAGGATCCTCTACTATTACAACAGCTTCTTAAGGTATGTTATGCTGAATAAATAATAATGCTGTAGAGTGGATCATGTAATTAAATAATGGACAAACAGTCTGAAAAGGTTTATTATATTACAATGTAATTGGAACAATGCCTCACTAAGTTTCTTCCCTAATTTGGGAGGTCATTCAATAAAACCTTGACCTTGTCTTAAGTTGTTTCCAGAAAAATACATATTAAATTTTGGGTTCTTAATTATTCCTTTACCTTTCTATCTAATTTCCTGAATGGCCACTTCAGCCATCTTATATCTTTCTATTTCTTCTGCTTAAGTGTTCATTATTCCTATTTGTAGCATTGTTCTTGTATTCAATGTCCCAAATATTATCATTTTTCTTTGCAAGTGTTGTCTTCATGTTAGCTGACTCTCTTAATTTCTTTATAACATTTTGACATCTTTCATTAGTCAGTACAAAAGGGTGTAGGGTTTCTGTCTCATGTTGCTGTAAGGTAAAATTCTCAATTTTTTTATATTCTTTGTAAAATGTGGGGAAATTTAAATGTAAAAACTGCTATTTATGTCATTCTTATCTGAGTTGATCAAAACAAACATTTTTCAACAATCTTCTTGAAATGAGTAATGGAAAACTGAACACAATGCTTAAGTCAACTTTTTTATGAAAATTTTATTACTTATCAAATTCATTAGCTTCTGTTTGGTTTACAGTATAATGAAGTTGACTTCATGACCAGTATGGATAATTCTACAAAAAGTGAAACTAAATGCTCTGTAAAATTTCAAAGTTTTCCTGGTAGTTTTCAATGCTTTTCTGGTGCAGAGATTGGTTTTGCAGGGCTTTGCAGGTAAAGTAATTAACATAATAAAGCAAACAAACATTTGGCTACAAATGTGCTCATATATATATTATAGTACACATATTATTGGAAATTTATAATCATGTATAATGTTTTAAATATAATTATTTTCTACGTATATTTCAGGGAACACTATGCCCTATATTTAAGCAAACTGATATATCATCATGATTTGGATGTATCAAATTTAATGTTAGATGGCTGAGTATGAAAAATATTGTTTGACTTGCCTGTGAGTGTATGCATTAAGATAACTGAAAAATGGAGTTGTATTTTTCTAAATATTAGGAGGCAAATTATCTTGAGGACATACTAAGTTTTATTCAGTTTTGAAATGTCATAATATACTGCAGCTTGTGCTTTCACCTGCAATGATTTTATTTCAATATGTGAAGCTGTGTCCACACATATTTTTTTTCACCTCGAAGTCAAACAATATCTCTATGCTTCAGAGAGGGTTGAGCTGTGTGGCAGCTATGAAAGAATGTGTAAGTGTAGTAAGTCAGAGGGGTTAAAAGTACTTTAAAAGACAGGAGGAGACTTCTTGTCCATCAGGAATTGATGAGGGAGACAGGAAACTAAACTGCTGTATTAAAAATGGATGTGAACCCCAGAAAGGGTATAAATAAGAATATAACATTAGAGGATAATTGATTGGAGAGTTGTGGTGGGAAGTTAGTTGCAGTGGAGTTATGCTGATGTCACTAAGATGTCGGATTCCTGCAGATCTGTGGTTCTGAGTCATTGAGATTCTCCCCATCACCACTTCTGACACATGGAGCTGATACTAACGTCAAGATACTCTGTCCCCATTGCTGGCCTGCAGACCCCGTGAGCCAAACGACAATACTAAATATTGGATCCTGGTGAGATCCAGCTAAACTAATTAATAAATTGCTTATTTTTATATGCATTTTTGGATCCAATTGGCTTTGCTTATTAATGAGGTTTCATGTCTGCTTCGATGCAATTTCCCTCAGAGTAGGAGTATATCAATATTTATATATTAAGTAGTAAATTGTTTTCTTTATTTATAATTTAATGAGTTATTATTGATTTAGTTTTCCCTCTCCTCAGTAATAACTTTTAATCAATGATAATTGGATTCCAACTGGCATACATTAATTATTGCATAATAAGGTTTTCCTGGTGAATATGTAGTGTAAGTAATTCTTGGGATTCCACCAGGGTCATTGCGTTCATTGCCATCTCTATCCAGGTCAACATCAGATTAGGCTATGACGTTTTGATGGGCCATCAAAATGTCGTGGCCTAAGCCGATAATGACCCGGGTGGAAGCCCAAGAATTACTTACACATAATAAAACTTGTATATTACAATTTGGCGAACGATTGTTGGGCTTATATTAGAATACAGTAATATTGGAAGTTGTTAACATATTCATGATCTTTTTTTCTCTATAAGATTTAATGCCCTCTCAAAAGGAATGTGACGTATAACATAATTTTATTTATACAACCAATGTATGTTGCAATCTTATTAATGGTTTAATAAAAAATCAAAACTGAGTTTGATTTGCTGTAATCTTTGAGTTGCGCTATTTATCACAAATTTCATACAGAGTTCTTAATTTTTATGTATTTAGTTATAATGAAAAATGTTCAGCTTTGGCACTTAAACTGTTTTTGAGTGATCTGTTGACAATCTAGAAAAAATTGTACAATTCATGCAGTTCTTTTCTAGTACCTCTGCAAATCATAATGTTTTATCTTACTATTCAGTCTTGTATATTCATCTATATATGCACATGGTAAATTATGGAAATTATTATTGTCTCAATGAAACATGTCACAAGTGTCGACCAACGCACTGTGCATACTGTAAACCTGTGCATAATTTATGATATGACCAATGAAATTAAATGTAAGTATGTATGACTTATTAAATGAATAGCAGTACTCAAACTAACCAGCTTTATTTTGTGTTACAAAAAATAAGGGCATGTAAGAACAGTATTTGTGTTCCAAAGAATATAATAATAAAACTGGAATGATAATCAGACAATAAAATACATTTTATTGAAGAAGCAGTTTTGTATTAATTGAAATATTAAATACCAGTATATATAACATATAAACAGAATATAAAAATCTCAACTATTAATATATTAGGAAGGTGCCAGTAATATTTTATGCATATGTCTTAAAATGAATTGTGATTTCGCTATTGTCATAGTTGATGTGAAAATATTATTCAAATAAAGTTTCATTAATATGTTTTTATCTTCAAAACTGTACATTCTATTAATTCCTCTAATGCATCTATCAGTCTTATTCTGTATGTTTCATCTTGATGAAAACTAAAAACAACTTCTTCAGACCTATCTATTTGGAAAACTTTTTTAAAACTTTCTAATGAAGCCATAAGTGGTTGAATATGTTCCGATGGCATGAGACACAACTGATGGCATATAGACGCAGCAATGCGCCCCATATCACGTTGACTCTCTGCTGATGCATCAAATTCATTACGTGGTAGTTCTTCCTCAATTTTGAGACCTTTATTTTTTAATTTTAGTGAGAGTTCATCATAATACACCGACAATAACGAATCCCAATATTTTATCCTGAAGTCACGCATAGTGGCCAAGTATAAGAAAAACACTACATCATGTGCTGGAGGTGTGTATCTGACCATTTGAAAATCAACAAACCTTACATCTATTGGATCACTTTCATTGCCATTGTACCTAAAATGAAATTTACTACATTATTTAAATGGAATTTCTAACATCAATTATGTTATTTGTTTATAAATATAAAAATAATCATATTATGAGTTCATAAAAAGTCTTATGAAAAAAATTAATAAGCAGAAATTTTCATACTACATTTATAAATTTTAAGCAATATTGTTACTAATTTATGATTTTCAATCTGTGTTAGTATTTATTATGATAAAGATAACTTTTTACATAAAATTGAAATATTCATTCAAAAGTTCATCAAAGATATTGTAGTATTAGGGGAGTCAGAAGAAAACTTGGAAACCATAATAAATGACATGAACGGGGTCCTGGAGCAAGAGTTCAATATGAGGATTAAAAGAGGGAAAACCAAGTTTATGGACTGTAGTTTGGCAAACAGTGGAATAACAAAGTGTTAGATTGGGAAGGGATATTTGGGAGAAGTTAAGGAATTATGCTACTTGGGAAGCGTAATAACTAGGGACGATAGATGTATAGTAGACATAAAGAGTATGATAGCACAGGCAAGGAAGGCTTTTGTGAAAAAGAGGAATTTACTTAGAGGTAATATAAGTGTGAATATTAGGAAATCGTTGCTAAAATGTTTGTATGGAGCATGGCGTTATATGGGTGTGAAATGTGGATGATGGGAGTTGCTGAAAGGAAAAGAATAGAAGCCTTTGAAATGTGGTGCTATAGATCAGATGGATGGATAGAATCACTAACAAGGAAGTTATAAAACAGAATAGGAGAAGAGTGAACAATATGGACCATTGACCAAGAGAAGGGATAGACTGATAGGCCACATTTTAAGATATAATGGTCCTGTAAAATTAGCACTAGAGGGACGTGTGTGTGGAGTAAGAACAAAAGATGGAGTCAAAGGATGGAATACACTAAGCAGATTTTGAAGGATTAGGGGGATGTGGTAGCTATGCAGAAATGGAAAGGTTTGTGCAAGATAGGTTAGCATGAAAAGTTGCATCAGACCAGTCTTCGGACTGAATACCACAACATATGTTCTATTTAAATTTGTTTTTAATTTCTCAAATTTATATATAAAAATATGTGAGATCAATTTTGGTTGATGTATATAGACCATGAATATTACATTAAAATGTACTGAATCTTTGGCTTTACATAAAAAAGGACCAATTATTGATCCATAGCCAACCCTTACACTGTTATACCTATCTTGTCATAATTATTCTAAAGTTCAATTTAATCAGTTTTTTTAAATTTAAAAGTTTGAAAATCTGTACATTTTGATTGAGTTCTTTCCATGGAGTTTTCAAGGACAGTCGGTACAAGATTCGGTAACTGTGCAGATTTATTGTATCATATTTTAATTCCTATCTTTAGCCGACATATAAAAGAATATAGTTAAATTATATATATATATATATATATATATATATAATAATTATATATATATATATATATATATATATATATCATGATGAAGACAAACGGTTCGGGTAAGTGGATAATGAGTAAAGACATGAGAGAAAAGCAGAAACATGCTCTAAAGAAAGCATATATTCTGGCATAGTAATACAAACAAAAAGAAGCATATGTTCAAAGTGTCGAAGAAGAAGGAGAGACTGAAAATACTTCTGGCCATTGACCAGAGTGTTTCTTGGTCTAATGAAGGGGGCGGTGCCTCTGAGCATTCATGAACTTCACACTCAACATGGTACCTGCCATCTGTGCATTTTGGGTGGGTCACCAATTTTATATCTCACTTTCCTGTCATTATTAATTGTTTATATTGGCTTGGTAATGTCATTTTCTGACTTGTGTGTGTATGTATATGTATATATATATATATTTATATCATACTTACTTAAACATTATATTATTACGCCATAAGTCACCATGGCAGAACACATTTCGGTATGTATCAGAAGTTTCAAGATACTTATACATTTTCCACCACTCTGTTGGTAAAAGTTGCTTAATTTTTGTTTTGTCCCATTCACGTGATGGCAAGTTATCTACAAGACTTAAAACTGCTCGTAGGCCTGCAATAAACCAATTCCTTCCAGCGTGCCCCTCTGCCTGAGCATACAAATTCTCCTCAAATAATCCAGGGAATTCTTGATCCAATCTTTTACCTAACTTTTTCTCAAGGGCAAATGATGATGCATGCATGTCAGCCATTGCACGAAGGACAGTTACACAATGGGAATAATCCAATGGTGTTATTTTCTAAAAGGTAAAAAGTAAAATACATTAAACATATAAATATGCCATAAAATTTGGCATTATTAAACAGAGAAAGAATAAGAAATGAATTTATAATATATATATATATATATATAGACACACACCTTGCTCCATCCCACCTTGCTACTTGTAGCAAGGGTGGGATGGAGCTTCCTTTAAGCTTTGTAGTGTTTGACACAAAAAACATATTGTCTGTAAAAGTTAAGTATAGGGTGAAATAAGGAAATGTTAATTTTTTTCCTATCTGAAATCTAGGTTTTTGTATAATTTCTCTGATTTGCTTTTTTCCATTTCTTTTTTAATCTTCCTGTTTACCTTTATTTCCCAAAGTTTCATTTATTTCCTTCTATTTATTTTTTACCTTCCTTCTTCTAAGAACAATTCTTAATATCACTGTTTTATTTAAGTTTTGCCCATCTTGCTTTCTCAAGCGCAGATAATCTGAGTAATTATGCCTACTTTTATTATTTGTGCAAGAGAGGAGTAGTCGAGTAAGAGCTGAGAGGGAAGTTGGACAGGTAAGTCCAAAGCCAGTCATCAACCTGTTCTATGTGACGAGGCTGTCAGCAAACAGACAACCAGTTGCCGAGTCCAGCGATAAGAGGCCTTCAGCGATGACACAGCATAGGTGTCCTGGTTTCGTCTTCCTACACGACAGACGAACATCTGAGCCAGAGCAGCTATCAACCATAGTAACGAAACAAACAGATCAATCACAAATGTTCCCATGTTGAAGCGGTAATTTCGTTCTTTTTACTTTCTAAATTCTGGATACGCAAATTATTTATTTTCCTCATATAATTTCAAAGGGGTTAATTTAAACGGCATGGTATGCTTTATTTATTTAAGATTCGAAATATCATTGATGTAATTTTCCTAACCACCACAGTCAATCCTGTAAGTCATGCTGCTGGTCAGAACAAGTTAAAATAATAGGAAATTTTCAAATAGATCAAAATAGTATTGTATGTAGTAGCAAATTGTCTTAATATTGTAAATAGTTTTTTGTATCTACTTCAATAATACATACATGTTAAAATGATACAGACTTAAGTATCATTAAAAACGAACCCAAACCCCAAAAGTAAATGTGGTGTAAACATTAAAAGGTTTAATTGAAAACTAAACTATGTGGTGGGGGATAAAACTTTTTCTTACACCAACCACACACTGTAAATAAAACCTGCAATCTATGTAATTATAAAAATGTATAGTCACACAGCTGAGAGATTTCAAAATATTTAAATATTCTATTAACATGTATGTGGCCATATTCATTTGAAGGGCCATTTTGTACACTTATAGTAACAAAAATAATGGTTTAATATTATATATAACAATAAATATGATTCTATTTAAAACTTATAACACACTGTATTTACCTGAAGTTGAAATCCTTCTTCTGACAGGTCTGTCAGCGTAATGAGGTCAGGTTTAGATAAAAAACAACTACATGCCCACCAACAGGGTGAGATTGAAGCCAGAAGTGGAAAAATTTCAAAGTATACACGAGTTTCTTTCTGGTAAGCACCCATTGAAATGACATATTTTCTCCTCTCTGGAACATCACTTGGCATTACTTTTGCAAAAGCTTTAATTTCTTGTCTTGTAGGACATGATGCAATAATTTTTATTTTCAAATAATCTCCCATAAAACCTGAATTAGGTAAAACTGTCACATTGACAGAAGTTATGTCAACAACTGCATCAGGAGCCAAATTTAAACACTTCTGAACGATATGATAAAAATCATCATTTGTTAATTTTCCAGTAGGATCCATTGTCTATCATGCACATACAGAATGTTGTTGCAAAGTCTCTGACCACTTAATATTCTTGTCACCTGTTAAAAAATAATAAAGAAAAGGTTTTTGCTTAAAAATATAAATGACAGAATGGTTTATATTTTAATTTAATAGTGCTTATTGTTGTTGTGGTAATCCTGTGAAAACCTTTTCATTTATACGTACCTACCTATTCAGTCCTACACCTCCACATTCTGCTCTTACCCCACACACTTCCCATAAATGCTAATTTTACAAGACCCTCATGTTTCAAAGTGTGTCCATCATAAAAAAATAATAATATTACAATGATTAATCAATTTTAAAATTGTTTTACATAAATATATTTTCATAATATTTACTTTGGTTATGCACTATATATTTGGGATATTGATTGTTTTTAATTGTCACATACAGTTTCTCTCTAATGAACATATTCCTTAGAGGCATACAACACTGAATACTAATTATAAATTGTGGTAATTTTCAAGCTTGCAATTAAAATCTGTTCAGCTATTTTGAAGTCCTAAACAAAAATTAGAATAGAAAAATAATTTTAGTTTGTACTTTTAAAATTAAGTAGACTTAAGTGTGTCTGCCTAAAATATGAAAATTATAATGTGAGTACATTGACGTTTATCTACAGTACTTGTTGAGGTTAGAGAATAATTAACTCCTTAAATAGGGACGGCATTAAAACATTTATTGACTGAACACAAATGGCGGTTTGTACTGCAAGTAATATCTCTTAAATGATATACTATAATTGTTAAACCGTTTTTCTACAGGTTCATATTATTGATGAAAAAAGTGTGTAGATAAAATACTTCGTTAAAGAGCTAACATTGTAAAACGAGTAGTTAGTTTCTGCATTAAACGAATCACAGTAATTTTAAACGGCAAAGAATTGCTGCATTAACGAGCGATTGAACCTAATTTTATATAATGAGCGTTCGACAGAAAATCGGCGATTGAAGCTACAGGAGGTTGCTGTAATTGTTAAAATTTTGTAGATTATGTCTACATTTTATACAGTGGCGGCTACAGCACATTAATTAATTTAGTAAGAATTATTTATTTCGTAATTTTTTTAGGAATCTTTATTTAAATAGTATTTTATGAGCGTGAATTTCAGGTTTCATTTATAAGACTTTAAACTGCCCGCCTGCCGGCGTGATCTCTCCCTCCAAAGCTGAATACTGCTATCTGAAGTGTGAAATACGCATGCGTAGTGTAGTGTTTCATTCCCCTACGCTCCGTCAAACTAAGTATTAAAGAACACAGTGCCGGGAAAGGCTACAGTTTTAATTGTTTTTGACGAATTAATAAAAAATGACTTTTTATGGACTTATGGTTTGTTTGAATTAATCAAAGGTTATTTAAAAGAATTGAAATATAAGTGGCAGCAGTTTGAAGACTTTAATAACTCTGAGAAAATCATCTCACGATCCTGCATACAATATCGCCTAAAATTAACTTTCTTTATTCCAAATATGTACGGTGACGAAATAGGAATTTATTCCACTTTGATTTTATGTTTGCACAGTTTTAACAATTCGCTCCTATTACACGTTACGCGGGCTATATAAGAAATGTTACACATTACGGGTCGTGGAGTAATATCAACCCTGTAGCTGTTGTAGGATTATTAATATATTATGTAATTATCCTCGTAAAAATTGTTGCTTGGGGTGATGTAGTAGACACGAGCCGCCGCTGATTTTATTTGAGTTTTTCGTTATGATACACCGGCTGCCACATTTGTTATTTATTGTTCAATCTTTTTCAACGCAATTCAACATGATAATATAGGTGGTGCCACCCGCGATTGCTTGGAAGCTGAAACTAGTTTAACGTCATGATTTGGCCTGAAATCTTTGGGAAACTGCATCGCGTAACGGTGGCTGTGCTTAATGTCGCTTTTTATAGTGTCATAACATTGTTTTCAACAAGTTTCGTCTTATTTTCGTGCTTAAGATGAGTCGAGGTATAAACTCTTCGATGCTACAATACATATTTCAGTTTAATTACATGTTTTAGCCTACATTTTAATGTATTCTCTTGATCTCTTTTTTTGTTTAGTTGCCTCTAAATCTACGTTTCTTCAATCTTGTTCACTCGGGGTTATGACGCCACACTTCCAGGGGTAATGCCGCCATTGTGGCGAGCTAACCATAACTGAAGACACCATGAAATAGGCCCACGGCCAGAGAAGTTGTAATTAACTCTGAAGATGGATTCCTCAAAGGGAAACATTCAGGAGTCGAAACCTGAAAGAATGTTCCTCTAATCGATAGAAAGGATTTCCCCATTCCACAATTAGCTTCAGTAAAGGAGGAACAAAATTCGAAGAGGAAAAGACACGCTTCAATTTTAACAGGCACTCCAATGAATACTGTTTTGGAAAACATAGTGGTTAAATGGGAGGAAAAGGCATAAAAAAGAAACAAGCTGTAAGGGGCAAAGCTTTTCGAAAAGTCTTTTGAAAATACATCCAAGGCAACCAATGACATGTAGAGCTTTCAGAATTATTCGGAGGAGGAGGACGAAATAGACATCAATAAGCTGTATGATGACAAAGAAATTGACGATTTGTTGAAACTACTTTAAGAGATGTTGAAACGTACATGTGTAATATGTGGGGAATGTGGAACAAACGAACTGTGGTATAAAGGTTATATTTTTATGTAGTAATTAGCTATAACCGCGACTTCATTCGCGCGGAAATAGCTCTTTTTATTTTGTCCTAAAAACGAAAGTGCGGTATCATTAATTCATGATCGCTTCACGGCAAACGCTATAACTCGCAGTTGGTTTTGAACACGCCCCGCTATCATACGTTTACAACAATATATGGAGTGAGAATGTTCGCTCTCTCTCATGCTGTCAAAATTACAATTATAACAACTCAGTAAGTTGTATGAATGGTATATGAACGCCTAATAAGGCTTTTAACTCGCAGTTAGTTTTCGCACCGCCTTTCGCGCGGCAATTGAATGGTTTCATAAATATTTCCACTAATATCTTCTAAACTCTACAATATATCGAAATGAAACATACGAAAATTTAAAAATTCTGTTTAAATCCCTGAAATTATCATTTAAAACCGTTGTACCGTTTAGTAGCAAACACAGAGTAGAGGCAACCCGCATTCACTTTTTGGTGGCTCAAACGCACGCTTGCCAAGAAACCTTCCCGTAAACTTAATATTTGTATTAACATCATAATCCAGATGAAATATGCAGGAATATTTAAATTAAAGTTCATGTTTTATAGGCTCAAATTTTTATTGTAAACCGTTGAACCGTTTCGAAGCCTATTGGAGACAAACAGACAGTCAAACAGACACTTCCATTTTATTTATTGGTAAAGATTAAATAAAAGTTTTGACAATTTTCAGACTTTGATCTTAAAACAATTTAAAACGAAGAAAACCTTTTCGGTACGTATTTGCACCTTCTCCAGGCTTTTATCCTAATTATCTCCATCAGGTTTCATTTTCTGATATAGTATATATTTTTTAATGGCCTCCACAAATTTACCACGACGGAACACCTCATTGTGATAATTAGGTTAAAAATCTGAAGAAGGTTTTAATCCATGAAATGTAATCTTTCAAATGTATACTGATTGTTTGTTTCCTTAAATTTTAATGTTCTTTACTTCCTTAATTATTTGTATTCTTTGGCTGCAGTATTATACCTTTGCAATGTAATAATTTTGTGTCTTGTTAACTTTAGTTCAACATGAAGATGATTCGGATCATGAACGAAACATGTAGTTTCATTAATTTATTATTGGTTTTGTTTTATTAATTTTTGTCCGTTTTTGGCCTCAAATATATATTTTTTCAGTTTCAGCACCTGTAGTATTTGCTGCTATAGATAAGACTCGTCGAGATAAAATCAATGCAGGATATTACTGAAGGAACAATTCATCTTTCTGTTTTCGTATTTTTTGGACTTTATCTGTTAGATGTCAAGATATCTCGATATGAATGACCATCAGATTGTAATTAAGTGATAATTTGTATTCACTTGCAGTCAGGGGAAACGTGGAACTAAAGTTCTCCCATTTACTGTCAGTCCCATAGAAGTCCATTAGAAGCGGTAAGTTCAATATTTTATAGAAAACTATACTTTACTTTCAACAGATGGACAAATGTATGGAAACTAATAAAAATTAAATTGACTACTTAAAAGCTTCAATTTTTTTCGAAGGTATACTTATCAAATTTCGAAAATAAAATATTAATCCTAGAACAATAGGATCAAAATTTTTACATAAAATTAATATAAAAAGTGAAACAATAATGCCGTCTTGCTATAATCTGATGAAAATAGATTACTCGGATTATAATTTCTAAATGAAGTTAGCTGGCCTTCTATCTCCAACATACAACCCTATTCTATATTCTAGTGGACTTCTGAATTACCACGTACAAAATACGTAACATGTGATTGAACTTATTAAAAATCGTTAAAATTAATCCAGAAGGAGATAGTAAAATAATAAGTAAATTTAAAGAGTATATGCTGTAGTGCATAGGAACCTTCCCTAATTTGATTCGTCTACTAGGACGAATTAAATTCAGAACATAGAACGAGAATATTCAGAGACAAGTGTAGCAATCTGGAATGAGAGAGTCGCCGTCTAGTTGCAAAGCTAGGTCAGGGGATTAAGGATGTTTGCCCACCATGGGACTATGACCTGTGAAACTTTCCCCGAGGACAGCAAGTCCCTCCGAAAGTGCGGATCCCGCGTCGTCGAAAATTAATTACGACTTATGAAGTCACGTCACGTGGGGCAGCGTTTTACCACGGAGAAGGAGAAAAGGGAGACTGACTGAGAGGTAACAAGGAGGCGATGAGTTAGTGTCGCTCGAGGAAAAGAGGAAAAGGAGAGAAGGACAAACATGAACAATTAATCTAAGTTTAAATTTTGAAGCTGGTAGAAGTGCTTTTCAAAAGTTGGGAAAAAAATTTAGGAAGAGAAAAGAAGACGCTTTCAATAATTTATCGAAAGCAAACACAAATGAAGATACGTCACGTGGGGTGGCGTTTTACCACGGAGATTGACCGAGTGGTGACGAGGAGAAACAGTCAGTTTTGCTCTAAAGTTGTAAGGAAAGATAAATATGCACAAAAAATTATGATATCTCAATCAAAACTCTCTGCTGAAATATGATCATCCTCGCCGAGACTGAAAACTGATTTCCCTCGACTCTCGACGGTTCAAAAATCTTATTTTTCCGCCTGCTGAGATCACACCCTTTTGCAAAGAAGGAAGGGATTGCTACAACTTGCTGTCTGCCATAGTATAAATCCATTAAAAATTCCCGGAAATCATCCCCGACACCTGTAAAGAAGGTTCCGAAACAAGTGAAGAGCAAAACATATTCGTCTTTCCGACTGAACCGTAATAAGTGAGGTCTCTGCTACCCGTTCCCCCCACACACCTAGTAAATAACGATGTCACGTGTAAAAGAATACTCTGAGCTAAGCAGTTGCCATTTCAACATTGAAATTTTCCGTTAGTTCCATTTATTTAAATATAAATAAATAATAAAATTTCCAATTACATTTTGTATATAGGAAGTCTTAGCGGAACGGGACACTTATTAATAATTTTTGTAAAATTATGGAAAAAGTACGACTTTATAAACGTATAAAATATTGTTTATCTTATTCTTTACTTAACCTAGTATCAATATAACTTAAAAGAAATTTAGATTTTTGATGAATTTTTTAAAAATTACAAATTTATCGTTTTCAATTACAATCAATACAACAAAATTTAATTCAAGAAATATATTAACACATTTTCTGTTTATTTTGCGTATGGTTGATCGCTTGATCAATTTTCCCTTTCGTAAAGAGATTTTTCTTGCTACTGCACAGTCTTTGCTAACATTTTCCAATTTTTCCGTTTCTTGTCTTTCTTCATCTATTATTATAATATAATATAACTGGTTCTTACAAGTTGAGTCTGCCTGTTTTTCCTTCTTTCCTTGAGGAGCACAGTAGTATCCCGTTCCGCCCCGCCCCGCACGCTAGTTTCAGTTTAAGGTTGTTTACCGAGCCTTAATACAAGTATATTTATACCTTATACGTAACTCGTTTGCAGCTAAAGACATCTAGTTAACTAATATATACATTCACAGGTGTAAGGCGCAAAGAGAAGAGTTTATGCACAAGGTGGAGTCAGACCTTGGTCAAGTCGGCTTCCAGGACTTCTTTATTGACCAATTACAATGTTTCATCCCTATTTTATAACCTTCAGAGCTACCAAGTAAAAAAAGTAGGTATCCCGTTGGTTGGTTTAATTTATATTGATATTAGTTAAGTAAATAATGTTTGATACTTTCATAAAAACAGTTTTTTGTCCGTCCAGACTTCTCCTAAATACTAAAAAGAGTTAAGAAAATACAGTATTCGGCGTCATACTGCAACATTACCGCTTATCGATATTTAGTTAAAAATTAAAAGTATCAATTCCTAGATGCTGTTTATGAACTATATAGATGTTATTTTGCTTTCATCAAAAAACTGATGAAATTTTAAGGGACTTGATTTTCATTTAACTAATTTGCTACTTCACTTGTTATCCCATTAAAAATCAGAAAGCCTCCGAGTATCTGTTTCCGTCCAACTCACTGGCGACATGCCAGAGGCTGGATATACCAGGGAAATTAATAAATTAACGATCATCGTTTAAAAGGCGGCGTTAAAAATAGTGTACGGAACAATAATAAACATTTCGTAGAAATATTACAAATGCAATAAAATGGTTAATAGTTTGCGAATGACCAGTTTAATGATTAAGCTAGTAATTACGAACCGCAGTTCCCGGCTTTGAAGGTGTCTGCAAAAGTCGTTATCAACAAGCCGTATGTAGAGCAATCAGAGTTGCGAGCGCAATATATACGTTCCGTGATATAATATGCTTGTCACAGAGTCGCGTCACATGCAGTGATAAAAATACGCCCTATCTCTGCGCACAAATGTCTCAATAAAGTTTAGAGCCACGTAATATCTGCCAGACGGATACAGATAAGGACGAAAACAGCTACACTCAAATCTCTCAATGAAAATATTTAAATGAAACGGTACGGATGAGCATGCGCTTATCTTTATAGCATTTTCGTATACTTTTTAACTACACCTTGAGCTTTACAACTTGAAACCAATGTCAGAAGTTTCCAAATCGGTACATACGAGTTGAATTTTCACAAATATATGAGCATAATTATAAGAAAATTCGGTTTTAACTGGTACGGCGGTGTTTATTTTAAACTGCTGGGAACCAGAGCAGTTTCATCTCTGTTTCAGTTCCTGGAAAATTGTGGTATTCAGTTCTAAGACTGGTCTGATGCAACCCTCCATGCCAACCTATCTTTCTCAAGCATTTTCATTTCCGCATAACTAGCACATCCCACATCATCCCTAATCCACTTAGCCTATTCCATCCTTCGCCTCCCTCTTCTGTCATTACACCACACACTTTCCTCTAATGCTAATTTTACAAGACCCTCGTGTCTTAAAACGTGGCCTATTAATCTATCCCTTCTTTTGCAACATACTCCAATGTTCGCTCTTCCCCTATTCTGTTTAGAACTTACTCGTCAGTTACTCTATCCACCCATCTGATTTTCAGAATTCTCCTATACCGCCACATTTCAAAGGCTTCTATTCGTTTCATTTTTGCAACTCCTATCGTCCACGTTCCGCGCCCATATAATTGCACACTCTATACAAACATTTTTAGCAACGATTTCTTAATATTCACACTTATATTACCCGTATGTAAATTCCTTGCCTGTGCTATCCTACTCTTTATGTCTACTACACTCTTACCATTCCTAGTTATTACGCTTCCCAATTAGCAGAATTCCTTAACTTCCTTCAAAGTATCCCTTCCCAATCTAACACCATATGTTATTCCACAGTTTCTCATACTACAGTCCATTGGTTTTCCCTCTATTAACCTTCATATTGAATGCTTTCTCCAGGACCTCGTTTCCAAGTCTTATTCTGCCTCCCCTAATACTACAATAGTATCGGCAAAGCGTATTTCTTCTCCTTGCAGTATGATTCCTTTTAACCTTCATCATCGCCTATTCTATATATAAGTTAAACAGCATGGGCGACAAAATGCAACCTTGTCTTACTCCTTTCTTGATTTCTGCTTTCTTTTCTTGATCTTCAATTCTAATTACAGCTGACTGCCTTCCGTGGAGGTTATGTAAAATCCTCCTTTCTCGATATTTTATTCCAGTGCTCTTCGAAATCCTAAATAGAGTGTTGCAGTTCACGTTATTAAACGCTTTTCATAAATCTACAAATGCCATGAACGTAGGCCCGTTTTTTCTTATCGTGTCCTCTAAAATCAGCCTCAAAGTCAATATTGCTTCTTTGGTCCCTACATTTTTGCTAAAGCCAAGTTAATCTTCTCCTAACTCTCATTCTATTTGACGTTCCATCCTCCTATATATTATTTTCGTTAATATTTTGCACGCATGAGATACTAAACTAATTGTACTGTTACATGTTACTACGGCAATACGGAAGTAAAACTTAAAGACGGACTTTAACAGGTTAAATATCATGACTCAATAATTTTGCATCTATTTAATTAAATGGAGCACGACCTGATTCCTACCGAACATGTATTTTTCCTCATTTGTTATTCTCAGTGTCGGATGGGGCATATGTGCTCATGCAGTTTCGAAGTGCTAAATAAATACTTTTACAGCAAAGTAAATAAGTTATTTATTTATCTGTATATTTCCTAGTACATATTGATTCCTTGAAAATAAAACCATAAACAAATGCGCAGTCAGTCCCGTTTTCTGATGCGTAAATTGTAATATGCATAATTTAATTAAAATTTAAATTAATATACCCGTTTCATATATATATATATATATATATATATATATATATATATATATTTAGCGTGAACCTTTAAGCCAGCTCAGGATACTGGCAGGATCAGGTTTGCGGGCTAGGGTAAGGTGCGGTTACAGATTCTGACGCTGTGACATCAGAATATGAGTTCAGATCTACCGATTATTATGTTCACATGAAAAATTAATTTAAAAAAACGCATTAACGAGGATATAACTATACACATATCTATATCCATTAATGTAGTGTTTATGATTGCATCTATTTGTTAAGATATGAAACAATCAATTACTAAAACTAATACACTCTATTATCAATGTATTTGTTACACAGACAATATTCGGAGTTTCTCCTCGTTCCACTTAGATGCAATTGTAATACTAATAAAATAAAATAATATGGATATACAATTTTCAGAGAAGTCTTAAAACGAACTTCTACTGTTTCCGTGAATATACAATAACAGGGGACGGCATAAATACCGAAATCAAAATACTATTTTGCAATTCAACTATAATAATAATAAATCTTATTTTAAAGTAGTTTATATTTTTAAAAGAAAATGGTAATCATACAGTTCGCGTCGTCTTTTAACCAGTTATCTGCTCCCATCGTCTACAAAACAGTAAGTTTCGCATCGTCTATTAACTATTTGAATTTTATTTCTTTTTCCAAGTACCGTAGATACTTATGTTCGAGATCTTTCGACATGTAGAACCTACTAAGATTGTATTTATAAAAATTAAAGATGTCAGTAATGTAAATAAAATTAAGTGTAAAATTATATTGGATATACGACAAACTGCTTAAAGATTGTACACCAAAAATTAAGTTGAGACCGAAGTAATAATATTGCTCAGTCGTCACACGTAAAAAAAACCTTCAGCCATGAATTTCATTTTGAAAGTAAGGTGCCCGTGTTATGGTCATGCTATTGTAGCCATTTTGGTGAAATAACGAAATTCTTGTTTTGTTTTTTTTGACAATGTTGATAGGCTAATGAACTTAAGCCATATCATTCATTCCCATAAAAATACCTTTAGGCGGTTGGCTAAAACAAAATTCCGACAGTCTGCATATTGGCCATATCAGGAACACGATGTGTGTTCCAAGTCATTGCAATCCTAACTTTCTTTTATAAATTAAATAACCTTGATATAAACATAATAGCATACTACATAATCATTTTTATTCATTGATTACTGAAACGCTTTTCCATAGTAAAAGAAATGTGTTTAAAAATTGATATTAGAAATTATTTTAAAAAAATTACAGGTCAAAATTTTGACAAAGATATCTTTGGCGCAGCAGTGAGGTATAAATTCCAGCAGACGACGCCGAGTCCCATGTCTTTGAAGAGTTAAACTCTGTGGTACCAAATTTCATTTTATATTGTTGGCTGAATCTTTTCCTGTAAGGCCGCTGCTATTTGACCTTCGAATAGTTTGCTAACGATTGCTTCGTGCTTGGTCCCTTTTTCGGTTTCTATTGACCAATTTTGTTGGAAGAGAAAATAAAACTGAACTTGTATATGACCGCCAGCCGCATGCCAGTTTTCACCTAAAAGCGTTGTTGATCAACTCGAAAACGACAACTTCAATTTAAAGAGCATTACAAGTTGAGTGGCTTAAAAAAACATATGTAAAACAAAGAGGACTTGCTAGTGAAAAATAAAAAGACGTTCCACAAAGAACACAAAACGAGTAGCTGATGCCTGGTTGTATGACAGTGCAGATTCGACAGCCCGTTACTGAATTCGTATTCTACCTATGGGACTTTTTAGTTTAACTCAAAATAGGGCGGTACCTTGTCAGGAATACGGGCACCAGTCTACCACTATTTTCCATAAAGAGAATTACAGAAGCAATATTTATTAATATAGAGAATCCATAGTAAATAACAGAAATGAGAAAGCCGACATTGCTGACATTATTAAGAAATTACATGTATCTCAGTTTTAACTGAATAGTGCCTATTACAAATGCTATCATTTAGAATCATGTCAAAAATATTTACTCCGTAAGTAATTTTAATAATAACACATTTATATTAATATTTACTGGCAATGTACAATTTTAACCAAACTTGAACATGGTACCGAAGGAATCGATAAATCGATAGCACTAACGTTACACGGCACTAACATTAACAGACGTTTACTGAATGATAATGACCGAAGGTCGAAAGCTCGAATATTATAATTTCAAAATGAAGACATTGGGACCGTTTAATAGTTTTTCAAAGTGGTTATAACAAAAATCATTGCCAGGCGTTATTTCGAAGAATTCCATAATACTGAGAAATCATACATACACTACTGGCATCATGCAAATTAAAATATGTTCGAAGGAAAAATACTTAGGCGTTAGAAATGTGTCAACTTTGTACTAACTTTATTCTGTTTTTAAAAACTTGACTTTGTTGAAAACTATGTAGAAATGTAGCAAAGTACGCGTCAGTTCATTTACCGCAGAGTATCGCTGTATTAGTATTATTGTGTTACACAGTTAACATCGTAAAAATTGTTGTTCATGTGCTGCCACAGGTTGTTCTTTTGGATCGTAAGACTAAGTCCAGGACGATTCGACATCGATATTATCGTCTTACAGCTGACGTTGGTCCTTCGATTACCGTCATCTTGCAGGGTCTGCACTATGCGATAGGAGACTGCCTATGGCGGCAAAACCGCACGAGCTGAATACAAAAAAATGTAATAAAATATTTTGACAAATTATGATTTATTCGATCATAATGCTTTCAAACAGGCTGATGAAACTGGCGGAGTTTCTTCACTTTATAGAAAGAAAGAATATCCGGTGGACATTCCTAAATATTTTTATCATAAATTTAAATTATAGTAAGTACTGGTTTTATTTTGTAAGTTAATTGTTGTTAACTCATTGAAAATTTAAATTTGTGATTTTCAAGAAAACATTTTCCTTAAATCTGTAACAGTATTATTCTCAATTCAATTATGTAATTTTTACGTTAACCATCCCAAAAAATAAAAAAACCCAAAAACTAAACAATAACAATTTTGTAATGTTTTTTTTCCTGGACTGATAACTCAAACAATAAAACTGTTTTCTGTATTTCTTTGCCCATTTTGCACGATTATTCACACAATTGAAATCCTGAATCCAGTTTTTGTGTTAAGTAAATGGCAACCCCTTTGCCTATTAATGAATAGAAAATTTAATCTATAAAGGGTACTTTAAGTGCAGAGAAGAGCTGTGCTTGAGGTACATAATGAAGTTTTCATATCTAATATGCTGAAGTAAATGGAAGTTTAAATTGTATGTATTTAAACACTTGGTGAGTGTGTCCCTATATATTTCATGTTCCACATGTGAAGTTGATAACATGTTTCCTTTCAAAGTAGACTTAGATGTGAGACCGCAATGGAAGCTATAGAAGCTATTCAAGATGATCGGTGCAAGTAATAACTAAAATGAATTAATCATTTGAAGACAATGAAAATATAATAATACATTGGGTTTTTCTACAGTAAAGCTGAAACCTACTTAAACCAATAAAGAAGGTTTTATTCATAATTTTAGAAGGCAATGAAAACATAAATATCATGTGAATTGTTTTCAAGCCATCTTAAAGTTGAATATAAATAGGTTGTTAATTAAATTGTCTGAAGTAAATAATAATATTATTAAGTAAATAATAGTGTTCTGGTAAGATGTGTTTCAATTATGAAGCTCAAGAAACTTCCCATTGACCTTGAATATACACAATAAGTACACCTGACCTTAATTTTTCTTGCAGAATGATGAATAGAATATATCTGACTTTTAGGGTAAAATCTATTTTTATAAATTAGGGGTTTTATCTGTTGTGGTTTCATTTATGCATAACTACACATCCCATAGCCTCCCTAACCAGCTTAGTGTATTCTATCCTTGGCCACCCTGTTATGTTCTTACCCCACACACTTCCCTCTAATACCAATTTTTCAAGACTCTCATGTCTTAAAAGATGACCTATTAATCTATCCCTTCTCTTACCCAAAGTCCTCCAAATTGCTCTCTTATCCCCTATTCTGTTTAGAACTTCCTGATTAGGTATCCTTTCACCCATCTGATTTCATCATTCTCCTATGGCACCACATTTCAAAAGCTTCTGTTCTTTTTCTATCTGCAACTCCTATTGTCCACATTTTTCACCCATATAACTCCTGAAAAAATAACTGTATTTCCAAAAAATTAATGTGCTTCCTTTCTGTCAGAGCAAAATTAGCACTCAAATTCAGATAAGCCATTGACTTGTTGTCTGTCATTATTATTATTATCCATGTCAATGACTGTGTGATTGCATTTCTCCTGAGTTAGGACTGAGACTAATTCCTCCAATGGTTAAGAACTGGTTCTAGAATAAAAATTATTCAAAATAAACGTTGTATATATAAATATATTATGTATCATAATAAAATCGGTATTTCACTGTTAAAAGCCAATAATTTTACAATATAAAAACTAGTTTCCATATAGTAAGTGAAAATTCAGTACGAGTCATAGAACTTGAGACATATGCCTCTGCCAATGTAGAATATGTCATGTAAGGTGACAGTCATTTTAGTCTCTTAAAGTCAATATACAATTATTTAAATCAAAGGAATGAATAAGTAAAGCTACAACCTTAGTTTCTTTTATAAAGAAAGGAGCCTATGTAGGATTGAGGCACACCTGTTCACATACATCTCATTAATTTATTATAGTGAATTCATATTCAACCAACACGAATGTAGTTTAACACACTCAAAACTATTTATTGGAATAGTGAGTATGTTACTAGTGAATTAACATTCCCAACCAAGTAATGATCTAACTGAATCGTAAAAATACTACCTTCCTAACAAACGTGAATATCAATGCACCAACAATAACTTTTTTTAATGAAGTACAAATTAAAATAAGAAAGCTTATGTTACTTCCCATGCAAGTCTGCTTTATTAATAAAATATTGATAGGTGTAGCTGGAACAGAGACACAAACACAAAACATATTTGCACACAAATGAACCCTACAACAAATTACTAGCTAGAGTAAAGGGATAACATAAGATTATTGCAAAACCATGCTTACTATTCCATGTGGGAATGTCAGTCTTCATGAACTTTCATTCTATCTGTAATTTTTTACATACTTAAATGTATATTTTATAATTAAGTATATTCAACATTAATTATTTATAAATACTTGAAACTTTTATATTAGTTGTCATATACTTAATAATTAATTCATCATAATCCTTCATCTGTAATATTATTTTATTTTATTATTTTGTATTAATTAAATATTATAGAATATTTTCGATAACAATAATTAGATTTAATTGACTTTGATTATATAATGGTAAATAATTGTATTTGAGAGAATGTAGAATTTGTCAACTAGTTTTTGAGCGTACAAAAGACATCATTCGTCTGCATAATTAATAATATTTGGTGAAAGAACATACTCTTAACAATAACATATTTACTTTAAACTTACAATTATTGGCAGTAGTCAGCTGGAAGTCAGCTGATACGTCAATTTATATCTCGTGTCATTAACAGTGCCACCAACCGTATCTCATGCAATGTGTTTCGATCGGTCGTTTAGTTATAATGTGGTTGAAATAGTTTGGGAATTTTCATGAAGATATGTCTGGAAGCATATGAGTGGGAAAATGAGAATGCCACGAATTGTTTCAACCGTGAACAGTTGAAGGTAAAGCTGTAAGTAGAACCGGACGCAGTATAGAAAAAAACAATTTTGTAATTCCAGCTATTCTTAAATATTTATGCATAAGTTGGCTACACTGCTGAGGAGCGAAGCCCTATGATTGGAGTTGCTATAGCAACTCTCCCGCCACCAATATGCTGAAACCGCACATTATTTAAGTCTCACTACGTACGCAAAGTGCGTATAGCGGTAAGGTTGCATTCATAAATGGAAATGATTGCACGTTTACAGATAAATTACCTCAACCAGTGAAATTCATGAAAATTGTTTTGTTAATGTTGTTGCCACTCTAGTATAATCTTTTTCCATCTCATTAATAATAATATATATAATTAATTAATTTAATTTGTAATATAAATAGATACAAAACTTCCCACCATATTTTTAACAATAAAGTCGGTCAAGCTATTACACAATTCATTATTTTAGTTTATATTCTTCAACGTAGACTTAGAACTTGGTAAAACTTGCATAGTTTCATTGTATACAGAAGTGTGGATTGCCAATTCCATGCTTTAAAATAAGCCACCAATAATTAGCTACATATTATTGCTAAATTGCAGAAATAAAACTATCGTGTTTATTAAACAGTATTTCATGTCAGAATATCGTTGAAAAATTTTAATCATACGCGTCCAATATAAACTAATATTTACTGTTAGATATTATAACAAAATTCATGCTTTATACCGCGGTAACTTTTGAGTGAATGCAATTTCGGCCAAAAATATTTTTTCTCGTTCTGTTGCTGAACGTATGTTGTGAAAGGAATGCGAATATAGTTTCCAAGTCGCGCTGAGTACATCTGTATTTAACCGTAGCGTGGTAAAATAATTGTATGCAGAAAGGTTCCTTAATTGTGAATCACATTCAATAAATATGGTAGGTAGCGGATGAGCGCGAAGAGACAAATATCGAAAATACCACACAAATTCGGGCACCAATGAGTGCTTCCAGAAATCCAATATGACGAGCATGCAGCGTTGCCACTTTTATGGCAGCGCAGATTGGAAATCTCGCTGTTCTGAAGTACCACGATATAACAAAATCACGATATTTGGCGAGGGTTACGAAGTAGTCACAGCTAAATCACGAAAATAAAAAAATTACAGTTCTCATTCACTGCTCTGATATATCATATATGAAATGAGTAATAAATTATAAAAAACCTGGCGCCAAAACACAAACATCCTTGACTTGAATTCAACGTATAAATTTAACATTTTCTCGGTATTTTATGCCACCTTAATCTATTAAAGATACAATTAATTCATATTTATAAATTGGTAAAATAAGAGAGAAACTTAAACATTTATTAATTAATAATACATAATTGTCAAGACAACAAATTAATTATAAACAAAAATCACTTGCACATTATAATATAATGTAACATATCAAATTTCCTATAAAGACTGCAATGTTTGCTATATAGGACAAACAAAAATGGCATTAAAACTTATCTAAAAGAATATATTTCTAATTTAAAATATTTACAAACATTCAGTTTTCAGTAAACACATCAACCTAAATAACCACAGTTTCGATTGAAATAATGTAAAAATATTATGTTCTGAAATAAAATATTATGCGAGATAAAAGTCTGAAATGTTACATTCAATTGCAATCGCTCAACTTTACTGTTAAAACATGTACAAATTATTTCTGAAAGTATTCTCAAATAACCTCTTTGGTCTCTTATATATACATATATATCTTTATTATTTCTTTGTCTTAGTGTATTTGGATGAAGTACACGGATAGTGGAAGAAATGTAGTGCATTAGAAATTTTACATGATATCTTGGCCATTATTGTTTTGAATTGAATTTATCAGTACCATAATAATAAAGCACTAGAATTACATAAACTTGTGATCTTCGACATATTTAATCTTAATTGTGATTTTTGTAGATATAAAATTAATTTTAAGTTTTTATTTTATTTTCAAGTATCTTAAATTAATACAAAACGGTCTAAAGTTTAAAACAAGTTTATGGACCTTTAAAATCAAAGAATCCTTATAACTGTAACAACAATAAGGTAATTACCATTATCGAAAACCATTTAAGTTAATGAACAGTTCTGTTGTCGTGTCATTTATTAATACTACATTAAAATATTAATAGAATAAATTAATAAAAATTGGGTACAAATCACTCCCCCACAAAAAGCAAAAGCATTTTTATCGATCTAATCAAACTTAGCTCGGAACACGAGTATTTTAATAGCAGTATCAATTTTTTTTATAAAAAATAAATGGTGTTTCTAGTCGTAAACTATTAAGATAGCAATAAAAAAATATGAAAATAATTACAAAATGTTTACAGTCCTATTCTTTATGGAAGTTACAAGTATCTATTACTAACATCAACAATCCAACTCATGACAAAATTAAATTTACTCGTGTAATCAACTTATTTATTCGGTTGTCTGTATTACAAGGAATGAGACTGGTTTAGTCACAAAATGGAATAGGAAAAAGTTGAATATCTACTCCTTCCATTTAGAGCTTTTACTTAAATCATCCGCTCAATCATAAAATAAATGTCGTGGAACATAAGTATTATTCCAAAAACTCTATTAACATATTTCAGTATTCTACAATTAAAACTACGAATATATATAAAATTCTGAAACTATTAACGCAATTAAATGCTTTAATAACGAATCAATCCTGATGATGAATCATTTTCAAATACAGTCATAATTAAAATACCATTTTCACCGTATCGGAAACAAGCAAGCGGCGGGCGTAAACGGAAGTAGAAATTTGAAAACATGTTAAAACGGTCGATGATTGCGTCAAATACATACTTTTTTGGGTCAGTGATATTGACAGTGTTTTTCCCGATCTATTTTGTGTATAATTTCAACCCCATGTAGCATTGGAAAGGATAAACCCACGGGGTTCGGGCGTGGAAAAGCGAAACATCAAAAAATAATAATGCGAAATTAGCCGAGATTGGTGTCGATTCCGGGGCTATGTAAGTTGCTGAATTTATTTCCGACATGCCGATTACAGTGTAGTGTAGTCCATAGGTGTGGGGTAGCAAGGAAGTTAAACAAAGTTCCGGGTGAATTAGGACTTGTATCTACCACAATCTATACGCATGTTACTTATCATGGACAACTGATGAATGCGATAAACATCCCCTAGAGTGTATAGTATTTTTTACTGACTTAGGGTACTATTTTTTTACTCTCTTAACTTTCGGAAGTAATTAATCTTCCGAGAGAATTTTTGACTCTCTTAGGTTAGGGGATATATTTTCCCCTGTTGTAACATACCGGGGAATTAAAATAACCGCGTTTTTAGACTTTTAAAAGTCTAAGGTGCCAATAGATTTATTCACTCGACCAATGGACTGTGAGTCATCTCGCAGGCCATTACGCTATTGATATTCCGTCAGCTTGGATAGGGCAGGGGGTTTGAAAATTGTAAGGTTAAAAAATGTGACGATGCCGATTTAATCACATGTCGAATAATATATTATTTAAATAATAATAATAATGAATTTATTTAGCAAAGAAATGCTACACACTACAACAGTATTCAATTTTTCATTGTTTACATTTCATTAACTTAAATGGTTAAAATTTCTTAAAATTATTAATAGTCTAATATTCCTTCATTTATATTAGTAACTGATTAAATTATTTTATGCTTTTAATAAATATAGTTTTTTTAATATACATAGCCCTAGTTATTTATAAATCTACTTTACTTGTAACATTGTATGGGTTTCTATCACACTTATAAGCTAAATAATTATCGCATGGAATGTGGCGTTATGTGGGTGCGAAAAGTGGACGGTAGGAGTTGCAGAAAGGAAAAGAATCGAAGCCTTTGAAATGTGGTGCAATAGGAGAATGCTGAAAATCAGAAGGGTGGATAGAGTTACTAACGAGGAAGTGTTAAGCAGAATAGGGGAAAAGTGAACAATGTGGAGGACGTTGACCAAGACCTCGTTTTGAGACATGAGGGTCTTGTAAAATTATCATTTGAGGGAAGTGTGTGGGGTGAGAACAGACGAGGGAGGCATAGGATGGAATATGCTAACGGATTAGGGAGGAGGTGGTAGTTTTACGAAAATGAAAATGCTTGCGGAAGATAGGTTAGAATGGAGGGTTGCAAGAGGCCAGTGTTACGACTGAATACCACAACAACAAGATAATTATTAAACCTCTACTTTTCAACGTGTTAAGTTTGTCCGTACATTTATTGGATATCCCGTACAACAATAATTTGAAACTGGTAGTGTAATACATTTATAAAATTACTCTATATAAAAACTCTAATCTCCTACTTATCTTTCAACCTATCAAATCTACATGACAATCCATTTTCAAATTTTGATCCAATATGACACCTAAATATTTAATATCGGTAGTTATATCTACATTATAATTGTCTATAACTACTTCATAGCTTTCATCTAATCTACTACAGCTAAACTTAGTGTCATTATGCATGAATTTAGTTTTAACACATTTAACTTCAATCATTTTACACAGAGATACATGCTCAGTTTACTTTAAACTAGGTTTATAACTAGATTAATTTGATCTTTTAGAGAAAGAAATATAAGTGCATCATCTTAACCTAACCTAAGATTGACATCTCAATTTTGTAAACATGAATACATATCATTCATATATAAATTAAAGAGTGTAGGGCACAAAACACTTCTCTGTGGAACTCCCATTAATTATGACGTTCTACTTTCTATTTGAAAGGTAACTGAAAAACAACGTATCGAATTAAATAGTGTACCAGGATAATAAAAATAAATACCCGGACGACGCTGAGCATCCTGCTGGTTCAATAAAATCAATAAAAATCATCGAGGTTTTATCACTTAGATTCGTCTGAAACAGTTAAAAAATATATATTATCTACGCTTTTATTAAAGGCAAAAATTTGTTTCTTTCTCAAGTTTTGAAATGTTAAATAACTTTATGCATCAGCTCCATTGCATAATAAGTGATATGAATGTCCTTAAATGAGTAAATATTGTTCAAGATATCCAGGAGTGCAAAGAGAGTGATTTATGACTCCATTCTAATCTAGAGCGGAATGACGTGTCGGGCTGAATTACGCACTTATTTTCATCTCCTTGTTTTTACTCGTTACGATTAATACAGTACACTTTTTTGTATACATTTGAAGAGTAAAACAGCGGTGTGAAATAAATTACTATTAAAATATACCCACAACCATTCATCTACACCAAAATGAAGCAATAGCTAGGACTGTGTCTGGTATTGTCCATTAATTTTAGTTAACGTTTCTTGCTTCAGGGTTTTCGAATTAAATTCATAAACCCAAAACACTACCCGCCCTAAATCACCCTAATCCTAATTTTATCTCGTTCTCTTTTACCGCAACGTCGTTCGCGCAAAAATATCTATTTTTATTTTGCCCTAGAAACGAAAGTACGGTGTCGTTTATTTCTGATCGCAGTTGTTTTTGAACAGGTCCCGGTTTCACACGTTAACAACAATATATGGAGTGAGAATGATCGCATTCCCTTTATTCATAAATACATATGGACATACAGAGAGAGAATTTTATTTATTGGTATAGACTAGCTGCCCGTTACAGTACCACCATGTAATGAAATAAAATTACAATAACATAATTCGACAATATTTTATTGTAATGCCTTGTAATGTACAATAATTTTTCGTTTCCTTCTGGAGAGAAAACAAATAGTGCCGATGGTTTGCCGACTCTCGAGCACGCGACGTACAACTGCTCATGCGAAAAACACAGCAATTAAAGGTTTATTCCACACACTTGTAACGACTGACCTTAGGATTTATTAATTGTCATTGCGAATGCAAGGCGCACCGGAAACTGGACACGCTTAAATTCAAAAGGAAAGTCGTTTGGCATTAGTGGTATTCTTGGAATAAGTATATCCTCGCCTTTGAACTTTCCTATGATTATAGCAACTTAAATCAAATTTTTGAAATTTTTTTAACAGCAAGTCTTGTTTCGTTGCACAATTTTGGCTGATTCACTGTCTTCTGTCTCACTCACTCACTTTTCATATTGAGAAATTTTAAAAACTAATCTGTTTGATTTTTAAAAAGTTTTCTTTTATACAAACCCTGTCCTGATAATAATAATAAAAAGAATTATCCAATTTGGTTCAGTCGTTCGGAAGTTATGCGCGTACATACATTTCAGCGATTCATTTTTATATCTATATATAAATTTTCACCACACACGTTCCTCCAAATAATATAAAATATCTGTCATTTACTGATCTATTACACTTTCCTTCTCGATATAAAATCACAAGGCAGCAAACATTGTGCAGTTTACAACATTTCTTGTTCTGTTCGTAATTATTGCTTCTTTTTGCAGACAAAAATGTCACTTAATATCCATATCAAAGAACTTGTCAAATATCAATCTTCATAAAGATCTAAGGCTTCCCAGGGGAATCGAATTCTTCTCGGGTCATGTTGTTGAACATTGGCATTTCGACAGCTATCACTGCCAACGTCTTTCAAGCTTCCTTATAATGTATTGGTAATGCGTATGCTATCGGAGTTTCCTCATGATTGACGAAATAAATAATTTTTAATTATAGGGTACTACTTTGTGGTCTTCTCGTGACAATGGAAAACAATATAATGATGACACGTATCTCCGTTGTATCCATACCTAGTATCCGCTTTAATCTGATTTATTATTTAATAACTCTATAATGGTTTCAATAATGATGGACGATTCCATGGAGGCAAAATTGGGTCATAGAATAACCAGAGAATACCAGAGAAACTCAGTTCTCATATCGTGATGTAAGACCTTTACCTAATAAATGTGCACGTGCACTCGCTATAATCTCCAGACCTTTGTTTCTGAGTTTGAATTTCGTGATTACGAGAGACAGGTGATATTTCATCTTGTTTTGAGTAATGGCAGATCATTGCTCCCATCAACTAGCAATTTAGATGTTCATATGAGATATACCTACCCCAATTCTGAGGCATTGTCACGTAGTTTACTAATTTCACTAATCGGTACTTCATTGATTAATTAATAAATATATTGCAAGACACGTTTTAACGATCCCTGGAAGATGAGAGTGCATATGGTCATAAAAGTCTCGACTTGATTACTTTTGTACCGCAATGAATCATTTCCTCTATATTATTAATTACTTTGACATTCCGAGAGTGTGGTATTATTTTAATAAATGATTGTTAAATTGTAACAGTATACGATACAATAAAAAATTATTTCAAGTATAGCAAATTACAATATTATTAAATAGACTTATGCTTAAAATATTTTGTTTTGTTTACAAAAGTGCCAGCCTCCGTTTTAAAATTCTAAATATTAACTTCATTACAGTGCCTCAAAAATTGCAGTTTTAGAAATTCATTTCAGTTCCACTTTGAAAGAAGTATAAAGAAAGAATAAATTTCTGGGTTTTGATACATAAACTGTGTATTGATGTGGAATAGATTTCTGTTTATTTAGGAAACTAGCAAATGGCGTCCTCTGCATTCTTGTCCTGTCTCATACCTTCCTTTTTCTTAGTGTTGTCAGTCTTTCTGTGAAACAGTTATGGGACTGAAACTTAAGTCAGTAATTTTCTCGGTACTGTACGATGTATTAGTATTACAATGTAAATATTTTAAAATATCCACAAGAGGTTTTTCTCTAGCTTTTGTACACTGAGTGGCCAAATTGTTATGACCACCTGACAGCGTCACAGGGTTGTCGTTAGAGGGCGAGATAGAGAGAAGGGAATCATCATTTGTACTGTGTTGTTCCAGAAGATATGGGCAAAAGAGGTGATTTAACTGATTTTGAACGCGGGATGATAGTAGGTGCTCGAAGCGTCGAAACAAGAATCAGCAATATGGCTGCACTTGTGAAGTGTTTCAGAGCAGAAGTTATTAATGGTTACAGAGAGTGGACTATAAAACAATAAAACCGGGTCTCAACGTCATGCTTGTGGTCGTCTCAGGCTCTCAGGTCCTCGAGGCGAAAGGAGACTTGCCATAATTGTCCAGTACAATAGAAGAACAACTGTGCGCCAAATAGTGGAGAGCCTTAGTGAAGGAATAACTGTGAACGTCTCTGAACGAACTATTCGCCGCACATTACACCTTATGGGTTATGGAAGCCGACGACCTGTTCGAAAACCTTTACTGTCTGCCTTGAACGATTTTAGACGTCTTCAGTTCGCAAAGGAGCTCAAGGATCGAACAGTAGATGACTGTAAAAGGATCGTGTGGTGTGATGAATCGAGATTTCAAGTGCCAAAGCAGATTTCAGGATTCGAATATGAAGAAAAAAACACTCCATGCAAGTGGCGACAATATCATGATTTAGGGGGTGTTTTAATGGCATGGTATGGGTCCTTTTATCGCAGACCAAGTGCATCCTGCTATGTTAATAACGTACACTGACAGTGATACCTTCAACAGGACAATGCTCCATGCCATAAAGCTGTCATTGTCCTCAGATGATTCGAAAAGCATGACGGAGACTTTACACCTTGTTTCTTACAGCTACCCTCATCCCCTGCTCCACCACGTTGATTTTCGCACTTTGACCTCTGATAACCCATCTTCGCATAGATAGGATTACTGTGCTGCCCAGTCACCATCTCAATACAATTGAGCATTTATGGAATGAGATCGAACGTCCCATCAGGCAAATGGATCTTAAGGAATTGGAAAGTTCACTTCATTAGATATGGTCTCAAATTCCTCCAACCATCTACCAACATCTCATAGAATCCATTTACAGAAGAATTCAAGCAGTATTAATAGCAAAAAGCGACCCAACATTGTAGAGAGACGATGGCAATAATAATTTGGTCACTCAGTGTATATTGTTCTCACGCCTGGGGAAGAAACGTGGACCTCTTTTCCCATTTGGCCTAGACCAGTGGTTCCCAAACTTTATGGCACTAATATATTACAATTTTATGCTAAATTAGTGGGAATGCTCAATTTCATATAGTTAATTTTTAGAAGATAGACAAGAATGGAAAAATGTCAACCGGGTTCGATTCCCTGGTCCGGTTGACATTTTTCCATTCTTGTCTATCTTCTAAATATTACAATTTTTCTGCGACGCTCTAGTCAACGCATTTGAAATCTACGAGAAATTTCGATTAGGTTAGTTTAAAAGCAATAGATTGGGGAAATTTGTCAAAGTATTTTTAATTCTCCTGTGAAACATGAAGTACGAATTTACGAAAGAGGCATAATGGGATGGAAGAGTTTAACTACACAATTTCTCAAAGCTCGGAATGAAAGTGACTACAGCTATCGCATCCCCTGTTCCACAACGCTGATTTTCGCACAGTGACTACCGATAAGCCATCTTCGCATCGATAGGATGTTGAAATATCAATTACTATGCTGCCAAATTATGTCTTCAAGAAATTGTCGCTCAATATCTTCTTCTTCTTCTAAAGGGATGTTTGGCTCGAAATGACTTTTTAATCCATGAGAATTTTTCCTTTTTATTTGCATATTTTTTTGAAACATTTAATAAGTTGTTATGTGTTATTAAAAATATATTCTATATTCCCATACAAATAAACTTCATTGGATGTTAAAAACAAGGGATTACAACAAGGAAAACAATCATTGACATCATCTTCATAATTTTTTAATAGTAATTTCAAAAACTTAACATAGTGAAGCTATAAATGTGAGGAGGAAACGTACTAGCAATTCATTAAAGCTTCTATATCATCTAATATTTTTTTGTTTTTATTATCTCTTCGAAAAACTGTCTTGAAGTGAATATACTGTACAAAAAATATATTTCTGTATCAGAACGGATAGGGACACATGGTTAGGTGAAACTTTCTCCTGTGAAACATTTAACTAAGTATAATGTGGGTGATGTAATATATTCGAGTCACCCCTGTAACACAGCAGCGACGCCCAGGGACATTACGACGCATAATTTGGGAATCACTGGTCTAGACGGTAAAGTTGTTTTGCCCCGCTTGTTAGAGAAACCCCAACCACTAAGTTATTTTCACCGGTTCGGTATAGTCTTTGATTAATAAGGTAAACCATTATTTGTAAATGACTGGAGGATTTTGTATGGTGGGTACTTTGCGTCTGTACTTTTCGCCGGCGAAATTATAGAGAAGGTACACGATCGTACCACAAGGGACATAGAGCAGGCAACTCCAACGGATGCTTTAAGGGAAAGTACCACTAACAAATGCTAAGAATACTACGAAAACGTTGGTTGTTCACGTTTCTGATACAGTAACTTCCACCAAATACCGTCTTATACCAATGAAATTATAATGTACACCCAAAATGCGGCAAATATGCAGATCAAAAATGGATAACTTATTTTATGGGATAGATTTTTCTGTCTTTATAGATGCCAGAATCATTTTATTAATAAATAATCAGAGAATGTAATTTAATTATCTTACTTTTCGCTTCTTCTCTTTCGAGCATTTGTAGAACTACTAGATCTGATTTAATTCCAACATTGATACTCTAGCGATACTCAATCAATTATCGAAGATTCAAGATGTGTAATTGCGTAATTAAGTTTTCAACAACTCTTTATCTCAAACTATAAAAAACAAGAAATTTGCTTAAGAAATTTAATTGAACATCAAACAGGACACAAAAGTCAACCACTTGTCATTAATAAATGGGATTGATTTTTCCAACTTCGAGTCCAGAAACGTGTCTGATGGTCTGAGTTATTTTTTACGCCGATAGAGGGGCTATTAAAAAAATTAGACACTTGAACGCTGCCATTTGCGACTCATTCATGTCAATAGAATTGATACTCTGAGAACAATCAGTTGAATTGTAATCCAGTCGGCACAATTAATGTCACATTTCAACCTCGGCAATATTAGTCAATTTGAATTTCAATTCGAGTGCGGACACCATTTCTCTCAAAAAGAAATATGCGTACAATTCGATGGTAAATTTAAATTACGAGATTTAACAAGAATGCCTTAAATGCCTTTCTTAATGAACCCCGTCGGTCAATCTATTTTGGAATGTTGAGATAAATGTAGGCTACGGTGTAATAGAATAAATAATTATTAGCCAAGTAGGCCCATTTATTTAATGAATTACTTCCGTTGCATATCCTCCTTTTTGTGTCAAAAATGATATATAATGGACGAATGGAGCTATAATTTAAAGTTACAGAAGGATCATATTAATATTCTCCTACGAAAACTAGGCTCGGCAACCTTTGCTCTTAGAATTATGTCAAGTTGTAGTGATCCTAACATAAGAAAATTAGTTTATTTTGCATATTTACACTCTATAATGACATATGGTAAAATATTCTGGGGCAATTCATCAGGGAAAGATAAAATATTTCAACTTCAAAAAAAGGCTGTCAGAATATTATGTCAGGTTTCACCGAAAACATCTTTTCAAGAAAACTGGAATACTGACACTCACTTGCCAGCATATTCAATCACTCATGTTATTTGTTATTAATAACAGTAACCTCTTCACACTAAACTCAGATATACATGACTTTGATACCAGAAGTAAAAGCAATTTACACAAGGAAGGGAAGTCTCTAACCGTAACACAAAAGGGTGTACATTACAATGCTATTAGCACATTTAATAAAATTCCCACCTCCATTAAACAATTAAAAATAAATCCAAACAAGTTCAAATATGAACTAACTAAGTTCTTACTAAGCCACTCCTTCTACCCTGTTGAAGAATTTATGGAGCTGAATGTATCATAGGGTAGATATTTATAATTATGAAAGAACATTATTAGAACACTAATTTTTTAGTATAGGATGTAAAAATATGTATCAATTTTATATATAAGGTACAAATTGTATGTCTTCTGTATAGAACTTAAGAAAATCTTATTATAAGTTAAAAATTAATGAATAGGTACAGTATATTTTAATATTAATAAAGCAACCTATGTAAAATCTCTGACTCGTTCCACATCCTTGAAGCTTGTGTTTCTCTATAGGATTTATGGAATATGATTTTATACTTATACTCCAAATATATATATATATAGTTAGTAGGGGCGATATACTGGAAAATTAATTCTTAAAATAAATTGTCAGTTTTTTATCTCACACTTATTTGTGTGTGTGTTTGGGGGGGGGGGGGTAGTTACTGTTGGGCGTTAAAGTAGGTATTCTTTAAAATATTTTCCAATTTCAAGCATTTTAAATATTAACGTTTGGGGAGAATTTTCGAGATTGGTATCTTGTCTGACTTGGCAGATATGACGCTTATTAGCACAGTATCTTGGTCAGTCGTTATTTACGAGGCAGCAAGTAGAGCGGAAGTTGACTTGTTAAAGCGTGCCATTAATCACCCGCTAGTCCTCAGCAAACAGAGCTTCCAAGAAGATTGCGAAAGGGAGATGATTCGTTGCGAACGATGACGAAGCGTCTAACATTGAGAATTTTTTTTATAATGTTCTCTCCATTTTGCTTCGTATTTTTCTGAGGTAATGTGAGACTGTTTTCTTCGCCATATTGCACATTAGAAACGCTAGGCAAGGAACCATTTGATAAAGTACCGACCCAGATTTAAGGCCTTCAGAGAAGGAAAACAACGCCATACATGATAAAACGAGGTGTTATCAAACATTTCCTTGAATACATCTATAAAATAAAAATACTCAATCACTTTCAAAATTAGTTCCCTTGTGAACGTCCACAGCTCCAAACATCCTTGAATTGAAAGTTAGTAGAAGTTTTTGATGCAGTCTTATTTAATGTCACAGGGGATTCTGCTTCATTTTCTAATGTGTATTCTAAAAAATATCTAGTAGCATACATAGGTATTGATTTTCCTCACAAAATGGAGAATTTTATAAGTCAGTTTGAATGAACCGATTATATTTTAATGTTTATACAAACAATAATTTTTAATAACTTTTCTGAGAACAAATAGAATTTTTTTAAAAAATAATTTTTTTCTACTTAGTTTCCTTGAACGCTTTAGTCCAAGCGTTTTTGAAGCTTCCCGATTCCGTCATCATAAAATGCTGAAGGTTCAGTCTTTAACCAATTGAGCGCAAAGAGTCCACTCACTTTATCGCTATTGAACCTTTAACCTCCTAGAGCTTTCTTCAGCGTTCCACACAGATGGTAGTCACACGGAGAAAAATCTGAGCGGTATGGTGGATGTTTTACCTCATCCCAGTGAATTTCCTCCAGTTTGGTCTAAGGTGTGCACGCTGTTTGAGGACTTGCATTGCCGTGATGAATGATGACACTTCTGATTGGGAAATTCCGTCTTTTTGTTCGATATGCAGCTTTTGTTTCACCCAGCAGTTGAAAGTAAGATATTCGGAGTTCACTTTTCGGCGATCGTGGAGGTACTAAACCAAAAGAATGCCCTTAAAATCACAAAACACGGTTGCAAGAACTTTGCCTGCAGACAATCGCGTTTTGCACTTTATTGGTGCAGCCTCATGACTCAGTCGTCATGTCCGATCACTGAGAAAGCCTTCTCCTTCATCAGTATAACGGGCCAAAAACCTGTGGCAAATCTCCAAACGGGCGTTTTTGTGATCAGGAGAAAGAAGTCGAGGAACTCACTTCGCTAAGATCTTTATGAAGCCAAGTTCCTTTCTGATGATCGAATGTGCACACCCGTGACTTGGACCAACTGAAGAAACAATTTCGTCAACGGTGAGGCGTCGGTCTTCTTCCAAAAGCTCCCTTACTGCACGGATGTTGTTTTCTGTGATGGAAGTTCGAGGAGGTCGATCTTGACCCTGAATTTTCACCAATTCCCGGCCTTCAAACATACAGTTGTGCCACTCATACAAGCAGGTTTTGGAGAGAGTGTGCCCATAATTGAGTTAAAATTTATGAAGGTCTCCCTCCTTCTCTCGTCAAAAACCATATAATAATCCGTTGCGCAGCATAAGCAGGAACCTCCTGCTCACTCATTGCTCAATGAGACTAAAAGTGGCAGTGGGTGCGGAATTCGTGGTAAAGCGGCCAGACCCTCCGACTCGATAAAAACATTCCAATTTATATTTGACTGACCCTCGTAGTCCTTTTATCTCCAATATTCCCATTTGGCCGACCTCCTGTGGTCCGGTGGCTAGCCTCGCTGCCTCATGAAGAAAGGTCCCGTGTTCGAATCCTGGCATGGGCTTGGATGTTTGTGCCGTCATGGTCACGAAGTCTGGGATTAAGACTGCTGGAGAATCGATACGCTGATAACGTATCATTCCAAATTCAGAGATGGTCAAGTAAGATGACAGTCAACCTGGCAGGCCCTGAATGGAACCAAGAAAGAATAAAAGTGTCCTCTTTGAAATCAACATATTAACTTCTATCCGTTGTCTACACATCAGTTCTCGCCATCTACGCAGAAACATCTGAACATGCCAACTCTCTCACATGAAAACTATCTACGCAATAATTTTTGTATCACCCACGACTGGCCATCTCCAGGTCGTTTCATGTCACCTCTCAAATTATTCTATCCACCTCCAATCACAATTTTCATTCATATCCAAATTTTGCTTCCATACAATTATCGCATTAAATAAATAAATATGTATATATAACCAAACATAGACAGTAAATTTTCCAGTCGGATGTTATTTGTTCGAGGACAGCGACTGCTGTTCTTCGGATAACGATAATTTTATTTTACATTTAATAGTATATATGACATAATAGGAAGAAAATATTTTACAGTGGTATAGGAAAAATTTAAAAAAAAGTTTTGATGGAACTTTCATACAGGTACGACTCGAGTGGTGCCTTTACATCAGTCGAATCCGGTTCAAATCATCCTGATTGCAGTTCGTACTTGATTCGGCCGGTTAAAATCATCCTTATTCGGTTAGTCGTGAATGAAAAGTCAGATAGAAATGACGTGGAGCTTTTAATTATGAAAGTGAAAGAAAATAGAGCAACCAGAATTTTATAGCGAAGGAAAATTGGCGATGATTTGAGCATTACAGTTTTTGAAAAGCAAATTGAATCCCAACTCTTCACTATTCGGTCCACTGACTACAGTTGCTGTCGGATTTACGTTTTGGATTATAAATTATCATGATAAATCTATTTCAGGAGTTAGCAGATGAAGTAGATAATTGTGGTTATCATAGACTTCGCCAAACCCTTTGATGTAGTGCCTCATGATATCCTATTGGATAATATAAATAAAACAGGTATAGAAAAAGTGTAGTATTATGGGTAGAAAATTATTTAAGCGATAGATCGCAAAAAGTCAAAAACGGAGAACAATTTTCGGGAGTTCCTCAAGGCTCTGTGATCCGACCATTGTTGGTTTTAATATTTAATAATGACTTACCAAACTATTTAAAGTCAGGGGTCAGGCTTTTCGTAACGACTGCATCATCTACCTAAAGACGCGATAGCATTACAAGAAGATATAGATAAAGACAATAACTGGAATCAGGAAAATAAAATAAAAATGAATGGAAAGAAAAGCAGCTCAATCTCGTTTACATAACGCACGTAGTTAAATGAGACAGAATATAGAATGAAAAATTAAAACAACTAGGTTGGGAAATATTTTCACAAAGTATAGAGAAAGCAAGGCTGCGTTTTTCTATACAAAGTTTATACAGGGCAAAAACCATGGATTGGAATTAGTTCCAAAATGTAAAAATATAGGTAGACGGGATCATCAATTTAAAGTAAAATGTAGAAAACAAAAAACAGATGTTGGCAGATTCTAATTCCTCAATAGGACCGTCAACGACTGTAATAATTTCTCTGTGGGAGTGTTTGGGAGAAATCCTCTTCAGGAAAATAAATTTATGACAAATGTCAGGGAACGTGTGAAGTGGCTATTTTGAATAATATAAATGTATAGAATTTAAATGTTAAAGTCTAATTTAAGTGAAGTGTTAAGTTAATATAATTCATGTAGTGTTTCTCTTTTCTATTTTTTGGGGGGTAAACAGGCTACATGAGGGTGAGCCTGAAACAGGCAACTCCCCTTTAATACCATAGAAAGGGAATTGAAAAGGGGGGATGCGGAAGGTAGAGCAAGGTAACAAAGGGTTGACTAAGGCCCCCGGGCTGTGTTTTAAGGATCCTACCCTGTGTTTCACCTAAGATGCAGGGAAAACCCTAGAAAACCTGCATCAGGTAGGTCGGGCATTGGGTACTATTCTCACGCCCTTCCGAATGACTGGAGAAGAGTTTGCTGTGGGGCCGCAGCATTCCCTTCGTCCGTCTCTTCACCAGTTTCAGGAGGCAGTTGGCTGACTTAACCAATGGGATCACCTGACAACCCTTACCCTATGCCCAAGGTCTTTGACCCCAGTACATATACCTCCTAAAATAGGTGAATGTGTCTCGGCATATGAGAACATTGATTAAAAAACAGAGAGAGTAAGAGGCATTCCCGACATAATCAGGTGAGCCCTGCAGTCACTCTGGGGGAAATGACTGCGAGAGAAACTATAACAGGCACCTTCATCTCTATCTTTTTTTTGGCTGACCACGCTACATGAAGTTGATCCTGGAACAGGCAATTCCCCTTTAATAGCATAGGAAGGGGGAGTATAGACAGTATAAAGGACAATGATTATTTTTAGATTAGGAGTATTATGTAGAATTAATTTTATTATGTATCAGCCACCGGGATTACGTCCAATTGTAGACCAACAATAATTAGAAATAAATTCAATGCTCGTGTACACCACTGAGCAGTTTCGAATGCAAAATTTGTGGAATGGTAATTGGAACTGTAGCCACATCACAGTATTATTCCTTGGACTATTTATATTTCCTTACATCAACAAATTGCTCGCCGGGAAAACATCACGTTGAGCATGACAATTGTCAAAACAAAGACTTATTTTGAGAGTCTTCCGAAAACTCACTGTTTGTGTTGCTTGAAAATGTAGACGAATCTTTTGGGCACGTGCATACAGCTAAAAGGAAATCGTGCAGAAATAGAATCGGCCCCAAATAATTTGTTGTATATTTGCCAATACGAATTATCCTCGTGTTACGAAGCAATGGTTGAGGATTTTCGTAAGGAAGATTATTCCAAAATTAATTAATCGTATTTTTGCTATCGTCACCAAACCAATTGAAGAAAATTACGATTTTTAAAACAGAGAAATGAAGTTCGCTTGGTAATACTCAAAGTATTTCAAAAATACAGATTATACAATTATAAATCACCGTAAACTTAAACAAGCTTTCGATGCAGTTTGTAGGCACGAAACTCAAAAGCTGTTAACTGAAACTTTTAATTGTTGTGAGTCGAAGCTCTTTGTCATTTGTCAAAGAACTAAAATGACGCCGAAGATGCGGTTTGAAGGTAAACTACATTGACAGCTACGGCCATAAATCGGCAAATCCCGGTTACATATTTATACACCTGGTATATCTAAACCATCATACTGAAAAACAAGCTTGGAAAAGAGCAACACAACTGATTTCCCTCCTTTTTTGCTTAACATATTCTAGCCTTGGTCTTCTTCTTGTACTCCTACTTCATACCCTTCCGGCTAATACTAATTTAATGAGCTTGTTTGTTTATCCCTTCTTTTAGTCAGTGTCCTCCATAATGTTCTCTCGTTGTCAGTTCGATCCAAGATTTGTGACTAAACTTTTTTTCCTGAATAGTATTTATAGTGATTCAAAAACGTGGAAGTTGTGAATTTGATTTCATACTAGATGGGTGGCCGGCGTTGGCCGGGCCCTTCTAAGTATTAGCTGCGTACAGTATTTGATTCGTCACTAATGTCTTGGTCAAGACGTGTTTTAACCCTCAGTTTTCTGAACATTCATCTCCTCACGCCCACCTATGCTGTCGGAATGTTTATTTCATTATAACCGGTAGGATGACTCACAGTAGTTAAGAAATCTCGTGGTTAATGAAACAATCCGCTACCTTAAAAGAGTCTAAAACATCCCAGAGCACTGAGTGAGTGAAAATTTCCCCGGTACTTTAATTGAGTTAAAACATTTTCCAGTGCACAAGGAGGATCAAGAATACATGCGCTGAAACAAACTCCCTGGTCCTTAAGGAAGAAAGAATTTCTCCTGGGATGTTAATTGTGTCACATATACTACCAGTACCTATGCTGTTATTTATTTAATGCCCTCAATCTTGCCACCATAATCATAAATCGTCCAATCCTACCCTTTCCTTCCTTAAAATTGGTAATGGTAGAAATTAAACGGCCCGTTAATGAAGAACACTAAATGTAGTGTCGCGGCAGTTTATTTTAAAGCGTTGCGTAACGCCAACCTTAAAATCTGTTCCGGACGTCACAATATGAATAATGATTATCTGTATAAAATAAATGTAAATAAATAACGATATCCACCATCTCTTCATTATAAAAAATATTAATTATGTGTAACATAATTAATTATTTGGCATTTTCATTTGAAATTATTTCATCAGGTATTACACATCACTAATCAAATAATGATGATTAAATAAATAAAATACGCAAAATTAAAAAAGAACACATTCCCTAAAATTTTCAAGAATCTGCATTTGAAATAGTTCTGTCATTCTTTGAAATTGACAACAAATCTATTAAATTGATTAAAATTTATTAATTATTGCTCTTTTATCAGAATTGGATTCTTCCTGAAGTTTGTATTGCAGGATGTAATTAGGTTGAAATCATGCATGAAAATATAGCCATGGATGTTGGTCCGTGAAATGTTATGTTATAAGGGACTCTAAATTAAACATAAATATACAAACTTTTGCATTACATTTTTTATATTGTTTTTTATCATCCTCCATTGGGTTTCTTATTGGGTCTCATTGGGCCGGATTTTGTCATATATTTCAATTTTTATATTTTCTTTTTTATTATACCTCAATTGTTATTTAACTCATTTTGTGATATAATAATAATAGTTTTATGGATGTTTTGTTGAAATAAGAAGAAATTCTGTAAGTGGCTTTATACACGTTGCGCCTGAAATTGTCATAATTTACGTTTTTTCTTCAGGTTGACTTCTGGAATGGACAAGAATATTTATAATTTCATTTATTCTATTTAGTATACATCCCTGAGAATCTTTGTGATTAATTTCCTGTAGGTGAAATTAATATAGATAGTTGCGAAGCGCCAGTTTCAATTCTGTACCTGGAAGGCACATTCCTCTTGATGGAGGATTAAATATGGAAGGTTTCCCTGTATTCTATCTCTGTGACGTTACAGACACATTACTATACATTCTTTTACTATAATTCGTTTCACGTTTGTGCTCTCTCAATGTTTATCACCAGATTTTTGCGAATTAATGAATGATCAAATATTATTGCAATTTCTCCACGCGCTTAACTTTTTTTTAAATTTACAAACATAAATGAAGGTTTTTCATTATATATATTGCCATCTGTTTGGAAGACATTGTGTTCTGCGGTGATTAATTACAGTTGCTGAAATTATCAGTTCGAAACGATAATGCCAGGTGGTCGTTAAAAAATTAATGAGATGGAAGCATGCAAGCAATATTTATCTGAGAAAAGGAGATTTGTGAAAGCGAAGTCATATTTATGTTGTCTGTTTCATGGTGCAAGGATAATATTTGACATCAAATATATTAATTTTCTCTTTTCTCTATCTCTTACACTCAATTAGCAGTTACTGTGTCCAGCTGGAACTGCAGGAGTTTGCCGTTCACCCTGAACGCCACATGAGACCACGACCATTATGTTTGTCCATTTAAATTGTTTGTTTCAAGTCTCTTACTGTGTAAAATTTTCTTTTTCACCGATGGCCCTATAACGATTTTGAATAATTAAAAACCTTTCATATGAAAATAAAATTTTCTTGTTTAAATAATTAATAGGGAAGAAGGAAGCGCGTTGACAGTTGTAACAGCAGTCTTGTCTTCAAGTATCTCATTATTTACTGTCACTTTGTGGTAATTTTTATAACCACAAATATGGTGTTTCGATTCAATAGTTAGTTCCGCCTTTTGATTTCAACCTCACTTCTCATGTTATCTGAATAAGCGTTTATGTTTAGATTTATTTCATTTATTGATGATAATATTATTGTGTAGACATTACATAGGTAGCATGTGGGGGCCATTTTGTTTTGTTGCCATCTAGACAATCTGTTTACCTTTCAGTCACTGATGCCAAATCATTATGGCAAGTTACACGATTGAGAAACTTTTTTTATCAGAATGAGTGTCCTTTAGTGGTCAAAGGAACGCCAGATCGGCCGAGAACGTCACCGAAATCCGTGGAAGTGTGTAGGAGAACCTGAGGCAGTCAATTCCTCGTCGTGTACAAGATCCCAACCTTCCGCAGACTTCAACTTGGCGAATTTTACGTTGCTTCTTGCGCGTACGCTTGTACAATATCAAACTGACCCCTTGAGTTTAAAGTCAATGACCATAAACAACGCCGTTTGTTCACTGACTGGACTTCGGAACCTTTGCAAGAGGACCTCAATTTTAGAAGACGAGGCGCATTTTTGGATGAATGGCTATGTAAACAAGCACCATTTTGACGACGCCAACCCACACGAGGCTCACCAGGTGGCAATGCGTCTACAAAAGTCACTTTTTGGTGCGGATTTTGGGTCGGTGGCGTCAAAGGTCCGTCCTTTTTCGAAAACGACGATGGTGAGGCAATCACTGTCAACGGCGAGCGCTACAGGACGACGATAACCAATATCTTTTGGCTCTAATCGAACGATATGGACATAGACGACAAGTGGTTCCAGCAGAACGGCGCTACGTGCCACACAGCGGACTCCACGATAGACATTCTGCATGAATGAATTGAGAGTATGGTTCTCTCTCACAGAGGTGACGTGAATTGGCCACCAAGATAGTGCGATTTGACTCGGCTAGGTTTTTCCTTTTGGGGTTTCCTGAAGTCGTAGGTCTAAGACAATAAGCAGCATTCGACCGATACCCTTAAAGTTAATATAGCCCAGGTCATCGCTCAAATTCAGCCGAATCAATGAGGCAGAGCCAGTGAAAATTGGACCACTGGGATCCGCGCCACCGTGAGAAGCCATGACGCCAGACATGGCTCTTTCAAATAAAAAGGAATTTTGTTAATACCTCACACACAGCTTGTTTACTCCATTTTAACACCGACCCGCCCTTATAGAAAAAACCTTTTAGTTTTCAAGTTTGTGGTTCGGCAGTGAGATATGTACAGAAATGCGCAACGAGTAACGTTGCAAATTTTTTGTAGAGCTTCCTACATCTCAAACGTTATTAATTTGCGTAGTTTACAAATATATGTTAGTTATCTGAATTTTGTAACTACGCTATCTAAAAAAATTCTTTTTCTGTTATGATTCGGAGCTATGAAAGGAAAATAGAAAAGTGTTTTCCCCCTCATAACGTTATAAAGAGAGTTGAAAATAGAAAGTTTCTCAGGAGAAACAAAAAGCCATCAATCCGACAGTCTGAAATGAACAGCACTGCCAGGTTGACAGCTTTCAATGTAAATAATGTAGAAGATTTTCCCCATAAGCTTGAGGAGGTTTAATCATGTCAGCCGCTACTTCCGTCCAGAACATGGATTAAAGCGCCGACACGACAGCTCTAAAGTCAAATAAAATAGCTGCGGTGAAATAAATAAAACAAACGGAAACTGTAGCTTCTTCGGCTGGGGAAGAACTAGTCACTGTAGAAGCAGCATTGAACCTTCATTCTTAAAATATATTTGAAAGACCACTGTGGTGTTAATTAGTCTTACACCAGAAAATTATTAATTAGGAATCTAATTAAATAAAAAGATTTTTTAAATTAATTATCAATATAATAATTATTTACTGAGAGCATTTAAATGAATTACGATATATATTTTTTGTATAAAATTTATTCACTTTTAAAAGAAAAGGATAACATTTGCAAAATATACATTTAAATAGTAAATAAGTAATGGCGGGCTACTCTCGGGAACGTGGGCGGAATTTAAGAGAATCACAAATCAAAGCTAAATAATCATGCACTTATACGAGAATGGCTTTGAAGAAAAATTGTTGAAGAATGCCATAACCGTTATTTGAGTCCCTCGCAGATACAGCTTCTCCGGGAAACTGTACTGAGCCGGTTCTGTTTGACAATGTTCGGCTGGTTTCCGCGTCTCTCGTTGATCACCGAAGTCGTTTCTCACTCTGGTCTGCAATGCCCCCACTTCTTCTTCTTAATGCCTTGATTTTTAAGCATATTTTGTACTGAGAAGTAGCTCTTTTTTTCTAACACGGAGCCACTTCTCTGGAACTGTCTACCCGTTTCCAGAACCGTCCTACCAGGCAGTCCTCTAACATCTGCTCTCCGTCCGGAGTTTTAGCAAAAGACTTCTTCTTTTGGTTCTACAGACGGGTTCCAGCCTTGACCGCCTCAACGATACGTTTCCAGGTTTCCCAATCCTCTTTCCCTTACATCTTTCTCCATTTCATCAAGCCATCTCAATGTGGGTCGTACATTCCACGTTCCAAATCGCCAAAATCCCGTTACATTTGGTTAGGCGAACCCAGACTATGACCATGAGAACTATTCTCGTCTTCTCGCCTTACGTGGGCGACTCGTCAAAATGTATGTATAAATTCCTTGTACGTTTTCAGGATTTGATAATTTTTGCACATTTAATGAATAATCTAGATAATATTATTTGATATAATTGGAGGATGGAGCTACCAGAGCATATCATTAGAGCAGTAGCCGTGTGCACTGTACAGTGAAACTGCAATGAAAAAGATGGTTTGTCACCCTAACACACTGAAAGAAGATACTGAAGGTATTGTTGCAGCTTACCTACCTCGAGGGGCACATTACAACATGTTACAATTTCTTTTGTGCTGATATACTTGATGTAATTACTTCTTCAGCGCTTATAAGACTATATTTTATTGATACCTAATTATAATACAAGTAGTAGTACTAGCAGTAATAATCAGTCCTTAGACTGGAATGATGCAACGTTCCAAGTTAACCTGTCTAGCACAAGCCTTTTCATTTACTCATAACTACAACGTCCCACATCCTCCCTAATCTGCTTAGCTTATTCCATCGACGACCTCCTTCTGTTCTTATCCCACACACTTCCCCCTAATGCTAATTTTACAAAACCATCATGTCTCAATAATAATCTATCCCTCCTCTTAATCAAAGTCCTCCATTTTTTCCCTCGTTTCTTATTCTGTCTAGAACTTTCTGGTTAGTTACTCCAGACCCATCTGTTTTCAGCTATAGTACCACATATCAAAAGCTTCTATTATTTTCCTTTCTGCAACTCTTAAAGTTCCATGTATCGCACTCATATATCGCCTCACTCTATACGAACATTTTTAGTAATGATTTCCTAATATTCATACTTATATAAGTCCTAAGTGAATTAATTTTTATTGCCGCTGTTCTTCTACTCTTTATGTATACCATACTTCTACCATCCCTAGTTATTATGCTCTCAAGTAGCAGAATTCTTTAACTTTCCCCAAAATATCCCTTCCCAATCTAAAACCCTTTGTTTTTGCGCTCTTTCACATACTACACTCCGTTATCTATTTATCTTCATAAAATAATGGGGTATCTAATCCCAGTTTAAACTATAGCTATTACAGAAAAAAAAAGAAATAAAGTAAATAATAATTATTCCTATACTCTTCCTCTAGGATCACGTTCATGTCATTTAGTGTTCTGACTCACCTAAAACGACAATATCATCGGCAAACCTTTAGGGTTTTTATTTCTTCTCCTTGCCTCTTGATTCCCTGTTCATATTCATTTTTAACTTTTTCACCGCCTGTCTATAAGTAAGTTAAAGAGCATGGACGACAGACTGCATACTTGTCTTACGCGTTCTTGATTTCTGCTTTCTCTACTTGATCTTCATTTCTAATCACTGCTAACTGCCATCTGTAGAGGTTATGGATAACTCTTCTTTCACGATATTTTATTCCTGTCCTCTTAAAAATTCTTAGTGGTGTGTTCCAGTTAACATAGCCAAAGACTTTTTCTAAATCTACAAATACCACGAACGTAGGCCTTTTTTTTCTTATCTTGTCTTCTAAAATTAAACGTCAGGTCAATATTGCTTCTCTTGTCTCTAACTTCTTCCTAAAACCAAACTGATCTTATAACTCGCATTCTATTTGACGTTCCATCCTCCTATATATTATTTTCGTTAATATTTGTGCACGAGGGCAAGGGCCGGTGGGAGTTTTCTCTCGCAGGCATTTCTCCTCCAGATTGACTGCGGGGCTCACCTGGCTCCGTCGGGAATGCTTCGTACTCTCTCTGGTTTTTTAAAAGTTCTGAAATGCCGAGAAACTTCGCCTATTTTAGGATGTGTATGTACTGGAGTCGAAAACCTTGGGCATAATGTAAGAGTTGTCCTCTAATCCCATTGGGGATCAATCAACCAAAAACTGGAGGAGACACGGAGAAGAGACTCGTCTCCCTTCATTCGGAAGGGCGTGAGAATAGTACCCAAATCCTGACCTACCTGATGCAGGTTTTCTAGGGTTTTAGCTGCATCTCTTTAGGTAAAACACCGGGTAGGATCCTTAAACAATAGCCCGGGGGCCGTAGTCAACCCTTGGCTACATTGCTCTACCTTCCACATCCCCCCTTTTCAATTCACTTCCTATGCTATTAAAGGAGAGTTGCCTGTTTCAGGATCACCCTCATGTAGCCTGTTAACCAAAAAAATTTTCTTTTGCAGGAAATACAGGTTTATTTTAAATTAAATTTAGTAATGTATTGTTTATGGTGACGTGGCCCATCCTTCCCTTCAAATCTGTGGTGGCGAACTTTCTGAATCTAACCTCATCCGGGGAACAGAATTAAAAATGTCTCGCCGCAGATTCGTGGTGTAGGGCGTTGCACGTGGAGTGAGCTCCGAATCTGGCGCCGCGAAAGACGCCGCTGCGTTGTTTGTCCCGAGGGCGTATCGATCGCGTCGCGACGCAGCGCAGCACAAGATGGCGGCGCCAGCGCTCCCGACAATGCTCAGTCGCTGATCGCGCCGCTCGCCGGAAGGACGTCGCTGGTAAAGTACGCCTCCAATTAGCGCATGCCTTCCCCACATTAAACTCTGCTCCTCAAGAGTCCGGCGCTTCACGGGATCGCACAGAGCATCCGGACGCTCGGCCGTTTCACGGAGTAATCGTTCCACTCTGACCGTCCGGCTGGTTAACATTCGCCGCGATTCGGCTCGTCGACATTCAGTTCCGCTTGTAAAATATTTCACCCGTGTTCAACATTTTACGACTTCCCTCCACCCTCGATGCGATCGACGCGTGACCGGAAACGGGAGCGGTAAAAATAGAAGTGTCGAGCTACGAATATCGAACTGTTGAGTATATATTTTTTTCTTTCAACAACTGTCAATAAATAGTTTCGGTTTCTCGTTGTCAGTCATAAACGGGGAATATGAAAATTAAAGTAGCGATAGAAGGTAGAAAACGACATGTGTATTCATAGACAGACGAGAGTACCTGAAAAAGAAAAGAAAAAGAAATTTAATCAGATTTAGAGAGTAATAAGTAGAAACAAAATCATGGTTCAGGAAAATATTATTAATGGGATGAAATACTGAAACGTTTTAAGATTTTTTTTTCATTGAAGGGAACATATTAAATGCATAGCGTAGGCATGAGTATCCGAATCCGTAAAAGGCACGGTCCGTTCATTTCCGTGTCTTCCTGTTATCAAAGAAAGAGGAAGACGATTTACGATCCAGGTTGTACACCTGTGACCGTTGCAACACTGGCAACGTCGTCAGATTCACGTGCTTGACCTATCATGCTGAGGCTTACATTAAACCTGTGTACGGTGTGCCATGAATTAATAATCTGGCTACTGCGACGGTTTCTTTGATCGCTGGCCACTTTCCCTTTGGCGCCGTTGCTAATATATGAGGCTGTGCACTCAGCCTCGGAGCTGTAAGAGTGTTTAACCACTTCAGAAACCGACGAGAGCTCAGGTTTGGATGGTACTCAGTTTTGTGAGTAGTGCAACTTAAATAACAGGGCTATATTTGCCGGGAATATTGAGACAAGAATGTCTCCTAAAGAATTGTAAAAACAGCAATAATGAAAATGAGACTTATTTCCAAAAAGAATCCTTGCGTCGTCAGAATCAAACTAAAAATCGGTTTCGGACCTTCACGATTATTCTATCAACCGTTATGGACTCAATAACAGCAGCGTCTTTACTGCTATAATAAGTGTATTTAGTACTGTGGATAATGGATAAAGTATATAATTATTCGCATCACAAACTGATTTAATACCTTACAAAATCAACAAAGTTGACAGGAGTCGCTTAAAAACGCTCGTCTCTTATCTAATTATCTTAGCAACAAATTATAACCCTGAATATAAGTGTAACTAATAGTCATATTTGTCTGACAACGGTTAAATAAATAAATGAATAAAACGGCCAATACAATAATTTTTTTTATTTCTTCGGGCGTACCAAAATAGGTATATCAGAACAATAATTTTGATATTGATGAATACAATTAATTTTCTGTAATGATATATGATTTTAATAAATAATAAAATTTCGGTCGTGTTTTGAGTGAAAAACACATGCTTTTAGAAATTTCTCTCCAAAAAAATTATTGTTAATTGGTATTACATAATATTATAGCTAATTAATTAAACTCATGGAAACGAAATTTCCTGTTGATTTATTATACCTGAGGAAGAGGTAAAAATGATACAAAACGCTGTGTTATATTTTATTAAATTGTTTCGGCCTCATTGGTCATTTCATTTACCTATATGATTAATCTGTCCACTTGAAGCAAAAACTAATCATTGGGAAAAGTAATGACATTACGTTCAACACGTCGCACATGTTAAGTCGTAGGTTATTTCTATACTTGAAATTTTTAGAAAAAAATTGTTTAGTTGGATTTCCCAAGCAAGTAAAGTACATTAAGTTTTACTTCGTTTGCAATTGTCATAAATATAAGACAGAAATGATTAATTATTCATTTAACGATGATTCGTTTTTGCATGTAAAGAAGTTAGTTTTAATAATTTTAATGTGGGCAGGGAAGGAGGTGAATTATAATAAATGTTTAGATGAGGCGTGAAGAAAGGAAATTTATCTGACCTAAATTATTGTATTTACGGGTCACAGAATATTTCATAGCTATCTTTCCAGATATTATAGAATAAAATTAAGGTATAATAGTTATTAATGTCTGTAATGTCAATAAGGCCGGAAAAAGATACAAAATAGTGAAACATAAGAAACTATAATTTAAAATCAACTACATGTTTCGGTCCCGATCTGGATCCTCTTAAGCATTATTTAGTTGAACCTGAAGACGGTCCAGATCAGGACCGAAACATGTAGTTGATTTTAATTTATAGTTTGTTATGTTTCACTATTTTTTGTCTATTTCTGGCCTTATTTGAACTGTAATAAAATTAACGGATAAACGAAGTATTTTCTTTTCGTTCAAACAACGTTCCGACGACAATTTTTGGTCTTCTTCAGGAAAAGACATACACAATCAATTTCTTCATTCGAATTTATAATTGATGCAAATCCATAGTAATTAATGAGTGTAAGATCTAAAGGTAAAATTTTGCTTCCTGGACTGCGCGACGTGACGATTACAAAGAATAAACTAATAGTATTAATGAAAAATTGGATTTATTCAGACGATAGATGTAAAAAAAATACTTTACAACCGTATGAAAACCACTGCTGATTTGAAGACCGTCAACAGAGCTCACGCAGTGAGGGAAAGAAGCATGATCACGAATCCTGACAAACTCAACCTCGGATCTCGTAGCCTAGGCTCGTCTGGTTTCGAAAATCACTGACCCTGCGTTCACAACGGTGTTGACAAAGACCGTACGTATTGTGGAAAAATTGAAAAAATGCGTACAATTGGGGCAAAGTAAGTGTCTTGGGAAGGAATAGAAGAGTTGCTAAGATATATTGTAGTAAATCTGAACTGGCGTGTGCGTCACACTTACTGGGAACAGCACGTGACATTCAATGAAGAGAGTCCTTAACTTGACTCATCTGATAAGGAAGACGATAATCTTACACGTTGGCCAGGAACACTAAGATGACATCTAGAACTAACCAGTTCACTGCAGAAAATATGGGTTAGAATATCCTGTGATGACGAATGACATGCTTGCTTTTCTTCAACACTTGTTGGCTTCTTCTTCATACTAAAGTCTAGCTTTGAATTTTGAAAACTGTGAGAAGCAATATTAAAATTATTTTATCTTTGCGAGGTATTTCTTTGAAATGTTTCTTGAAATATTAAAACAGCCCACATTTTTGTCTGCACTGTTGTAAATGGGAAATAGATATTGCATTCTGACAGGTGACATTAATATACATGGAATGTCTTGGATTTTCTACGAGAAATAGTTTAAAGACTTAAGACGTAGCTGAAGAATTTAAAATTCCTTAGGACCAAATATTTTGGACCAATATCGCTGAAATTGCAATAATTCTGACCTGCGATACATTACAGTTCTTCTTACGCGACCATGGAATAAGGAAGGGGGAAATAGTTTTCAGGTAATCTAGTTGTTCTTGTCCTTTTCTAAGGTCAAATTTGAATTAACGACCAATATTTTTTGGACCTCATCAAGTGACGAATTTCCAAATGAATGACGTCAGTATAAGGGGGAAAAGTTATAAACAATTTGGGAATGAAGTACTGCATCGTAGATGCTGCTAAGAATCTTGGATCACTTAGCATATTAATCTTACGAACACTAAATTTAATTTGAATGATTTCAGAAATTAAAACGTTCGGGACTTTGCCGCCTGATGAGGATTATAACTTTTTAGTTTTTGCACTCTCTCTTCAGGATTTCTGCTTTTTAAGATGCCGGAGATTTAAGAAAATTATTAGAAATAGCAATGATAATACTGAGATAAGAATGCACACACTGATAAACTAGAAACCAGATGTTAAATAATGTTTAATGAATCTTTGAGTATTCAACGAAGCTTATTAGATGTTAATATAAATCATGTCACTAGTATGACATATAAAACTGACATTCCTTCAAGAATTTTAAATCTAGTATGAATTTTTTATGTCCCCAATGATTTTCTTATCGGTTGCAATTGCATTAATAGAAGTAATAAATAATTTTCAAAAATAAAAAATCGGAACTTTCGGAAACATTGTCATATGCACAAGAAAATATAATATTTTTTAAAACACATTTACAATTCAACAATAATCCAACTTTTACAACATTATCATATTAGATGTGACTCAAATTATGTAATAATTTATAAATTATTAGTAGGGACTGATAAAAATTCATCGAAAATACAAGTGATTTTTAAATTCAATTACTGATAAAAAAATATAATTTTAGATGATATTGGCACTACGCATAAAATTAAAAAAAATACTCGAACAGTATAATGAATATGTTTGTCCTTTATATTTGTAGGGATTGACAAATATATTGAAGGCGTGGTTAACAATCCTGGAGGAATTAAAAACTATATAATCTAAGAAACCATCAGCATTTGAAACCTCAACATTCTATTTTGGAAACTGAACTCAACAAGAGCAGTTTGATCTTTTTAACTGCTGATAATTTTTTACGAAATAATTGAATATAAAATTTCTCAATAAAGGTGAAGACTGAAAAAGTAATATCACGCGGGTCTTTTAGATTTCGTTGGTATTTCAATCAGTATCAATAATTTCTAAAGTTCAACAATAAATATTTATTCATTAATTACGTTAAAATATTAGACAAAAGAACCATCGGCCAAAATTAGTCCATAATCATCTCTTTAAATAGTATGCAAAAAACATTTTCAATTACAAAATCCTATAGTCTTTAGTTAACAATAAAACTAAAGCAGAATTGCCTCTTTTTTTACTAACACGTCTTTAATTCGTCTCTAGTATAACATTTTCTAACAGTTCTCACGTAAAGTTTCGATTTACTCACAATGAACTTAGATCACGAGCAAAAAAAAATTCATATTAAAATGACATTCCTTGAAGACTGAAAAGGTTAAATTAATCATCAGAGATTATACATGAATCTTGTATACGTCAGTGCGGTAACTCACAAGAAAGTCCTAAAATTAGTAATAAGAAATTATTTAGCAAAACAGTATGATTAAAACTTTTAATTCGATAAAAATCAGTACTCAATATTATTAACACTGTGCACAATTTATAATTTTTTCCGCAAATGTTTAATTTCTCTAAAGCCTCTATCAAATACCTTATTTTGTAATATAATTTAAACATTGTAAGCTTTCTATTATACTTTTAAATTAAGTACATATTAATTTATGTTGGCAACTACTTCTTAATGCATTTAAACAACAAAATATAAGTCCAGAAAAAGGTTTAATTTGTTTGTCTTATCATAATTGTCATACTAAGTGTTTTATGTTTAAACATAATTAAATAATACAAATACCAAATTTATCAATCTAATTAGTTCATCCATTCATAAGTCTGTCATTTATTTTACCTGTTATTGAATATTACACTTGTTATTTTAATAAATTTTTACGTATAGGAAATTAATTATTATTTTATAATTTTTTTGGTGTATAGTCTCTTGAAGAAGAACCACAAAGTTGAATGAAACGTAGCTTATGTTGTGGTATTCAGTCCTAAGACTGGTCTGATGCAACCCTCCATGCTAACCTATCTTGCGCAAGCCTTTTCATTTACGTATAACTAACACATCCCACATCCTCCCTCATCTGCTTAGTGCTTTTCCATCCTTGGCCTCCTTCTGTTCTTACCCCACACATTATCTTCTAATGCTAATTTTACAGTACCTTCATATTTCAAAACCTGGCCTGTTAATCTATCCCTTCTCTTGGCCAAAGACCTCCAAATTGTTCTCTGTTTCTATATTCTGCTTAGGTTAGTTACCCTATCCACCTATCTGATTTTTATAACTCTCCTATAACATCACATTTCGAAACCTTCTATTCGTTTCCTACCGTCAACGTTTCGCATCCATTTTACGCCACACTCCATAAGTACATTTTTAGCAATAATTTTCTAATATTTGCACTTATATTACCCTAAGTAAATTCCTCTTTTTTACGGTTTGCATAATTAAATATTAATATAATTATTGCTGACTTAATTATATTTATCTTGAGTACAATTATTCACGACAAGTACAATTTATTGATATTAAAACTTTTCTACTATTTATTTTATAATAACTAGATCTGTCAATGTGGATTCTTCTTTTTGTAGCAAAATTAAATAATTGCATTTCTGTTGTAAATTTTACGTATTACGCGTATTTAAAGGCTTGGTTGTTGTCTTTTCCACCTTCATGTTGTGTTAGTCAGCATATGCTGCATCATCTCTGCAAGGTAAATATAGATCGTCGGCTACTCGTAATAGAACGAACGCGTATCCTCGTAATATATATTGCGCCAGATGTTTTCGAGTTCTGAATGACACAAGTCGTGTCCTCGAATTCGCAGTCAACAAGCTCCTGCGAATTTCACAGTTATTCGAAAAAAAATTTCACATGCACTTACTTCACATAAAGCGGATTATTCTTGAATAATTTATAGTAAACGGATATGAAGGCAGATTCTAAAGATAAACATAAATTACAAATTAATAAGCCAATACGTCATTAAATCATTTGAAATTCGACCAACTTATTCTAGTCTTTAAAGTTACTGAAGAATAGTTCGTCACAGTTCTCAATCTATAATATATTGTTTCTTATTATTCTATGTAAACTGAAAGGGGGGTGAAACAGATTTAAAGAGCATTGGGTACTGATGCAAGTCTAGTGTAGTAATAAAAAAATTGATAACATCTTTGGAAAATTAGAATAAGATAAGCTAGAAGAACGTTTTTAGTAATGTAAAGAAATATCTATTTTACGAAAAATCATAATTACTCCCACTGAGTCAGTTTCAACTTATCCGTGATTTTTAGTAATAATTATAATAATAATAACAAAATGGCGCACTATATTTAAAGTCTTCTTTCTCACACACGAGATTGTATTTAGTAAGGATAGGAAAAGTTTAATTGAGGCAGCTCCAGAACTACTTGTTGCTCCAGTATGCTAATAACCTTTGTTCCCAACGGCGTATTTTAAAAGGATTAATCCCGGGGATGAGGATTAAAAATAAATTTTAAATTATTCTTCACCCCTCTTCTATGCACGGTCATTTAATAGTTTAAATCAAAATCTGTGTGAACACTTTTGTATTTCCGTCGGGCATCATATTATTTACATATTGTCCTGTGAGGATAAGGAAAATTTGCGCGTTTTAAAATATCTAGATCAAAATGCGCTCCTTTGTCGTATTATAGTTGTTAAAAGCAGGTTAAAATCCCGAAAGGACTTTATTACAATGACGAAGCATTTACCACGATTTATAATGAATATAAGACTAGGGAGACAGTAAAAATAATTCATCCGAGTATCCCATTCATGGATCCTTCATAAATATCCAATTTCAGTTTTGCACTCCGTACTCCCCTTTACTCGCATATTGTTCTACTTTTAGAATAAAACAAAAATATAATTTTAAGCTATGAATGTGACCCTAGAAGATCGAAACCTCTTTTTCTTTGTTATTATCTCGTTCACATTAAAATGGCCCATTCTTCATAATTTCTAAAATTAAATCCTTCAGAACGTGCAAAGAATAATACATTTTATAGGAAACGCAGATGGGTTAAGGAAAGACCGTAAGGGCTGACTTCCTCCATCCCAAACTGAGACTGCCTCGATCATATTGGGAGGTGCATGAATCGGGGTCACAGACATTGGGCATACGGTAAGAATTGTTCGCTGATCTCATTGGACCAGTCGGAAAACTGCCCCCAATATTTAATCGATGCATTGAGTCGGGTTTGTTGCATCCCAACGACAATTCAGTCTTCCGTCATCAGAAGTGCGTGGGATTACTACGAATTGCTCGTCCTACCCGATGCAGGTTTCTCTAGAGTTCTCTCTGGGTAGGATCCTTAAACTATTGCTCGGGAGCCTTAGTTAACCCTTTCCTACCTAGCTCTACCTTCCACATCCTCCTTTTCCATCCATTCCTATGCTATTATATATTCGCTCTTTAAGATGGCAATTATTTATGTGGAATATTAAAATTATACAAATAAATAAATTGACCGTAAACCAGGAAATAAAATAAATCAATCGATACAAATATAATTTCATAACGTTTAGTGTTTAACTTAAGACTTTATGCTTTAACATGCTTACCGATTTTTTAAAAATATTTATGTATTATCAATTTTTGACTGATGTAATGGAACAGATTAGCAATGTAGTCTATAAATAAAACACAAAGAGTGGCCGAAAGTCATAAATGGAAAATTTTAATTAGAATACGTTTTTGTCCTTTAACTCTAGGGACCCCCTAAGTTCTTTAATTAAAATACAAAAAAAATCTTGTTACTCCTGAAACGTCCGGGAGCAAAATGTTTTATTTATTATAATAATTCAAATAATATAATTAATTTATATATACTGTTGTTCATAATTCTCCAATACTTAAGCACTAAATGTTAGATATTATTTTTTTTATAAGTTGCTTTAATACGCTTATACAGTTAAGCTAATTTTATTTATTCATTGTAAAATATAACAAAATAACATGTTAAATAATGTTTGAAATAAAATTTTTATTCTATAAAATAAACGTAATTAATATAATGAAATATAAATTATTATTAATTATATTATTAGTATTATTAGAGAACGAACAATTAAAACATGCTAAAACAGAATTATCAAATTTTAACTGTTAATTACAATTTTTACATACATTATTTGTTATATATTAGCTAAAGTTGTGTTAGCAAACGTGAAGCTCTTAAAAATTAAGGAACAGTGTTAAATCCGGGAATATTTGACTGAGGAAAGGTTTTTTTTATTATTTTACAGAGAAGACGTAACTGATTATGTTCTATACATTTACTGGAAGGCGGAGACTTAAGATTACTAGAATGCTAGAGCTTGCCCAATCTAAAAACTGAACATAAGCTGACGATTTATTTATTATCAGAAAAAATTATGAAATGATTTGATTAATAAGTATTGCATTTTCAACAGAGAATTTAGGTAAAATGTGACGATAAACCGTTTCATCACGCCGTTTGGAACCTCTTTGGATAGTTTAAATTCATCATTATTTTATGTTAATCATGAAAGTTGAGAGGAGTGTTAATATAAATATCTGAAAGTTATGAAATTATTGCAACATAGCTAATACTCATGTTTGTTTGTAAATTACATCATTTTAACAAGTTAAGACTTCATAACTGTTGGCATGAAACTTTTCTTGCTTTTAAATATCCACTGTACATATAATTTATTAAATGATTTTTATTAATTTATATTACAATGAAAACATTATAATTTTATTAAATATACAATGTTTTTTGAAGCCATTATCATAAAGTGAGACATAAGAAACTCGTACAAAATAAGTATATTTAATTAGCAGTAAACGGAAGTTTCAAATCTATATATATATAAAATATAGTAGTTATCGTAAAACAAAACATACTTGTATAGTAGAATAACAATTCCGTTACTGTTAATATATATATATATATATATATATATATATATAAACCAATGTAATTATTACTGAGTCTTAAATATTTAAAATACATTCAAACACTGAATCACAGTCTCCGATTCATCATTATTCCTTTTAGCACCATTTAAATCTATAATAAGAGATGGAAACTAATGCTTTGTTTACGCGCGGTGTCCACTGAAGAGACAAAATAAGCCCTATTTTAAGATAAATAATTATTCTGGCAGAGGATGGGGCATCATACTTAAAATTGTACCACGCACGACTACGCAGGTTGCGTTTGGGTACAATGCCGATATTGATTTCCACGTAACTAAATAATTGAACGGAGGAAGGACGTTGCAATAATTAATATTTACTCTGCTCACGTTTCCAAACGCTTTCGCTCATTTCGTAACAAGGAATACACATGTCCGCGTTGAATGCTGAAAATTTACTGTTTTTAACAAAATTAGAAGTCAAATTTGTAGATTTAGGTGTGACAAGTTTCTAGTGTCGTGAGCAAGTTGTGTTACTGAATATAAATATATTCGGTATATCTTCGAGTATAGGTTAAGGAATAATTTAATAAAATCACTGCCATTAGCTTCTACCTGCAATAATATTTAACGAACCAAATTTCATATTATATTACAAAACTATTGATTGCATGCAGTTAAATATTCACAAATAGGGAAATATATATAAAAATTTATGCATATTAAACAAATTACAAGGTCAAAATATAGTTAAATAACCGGATCTTTTGACTGTATTCACCACTACCATTCTGTAAAACATTAAATTTTTAAAGCATTATAAAATATATAATAATATCATTTAAAATCAATATTATGGTTACCATAAAAATCAAAAATATTTTTGTAGTTAAGTAATTAATATTATAGTGCCATAAAAAATATATTTGTGTAGTAAAAAAGGCTTATTAGAGCCATTTTATACATAACATATAGCCGAGAAGGTATTTAAAATTGTGCCAATCAATTATTATCCAGAAATAATACTCTAAGATTGTGAAAGGTAAACATAATTTGTAATTTTACTGAATGATGAAGACAACTGAAAGCTCCTGATAGTAAAAAGTCAGATCTACTACATTTATTGACTATAACTTACATATTACGTATAAATATGGAATAAAATAATGCAATGCTCTAATCCGAAAATATTGAACAATGTATAAAAACTAAAAATAATTGATAGGGATCATTGAGCGGACTAATTTTATTGCGGTGCAATTAATGATTAGTTATTGCGCCTCAAAATATATTGTGGGTTTTCTTATGCTCCTGCATTCTTTATAGCAAATTCGTTAGTGAAAAAATACCTATTTAAGTACCACCCATGAACATATACCAAGTGTTTAATCAGATAAATGGTGGTTAATTTAAAATATTACTTCATTAAGTAAAACTGGCATACACAACGTGCCAACTTATTTTTGCGACGTTTCTATGAACCATTTTACAGAGTGTGATGGATAAATGGCAGTACTGAGGATTACAAGAAAATATTCTATGTTGTACCGACAGCTAACTTCTCAATTGTACTGTAACTATTTTCTGCAATATTAAGTGTACCTCACCGACGAATGCCGTCATTATTCGGCCCCTTTCTCTCTGTGCAGTAGTAGCAGAAGACCGCATTGCGAGCTGCAGCTAACTATACTAATAACATACAATGTAAAAACTCACTGCTCCATAGAGCTGCAAACTGTACATGCATCGTACGCATTTCAAAATATCCCGTCTATTTTGCGTCACTCTGTATAATTTGAATGGATTTGAAGAAAGCGAATACTAACTTGGTTATTTCTACGTTAATATCATTAAATTGTGAGTAGTTATTATCCGTTCAGTAACAAATTATAATTACAAACAAAAATGTAAATCGCCATTGCATTCTATTAACTTAATGAATTTTTAATAGGTATTAAAACAATTGAATGTAAAAGCATATCGCGATGAAGGACTTGTTAGTTGCTGTCTACAGAAATGTCAACGACGCCAGACCAACTGTGAATGTCATCTATTTAGGTCATTGAAGACACTGTTCTGTTTTTTTGTTCATGGAATGAATATTCTGTTCACTTGTATTTGATATTGTTAATTATTTGCAAAAAATAATCACTTGCCTACATTCAAACTCATTATTATTGTTTTTTGTGGTAATAATACAAAATGAGCCAGTACAAACCGGGGTTTAAGTTATCCATGAAATGAAATATATTGCAACGTAAAAACCATTTTAAAAAAGATACATGAATGACCCAATTACTTGTAATTGGATAAAACGCCTCTCTTGTTAAGTAAATATTTAATTTGGCCGTCAAGCGGACATGTAACTTTATACATACAGACTGTCGGCGGTCTCTGGAGTTGCTAAATAATTCGTTTTGTATGAATGCATTATATATTTCTAATATAACATTTGAAAATCTTTTAAAAAAATCACAAATTATCAAACCGTATCATCGTATACAAAGTAGTACGTTCTTAGTGTGCGTATGACATTGCTATATTTTAATTTTTATATAAAAAACACGGTTCAAAACTTACCAATTTAGCAATACATCATAGCTACTCCTTGACTCCATCACCGTAAAACAATAAATTTAAAAATTGTAACATAGAACCCATATTTAATTTATTGTAATATTATGTTTGTAGTACGCCTAAGGAAGTCTCAAAATGGAGACGAAACATCGCTTTGAATAAATAGTGATAAATTTATATGCTGACTTTTGGCTGTATTTTTATTTATAGTAATTTTTTTAAAGTCAGAAAACTATGTTGATAACAGCAACTAATGTTGTCAAATCATATATTGGTAATGTTTTTAAAATACTGTAATTATTGTTATGTTTTGTAGATGAATGTGACAAAATTATCGCCCGAAAGCTCCTTGGTTTCAAATTTAAAAAAATAGTAATTGAGCTACAATTTTTTGAAGAACGATTTAAAACCTGCGAGGTTGTAATACGTAAATTCTTCCTCCTTGGCCCATTTAAGGACTTGGCTTACCGGGTCTACTGCGGAATGTCATCTTACATGACACTTCCTAATTTGGAGTGGTAGGGGGTCAGACTATCGATTCTCCGAAATTCATCTTTTATTAAAATTCACTTATGTAAAACACTGATATAATAAAAATTAAAAGAATGATTTACTAAACACTGTTTGGAACAAAATCATGTTCAAAATTTTTCATATTTTATTGTACAAGTCTGTTAATTTGTCATATGTATTTTATTCACAGACGTTAATTGTTCCTATAACGGTTCAAATTATTTGAAGGAGAACTGTATGGAAAATATTCGATGTGAGCTACGGTACTTTAATTCTCCCTGTTAAAAAATGTCTCCGTTTCCATAACACAGGATTCGAACCCGGCACCTCTGTGTTGTGAGGCAGCGACAGTAGCGACTAGACTACAGGAGGTCGGCATAATACGTGAATATCAAACTTAAAAATCAGTCATATTACATTTATTATTCTGGAAGAATATAAACTGAATAAAGAATTCCTGCGCTTCTCCCGGGACATAATCGGAAGCACAAGAATTGTTTATCCAACAGATTTACCGGGAAAACCTACGATCTTCAATAATATAAAATGAGTTTAATAACCATGGTAAGAGAGTTAAAGAACAAACTGAACTTACCGTCGTGACGACAATCCAGCAACGAGTTATAATTCATCGCTGTCACCTTCTGTTGGATGGCCAATCTTCCGTCAGTTTCCAGCTACTAGTCAGTCCTCAGTTCTCTGGAAAGGGAAATTGGAAAATGAATATCATAAACGATTTGATGGGGAATTCGTAGATAGCACTTGTAAGATTGGACAGCTGAAAGATAAAAGTAACACTTCATTCGCACAAATCACAAAAGTTTTTATTAACATGGGCCCACCCCAACCTCATCCGCCTCTGCATAATGTAAAGGAAAGCAACTGGAATTTGAAATAAATGTCCAACTGGTCTCAATAAATGCAGAATTTGGAAGTACGCTCATTTATATAGGCTAGCAACAATACAGGAACCGCCGTTTCCATGAGTACATCACAAACAATTACCCCGAGCCTGCGATACATAAAGCAAAACGTAAATATAACGACTATAAATTATCTTACGACATTTAAAGCTATTAAAAAATTCCAAATTATAGGTTAAACCATGTCTTTTGTAATGTCTTTAAAAGCGAAAAAATCGAAGATCGTTTCACATTTTTCTAAGCAAAGAATCTAAAGAATCGTCACTCACGAAATTCTTACCTGAGTTCAGAAAAGTATTAAAAAATTATTTACAAAATGATTTTTATCTCTTTATTTAAAGTCCATCAACTTCTAAGATTAATAGCGACTACAGTAGGGCGAACTCGTGATCTGTAGTTAACACACACAAACACACAATATCCATGTCCATGCCAGGATTCGAACCCGAAACCTCTGTGAGACACCAACGCTAACCACTACACCACAGGAACGACTAACTGGGTTCCTAGCATTGTTGGAAATAGTCAGGAATCGTGGATGATTTGTGTCGTCAACCTCTTCATCCTCAGCTCCCCCCACTCACACAGTTAGCAATGAAATAAAAACAATATATCAACAAATATATAAAGGAAGTCGTGAAAGTAATTATAAGCGAATATGAGATCCCATTTCAAACATCAGATATATATATAATGAAAACGCTTGCGCAAGATAGGTTGTCATGGAGATTTGCATCAGACCAGTCTTAGGACTGAATATCACAACATATATATATATATATTTATTTATTGTAAAAATAGCTCGTTTTACCTCCGGCAGCTCAGCTCTACGTCGATAATATTTCGTTCCTCGAAGGAGGGAAAGGACAGGGGACCAGGTATTTTATTAAAAATACCAAACTATAAAACAGTTAACAACTATTTAATTGCTCATAACAATGAGAAAAGTCATCTAGAACAGGGCGTGGTCATTTTACAGTCTACAGCTCCGCGCATTGAATAGGACATTCAATTAAGAAATCAGTTAGTTGACCCAGAATATAACATCATTAACGTCAGCCATTCCCGCGTTTATTCTGGTCTAACACCTGTACTTTTGTGGCTTGTTCCTTAGCCGTTTCTAAACCGCGTGGCCGCGAGGATTCGCGATCCACTACACACATCCTTCTCTTACCAACATCTTGCCGCCGACTCTACTAATTCACGTGCACTCGTGGCTTCCGCCATCTGACCTCGACAGCCAATCACGTGTACGTGTTTTCCCGCTATGGTTCGCGCTTTTACAGCGCCAGATCACGTAAACTCGTCATGGCTAGACTTTCTTGCCGCGTGCGCTTACGTCAGCAACGACGAAACACACCCAATAATGGTTTCTGGGCGTCTGCGCGTATACTGACAATTTGAATGTTGATTAATATTTATTGATTTGAAGTACCAGTTATTAACAGATAAGCTCCAAGATTTAAAGTCTGAGTTTGGTAAGAGAACAAATAAATTATGTTTTTTCATCGTGACTGTCTTAATATACCGGAAATAATTTTGTTTCTCTTATGGTACTGCAGATGGTTTTTACTCTCTTAATGTACGGAGTGAATTCTTGACAATATTACGGTGAAGGGGGTGGTTTTTGTCTATTATGATATCTGGAATATTTTTTACCAAAGGGTGCCGTAAATATTTTGTTCTCTCTCATAGTACAGGGAGTAATTGAGTCTCTCTTAAAGTACCGTTCTTTCACTTTCTTGGGATAAAGACACTATTTTCGCCTCTTTTAACCTAGTTGAGTATTAATGTTTTTCTATACTTTAAGTTTCTGGTCTTATTTCACGTGCTATTAGGTTTCTTGACTCAAGTTACTGTGAGTCAAAGCATTGGTTAATATGAAATTAACTTTCTTTTTCAAGTTTAAAAAAATTTGACGCTCTCCATGCCAGTTCAATCACACGTTGAACAAGAGATTATTCTCGAATTAAATACCGTTTCGGTTTAATATTAATAATATTATATAAAATAATTTTGCATTAACTTGAAATTGATGGCCGTTGGTATTCGTAACCGAAATCATATCTTAGAGTATATATAATCTATTTCATAAGAATATTCAAGATCTTTGAATAAATGATAAATTATTATATTAATTTGGGGTCACTTGTTCTTTTTATTGTTCTGCTGATGACCTAAATTGGGATCGAAACGTAGCAATATATTTTTACTAAGTGAAGCTTCTTACCCCACACACTTTCTTCTTATGCTAATTTTATAATACCCTCATGTCTCTAAACATGGCCTATTAATCTATCCCATCTCTTGGTCAAATTCTTCTATATTGTTCTCTTTTCTCTTATTCTACTTAGAACTTCCTGGTTTCTTACACTATTCTCCCATCTCATTTTAAGGATTCTCCTATAGCACCACATTTTAAAAGCTTTTATTCCATTCCTTTTTACAACTCCTACGGCCCACGTTTCGCACACATGCGAAATTTTTTAGTAATTATTTCTTAACGTGCATACTTATATTACCCGTAACTAATTTCCTCTTTTTTGCGAAAGCGTCTCTTGCTTGTTCTATCCTACTCTTATTGGCGATTATACTTCTATCATCTCTAGATATTATACTGTCCAATTAGCATAATTCCTTAACTTCCTTCAGAATATCCCTTCACAATCTAACACCTTTTGTTATTCCACTGTTTCACATTCACCTTGGTTTTTCCTCTATTAATCCACATGTTGTACTCTTCCATCAGGTTCATGCCATTTATTATGTTATCCAAATCTTCTTCTGACTTCCCTAATACTACAATATCATCGGAAAAGCGTAGGGTTTTTATTTGTTTTCCTTGCAGTATGATTCCCTTTCCATATTCCTTTTTAACTTTCTTCATCACATGTTCTATATATAAGTTAAAGAGTATGGGTGACAGACTGCATCCTTGTCTAAGTCCTCTCTCGATTTCTTTCTTTTCATGCCCTTCAATTCTAATTACTACTGACTGCTTTCTGGGTATTTATTTCCAGTCAGCTTCAAAATACTTGTTTTAAATAAATTTTTGTAATAAATGGTAGAAAATTATATCTGAAACAAAGAAACTTTGAATTACGTTCTTTATGATGTCGTAGTTATGTAGAAATGAAAATGCTTGCGCAGAATAGGTAAGCATGTAGAGTTGCATCAGACCAGTCTAAGGACTGATTACTACATACACACAAGTACAATAAACTATTTTCCTTTCCTTGGCAGTATTTAATGGAAACTGGGTCATGAACTTAAAGACCCTTGAAATAAGAATGAATATAGTCAGCCATCAGTTCAAAAAAAATTCTTTCAGAACTTAAAGTGACAAATATATAGTTACGTTCTCCATCTTAAACTTGAAAATTACTTAAATCGTTTTTATTATGGAATATGTTCAGGAAATGAGGACGAAACTGATGGAAGTGAACGTAGAACAATTATAGTTTGCCATTGTATTTTTTCCGGTTTTATAATTTCATGCTGATCTTCAAAAATATATTTCTGGCTTTGATCATTTTAACAATTTTTGGAAAAATTGACGTTTCTCAATTAGAAATTTTATAAAACCATTGGTAATATATGCATAGTGATTTTCTTTATGTAACATGGGTGGCGTAATTTTGACGGTAGGAGGAATAGGTTTCTGATCTCTTTGACGTCGTGGAAGTGGCTTGTGGAGTCAATACAGGCAGCGCCGCCGTAATAAGCCAATTAAAAAGGTGCCTCGCCAGCAATAATCGCGCCCTCGCAGCAGCAGAGGCTCTTTGTGGCCTCGAAAATAAACTCCCAACACAGATACACGTGAACAGCAAAAACTGCACCCCCTGCAATACTTGATTGCCGTATGCCGTGTTAAGTACCCAATCAACGCATTGTGTTGAGATTTATGTGATTTACCAGGCGGCTAAATGAGATACAGCGAGCAACGTTCCCGTGACCTTAATTCACCGCACACTTACACCATCTTCGTCTGTCTTGATTCCCGTGAATGTTTCTGCCTTGCGACTGTTGTCCGTACTTGACAATCACAAAAGAAAAGGATAGTATTATGTAACTGATTGACCTGGCACAGAGCGCATATAACAGACAAACCTTTCCGTCTTTTGCAGGTTGGTTACCGGGAGGATTCTTATGTAGATCGAAACGTCCTCCTTCGATAAATAAAAATCATTTCTTGTCAATTTCTTATTTCATTTTCGATGCTATTTATTTTTATACCTATACACAATACAAAGTTCATAACTTTTCCAGATTCTTTATGCCTTCATAACGAAACAACTTTTGAGACTCCGAAACATAGTCGTTTATTTCAGCTATGATTTCTTCTTTGTCAGACAATCTTCGTCCAAAAAGCAATTTTTTGGGTTCAGAATGTGGTGGGATGGGGTTTTAATGAAATATAGAGTTAAAGCAATTGTATTTAGGGGTTCAGTGAATTATACAGTGAATTAACATTGCTGATGTCATATCATATATTAATAACAGTGGAGAAATTTTGAAGTTCCTTGAGAGTTAAAATAGTACCTATGGGCCCCTACGGATGTCATCTAATCACTCTATTTTTTCCATTCCCGACGAAGCCATTGTGCAGTGAATAGTTTATTGTCACCTATAACCTAGTGTTAAGTGTTATCATATTTTTATAGAAGTTTCATTAAATTCACTCTAGTAGAAATGAATAAGGTGGGGAACATATTATTTTATAATAAATAATCGTTATAACAATATTGAATTTAACATTTATTAATGGCAATATACATTACTTGATTAAATTTTTAATTTTAATAGGCGGTGTTTTAACTATTAACACTATATGTACAATATTTATACACATTAAATATCTAATAAACTAAAAAAAAGTTCTATTCTAAGGGTCGTCTAAACGGACATTCTCGTAGAGAAGAACACAAAAACAAATCCTACTCAAAATTGACAGTAAAAGGAAATCGTCATAAGGCAACAAACAGAATAGTTACCCTTTATTTTCCGCTTGACCTGGAACTTGCCGCTGGAGTCATTCCTGTCCTCTTCCTCATTGTCGTCATGAGCTCCTTGTTGCCCTAGATTGGATCACGCCTTCCTCCTGTTGTTCAAATTATCGTGGCCAGGATAATATTCAATTTTTAACAGTCAACTGTAAATGTTCAAAAATTAACGTTCAGTCTTAGCTCCACTCTTAATCCCGATTATAGTATTTAATCAAGTCTTGTCTTAACTATAATATTCGAAAATCCATTTTTATTGTTTTTAATACCTTGTCCCGACTTAATTATATCGTTTCCGTCGGTGGCGGTGCCCGATCCTGTACAATAAATATTACTAATTGTCGTCTCTGGGAGGAGCCATTTGTCCCCTCTGCCGACGTTTGAGTGGAATCACACCATCTTCGTTCACCACCCGTTGCCACCAAATCTCATACCCCTGTCTTACCTCATGCCGCTTGCCTTGCATATATATTCTAATTTTCTTTAAGTGCCATGGGGGGTGGGGTATTTAGCTACTGCATTTTCAGTTAATTGTGGTATTTTTAATTTTATTTCCTCCTTGATTTTTATAATGTTGTCTTCATTGGTATTTTCGATTCTTAGTTTGTTATTTGTGATTGTCTTATTACTATCATATCATGAATTATTGTTACATGTACTTCTTCCCTTATTTAATACATAATTTAATAACGATATTTTCCTTCTTTTTCAAGCGACCATTCATCAGTTTCCGTTACTAGTCTACAAACAGACGTCATTCTTTTGCATTATTGTTTATTACGTCTAATTGTTTAAGAATGTATCTGGGAGCGTTTATATATACATGATCTCCGTAATTTATTTTCGAGAGTATAATACCCTTGTATCTTTTCTAAGTAACTCTGTATTTTATATATTACATATTTTACAAATCTGGAAAATACGTATTTCCGAAAATCGATTTTTCTGTCCAACAGAGAGAGTAAGTTACAAGACTCCAAGCGCCCAAGTAATTAAAGGTATATAGACCTACTCATGGTCACGGAGACTGAGATTAAGACTGCTGGAGAATCGATACGTTGACCTCGTATCACTCCCAATTCGGAATGTGTCATGCAAGATGACAATCCGCGGTCGAGCCGGCAGGCCAAGGCCCTGCATGGGCTGCAGAGACCTACAAATGTATATATTTTAAAGTAATAAATAAATTTGTAGAATGATCAACACCCAATAATTATTTGTTTTGTAAGTCGATTTCAATTAATTGCCGATGACCTAGACACTGCAGTGTCTGCAGACTACCATTTGCTAAATGCATAAAAATATACTTTCTGATGACTGAAGAAGTTTCATTTCAGAATAAAAATTATAAGATATGGGAAGGATTCTAATTGATTGCATACCAATTAACCGCATAGTTTATTTGCATTCCAGTACGTTTTCATATATTGTTTTAGTTTATCTTACAAAATTTGAATTGCATGTTGAAGAGGAGGAGACGAACTAAATCCCGAAGTACTGACAAATTGAAATTCAACTAGAGAAACTTTGTGGGTGCGTCATATGAGTCGCAAGTTGAAGCATCCTTTGATGCTAATGGACCGTGAAACGTTGGTATTAAATTTGCAGGAGAGCAGGAAATTCCATCGGGACTATTATATCTTCAGCTCGAAAATAATGTATTATTCAATATGACGGTCGAATATGTCGAATTTCAATGCCCAGTGTTCGACTGGGAAACTTTAGTCATGCTAGGGAATATCAATTTCTAATCAAATTGTATTCTTTCTTAATATTTTACATTGACTTTTTTACTGACTCATCGAATTGTGTTGATTATGTAGGACGTCACTTTATTTAATGAAAGCCAATTTTTTATTACTTTCCTTATAATTTTAATTGAGGCTCCTTTCAATAAAATTCACGCTTGCATTATATATGCCCTGCCATAGGAGCGAGAGAGTACTTTTGATAGAAACTGCAAAATATTAACGACATAAAAAGGTCGATCCTTTATGGCGGAATAAAAATAGAAATACCTACACTTTCCTGACAAGTGTGAATATAAATAATGGATTACATAGGAAATTACAATATGAAACAAAATAAAATTTCATATGCGATGATCTGTGGATGAAATATTTGGCTCTGTGCATTGAGGGTGTTTCCAAAAATGTTATCATTTGATTTTAAGCATCAGCGGAGATGGCTACCATTTTAATTCGCTGACATAATTGGAAAATTAGAATTGAAGATCAAGAAAAGAAAGCAGAAATCAAGAAAGGAGTAAGAAAAGGATGTGGTGTGTCGCCATACTGTTTATCTTATATTTAGAACAGGCAATGATGAACGTAAAAACGAGATATGGAAAAGGAAAGGAGAAAAAATAAAAACCCTACGCTCTTCCGATGCTATAATTGTATTAGGAGAGTCAGAAGAAGACTTGGAAACCATAATAAATGACATGAATGTGGTACAGGAGAAAGAGTTCAATATCAGGATTAATAGAGCGAAAACCAAGTTAATGGAGTGCAGCATGGGAAATAGTGAATTAACAAAGGTCGTTAGATTGGGAAGGGATAATTTGACGGAAGTTAAGGAATTCTACTGCTTGGAAAGCGTAATAACTAGGGGTGGTAGAAGTGTAGTTGACATAAAGAGTAGAATAGCACAGGAAACGAAAACCTTACGGGTAATATATGTGTGAATATTATGAAATCATTCCTAAAAATGTTCGTATGGAGTGTGGCGTTATAAGGGTGCAAAAACGTGGACGATAGGAGTTGCAGTAAGGAAAAGAATAGAAGCCTTTGGAACGTGGCACTGCAGGATAATGCTGAAAATCCGATAGGTGGATAGAGGAAGTTAAAACAGGGGAAGAGCGAACAATATGGAGGACGTTGACCAAGGGAAGAGCTAGATTAACAGGCCACCTTTTAAGACATGAGGGTCTTGTAAAATCAACATTAGAGAGAAGTGTGTGGTATAAGAACAGAAGAGGGTGGACAAGGATGGAGTACGGTAATTGCACACTATGCAGGATTGATGAGTACATCATGGCCGGACCACTCTAATTCAACTCATCGATCATCGTCACCGCAGAAAAGTTTACCGGACAAAAAGAAGATAAAAGGTTCTTGTAAGAAAAACACTGATACTCTTACTTTGGCAAATATTAGTCTGTGAAGTTATTGCGTCGAAGTTAATTGGTATTTTCGGTCGTATAATGAAGACAGTAATTTGGTGTTCAGTTAAAAGAATTTTGAAGCCAATGTTGTTACGCTCTTTCACTTACGCGAAATTCTGCGAGCTTGAAATTATTTTGTAGTAATTAAGTATGTGGAGGATATTAGACTTTGGTTCCTTTAATGTGACATAGAATTCACCCCTTCGACCGTGAATTATTTGAATTGAGGAATTAAATATTACGTTAATGGAGTATTTGATCGCTATTCACATGATCATCGGGTCGGAATGAATGGAATTACGAGATATATCACCCATTTCCCGACAATTCGGGCTATTTTGTTTGGACTCTCGTAGGTGTCCCACAGGGAAACGTTATCTGGCCATTAATGTTTCTGGGTTACATAAAGAACGTGATAGTAGGCTCCGGTATAAAACTGTTTGCTGATGACTACATTACATATGAAGCTTGATGAATATGTAGCTTCCGTGAAACACGATATTTACACAATGTTCCCTGTTGAACATAATGAAAATAAAATTCAGTAAAGTCAAGGCAAGCTCCGTTACAAAAATTAGGAACTTGTACCTCTTTGAATTCATGTCAAGAGACGCTGAAGTATTGGTTGATGAAAGACGAAAATATTTGGGCGCAACATTCATTCACAATTTTAAACTGAGATGATCACACTAGTACAATAACAAAGGAGGGATGGAGATTTGAATGCTAAATAAGTAATGGCGAGGCCAAATCATGAGTCAAAATTAGACCAATTCTAGAGGATGGTGCAGTGAGTTGGACCCAAAGAAAAGGGGGTTGGAGAAATTAAGAAGTTGAAGAACTAATTATATCTGGGTGGGATTTATGAAAGTAATTCGGTCATGGAAAACATTTAAAAGTATCTTTTTGCAAAATAAGTTTTAAATGAAGGACATATACATAGTGATTGGACTGAATTAAAATGTCGCTTTCCTGAGAAGCTATTTGATTTCTCAATATTTGTTTGAATCGTGGACGTTTTAGGCGGGTCATTGAATGAATAACTTAGCAATCTACTCATTCAGCAATTTTGCATAAGACACCTTTGCAGTTGTCTCTGAAACGACTACAATATGAAGAATCTTGGTATTCTCAGCGCCGCGAAAAGTCACGATTTTGTAGGCCAGGTCAGCAAAATTTCATTGGTCCAGGCAATCATGTATTCTACGAAAATTATTAAATTAGTTAATCCTTCTCGATTTACTCTCAGGCACGAATCTACAGATCGGTAAATCCAAGATCCTGTTTTCAACGTGTTAGTACTCAGACTCCGGGGATTAACATCCCATAAAATTCGCGCCGTTGAGAAGCACGTTCCAACTTTTCAGTTCCCAAATATTTCTTAAAAGCTTAAACGTAAAAAAAAATAGCTTAATAAATACTTAACTATCGCGTTACATTATTCTAAGGCTGATGCAAGTAAATGATAGATAAACTGTAGCGTAAGAGAAAACTAGATGATTATTTAAAGAATATTGCCAGAAATAAGAACCTGCAGCCCTATCTTAGGGGTTGAGGTATGGACTGCAGAAATGTTGACTCAGGTTTGAGTCTCACTCAACTCAACTCAACCATTTTTATTCTTTTATCTTTCGTTTCTAGTATTTTTTGTATCGAGAATGTTCATGTGTCTGGAATATTCCTCAAATGTATAAATTATACTGGATCTCGAAGCGGACGCAGACTTTCACAGTACGAACTTTTGTTCAGAGCTTCGTGTTAAATCTATAAGCGTGTGTTACTGTATCTCACGATCCTTCTGAAACGTGACAATATAAAAACGTCCTGCAATGAATTCAATAATCGATTTAAGTCACCAAGTCTTGTTTTACGCAAAGACCATGGCCACAAAATTAAAGAATGACTCCAGTGAGTGTACGTAGGGATGTTTTGCTTTGCAAACAGAACTATTTGTGATTACACACGTTTAACTGCCCTATAGTTAAAGGTTTTTCTCCACACTAATAATTATTGAACAACATACTAGGTATATTCTTATGATTTGGAAATTAATAATTGTGCCAAGAATCCTTGTATTAACGAGTTAATAATTAATATAAAATAATTATAAATAATTATAAAATAATTCATATGGCTTCTCAGGTCAAAAGCTACTTGGATCCTTGTATATGTTTCATACAGCTGTGTTTGAGACTGTACAGCGTATTTTTATTTCAACAACTTTTTTTTCCATTATTATCTTAATTGCATTTATGTAGTTTAGTCGCAAAATACGGTACAAAGTCTTATCAACTCTGTTAAAACCATGAGTACCGTTCTCAAATACACTGTAACAACAAATTAGTAAAAGCGCCATCCAGTTAGTTCATTAAATATTACACAATTAGTCGCAAAATTTGGCGGCTGTCACAGTCTAATATTTAGGTAGCACTTGGAACTTTTCTTTGATGTGGTCACCGAGTGACATTTTCTGAAGGAACCGTCTAAAGATTTCCATCTCTTTGTTTAGTTATACATTTCAACTCTGATCACCGTTTCTTCTTGAGTTGTAGTGATGAGTACTCCTAATTATTCCACGATAAACATTAAATTTGCCTTTTTATTCGCACGGGATTAAGTTTCCGTGGCCTCTTAAAAGTAGGAATACTAAAGCACTCCGTATTAGTGTTCCAAACTCTGTGCTCCTGTCACATAAGTCCCGTTTAAGCCTCGAGTTTCATCATTTTAGGATTACTCAGCCGCTCATCACGCGTCCCCGTTGAATGTAAAGAGATCCACGACTTCGGTTCGGGTCAATTGCCTTCCGACGAAGTTTACTTTGCTGCTGGCACCTGCGTGTTTTTATGCGCTCTCCATCTTTTGTTCGTGATTCGTGAAAAAGAAATGGAAAGATTAGCCTAAAGTTGAGTAGTCGATGGCCGCACATAAAGCTGAGGAATGGCGAGGCGATTGAGCCACTTGATATCTCCTTCGTTCGTCTAAGCCTTCAGAGAAGAAGGAGAAGAGAAAGAGATGATAGCACGTATTGTACGGAATCTCTAGCTAAAAGCTGTTCCTTATTGGGGAAAAAGCCAAACAATGTCAGAGGAAACTACGACGTTCTCGACGTTGCGCAACAGAAGGGAATTACTGTAGTGAAGCAGGTGAATCGCTTCAAAGACCTCTGTAGTATTCCACTTTTAGTTATGCCTACCAATAAACTTAACTTAGTATTGGCAACGAACTTGTTTGTCCCTGATTGTATAAGAAATTCGGTTTCATGCATCATTATTAGAACTCAATTGAATTTCCATTTTTTTCTACTACGACGTATGTAACTATTTTTCAAACCCGTGTTGACACTTCAAGCTACGCAAATGAAGTACTCAAAGTATGAAACACCCAGGTAATTGCGTCGTGAACCTTTTATGTATTATATTACTATGCCGATACGACGCGGTGTATAAACACCTAATTTTGTAACGTAATTGTACTGTGAAATAAGCCAGGATGATGGTTATTCAGCATGAGTACGAATATATTCTGATTCAGAAATTCAATGAATATCAATTGGTTGGATATCGAAAGCTCCGGTAGGTTTGAAGTGTGGAAATAAATAATCGCCACTGTGTAAACGTTGAATTGTCCTTTAAATTATATCACGATCAACACCCGATTTTTTAATAGTATTCATTTTTATGTATTGGTAATATATTATCCTTATCCAATTATAAATATATGTAGAAAATAAAAATAATAATAATTGGGTCACGCAAGAATGATCTCTAGGGTACAAGAAAGTTTTGTAATGGGTAGGGGAGGGAGGGGGAGGGGGGAGAGAGAGAATCCTAATTTATCCAGTATATAGTACATAAAAATTTCTTCTTGATGTCATTAAAGCTAAAATCAAATGCTTAAAGTTTCCATTTGTGTTAAAAATGTTTTTCGTTTTATTAAATTTCTAACTTAAATTCAATGACACCGGGAAAGAAATTATACTCTAAGACATTTATTAAATTAGTCTACTTTATCTCATTCATGAGGAAATATGAGCCACATTTCGTAAAAATAGATTTCACTTTGATGTCATTGAAGCTGATACATCATAAATATTATTTATTATTAGAGAGCGAAGGTTTTCCCGATAAAATTGGTTTTAAATACAATTCTCTATCAGACGACGATCGCGGAGCTTGCTGTCGAAACATTGTGTAAGCAAACTTTGACCCCAATTGAAAGCCGAGAAATGTATTTTTATTATGTTAAGCCTAAAGCCGGGGTCAAAACGTTTTTAATTTTTGGATATAAATGTTTATTGATACTTAAATGGCAATACGCAGAATGAAGCAAAAAATAGTTGAAAATTGTTTAAAAAGAAAAGGAAGATGTAACCTTAATGATTAATAATGTGATCTAAAATTTCTTTGATGTATTCTAATAAATCTGATTACACTCCCACGATTTTCAATGAATAGGTTCCGAATACATGATCCAGCTACTATGTCTATTGTAAACGAAGAATTATTAATGTTTAATCACACTTTTTCTTTTAAAAAATAAGGGTGGAAACGTAATTATATATTGTTCTAGCCGAGTTAATTGCAATTTTAATCACTAAAACTTTGCCTATTATATTTATCTATGTAATTAATTGTATTGACTCCCGTCTCATTGCCCCGTCATGTGCTATGTAAGACGAATTACAATTCCCAATATTGCAGGAAAAAATGGTGTATTTTTATGTATTAAATTAATCGCACGGATAGTACGGTTTGTTTCAGTTCAAATTCATATCCCATTAATACTTATTCATTCGCTTAAATTATACGTTGAAGAAACAAACGAATAATAATGCAGAAGTTGTAATGAATTCTGTTACTTGGAAAGCGTAATAACTAGGGATGATAGAAGTATATAAGACATAAAGAGTAGGCAAGGAAGGCTTTCGTCAAAAAGAGGAATTTACTTACGGATAATAAAGTGTGAATATTAGGAAATCATTCTTAGAAATGTTCGTATGGCGTGTGACGTTATATGGGTGCGAAGCGTGGACGATAGGAGTTGGGGAAAGCAAAAGAATAAAAGCCTTTGAAATATAGTGCTACAAGCGAATGCTGAAAATCAGATGGGTGGATAGAATCACTAACGAGGCGGTTCTAAGCAGAATAGGGGAAGAGCGAACAATATGAAGGACGTTGATAGATTAGTAGGGCATGTTTTAAGACATGAGGGTCTTGTAAAATTAGCATTAGAGGGAAGTGTGTGGGGTAATAACAGAAGAGGGAGGCGAAGGATTGCGTACGCTAAGCAGGTTAGGGATGATGTGGGATGTGGTAGTTACGCAGAAATGAAAAGACTTGCGCAAGATTTGATAGCATGGAGGGTTGCACCAGACCAGTCTTAGGCCTGAATACCACAACAACAACGATAATTTTTTCCAATTTTTGTAACACAATTTCGTACGAAGAATCGGAAATATTTTTTTGTTTGGTACTATTCCATTGGGGGAATATGCGAAAAGCTTCCTGCTAGAGTTTTACTTTTCGAATGCTTATTATATTTATTGGCTCATGATATATGATATGAAATACTCCTTTTGTATGTCAGTATTTAAATTGTTGACAGGTGACGCATTTCGTGTCACACAGCGTAGTTGATTGGTCTTACTGAACTCGCCAATTCGAGAATTGACGAATTAGCAGCAATATCCGTGAGCGGAAATCTGTTTAGAGTGCGTCCGCCGGAATTCGTGCATTGTCATCGAATATCAATAATTACAAACTTGAAACATGAACCGAAATAGAAGTTTCACATTGTAATGTTGCGCCCCTGTTTGTGCCGATGTATTAACATTAAATTGTGTACATACGAGGGCCATTAACGTCTCTGTTACGCGTAATTTTCAAATTTTCATAATATTAAGAAAGATTGGCTTTGCGTGTACGGATGTACAATTTCAGCATTTTTTGACTGTCCTCTGTCCGTTTCATTTGGACGTGAAATTTAATTCCTCTCGCAGAGCTTATTTTATTCTATTTCAGCATTGACCCACCCTTTTTGAAGAACGTAAGTTTGACCTGACAGAACAACACCTAATGTTTATTTGTATCCAATAAAGTTTAGCTCCGTAATACGTTCGAATGATTTTACATTACTTTCTTTGAAAATTTACGTCTAAGAGAGACGTGCAAGCCAAAATTTGTAGGTCTCCAAGGAAACCTAGTTAATGACACGCAAAGCCACTCATGTATGGCATCCATGATCGTACCACTGGGTCAATGCATGCCAAATGGTACAGCAGTGGTTGCTTCAACATGTCAGGGGAAAAATCATATGTTGTAGGTGCATTACCCTATGTTTCGTTACATAAAAACTAATTTTTTGAAATCTTAATAGTGTCGGGACAAACATGGCGATCATTTTTATTGCAGACCGCAGGCAGTTTTTTTGCGTTTGCAGGTATTTGCAATTACTAAGGACTGGGTTGTCCTATCTCTTTAAAATACAGTGCATTGCGTTTAGCACAGTTTGGTCTAAAAACAAAATCTCTATTTTTACATGTACTCTGTACAACACAAAGTTATCGATTCCAAATTAAGAAAATTTAATTTCGTATTCTGACTCCTCCAAGGAGGAACAGTTTGCGGGTCTCAATTTTGGTGCTTTTACATATAAGATTATAGTTATGAATTTGTAAAATATCAGCAGTAACTAGGATCCCCTTGGAAATTAAAGCCTTTTAAATATTGAGTTACTTAAAATTTTTCTGAGTTTGGGTCATCCACTGAACCTTCACCAATCTAAAGGGTACTCTTTCAAATTTTCCCGTTGCGAAACCCAGTTCTGCTGTTTCTGTGTACGAGTCACGTTTATCAAGGTCTACGGGAGGAATTAGTTTCCAAAATATAGAGGTACAGAGTGTTATGGCTGATTCTGCAAGTTTGTGGTGCCTCTGGATCGTGAAAGTCAAGTAAAGTATCGCACGCTCTGTGGGCCAGGTTTCTGGTTTATTTGATCGCATATTGCCAGATCAGTCATATAACAAAATAAAACAACTCATTGTACTGGTTAACGTGATAGATAATGTCTATGTTACAGTACAAGAAAGAAATAATGTGGCCAATTTAACAGTCAGTTTGACCATATAAATATCAAAACAACGTTTCCTCTACCAATTGGTGGAGGTGGACCTTTTGAAGTGGATGACTGTATACAAACTTAAGCACCAGTTATATTGGTGGAGATTCTTCTGTGGGTGCCTCAACTCATAGCTCTCAATATAATTCTTAATTACACTTGCCTTATTTTCAATAACACAATCACAGTTTCACCACAGTTCATCCATGTCTCCGTCCATGTCATGCGTGATTTAGCAACTACTTTCTGGAATTACTTAATTTTGATCGTTTGCTACTTTCGTTATTGAAGTAGAATAATTATGCTTCTAGACACTGTTGAAATTGGCTACAACAGTAGTCTTAACTTCCTTGAAGCTACTCTTTTAGTTTCAAATGTTGACTAATTGGTACCGTATACCAACCCTTTTCTGGACGTTCCCTACATTACTTATCCAACCACCCTGTGCTAAAACAGGGAAATTTTTCTCTTAGATCCCATTTTTCGCTCCAAAAATTATCTTTACAACGTCACTAACAGCCGATTACTTACCTCTTTCTTTTATCAATATTAATATCTACTCTAGACTTACGAAATTTCCAAATTCTCCATTATCAATTCACCAGGACCTCAATGCCCTCACGGTCAAGATAGCATTTGCCTACATTGTTGTTTGCTGTTGTGGTAATCAGTACTAATCCATGTCTGATGCAACTCTCCATACTAACATATCTTTCACAGGCCTTTTCATTTCTACATAGCTATCACATCATCCCTAAACTGCTTAGCGTATTCCATTATTGACCTCCCTATACCGTTCTTACCTCTCACACTTTCCTCTACTGATAATTTTACAAGACTCTCATGCCTGAAAACGTAGCCTATTTTAATCTATCCCTTCTCTTGGTCGACGTCCTCCATATTGTTCGCTCTTCCCCTATTCTGCTTAGCACTTCCTCGTTAGTGATTCTGTCCACCCATCTGATTTTCAGCATTCTCCTTTAGCACCACATTTCGAAATTTTCTTTTCGTGTCTGTAACTCCTGTCGTCCACGTTTCCCACCCATATTAACATATTTAATAATGATTTCCTAGCCTTCCCTGTCTTTGCTATCCTACACTTTGTCTACTATATTTCTACCATCCCAAGAAGCAAAATTTATTAACTTCCTTCAAAATATCCCTTCCCAATCTAACACCCTTTGTTATTCCACTATTTCCCATACTACACTCCATCACCTTGGTTTTCCCTCTGTTAATCCTCATAATGTACACTTCCTCCAGGATCATGTTCATACCATTTATTGTTTCTTTAAGTCTTCTTCTGACTCCCCTAATACTAAATCATCAGAAAACCTTAGGGTTTTTATTTCTTGTCTTTGCATTTCGGTTCCTAAATAATAACGCAAAATCGCTTTGGCAATATAACATTGGAGTTCTTTACAAATATTCCAACTCACTGTCGTATTATGTTAATTCCTGAGGCACTCATTTCTTGAATGCCTGTGGGAGCTTTCTCTTGCAGGTATATTTGCCATTACTCCCCAAATTGATTACAGGGATTACCTTCGGGGATGCCACTTTTTTTTTCAAGGTTCTCACATGCCGAAGCATCTTGGGCATACGCTAAGAGTTGTCCTCTGATCCCTTTGGATCAGTCGACTAACTGCCTTCTAAACCTTGTGGAAACATGGGAAAAGGAATGCTGGGACAATCGGAAAGGCGTAAGAATAGTATCCAAAGGTCCGACCCACCTGATGCAGATTTTGTAGGGTATCCCTGAATCCATTTTAGGTGAATCGCCGGGTAGGATCTTTAAACTATAGCCGGGTGCCCTAGTCAAACCTTGTCTACCTTCCAAATATCCCCTTTTTAATTCCGTTCCTATGGAATTAAAGGGGAGTTGCCTGTTTTAGGATCACCCTCATGCAGCCTGTTACCCCACCCCTCAAAAAAATAAAATAGTTCTCATTTTGCTGCTTAACAATTGTCTGCCAGGATTGAAATGCTGTGTATATTGGTAAAAATAAAAGAGCTTAAAAGCCGATAATAAATTAACATATAGTGAATTACAATTACCCATAGACAATTAGTCTATTATTTCTAAATACGTTCATTCAAATAATCATAACTTCAACTGTACGGGCGTCAGGATGCAAATAACTATTTATTTGAAATAATAAATATTAAAATTAATAACAGTAATTCTATCAATACCCAGAGTGATTCTGAAGCTCTTAGTAAAATGTACGATTTTTTCTCAATTATTTTTATATTTATGTTGTCTTTGGATGGATTATATACTGTAAGTTGGCAATTAGGTTGCCTTTTTAGTAAACGTAAAGTCATACACTTGAAAAGGTAATCAAATAGGTGAAGGAAACGATATGTTTTGGTATTTATAAAGTCTTAAGTCTGCTAAATTCGCCATTTTATTTCCTTCTTTCATTGTACTCGTCGTGAAAATAGACTGAAATTCCATTCATGTGCATTGTAAGTCCCATTGCCTATGTTTTGTATCTAGTAAGTTTGTGTATGTTATAAAGGTCAGAGCAGAGCTTGATAGAGTTAGAAGAAAGTTAGTTTTGTGTGTCATGTCATTGGCAGTGACTTGCAGTTGCTAGTGTGTTCTCCTCACAGTGTGATTCGTACCTGCATTGCGTGCTGCAGACGTCGCGTGTTGCCAGAAAGATTCCCTTGAATGTCTCTGCACATTCTTTTCAATGCTTGAGGCTGAATTATTCGTCTTCCACCTTGAGACGGAAATTCAATTCTTCTCTTCCACCTAATCTTTATTCCATGTACCCAGAAGCTTTTTTTTTTGTGTGGGTGACTCAGCTTTTAAGCCCTCTTTCTACAGAAGCATGACGGCTTGACACGTACTTCTAGATTATGAAACAATTTAATTTTAGTTTCTTGATGTGTACCTTTCACGCGGTAAAACCGCAAGTGATAAAGGAATTATTTTATAGTACGGAGAAAGAACACCATCCAGATTATTTATTATATCGAAAACAGGGAAAATTATTAGATTTTATAAGGGCGTTATTAATTTCTCATATTTAATGGAGAAAATACAAGTAAACAGTAAGCATATAACTCGTAAACATGATTTAAAAATTCGCGGGATTTTTAAAATCCGTTCTTCAACATCATACATTGTTAATTGTTAAATTAATAACAACGGAATACGTTAGTTCTAATAAAAAGTTAGTTGAAATACCATAAAGTTATTATAACGTAAACACACACACATTATAAATGTTTAATCAATTTTTATAGAAACTATTTTTTTCGAAGTCATTTCCGTGACTATAATGACTATATTTATTTATTATGCAGAAAAGCATGACATAAAAAATATAGCGTTGATCAGAGCATGAAAATTTAATTATCAACTATTTGAGTACCCTGGCAATGTCCGGCTACTTATTTGAATTAGCCGGGTACAATTTTTAATTCAACATGTGATTTAACCGTCTATCTTCGCACGTCTACCTATAACGGTTATCTCGCCACAGTAAAGGACACTTCTAAGACATAAAAGTCAGTTTATAAAACTCGTTATTCTGGTTAATAAATAAATTTATGAGCGTTATCTATCTGGACTGAATGTTTATTTCATCATAACCAGCCCGTGACTCACAATAACCTTAAACGAGTAAAGAAATCTCTTAGTACATTAAAAACGCACGCTACCTTAATAGAGTCTAAAAAATCCCAATTTATTTAGAGAATAAAAATATCCCCGGTATTTTAATCCACTTAAAAATTATTACGTTATACTATGAGAGTCAAGAATTCACGCTGCGAAAAATACGCCCCGTACCTTAAGGAAGAAGAAAAAATTATACCCCTATATTTAATACGATCACCACGAATCGTACAATCAAAAGGCGCTTTCGAATAAAGTATAAAACAAATGTATAAAAATAAATCGGTCAACTATTAAATAGAAAAATGTTAATTATTTTCAATGATGTTAATTATTTGAAATTATTCCGTCAGATATTGCATATCAGCATGAAATATATTAAATTATAGTTATTGAATTTTATTTAGCATTCAGCTATTATTAAATACATGAAATATAAAAAAGTATATAAAGTAATATTCTCAGGAATTCTCACTCGAAATTATTTCGTCAATTTTGCTATTATAAACATACAAACTTCGAAATTAACACACAACCAATGTTTCTCAAGTATTATCACTTAAATTATTCCGTCACTACTAGCAATTGACAACAAATATTTTTATTTATTTATTAAAAAATTTACATAAGTTTTTTTTAAATCATCGGTATTTCAACACGTCATTATAGCGGGATATATATTTGGTCAAAAGTAGAGTTAATAATCTGCCGTGTTTCCATGAAATATGTCATCTTAAAAGGCGGTTCTAAATAAACCGGAAATATACAAACTTATGTGTTTTTTGAAATATCTTTCGTATCATCACGTGTTTCAGGATTTTGTATTTCCGGATATTATTGATCAAATGTTAGTGTAGAATATTGTAAACAAATAGAAGTCTTATTGCGCCTAATTTAATATTTTTCCCTGTATTCTGGGAGTGAATGCTCTTAGCCGTCACAAATTTTCGCGTTTTGACACGTCAGCATATTCAATTTTACTATAATTACTTCCACTCTTGTTCTAGGAGTATCTCAGCCTTTCCCTAATGTTTTCCCTCTGCTTTTTAGAAATTTGTGTACCACGTTTTGTTGCATTTGGTCTCTATAAATAATAAACAAGAATATATACATCCCATTTTTATAAGATTTTTAACATAACTAGTTGTTCTCTTCAAATATATCATTAAACTATAATCGAATGAACAATATAAACCAAAATCGTATTATCTAAAACGAAAAATCATAGTCTGATTATCGACTTCAAAATTTCTAGGTCAAAGGTTTTCCTGATTGTAAAATATTGATAAAATGGTCCAAAATCATAAAAGAAAACTACTCAGATCAAAGAGAAAGTAAAATATATAAAGTAGCCAATATATTTAGAAATCAATTATTATTTAATACCATTAAAATAATACAATTACTAAAAAGGAAGGAAAACTTTGGTCTAAACTTTGGAAAAACAACAGCCAATAATTTTTTATCCAAATTAATAGAAAAAAAGATTCTACAAAACGTAAATTTCATGGAATATCGCTGTTGCATTTTAAAATTTCTTATTTAAACTTCTCTGAATGCAAATTTAGCTTCAACAAAGTCATGAAGAATTTTTCTTGTATAGATATCATTTACATAATCTGATAAGGTTCCAAATTTTGGACGTAACGTACTATTTTTTTTCTAGATTTCATTCTTTTAGTTTATTGATAACCATCTTTTTATGACTTTATGACAATTTTACTTATATTTAATGCAAGATAAATTTCAGTTTTCACACAAAACGTAAAAACAATTGAAACGTTAACTTTATTCTATTATTATCCATACAATTCAATTAAAAATCTAGTAAAAATACTAATAGTTTCTTTCTGATATAATTATTGTTAATAGACGTTTGCCTGTTTAATTAAGGCAACTTTAGATATCGTCATTATCATTCGAATAATAGTTTGTATTTTACTTACTGTTAAAATTTATATCATTTTTTACTATGGGTTCGTATATGTAATAATTTCATGAGAGTTTAGGTAACCTTTACAAAATTGAGTTTTGGACGGTGTACCTTCATAAAAAGACCTGGATGGTTGTTACCAAATTATTCAAAATTTCCGAATGAGCTTCGAATCAGCCGGAGATCAGGAATACAAAACAAAATTATCATAAGATGTAGGTGTGTATAATAAAATAACTTCACATCTTACCTCATGCATTTTAACCTTGAGTTATAAGTAATGTATATCATAAGTATTATTGTTAAATATGAGATTTAATCATTTTCACTGTATATTATGTGTTTTAGTTTTATGTTTACATACAAGAAATGGTTTCAAAAAATTTTATCACGGTAATGATTATAGTTTTGGTAGAGAGATCATCAAATTACTCAATTTTGTATAAATGCTCGTGGAATTTTGGGGACATTTTTTGACTCATAACAAGGAGTGAAAGAGTTAAAGTAAATTAAATAGAACTGTACGGCATGAAGAATTATTATTTTTCAAAGACTGATCTTTTAAATTATCGTTGTTTTGGACAGCTTACAATAGAAACTATTAGGTTTCTGAATTTTTGAAATAGAAGTTTATGGTTACAAACATTGCTTTTGTTGTGGTTTTCTTCCACTAAATATATAAGAACAGGAAATTTTTTCCGGTGTATAAACAGAAGCATCTATTTAATAGAAAATGGTTTTTGGTCTTAATAAACGGCTGTAAATGAACAAGTTGTATCGCGTCGTTGCAAAGGAAGTTTTGCACGGCGCAGTGTTGGGTCACACCGCACAGACGAGATCTGCATCTTCTTCTTGAGATAGAAGGATCCTTACGCAGACAAAGAAAGGCAACTTCACAGCCAGACCTCTGTTGGTTCTGCTGCGAACGACGAATACATCAACAAAGATTCTTCTTTCTGCACATAGCAAAACAATTGTCGGTGTCCCTCATTTACTTTAAGACTTCTTATTACTCCAGAAACTACTTAAATACTTTGGTTTCCTTCTTCACCCTTAAAATTTGGTTTTGATATTGTTACTTCATCTCATATAAAATCAGTCTTCTATGAGCTTAGGTAGTAAGATTGTTTGACATACATCGTTCCGCTATTTTCCTGTAGTCTTCATCTTCAATTATAATGGTAAGGAATATAATTAACAGTCATATTTTTCGATATTTCCTCCATTGTCTCTTTCCCAAACCCGAATTGATGTAAAAATGAATGGAACAATCCGCCTTCAAACAAATAGAAACGGAAGAAACCAACCCTGTTATATTGACCCTAATATAAACTGATAGTAATTCCCTGCTAGACTTCATACATATCCTCTCATTATGCCTTGAAATCATCCAAGAAATAATTCTGTAATTTAGGAAATTCAACGAAAATTGCGGAATATTTATGTTTGAAGAGAATATTTTCTAGTATTCCATTCAAAAAAGTTACAAAATATAGAAATTTACAAATGTTTTTTCCGACTGTAGGATTAATTTTTTTTTCTGTGGAATAAGAATTTCTTAAACGGACAATATAACCTTTCCTTGTACTTTAAATATTTTAATTTTTGTTACAATAATTATTATATAAATACAGTATTTGTTATCTTCCTACTGTTGAATTTTCACGTCTGATTTTTGTAATAATAATAAAAAAATTTGGACCACTTTCAGACTGTATTTTTAACAATTTCTAGGAGAAAGTGGTCGAAAATGTTTTATTATTGATTTTAATACCTTTTTTTAATCGTAAATATTTACGGAGAACTCATTAATTTGAACCTGATAACGTCCCGATTGCGAAGACGAAACGTAATAGTAGTTGAATAAAATTTCCATTTTGTCTGTAATGGTCAGTATAATTTACCTTTGTATAAATATTTTTAATGACACCAAGAAGGAGTACCATGTAGTGGTAACGTACGAAAATTTTATTCCCAGGTGACTCACCATGTAACGTCGTTAGAACCGTTACATTTGGAATAAAACATAACACAAGTCTACAAATCGTAGTTTGCATACAATGGGTTGGGTTTTGCTATTTAAATAGAGTTATTTTTGGATAATTCGGGCATCAATACGGTCCTATTTTGCCCCTATGTTGCAGGTTATTCCTTCAACTTGTTTAATAGGGTATTAATTACAATTTAATTTTCTTGCGCTTCAGCGACAAAATTATTTTACGTACCTCATTCCTTTTTCGGAGCTTGAAGTTAACCGACCACAGGCTTGAAGGTTCCTTCATCAAATTGCGACTGAAAATTAGGAGATGAATAATTCGGATTCCTGCCACAACTTCCAATTCAAGTCAATTTTTTTACTACGCTTCTCCTCAGAAGTTCAGCTAATTTATTTTTTCTATTTTGTTTGGAAACACGAGTTAGAACTCATTGTTCTCTTCTCAACTGCCAAAGCTACTTTTTGCGCTAGAACCCAGAATCTGGACAGGCCTCAACTACATATATAAGTGCAACAACCTCCAAATAATATAATAATAGCCGAAAGTGTTTTTGTCTGTGCGGTGTTTACGCTATGTGTTGTAGTCCTAATTTCTAGCAACCATAATTGTATTGTAAAATCCACAGGGTCTATGAGACCAGAGATAAATAGGTCAAAATTATTAATAATGTAAAGTTTCTAACATTAAAGAAATGCTTCTTCACTATCAAAGACAGTCATAGACGAATTTTATTGACAAAGTTTATAGGAAAAATGATGGTGTAAGAATAATTTTATTTAATTCTATAAGACCAAATTGAATAGAGTATTTATTTGAACTATACACCAAAGAATGTGGATGACTTGTATTATTCAGTACATATGTTATCGTTGCGCAGCACCTGACGCTTATGTATTGTGATTGTCTGTACACCGAATGCACTTATATATCCACTACAAATTTCAATGTTTTCCTTTTCCCTAAGCAACGTGGGACGATAATTGCGACGGACAACCAGGATGTGAATTTATGGAAAACAGACTGTATACGTTTTTTTTTTCGGTGAAGTTGCTTTACACATGTGTATATGCGAGCTGTTTGATAAGTCTGGTAAAAATGTAACAAAAAGATTTTATTTTAGAAATCTCACTTTATTTTTCACCATATCTCCTTCCTTGGCTATACACTTGGTCAGAGAGTTTCCAATTCCACACCAAAAATAAGTTTTGCCAAACTTTAGAGAATACTTCATCACCGCCTCGATCGCTTCCTCTTTTGAGCCAAATTTTGAAGATTGGGAACAAGAAAAGGCACTTGGTGATAGTTTCAGTGAATTAGGTGGATGAGAAACAATTCGAATCCCAACTCGTATACTTTCGCCATTGAGATTGCTACTGAGTGCCCTGCTGCGATTGTCTTGTTGAAAAGGCACTTTCTTGTGCGCCAATCTTGGTCGTTTTTCAATCATCACTCGGTTCAAACAATCCAACAGGACAGCATAATAGAACCCAGTTATAGTAGAGCCCTTTTCCAAGAAATATATTAATCTTATACACTGAGAATCCCAAAATACAGTAGTCATCACCTTCCCACCTGACAAAACGATCTTCGCCGTTTTCGGTACACTTTCACCAGCTTTTGTTTTTTGGTCGCCGATGTGTAGTGATGTATCCAACTTTTATTGACGGTTACGAATCTTCGCAAAACGTCTTGTAGGTTACCTCTTAACATTGCCCGATTCTGCGTTGAAATGTTTTTCCGGATCCATTTTTGGTCCAATGCCAACAGTCGCGACATCCGTCTCGCACAAACTTTTTCTTGGCCAGTTTTTCACGGATGTTGAAATGCGCTCGTTCAATTGAAAATCATTCACCATCAGATACCTCACACACAATCTTGCATTACGATATTGTAAACTTTTTCGAAGTTTTTCTTGTGTGGTGACCCCAACAAATAACAAACCATCTTACGGCGCCGAATTATATCTCTACAAATAATCACACGCTCAAAATTAAAGAAAAAGGGCAACGCACAGACGTGGGAAAATTTTAATTTGTTAATATATCATTACGCGATTGGAATTCCTTTCCTGCAGAAATACAGCCTACTTTTCCGGGTAGCGTAAATCAGTTTAGGAATGGGCAAAGCAAACTAACTGAGCAGTTTTTAGAATCAGTGAAGTGCTAATAGTGAAGTGCAGTGAAGTTATTTCTGTGTGGCTCCTGACTTCTCTTTTCTTTTTCAGATCAAAACCTACACTTCAAAATTGTTCCTTAGTGTGTATTGTATTTTCTTTTTGTAATTGTATTTGTGTTTTATTTGTATATAGCTACCACTGGTAAAATACTCAATAACAGCTGAGTAATAATAATAATAATAATAACTGGGTGGCCGGAGCGAGTTTCATCTTCTGTGCTTCTGCGATCTCGTTGAAGCTCATTAATACAGACGTAAACGGTCTTCAATGCTGATTTATAGAGTCCGCATGAACTTCATCTAATTCGTTTTTGAGTCGTGGAGCTATCCAACCCTTGAAATGACAGCGAATTTAGTTTTTTCCATTGTCTCCTCGCTTAACTACACACTACAGAAGACTGCCATATGACTAGCATATGTTTAAATCTTTTCGGAATATATTTTAAAGGATTATGTTAACCAACAATGGTGCGGAAGTGGAATCTTATGCTGTTCTTTCATAAAAATTTACCAGACTCATCGAACAACCCTTGTAGAAGGTTCAAGGGTTACTGTTTGTCGTCTAAAACTCCTAAGTCTCTTAACTGGGTAGAAGTCCGGTTACCGGTATCTGTCCTTTTTTTTGGCAGATGACGAATGTGCGCTGCAGCGATGGTGTTCCGGAAGATCATTCTCTTAGCAAATCCCCGATCCATCAAAATGCTCCAGATTTCCAAATTTCAGCTTAAACTGAAATAATTTCTGTAAATATGCTGCTGACAATTTGAGATGACGGTTTTGAAAAGGAAAATAATGAAATTTTGAAATGACATTGGTCCGCAGCTTTTCCTTTCACTTCCTAGAATCGCAATTTTTCCAAGTCGATGCCGTGTCTAACACGGAGTCTGCAGACGTCATCCAATTACATCCATCCTCTTTCCATAATGCATCAGTTCTTGGCCAATACAAATGTATTTTTCATCCTGCGGTCGACCGGACGTCCCCGTAGTGCCTGCAACAATTGATGATAACGTTTAAAATAAAGTAATTAGTTTTATTTATTTAACGTTAGAAATAGTTACCGAGACTGATGGAGGCTGATCAGCTGGCAATGATACTATTTTAAAAACGTAAAAGCAATAATTAATTTGTTCTTACTTGCACCTAAAAGTAATTAATTGACGATTTAAAAAACAAAATTAGCTCTTCATTATATGAATCCACTATGGTACATTTCAATATTCAGTGCTTCAAAATGATTTCGTAATTTTGCACTAACTACTTTCTCGCTCTTAAATAATGTTTCTTATACAATTCTCGGCCCCTTTAAATTATTAATTTGATCAGTACAGCTTTAAGGACGAGGCAGAAGGTTGCCTAGCATGTAATCCCCTTCTGGCCCATAAAATACGACGGTATGTTCTGTGCCAGTACTAATGTAAAAATCAATGGCACACCAGTTCCCCGATGGCAAATCACCACTACGGCTGGGACATATTCTTCATTCCTTCCAAAATAATTTATGTTTACGATCATAAAACATACAAAAGAAAAATGGTGAGTACAAAATATTGAATAACCAACATTTTATATAATAAATGTTACTGGAACGAATTAGAGTGTGTACATTCATCATGGAAACTGTGAAGCTTTTGGATTAACGAGAATATATGTTAAAAAATAAATTTAATATCTCGGAGAGTTCATGAACATGATTTACAAAATTGGATTGTCCGTTTATCATAGTTTTAGTTGAACCAAGTAAGTCAATTCCTCTTGGCTGCATGTCATCGTTAAAACGACCTGAATAATTTGCCTGAATAGGGCCAGAGGTCCTCTTAAGCATTATTTCTCTAGGGACACCAAAGCCTCCTCATTATGTTCCGGCGTTCCTCGTTCCATTTAACAGAAAAACTATTTTATTGTTCTTTTTCAATTCAACGTTTTATCAACTTTTCTTCGTACCTTGCTTCCTTTCATTTCATTTGCGACAGTAATTCAATACTATAAATTACTTAAATTTCGCATACACGTTTCTCTTAATTAAAATAACGAAATTGAATCGGTTAGTAATATTGAAAGATGCACCTAACGGCTATATTTCTCCTCAAAGGTGAAATATATGGCGTGGCACTAATTTATATCCTTTACTCTCATTTACGGACAAAAATTATGTACCTTAAGATTCCTATTTATTCTCTTATCAAACTATTCTAATGTTTTAGTAAACTGGAAGTGAAGTTTCACCAACTCGTTTCCGGTTTCTTATTTCATTTATGAGAAGAAACTAAAATCAATTGTTAGTTATTTTTATATTATTTCATTCATTTAAATGAATAAACAAGCCTGATTTGTCAAAAATATTTTTTAATAAAATAATAAATTAGAACCTCTTAATAGAATAAAATTTGGCAATATCAAGATTTTAAAGGTCTATATATAATTTTATACTCTAAATGTTAATTAGATAATTATAATTTTGTGGAAGATGTTTCTAAAAGTGAGTGCACATTTTATAAGGCTGCAATTTGTGGTGAAAGCACACACATCTTTTAGAAATTTACTCCATAAGATTTTAACTATTAAATAATATTTCACGAAATAAATTATATTTGGACTTTTTCTAAAAGCGACCCATAATGTCATTTTATTAATATGTTCTAATGTTTTATTTCTCTTAAATATATTTTCGACATATTTGGCTATATTATTCAATTATGAAATTTCTTATCATTATGGTCACAGGAAGTAATTCTTTTTCAAAATTATGAGTTCTTTCTATGTAAAATTAATTAAATTCAACAACAGAAAAAAACAATTGGCATTGAAAGGACAAGATTAATGTATTCTTACGTAAACAATAAACAAAGATGAGGCGCCTATTTAATTATTATAGTTATTTGAATATAGAAATATTATTTAATGGTATAGGCGGTCAGTTTTTGACACATTAAAATTTTACATTGTTATGTTTTTGCGAAAGTTTTCATTCTCATTAAATATAATTTTGTGAACGACGAGTCGAGTCCCAACAAGAAGATCGTGTTAGTACAAGTTATTATTAATTATTATTAGTTCATTTGAGACGGGAACAATAATATCTTACGAACCTTAATTCAAGCAGCTGAACTTGAGTGAGATGTAATTAGATTTGTATGCATTAATTTTTATTTAAAGCACTTTACAATTATTTTTCCACGAATGAATGGATTTTTAAATACGAAATCTACGTTTAAGTCATCAGATTTGTTGTATACTTTTGATTTAAAAGTTTGTGATATTACTAGATTTAAGCAATAACGGTTGTATGACTTACTTATACGTACTTCTGCATCTTCTTTTATTCTTATTCTCTGTATAATTTCTCTGACAATTTTCCTAGCAACTTCTGTATTTCTTGGTACTACTTATGCTCTTCACTTTCGTTCTTCCATCGCCTTTAATTGCGGAGGCGGACTAAACGTGCCACTTACCTGTCTTTTATTCTGGTAACGTTTAAGTAGAAGCTATTTTATCAGCGGTGCTTCCAGTCCTCATTACCTCTCCGTCAGCTTTTCTGTTCTGTACATTTATTGTTCCCGTTCTTACAGCTTCGAAAACATAATAGAAATAATATTTCAGAGCTTGAAACTAAATGTTTTGATATCTGTGAAAATTTTCTTTGTCTTTCTTCAGCATACGAAGCTATTACAGTTACCTGTCAGTGGATCATTAGGATATCTTAAGACTGCTGTGATTGCTTACTATTTTTCCGCTGTACCTAAGTTATACATTGTGATAAATGGCAAGTCGTATGAGTTGCTCAGTAGGAACAAAAAGAGAAGATGTAGGAGAGTATTGTCGTCAGGGAAAAAATACTGTTGAACGCTTCTATCGTTCTTAAAACATTCCTTATATTCTTAAGAGCAGACTGCGGCAAAGTGTTTCTGCAATTCCCTGTACTTATCGTTTCTCAACGTTTACGAATGATTTTTTGGTGTACAAAAAATCCGATATATTATCTGAACAGTTTTTGCACTACCAAGTTGCCGTAATAGAGTTTCACGTTAAAGTGTTGCACGGCCCACTGCACACCGAAGACAAGCTGATACCTTTCGCTTAAATGGGCCAGTTAACATATGAAATACTTCAAATAGTAGTACATCGGCGTTGTTGGACAGCTGCTTCTCTTAAAGATGAACACGGTTTTGTCCGTTTTGAAGGAATTTTTAAATTAAATTGTATTAGAACTGTCTTCTGCCTTTTGGAGGAACCAGTAAAATGGTATCGATCAGGTACCGAAATTGTAGCGTCCACTGGGTTACGATTTCTATCAAAATGGCTGACAACGTACATTGAAGTACCGATTCCCTTTACCACCAACCGGAAATGTCCAGTTTAATTAGCCGACACGCGCAACTATTTCATAATAGAGTCACTCGTGTATTTTAATTTCTGACCAAATTAATACTATTGTTGCTTTTGTCATATCAAAGTGGACCCCAAATTAAAATGATAATCAATTAAAACAGAAATTTTTTCCTTTCCTTTCATAAATCCGTTTATTTTCCATTATTCGAATCTTTTTCCTTTTAAAAAGACGGTGTCAAATTTTATTAAATATGATAAATGACATACTTATTCAATTACATCATGGTATTAATTACATTTAAAATAAACAAAAATAATTGAAAGGCTATTATATCTGTAAAAGAGAAACTCTGGATGCTAGTCGTGGTATATATCAGTAAGAGAAATATATCAATATAAGCTACTATTTATTGGATGCAATAAATATTATATAGTTACTTTTTAAACAGTGAACCAGTTTGTGAAAATCGTCTGAATCAAATACGGTCGTATTTTTTAGGATTTACTAATATTGTTATTAAATATTAAAGAAAACTATTTGTACCTTTTCATTTAACAGAATTAAATACTAAATAATTGAACAGAGGTATAGCGAAACAAATTTGTGAGAATAAGTATATCATGGTTAATAAAGGACCTCAGTCCTTTGCCATTATAGTACCAGACGCCATCTTTATCAAGGGATTTTGGTTGTAGGCTTTTTTTAGATAATTATCTTAATATAAAATTGAACATCATAGATACTATATTTATTTTGAACATTATTTGCGATATTTAAAATTATTACATATCATGTTATTTAATTTTGAAGTTTATGAAGGTTAAGCAGCTCATCTATACTAATAAATAAAACTGAAAAGTCTGTTTGTATGTTTTTCTCGAATAGGCTCTGAAACGGCTGAACGGATTTCAATGAAAATTTGAGGGTTTTAAAACAGAAAAATTAACTTATATATTCGTGCATATTTAACATCAGTAGATTGCAGGAGATATTAGCATAATATACATATGTATGTTATATTTCTTATATGCGCATGTCTTACAAGTGAATGCGGGTTGCCTATACTCTTGATCTGTTTATGCTCCGAAGCACTCCATCTATTGTTGTAGTAGGATTCGCGCCGTTATTAACCTATTATTGGCAGAGTTAACTCTCCTGAGAAATAATAAACAATTTTTGGATTGTCGAAACGATGTATACACGAAGTTGTTTTATTTGTTGCGACAGGAAAATTTTAATATTTAGTAATTGCTCATTTTTATTTGCTCCGAAACGTATGATAGCGGGACCTGTTCAAAACCAACTGCGAGTTATAAGGTTTGCCCTGAAGCTACAGATAATACCGCAATTTTTATATATTCAATGAATTCAACTTTATCCAAAATCTGTACATTGTTGTTTTGTTTTACGTCAAAATAAAAATAACTATTTCGGCGCGAACGAAGTCGCGGGGTTTACCTAGTAAGTAATAATTATGAACATATAAAGCATCTGTTGGGCAATATTTCTTGTAGTAATCCCAGGGTGATTTACCATGCAACTTGGTTTATTAACCCTTGGCTACGTTGCTCTACCTTACACATCTCCCCCTCTTCAATTCCCTTCTTATAATATCAAAGGTGAGTTGCCTGTTTCCGGATCACACCCTCATGTAGCCTGTTGCATCCCCCCCCCCCCGAAGTCCTGTGGGAATTTTCTCTTGCAGGTATTTCTCCCCGCGGTAAAAATTCTCCATTAATCTCATTGGATCATACAGCCAATTGCCTTCTAAAACTGGTGTAGACATGGAGAAGGAAATGCCCGACATATGTGATGCAATTTTTCTAGGAATTATGCCCGCCCTACCTGATGCAGGTTTTCTAGGGTTTTCCCTGCATCTCTTTAATCGAAACACCGGGTAGGATCCTTAAACCATAACCCGGGGGCCCTAGTTAACCCTTGGCTACCTTGCCCTACCTTCCGCATCCCCCCTTTTAGTTCCCTTCCTATGCTATTAAAGGGGAGTTGCCTGTTTCAGGATCACCCTCATGTAGCCTGTTAACCCAAAAAAACTATATCAAGCCTTGGCTATCTTGCTGTACCTTCCACACCCCCCCTTTCCATATCCCTTCCTATGTTATTGTTTCACAATCACCCCCCCCCCCCAGAAAAAAAAGTCACTCAATGCTGCCAACAGTATGTAAATCTCTACCATCACATTTTATGCCATTTGACTTCAAGAACGACTAAAGAATTAATCACAATTTGATTATGAAAATTTGACAATTAACGAATGTTGGGTCTATCCAGTTCGATTTCGAATGAGCGAATATATTAGTATATTTTCAGTCTCTGTTTTTGCTTTTATTAGTGTTTCATAAATTAAGCTGCAATTAATTTTATATTAAAAATTTATTGACGTGTCGCCTCATTTTGCGCCTCGTGCCCTGACGGATATCCCGTTGCGATTTGCACTCTAGACCGTGCAAGTGTTTACAACACGTAAATATTTGCTTGAGACTGTCAGTTGCATCCCGCTTCTCATTATCCCTTTCAATAACACCCTAACGAGCCTCCCCCCTACACAATTTTTTCCCCTATAGTCCCACGCTAAACAGCCCCTCGACATCATTTCATGGCAGTTTTCGAAAACCTTCACCAAACGACGAAGTGGAAAGGCAATAGCTCAATCGATCCCTTCGACGACGTCGAGTTTACGTTAGCCAAGTTTTATTTGGTTGGCCCTTATGCAAAGTTTAGACGGAACAGCGATAAGCACTCCTCTGTTTGCTTATCTAACGAGTTCAGAGTCATTGTTTGACCTCAGTTAATTGCAATTTTAAAGATCGAGAAATGTGATGAAACGCATTGTTCATTGGCTGAGATGTAAGACGAAGGCTGTTCCGTCTTATCAAGCAAAATATTGGTTCACATGATCTGCGAATACGAAAGACTTCAATGTATTTGTTTTACGTTCTTATTTTATTTCTGTTATTTTACAGGCTTAATAAAAATAAATTAGTACTTAAAAATCACGAAGATTTCTGACTTCACTCAAGAATTATTATATCAAGAAATACCCTGATACACAGTTGAGACATCGCTACTAATATTCACGAGAATTGTATTTTGTTATGCTTTCATTTATTTAAACTACTTTTTTATTAGTAGCTTTTGAAAATGCTAGATAAGTTTTAATCACCTATGTATAATATTAATGCAGGCTGCAACTATTATATACATTTGTTAAAAATCTGTTTTTAGTGATATGGTTATGGTTTTTATTATTGAAAATACAAGACTCCCAAAAGTAAGGAGTACAAAGTGTAGCGAAAATATAACACCATAAATTTCCTTTATGAATGGAGAATAGGTCTCGATTCTGTCCCCGACGACTTTTCCTCGCACAATAATAATAATAATAATAATAAAGTGCGCAACACCACCTCTTAATTTGTCATAATTTCATTCCAAAAAAAATATCGGCCAGAATTTTGTATAGAGATTAAGTACTTCATGGTTGGCGGCAATATGCTGTCTCTGAAATACTTGAATTTTAATTAATAATTTGGAAAATATAAATAAAAATATGGCCAAAAAGTCAGCATATAAATTTATCACTATTAATTCAAAAGCGACGTTTCGTCTCCATTTTGAGACATCCTCAGGCGTACTACAAACATAATATTACAATAAATTAAATTTGCGTTCTATGTTACATTTTTAATTTTATATATAAAAACATGGTCCAAACTTACAAATTTAGCAATATATAAATTAAAAAATTGTAGCATGGAACATATATTTAATTTATTGTAATATTATGTTTGTAGTATAGTACGCCCGAGGAAGTCTCAAAATGGAGACGAATCGTCGCTTTTGAATAAATAGTGATAAATTTATATGCTGGCTTTTTGGCCGTCTTTTTCTTAAATGTAAATTTTAAAGTCAGAAAACTATGTGGAAAATAAATAATAATTCTTCAAGGAATATAATAAATTTAATGACTGTTTTTTAAATTTTATTCTTACGTTTTAAATTCCTTTGGGATTTCAAAACTTCATCAATAAATATTATTTATTGATTTCGTATAAAATTGTTCAAAGGATCAAAATTATTCGTAATTATCTATATAAAGAATTATCCTTTCAGAAACATTTTCAATTACACAATCCTGTATTATCTTATTAATATATTAAAATACAATAAAACGTTTAAATTAAACCAACATGACCTCTATTTTAGTTTACGTGCATTTCAATTCCTCTCTAATATTATTTTTCGTAAACAGCTCCAAAAAGAAACATGCCCTTCTAACGGTATAAAATGACCACGTCCCTATGGTCTGGATACATTTCAGTTTATTTAATCTCACGTTCGAACTTCATCAACGTTTTAAAAAAGTTTAGATCGCGATATTAATTTTGTCCCTATATATAAACGAATGACACGTCTAAAGGACTTGGAATGGAACAATGACGCGGACGATATTAAAAAGTGATGTTGTTTTTAGTTACTTAACCTTGCTGTTCTGATCCAATGTAATTCATTGTAAATTTTTATTAGTATCTCAAGGAGTCTCAATTAGAGACGAAACGTTGTAAAATTTAATAATTAAATTTAAAAAACATGATAAGCAGGCTGATTTAACGCATTTATTATAATTACCTGTGTTTAATAAATATGGCTGAGAATGATTTTCGGATTTAAACATATCCTGTATATCATTCCCGTCACAGATCAGATTTCCTGGAAATCTTCTCATCACAAAAGCTGAGCGACTCTTCACTAACGCAACACGCGAAACACCGTTCGGTTAAGAATGCTTATTCGACTCAACCTGCCCTGTTACTACAAGATGTCAAACAAGATAACCGATTTCTCATTTGAAATAATTTATGCAGTGATAGGTTTTGTAAAATTCCCAAAATTCAAGACTGGTCGCACAGTCAACAATTTCTATGGCGACGTTCTTCACGTCCACACGGTTTCAAAATTTTAATATTATGTATCGTAACTTATGAAAGCAGGTGCTTTCAACTCTTTTTGTCGGTTAACTCTCGTTAACCGGAGTGTGAAAGGCGTAAATGACACATTTGTATTTTGTCGGACACAAAACAGAGAGAGCATTGTGTGTGACTTATTAGCTGGTGACGCGGCGTGGGGAAAGCGCCAAGGGTGTTGTCCTGAAACAATGCCAGAGGTCTTCCATTGTCGCCCAATCAATGGGGGCAGCTGCGTCTAGTGGCCTGTCATACAAGTTGATAACAACAAACCTCTTTACTAAGTGGCGTATCTCGTGTCGTGACGTCACGCTGTTTCCATGGTTACGGCTCCCACAGCTTCCGCACGCAATCTCAATAGCTTTGATTTGCCTCCATTTGAAGCACTTCGCTTGGTAGATTACTGATCACTCACACAATCTGTAACTTCCTCGGTTCCTGTTTTCATGAACGGAATTATTTATCTTTATGTTTGAAATGTTCCTTCTTCTTCCCGTAACTGTCATTGTTATTATTTTTTAAAATTGGAACACACTTGTATTGTTTAACTATCTCTTCGGTTTTATGTAAATCGCATACCGTTTCCCCTTACATCTATCGTCGGTTCTTCGCATCAATTCAGTCAAATTATGCCCTGGTCCATTATTAAAAATTATTTGTGACCATCTGTGGTATAAAATACTGATAGTAGAATGGGGTTTATTTATTACTTGCTCATACATGTATATATGGAAACCAATTGTAAAAGAATAGTAAACTAGGTTTATTAATTATTGATTTAATATATTTATAGCTCCACAGTTGGCGACAGTTATGATTATTAGTGTTAAACTTATTGGTTAAAAGGGATCAATTTATGAAGCTTTATAAGAGAAATGAAAAAGATTAAGTTAATATTGTGGAATTTAATAACAATAAAATTATGATTCAAAATGCAAAAAGAATTGAATAAAATAGTTTACAAATGAAGATAGTAGCATTAATAATTTTATATTGAGACTGTTTCATAACATGTCAACCGTGTGATGAACCGAAAGAAGCAAAGTTTTCTATGGGAAAAAGGTCAGGCAATGTGAACTCATTCAATTCAATGTCAACGATATTGCAAAAGTTTGCGCTGTACGCTCTGGTTGCGTTTTACTTCGGTTTGCTTTGCGTTGACGATTTGGAAGCGCCGGCTAAGACGATTCTCGATGACTGTATCTGATGATCTGGCTGCCCGGATGACGCCTTGGGCCAAAATAGTCGAAACTTCTACATCTGCCGTGGGTTCAAGAGCTCGACACAGTTCTCATCAGCTGCCCACAATTTAACGATCTCTCTGCTTCAAAACCTCTCTCCACGTCACCTCATAGAGGCCCAGAATTTCCTCCTCCCTTTTCAGTAGCCAATCGGTTGGAATTTCGAATAGCACCCATCGGCGTGTATTTTCACAATTGCGGCCAATAAGAAAATTTTTAGCAGCCGGTTGTAAACAAGTATCATTGCATATGTGATTTGAATTACTTCCGTGCAGTGACTGTTCCTAATTATCCACGCCTAGCTTCTGAATTGACGGAAGCCAGTCCATTTTGAAATAGAGTTGGATGACGCCTATTATTGGTAAAACGTCTTTTCCGTATTGTCCGAAGAAGGTCTGTTACCGTTGTGCGAAGGAGCGTGTAAACGCTCACCACGCTCACACAATAAATACGGCGCAGTCCTTCAGACTTTTTCTCGCGTATTTTTAACGTACTGCAATAGGTCAGTGGCTCTAGTCCCTAGCGTCACTGCCTCGTACCACAGAGTTCCCGGGTTTGATTGCTGGCAAGGGTTTGTGTTCGTCGTTAAGTGCTGCCAATCCCTAGCACCACAGAGTTCCCGGGTTTGATTGCTGGCAAGGGTTTGTGTTCGTCGTTAAGTGCTGCCAATCCCCACCACACTTGTAACTCAAACTGATTTTAAAAAATTGCGTTGCTCTGCCAAAAACCTCGACCCAGAATGTATAAGAAGACAAGACTAAGAAAGAAAGAATAGCTCAGGAAATCCTATTGTACGGATAACCGAATTTATTCAGTTTAAAAGTACTTATAAGGTAATGTTATAAAATATTGCACTATAATACCACTGACTGTTTAACAGAATTCGTACTGTACTTCATGTCGCCAAGTACTCATTGATTTCCCACTGTTGCGGCGAGATCTCAACGTATTCTCTTACTATTATTTCATCTTAATTTAAAATTTTAAAACCTATATCTGTATCACTTTCTATTCATTCCATCGTATTCTTTAAATCCTGCTGCATGCATTGATTTAATTTCATTAGCCTGTTGCTCTTCGGAGTCATTATTGTCGATTCCTTCAATGGATCTTACTTTATTCCACGAATTCTTTTTATCTTTATTTAGAGTCACATCAACCAATATTGTCATTAGTAACTACGGTAGGGGAACTCGTTATCTCTAGGTTCACAGTGTGAAAATGCACACAGCATCCATGCTCACGTAAGGATTCGAACCCAGGACCTATGTGATGAGAGGCAGCAACGCTGACCATTACACTACAGGAGGTCGGGTACGCATTTTTTTTATTTGTCAAATTTTTGCAAAAAATAACCATTCCGAGAAAGAGTCGTGAAGTCTATTTCCGAATGTTGCTGAGCAGACTTACTCAAGGCAAAGGCAACAAAAGGCTTCCCGAGCAGTTGTTATTCAGAAAAAACATGTAGGTTTTAACGAAATCGAGCAGTTACTGTATTTATACTTAGGCATTTAAGATCATTTTAATATGTTTTTGAAAAAAAGTTTTTACAGAGCTTAAAACTAAAGCGAAGAAAATATGAGACAGGATAATTAGGTCTTGGATAACTGAAGTTCGAATAAACGGCGTTGGACTGTACACCTACTGCGCATGTCCTCATGTGAATTTGGATTTGGACTTATATTTTTACGGAGTGTTGCGGATAGACTAAACTGCGTCTCCAGGCGCAGTTACGCACGCAATATTTTCCCCAACGGCAATAGTTCTTAATCATGTTTTTGCTCGTGGAATATATTTTCGCATCGTGTGGCATATTGCAGCATAGTGTGCATAAAGGAACCTCTTTCTCCTCTCCTATATATGAGAGATGAATTTCTAAAAAAAGAATTCTCTATTGTACAAACTTCCAGTCGGTATAAATGCGTATGCATGCAGCGAAACTGTTACGTTAGCGTGATAATCCGTGATACGTAATTTCTGCACATTATCTATATTGTAAGTATTGTCTTATTTGCATCAATTTTTTTCTGTTCATTTTTATTTAAACCTGTCACTTCCCTTCCGGGATAACAGCGACAGAGTTTTGAGTTCAGCTTCTTTTAATCAATAGTTGCTTTATCAATTTCGTTTATTAGGAGTATAGTTTAACTGAAGGTTTCATAAATACAAACTTAGAATGTAATTAAATTAAAATTGAGTTGGCAATGGACAATTGATATACAAGTGTGGTCGAAGCTCCTTTACAACTGGCCACTGTTACTAATCTATAACGAGAAAGACAATTCTCATCGTAAATGGAAGGGCAAATTGGTATATAAAGTACAAGTATATATCAATCAACTAATCATAACTTATTAGCAGCATGACAATCTATGTCTCACATAATAAAATATTACTTAACGTAACGTGGCGCTACGTCTCGTGCTTTCCCGCGTCGTTACTCGAACACTCCTCGGTTATTAACAATGGCGCCAACGCACTTCTCGACACCGAACAAAGCTCATTTTATTTATTTACCTTTCACAGTGCTCTATTGTAATCATTTTAGAAAATTCCTCCAGCTTCCTCCACCTCCAACTGTCCACTATCTCCAGCCCCATCTTCCCACATAATTAACATTCACCCCGCTTAATATTTTCGGGGGTGTAGATTTGCCACGTAACTTCATATTTTCCCCCACATTCATTTCATGACACCTGTAAAGATTGCGGTTATACCTGGTATAGATGCCAGTTTTGTTCAAATTTATTTATATATACTCCTACAGTGTTTGTTACCGGAATATTAGGAATAATTGTACAAAATTTGGTCGAATTTCTCAATACCTTTAAATTTGTTTTTGGAACATAAACAAATACAATCATCAAAGTTTATTTATAGGATTTTTTCTGTCATGTTAATTATATTTTGGAATCTACTAATTGAAGATCTTGGGACTTATACAATAAAATTAATACAATCATTCAACATTATTAAATAATTTTTTATCATAAAATCCAATTATGAGTCTCAATTCTAACTATTAATATTTTCCCCTGATGAAGTCCCAAATAGAGACGAAACGTAGAATTTTCTTATTTGTAATATTTTTAATGTTAATGTAAACTTTGGATTCGCTATTCAATATTAAACTTGTTCTGACTTATTGGGCGTTATATTTTTTTCAGATAAAATATCTAGTTTAATATCAAAAGTTTTTATTTTCGCACTGTAATTATTTATTTTTGCGCTCCAAAGTATAACCTGATTTGTAATTGAGTCATCCTATGACAATTCATATTTTAGGAACAAACTTTTGATATCCACCCTTAGAAATTATGAACTAGCAGACGAGGAATGCCTGTGGGAGTTTTCTCTTGCAGGCATTTCTCCCCAGATTGACTGCGGGGCTCACCTGACTGGGTTTGGAATGCCTCATACTCTCTCTGTCTTTTTCAAGGTTCTCACATGCCGAGGAACCTTTATCTATTTTAAGAAATGTATGTACAGGGGTCGAAGACCTTGGGCATTGGATCAGTGGGCCAACTGTCTCCAAAAACTGGCTTAGACACGGATAAGGGAATGCTGCGACCCCACAACAAACTAACCTCCCGTCATTCGGAAGGGCGTGAGAATAGTATTCAATAGCCCGACCCCCCTAATGCAGGTTTTCCAGGGTTTTCCCTGAATCTTATTAGGTGAAACACCGGGTAGGATCTGAACTATAGCCCAGGCACACTAGTCAATCCTTGCTCTACATTCCACATCCTATCGTTTCAATTCCCTTCCTATGTATTAAAGGGGATTTGCCTGATTCACGATCACCCACATGCAGACTGTTATCCAAGAAATATGAATTAGCAGGCTCCTCTACTCATTACATTTTAAATTATTAATTGTGTAGTTTACGATTTGCGACTGTTACTAATTTTCAACATGAAAGTCAATTCTCACAGTAAATTGAAGGGACAGCTGGTAATATAGAGTAAAAATCTTTGTGTTAGAACTCGCAATGAAATATGCGATTAATAGACTAGCTGAATAACTGTCTATGATTTCAGTCATCTATCTCTGAGCTTATAAGACGAGGAAGGATTATTATCCTTTGAAGTGTAATATCACTAGGAACGGGAACATATATTCATCAATCTGTAGACATTCCTGATCCTTTGCTAATAACGGGAGCACATTTGATTGGCCATTACATATGTTAATACCCAGGTAGCCTGCTAATTAGTGAGGTTGTACAGCAATGAGAAGCGAACGCTCAGTCGCATGCATTTATAATCATTCATTCATCTCACCGAAAACGCCGTTCGGTTTTGGTATTGGTAGTAGTTCATATTCCATTAGATTCTATCGAGAGGCTGAGCTTGAGGGGCGTGCAATGAATCGTGAATTACAAAAATACCCAAAAACTGTTATTCATTTTACCCTAAAAATTAAATTACTAGCGGCGTAGTTCCATGTTCAAGTGAAGAGTATATTTATCCTTGTCAGTTTAATATGGCAGATTTCCAGTTATTCTTTGCTTGGGCTTTTTTTCCGTGGCTTGAAGTCTTCGGTCAATAATCGTCGCAAGGTTCTCTTCTACTATGTCATACGCACTACTGCAGAGATTTAAGAAAAAGTTATAAAACAATTAAATTAGCGCATAAAGTAAGACATAGATATTTAATACAATTAAACTACGTCCCACAAAATTACAAAAATATTAAAAAATACAACGTTTCAAATCAACTTTGGTGTCACATATATTAGTTAATTGTTTACCTCCATTAATATAGAAATCTTCATTATTGTGCTTAATTTGGATTCAAATAAGAGTAAATACAGAAATTGTACAATGCATGGAATAAATGTGATATATGTGATCATACGTCCTTTTTTCGTTTCAAAATTTGAAATCTTCCATGACTCTTCTAAAACCCACTCGGTAAAGCTTCTAACGAACTCAAATTGACGGCCTTGTTGTTCCACTATCTATTTCGGTTGCAAAGCGTGTGCAAAATTCGTGACATCTTTGAAACTGTTAGCCAATTGCTTCTTCAGCTACCAAGCATGTATTACTGTTCGTGGTCGCAATTTTGAACATTCATTCTAGCAATTGCTAGAAAGAAACGCTTTACGATGATAATGTAAATGAACAAAAATTTTCTTTTCATGTCTATTTTTCGAGCTCGCGCCTCAACGCATCACTTCCGCTCATACATTAATACACAAAAAAAACGGATGTTTTAGTAAACTGTACTACTTGTTAGTGTTTTTCCATGGCCGTAGAATAACGCCGAATATAAATTAATTCTGCTAAGGGTATCGAGGATTTTGAGAAAGTGGAGAAATTACCGTAAAAATGTTTACATTCTTCCAGAACGAATTAAACATCGCTAGTCGACATTAAAACGGTGATAACGAAAAGGTTGAATGCATTACATGATGTTTAGTTGGTTGATATTTCAAGTACACGGAATTCATAATGAGACATTATTAAAACTTTAACGTGTGCAATCGTCTATTGTCTCTCTTCCCGGTTACTGTAGGCGCTAGAAATTTTAAAAAATTTCGTACAGATGTAAAATTGATATGCTGTTGCCCTTTTATCCCATTTCTCAATAATTTTCCGAGAACAAGTCGTGCAATTTCTTCGCTCGGATCCCACCCCGAGAAGAGGCCATTCACATCACGAGATATAGTATCTGCTATTGATGAACTGAGCGATAAATAGAAGAAGATTATTCTTCAGAGTTTGAAGATAGTGATCAAAGTGCTCAGATCCTGTGGAATCATCCAGTGTAGCTGAGACGAGGAGAGAGCCTTGTTCCAGTAATCGAAATTGTGGTGCAACCTTTGGCTGTTCGTGCGAAAAAATAAAGACAAATTTGGAAATGTGGGAAACTATATCAGATTATTTGCGTAGTGACATGAAGTACACGTTCTCACGGTTATATAATCCAAGCGCAGTAGTAGCTTTAAGGTTAATTGACGTACCTTATGGTGGTGTGATATATAACTTAATTAATATAAAATGGAAGTGTGAACGATTCAATTTAATTATTAAGACAATGAGTCAGTTGTTTAGTAAAAGAAAAATTTAAAAATTTAAAACAATTTAATTCCTTTACAAATTTGGCCGGTTACTTCTCAACTGATCGGAAAGCAAAACTTTTCATTTAGAGAATTTAGTGAACATAAAAATCACACAAGTTGGCACCGAATTCTAAGAAACACTCAGATAGGCCGGGGCGAGAACTGCGCATCACCGTTCAACTTGAAGATCTGCAGATTCCAGACTAAGACAAAAATCGTTTAAGAGAATATCGAAACCATTATCAAATCATATGGAGCTAATACTTCTGCGATGTCTAAAGAACAATCTCTGTTGATTCTAAACCCAAGAAAACATCCAACCTGAAGTCTAATATTGTATAAACTGTGTTAACTCAAAAGTATCACGGTAACATCCAAAACTGTGAGAAACTATCTTCACGCTAAAATCTGATAATAATCTTCGCTCACTCTATGGCCCGTATTAAACCTACCGAGTGCTCAACCGAGACGGTGGATAGAAGAGCTTCCTTTACATTCCACCGAGTATACCCCCACTCCAACTGACAGACGGAATCTACCTGCTTCCAAACCGGTTCCTTTCAACCCGAGCACTTAACTGGGTCTAGCAGACTTAAGTGTGCCAGAGGTGAAAAATAAAATTAAAAATTTAAGATCGATTCATAATCAAGAAAAGGAGAAAGTAGAATAAATCTGGAAATTAATTCAATTTATGAATTTCACGTAGAATGGCCGAAGGAACTGGAGGTACAGCTATAATCGGCGGCGTGTTGACTCGGCCCAGCACTCGGTAGGCTTCAAGTCTTGTAATTATAATCTCAAAACTGTTCTGGTGCTCTAAACATATAAGTATTTAATAAGACTTCGCTCCACCTATATATTGCTGGGGGAGGGCGATGAAGGTGATGGGCATACTTTTAAAGAGCGTTTTGCTTCGTCTTTTACATCTGTCTGAGTTGTTATCCTTATGGCTATGGTTGGATTCACATGTTTCTTGAGGTACTTAGCGCTGAAGGAGTAGATTACTTTCTTTCCCATATTTTGGCTTAGAAATGTTATATTCCTGTATCTTTAAAGTTTACCGCGCGTGATGAGCTCGCTCACTTTATTTATTTTGTTTTGAAGTTAATTTATGTAATTTTCAATTGTACATTTTTCTTCTTGTTTAAGAAAGTTGGAGTGATCCGATGTGGCGTGGAGTTCTGTGGTGAGCCCCAGACCGTTTACCTGTGCGAGACCGCCGACCTTGCCCCAGCATAACATGTGCAGAAGATACAAGAAGAGGAGGAAAACGCCGACCACGACCGCCAACTACCCCGTGAACCATGTGCACTGACGTGTCCCCGTTCTTCCTCGCCTTTTCCGCCACTGGCATCGGCTAGGCGACTCACGCCACCGATACCATCCAGACATAAAGGTGGGACAGTGCACCTGTAGCCGTGTTCTGTGTTGTGTTTCAAACTCCTGCGTTCACTGTCAGCTCTACTCTGTGATTATCCGTTCCGATATCTTATACTAAAAATTCAGAGGCTTCGTTTCCGTCTGTAAATAACATTTTAGACTCCTAACTCTAGGGAAGATTACCGGAATTTATTTTGTATCGATATTTAATATAACGAGTGAGTAGAGAGATAAAATATTGTGACCGGAAATATTTTTAAAAGTGATTTAAATTAAGAGAAATATTTTTGGACGCGTGTACAAAGACGATGGCTTCGCCGTACGGGCGCAAGTCCATGTTGTCGCTGAACAACTGGCCGGGGCAGGCCGGAGGCAACGGAGTGCGCAAGGAGCGCTCCAGCAGCACGGCCAGCCGCGACTTCTGGAGCCGCGTGTCCCAGCAGATGTCCTTCATCGACGGCAGCACGCGCAGCAACTCCATCCTCAGCACGTCCAGCGGGGGCCAGGCGCCGCCCCCCGCGCCCGCCGCGCCCCCGGCGTCGCCCACGAGGACCGCCCAGACGGGCGGCGGCGGCGGCAGCATCTACGAGAACTACTTCCACTACGCGGACGACGACGACGAAGACGACGAGGAGGGAGCGCTAGAGCTGAGGCCCCTCAGCAGGGCGCCCACCTTCGCGTCCGTGGCGGCCGAAACGGCGTCGGTGGGCGGCGCCAGGGGGTCCATGCCTTCTGCGGGCGGGACCGCGGCCCACTCTGTCATGCGCCATCATAGGCAGTCGGATCGCCATCATCCCGTAAGTGTTACACGTCGAAACAAACACAAGTCATTAGATAAATAAGAACTCAATTAAAAGAAAAAATTAAGCGATAAAATACCAAAACAATTTACAGCAATGCTGGTTCCTTCTGTCAGGTGATAAAAAACTTTAAAGCTGGAAGAAAGAAATACTAGCTGTCAAACTCGGTGGCTTTTGGGAAGCTGTACGAACTGGGTTTATTGACAAACAATTACATAGGACAGTGTTTTTTTTATTCATATAAAAAAATTTATCTTTACGATTATAGGTTAGTACAATAATTGTTCTAGTATATACAATATTAAAATAATTAATTAACAAAATTAAAATTGTGTATATAATTCACCTGTAAACGTGAAGGTAGGTTAGTCCTATGGTTAGCCTACTTTAGCAGATGGGTTAGGTTTTCCTGTGTGTGTGTATCTGAGAGGCCTGCGACGTGGGTGGGTCGGGGTTGACAGTCGGTGAAAGGATTATTGGAGGATATATGAGGATGTGGTCTGCGGCCGCGTGGATAAGGTGGGCTAGGATGTGCCTGAACGTTCAGGGGAAAGGATGAGGCCAATTGGGAGTTTTCTTTTGAACCGAGGGAAGCGTAGAGATGGAGGAGGATTGTCATGGAATTGCTGGATCCCGGGGGTTGGATGGTTGAGGACGCTTTTAATTAGGGAGGTTGTGGATTTGGAGATTACGGAGTTAGCTTTGGGAAGTGTGATGTTATGGTGGATGACGGAATTCCTAAGGTACCAGGGAGAGTTTTTAATGGTGGCGTAGGATTATGTTTTGTTTAGTTTAAATTTTGGCTGTTGTTCCCCATATGGACGAGGCATAGGACCAGGTTGGTTGTATTATGGAGAGGTATATGAGGCGATTTGTGCTGATGGTAAGAGGGGACTTTTCTGTTTAGGAGGGGATATAGGGTTCTATATTTGTGGTTGATTTTGGAGAGTAGAAGATTAATATGAGGTTTCCAGGAGAGTTTTGAATCAAACATGATTTGTAGATAGGTGGTTTCTGTTTTGTAGTGATTAATGAATTGTTTAGATAAAGGTGGGGAGAGTTTTGAATCAAACATGATTTGTAGATAGGTGGTTTCTGTTTTGTAGTGATTAATGAATTGTTTAGATAAAGGTGGGGAGAGTTTTGAATCAAACATGATTTGTAGATAGGTGGTTTCTGTTTTGTAGTGATTAATGAATTGTTTAGATAGATGTGGGGAGGAGGGTTTTTTGAATGGGATGGTTATTGATTTGGTGGGGTTGATACTGACTCACCATAGTTTGGACCATTGTTCTAGGTAGGGCAGTATTTGGCAACCTCAAAAGAGGCAAACATCAACAGAAAAAGAATTAAAATTTCTTTCAGGGACCAAATTTTGTAAACTTAAACTATAGGTACATTCTTATTGACTTAATGAGGGCGTCCGCAAGCTGATTGAAGCAGGTTTGCCGAAGTCGACGACTTTCGACTCTTCTATTTCCTTTCGCTCGTCTCTAGATTTCCAAGTCACGTTTTTCTCAATCCTCGATACTACAAGTTCCTTCACTCCACAACGCTCCCTAAAATTAACTTAATAAACTTTAGTTAAAGTCCACGACGTTTCAATCGCACTGTACGTCCGTGTGTGTACGTGGTATTTTGTGGAAGAGCCACACTGAAGAGGCTAAAGACCCGCATGTGGTCTACCTCTGAATCAAGGTATTGAGACTGTTTTGATGTGTTGAGAGATTGTGGATTGGATGATACAGGGCGGGATGTCTTGACTATGGCAACGGATAAGAAGTTAAAACGAAAAGGTGTTCATTTTACAACACGGAAGTTTAGAGGAACCTGTTGGGATCGGCACGAGATCTGAGCGCCAGCGACGAGTTGCAGACAAAGCAGAAGACGGTAATTACTCTGCTTGTAACCTTTCTTCCGATTTACTTGTGCTGCCAATTCCGAATTATGTTTTTTTTAAATCTACGTCTATGATAAGTCTTAAATGCGGTTTCTAAAATAGATCTCATTTTCGAACATATTAGTTTGTAATAAATTTATTTTTTGTATACTGTTAACCCCATAAAATAATTTAGTCAATAAATTATTGGATCATATCAATTAACAAATTTATAGTTAATATATTTCCAACTATGTATAATATCCTTTATTTAAAACAATTATAGTCATATATTCATTTCTGTACTGTGCTCAAAGTGTTCGAGTGTTTGCCAGAAAGTATTTTTGGGAATATTCAGCTTAGACCGTATACTCCTGGAAATTTATTTAACAATAACAAAATCTACAAAATAAAGTCGGAGGAATAAGAAAACTATACGGGGAAGTATATATTTTCAAATAGTAAATTACTCTTAATAGAACTTTACGGGTCCGTCTTTTCTTTTAATTTTACTCGTATCCACCCTGGCTTCAACATTATTTTAAGTTTGTGTGTATCGTGATTTAAGTATTTTGTTTATAAATAACATTACGATTGAATTGTAATATTCAAAAATATTCCAAATTGGGGTGATGCTTAACTACTGCCGTTGAAAGTTTTGTTTTATTATTTAGGAGACGAAAAACTATAAAACTTGCTATAATAATTACCTACTGTCAAAATCTGTAATATATTAGTATTCTCTAAACCACTGCGTATAATATTCTGAGTTGGTGTAGGAGACGATCGAGTCCGCCCTGACCAGCGAAGGATTTCGACGCCATTAAAAGAGGAATGTCAAACGCGGCGAACTTTGAAACTTGACATTTTCGATTTTATTAGAGAGATAAAGGTCAGATAACTCAAATTATTTGTCGAGCCTGTCAGCTCAAAAGTTCTGTATTTCTTCAAGTGAAAGGGAGTCCTTTGAAATTTGAATGAATTAAATTCATTTCTTTTCCAAGCTAGGAATGAATATTGAATAATTTAAGCAATGATATTATATTTCATATTATCTTCGTAAGTATAAAAAATGTTGTTTTATCCTGAAAATATAACGTATGGAGGCATTGTAACAAAACTGTTCCAACTAAAATTAATAAAAGAAAAGTGAATAATATTTTAGAACATCGTTGAATTGTGCGACTTTACAAAGTTTACTTTAAATTAGCACGACTTTAACTTTGTAACATTTTATATTTCTTTTATTGTCACTCTTGGTCAACGTCCTCCATATTGTTCCTCGTTTGTGATTCTATCCACTCATCTGATATTCAGCATTCGCCTACAGTACATGTCAAAGGCTTCTATTATTTTCCTTTGTGCAACTCCAATCGTCCACGTTTCGCCACACTCCAAACGAAAATTTTTAGCAACGATTTCCTAATATTCTCACTTATATTGCCCATAATTAAATCCCACTTTTTCGCGAAAGCCTTCCTTGCCTATAATATCCTACTCTTTATGTCTACTATACTTCTACCATCCCTAGTTATTACGCTTCCCAAGTAGCAGAATTCCTTAACTTCCGTCAATATATCCATTCCCAATCTAACACCCTTTGTTATTCCACTGTTTCCCATACTACACTGCATTCCCTTGGTTTTCCCTCTATTAATCCTCATATTGAACTCTTTCTCCATAACTACGTTCATGCCATTTATTATGGTTTCCAAGTCTTCTTTTGACTCCCCTAATACTACAATATCGTCGGAAAAGCGTAAGGTTTTTATTTCTTCTCCTTGCAGTATGATTCCTTTTCCATATTCCGTTTTAAATTTCTTCATCGCCTGTTCTATATATAAATTAAACAGCATGGGCGACAGACTGCATCCTTGTCTTACTCCTTTCTTGATTACGGCTTTCTTTTCTTGATCTTCTATTCTAATTACTGCTGCCTGTCTTCTGTAGAGGTTATTTATTAGCCTCCATTCTCGATATTTTATTCCAGTGCTCTTCAAAATCCTTAATAGTGTGTTTCAGTTCACATTATCAAACGCTTTTTATTAACCTACAAATGCCATGAATGTAGGCCGGTTTTTTCGTATCCTGTCTTCTAAAATTAATTGCAAAGTGTTGTCACTATATTCTTCCTAAAGCCAAATTAATCTTCTCCTAACTCGCATTCTATTTGACGTTCCATTCTCCTATGTACTATTTTCGACAATATTTTGCATGCATGGGATCTTAAACTAATTGTTCTTTGCTGTTCGCATCTATCAGCTTCAGTCTTCTTCGGTATGGGTATTGTGTTTTTACTAAAATCATCTGGTATTCTCCCCGTTTCGTAGATTTCACTAACTATCCCGAACTACCATGATATTGCTTCTTCGCCGATGATCTTACCAACTCCGCTGTAATGTTATCAATTCCTGGCGCTTTACAATTGCTCAGGTCTGTCAGCAACTATCAATCTCTGACCTTAAAATGTTGTCCTCAAAATCTTGATCATTCACCTCCTCGTCCTTTTCTATTACTGACTGATCTAGAGTTCCACCTTCCATCTTTCTGATTTTTCTTCTATATCCAGAATTGGCTTCCCATCCGCTCTCCTGACGTTCTTGCTAATATTCTTCCTCTCTTCGAATGTTTCTTTGATTTTCCTATAAGCTGCGTCTATTTTCCCTTCCCCAATGAAATCTTCAATCGCTTTGCGTTTCTCTTTTAGCCAAGCCTCTTTGGCTGATTTGCACTTCCTATCTATCAAAAAGTGAGAACTGCGATTTCATTAAGAAAAGGACCTCAGCGCAAGTAATAAATGTGTAATGAGTTCTTCTTATTAGTGATATTGTTATTATTTATGAAATGTTATGCATTTTACTATGTATCATAAGGACGCACAGATATTTCGTGTGTAAGCTGTACGTAAGACTGATTGCCTTTATTTGTCAGTCAATACCACGGAAGGCGAGCAGCTGGGAGGAGAGCTCGGCGCTGCAGAGGCGTCGCTCCGTGCTGCTGCTGACGGCGGCGTCGGGTCCGGGTTCGTGTCCCGGCGTGGCTGCCGCCCTCCTGGCCAGCAACAACTCCGAGCAGTTGGACAAGAGAGACCTCCGCTACTATTTCCAGCATCCGTACCCGCGCCTCTTCATCACATACTTCGTTATTTTCTGCAACTTCCTGTTGTTCGCGGAGGATCCCATTTCACACAGCCACACAGGTGAAAACACGCCTCAATACATATTTAATAATTCTTAAATGACGAACATTTGTCAATTTATATATAAAAAAATTTATATGTAATGATGACTTAGGCCTAAAAAATCCAGGACTATACAAAATGAAGGAAGGTTTTCCTGGCGTATATGTTGAATAAAGTATTCTCGGGTTTTCGCCAGGGTCAAGTTTCGATCAAAGCACGACGTTTCGACGACCGATAGCCTTGCCGTCATCTTCAAGGCTATCGACCGTCGCAACGTCGCGATTTGATCGCAACTTGACCCTGGCGAAAACCCGAGAATACTTTATTCAGTATACAAAATGGCCTGTAAGGGCAGAACAGATTATATCGAACAAACAATCAGGACAATTGAGGAATGACAGTTCGAACACCAGAGACATATTAGACTCAAACAAGACACCAAGTTTGCGATCGCCGACCACGTCCTTTCCACAGGTTATAAAATACAATTCCAAAACACGAAAGTCCTCCATAAATGTTCCCATTTTTGGGGGGACAGCGTGTTACTTGAAGCTATAGCCATCAAAACAAACTGTGGCAAATTAATGAACCGAGACATGGGTTTCCACCTCAGTAAAACCTGGGATCCGGTACTTGTGGATCTCGGTGGTACGCGGGCGGGAGTGGATCCCTCCGAGGTCCCTAGACGTACCGGCGATTCGCAGGATGCTGCGGAAGGTCCGACTGCGTTAGTCGCGGCAGACGTTCACACACGGACTGGAGAGGTGGAAGGACGCTTCTGGCAGCGGACCAGAGCCAATCAGCGCGCGACACGCTCCTCGACGCCTGGCGACTCAGATACCCAGGCAAACAGTAAACACTTGACAACGATAGCCATTGAAATTTCGTGGCCAATGCCTACTTTCAATCAAACCAAGAACTATTGAAGCAATAATGTAGTTACAATGCTAAAATATGAACACAATTGTAAATATGAAGAATTATAGGCATGCTATGGATTTTTGTATTGAATCGGATAAGGGCATTTAAATAATTTTATTAAAAACTATGGCAATGAAATAGTATTGTGATATGAAAGCCAATAATAAAGAAAAATCGATGATATTGGTTTTTCTACTTTTTACACGTCTTTGCTGTTATAAATTACCGATGGGGATTAATTATGCTTGCAGTGTCTGCTGTAGATGCAGACGCGTTGCTTCTATAATGACTTTCCTTCTTGATGATATTCGTCTGTTTTCGCTAAATGTTTAATCCATTGAATCACTCTGTTTAAGATTAGCATGGAATTAAACATCTCCTCTCCCCCCCCCTATTTCTTTGATTTCCTTGGAATCTGATTTCTCTTCTTGCCCTTTTAGAATATCACCACGTACCCCTACAGAATTATTTTATTTCTGGTTATCACACCCTGTCAGTATGGTGGTCATAACTCAAGACATGGGCTTCATCTGATTCCCTGTGTCACCAGATTCCAATCTGTAAGCACTCAAAGATTTGTTACGATCTTATTTGCTCTCAATGAATTATCGACAGATAGATTACTTTCGTTTGTCGCCGCCTCAACGAATTCCTACCTCGGTCGATGTACCTATTACCCTCTGAACAGAAACTAAATGAACCCGCAAATCCCTTTTGGCCTACGAAATGGTCACCCCGAACTGCAGAAACACGAAACTCAAATACATTTTTCGCCATTTGTTTTTATAAAATATTGGTCATCCGAAATCATACACTAGAGTTCTAGTAGGTAGCTAAGTAGAATGATTATTTTTGCAAGGTAATTGATCATCTCGTCGAATTCTTGGAATGTATTGTTCGTTGATCCCAGTTGGTCGGCGACATATCTAATTACCATAGGCCAACTATTTTAACCTATCAGATTGTTTTAATTAGTGCCGATTTGACCAATCTTGGAGTTTGGAGACTGTAACGTCTACATCAGCCAGAAAGCCTGTGGCTTCATCCCCCTTCTAACTGATTTCAGTTTGGATACTGAGGAAGGAGGAAGGGACATGTATTATTCCGTTTCGCAAGTGAGGAGTAAACTTTAGAAGTTATTTTCGTATCTGTAGACGACGACCTGTTCGGCTTCGCTCGCGTGTTCCGACTTCACGCCGCGCCGCGGCGATTTATAGCAGGCAGTTTTGTATATATCTGATTAAATTTTTATTCATCCTATCAATCTTTTCGTACAAAGTGAAATTTATAAAACATGTCAATTATAATGCTCATGTATTGTACAGCAATTGTATTTGTAAACATAAAGTCTTAAAGTACATTTACATTTTCATATTTATATTATTGATTGGCTCGTCCCATATTATAATAATATCAGGAAATAAGAGTAACAACTCTTCTAAGCAATTATTTTGTCGAAGACAATTGAAGTTGATGATGGCATTGCTGAAGTCATTTTTTACAAAATTATGGATTTGTCGCTGGGTAATATTTCAAATAAATAACTAAATGCTACTATGAATAAAATAATTTATTAAATATAATACGAACTAACTTTATATATAATTGGCCAGTCTTCTATCAGAGAACATTTGTCCTTCCTCTCCCAGAATTAACCGTGGTTTAATGAGGTTGCAAACCGGCGCGTTTTCCGGATACATGGACTCGAGGCTTACCTATGGTGATGCTCCACGCCAACACTTGAAGTGAACTCTGTAGCGTTCGGACCCAGGTGATTCTCTCGGATCAGCTTTCAAAACCATTCTGAGGTGTCGAGCAGATAGCTCTCGGATCCTCCAAGCCACTGGTTGATGATTGGTCACTAACCTTACGTCACCCGCATTTATCAATATTTTAAGGCGCCCTCTTTTGATGATGGTCATAATGGGTGACGTTCCTGACCTTCGATCCCACGGGACGAGTTTTATAGTAGTATTTACGGAACCAGGATGTCACGCTGGAAAACCACGCTCCCATGTCTCCTACTAAATTCCAGCTAAATATGAATTGGGATAAAAGCGCACCCTAGATTCTAAACTTGTACATTTTCACGAATTACAACGAAACGTTGTAATAGAATTTTTTACTCAAGGACATGTATTTATTTACATTAATTGTTAGATTATTTTATGATTATAATCAATCAATAATATAAATATGAAAAATTAAGACTTTGTTTACAATTATAATTGCTGTACAATACATGAGCATTATAAGTTGACATATTTTATAAATTTCACTTTGTACGAAATGATTGATATAAAATATTGTACAATTCAATGAATATTTTATATAATAAAAAATAATATTGATATGAAATATTAAACCGTTTAAGTCTTCAATTGATTTTTATTCAATTGTCGAACATTACAGAAGCTTGCGATTTTAACTGTAATGATCTGTAAAATATATAACCTCTAAAATTTACATTCAAACTAAAAAACTATGTTATAAACATAAACCCAAAATTAAATATATGTTGCTCCTTCATTAATACACTGCAGTTTGAAGTGAACAGACGTTTCGATCAGCATTTTTGCGAATACTAGAACCAGAATATAAACACAAGTTCTGGGTAAAATTGTAACTGCCGTTTTACATAATACAACCTATCTTCATTTCTTGCTTTACCTTTTTTCACGGCCCCTACTTTAAGAAGGCGATTTTAATTATAACCAACGCGATTTTTCAGTTTCTTAATCGAGTCAAGAAAATTACTGATAAGAGCACATACAAACAATGTAGCCTGTTTTCACGAAGAAGAGTAAATATTGTAATATTCTATAATCGTAAATCCTGAAGTTTTTTTACTATCACAAAATTTAGCTTTTATTTAGTCTTGTTGGTCATCTTGAAAATCAAACAATAGTAAGAAGCTTTTACATTAAAAAAATTTTTGGGTTGGGGGGGGGGATTACCAAGGATACATGAGGGTGATCCTGAAACAGGCAACCAAACATTTTATAAAAGAATTTATTTAGTAAAACACCTGCTAATCAGCTAACAAAACTAATTTAATAGTTTTTTACAACTTTTATTCGAAAAAGATTTCTATTGCATAATCATTCATCTTATAATTATATAAAAATTGTCGGTAATTCTAAATTTCAATAAGAATTCATTCAACGTATTAAAATATATAAAATAATACATATATTCAACGATCCGTCTGACAGACGTTACCAGAAACAATTTTGAACAATGCAAGTGAGTAGACGTTTCGATCAGTATTTGTTATCTTTGTGAATACTACAGCTAGACTTAAATAATATGACATGTAAATAATTAAGGGGGGTTAACTATTTTAAAATTATTTAACCAAATTATTTGTGAAAGATCGAAGGTTTTCCCGGTATATTTTCTGAATAAACCATTCTTTCACTTGAGAACGATGGCAGAGTACGCCATCGAAGCGTCGTGGCTTAAACTCCATTTAACCCGAGTGGAAAGCCAAAAAAATTTTATTAAAAATATTTGTGCTTTAAAAATATTATAATAATATTTTTTATATAGAAAACCATTTATTTATTGGGCCTTGTGCACTATTCCAATTATACATTAATTAGGCTTGTTTTCCAAATGGTTTCTCAGAGTTAATTATTGGGGTAACAACGTGCAGCAGAGATTTCACGTTCGTGACGCATCTGTCTCTTCTTCTCAGCAATTTCGGAAGTTGTGCTTCCACTCTCACTCTAGCAGATCGGCAGTGGATTTACCCTCTGTTAACTTGACAGAAGAAGAGATTGAGAAAACCTCTGTTTTCCTCCTTCTACATTCCAACACACAGTTCCAAAAATTTCGAAGATCTGGCGTTCCTTGATCGCTCTTCCCTTTAACTCAAGAATAACAATTTTCATCTCCCTTTCAGCTCGGCTTCCTGTTCCCTTATACTTTCGAGCAACATACTTGCCCCTGTGCTTACACCCCCTTTCAACTTCTTGTACCACTCTCCAGCTACCTCCTCCCTTTCAACGTTTTGTTGCACTCTAACTTATTTTTCGCGTTCGTGCCTCCCAGCTAAACTCTTATTTTCCTCTCCACCAAGGGAAAGCGCTATCCCACGCGACGGGTGTTCGCCAATCTATATGCGTCCTTCGTACAGCGCGCGAAATGATTCCCTGACAGTGAGAACAGTTTCCTTGGGAAATTTTGAAGGGTGAACATTCATTCAGCAAAACAAGCCTAACTATCTAAAGCTGCAGACAGGCACGTTGTCAGGCCGGCCCTCTGGCGCCGGGAAAAACCACTTCGTGCCTATCTGTCTCCGAGTTAGAATATTCATGCTGGATTTCAATCATTCAAAATTAAAAACACTTGAATAAAATTAGGGAGGGGTTGTACTGCGCTATAGACCAATGAATATAAACATTAGTTCTGGGGAAAAATGTAACTGCCTCTTAACGCTAGATGTCTGCTAATGCACTTCTTCCACAAAACAGTAAATTTCTACTCGTCAGGAGGAATTACTAAAAATGCCAAATATTTTCATTTAATAAAATGCGCCTCACGCAATGACGTATCGAACCACACAAAATGCTTTGAAGTTGTCAGATTAATATCTGGTTAAAACAACTTTTTTGTGGAAACTATAATAGTGTTATTCTCTTATAATTACTATTGATCTCTTTAATTGTGTGATTATACTCTTGATAATAATTCCAATATATAGTGTTAGAATTAGACGTTAATTTTTGTTTGTTATAATTATAAAATATTGTTTCAATTTTCATGTATGATCCCTGATGGAAAGAATAGCTTTGCAATAAATAATTTAGTGATCAAATTGGTGGCTCACGCAACTTTACATGTTCTCTGGGTATATCTGAAAGATATATTGCCCTTCACACGAAGTAGCAGACGATAGTGTCAGTCCCTTGCTATTACAATGCAATACACGAACCCGTCGTATTTCAAAAACTGTGTAGTTACTAAAATACGTTCCATCGTTTTCTTGAATTGACTTTTGTCATTAAATGCGCAACTTCTTCAGAACGGAACACGGAGTGAGAGAAAGGTTGTGAGACGAGGCGTTAGAGAAAGGGGGAAATATATTGCACGGTGGCTAAATTTTGGACTAAATTTTATCTTTAAATATATTGCGAACATAAGTATTTTAATTCACTAAATGGGTCGTCGTACTCGCAAACATGTAGTTCTTCGATTCCCAAACTCTTTGTACCCTTTGTACTGTATTCTTAAATGTCATAGAGCGGCGGTACGGCCTATTTTTTTTCTAAGGATGTTTATAATTAGATAAGAATTTTAAAAAACCAATAAATAATGTTGAAATATAAAAATTGGTGTTAAAATAACATGCAAAGTAAACGTTTTATAAAATAGCATATCTCAGTGAGATCTTTGACATTGCATATCTTTGAGCAGAGTTAGCGATTAGTAGAGAATGGCCCTAACCCTGTTGGCAAACAATAATAAAAATAGTAATGGATAATCCAAGATCAAAATTTGGTATTATTAAATTTATGTTTCAAAATACTTTTCCATTAACGTATGTCAAACCAAAAAATGATTTGATTTTATTCAAGCTATGTGCCCGGTATTTGACGGTAGCTCTGAATGCGATTTAATTCTGCAATAATCTCAGGGTCAAAGCTGATCGTAAGTAACGTGTATACAATTTTTGGCAGAAATTTCTCCTCCGGTTTTATTTTATTCGGGAAAATTTGTTTCATCCTCTTCCACTCCCTCCCCTATGGGTTGACATACTACTTAACGGACTTGTTTGAATGTTAAAATTAAAGCGACGGGATAGACACCATTCTCGGTTCTTTTCGTAATATTATTATGTAACGCCCATATACCCCCACAGTTAAAGGTCGTCCCCTCACTTTCTGGGTATGGTTAAAATTATACACAAACGACATCGAGAAATGCGCTATCAATTTTACTGACCCTGAAAAACAATTTTTCGACTTGATGTTGTTTTTTGTTGTGGTATTCAGTCCTAAGACTTATCTGATGATACTCTAACCTATCTTACATAAGCCTTTTCATTTCCGCATAACAAGCACATCCCTTATCATCCCTAATCTGCTTAGCTCATTACATTCTTTGCCTCCCTCTTCTGTTCTTACCCCACACACTTCCCTCTAATGCTAATTTGACAAGACCCTCGTGTCTTATAACGTGGCCTATTAATCTATCCCTTCTCTTAGTAAACGTCCTCCTTATTGTTTGCTCTTCCCCTATTTTGTTAAGAACTTCCTCTATTGATTCTATCCACCCATCTGATTTTCAGCATTCTCTTATAGCACCACATTGCAACGGCTTCTATTCTTTTTCTTTCTGCAGCTCCTATCGTCCACGTTTCGCACCAATATAACGAACATTTTTAGCGACGATTTTCTAATATTCACAATTATATTCGACATATATTCGTCATCATTGCACATTTAAATGTGTCTAACCCATCCGCAGGCAGGTAATAGTGTCTTACTTATCAGTGCTACTAGGTATAACATTATCCATTAATAATATAATAAAATTATTTAAAACTGTTTGACTCATTCCATATCCTCGAAGCATAGATTCATTGAAGGATCCACTGAATATGTTATGTTACTTTACAACTTAACTGGCATATCGAATGTCAGAAATATTATCAGTGACTTCCACAGCCCGCTATAGAAACAAATCTCCATTGCTTTCGTGTTATTTTTATGTAATAGCCCTCCGTACCATCCCTATGGGCCCTTCCCTTCCATGGCGAATGGGTGTTAAGTTACAGATAAAATACATCGGGGAAACCGTTATCAATCTCACTGACGCAGAAAAGAAATACTTATTTCACGCTAATATCGGTGTCTTTTAATGTGCCCCGGAGGCTATTCGTGTCTTATTCCCTGGGTTGTGTTCATATTTGTTTGCGGAATATACAAATTGCATACTATATCATACCTTCTATTCAGAATTCAGGCTTCTTTTATCCTATTTGAAAATTTTTATGTATCATCTTAGAGTAAACCTTACATGTAAGAACACAAAAAATGAGGCTCACAAACTGTTTCTTCTTAGATGAAATTTCCAAACGAAAATTTATTTTTCTTCATTTGTAATCGATAACTTTGTGTTTCACAGAATAATTAGGTAATAAATATGTTTTAATTGTAGAGCTCAATATACTGAACGCAATGCAGTTTATCTGAAATTGACGGGACAATGCAGTGCTAGGTAATTGAGAAAATAATTGACACCTGTAAACGGGGTCTGTAACAAAAATTACCACTATTTTTACCTAGATACAATTAAAATATAAAGAAATGGTTTTGAACTACCAAAACATACGCGATTGCACAAACAAAATATTAATTTTTTTTTGTTGTCAAGCAACCAATTACTTTCTCTCTGTACCACTTGTTATGGATCGACCCAAACGGTTTACTGAGTCTCGAACAAAATTGGCGCTTGGGAACCTAATTACTTGATCTAACTTTTGCAGAGTCGGACATTCCAATGGTTGGAAACGTATTCAGCTTCGTTCTTACGAAGTACCCACCGGAATGGAGATGGTCGTTGATAAAGGCGAGTATACTCTTCTGTGTTCTGCTCTGGTGTTCTATTAGTTTTATTCAAATTGATAAAAATTGCCATTTATACTTCAATATATAAGTTGTCATGGGCTTTGCCTCTGTGCTACAGGTTCTGATGTGGCTCCTTGCTATTTTGTGTGGAATGATAGCTGGAAAACTGCTGATACATGGCTACCTGTGTGGAAGACTACTCAGGCTGAAAATGTTCCGGGACGACCAGGTAATCTCACTAACCCTTGGCCATCTCCATTAATAACCTTACTGTTAACGGAATGTCTAATGGCACTTTTATATCAAATTTGCCTAGGAAAACATTTTTTCTTTAAGTAATCTTCCTATTTTAACGAAAAATTATGATTCCTTGTGGATGAACCCTATTTTTGTATAAATCCAAAATGATCTCTGTTTGTACTGTCGCTACGAATTTGGTATATTGTTCTAGATAATAAATAAAGTATGAAGGTAGCTCTATATGAAATTGTAAACTAATAAAAAAACAGCGTTTTGGGTTGATACATTTTTATTACTCAACATCCCTTGAGGACAATAGTCTGCGCATAAACCTTTTTATAATTGACCAAAAAATAATTTTGGGAAGGTCCTCATAGTGGCCATTTATTTTGTAAATAATTTCTTCCTTCAATTCGCATTTTTCCGGAGAGATCTTGTCGGGTTGAGAAACGAAAAAAGTTCTAACGAATCAAAATATGAAGCATTCAGTTCCAACTTCGTCTTCAAATGTGGTGGTTTTTATTTTTCGCTCATACGGCCCAAGAACGGCGTAAATATTCCAATTTACCGTTCATCGATTTTCTTACCGATCGGTGTGAAAACTAGCCGAGAATCAGAAAAACGTTCGCCTGTATCTTCCTCCGTAAAAAATCGCGGCACTCATCTTGTTGATATTTATTTCGGTCAGAGGTAATTTAAGCAAAACTGAACACCAAAGAGTCAAGGGATGTGAACGAAATCGCGCAAATTGACTGGACGATCACTCAACACCGAATCGAGGATCTTGTCGATTATTTACTAGTCCAGTTGATGCTCACATCTTGTAGTCGTCCGATCTCTTTTTAGATTAATATCTCTTCACGGAAAGTGTTACAGATACTGCGCTGAATTTTTCATTGCTAATGTTTAACCTTATAGTATGTGGATGGAAGTAGAATAAAATTTTCCATAAAATACATTTCTTGTTAAATAAATTAATGTTTAAAATTACTTTGATATTAAATCATTTATTCTACTTCCATTGACATAACATTAGGTTAACAATATACACAATTTCAGAGCTGTATCTAAAACAGTTTCCGTGAAAAACATGCCTGAACTCTAATTGAATTTTAACATGGGCAAATAAGCCTTTCCGACTTCCCTTAAAAGCTCAGTTGTAAACTGTTTTAAACTCTAACGCATGTGCCACAAACTTCCTCCAACATAGGCTTTGACTTTTAATCGCAGCTTTGCCTTCAAACTAGTTGTGTTTAATCACTCCTAAATCTCGTTTCCTTTTTATTGTGTGCATTGACCGCTAAGAAATTTAAATTCAAGACGGCACTTGTCAGCGACACAATTGTTTGAATATCATCAGCACCATTTGTTGGATTTGGTGAATCTTTATTTACCTGCCCCGGAATCGTGAAACCAACGTAACTCAGAATAAACACTGTCCGTTAATGAGCTGCTGCTAACAATGCGAACGCTTCCACTGGTAAAGGTCAAGAGACGCAATCGTCTCGGTCTCCTTATCTGAACCACGAATCGTAGGAAGACTAATAATGGCCGGCTTTTCTAATATCCTACATGGTATTATTAACTATGTTTCGCTAAGGACCTTCTCTACGTCACTTGAAATTTGGAAAAGAAAAATGTTTTTTCGGATTGAGGACTCTTCGTTGTAAAAAAGCCTTTTTTTCATATATCGCTTAAATTCATGGCTTTGATATAAGTAATGGAACGTGGTTTGAAATTAAATTTATGGTTCAAGTTCGGGGAGTTCTGATTTTTGTTTCTCTGTATACGATTTTATGTGAGTTTTCTTCTTCATCGCAGGCGATTCTCCTCCAAATTCTACACGGATTATTGATCTTATTGAACAGCAAACATTTCCTTAAGTTTTTTATAAGTTTCATATATAGAATGCATGTTAGGAGAAGATCAGTTTGGTTTTTGGGACAAGAGAAGCAATATTGACTTAGCGATTAATTTTAGAAGACAGGATACGAAACAACCGGCCTACGTTCATGGAATTTGTAGATTTAGAAAAAGCGTTTGATAATGTGAACTGGAACACACTATTCAGGATGCTGAAGAGCAATGGAATAAAATATCGAGAATGGAGGCTAATACATAACCTCTTTAGAAGACAGGCAGAAGCAATTAGAATAGAGGATCAAGAAAAGAAAGCAGAAAACCAAGAAAGAAGTAAAGCAAGGATGCAGTCTGTCGCCCATGCTGTTAACTTATATATAGAACAGGCAATAAAGAATATGGAAAAGGAATCCTACTGCAAGGAGAAGAAATTAAAACCTTGAGCTTTGCTGATGATTTTGTAGTATTAGGGGAGTTAGAAGAAGACTAGGAAACCATAATAAATGGCATGAACGTAGTTATGGAGAAAGAGTTCAATATTAGGATTGATAGAGGGGAAAACAAGGTAATGGAGTGTAGTATGGGAAACAGAGGAATAACAAGGGGTGTTAGTTTGGGAAGGGATATTTTGACGGAAGTTAAGGACTTGTGCTAATTGGGAAGCGTAATAACTAGGGATGGTAGAAGTATAGTAGACATAAAGAGTAGGATAGCACAGGCAAGGAAGGATTTCGCGAAAAAGAGGGATTTACTTACAGGTAATATAAGTGTGAATATTAGGAAATCGTTGTTAAAAATGTTCATATGGAGCGTGGCGTTATATTGGTGCGAAACGTGGACGATAGGAGTTGGGGAAAGCAAAAGAATCAAAGCCTTTGAAATATAGTGCTACAGGCGAATGCTGAAAATCAGATGGGTGGATATAATCACAAACGAGGAAGTTCTTAACAGAATAGGGGAAAAGCGAACAATATGGTGGACTTTGACTAAGAGAAGGGATAGATTAATAAGCCACGTTTTAGGGCACGAAGGTCTTGTAAATTATCATTAGAGGGAAGTGTGTGGGGTAAGAACGGACGAGGGAGGCCAAGGATGGAATACGCTATTTATATTAGGTAGGATGTGGGTTGTTATAGCATAGTTGCATAAACGGATTAGGCTGATAGCATGATAGGCTGTTTTTTTTAATTACTATATCCTTACTTATTATTTGTATTAGGTATTATAGGAATATATTAAATGTATTTCGGAGTATATTTAATAATTATAGGTTAAATTTAAGACTGTTTATTTTTCGCAATTTGTCCTTAATTCTTCCATCCCTTTTCTATCAAGTTTTTCACCTAGTAATTTAGAAAACGATACAGTTATATTCATACAGTACTAATAAGGCATAGAAATGCATACACCAATTGATTTAGTATTTTACTAGTTTTCTAACATTCTGAAAGTTGCCAATAAGCCCAACGGCCTTCATCTGCAAAAAAAGGAAATGTACGACAATTGGCAGTACAGGGTATACTATAATTATTATCTTTTCTTAGAGACAGAATACGTGATGAAAATTCACGTATGGTCCTTTATTTACATGGAAAAGTGTTTTTCCCGCTGTAGATAAACCCGGCAAATGCCGCCACCAAGCTTTAACAAATTGAAATATCTATAAAAAGAACTACGTTAAGCAGAAAAATAACATAATTGAATTAAGGCAATAATACTCGTTCATATTTACGGAAAATATTTTTACTGAAAAAAAAATTAACCAGCTAACGATATGAACATACAAACTAAAACTAGTACGTGCACTATTTTCATTGATAATTTAAATATAGATTCAAAACAATTAATCTAGTTAAATAAGATAATAAAGTACAAACCTAAATTTAAAAAATAGTGAATAATTTATTTTAAATATAATTTATGAATACACTTAATTTTCAATGGGCAAAATGGCTAATCTATTAAGATTAAGAATTTAAATAGTTTTTTATTATTTTTAAAATATATAATGTTTTTGGTCAGTAGCAACAGTTATGAGCACCGTTAGTAAAGCAATGCTCTAAAGTAGTACAGTTTTAAGGGAAGTAATAAATTTAATAACGTGAACGTGAACTGGATCTTGTTTTTTTTTCTAAAAGGCCTATTTCATCACCCAGAGAAGATAAGATCTGAGGAATCACCATCTGTCAAGACGTTGTCTAATCATTCTTGCGGTCTAGTTCTGGTAGTTTTCCCGCTCCTAAAGTTTGCCGCCGTAGGCAGTCACCTACCGTGCCTATCAAGTCATGAAGAAATTAAAAGTGACAGGGCAAACACTGGAGAAATTTGAATCATATAGATCGGCTCCTGTCCCACGCCACTCTGCTTTCAGGAGACGGGTTTTGCTGTATGGACGCATCATTGCTGACTCCACGTTTGGAGGCAGCTGGCTGACTGTTCCAATTCGACCAGGGAACTATAAAGACAGTCTACGATTTCGAAGCATGTACCAAAACTGACCTAGCGTTTCGGCTTGTATGAAACCTTAATTCAAAAGCAGAGAGGGAAGACAGATTGCCCATAGGTAGCTCTTATCCTTATTACTGAAGTTTTTCAATGAAGCAGGCGTTAATAACATTGAAACGAAATTTATGGAGGATGCGGAAGGGACAGCAAGGAAGCCAAGGGCTAACCTTTTTAGTGTAACATGGTATAGTAGGGAGATCCATTAAATGTAAACTTCCCCTTTATAGCATAACTTTCCTTTAATAATATATGAAAGGAATTTAAAATTGGGGCGGGGGGAGTGAAGGGAGAGGAAGGCAGCTAAGGTTTAACTAGGACCCCAAACTATAGTTTAAGGATCATACCCAATATTCACCCGAAGGGGTACAAGGAAAACCCAAAAAACGTGCATCAGGTAGGGCGGGTACTTGGGCGCATGTCTCACAACACTGTGAATGAAATGGGAGGAATTTTCTGAGGGCAGTGCTATAGTTTAAGGATCCTATCCAGCATATGACAGAAACAGTTAGTAAACAGTAATGTATATAATGTATGTCGCTGTAAGCTGTAACGTCAAAACGTTATCTATCTCGTAGTATTACTACTGAATTAAAGGATCGGCTTGGAAAAATATTCTCTTTTTGAAATTAAATCATTGTACCTATGCTCTCTTTTCCAACAATATCCATTCTTAATAAAGATGAAGACTGTGATGTAGTAAATTGTGTCTGAAGCAGTGTACAGGTTTATACAATGGACGGAGAAAGCTCATCTCTCTGGTGGAGTGTCGATCTGGGTAGCTCAGACGGTAAGAGCAACCCGATCCAAGTGGAGGTCCTGAGGTCGATTTCCGGCCCGGAAGAGTTTCTATTCTCCGGATCCTTTCAAAGAATTAGCTTCTATAAGTATCATCGCGTTACGTTTTGACAAGAAAAGACGTTTCACTTCTATTGCCCACGCTTAGTTGGGAATCTTCACCATACCCAATCGAAATCAGAGATTTATTTCCGTTTGTTTCCACTGTGTTTGTAACAAACGTGTAAAAATCTAATAGTGTCGAATGTCCAGTGGGGTGGGGGTGACTTAGAAAGTCTACTTAAATATCCCCAGCATTGTCATTGTGCTTCTCCCTACCTTTGGTTGGTTAAATAATTCATAGACCCCCTGGAATTATATATTTTAATTCTTTCAAATAATGTAACCGGCGTTTACCTAATATTTTGGAGAACGTTGTCATGAACTTGTTTCTTAAAGTCGATTTTTAGATAAGAGGAACCGTGGCTGCTGGTGCGTGAACGTTAAGAAGGAAATTTAACTTGGTAAAATATTTAACACATAATAATAATAAAGCCGATGAACTTTGATTGTTATAGTCAAGACTTTAGTGCCATAAAATCGTAATTACTAAGAGTCAGTCATATTAAGCTCTAGTAAAATCTTTTTTACAGGGTTCCTGGATGACCATGTTTCTGACTGTGATCGTCTCGTTGTATGTATTTTCCCATCTGTATAACTTACTGCTTAAGTTGTGGTACGACAACTGGCAACTTCATATTAATAGTCAGATGGGAGTAACCAATGCTAGGTAAGATTCTTTGTAAACATGACTATCTTGATGTTAAGATAAACAATTCGTACTAAAATGTAAAAAAGGTGAAGTCACATAACTTGTTGTTTCTCTTGCGTGTTTTCAAATGACAGTAGGCCGAGAGGCACATCACTTACAAGTTTTCAAAATTAAAAATCAACAATCGACTGACACACGGTAATGATCCTTACGTTCACACGCGTTAGGCCTCGGGTACGATAAAAGCGGCGAGCGGCAAGCGGCAGGGAGCAGGTAGTTAGAGCGGCACCGCTCACTTTAATGTTCCAAAGCAATTCAATGGGTCCGCGGTTCCACTGGCTACGACAAGGGTAAGCGGTAGAGCGGTTCTAATTCCGCCGCTCGCCTTGCCGCTCACCGCTCAAATGATATAGAGGATCCAAAGTATCCGACGAAATAAGTAATTATTTTTTCAAGACTAAACATGTTTCTTTTCTTCCGAAACGTATAGTTTCTTTTCTTTTTATCAGATACAATATAATGATGAGATCATTTATTAATATACAATTTTATTTAATTAAATTGATTTCTAAGACATAAAATTTTATAAAGCGTAAGTACTGATATAAAAAAAAATTGGAAATGAAATAAAACTTGTGACAGGTACGCGTAATATACTTTTGAATATAATACAATATTTTCAATTATTATGAATTAATGGATAATTTTATTAATTAGGCTTACAATTGTTGCAACTTACATTATTCATAAAACTGTAGATGTAAATTTAATTATAAGTACCTTATTAAAATGGTTTAGTGTTTCTTATCGAATGTTCGCAAACACATTCTCGTATATTCGAAAAACCTATTTTCGTCATCTCTTAAATTTATAAAAAGATGGTGATACTCTCCGAAAACTTTATACTCCTATTTATGGGATTAACTCTTAACTTTCTCTTGCCTTTCGTTAAAATTCGTTTCCATAAAAGGCTACTATTGTCACTGAGCAAGAGAAGCTTTGCTACTTCACACGACGACTCCATGACGAGGAGTGCGTCCTGTACTAAACAGAGGGCGATGCCGCTCAAGGGTTCTCTATCGGCATCGCTCACTACTCTGCCGCTCGGAGTCCCACCGCTCACCACTTGCCGCTTTTATCGTGCCCGAGGCCTTTACTCGTGCTTGTACAGTCCATCACTTCAGGTTCCTTGTCGCGTTGGTTATTTTTCTTTCCGTGACGAATAATACTCTTCTATCCTATGACAGGTTGCCCAACCTTATTATAGTTTCTTCTACAAAATGTTCATTGGTTCTCCTAGAACAGGAATATTTCTGAGTTCATATTAAGATAGGAAGTACCACGGTACGGTTAGTCGTTCAATTACAAACGTCTTTAATTTGACTTCAAATTCACAGAATAATGTTTACAATAAAAGTTTAGGTCTATATATTTATGACAGAAATATTAAATCAAGTTTTCAACTACACGGACCGGTACACAAATTTTCCCATGTATAATTTTCTAATGATCGTACAAGAATCTCAACAATTTGGCTTTCAAAACACATCGATTATACTGTCGGAGGAGTTCACTTAATGACTACGGAGAAATAGATGTGGCCCATGAACGGAACTGTCCCATTGATAGTAACCTAACCTAATTCTCATAAACGCTGAAGATTTCCCAAAAAGTTAAAACTCAACACAGGTTTCCAAATCTCTTTACTTCCGAGATAAACAAATGATGATCATGGTCTGGGTTCAACAAAAGTGGAAGATTTGTCTATAGCATGTTCGTTTCCCTTGTGTCTGTACGGTAAGTATACGTGAACTGTTTTTAACTGTTCAGAAATTGTAGGATAGGTTGACCAAATTTTCAGGTATATGAAAAGCCGCTCCCAGTTTTTTGGGGTAGGAGTAACTTAGTCGAAGTGTTTGGTGGTTTCAGCGTTATGAAGGCTGCAGCGTGCGGCACCTGGTTGGGAGACCTGATCACGGCGCTGATGGTGACGGACATGATGCTGCAGGACAATCTGTACCCTCAGTGGGCTCCACGGGCCCGAGCTCTTTGGAGACGCTCCAACGTGCCTCGGATCCTGCTCTTCTGGGTTGGTTCGGTGGTCGCCACCACCGTCGTTGTCACGCTCATCGTCAGCGACTGGATCTCGTGGGACCACCTCAACAGAGACTTCCTGGCCACCACGGGTACGTTCACTCCATCTCCTGTTGTCTCATAACATTTAGTTACTCAGAGATATTTGATCGTGTAGTTGACTGAGTCAACTCATAAGCACTGGCGCAAAACTATGTTTTATAAAAAAAATTAAGCGTCTTCTAGTTTTTATTTTTCTGAAAACATTCCAAGAATTCTAGTAATATATTTTTCCGTACTTCAATTACTTGTCAAGGAGATACTGACCCGATTAACTAAAATATTTTCTCTTTTCTGATCTATTCAGAGCTCCGTTGAGTAACAATTATATTTTACTCTAGTATACTGATCTTCTTCTTTTTATTCGTTCTTACTTATCCGGTTTTTCAGGGGCAATGTTCTTCTTGCAATAACTTTTATTTTTTAAAGAAAAGGATAATTGCAATTGCCGAAATAATTAAGTTTGCTTGGCACTCCGGTCTGATAGGTTAAGAAACCTTTAGGCTGCTGGTTTCCCCAGGAAGGTTCTACCTTCTTTAAACATCTACCCTACTCGACTTGATTATCTGCCAACTCAAGGCTTCCATTTCCTCCATAAAGTGGCTCTCTGGATCTTTTGTCGCGTATGGCTTCGCTTCGCTTCACTAAGAAAACTTTTTTAATTTCCTTGTACTTTCTTTCCCGCTAATTCATTTTCTTTTCTCATTGCGTCAAATCTTTTTTCCACGACCTTTAGCCTTTTTGATTTCTCATTAATTTCCTGATCTCCTAGTCTGGGACAGTTGACTTGTTTCAGTTGTACCTTTTCCCGATTTTGTTTTTCAAATATCTAAGAGTCTTAGACACAGTTATATGAACAGATTATGACCTCTTGTTATTGCTAATGATGACATGATGGTGATTTAAGATTTGAAATTGCTTAACGGAGGTAGAGATATTTTTCGAATATATGAACTGTCTTTTCGGTAAAATCTTAACTAAGAAGACTCTTTTGTAGGAGGAGAATGACACGTTTCACCAAAATAAATCTTATGTTCCTTCCATGAATTTTCACGTGGTTTTTTGACTTTATAACTTTTTTAAAAACTAAAACAAAAGTATTTATGCACCTAAATAGTTACAACGTAAAGAGAAAAGTGAAAGAAAATTCACGTAAATTTCTTTCATCTGAAGTTTTGAGATTCCTTTATCCAAAATAAAGTTTTGATGGTTCCTATTACCTTAATATAGCAATATTATTCTAGTTATTTCCCATCTGGTTGGGAAATTGTGAATTAAAACTCTATTATATAAATAAACAATTTTATTTTACACAAAAATGTTCAATCCATTAAAATACAATAGGGATTAATACGATTATATTTTAGACAGTCAGATATTAGGGTTCGGCTACATTATTTTGTGGATATACCACTAAATTTAATTTTGCCAAAATAATCGACCCACAATAATTTATCCAGAAAGAAAGAGATTCTGATTCACTCACTAACCGATTCCTACAGCAGGCAGCACTGTTATCACGGAACGCGCACTCTAATTCACGAATGATTGATTCAAAGGCCAGTAGCTCTCGGATCACAGGAGTGGGGTGAGTCAAAAGAGCTACCGCTCAATAGAAAAATGGATTACAGGATGGAAACCATTTCTGTCCTACTGCACATTTGTTTTCTCTTTATCTGATGGCACTAATAACACAGCAAGTGGAATTAATGGTATAGGAACGCCTAATAGGAGTTATAACTAACAGTTGGCTTTAATGCCGCCTTTCGCGCGGCAATTCAATGGGTTTATAAGTATTTACATTTATATCTTCTGAATTCTGCAAGGTATTGAAATGAAACATACTCCGGTCGCCATGTGAAGTCACCACTCACTTCTACCAACAATGACGTAAAAGTGAAAAATTTTCCTCTTTCATAAAACTTTACTAGATTTATTGAACAACTTTGAAAGTTGTACCCCATATTGAGTTAACTGGACTTAATGCGATTTCGTCAGTCCTACCTATCTCATAGATCAACATTAATTCTACGCGAAGGTCACACGCGCATCGAAGTCTCCAAATTGTATGCGGGTTGCCAATACTTCTTGATCTATGCTCCGAAACGGCTTAACGGATTTCAATGAAAATTTCAGGTATTGAAACAGGAATTTAAGCTTAAATTTCCGTGTATGTTTCGTTTCAATATCTTGCAGAGTTCAGAAGATATTAATGTAAATATTTATAAACCCATTGAATGCCGCTCGACAGGCGGCGTGAAAACCAACTGTTGGCAATAAGTCCTATTAGGCGTTTCTATACCATTATTATAAACTTAATTTTGGCACCATGATAGAGAGGGAGGGCGAGCATTCTCGCTCCATCTATTGTTGCTGTAGGATTCGCGCCGTAATTAACCTATTACTGACAGAGGGCTAACTCCCAGAGAAATAATAAACTTACTTAGATCGTCGATACGATGTATACGTAAATTCGTTTTATTTATCGTGTCAGGTAAATTTTAATATTTAGTAATTGTTTATTTTTAAAAGCAAATAAAATAAATATATTTGAAGTTTCTGTCTGTCTGGAAGTTTGTATCGAATTGGTTCCGAAACGTGTGGAAGCGGGACCTGTTCAAAACGAACTGCGCGTTATAAGGTTTCTGATGAAGCGGTCATCAGTAAATAATACCGTAATTTTTATACATATTCAATGAATTAAAATTTATGAAAATTCTATACCTATTGTTTCGTGTTTAGGGCAAAATAAAACGAGCTATTTCCGCGCGAACGAAGTTGATTGAAGATTATCTGCAAAGGAAATAATTTATTGTAAGCCAACAACATGCTTCCATGGTCACCCGTTCCATGGGTGATACTTCCCTGATATACGAGTGATGGAATTTATAGAGGAATTAAAGGTTTAGAATAACATTCATTATTTTATCTTGTTTGTCATAAAAGGGACATCACATATATTCATGTTTTAATGGCCGGGAAAACGTTTGACAGGCGTGCAAGAGTTAATTCCGAAGTACGATGGACGTTTTCCAAGTCTCCGTTCGGAACGATACGAGACTAATAAAATTTTACAAAAGCGCAAGCAATGAAATTCGGGTCAGTGACGACAGCAAAAACAACCTGTTGCCAGGGGAGACGTTCCTGATCGATAGCGCCTAGAAACACTCACACACAATACGACAGTCGCCAGACGTGCTCGTGGTGACGTCAACTCTTCAAGAGCCAACCTCAAATTGCTTCCTTCGGCACGGACTCCACAGTAGTACAATAAAGAACAGTGAGGTGCGCATGTAACATTAAAGGGGACGGGTCTTGCCCCACTCAAGCTAGCAATTCAAATGGCCCCTCGTCGGAGGAGTTGTATCAAAGCTACCTTGGATTTAATAGTGACAGTTACATTGTGGAAAAGCTTGCAAATAATCACCATCTGTTTCCCAATTCAAAATTTTTGTGGTGGTAGACGCAAGGTATTTTTATAGGATGTACAATATACGTTCCCTTCTAAGATTCAGCGTTAACACATAACTTGGTACGAAGTAAATGTAGCAGTAGAAGGTGGCACGTCGGGACCTTTTCACGCTCTGGGTTTTCATAAATACAACAAAAGTACATACGTTTAAACGGTTTATTATAATAATGCATTTAAGTCTTGATTTGAGAGAACAGATTACAATTAATCCAAACAATGGGCTACTTAAATAAGCCAAGAAAATAAATGTCCGACGGCTCTGATTCACTAAACAACGGTAAGCGGAAACGGGATGCCTGCAGACTCCCCTCTTGTTGACCTCAGAAACTCTTCACACATGCAGCGGCGAACAGCAACGCTAGTAGCTGAAGTTATCAGCGAGCGTTTTGTGCGGTCCACAGATTGCGTCTTGACGGGGAGGCAGAGCGACGGCCCCTAAATGAAAACAAGAAAACCCTCTCCCGGATCGAGTAGCGCGGGACTATATATACCACAGACTATCTGCTAGGTGGCAGGAACTGCGCCGAGGGAGGTATTTTTGATATCAACTTAATATAGAAATGTTGTAGTAGTATTCAGTCCTAAGACTGGTCTGATGCAATCCTCCATGCTAATCTATATTGCGCAACCTTTTCATTTTCGGATAGCTACCATCCTCCCTTATCTGATTAGAGTTTTCCATCCTTGGCCTCCGTCTTCTGTTATCAACTCCCTCCCCCCAATGCTAATTTTACAAGACCCTCAGGTCTCAAAAGTGGCCTATTATTCTATGCCTTCTCTTGATCAACGTCCTCCATATTGTTTGCTCTTTCCCTATTCTGCTTAGAACTTTCTCGTTGGTGATTCTATCCACCCATCTGATTTTCAGTATTCTCGTATAGCACCACATTTCAAAGGCTTCTTCTGTTCTTTTCCCTTCTACAACTACTACCGTCCACGTTTCGCACCCATGTAACGCCATACTCCATACGAACTTTTTTTAGTAATGATTTCCTAATATTCACACTTATATTAACCGTAAGTAAATTCCTTTTTGTGAAAGCTTTTTTGGCCTGTGTTATCCTACTCTTTATGTCTACTAACCTTCTAACAGCCCTAGTAATTATGCTTCCGAAGTAGCAGAATTCCTTACCTTCCTTCAAAATATCTCTTCTCAATCTAATACCCTTTGTTATTCCACTGTTTCCCATCCTACACTCCATTACCTTGGTTTTCCCTCTATTAATCCTCATACTGAACTCTTTCTCCAGGACCACATTCATGCCATTTATTATGGTTTGCAAGTCTTCTTCTGACTCCCCTAATATTACACTATCATCTGCAAAGTGTAGGGTTTTTATTTCTTCTTCTTACAGTATGACTCCTTTTCTATATTCCGTTTTAACTTTCTTCATCATCGCCTGTTCTATATATAAGTAAGCAGCGTGGGCGACAGGCTGCAACGTGTCTTACTCTATTTTCTTTTCTTGTTATAAATATGAATGTAGATTTTTTTGGGCGTTAACAGGCTACATAAGGGTTATCTTGGCAACTCCCCTTTAATAGCATAGGAAGGGAATTGAAAAGGGGGGATGCGGAAGGTAGAGCAAGGTAGTCAAGAGTTAACTAGGGCCCCTGGGCTATGGGTTAAGGATCCTGCTCGGTGTTTCACCTAAAGAGATGCAAGGAAAACCCTAGAAAACCTGCAACAGGTAGGTCGGGCGTTGGGTACTATTCTCACGCCCTTCCGAATGACGTGAGACGAGTTTGCTGTGGGGTCGCAGCATTCCCTTCTCCATGTCTCCACCAGTTTCAAGAGGCAGTTGGCCGACTGAGCCAATGGAAGGTAACCAACAAAAATAATGTAATTTATTTAAATATACACCTGAGAGAAATTATCTGAACAATAATATATTTTACGTTACTTTTAATTTTATACTCTTCTTAAACACATTTTTCTTAAACATATCTCGCCAGCAGAAAGTCTGAATTTTTACGTCAACACAGTACATAAGATATTAGAAAACTATACTGTATATTAAAGTAACTATTATATAAATACGAGGAAAATAATATTACTTGTGTTCGAGACCGTTGTATCCATTCTGAAACGCTATAATATGCACCGTATATCAGAATACATTATCAAATCGTCTTACTGAATCGAAAATTGTAAAAGTACACAGATTTTTATTTATCGTTGAAGTATGTTTCTAAAATAATTTTACAGACATTATTGAACGTATACCCTATCAATACAAGAGTTTAAAGAGAAATACAAGCTAATTGAAATGAATTTTATGTGCCTGGCGTTTCAGGGCTATATGCTATATTTATTTTAGCCGGAAAAGGCATGTATTCTAATCTCTTGATTATATCGTGATTTACCTGTCATCAATACCGACATATTTTTTGGACCATTAACCCCTTGATACACACCCGAACCTATGCCAACTTGGGGTTAATTTAAAATTAACAGAGATGACGATGGTCGCTACCTTAACCTAGTCAAGAACTCTCCTCGGTCATTAAATAAGCACATTACTCTAAGAAAGTCTAAAAATACCAGTACAACATAGGGTCACTGCAAGAAAAAAATTACAACCTTGCAATAGAAAGAAAGGGTAATTATGTGTAATATCGTTAATGTTGTAAAATTATCCCTTGAAAATATTTCGTCAGATTCCCAATATACATACATAATCAAAATTCTTGACAATTCCTGCTAATGAAATTGACAACAAAACTATTAAATTATAATTAATTGAAAAATTTTAGCTATTGTTTTTTATCACCCTTCAATATTTTATAAAGGCAAAATTAGAGTTTGAAATATCCCGCGTGACAGTGAAATATTTGGCATATAAAACGGAAATGTACAAACTTACGTATTAAATAAATCTTTCGCATTGTTTATCATCGTCCTTCCATGTTTTTATATTTTTCACTGTAAACAAATTTGAAACCTTATTGCGTATAATTAAATATGGTCTCTTCCCTATACTACGTCGTTGTCACATACTTTCACCCCCCCCCCCCCAGCAATTTTCCACAGATTTTTAAAGAATATATTACACAATATGTTTATCCTTCGATAATTACAATGTAATCAGATAATGCAATGTGGTCAAATGTTTGTTTTAGAATACAATTTTGAATTTGGTAATACATATCAAATTTAATTAAAGTTGCAATCATTTTTCATAAATTCAATTAGTTTTAATACATCGAAAAAAAATCACACATAATTTTTTTTTTTTTACAGAATTGAGTCGTGCATTCCTGGCATCATTCATTTTGGTGATGGACCTCCTTATTGTGATGCAGGACTGGGATTTCCCACACTTCACAACAACTCTTCATGTAAATTTGCCAGGTTTCAGTGTTGCAACACTACAGTGGAAGTATGCAGAAGTTGATGTTACAGGTAGAAACCACTATTTCATGTCAGGAAATAAAATGTCAAACATTAAATAAGGATGTGATATTACGAAAATAATTAAAGTAATTGTTATGGAAAGAAAAGAGAGAGAAATAGTCTTACCTAAAATTAAAGCACAGAATCGCCATTGCGGATAAGATACATTTCTCCAATTTTAGGAGACATCAGCCGTTTTATTGAGGATAACTTGACAGCAGACGGTAACCTTTTCCTGAAAAAAGGAAGATGAGGCCTCCAAAAATTTAAAGAACTGTATCTTATCCTAAATGGTGACTACAATTTCAGGTAAGTATAATAAACTGAGGGTTTGATTTTAATTTCAATCAAAAATAATTTATCTGGTTTGATTAAATAAAAATAAATTAAATTTATTTACAGCAAAACAAAAGAAAACTATAATAATGACTGACCTTTAGAGTCCCATTAAAAAATTTACACGGCTAACTCAGTTTATAATGAATCTATCTCATACGGATCATTTTGTGGGGATTTTTAGAGCAGTCATGACACATCTCACAGTGTGAAATGGCGGCTTCCTCCTTCCTTCATCGTAAATTCAGGCAACTTTCGGCGTCGGTACCTGGAGTTCTTTCTTTTCAGATAAAGTAGACGGGGCAGCCTATGCCCCCAGATTAGATAGCAAACAAACTTCTCTCGAATCTTCCATTCCCGTCCGATCAACTTCTATAACACCACTGGCCGTGCCGTGGATTACTCTTAATACGGCAATGAGACGCGCACTGTTACATGATTTTTAATCAGTAGTTCACCACGAGGCATGATCAGAGAAGGTTGCTTAGTTCTCGGAAAATTTTTGGAAGTAAACTCAACAACCTGAAGGAATTCATATTTCAATGCTCGAAACTAAAGTTTTTTCTTCTTCATTAATTTTGGTAATTTTTACCTGGCTCCGTTACATGCATGAACTTTCAGATGCTTTAGAAATTCCCAATTGGGAATGTATGTATATATATATACATTAAAAATAATTAACTTACATTAAATTGATGGTAGGCATCGACTTGTAGTATAAAAATGTGAATTTCGCGAACCCAAGATTCTTTCGTCAGACAGTCACTGTACAGTGTGTAACGTTTTATGAAGTGATAAGGTTCTACTTTAAATGAAATGAGCGGGTAGAATAATTGATAAGAATTTGTACAACTTAAAAATTATATTTTAACAAGAAATAACAGCAAATAAATAAAAATAAAACTTATCTCCCAGCTATTTTAAAAATGAATTACACATTTCGAAAATGAATTGACTTTATAAATTGATAGCAAAGTAAATTGATTCTGTCTCCCGTGTGATGGTGGACTTATATACCTTGGTCTTTACTATGGCAATGGTTTTTGTTGACTTTCAGTAGACGGCTTTGAGGAATTTATGGTACGTTACTGATACCGGAACTCGTAGGTACCTCTGGCTGGAGCCTTTGGAAAAATTGAAGACATTGAAGTGTCAGTTTCTGGAATTAGTTGCTACTGCTGTTGCTGAGTGCATCATCCCTGCGACCCCATTGCTTTTCCGCACGATCAAAAGCCTCCCTCCAACTCCCGTTCAACTCCATCACTACCTAACTAACTCTCATTCCACCATCTCAACGACAAATTCTTACACCTTTCTCCAAGACTCCTCAACAACTTGATCCCTCCAGACAACTAGTCTCTCCTCAATCTTTGACTAGGTACGAAACCTATGATTTCCCCTTCCCGATTCAAACTTTTGCCAATAGGAAACATTCTTACATTTTCTAGTTCGCAGATCCGGGGTTCACACGCCTGCCCGAAAAGACGCAAAATGACACGCGCCAGAGGTTACTGAACCTTTTGTGGGAACGTCTGAATGTGACAAAATATTGGAACAGCAGATTACTCCATCCGACACATTTATGAGTTATGCTGGCCAGTGGCATCTTAATTCCTCAAAGGATCACGCCTTCAATATATGTTTTGACGACAGCCAGGACTCCCTTCTACCTTTAGTGCAATGAACCCCCAACTTTCACCACTTGTAAAATTTATTTAATTTAAAATGAAATAAAAATAATCCCTTTCATAATTTAGAATGTAGGTGTACACTACAAGTGAGATGGTCAGTCACCGTCTGTCGGGTTGAGTTGTTTCAAATTCTCTTGGGCAAACACCTACCCTACCAGAGATTCATTATGAGTGTGGATTGTTTTAAGTATTTACTGAACTAAATTTAAGAATTTTCACATTCTATATTTAATTTTGATTGTCTGAATGTAATTAATAGATTTTATTTTTCTCTATTTCATTTCAGGAAAATGGTTTAATTATGGCATTATCTTTCTAGTAATGCTGTTGGACTTGAATATGTGGAAAAATCAGATTTTCTATGATCCACGTGATTTTGGACAGTATACAGGTAAATAAATAATTCAATGTATCCACTTTAAATATGTGTTTCTAATTGAATCTATTTACCCATTTTAAGGGAACTTGTGAATCTTCCTGTCCCCTGTATCTATACATATATATATATATATATGTTTAATTAAGAAAAGTTTTAATAGGTTCATCCTTAACACTGACATTCATGCACACATTTCCATGTCAGTATGCATTTTCAGATGCTTAAAAAAATGCCAATTGGGATAAATTATGTTGTTTGTATGTTATGAAACAAATTACCAACTGTAAATAAAGGGGCAGTTAGAAACATTTAAATGAATTGTAAAGTGTATAGTATAAACTTTGTTTCTACTCCATACATGGTTATTTGAATTCCAACCACCATTAACTTCAATTATTTTTGGAAAAATCATCTTTGTTTTTAATATATTTCACTATTAACTATCATAACTTTTCTTGCTGTATTCTTGTATCTCAAGTTATTGGGTGAAATAAATACAATAAAATATACCAAGCTAAATACTACAGTGAATTCTCATTTATAGAGTATCAAAGCAACTTCTTAAGCTCATTAATTTCATACAAGATTCTTCTTTTAGCGTACCATGAATCATAATTAACTAGAAACAACAATAGAAGAAATACATATTTCTGAAAATAAGTAGATTATTGAATGTTCTATGATTAAAGGTCCTGATGATAAAGTACGATCCCTTAATGAAACAGAACTGCTAAGTGCTGGGAACAGTTCTTACTGGACATGGGAATCAAGGTCCCAAGTTAATCCTCAGACTGGACTGCCTTTCTATGAAGGTTAGAACCTAATTAGAAAACAATGATTTATGCTAGCCTTACATTTATCATTAGTTGTCGTTAATTGATGGAAAATGTAGTAAACATTTTTTTTCTGTTTTAAAATATAAGTGAACTAGAACATTCATTTTCGTTGTGAGTGGAGATTAATTATTTTCAGCATAAACTTATGCCTTAGCAAAAAGGATTTCAATTTTTCTTTTAACCAGGGTTAATTATAAGAATTATAAGACTGACAACTTTAAACATATATTATTTTTTTTCAGATGACATGCAAATGAATTCTAGGTGGATGAATTACCCCCTTTCTATAAAATGCTTAGCTTTTATACCTTCTGGTATTGGATTAATTCTTTTTATTTCTCTAATATCTCTTTATGGTCGTTTCCCGTCAAACCAGGTAAGAAAGCCCAGGAAATCAATAAATCATTAAACTGTAATTATTTAAGGAAACTGTTTTATCATATTTAATAGTCTTTTATCATGGTGAATATTTTTGTTGAAGTAATAAGTAGTGTATTTTTGTCATTATCAGTCAAATATTAGCTTGAAGTACAATTATATTGGAATAGAATCAAACAACTTTTGATACAGTAGCACCACAAATAGTAATGCATGTCTATTGCGTCCAAAAATCAGTATAAAAGCTAAGGGTTATGAACACTAATATAATTAAACAAATTATTCTTGTATTTGGTTTGAAATAAAAGCCTCTAAATTTATAAATTCAACTGATATAATATGATAATTAAATCCCCTGTATTTTCTGTAAATCAAATTATGATAGTACAGCTAATATGTTAGTTGACTTGACCTCATATAATAGATTTAATGTTAAAATTAACATAACAGAAACAAATAAATATTATAAAGAAAAACAAGTGATACTTGTATGTAAATATTAATAACAGTGTCTACTACAATATATTGCATGCTAGTTGACAATGCTCTTGATTTCACTTCATTTCTGTATAAAGTTGTACAGTCTTAAGTGATCTGAATATCTATTACAATTACAATGAAATACCTATCTCGTGGCATGAATTATTATTGCACTTTAATTTTAGCAATTAAAAAAATTAATTTGAAAGAATATCCATTATATTGAAATCTGACTGCTTTTATTGATTTGGTAGTTATAGAGAGAACAGTAGTATACTTATGAGTAAATAACATTTACACCTTTTGTACTTCAATTATCTTTATTCTTCATGAGACAAAACTGTATAGCTACTTTTTTGATAGTAATTATTTGAAATTTGTTAATGAATGCTTTCAACAATCCCCTATGTAATAAACTACTGATAATTTACTGAGCTTACATGCTTAATTATTCTATTGTATATGAGTATTATTCCAAATGATTTTCAACAGTAATGAATGCTACTTCCAAATGATTTAGTGCGTTGACAGGAAAGACTAGGAAAACATAAAACAACATCAGGGAAGAAGTTGAAAAAATATTTTGATTCATATAACCTTGATGAAATAAAATAATTTTGTTTTACTTCTCTTTGTTTGCCTCTTTTGATTATTTTAGTAACAAAAACGAGTTTCATGTAAAATTTGCACTTTAAGATTCACTATGATAGAATATAGATTATAGTTAACACATTAAGTAATTTTCAAGAATATAATTTTAAGAGAATGTGATTTTTATTGGAAGGATCCTGTAGTGGCAATGTTTAGAAGTCTGACAACAATTCGACAAGGATTCACACTGCAGGGAATCGGTGTTCATGTAAGCATCACATCTTGCAGCACTGCTTGATTAATTTATTTCATCCATTAGTTATACTTTACCTACTGTACAAAACTGAAATACCTTTCAAGAATTTGTAAGAATTTAATAGACATTCAAAGTAACAATTGCATCCAAGCTTTAAGATGATAAGATGCCCTACATCTTTCATATATTTCATCATCAGAACTTAATCAGGATTATATTCAGAAGCAAGTGAAATATTGGCAAACATTTGCATATTTTACTGTTTTTCTAAAAGGAAAATATTATTTTGTTACTAATTTCATGTCAATTTACACGTTTATGATGCCTTTACATGTTTATTTGAACTCTGCTGCATAATAGAATTTTTACTTACTATTAGTACATATCTCTTCTGTTCTTCAGTTTTGTGCAATAAAAAATTATCTTTACACATTTATGTTAATCTTCACAAAGAATTCTGTGCTGCTTCATGTATTTTGAAGAAAAACAGATCAATTATTAGATAACATAAGTTACGTCTGTACATTAATATTTACGAATTATATAAAATGGTCTTAATCTTAACAAACAACTATCAATACTTATCTGACAATCACAAATTTTTCCTCTACCAATTTTTTTTTCTTGTTATTCACTTGATAAGGTCTCCCAATAGGTAGAGGAAATGTTTGTGTTTGTCATATAAGTATTGGCAGTTGTCTGTTAAGATTAATATTCAGATAAAAACAATATATCACAATTTTACAAAGATAGTATTTCATTATGCTTGTTGCAAATTTCTTAGTTTTATATATTTCAGAAGCTTTAAAATATTTATATCTCATATGATTGCATTGTGATTCATATGCACTATATTGGGTTTAGTTTCCTTAGTATTTGCACATAGATGCTTGAACTTCTTTTCATATTCTATATCTGATAAGTGTAATACCATCCTAAATAGTGGTAATTGGATCTATTCATATGAAAATTCCAGTAATTGTCAGACTAAAGGCCTAATTGAATAGGAAAACTCGCCTATCACATAACATTATTAAGTGATAAATCAAAATGGTCTTTTCACAGACAAATTAAAAGCATTAATCACATTTCAGAGTTGTCTTTGGCGCTTCATCAGATTAGTTTTTTGAACATTAAAGGTCAAAATATAGAGCTTTTTGGACGAAATTTTGTAACTGTCTGAGACAAAAAGTTTTATATTTCGACCTTTAATATTTAGTTATATACTTCAAAATTTCAAAAACCTGACCTCATGAAGTCCCAAAGATGAGAATGAAATGTAGTAGTGATTGATTAAAGTTTTACTTGTCTGTGAATCAGTCATTCTTAATTATATCACTATAAAATTCTTAGAAAAAATGGACATTAAAAATATTTAATCTGAATCTGGTGAAAGTTTTAATATTTGCAGTATTTGTTAATGATGAAATTATTTCAAATTACTAAACAAATGGTTTAGTAGAAAGGTTGTTCATTCAAATAATTTATCATACAAAAAGTCAATTTGATAGTATAGTATGTAGCTCATAATGATTACATTTTGTAGTAATGTCCTGGATACTGCATAGCAATTCACAATTGTAGATAACATACTTTTGAATATTTCACAAAAGTCAATGTGTAGTTTACTCAATAGTTAGTAACACACAAGTTTACTCTCCAATGTGCTAAAGAACAGCTTTTTATGAAATATTTATTATAATCAAAAACTATTTGGAGACCATTTTGATGATCCTACCAAAACTGGAGCACAGTATGTCTTGGAAGATGGGGGAAAATGATTTGCATTGTATGTGATTGAAACTAGAAGAACTATCTAATTTCAATGATGAGTGTAACAGTAATATAATCTGAATTATTCACTGAGAAATCATTTTAAATTTCTTTTCACATTAAAGCATTTTAAATGAATGTAATGATTGCAAACAACTTCTATAGTGAATTTTCAGATTTCATAAATCAAATATTTGTAATTTTCCTTTATCTAAACAATACATTTTAAAATAAAGAGCAGGAAGGCGGTTGGGGCCCAGAATTATTGGATATGGTGTAGGGCTGGTGTACTAAATTCATCCTGTTTTTTTATTTTTTTTTCCAGACAACATTAAGCAAATTATACACATTACTTGTGGCAGTAACAATGACACATGTAAAATTAATCTGAGACTTTTATATGATTGCTTTATTATACAAGCCAGAATTTCTATTCTCTATATAACAATATTGTTTTCAAAGGCTCTCTCTCAATTACTTTATTATTAAGACTGTACCTCCAAATACTAGAATTTTTCTATTGGTTCAAAATTTAATCTCTGAAATATGAATTACCATAAGAGAACTAACATTATCCCTCCTCATCAATTTACTTGAATCATATACTTATCAAGCTTCCAATCACTATCAACACTTACACCCAAGGTCAAGTTTTTCATACCTTAGTCACAAACACCCTCTAAGTTCCATATAAGATCCTTAATCAAAACAATTTTGAAACGTGATACATAGAGGAATGGAGATTTTCCTGTCCTAAACTCATAAAATAGCTTTCAAGTGACTATTTAAGCTTTGACAAATTATGTACTTGTAATTGCTACTTAAATTAAGCATTTGTGAAAATTTCTTCATTATATTAAATTTTTTACTTCATTTGACAGTGTTTTATTTCTTCAAATTCTGAATTACTTCAGTTCATAAAAATCATAGCTTCAATTTACCACACGAATAATTTTTTCATTATCTTGATTAACCGATTGTTAGAGAACTAATCCTTTTACTTTGCCTTAATTCCCCGAATACTAGACTATAATTAATTTACGTCCCTTCCTTATGCTCATTTACTGTAAAGTTTTACCATCCTCACTCAGATAATCATTCCAAATAAAAATGAAGCAATCATGGTGAGTTTGTTTGCAGTGGAAAACTTGCCATCTTAAATAACAGTTTATTGTTCATCTACATCTAAGGAGCCTTAGTTGATCACTCCTTACCTCAGCAAATCAAAATAATATTCCTTCAGACTATTTTCGTTGACCGATTTCTCAGATTAACTTTCGTAGCTCACATACTACTCCAAATCAAATTTCCAGGTAATGCTCTCTGCAAATTCAATACACAATTAACATCAATAATGAAATCCAAGATAGTGATTTTTGTCCAAGTTATTAATAAGACCAAAACAGACAATTAAAAATTATCCTTCATTAATCTATCAACATGTTTCTCTCCAGATATGGGCCCTCATCAAGTTAATAATCTTTGTTAACCTGACAAGAGTCCATATCAAGACAGAAACATGTCATACAACTAAATTAATTAAATGAAATAAGTTGACTACCAGTTTTAGACAATTTTTAATTAGTTAATTAAACAGGCCAATTTTTTAAATATATGGAAACAAAAAAAATCTGGCTACAGGGAGGAAAAAATCTGAAGGCATAAAAAAATGACGAAACGTTGTTACAAGTAAGAGACATCAAAATTAAACCTTTTGAATTTCTAATTAGATTGAACGACATTTCGTCACCACATTTGGGACTTCTTCAGGTGTTACTACAATAATTAAACAAAGTATTTACAATAAAAATTATTAAAATATCATATAATATTAATAATGTTAGTAATAACAAATAAAACTTACAATTTTGATGAAAATATGCCAAATGTGTATGCATCCGATTTGACCAGCTCAATAGGCAGCTCTTACGTAAATGTGACACAAGAATACACAGGGAAAATTTAAAATTTAATAGACAGTGGTGGCTAGTGAGTATTCACCACCCCAAGGAACAATTTTACGAGGATAATTCCCCTTATGTAAGATATTAATAATACTGCAACATCTATAGGTTGATAATACTCCATGAGTTTAAATATGCCACAATGTAATAGAAATTATTTTTTTAAATTATAAAAATAAAAAATCAAATTGGCACAATTTTTTTACTTCTTATATATTTAAAATAAAAAAGTTAATTTTAGGAAGAACCACAAAATAGCAACATTGTGTGCAGGGTCATGAGGTAATTTTCTCAGAATTATGAGTCTTAGAAATGCCCCCTGTTAAACGTGTTTCTTTTAAATAGCCTTTGATTAAATCAAATAGACCACAAGTCCATAAACAGTAATTTTTTTATTAACTCTTCCTACCGCTAGCACGCACGGCCCAGCATGGCGCTGTGTTATTTGTACCTCATATTTCTTTTTTTGTAGGCAGGCAGAGGGAATGAAAAGGAAATACTGAACATATGCATTTCTCATTCCAGACAGAATTCTTGTGCTATAAAGAATGTAGCCTAGATGTATATGGAAGGGAGTGCAGCTATAAATATTACTGTTTTAAAGAATCATTGAGGGAATTTAGTTTGTCAACAGTTGTTTTAATAAATAACATTTCAAACATGTTTCATTTAAATAAATTTAGTTCAAAATATTTTTTCCCCCCAAGTCTACTATCTGAATATTGAGCATTATTTACTAAATTAGTTATTCTCATCTCATTTGCATTTTGATCTAATCACAAACAGGGTAAATTACTGTAAAATAATTCAAGAATACTAAAATTTCTGCTGTAGGATATGTATACAAATTAATCACAACTTTTAATAACTCATACTTTTTCAAAACATTCCACCCTTTCAACATTACCTTAGTTTTCTAACAAGTAACTGAAAGCAATACCAATACTAATAAAATACAATTCACAAAATATAAGTGATTTAAGGCCTCTTACAATTATTCTCCAAAGCATAATTAAGGTGAATATAGAAATAATTTTTGTTACATGGTCTTATTTTGACTTTTTTTCCCTTAGGATTGGCTTCCTGGAAAAGGTCTGTCTTATGAAACTTGATGTGAAAAGGCTATCAAGTGAAATGTATTCGACAGCTCAAGGACCATGAAGAGTTTACTTTCAACAACTTCTCATATGTGATACTGTATGTGCTATATGTAATGAACAATATAAATGTATTTATCAATGATGTAAAAGGAAAGTCATAAATATTTTCATGATCATTTTCATTTTCTATTATACTTGACACATTTAAGAAATTACTATAATTCCAAAATCTTGACAATTTTCATGCGAGGGAAATATTGGTATGACGATTGCCTAAATAGTATATTACTTATTGCCCTAATTGAATTCATACAAATATGATAATTTAACATTGAAGCATACAAGTTACCGTTTCACAAATCTACCACTTGCCACGATTACCGTAAACTTTCATAAGCTGCGAAAGAACTAGGATAGCTTTTTATATGTTACTTTTTCTTTAGTTTATACAGCTATAAGAATAATGTTATCGTTAACAAGAAATCTTCTGTAAATTCATGCTTCAAAGATTTAAAGAGGATAGAACAGTTTTCATGTTAAGTGTGTTAGTAGACGTTACATTTGCATTACTACTTTTAAAAATCATACCAGCTTTATGTATCAGCACAGTCATACAATGAAAGAACAATAAAAACATTCCGAGATGCCGAGCATCATGCACCAACTTATGAATGTAGGAAACAGGTAAATGGCTTTGTTTCAACAAAGAATGAAAATAAAATATTTATGAAAAAAATACATTTTAATAAATAAATGGATACACAATGACTTACATTATTGTATAAATGGTAAAACATCACAGGAAGTTGAATTAATAATAATATTGTACAAGAGATTAAAGAAAACTTTTGTCCTGTATTTTCTTCAGGTCAAAAAACTGATTGTAGTTAAATTAAATACTTATTGTTGGTTAAACATATTCTTCAAAATTATATAAAATATTTTATTTGATTACAATATTTTTTCAACTCTACCACTCTTGTGTAGAGAGAAAATGAAAAATATTTACTTAGATATGATATCAGTCTCCTTAAAGCTTTGGTAAAATTGTAACTGATTCCGTTCTGACTATGTAGATTTAATGAAGATATAATTTTAAACATGAAAGTAAAATTCAGGATCACATAATTTTATCACTTAAGATTAGGGGACAGAAAAACAAAGGCATCCTATATTTCAGTGTCAAGACTTTTCTATGTACAATCCCAGTATCTCAGAAAATTATTTTATTAAAATATAAATACAAGATGTAATACATGGAAGGATTAAAAATTGATAAAATTCAGTGAACATCCTTAAAACTTAAAATAATTGTGACAAAGAAACTAAGTTCCACATTTTAAAATTTTAAGAGGAAATTACCACACACTATGGAGCAATTCTGAACGATTTTGTGCTAGGACTCTTGACATTGTGATGATGATGGACAACAGGGCTATTTTCTTTACTCTTCAAAATTTGCCGAATAGGACTCGAATCTGCATTTTCCAACACCTTTAATAATAAGATTTTATATTATATAAAATATAAAAGAGTACATATTAAAAAAATCATTTCAACATGATTAATTTGTTTGTAATGTTCAATCTAATATGCATGAAGTCCATTTCTAAAGTACAGTTATTTTATAATCAAAGTAATATGAATGTAATGTATAAATGAAGGTAAGTCAGACTATTTTCTTTCTTTTTCATATATAAAAGGTATAAAGGATAAAAGGTATATTGGTTTAATTACCTGAAACAAGCTAATTCTGAAAACTACAAGATTATCTGGCATTAGTGAATATCATTTGGTTAAGATATTGCCACTAGAGACATTGTTAATCATCCATGCAGGAGAAAGCCTATTGTGTTTTGGAATATGCAAGAGTATTGTATGAAATTCAATGAAAAGTCACTGCAACTCAGGATGAACAGCAGCCAAACCAGAAGTGGTTTAAAGAATTCCTGAAACTTTTTATCAAGTTCCACAAAATCAACAAGTTGCGAGAGTTCTAAGCTCAATGTGCCTCATACGACTGTGGCGTGTGTTACAGAAATGTCTACAGTTGCAGTCATACACCTTTGAGATGGTGCAGGCTTTAAAACATTAAGTTTTATCAGAGAATTTGAAAGAGCAATTAATATCCTAGTTGGAGGAAGTGGGTCATGGCTTCAGTTTGCAGCAAGACATAAAAACATAGTATTGGAACAATAGTCCGCCTCATCACTGGATTGGCCAGGCTGGTTAATGTCATTGCTTTGCTGGCCACAAAGATCTAACCGTTTGCAATTCTTTCCTATGGGATTTTGTTAAAGATAAAGTATTTGTACTTCCATTTTCCCAAGACTTACAGCAACCGAAGCAGCAGATAACTGAAGTGTTCGAAACATTAACAAAGGATATTCTATCACGTGTGGTAGGAACTGGAATACAGGTATGTTCCATGTCGTCAGAGGGGCACAAATGGACCATCTATATCAACTTTGTTAACAACAGATTCATTGTACATTTGATCTATCGAAATGAAGTAATTGCTACATTTGTGGGTATACATTTTTGCCCCCACTCAATATGAAACACCCTGTATATATATAAAGAAAAATGAGACGACAGTCAAAATAATTATAAATTGGATACAAAGAGACAAGTTATTGACCTATCTTAAAATGATAATAGTGTCAACTTGCATGGAAGTATGCAATACTTACTAAAATTAAATATTGAAAAGCACAAAAATGTAATAAATCCAAATATTTGCAGGGAATAATTACTTCCTGCCACAGACTAATATCCTAATGAATTAACCAACAACACCGAATACATCAACATTTAATTTATAGTTATTTTAGTCAATAATTTTGTAATTATAAGTTTGTTAGTTGTAGTTTCATCAAGTTTAAATTAAAGGTACATTCAGACCAAAATTCAGATGCAAATACCTTGGGTAAGTTAATTATCACGTGAAAATGGTTTATTTGTATTCTAAAGAGACAACAATTTGGAAGACATAAGAAGTAACAAACTGCAGAATTAGCCAAAATTGAATTCAGGTAATCGTATCTTTCAAATGAGTCAAGCACATTACATTGAAGGAGAAAACAATACACACCTTTCTTGCAGAACAAATGGCCGCACTATTTTCCTTATTTTTCAGAGGAATGTGAAGAGGAGTAAGGTCGAGTGGTAAGTTAGTTTGATCAACATTTTCCTTGTTAATAGTTGGTTTACGAGAACTTTTAGAAAAATGAGCCAAATCATCTTTCAGTTTCTCAATAGTTCGTTTTTGTGCACGATTATGACACTTCAATTTTTCTACTTCCTGAAATATAATTTACAGAGATTTATTATTATTAGTATTACATAAGAAAAACTAGTATGACAATGTGTAAGAAATACATAATTGAGTTTTGAGTATTAAGAGCTTACCTCTTTAAGTTCAATATTTTTCTCCTTCAGTTGTACCATGTGTTTTACCTTCTGTTTATGGTTTTGGTGGCCCAGTATCTGTGCATATTGCAAAGCTAAACTACGGTAATCTTCTTCTACAGCCACTTTTCTAGATTCCAGATCTTTCTTCTCAGCAAGAAACTTCTCTAATTGGTCTTTGAAAGGACCAATAAGAGCCTCCAAACTTGAACTCTTTGACTTGGCATTATCAAGAGCACTTTCTGTCTCTTGAAGCTGGCTAAAAGAAAAAAGTGAAGTGTAAATAATATATTTTCAATATTAAACAACTTTTTATATTTTGTTATGTAAAACAATTCTATTTGACTGCGTTTGTTTTCGGGCTTCGAATGGGCGGGATTCACCATGCAGGATGTTTCATCAAATACCATGACTGTTGAAATCTATAACCCGAGAATAATTTTAGCAGCTTACTCACCGCGAAAACCTATGATGAATTTTCGTAATTAAGGATCTGATAAGTTAGTAATGATAAAACTTTACTACAGAGTGAAGCTGTCATGTGAGGTTAAAATGAAAAGTTTAGGATAACATTTAGCGAGAATGTGTGGACCAATAAATTACAGAAGGGATATATACAAATACATTCAGGACAATCAGATAAGAGAATTCAATATTGACAAAACAATTTGCATGAAAAGGAAAGAGACAAAGAGGGATGCTTCCCCTAGATTGTAGTTCATTGTAAGCAGAATAGAAGGAAGTTCTTCAAATTTTTGTAAGGGTACTCCAGAAGTTGGCCAACACTAGACAATTTGAAGAACTTCACCTCAGTGCTGTATAGTAACACTAAACTTCAATTCAATGTAAGAACATATTTCATACTGATTATTTAATTGATAAATATTGAGTTATTGACAATATTTATTATACAAGACAGACTGCAGATTACTGGAATGTCTTCAGGTATCTAGGGAATAGTAATCTTCAAAAATTATTTTGAACCATCCTATCCTGTTCTTATCCCTTTTAAATGTGAATTTAAGATTCTAACTGGTATGAGTATGTTGTAAGATGGGAGAAACTATTAAGGCAAAGAAATTTGCTTAAGGCTAAACATATTTCTCAGCTAATTACTGCATTACATACATTAACTACTTGAAACTGAAATTTTACGAACCTCTGGAGAATTTCCTCTTTAGATCTTAATTCGGCTATGATGAACTCCAAATCGGACATTCTTTTCATCAAATCATCATGTCTCATTTCCATACTTATATTAGTTTCTTTCAAATCTTCATTAACAGTTTTCAGCACACCCAACTCTCCTTCCAACATTTTCAAATTTTCTTCCAAATCTCTAGACTTCTCATTCAAGGAAACCTCTAAAGATTTAATATGTGACTGGTACTCAACATTTTCATTCTGTAATGTTTCGATTAAGCATTGTTTATCACTTAACATTGTTTCAAATTCTTCAACTTTCATTTTGCGTTTCTGCAACTCCATTGTATAAGAAGCCAGTCCCTCTTCATTTTCAGTAATCTCCTCTTCAAGTCTAGAAATTTCACGGGTTAATTCATGAACTTCTAATTCTAGGTCCGTTTTTATAGATTCTAGTTCAATATTTCTGTTGATTAATTTCACAAATTCTTCTTCGTTATACTTTTCTCTGTACTCGTCCATTTCAAATTTAAGATCTTTCACAGTTTGCTCATAATCAATAATTTCATATTCCAAAGAAGATATTTTTCTTTTTGAATTCTCAACATTTCGTTGGCTATCAATAACGTTTATTTCAAGAGTAGCAATCTTTCGAACATAGTCTTCACCACACTTCTTTTGTAAATCTAAATCTTCCAATAATGCATCTTTTTCTACAGTGACACGTCCTGCTTCAGACTCAAATTGCTTCTGTTTTGTAAGTGCACACTTTAGTTGGACAGACAAGTCTGTTATTTCTCCTTCTTTTGTTTCTACATCTCGCTTAAGATCTGCGTTCTCCAATAAAATAGTATCCAATTGAGACCTTATATCTGCATTAGCATTTGTCAAAGCCATTATATGCTGACTGGCATTGTGATAGAACTCACGATATGATTCTATTTCTTCAGATAATTGTTCTATTTGTTGCTGTCCACAACTTCTTTGGTGGTCCAATTTCTCTGATAGCGAATCCCTCTCAGCTTCAACTTGCGATAACATATTTGTGAGTTCCAACATTTGAGACTTATTTGATTCTAATTCTCTTTCAGCTGAAGCACACAATTCAGATGCATTATCTGCTTCCTGTGACAATTCCTGTAATTTTTTATCTTTACTTTCAATTTCTTCTTCTAATTCTTCAACATATTTGCTAACACACTCTAACTGTGTACTAAAGGAGCGCATATTACCAGAAAGGGAATCCACTTCTGATTGCAAATTATGCATTGACTGAGCTTGAATGGTAGCTGCTTCCTTGTAAGAATCCACCTTTGATAATAAAACTTTCCTTACTTCTTCAATTTTAGCTAAATTTTCATTTTCAAGCTTAACTAAAGCTTCTTCCTGCATCTTCAATTCATTTTTGTAACTCTCTATCTCAGTCAAGAGCTCAGTTTTATCATCCAAAAGTTCTTTGTTTTCAACTGTTAGTCTGTCAACATCATGCTCACTTTCAAGTAAGCGTGAGCTCAAAGCGTCAAGAGAATCTCTTAAATTTCTATTACCAACTTCAAGCTTTCTTTTTTGATCTTCTGTAGCTTCCAAATCTAGACGTACTTTAGCAAGAAGCATGGAAACTTGGTTATGCTCCAATGTTAATGTATCTAGTTTATCCTGAAGTTCAACTATGACCAATTTATTTTCCATATCTGATACTCTAAATTCATCTCGCATTGCTGATATATTACGAAGTTCATTTTCCAAGGATGTTAACTTTGCACTGACCAACTTCAGTTGATCTTTCAATGAGTTAATTAGTTCATCAGCTCCTTGCTTGTCTTTAGTAACCTGGGAAATTTTTTTGTTCAAGTCCTCAACAATACCATTATTATTTACTTCAATACCCTTTACTTTTGTTTGCCATGTAGAATTCAATGCAGTCATTTTATCCTTAAATAGAGAGTGAACTCTATTTTCATAGCTAAGTAATGCCTTATCAACTTTCTGTAAATTAGCTTCAAAAATAATTGAGCCTTGTTTTTCTACCATATCTTTGCACACTCTCAAGTTTTCAAAAAATATTTCTGTCTCCTTTTGATGTAACAGCTGTGTTGCTTGTCTTTCATTTGAAAGTGTTTTGCATTCTAATTTCAGAGTTTCAAGCTCGTCTTCTTTTATTTGAAGTGTATCTGAAATAAGTTTTATATCCGATTCAGAGGTTTCACATTTCTCCTGCAACTTTCTTATTTCCAACTTTTGTTCCTCTCTTACCAAAGACATTTTTTCTAACTCACTTTTTAGAGCCTCCACCTTTTGAGAAAATTCAAATGTTAAGGCAGATTTTTCTAAACTGTGCTCAACCAATAATTTTTCGACTTCGGCCCTACATTCTACAAATTCCACTTCAGTAGACGATAACTGACTCTGAAGCAATAATATCATTTGCTGTTTCTGTGAAACTTTATTCTCAAAATCAGAATTACTTGCTTTATGCTTTACAATTTCAGATTCCCAGAGTAGCTTGTGAGAATCAAATTCAGATTCCATGATATAAAGCTTTTCGTTGAGAAAATTATTTTTCTCTTCCAATAACTTCATACTATCTTCACTAGTTTTCAAAGTGGATTCAAACTTCACTTTTTCTTCATTGTATTTTTTTTGTAATTCTTCAATTTCACTGCTAAGTTTGCTGCAATATTCTTCATTATCCTTTACAGAGGTTTCAAAATTTAACTTCAATTCTAATATTTCCAGTTTGTATTTTTCAACATCTGTAAGTAAATTATTCTTTTCATGTTCTAACTCTGACACATCTACTTCAAGGGCTAAGCATTTGCTTCTGTATTCTTTCAATTCATTTAAGCATTCTTCCAATTTTTCTGCAGAATTCTTCACAAAGCATGAATCTGAATACACCGATTTACTCTTTTCAAAATGCCCATCACCACCACAATCTGACAATACAAAGTCTTGTGTATCAGTAGCATTATCTCTCTTCTCTAGGGATTTAAGCGAATGAGCACTTCTACTTTTAATAAATCTTTTTGGAGGTTGTGGCTGTTGACAGAAAAAAAAAATGTAGGAATTAAAGAATATAAAAGTAAATAATAGATCGAAACAAATTAAAAATAAATCCTGTAACAGAAGCTGGTATAGTTTTATTTTACATAAATAGTTTCATATTTTCAAATATAATTTTTCAATGGCATTGGCTGTGTGAAGGCATGAGAGAAAAATTGTAATATATACCACTCGACTAGAGAGAAATAAGACTTTCCAGCCAGTCAACAACTGTAGATTTCAGGCAAGGCAGCAACTGTCTAACCCTCCTCCCCATCCAATTTAAATTTTGTATTTGAGAATATTATCTTAACTTTCTTGCATATATATATTTATACAAATGTGTCAGGAATTGACACTGTCACGTTAATTAAAACAATAAGGGCAGGAAAGAGAGAAAATTGGTGATTTAAGTGAAGTTCACACACACATACGTGCGTCAGGAAATGACATTGTCATGTTAGTTAAAACAATTAATGGGGAAAGGACAGAGAGATAGAAAGAAGGTGACTTACCTGAGGTTCAAAGATGGTAGACACCTTGTGAGGTTTAGAGTACATGAATTTTCGGAGGCACCGCCCCCTTCATCAGAAAGTTAGGAAGACATTTCCAGTGATCGGCTAGCCGACGACTGAGCAGCCAAAATTTGCTGCTCTGCTAACTTAGGTCGTAAACAATTGACCCCACCAGGTCACCAACTTTCTCTCTCAATGAGGGTCTGGGAAGAGGCAAGGACTTGATGGGGGTTGGGGAGATGCATACTAACACCCCCATCTTGACATACATTCATTCAAACACATCCACCCTTAGAGGTGTCAATATTTAAATATTGATACACACTCTTATACATACATACAACCACCATTCAAACAAAAGGCAAGGAACATGCACACACACAGTATGCACACAGAAGGTTGTATTGTATATACAATTCCAATGGACTCGTGCTTTGGGGGGGGGGGGGGAAGGTTGGAGATAAGGAGTTATAGGATGTTTAGTCCAGGGCTTTGTCTGGACTGTAGGACATGCTGAAATGAAAGTTCCCACAGATGGAGTTCAGCTTCTGATGAGTCGGGAGGTAGGGCTTTGAGGGGGGTCAGTGTGAAGCACTGGTTGAAGTTGTTGGTGTTGTGGCTATGGGGAATTGGGTTTTGTGGAGTTTTACTGTACTGCAGTGGTTGGCAATCCGTTCGGGGAGGGGTCTCTTTGTCTGACCAATGTAAAAGGCTGGGCAGAGTGTGCAGTTTATTTTGTAGATGGTGTGAGAGGACAGACAGGTTATGTTTTCCCTAATTTTGTATGTAGTGCTGTTGGTGGGGTTCTGGAAGGTCGTGGTAGGTGGGAGTATGGGGCAGACATGGCATCTGTTTCTGCCACACAGTCTGCAGCCAATTGTGGGTGGGGGTTGGGGGTGTGGGGTTTGTAGGGTCTGACCAGGATATTACGGAGGTTGGGTGGACACCTAAGGCAACCCTTGGACAGGTGGGTAGTATGGTCGGGAGGATGTTCTTCATGTCACGGGTTGGATTGTAGTCCAAGGCGGAGGAAAGAGTTGAGTTTACGTAGTCCGGGGAAGCAGGTAGTGGCTAGAAGAAGACTACATTCTGTATGATGGTTAGGGATGGGACTGACAATTTGGGAGGTGGAGAGGGCACAGGTAATTTGCTTTTGGAGGTCTATGGGGTAATTTCTGTTCCGGAAGGCATTGAATATTCGGTCGGTGAAGCCACGGAGAAAGGAATGCTATGACCCCACAGCAAACTCCTTTCCCATAATTTGGAAGATGTGAGAATATTACCCAATAGCCTGACCTACACAGGTTTTCCTTTCATCTCTTTAAGTTATATCACCAACTATGATCCTTAAACTATAGGCTGGTGCCTTAGTCAACCCTTAGCTACCTTCTCTACCTTCCACATCCACCCTTTTCCATTCCCTTCCAATGCATGGGCCCTTAAAATTAAAAAGAATTTTGGCAACACACAGCTTGTTTTACATTTCAAAATCAACCCACTCCTATTGAAAACCCTCTACCATAGGAAGGGAACTAAAAAAGGATGCAGAAGGCGACAGCCAAGGACTGACTAGAACCCCTGTGCTGTAGTTAAAAGAGGTACATAGAAAACCTTTGAAAATTTGCATCAGATAGGTTGAGCTATTAGGTCAAAAGTTGGTGACCCCTGCCCTGCTGGCCACATTCAGCCCTCGTGCAAACTTCTGTTACATATTAATATGGCCCACCATGTCACATCAACACATTTAAGTCTAATTAATTTTATATGTAAAAATTATATCCCTCTTCAACACTTTAGTCATTAATTCTAATCTGAAAGATCCTTATGCTTAGCAACATTATTTTCACCAAATATTGAAGTTCTTGCAAATTAAAGGCAATGCCAAGTTACTTTTGGTTAGAGTTGTTACACTTATTTTATTATGTGTAATACCAACCCTATGCATACTTACACATCTGTGCCCTCTTTTTTAAATAAACACTACTACTATTATCAATTGTTTTTATTTTGGTCTGTGGTCCACCACAGACTTTTTATGCACCCTACGAAAAAAGGTTGCCCACCCTGTAAAAGGTACTTGTTGCACACCCTTCTGAATGAAAGGAGAGGAGTTTGCGGTGGGGTTCCAGAATACCCCTCTCCATGACTCTACAAGTTTAAAATTAGTGGACAACTATTGATGTATGCCCAAGGTCTTAAATCCTGTACATAGACCTTCTAAATGAGATTGGCAAGCGAGACCCTCGAAAAACCAGAGTGGGATAGGTTCAAGGGTTCAAATGATAAATGAACTATTAAGTGATAAGAGAATGTCACATTCAAATTATAATATCCCGATTTATACATGTCAAATTAAAATATTATCTAAATGTAGATAACAATATAGTTAAAGAATGTAGTTAGCAGCATTACTAAATATTCAAGTAAAGAATATATACAAATATTACTCACAGTGCGAAAAACGGGCAATGCATTGGCACATGGTGACTTTTCAATATCGGAAGATGCCTTAGTTTCAGAAAATCTTTCAGACTTTTGAATAACTGCTCCTCTTACTTTACTGTTCACTTTAGGATCATAGCTCCCTGGAGCTGGAGCACAACCTGAAATAGAATCATTCCACTAATTCAATAAAATGCGAGTCTAAAATAATATAATTTGCCCCATTTGAACAAAGTTACTTTAAAGTCGGTATATTTAATTTTGAAGAAAACGAAACCTTGGGGCATTGTTAGAGAATCAATTTATGACTAAGTAATGCAAACTCAAGGAAAACCACTATGTACGGTGAATTTTGGTTTTAAAAGTTAATCGAGTTGTATCACTCAAGTTAAAGATAAGGCCGGCCGGTATGGGTTGTCAAATTTACATTGGAAACTTCTTAGTGCGAAAAGTAAAGACAACAAAACTTACTAATATAATATACTAAGAATCTATAGAATCGTAGACAGTAATTAAGATTTAGGAAATACTACGTCACGCCGACATTCTGTTGACAGCAATAAATTATATTACAACAAGCAACAATTGTGACAATAATAGTAAATTACAAAGATATTGTCATATCGCCCTCAGAAAATTGTGGTCAGGCGTTTAAGCCAAGTATATCAAATGGTGCATTACTTCTTACACGTTATGGTGGTTGTACGGAATATGCAAACATTTATAAACATAACGTAATTTTAGTAAAAGATTAAACTGACAAAATATTCTGCTCAACTGACAATAGAAACAAAAGTTTATACCCACTTGTTAAATCATTAAACCGCAGTATTTTTGCCCTGGGAAACGACATGATCCTCTTCTTTCTTCTTACAAACTAAACCTACTTGACGCGGGAGATGCAACGGCTGAAGTTCAAACTTAAATAAAGCTCTCCCTGCCATTTAATAAAAGAGCATCGTTGGCCAATGAACAGCTGTGCTCAATTCGACCAATGAAAAGCTATGTCGCTGTTCATTGGCTTGCGTTGTCTGTAACAAATATGGTGGCAATCAGCTGTTAAGCGTACACGTAAACAATTATCCGGTTCCACGATGAAACTAATTTTTATCGTATTTAGTATTTGTGTTGTAATATTAAGTGTATTATGTTTATCAAACTGCCAGTCGAGGAAGAAAGATGTAAGCTTTATAAATTCAAGTAGAAATTATAAATACGAATAATAGTGACGTCCTTGCACACATGTTTCGGCATTATACAAATTTATTTTATCAGGAACACAGAGAGTTATTGGAACAAGATTGTGTTCAATATTCACACAATATCTATCCAATTTACCAAAATAGTTCGTACTTTACAACCAAAAAGGGGGGAGGGGATTCAGATCACATCAAGACGACTTCATATGTTTAGGGACATTGGTTGTCATTTCCAAATCTCGTAAAATAAAATGTTCATCAACTTGTTAAGTTAATGAAAAAAATATTTATTCAAGTCCCATTAGTTTCATTCAATACTTTCTTTACTTTAATATTTTATAACTTAGTTTTTTCATTAATATTTCACCAAATGTGTTCCAGCACTGCACAATCATGATTTAAAAAGTAGATTTAAATATTTCTAATTGTGAGGCGATGTACAAATCAAACTGATGTTGGCATAGAAAGATTTATTACTAGTATATGAAAATATCAAATGTAACAATTGTTTGTTTATTTAAGTTTTCAAATGTTTATTTTGTAACTTAAAATAAGGCTGAACATTATTTTTGAAAGGAAATATTTGATGGAATCTTGCATTATAACCCAGTTTATGTTCAGATTAAAACTAAATCTATCTTTCAATTAAGATTATCTGGGTGAGAAGGTGGGCCAAAATAAGTTAACACTAAAATATGTTTTCTAAAGCATTTGCTTTCTTTTTTATTTTAAAGGGACCTAGTCTAAGTGAAAGAGTACAACAACTTACAGACATGAATTTGAAGAGATCTGTATTAAGGTTTAATGGAAATAAATTTAGAGACTATGTTAAAGCAACTCCAAGGAATTACTCCGTTATTGTAATGTTTACAGCAATGGCACCACAACGGCAATGTTCAATATGCCGGTAAGATCCTACACATCATATTAAATGTTTTGTATATTTCACAATTCTATTTTATACTTTATTTAAATGGGTAAAGTAAAACTTTTTCATTCCCCACAATTCTAGGCATGCCCATGATGAATTCCAAATTGTAGCTAATTCATTTCGTTACTCCCAAATATACTCAAATAAATTATTTTTTGCTCTGGTGGATTTTGATGAAGGACCAGATGTATTTCAAATGGTAAGTATTGTTGGTAAAATCATTTTGCAGCATTTTTGCTCATAGACCAAATTTTAAAGTTTGAACTTTTATTTTTAGTTGCGATTGAACACAGCACCTGTTTTCATGCATTTTCCTGCTAAAGGCAAACCAAAACAAAGTGACACAATGGACATACAGAGAATAGGTTTTGCAGCTGAAGCTATTGCTAAGTGGATTGGAGAAAGGACTGATGTGCAGGTAACGTAACAAATGATAGACAATCTATATCCAGTCTAATTCTTGTTTGAGAAATGCTGTGAGATGTTTTCTAAACAAATTTGTCTAGTGCACAAATATATGATTTTAATCTCAAATATATGTGCTAAATCCAATATTTCAGACTTCATCAGCTCTCTGTGTAATAAAACTACCACTGACATTATGTTATAATGCTTTACACTGCAAAACTTATCACTATATATTACTCTTTTTAACCTTCCATATAACTTTGTTACAAATATTTAAAGCCAAAACAGAAGAATTCTTTCCCATTGAAGGTCAGCTAAGAAGGTTGTGAAACTAAATTAAGCAAATCAGAATGGAAAAAATATTGATTTTGGGGACCTCCTGTTGTCTGAACAGGCTCTGTACCATCTGAGCTGGCCCTGATCTGCTCTGAGATCTCTTCATTCCTTGCATAGACCTGAAGCCGAGGTTCTTCCACAGTTCACTTAATTCTATTCTTCACGGCCTAATTTTTATGCAGAGGAGACAGATGTATTGATCTTCTGAATTAAAAAATTTTTTGTATGGTAAAATCCAAGAAAGGAATTGTTTCATTAATATGCAATGATCTGTACCAAATTTTTCCAATCAGACTAACTTTATTGCAAATACACATCAGCTTGATATATGTATAGATCTTAAGTTTTATTTGATTACTGCAGTAAGTGACAGTGAAACACAAATTTAATTAGCAGTTCCTTGAGTTATTAAATATTTCACAACAATAAATATATGAAATTGAACTTTCTTTCTTCAATTTGTGGCATAGCAAAGTGTTATTAACAGTATGTTGGCAGTATCATGTGCTTTTAGGAATTTAATATTCTGAAGGTAACAGATTTGCAAATTGTCATTGAAATAAAACGTGTCTTGTGACAAAACCATTTCCATACAATTTTTCTCTTGATCCCTGTTACTTTTTTAATAATAAATGGTTTTTACAGGTTCGGGTGTTCCGTCCACCCAACTATTCTGGCACTGTAGCATTGGTGATGCTTTTTGCCCTTGTTGCTATCTTCATTTATCTAAGACGTAACAACTTGGACTTTCTGTATAACAAAAATTGTTGGGGAGTGTGTGCAGTGGTGAGTAACTGTGTTGCTAAACTTATGTTTTTTATATTTCTCATTTATTAATAACAGTAAATTTTGTTGCAGTCATTTTGTTTTGCAATGGTCTCTGGTCAAATGTGGAACCATATACGTGGACCTCCATTTGTTCACAAAGCTCCCTCAGGGGGAGTAGCATACATTCATGGTTCATCCCAAGGACAGTTTGTTTTAGAAACATACATTGTTATGATATTAAGTATCCTTTGTAAAACATAAATGTCATTTCATTTAAATTCAGGTATGGTTACTACATTAAGTATACTTTACAAAGTTTGGAGCTGGATTATTACATTTTTGAATAAAAACTTTAGAGTTATCTGTTACTTTAAAATATTATTAAATATAAATTTAGTTTAAAGTATATGCAATCAAAAATTAGAAACAAAATCTACATTCACATAGTTCTTTTGTTAGTTTTAATGATACTATTGATTGATTATAAAAATAGTCATAACAGATGGTGAACTATGTGACTGTATACCAGTAGTGATAGTAACAGTAAGTTGACCTTTTAACAATCTGAAAAAGAAACTTGTCCAATATATGATGAAAAAGATGTTTTGGCATTTCTCCATTCAACTAAGTAAGCTTGCCTCATAATGTATGTTGTAAAGGATAATTTCCATCTTCAAGCTTCATTATTAAGTTAGTAATTTGCCGAAATGAAAGAACTTGAAAAGAATAGGTTAGCAGTGAAGGTTGGATCAGACTAGTCTTCTGACTGATTACTACAAGAACACTTTGCTTTGACATCTTAAACTTCATTTGCACTGTCAAATAAACATTTTCATATTGAAATATATTTACAATCTTTGATAAACTCTACTATTCAGCAAGTTATCTGCAATAGATAAAAAAATCAATACAGGCAAACTATTATCTAAATACACTACATCATCTCCACATGAACAAAACACTAATATTTCATGAAATCAAATGTCTGATAATTGTTTTTAAGGCTTAAAACGTGTTTCACTTGGCCCCATGTTCTATTTTCCAACCTACAGTAACTGTCAGGACTACCAATAAAATACAATTTAGGAATTACATTACTGAATCAGTTTAATTTTTCATTTTATTATGTATTGAAAACGGGAGAAAAAGTACATATTAACTCTTAATCTATAATTGTGGGGATAATGATATGAGATTGTTTTAAATTGGAGATTTTTCGTGTACTATAATATAATTGTACTATAATACTTCATGTACTATAATATATTGATTTCTGTAAGAAACCATTTCACTTTATTTGTGACTAGTTATTCCTTAATTTATTTACTAGATGGATTTGTGGTCCTTGGTATGGTGCTTATGACAGAGTCTGTAGCTCAGAAAGGGGATGTTCGTAAACGTCGCATTATTGCTGTTGTTGGCTTAATCCTTGTTGCAATATTTTTCAGTCTGATTCTTTCTATTTTTCGTTCAAAGGCACATGGATATCCTTACAGGTATTAAAATTTGAATTCAAGCTAATACAATTTTGATGTGCATTTTCTCACAGTGACTGATGGACGTAAGATATATATATTTATTAGTAATGCACATTTGTCTTATTACACCACTAGTAAAACAGATATCTCACTTTCAGTGTGAACATTTTTATATTATTGGAATTAGCAAATTATATTTTTAAGGTTGTGGATGTTTGCCTAGTGTTCTGGCTATAGTTAATTTAGACTGCAACATATAGGGTTTTTGAATAAGGACATATCAATTTTGAAATGGAATAAAAAAAGCTGTGTGTGAGGTATTAATGAAATTCTTTTTTATTTGAAAGGACATACATGGGCCTTTCAAATAAAATTAATTTCGTTTGTACTTCACACACAGCTTGTTTTGGGGTTGCCATTGGGTTTACAGAAATTTGTTTAGTCCCAAGATTTTTCAAAGAGTGAAGTATTTAAAACTCAGAACTTGACTAAAGTTCTAAAGATATATCCTTAAAATAGTGCACATTCTGTGTAAAATGAATAAAAATGTGCTGCCCTTAGAAGTATAATATATATATATATATATATATACATCGAATTTTTTCAGTCTTTCTTCCTTCTTCCATTCTCTTCTACGCTTGACATATGTATTTCCTTGTGCATGATTCCATGCCGTACATATGATTTAATGAGCGAATTTCCTGCCTTTCTCCCAAATATTTCTATCTTTCTTTCTATCCAATTATCAAATGCGTGACTTCGTCACTTATCCCATATATATATATAACTTTCCCCTGTGACCATACAAATATTCATAATAACTGCACCATGAACATTAATTAATTTTGAAAAACAATATTGATTCATGTTATAAATAGTATTATCTGTCCACTTGGTTTAAAATAACGCCCACTATTCTTAGTTTTTTTTAATCCTGATGTAAGTGTGGGAGTGTTATTAAATTGATTAGTCCAACATTCTGAATTATTTGTTCCAGTTTCCTCTTCAAGTGACACATGACATCTAAAGATTGAATCAAGAAAAATGAATAAAGAAAGATGCAGTCACTGATGAAATTGTGTGATATTCTTCCTTAAACGTTGTTCATCACTATAAATTTAAATAGCTGAAAACTTTTTATTAAAGCACTAAACTGGTTTTTATTATTTGTGTTATAAGTAATGTTGTTATGCGGCATATTATCATAAGTGACTTGCCATTATTTTCATATTATTGTACCTTCAACAATATGTAAGCAGTAGATTGGCAACACTTTTTCACATGTAGAATGCAACACTATGGCACTCATTTTGAGGTTATATGATATTGAAATTAAATAAACTTTATCTTTAAATTTTAACTTATTCTTTGGTTTCTTTTTATGTTTTCAAAATTTTTAAGTCTTTTGAAGTCCTTGCAACTAATGTTCAATGTTTTCACTTGAAATCTGTAGTTGATGTGTGAGCTGGAATACTGTGTTTGAATATAAGGCAATAAACCATCTGAAAAAAATGGTGATGTTCTTTATTATGGGTTTTATGCAGTCAATTAATAAACTAACAGTTGAGATAGCTGATTTTTTTTAATGAAGAGTGTTCAGTGTCAATTTCGCAATCTTTGGACAAGCCATCAATAGACTAGTAGGCAAATTATTCCATTCTCTTGTGGATCTATTTGTTGAACTTTCTGCTTAATTTTATATAAGTGGTAATTTTTATGTATATATACTGTATTTTGGTACAATATATAGATGGAATAATGTGTTTTCTAATATCCCTCCTAGGCATGTTCATCTGTATAAATTTTGCAAAGCCCACTAAGTACGCCTTTGTCTCTTAACCTTGAGCAACTTCATCTCTTCCTGATTATCCAATTACTTCCAAACAATCTTGGAGCGTGATTGTGAAACCTGTATAATGCTTATATTTGACTCTGTAGTGGTCGCAACAAATTGCTATATAGTAGTCACAACAAACTTCTATAGTTGAGGACAGGCAAGACCAAGAATCTATAAATGATTCCTTTATTTTTTTCTGCTTTTCCTGACTACTTTGTTTACAAAATGTAATGGTTACTATATTGTGTTCATCCCAATTAAAATCATGGCTAATTGTGCACCAAGATATTTACATTCTGGTTCTTAATTGGAGTGTTGTGATAAAATAAGTATTAAATGTTTTTCAGAACTCAAACTGATAATTTTAAATTGTAGAGGATGTTCCAATTAATTCCATTATATTAACATAAAAAATTTACACTTGTCATTTTATTTGTAAAAAATAAACCTTAGTAACAAAGAAATAGTATAAAATCTAGATAACTTGATATGGTTAAAGATTCACAACCTTGCATCACACATTAATATTAAACAAAAATTATAATATATATGGAAAGATAGCTTTTCTATCTTTTGGATACTTGGGGAAAGTTTCTTGATACCACCAATGAGCTAGCAAAGCACATTCAACCTGTAATAAGAATATAAGAAGATTGTTTAATTTTTGTTCCAATCACATGCCAAAGCTATAACTTCTTATTAAATAATAGAACTTTTGATGAAATTTGCATAAAACTACAATGCCTGAGTTGGCTTGTGTAAGAAAACAATTTGACTAACTCATTTAACAAAATTCTACCCTTTTAATAAATAATTGTTTCAATCAGAAAATAAATAAAGCTATAAAATTTTCTCATGTAAGCTGTCATACAGTGTTTACTTTTTATGAGTATCAGAAATTAGAGATTTTAACAAGTTACATTTGACATTTAAATGCCAGGTGAATTGGTTTTGTTCTTATTTGATTACCAATTTTATGTTATCCTTGTATTCTAATCTATGCTTATCATAATGAGTGCAAATTTAAAGTTATTTTAGATTTATTTTAGGAAATGCTGTGTTGGTTTTACTCAATTAACTGAAAAATCCTGTTTGCAACCTAATCTAATAATTTGTTTTGTAATAAATCACAATTATATATATATATATTATTTATAAAGTCACATGAACTTTGAAGCCATTAATTACTAAAATGATGTCAAGTGAATGTCAACATTTCTCATTTTAAGTTACAAATAGGCTCTTTAAAATATTTTGGACATTCACCATGGGATCTTGTATATGTTTAAATTTATCAGACCTACTTTCTACAATGATGTGCAGTCCTGCCAGATAGATTGTTTACAAGCAAATAATTTTATAAAATGTAAACAGTTTTCTGAATTAACTAGTAATTTGAAATAAGTTTTTTCGTAATGTAATTTTTAATTGAAAATGCATTCCTTACCTTAATATAAATTCTCTCTTACTGATTACTTTTAATATGAAAAATCAAAGATCATATTCATTATAGATTTCCTTAATTTCTTTAAACAAAAAAAAATATTCCAAAACTAAACCAATTTCAATATAAAATTGATATACGTGAATTATATTACTATAAGTTGGGAAATAATGTAATAAAACATGTCATTCTTGGTGAAGGCAAACATTTGTGTTGTGCTATTTACCTGATTACTTAGCACCCATAGAAAGATAACATGCCAAGTACTAGATGATACAAGAATAAATGATAATCCCAGATACATCAGAATTTCAGCCAAGAGATGAGGCGATGATACAAGCTCAAACCAATCTCCATGTGGCACAGAATGCTTATATGTAACAACTTTTCCTGATAAACAGAAAGATTTTATTATAGCAAACCATACTTAAGTTTGAGATGTATGTAACCATACATCTTTCTATGGTATCAGATTACAAAGCCAAGGCACAACAATTTCCATATAATGTATTTTAATCACTGGTAATAGGCATTTCTTTTAGCATAGGATTTGGATATTAACAAATTAATATTAGAAATTGTTAATCATCAGTTCTGTAAACATTGCAGTAACAGCCTCCTTGGACTGTGGCAAACTTCCTAAATTTATTATGTGTGTTCTACAGTTATTAGTTTTTATATTTCAAGTACTTTTTTGTGAATGGTGTGTATATATTGCTCTTGAGTTGCTACTAGCTTGTACTTCTGTTGCTTCAATAGCAAAAACTGCCATCTTCTTCAAACTATCATAAGATTGGCATGAGGTAGAGATCTTGGCCTCAGAAGGAGATGAAACTGAACATACAAATATTGTGTAGCCACATACAATGGAGATGGCATTGTGCACATAACAGTGAGCTCATAAATGAGGTGGCTCTCCATATGCCACTGCTGGATAAGAGAACATAATAGTCCACAAAGCCTGAGCCGAAGTCTGAAGATGACAGAGTAAACCATTGAAATGTCACTGAGTAATGTTGCACCATGGTTGGAAATCTACGAGTAATTTACACATGTTGTATGGCAGGTATGTCAAACATGCAGCCTACCCAGATAAGAAATTCCAACAATGAAAGCACATGAATAGTAAATTGTATGTTAGCCTTCTATACATGCATATATAAAAAGAGATGGAAAAACTTGTACAGGACAGGATGGATCAGATGAGTAAATGCAAATGTGTACTTAGCAGTTTACCCACATGTTATTCCCTGCTCTGTCAAGTTTCACTATCTTACTTCATTGGTATAATTCACTAAACTTTCAAGCTGAACTAGTCTAGTTCATACAAAAAAATAACATGAATTTGTAGAATACCTTTATTATCTTTCCTCAGATTGGCTAATATCTGTGCCGAACAAGATTGATGATAGCAAGCCCACAAAAATATTACAATTCCAAGCACATTAAGTACTGTCATGTCACTCAAACGAACAGATCCAATATTTTCTGCAACACAGCATAATTGTGATAATATAAAAGCAACTATATAAGGTTAAAATTAACAAAAAATGACAGCCAATGCAAATAAAAAAGATGGTAAAATAAATACAATACAAAGTTTGCAGAAACATTGTGTGGTGTTTATTTTCATCATTTAATTATATCTGGTTTGGCTATACTATTTGTTAATAGAGAAACATATTTACAATAATGCATTGTCGATAAAATCATATTTCTGATGTTATAAAGACAAAGTTAAAATTATGTGCTTGTAACAATGAGTTTTAGCATTAGCTGTAATCTAAAAATAACTATTTCAGCTTCTGAAACTTACCCTGTTTCACAAATCCTTGTGATTCACAAAGAATTGCAGTCACTGAACCAAAATAATGAAAATATCCCACAATATAATGAGTCAAATTAATCCGAGCATTAGAGAACACACTGACACACCATGTTTCATACAGACGGTGCCATACTTGAATAGTAATTAAGACTATGGCCACTAATGCAGAAAACCCATTTACTGTAAGATAAATAAAAACATCAGTTATATGCATAGTCTGTGAACAATACTTCTCTTCTGCTGACCAGAAACTTCAAAAGCCTAATAATTACAAACTGTTAAGGGCTTAAAGAAGGATATTTATTAATTACAAAAGAAATATTGGCAGTATTTATACATAATCACATATAAATGCCTATTTTAAAGGTGTATGAATGCACAAAGGAATATTCAGTGAGTTTATAGAAACAAGAGCCATGAAGAGTGATAAAAACTGTTTCTTAGCTGAACAACAATTCCAAGATTTGAGGATTTGTGTGTGGTCTCCCTTCTTTAGCAGTTAGTGGGTCTGATGAAGGAGAACTTCTTAAATTTGTCATATTTTTCTGCCTTGTATAGTTAATCTTAGATGCTTGGGAAATCTGTGACTTCTTTGTCCCTCTAACATACCCTCTACCTATCAGTTGTGTATCAACAATTCAGATCATATATAGATGGCTTACATGAAATTGGGTATTAGTTTTTTGTTTGACATTGTGACACTGGCACCAATTTCAGGCAAGTCATTGCTTATCTTTCCCTTCCCTATCAATTATTTTGACAATGGCATATATTTGTTAAAAGAGGAGACAATCTTCTGATAAAGTACATTGACAAAAAAAAAACCTTAAATCCAGGTTTAAAACCTCAATGTATCACTATTTTAAGTATTCAAGGTCCTGTGATTTTTCCCATGCTCTGATGGTATATTAATGAAATGTTTCTAACTGGTTGCTCAAGCTTTATTGTTAAAAGAAATTGTGAGTGTGAATAATGGCAAAATTAATTAGATGACCATTGTAAATGCTTGGATCATATGAGCAATTTGCTATCCATAACAGAAAAGGAATGAAGTTGGAATTGCAAGTGTGAATATTTTGTGTGTTTCAGTTTGTGTATGTAGTGTCAATTTGTTTTTATTAATATGCACAGGGTAAAGTGAAATGTATACACATTTACTTAACACAATATGGATGCCTACAGTTCCTACTCACTACATATGTTACATACTTGGAAGCTAATAATGCAAATTAAGATGGAATCTGGCTACAGACATTCATATAAGGATGAATTAAATTTAAGAAAATAGATTATATCATGACTTTCAATAATAAGTAAAAGAATGAAAGTGTTCTGAAATAATACTTACTGTTTGACCTACGTGTGCTTGATCCCAGGAAATCCAATACCCACAGAAGCCAAGGATGTGGTTTCCAATTAAGAAAGTAAACACTGGACAATAACAGTAGTGCTGCTGTCGAAAACAGCGCTCCAAATATGTAAAAATGATAAAACCATCTAAAAAAGCAACGCTTTAATATATCTTTGGTACATAATACAAAATAATGAACAGGCATCATCCTTACCTTTTGGGAACATCGATTGGTTTCAGAAACGAAGACTTTCCTTGGTACGCAAATTTTCCATACCTAAATGTTTGTGCCACGAACACTGGTAAATGTTTTTCCAATGTATTCATCAAGCTTCCAACAATTACAGTGAATACTGTGAAAAGAGCAAACGCTATCCTTAGAAGATTAAGATCCATTGTGATTTGTTACTTTGTACTGAAAGTGATGTACGAAGCAGCTTTGTCGGTCATAAGTGACTGGATAAGTAGGAAGAGAAAGAAAAAGTAACATCTCCGCTTTTTCTATGCCACTGACACACTTTCTCATTTAGTAAAAGTAAAAATTTATTGAAATAAACCATATTTATGCGGGTGAAGAGGAGTACTGCAAACGTACTCGTGATCTCTTTCCGTAACATAAATTAAATAGCTTTCGGAAGGAAAAACTCTCAGTTTGTTTCTGGTAGATCTGAGAGCAACGTGGGTGAAACAAAACATAAACAAGTGATTGTGGCGCCGTCGTTCCCGTGGTTACTTTGGCGTATAAGGGAATTAGCTGCTGGCTGAGCTCACGCTGTCTCTGCTAGATACCGCCAACGTCTCTACCACAGCATCAACTAAACTTCAAACTTCGCAGATTTCTGGAAACTCATTCTCGTAGGTAATTGCTGTCATATAGATTAAACATTTTTAAAAGCAAATTATGGAATTTATATTAGAATTTGAAGTTATTGCATCGTTCTGAGGTTGTAGAAAAACTAATGATATTAATTTGGTTACAGACTAGACAATTTTTTTATTTTCCCTAAAATATGAACTTTTATTAAAAATACATTCATTTTTTGCAGCTTCTGGATTTTTCTAACTTTTAGAAATGTCTTGTTTCCTAATGTTTCCTCTAATAAATTGCAACCAAAAATTGTTCATATAAGTTAAAAAATATTAAATATATGATTAGCGGGAAATGATAATAGCTCACAGCAACAATTGTCTATAAATTCTTCGGTAGTAATGATAATTACGGTTCCAAATATTGAAATACAATAGTGTTCATATTGATTTCAATGGTTTTTAACTAATAATTTAAAAAATTTTCAAGGCATATGTAACGATTATAAAGACTATCGTGGTGGTGGTCGATTGGGTTGAAGTACGTTATAAAAGATATTCGAAGAATGTCAAAATACAAGGGTAGATTTGAGTTCATTCATTTCTGAAATCATATTCATTCAACTCGCTACAAGAATTAATTTAGGTCAGCGTCTCTTAAAACTCTTGTTAATCGAAGAGAATTAAGTTCAGAAAAGTCAGACACTCGGACAGTAAAATATGGATGTTAACTATCAAAATTAAAATAGGAAATACAACACCAATAGCCATAGGCAAGTAGGGAAAATAAAGTGAATTAAATACATAACATAGCTCAAAGAAATTTGCAACAAATATCTTAAACCACTTTTTGATAAAAACCTACTGACAGGTCGAATCGTAACACAATTTAAAATCAAACTGTAAACATGGCCAATATTCTTACAGTTTAACACCAAGCGTTAAATATAAAATAACTAATGCCTGTACTCTAACCTTACATTATTTCCATACAAATAATTAAACATCAGGTTGGAACTGAAGTATATTCGTTTAACTTTGTAATTTCTATTGCAGAACTGTGATTCCAATTTCTTTTTATAAACATTGATATTTATTTGCCATTAAGTAGAATCAAAAATAAAATACCCAATAAATTCAAAAAAATGGGGTATTTAATACAATGTTAAAATATGAGTTTCATCTGTAATGAAAGTAAGACTACAGAAAGAAATGCTGCGTCCCAACTTTTAAATCTTATCACGTATTACTTTAATGCATTATTAATTTCATTGGAGATGCAATTCTCGAATTTAATGCTACATTAAATAACTATAAATTACTATATTGGCTAATTCACTAATTTGCTTTTAGAGATTAATGGGTTAGGTGACGTCTATACTAAATAAAGCTTAGTGAGCTGCCAACTCTTTGGAAATGTTGATGTAAGCAAGTAGAAGTTGCATTGCACGCATTTCTACTTGAAGCTCACGAAATGAGTCGTTAGCCTTCTGAGCATTTGTACCATATTCCACGGTGCTATCACAAGTACATAGAAGGCTGTTCTCAGGCAGGAAAAGGTTCCTTATTGTCCGCCGTGTCATGCAATGATATATTTGTTGGTTAAATCTATACGTAACAGAAACGCCTACAGTTGGATTACATAGGATACTTAATTGAAGAGGGGTTCAATCTTCTTGAATTCTGGAAGCTATATAGTCGCTAATAGTTCGGTCTGGCAAATTTTAAATTCGAGTTTTGATTCGTTGTACCAAAACTACTATTTTTGTCCGTTTTAAAACGGCATCGAAAATTTGAGTAAGGTTAAATTATTAATATTTTATTTATTTTACCTACACTTTTCGTGATGTTCTACAAATAAAACAAATGTATTTAGTAGCCCAATTTAGTATGTTTGTTTTATTTCAAAATATAAACCGAAATTGTTACTAGTGGCCCGCGATAGAAAATGTATTTTAGTGGTCCACGGCTCGATTTCGGTTGAGAAACATTGGTCTAAAGTGAACATCACTATAAGTTATTTATGTATATTTGGCAGAAAACTCTTACGAAATGGGACAATGTAGAGGATCAACTGCCAATTACCCAGGCATGAAAATAAATCTATTTGTTTAAATAATTTAAACTACGAACTGATGAATATTATTTACTGAAGATGATATCCATTTTCACCATCAATAAATGTATTTCCTTTTTTAAAAATTTCTGTTTTGATCCCTGGGCTCGTCTTCGAGCAGTTCTGTAACAATTTAATGTGTATTTACCCATAAAATCTTAAAGTAATGCATTACATGGTCCTTCGTCATTTCTTATAAATTAAGAATACTCTTTTCTTTTATGGCTCATATTTCCCTTATAATATGTTGGGAGCCACCTGCATTAATAAATGCTGGAAAATTGACTTATTCAAGTCACTCATTTAACTACCAGAAAAAAGAAGTATAAACTAAATAAGAATTCCTACAATAAATATGCCATGACAATCCGACCTCTTATGATCCCAGGTTAAATCATGGGTTACGACCTCCTTAGACACGCGTTCCAACCCAAGGGACCACAACAGCTTACGGGAACGACACGTGGTTTGTTCGTCTCATCTGCCTTGATTCCGAGCTCCCAGATCATGAGCTCGGCTCGAACGAGATGCTCTGCCAACAGCTCCAGACAGTGTCCGTAGTTGCAGCTCTCTGTAGATCCGTGATTTTGTGCGTCCTAACTGTTCAAGCATGAAGTCGGTCCATATTTGCCCACCTACTCAAAATACTCCAACGCTGCTAATGTGTTATACCTCCGGTAGCGAAATAGCAAGGTTAATTGTCAGCCTTCGTAATCCCTCAGCCTGACGCACCTGCCGCGTCTCCCTTCGTCAGTTCTGTGATCCCAGTCGTTCATATTAATTCCTAAACGTATTCGACAATTCAAAAAGCAAAATCCTATCGCGTTATAATTTTCTGCGACAAGTTTTATTATTAATCTTATGGAATCAGTTATATAATTTTCTTATTTTTATTTATTTTACTGCCAATTTTTGTTTTTTACTCTGTTTTGAAATTTTGTGAAAGTGTGCAGGAGAACCAGAGACAGTCAATTCCTCGCCGCCCACAAGAATTCGACCGTTCGCAGACTTCAACTTGACGAATTTTAAGTTGGGACTTGGGCCTACACCCGTACATGATCTGACCCAGGAGACAACGCCATTTGTTCGCTGACTGGGCTTCGAAGCATTTGGAAGAAAACCCCAATCATCTTTTGCCAAGTGGCGCATTTTTGAATTAACGGCTATATAAACAAGCAAAATTTCCGTACATGGGACGATGAATACCCACACGAGGATCAGTGGATGGCAATGCACCCAAAATAAGTTACTATTTGGTGGGGCATAATTGGTCTGTACTTTTTTGTAAACGACGTTGATGAGGCCATCACGGTAAACGGCGAGCGCTACAGAACGATGATAACAGATTTCTTTTGGCCCAAATTGTTCGGTATGGACATGTGGTTCCAGCAGGTGAATTGGCCACCAAGATCTTGAGATTTGACCCCGTTAGACTTTTCTTGCGGGGTTTCCTAACGTCTAAGGTCTATGCCAGCAAACCGCAATCGACCGATGCCCTTAAAGTCAACATAACTCAGGCCATCGCTCTAATTCAGCCGGATCTATGTGACAGAGCCATTGAAAATTGGACCACTCGGATCCATGCCACCGTGAGAAGCCGTAGCGGACACTTGAATGATATTATATTCCATAGATAACAGCTCGTTTTATTCCAGTTCAAAATCGACACGCCCTTAATGAAAAACCCTTTCCCATCGTCGTATAGCTGAAGCTTTTGCAGTTCTGTTGTACCAAAAAAGAAAAATTATAATTTTTTTAATATTTGTCGACAAGGAGATTTGCGGGTGGTCCTAGAGGAATAGAGAGAAGTATAATGAGTTCTGAAGCTACTATTTATGGCAGCGAATGCGAATAAAGGGAATTTAACTCAGGGCAAAGGGGACTTACTCATGAACAGGAAAATATTATTCGACCCGGATCTTCATTTCATACACTCGAAACCAGTGGTGTGGCCAAAGCTAATATAGGTTTTGGTCTCTCTCTCTCTCCGTCTGTATATATATATATATATATATATATATATATATATATATATTATCGTGAAGGACTTGATGGTTGACGTGCCATCTGGAGACGCAGTAAAAGGGTATCGTCTATTTTGTTTTGCTCTCCGGTTTACAGACTCTACAAGATCGAGGAGGCCACTATTGTAATATGAACTCATTGAAACCGGTCTAAGCTGATACGAGCTATATGACAGGGATTCTTTATACCACGAGGAAATGGTTGGCTGCACCTTAGTGGAAATGTTAGTTGTACATACCAAACTTTACGAAGCGCATCCTCTGTCCGATGACAATTATCATGGAGCTACGTGCGTTAAAACATAAGCAGGCCGGCGTCAAATTTATTTTCAAGAGGCTTCATTCACTTTAGGTCTAAAAGGGGAAGTGAAACCACGAAACTTTCTGTCCGATAGTGGCATACAACTATTAATCAGATCTATTAGCTTTACATTGATACGAATATTCATGAGTTGTGAACAAAGAGCACTTGATTAACTATGAATTCTTACCTACACTGGAAAATATTTAACGGACGCCAGTTCAACAATTAAATCCACAAATAATGAAGGACCCTTTACCCTATTGGGGATTACAATAAAAAAATTCTATACTCACAATTACCATTCTATAATTTCAAGTTCCACTGTCTGAACACTGGACTATTTATGCTATTAAATAATTGTATTTCTATACTAAATTTTTTCGGAAACCACAAAATTAAATGACGAGGTAGTCATTTTATGTTGTTGTTCTGTGTAATTTACCGTCGTTAACTACATGAATATAAGCTTTTGCCATTGCTGATTCTATCGAATGTCACCTTACAATTACAATATAGGTCTGCGTACTTGATTGTACGAGAGTTGTTATATTAAAATAAATAACGGAACATTATTATCCAAATATTTTAACAATAATTACCTTAGACCTCTCACTACTACTTTGCATAATCACTGCCGTTATTCAGGAACCGTCGTAACGGGAAACTAGTTTTGTATGCTTTTGTCAAAGAAGGATGCCGCGTGTGATCACTGTCTAATCCACCTTCACACCTCTTTATTGCGTCTCCACACACCTCAAACTGTTGCCAATGAATGTTTGCTGGCGTAACATTCCTTATATTGAAGAAACGAATGAGTTATCTGACTTCATAGTAGGCATTCAATTTTTTAACAAAAGGAAAACAAAAGAGAGATTGCTTTCCTGCTGGGTCTGACTTCCTAATGAATGGAGCACACAACCCTGCATGCTCTATATCGCAACTGCAGCTCTGCAGCGGCAAAATATTAAATCGAGTAAAGCCTTCACATTTTCTCTGACACGATTCTGTACTATATATCCATTCTCAAAGAAGAAAGTGCCTGGATAGAACTATTGTTCCCAGGTGAATGAATCCTTAGTATAGAAAACACATGAAATCATAGAGCGTCACATTTTTGAAGATACACTCTACTTTATGAGAGCTGAATTTCATCATAACCACCGCGATGACTCAGTATCTTAACCGAGCCAAGAAATCTGCTGGTACCTTAAACTAATCACATTCATGCGTCGTCGCGTGCATGCACGCAACGGATAAGTGACTCTCATCTGTTACGTTGGTGCGGCTGCAGCGACGTTCGTGAAAATTACTTAAAATAAAATTCTAGTTATTTTAAGATATTTAACCATCTCGCTTGACATGCTACGGGAGGATATAATGTATCTTGTTACAAGTTCTAGATGCCTTTTGGGTAGGACCTTTTTTTATCTTAGAAAGATATACAAAAAAAAATCCCTGGAATGAGCACTACAATACACCAAACTTTCGTACCGATCGGATGAATGATATAGGAACGCATAAATGACAAACATTATAAGCCACAGCGTAGTTGATTGAGACACAGTGTATAAAGCCCAGGGCATATAACGTGTATTTATATAGTTTAAACTAAGAGAACTAATATTTCTAAATTGTATGACTAACCATTTCAGAAATTTGACGTGTTGTATACCAAATTCTTAATAATTACATATAATTATGCCAATAGCAGATTCAGAGAAGTATCGTGGAGGAAGGGGGTGGTTGGGATTAAAAAAATTATATTTCAATAATTAATTAACCCAACTATAAATCATTTCAGTCTATTTTATTTTATATCTCTTACCTTGTATTGCATATGTAATTGGTAATAATGGTTTTTGAATAAATTAGAATTAACATTGCCTGGAGAACTGCAAAAAAATATAACGTCTGTTATAAGAAAATGCAAATTTCTATCGTTTAGGGAAGGGTAATTCTTGAGCTGCGTGGGAGATTTAATATGTGTATGATTTATAAATTTAATGGATTACCATGTAGCTATAATATAGTATATGGATTATACCAATAAAACGACAACCATATTGTGGTATTGTGCAGTACATTTATAAAAAAAAATGCATCTTCAAGGAAGAAACGATACGCTATATATTATTTGATTGAAATACCATTTTCGGTTATGACTAATAATAAGAAATATGACCAAAGGAGTTATGTTTCTTTTGATAACATCAATTGTTCCACAATATACATTAATTTTGAAATTTTACATTTATTTCTATTGAAGGGGGGGTATGACCCCTGCTCCCCCCTCTTATATCCGCCATTGATGTATTACAACCCGACAAAAGATCTGGAAGAAAAAATTGATGGGACATTAAACGACAATTCATATGAAAAATTTGTCTAAAATAAGTCTGACGAAGCTGCATAATTTTTCTACAGTAAGGTAAATGTTTCCATATAGTCTCATATTAATGCTTTGTCGTTTACCGTAATCATTCTTTGCTGTAACGTTAAATGAAATACATTAAGAACCAGATACAGGTAAAGTTTTTATTTAGTTTAATGGACGTTTAGTCACCATCCGTAATGGTTTCGTTGAAGCTGCCGTCGTTTTCTCATTTTGCATACATTTTCATCCAACTTTAACATTACCCGAGGAAGTCGCAAATATGGTGACGAAACGTCGGTTCAACTAAATGGAAACTTGGTCTGTGCCTGGTAGTTATTTAATTTGATTTAATTAATTGAAAAACAGACGTTAATTGATTTAACACCATAAAATTATCCGAATTTGAAATAAACCGTCAAATCTACATTAAAGTAAAATATAAAAAATGTGTGGGGTATAGGAATTTGTGTAGAATGTAATACGTTTGGTAAGAATAGAAATGTTCAGATAGACTGTTTTTTTTAAAACTGATGTCTGATATTTTTCTATTGAACTGAAATTGAAAACACGCGAAAAGATGGTTCATTTGTTTCATGGATACGTGTGACACCAAGAAATGCCTCGTAATGAGCTGCGGCAAATATAACTTATTGATTTCTGCAACAGTTTCATTCACTACTAAAATGAATGAGCTGGTTATATAATTTATTCCATAAATCGGTAAGGCGCACAATAAATTCTTTCTATATTTTATTCCAGGTAGCATTTCAATGTGCAAATGACATGGTGCTTACAAATGTAATCGTGATATTTATTGCGGTAAACCGTTGAGTGACTCTGTGCCATGTTACATGTTAGTATAAATGGGAACTGTCGTTCATTCATCGCCTGATTGAAAGGCGCATAATATAGAGCGGAGCAGCAATAGAGGCCGCCAATATCAGACGTTACGTCACATCCGGCGCATGTGACCGGAAGTGAGGCGGTGTGTGTCAGAAAGCCTGCTGTAGTGTTCATTCATTCGGGCCCCCGCCGCCGCGGGAACAAGGCTGCAACTGCGCGAAACTCCAAAAGTCCAAAATAACTCCCGAGTCTTAAACAACGCGCCTTTCTGCGGCCTCGGGCAAATTGGGGCCGAGCAGGGCCAGGTGTGCGCAGATCGGTCGCCATCACACCTAACTGCCTGCAATCACACACTACAACTCCATACACATACACTTTGCAACATTCATGGCTTCAATATTTATTATTACGCTTTGCCACCGTCCTCAGGTCACTTGTGAATAATCCCTCAAATATTTGTTAAATGTCACATAAGTACGGTGGCAGAACATCACACGGAAAATAATAGTGATGGGTTATATTAACATTTAAAGTAAAGCGCTACATCACCTCAAGGCACAATTTTTACGAGGATAGTGCCCCTTATGTAAGATATTAATAATATTACAACAGAACCAGAGTTGATAACACTCCACGACCCGTATTATACTACATTTTCTCTATATGTATCCTATATAACGTGTAAAAGAAGAAAAATATCGTTATGAGATTAACCCCCCCTCCCATGGCATGTCAATAAATTTGGAATAAATATGCAAGTGATAAAATATGGAAAAGATAAACTAAATAATGAAAAATGGCAGACGGTAATACAACAAGCTATTGTGAATTGTGGCAGCATTAAAGAAATATGCACTGATGCGGCAAAACAGAATGACGGGATAGAAGTGGCGTTAATTACAGAAAAAGAGAAGGCAGTAACAAGAAAACTTCACCCCAACACATCTATAACAACAGCGGAAACTAAAGGCAATATAAATAGCAACAGAATACTGCCTTATACAAAGACATGAAAATTTTGCATACTGTCAGATGCACTAGCAGCGCTAAAATGATAAACAATGTTCGAAATAATATTCTTCATGCCAACAAGGAAAACAAGGAGATAATACTTATGTGGATACCATCGCATATAGGCATCAGAGGCAATGAGATCGCAGACGAAATGGTTAAAATAATAGGAGCCGTGAGGGAAGAAAACAAAGAAGGTTATAGTTTAAATAAGAAATACATGAGAGTATATTTTAAAAAACAAGCTGACACGGAATGGATGAATAACAGAAGAAAAGAAAACATCGGTCCCATTCCTAAAACCCTTACGAGAAAGGAACAAGTGGTCACATCTCGCATTAGAACCTTACAAACTAAACTCACACATGAGGAGCCACCTAGATGTGACACTTCCAACGTACACAAGACTATACTACACATTATTTTCAACTGCTCAATATTCCACACAACTTAGAATTCATCTCAAGAGATGGCAGCCTAAGTCATTAAATGAAGATCAAGAATAAATAATTAATGTTATAAATGTCCTTAAGGACACTAATATTTTCAATATGATTTAATTAAATTTATAAGTTTAAATGTTTTAAATTGTTCGAGTTTACTATGTAATATACATTAGAAATTTGTACCGTCGGCAATGCCACATTAGTCGACCCGACGTTAAACTTAAATAATAACGTGTAATAGGAATGAATTTTTAAAATTATAAAAATATAAAATCAAATTGGCGCGGATTGCTAACAGAAAAGTATTTTTTACTTCTTACATGTTTGATGTAAAGAAAGTTCATTTTAGGAAGATGCCACACTTTATGGCAATATTGTATGTGCAGGATCGTGCCGGAATTTTTTCAGAGTCATGAAAGTCTTCGAAATGTCGCCCATTAAACGATTTTTTCTTTTAAATAACCTTTGGATGATTCAAATAAACCACAACATGTCCATAAACGGCAATCTTTTCATTAATTCATCAAAATATTTAAAAGTGTAGCATGTGTATCAGTACGCACGCTGTGCTTTTTTGTAGCTCAAATAATTGTTGGATCTTTGATGAGTAGGGGGAGTGAAAAAGATATACACCGCATGTGTATTTCTTTTTCCAGACAGGTTTCTCGTGCTATAAAGAATGTAGCCCAGATGTATGTGGGAGGGAGAGCGCTGGAAGGCGGACAGTTCAAAAGCCTTCGAAATTGAAGGAGAAATACACACTCTTAAAATACTATTATTTTAAAGTTCTTAAAATTACGATAAAAGTAATTCCTACCGAATGAATTCATGAGCTGTAGCACATGAGCACGTATGCACCAGCCGCCACTGTTCCGTAGAGCAGAACGTCAAGGGCTTTAGAATTAGTCATGAAATGTACATCAATTATAATAATATCCTATTCTTCTATGATATAACTTGAATGGCATTTATTGTCATGTGCCACATTGTTAACAAATTAAATTGGCTGTTGTGTGTATCTATGTCCCACTTACAAATTTAAATGCGTGAAACAATTTTGATCAAATTTTGACACGTTTTCCTTGCGATTCGAAAAACAAACACTAAATGGGCAAGACACCCTTAGCACCTGTAATGGAGAGGCTAGTAAGTATTTTTCACTCTCCTACGTTGCCCATAAACTCAGCCCTTTTTCTTTGCCACTACTAGCGAAATATTTCATTGCTATTCATTCTAATTTGTGAGACTACAGCGTCACATCCGGTGGCACCGAGAATTATCGATATTTTACACAGATATCCTGCAAGCTTAATTCACAGGTAACATACTAGGTTAAAAATACAGCCAAGTCGTCAGCACGTGTAATAGGTTTATCAATTTAGAAGTTCACCTGATGACGTCTACAAATATGGATGAAACGTCGTAATTATATTAAATAAATATCAATTACATTTTCTTGCTGACAAATTGGCTACATTTTTTTATGTATCTACACTAGGTTAATTCATTGTATTGATAATTATAGATATTATACGCAGGTAGTATGCAAATTTAATTCACAAGTGAACATACTAGGTTAATTAGTAATATCAAGATTTCTGTAACAAGGTAATTTCAGAAGTGATAAATATGCAATTTCACTACTACTCCATTAATATTCAGACTGATACAAACTTTTAGAGGTATCTATAATAGAATTTAATCTTCCTGTTCGTTTATGATAATGTCTAAATTTTTCATTTTTATTGACGTCCAATAGTTCTCAAGTATAAGATCTCTATGTTAGACTCTATGTTGTCTGTTTTGATTAAGTAGGACATTTTGAAACATCAATACATCTATCTAATAAAAAAGTATGTACTTTTGAATGTATATGCCTATACTACATAAAGATTGAAACGGATTTCCAGATTGCAACAAAACTTGATGCATCTATAGTTAAAAACTTGAGGAAAATTCATTGGTGCGGGTGGGTGACGAGAAACTGCTATCAAAAAGTAGATGCAATAAAAAAGCCAAAGAAACATGGAAATGTGTCAGCACACACAAGTCTATGACGTCACCGAGAATACGATTAAAAAGTCATATTTAACTCCGCGCTATAGGCGTCTATTTTTTTATTGTGTGCTACTATCACATTTGATTAATTTTATTCTGTAACAAAATCCTAATTACTGGAACGATGATGATAAAAGAAATTTTCAAAAATTTGTAAGTTTGTATATTTACGTTTTATTTAGAATCGCCTTTTAACCTGACGTACATTCACGAAAACTTTGCATATTTCAAACTCTTCTTATATCGAATTATATCCTGCAATACGGAAATAATAAAGAGCGATAGAAACCACAGGTAAGAATTTTCAATTATTATAATTTAATATATTTATTGTCAATTACAAAGACTGACGAATAAAAAAGTGGGAATTGTCGACAATTGTACGTTATGTAACTGGATTTTGTGTATTTATAATTGCAAAGACTGGCGAAATAATCTCAAAGAATTAACGACATTACATATAATTAATATTTTTTCTATTGGCCGAGAGATTATTCCTTAGTTAAATACTGTACTGGGCTAATACAAATAAATACCTGGCAACGTTAGACACCCGACTAGTAGATAATAAACTACAGTAATGCAATACTGAGAGCCATGGTTATACGTCAATGAGAAAGACAGGCAACGCGCAAACAAGATCAGCACACAATATACATGTAAAAGAAAATACCCTATACTAAATATAAAAAGAAAAATATTGGCATTTTGTTAAGGAGAACAAATTTTAACAGGCAGATATATAAGTGAAAAAGGTTTAATACGAGATGAATACATATTGTTATATAATTGTTAAAGACTTACAAAACTTTCACATCGACGGGATAGAGAAAACAGAACTTTATGAATAGTTCTATTTAAATTTAAAATATTGTTATTACATTATTTTTGTCTTAGCACATATGATTCCGCTTTATGTGAGGTTTGAAATAATAACAACGCACTAATATTAAATATGTATTGTTATTTTTAATATCTTTATAATGCCGGTATTTTTGTAGGGAATTACAGTCTAAATCAACTATTTGTGAGCTGTACGCAGCACAGAGTAAGATATTTATATTATTAGCCATTTGTATATCCGTCGGTAGGCAGTTACATAATTTCACCCCGAAATAACGAATAATAGGTTTACAAAAGTTGTAATCGACGTTATGTGTTCTATAACACAAGTGATTTCTTAAGGTGAACTGGAGACTTTTATGGTAATTGTTAAATTGATTAACTGACTCTTGAATATATTCTTTGGGAAGGATGCAAAATATATCATATCTATAGTAGGAAAAAATTTTGAAATTTATTTTCGAAATGCAAACATTTTCTGAATCTCGCGTCACTACTTCAGCGAAGAATTAGTAGAACACTCCATTAGACAGAAAATAGTTTAACAGGCTTTAAGATTATGGAATTGTAAGGACTAGGTAACGTTAATGCTCCAAAATATTTAAATCTATTTAGAAGTTGATTGACAGCCCTTTCCGCCTTTTTTATATCCTGAAAATTTTTAAGCTACGAGAATGAGCTCTTGCTCCAATATCACATTGAGTCAAAATGTACACTGATCGTTTCTACTTGTTAATAAATCACCGAGTAGTTTAATCTGACAATCCAGATCTTGATTATAAAAATTAGTAGGGGAGAAGATAAAATGGACGTTATTACAGATGTACATTCAATTTGTTTTATCGAGTGTTAACGTGCAGAACGACAAATCCAGTCAAACTCAGGAAATGTCTTTAAATTGAAATTTGATACTATGTTTCTAAACCACTCTCAAACGGGTCTTTGTTATACATAAACCTACTTCCTTCTTATTGTGAGGTAGGTTCTCTTATACCAACTGGTGGTTAAGCCGGAAACTTCGTGTTATTCATGATATCATTCTCCGCGCGGACGTCATCAAGATTCCAGGTGTCTTTTAACCCGATGTTCCAGGAACAGGAAACAGTGTATCGCTAATGTGACGATCTGGAGTTTCAGTCGACTGGATTAAGGGTTCTCCGAGGACCAGTTCTGCAGTGTTGATATTAACAAAAAATTGATGGAAATTGAATACATTATTTTTAAAAAAGAATCGTCCTCATTTTATGGGAGAGATCACATTATGCAGCATCAGATTGAGTAGAGTAAGCGTTGGATTTTGGAAGTTGGCTAAACTTTTGAAAACAGGTACGACATTTCGTCACATCATCGTAAAATTATTTTTGGGCGAGGTAAAGGAAGCGGTCTTCTTTGATGAAGATAAACAAAGTCAAGTGTATCTGGAATCAAGGCAGTCTATATCAGTGAAGACTTAGCTAACAAATTCAATTATATTTCTCTTTTCATGGCAGACGCGGAGCCAATTCAAGTCAAAGTGAAACGTTCAATCTCTCACTGGTCTTTCCCGTGAGATGCAGCTGATTTAAAGATCTGTTACTGATTTTGATGACGATTTTGAAATACGTTCGTTTGAAATACAACTCAAAAGAGAAAGAAAACATTTTGAAGCATTCGAGACGGTGTCGCAATCCAAACATTACTCTTCAAATAAATCTAATTGTATTTGCGTAGTACTGTGGGCTTCACCAATCCTTCTAGACAAGACGTAAAGATTTCTACTGCCTCAATTAATTTCGAATCATCTATGCAATTTAAGCCATACTTACGGCTATCTAGTTAATTTTATTTCAGCAAACTGAAATCGTGCTAGGTTAGGTTTACTCTTGGCTGCCTGCTTCACTCTTTTGCGAGTAAATATTTTATTTTATGCGATTTATTTTTATTTTTTATGATTACATATATTATATTGAATACATTCAGATTTTCAAAGTAATTATTATCTAGTCAGTACAAAAATACTAATTTTATAGTATAATTTTAAAATAAAATTAGTTTCTGTTAACGTCCTATTAACAATTAAAATCATTACAGTATTCCATTCAATCACCTTGCACTCATAGACATTTAAGAAGAATATCTAATAAGCTATAGTCGTTGTTGAAAGAGAATATGAACCATTTATATCTTTTATAATAGCTTGTGATGAGTCAGGAACGTGAACAAAATCTTAACTTTCCGAGTGGGGGAGTTCCCCCTCTCTGATCTGGTGAACACTTGGGGGTGCATTATCAGGGTGACAGGTATACAGTATGTGCTTTATCGTTGAGGACTATTCTTTCAGGGTAAATTTTTCTGGGTAGATATTCAGACAAATCTAAGTTTAGTTGTTAGTATGAGAACAAATTTCTGTAATAATATTAAGATGATCGTCTCTTATCTCTTCCGCAGTCGCCTACCAAATTCAGGATGCCAGGTTTCTTCCTTTCAAATATTGGATTTGTAAAACTTTTCAGTGCTACTCTTTATATCAATTATACTTTTCTTTCGCTGTAAATACACTTTTGCTCTGACTTTTAAATACTTGTACTTCACTTTCTTATTTATTCTCTCTCATTCTTTCCAACAACAGTTTACTGTTTGTTGTTATATATATACCCAACGGACACTTCCAAATTTTCCATAATTTTGTTCACTTCAAACACGTCTGCTTACTTCACTCCGCGAACCCCAGAGTGACTGACTATTCACAGTATGTCCGTCAGCTTTCTTCACGTCTAATATCTGTTATATTGGCCTCTTAACACAGACCGTCTGAAAATTGTCAGCTCATCTCTACCTCCGTCCCGACACAATGCATTATAATTGACGAAGCAACAACTATGATAAGTCTCAAAAAAGAAATTTGCAGCAACAAAATATTTAGCTCACCCCACGCAACCCCCATTCAAATCCTTTCCTATGCTATTAAAGAGGAGTTGTCAGCACGTCGATTACCCTCATTTAGCTTGTCAACCTAAAAAGAAGCTGCCATAAACACATTATTTCATTTTTGGATTCGGATTAAGCCCTTAACACGAATGAATAAGGGATAATATATCATATATCAATAAATTAGCGATTATTAAAATATAATCTATTGGATTTATTTATAAATCGAGACATAATTATTTTATCTCCCAATATTATCAATTCAAAATGCTTTTAAAAATATTTTAATGTCTAAATTACAAATCCAACAAATTTCCTATCTTTCAAAATTAGCTTCTGTCATGTATTACAATGAAAGTATTGAAGTGTGGTGCTGGAGAACGATGGGCAAAGCCTAGACGGTAATAAATGAAGAGGTACTATGAAGAGTTGGGAGTCAATTATACTACATTTTGAGAAGAAATTCCCAGCGAAAATTAAGTTATTGAAGAAAGAATAAAATTGAAAAATTATATAGGAACTGAAGACAGGAAAGAAGAAAATAGAGAATTTTAAAATTGAATGCTGAGGGTAGTAGCACTACATGACGAATTAAATTATCAGGAAAAGTCCTTGGATCTGTCGATAAGACAAACAATGAAATAGTAACTACCCATTGATGTATTTTAATTTTTGCAAACAGGTCTACCCTTGGACTACTACTATGCATTTGAGAGAAGGAGGAGGAAAGTAGACAAGGACGAACTTTACGACGGCCCCACCATTTTTCATTTATTGCTTGACAGATCGCGCACTAGAATTAGAAGAGAGTTTTAAATGACGCGTTGGCATGCGTTGCTCATTAGCGGCGATTAGACGGCCTGCGAACGGATGACGACGAGGATAGAAGGATCCAGAAACTGAACGTAGGAGGCAGGTGGGACAAGGTCTAAGACAATCTTGATAGAAAGCAGGCTCCACTCTTCCTGTGGAAGGAACCGGAAACTGCCGAATCCGTAATTGTGTCACTATTGAAACGTTCAGTCACAGTACCAGTTAAAACAGGAACATTTAAATGTGTAGTTAATTTAAGATTCATATTATAAAGTCAATAATACAAATATTGTATATTGGGGAAACAAATAGGACCATATAAATCTATAGACAGAAAAGGTTCACTTTAACCGACTGTGGATTCGAAAAATGAGTAGTAAGGGAGCATGGGTTTGAGATGTTCATAATACAGCAAACACTTTAATATACTTGGAACTTCTTAGTACTAGAGAAACGGTTCCGCTGATTTTCACTTTAGAATAAACTCCTGGTGTATGGCATTACAATAAAAACATCTGAAGAAACGTGGTGGAAACATTATAGTAAACCATCAAGCATTTAATACAAGAACTGCGAATCCCGGTTTTAGCGGCATATCGTTTTAACGCCTATGACTTTCTGAACGCCTCACGTATCAGATAAAATTAAAATATTAATTAAAAATACTCTTATTGAAGTATAAATGCTAATTATTTATATATTGTAACATTCGAAAAAGTCATCAAGATTAATATTAAATTGTAAAAGGCGTAATCGTAGTTAGATGTAGGAATGTTAAAGGAAAGAACTGTTAATTTAATAATACGGAGTATTTGTAACTGGACGCGGTTGTATTCAGACAATCGTTTCCGCCGACCCGTGTAAGACGCACGAAATACTTGATTAGTGCGAGAGTACAATTGGAGATTTTTGCAAAGTTGAGGTATGTGCTGTTTACGAGCAGTATTTGAATAAGCTGCGTAGAAAATTAAGTTTGATTCTATTATGTTATGAGTCGCAAGAGTAATCATAAGTTTCGGCCGGAATCTTCGCATCGAAGTGAAGTGAAACAAAGTTAAGTGGCTAGACCGGAAAACAGAGAACTGCGTATGTTAAAACAATCATTTAAAGTGCGTCCAGAAGTGTTAAAGGAATAAAAGAGAGGAGTCTGTAGCTTCAGAGCCGGTCAGAAATACCAACTAAAGGTAGAGAAGCGAAGAATTCACGCATACGAGCCACTGCCCAGTTTTCCATTTCTTCCCACGAGAAACTCTGGATTTAAGATCACCTGATCCTTTAAAGACTCAGCGTAATTATTGTGATAGTTGTGGAGATAAATGTGCAATTAATCGTGAGTAAATGCTAGTTGAATATTTGTTTTCTAAATTTAAATAATTAAATTACCTTAAAACAAATGCAGTTTTATGGCGCTCAGCCCTATGAAGAGTACATAAATTATCCTGTAAAATCTTCCCACATACTCGTGACATGAAAAATATTAGTGTCTCACCATAGATGCACATTTTATAATTCAGATAAAGAGTAAAATAAGTATTGGACAAACGTTAAGAAGAATACATGGTGTAAAATACGTATCTATATTATTATAACAAATTATAAAAGTAACCATTAAGTTAAGACAGGAGACACAATAATATTATCCAACTGAACGAAAGAAAGCGAAAATGATTCAACGGATCCTCCTCAGATCCGAGTGAAAAGCATAGATTATTTTATTGATATACCAATATAGTCCTCTTGCATAAAATATTTATTTTATATCATTTCCTTATTGACAGGCATAGTAGCTTTCGCCTCTTGGGCCATTTTAATCTGTTTCTACAAAATTCTTTTTGTACATTAGTCATTTAATTGTTTAATAAAATTACATCTTTTTTTAAAAAAAATTAAATATTTTTTTACAGCTTGTGATGGTCGCCTCAATATAAACATCACAAAATGAGCAGTAGCAATGACTAATGTACCAAAAGAACTTTGTAGAAACAGATGAATATGGTCCTTGAGACCGAAAGCTACTGTGACTGTCAATAAGGAAATGATATAAAATAAATACTTTATACAAGAGGACAATTTTGGTATATCAATAAAATAGTAAACCTAGAAGTCTTGACGTAAATATACAGACCAAAGACGATTTATAATTCACTTCTTTAGACGAATGATTTTGACTTTTATTGTATTTCACATCCAGAGTATTCAGAAAATAAGAATAAATGAAGTTCGATTAACGATACTTTACAGCTACAGACAAATATACTGATATAAAATGCAAAATTGTGATAATTAAAAAAGGTAAGTACGATTTGGTTCAGTGAGAGATGTGACGGTCCAGGGAGTCGCCACTTCCGTTTTCAGTTCAGAGGTCTTCTCTGATCCGACTTCGGTTGGGTGAGGTGCAAGAGGTTGCCACCCCCTGTCTGTATTCTAGAGAGGAAATGTCCTCTCTTCTGGAAGCTAGATTCGGTGGCGTGATAGCAGCAGGACGTGACGTCACAGCGGCCAGAATAGCTTACGACAGCGGACGAGGGACGAGGAATCGAAAACTTACACTCTTCCAAAATACACATACACAAAGGTGACGCGTATCAATTAATTGTCTATTAAAGTAGGTCTACGCATTTACTACACGGCCATTGGGCCGGTCGTATTGAGATGCACAATGAATTAGTGAGCAGTAGCAAATTACTGCTGCACAGGACTTTAATATAGGATCGAGGCAGAAAGATCATATGTACGATGTTTGCGAAAGTAATCTTAAAGGTGTCTTAGTAACAATTAATGAAAGACAGTGGCAAATCAAATCACAAGAACTGCTTCAAATTCGTGCTGCCAATAGCGAGAAATGACATTTAAGAGCTTGGGGAGACGATTCTTGAGGTATTGTTTAGTATAGTGGGGCCTGCATAAATAAACCCAAACAGAAGAGTTAGTAGCAGAAAACTTTATTTTAAATCTGAGGGTAAAGAAACGTAAATATAATAATAGTAAAGTAAGGCTACTTACGTTGACTGCTTAAAAATGGATATAATCTCATTAGGGCCAGAGACATATATATATGAAAGAGGGATATAGAGCATCTAACTTACCTTTAAATCCACAGTAGGCGTCGCCAGGGTGGTATGCTTGAGTGGTGTTAATGATTTGTATTTTAAATGGTAGGCTTCGTCGACGATGGATCGGCCGTAAGGACAAAATGGTTCAGCGTTACATAACTGGCCTCGAAGGTCAACCAACCTCACTGCATGCGATTTTTTATTTGTGGGGGTTTATCAAAGAATACTCAGTTATGTGCCTCCACTACCCGCAACAATGGACGAATATGCAACCGCATAACAGCAACCGTGGGCCCAGTAACTCAAATCGTGCTCGCTAGTGTGTGGAACGAATTCGCTTACCGGAAGTCATGCATCTTAAGGGAAGAAAAAATTGTTCTTACAAGAAAAATTTACATTACTTTTATATGTCCATTATTTTTCAAAATTTACACATGTCAAAAAGGACCATTCCTGTATATATTGTATTATTTCCCTTAAAACTATGGATGAAAGTGAAATAATTTCTAAAGGAAATATGCCAATTGTCCTGACTTTTTCTGATGTCTTCCAATATAAAATTTCAAGTAATAGCTTTTTATGACGTAAACTTAGCAATTTATTTAAAAAGACGTGTGTTTTGCACGTTTTCATTGTAAGGTGAGCTTTGGAAAATTAATCCATTCAGTTCTTATTATTTATAGAGCATAGTGTAACGCTTACCCTCTACATCGGAGCAGTTTACATGAATGCCGGTTCGAGCGCCACTGCACGTGCACAATTTATATATATTTATGTAAAATCTTTTTAAATGTTGTGCTATAGAAGAATGATGAAAATCAGACGGCTGTATAGAGTAAATACCAGGAAGTTATCAGCAGAATAATAGAAGGAGGACTTTTGACCAATAGAAAGGATAGATTAATAGGCCATGTTTTGAGACATGAGGGTCTTGTAAAATTAGCATTAGGGAGAAGTGTATGGGTTAAGAAGATTAAGAAGGTTGTGGGATGTGATACTTATGTAGAAATGAAAAGGTTTGCTCAGAATAGGTTAACATGGAGGGTTGTATCAGACCAGTCTAAAGCCTGATTACTACAACAAAAACAATGTAAAAACGACAATAGAGATCAGCGGGATCTTTCGAGGGAGCTGATAGTCGTCGAGCAAAGACACGTGAATTCTTGAGCCGATCATGACACCCTCAGGGGTCTTGTCTTTAATTAATTAATGATGGGGGTTATTTAATAATCACAATAAGAAGACTGGAATTTAAAACAATTTAATTCAGAAAGAAAATAATTTATACAGTTACGGCCAAAGCTCAGTCACGTGACTCCTCAAAGTCGCTTGTCGCAATCACATTCACATTCATACTCACTTATATTGTGTACTATCCTAAGATTAACTAAAAATGTTTACAACAAAAATTCGGGAATTATACTAAACATCAAAAAGTTCAGCTGAACGAGCGAAATATAATTGCCGGTCCTTGCAGCTACAACCATACGCGGTGAAAGAGGAAGGGGAGGATTTATTTTCCGAGTATTTTGGTGTGGCTGGCGAAGACTATGTCCATCTTCCTGCTGGAGTTACAACGTGGAACCTCGTCTCATACGGTTCTCTGCGCAGATCAAACACGCGAACTAATGTCCAATAAAACTTCACCTGTTCTCCAAACTGTGCTGATTTCTCGAACACTGAAACACATCTGATCGTCTCTTGTCATCACCTATACACATCTGCCGCCATTTCTCATCACCACTTATTTCTCTCCTCCTTAAAAGTAGTCTCTTCTGGCTCTTTATTCAATCTCAGAGCTTGCACACACATCTGCTCACCAAACTGTACTGTCCGTTATGATCTGGCCGCCAACCTAGTTCAAACACATAGACCTGGTCAGGGTCTCGCAGAACTTGCACAACACTATGGATCGTCTTTCATATGCGCCGAAATACTAGTGTATCACAAATTCCGCTACAATAATCGACCCCGCTCACAGACTAAGACAAAAAAATTACAATACGCGCCTTAAGGGCGAATTGATTTATTCCAATAGTTTAGTTAACTTCTTTGGATTTGCTTCCCGGACTTCTTATAAAATGTAAGATGTGACTAACATTAAAGAGACTGAAATTGCCAGAGGAACGAATACCTGAGTAAAAATTTATAATTTTAAAAAATGACACAGTTTATTTTATTTTGAAAAAAGAAGAATGGCCGATAATCTGGAAAATTAAAAATAAATTGGCAATTAAGAGTATTGTTTAGTTTCACTATTTTATTCTGCTATGCCTCAAACTCTATATTTAGGAAATCATATGAACAAGCTTGTCCTTGTATGAAATCTTTGTATAATAATGATTCATCCGTGACTTTACAGCTTATTTATAGTTTTGAGTTGAATTTGAGGAATCTTTCCAGCTAGCGTACAATCAGATCGCGGTACAGTTGTGTTTAGTCAGTGTACTTCTGTCTCTATAAAATAACTTTTAGTTTAGCAAACTATGTCACGACGTACCTGTTACACCTTTGTCGAACTACTTTGGTTTGCATCATTTTAAATGCTTGTTTGTACATCGTTGTAAATTATTTTCTGTAAGTATGGCCCTCAGTGCTCCTCCTGGAACTGATGTACCCTTGAACCTGTCTTGCATCACTTCACTTGTGCGGGGAAAAAGCATTCAGCGGAACTTTTCTCGCGCAGGAAAGTCTTTTCCTACTTAGACTTCCCGGCAATCTTTAGCTACATCCTGTGGAATGAAAGAAACTTTTTACCTGACCGGACGCAATAGATACTCTCTCCTTAACTTTCAAAACTGTAGCTCAACATGAGTATTGTTCCTGTGATTTACCGGAATGAATCTGCCGGGAGGATGTGTGCATTTTAATTCTTAATTATAATATTACAGCCATATTAACTTCTAAAAATGCTTTCTCCAAGCAGTAGCCTATGTATCCTCTTTCTGACTCTTCATTTTTCACGACGACGGGGCATAATTTGTGCTCTGTAAAGAACGCGCTACATTAATTTCGCTTTCATCTACTATCCTCCGTAGATTGGCGAATGTGAGTTCTAGTTAATGTAGACTTGGTGATGTGGTAATTGTAAACGTGGTAAGACTTTATGATATTTTTTTGATAGCCTGTTGCTTGAATATATTGTCATAATTTAGAATATAAAAGTTATACACACTAAAGATAAAAGTTCCATAACTTATTTTAGCTTTCCGCTCTAAGTTCTCCAAGAACGAATCTGACCATGTAAAACCTACGAAAGTCTCCGTTTCCTACTCAGACGCCTAGAGTTTTACCACCATGAACTAAAACTATGCTACCTTTCACGCATGTACACATAACTGAAGCCATAATTAAATATTTAACAATACTGCAACGTCATCGATATATGTAGATTATAGTGAAAATTAGTATGTAATCTAATGATTTAGAAACAAATCTCGCATTCTGTAAGCATTTCGCTGCTGGTATACAGGGTAATTATAAAGTCAAACTGTAAAAATATCTGTCATAACCATGTTTGTAAGGTGCATACTCATAATTGAATTTTTTTCTATATCTTTTGATATAATTTGAAAGTTTTATATATATTATTTATGCCCATGAATTGCCATATTTATTCATTAGATGGCTGAGTAGCGGAACTAAAAAAACAAATCATTTGTATCTCTGCACTGACATTTCTAATATTTAATATGAACTGCTTTGTGTGCAGCATTATTCAGGTTCCTCAAGGACATATTTTTCAAAAGATTTCTTATAATCTATAAATCTCTTTGCTCAACTTGCATCTTGTGCTTAATAATTTCTGATGTGTCTGTCAATACTGTATTGTCTATTTACATATTTTAATTTCTGACGATATATTCGATTTATTACTATGGAGCTTTTGGAATTTGAATATTCTTTATTGCAGTTTTCTCAGGTTAAATTCTTGGTACACGTATTATTCTATGTTGTATAGGCGTTCTCGCGGATATTCTATTAAAAATTATTAAGGTCATCTATGGATTTCGTTGTTTAAGGTCATGTCAGGTAATTTGTTAGTTTTCGATCTCCATATGTTCAGTATTTTTTAGTTCTCCCTTTACGTTCACATTAAGATTGGATTATAAAGAGTGGCTGACTCCGAACCCTTATTAATAAAACTCCACCCGATGGCAAGGATATTATTGTATTTGTACTTTGCAAGTAATGATGAACCAATACTTGCTGCGATGACAAAATGCGTTGGGCACTGTCAGCATTTGCGATACTGCTGCTACTACATCATCACTGTATATTCCGTACAATGATAAACGCCAAGGATACTTAAAAAAAGAGATCATTTTATTTTATGACTAGCTGGGGACCCGGTGTTGCCCGGGTATTTATTTATATTATTCCGGAACATTATTTAATTCTTGGTCAAAACGTGGCATCGAAAGCGTCTCAATATGAACCTCAAATATATTCCCAATATTCCTGTACATTGCACGGCTAAAAATATTTTCAGTAAATTAACTGAATCAAAATTCTCTTAAAACTTTATGAGAGCACGAAAATACTCCCGGTATATTAAAGCAATAAAAATTGCCACCAGTAATCTAAGAGTGTACAAAGTATTTTCGGTAGGCTAATGTAGTAAAAAACATTCACTCTTTTAAACGAAATGCAAAATTACATCAGCTATTATAAGATGATAATAATTAAGCGAAATCGCTATCAAAGTAATTGACTCAGGAAATATATAACGGCTTTTATGGCTGTTCAAAAATTTCCGCATCCTCTACCCTCACCCAGTTGGTCGTAGCCGAGTCTTACTCCCACAGTGCTCATTTTCAGTTGCATAGAACATGTGTACCACATTTGGTCTAAATTGGACCACTCCTATAGATTTGTATGCGGAACAGACATACATACAGACACACGCACATGCAGGTAATTTTACAATAGAGATAAATTTGAAATTATACATTCATGATGCAATTAATAAATAACCATGTCAATAATCGGAACAGCAGAAACTCAAGGAAACAATTAGGAGATAATTGAATTTACGAAGTAAAAATAAACCTATACATAAGAAAAAGTAGAAATAAACACATTTTCTGGCTCACTGGGTCTAATTTCACATAGGAATTACATTATTTGCATTTGAGATTAAAATACTGTACGCGCGGAAGATTTGAAGTTTTAAGTACGAATTATGGTTCACTGAAAAACAATCAAACAAATCTAAGAAAATAGCGATATCCGCGAACTCTGCAAAAGAATAAAATATTATTTATATGTAATGTCGGTAATTATTTGAAACTTTACCTCGGGACTAAACATGGTCTGTCAAATCTATTAAAATATAATGAATGAATTTTAATTATTGTTAAATACACAAAATTAAATTAACACACGTATTTCGTCAATCTGTGCCGTTATAAATACACTAAATTCGAAATACTTCCATTACCTATGATTTTGAACAATTCTCACATAAGTTATTCCGTCAGACTTGGCAATTGACAGCGAGCCTATCAATTATAGTGATTAAAAACATCTTACTTATGGTTTCTTATCACTCTTTGGTATTTCCTCAAGTTTGTAATGCAAGGAAAAATTGGGGAAAAGTCGAGTTGCCGTGATTCAAAGAAATATGCCACGCTAAAAGGCGTTTCTAAAACGAAAATATACAAAATTAAAAGTTATTTAAGAATAACTTTCATATTGTTTATTGTTTTCGGATTTTACCGGTTGTAATGGATAAAAAGAGAGCGGAGCACACTGTAATCACATGCGTGCAATTCAATGTGGCGGATATCCGTGTATTATGTTCATCCCAATGCACAGTGACGTCACTGAATTTTTTGTGCTGACGCGTTTGTATATATTTTTAATTAAAGAGCGAAGGCTTTCCCGGTGAATTTGATTCAAATACAATTCTCGGGCTTCAACCCGGGTCAAAGTTTGTTTACACAACGTTTCGACAGCAAGCTCCGCCATCGTTGCCAGGTATTTTTAATTTCTCCCATGTGGTACTTGTGCGGAAATAAAGAGGCTTGCACAGAATAAGTTACAAAAAGTTGCATCAGGCCAGCCTAAGGACTGAATTAACAACAACAGTTCCTCCCACAGCTTTCTCACTCCTCCAGTGCTTTTCCACTGTTTCTTAAAAAAATGAGCGCCGAGATTTGTTGCAACTCGTCCATGCGTTTAAATCTGTATGCGTGCATTACTTTTTGATTTGTATTTGTCTAGTTGAGTTTAATTTATTTCTTGTTATACATTACTTTTAAAAAAACAGGTTGAATATTTCTCTGAATGTCTCCAAATTTCTTAACACCGTGTCCTCCAAGTCTAAGCAGGTTAATGAATTGGCTGACTTTTCCTTAAATAACTCCCGGTCAGTTGTCAGTGCTCCGAGTATTCCCATGGGGAGCCAATGATGAAAAGGGGAATGTTTTACATTTTAAAATTTTATTGTCCTCATTCAGACGCAATGTTTTACGTTTAAATTACAACGGTTACCTGCGTGATTGTAAGAGGGTTTTTATACTTGGCATTAAATACTTGTAACGCAATACGCCTATGCAATGATAGGATAATATGGAATTTTAAGTAGCGTTGGTTATGCAATGTAGTTCTTAAATAATATATAATAATATATTCTACATATAATTAAAAAAATCATAATTACAATAACATTGCGTGTTAGTTGATGAGACATTTAAATTACTTGATGTACGTATATATCTGTAAAATCTCGACAAAAAATATTGTCCAAGTTTTCACAGACGGAACACTAACCTCACCTTGTATTAGATGATTTATGCACCGTATGGACGCGTCTTTGCGTTACGCTTTACGGTGCAAAAAAAGGAATAAGGGTGACGTGAAGTCTAGGTGTGTGCGTTCTGAACGCTGCGTCGTCGCTGTAGCCGTGAACTTTGGGCCGAGGACCCCGTCGTATTTTGGGAGCGGAGCGTAGCGGCTGTGAGCTGACTCAACACAACACCATCTTACCCTCAACGTCCATTTCCATTTCCCTTAATCACCTTCACAGAAATAATGTATATTCATTATACACTTCTAAAGACAGGGAAAATAGGGTCCCAAAAGGAGATGTACCATAATAGTTAAAAATAGCTACAAAAACTCAAGGCCACATATACTCGATAATCTATTAATTACACTATAATTAGAAAATTGAATGGAATAGAGGCAGATTAAAAACATATCAAACTTAAAACATGGCGCACCAAATTATAATTTTCTGCTAATGCTTTATACACGTTAAACAAAAAGTAATTAAAGACTAGTCTACAGTTCGGTGGCCGGAAGTACTTTACAAAACTAATATTATTTCACTTTAAATCATCACAGTCAAATTATCTAGTCTAAAAATGAATGATAGTATTATTTAAATTTAAATGAATCTGAATTTAGATACGTAGATCATGTTGTTCCTGTTGTGGCATTCAGTTCGATGAAAACCTATCTTGCGCAAGCCTTTTCATTTACGCATAACTACCACGTTTCACTTCGTCCCTTATCAGCTTAGCCATTGAATCCTTGCTCCTCTCTTCTGTTCTTACCCAACTCACTTCCCTCCAATGATAATTTTACAAGACCCTCATGTCTCAAAACGTGGCTTCTCTTGGTCAAAGTCCTCCATATTGTTCTCTTTTCTGCTTAGAACTTTCTATTTAGTTACTTTATCCACCCATCTGATTTTCAGTATTCTTCTATAGCACTACATTTCAAAATGTTCTATTCGTTTCCTTTCAGCAACTCCTACCGTCCACGTTTTACAGCCATATAACGCCTCACTCCATAAGAACATTTTTAGCAATGATTTCCTAATATTCACAGTTATATTACTCGTAAGTAAATTCCTCTTATTTGCGAAAGCCTTCCTTGTCTGTGCTAAAGTACTCTTTGTGTCTACTATAACATCCCTAGTTATTACGCTTCCCAAGTAGCAGAATTCCTTAACTTCCTTCAAAATATCCCTTCCCAATCTAACACCCTTTGATATTCCACTTTTTCCTATAGTACACCCCGTTACCTTGGTTTCCCCCATATTAATCCTCACATTGAACTCTTTCTCCAGAACAACGTTCATGCCATTTATTATGGTTTCCTAGTCTTCTTCTGACTCCTCTAATACTACAGTATCATCTGCAAAGCGTAGGGTTTTTATTTCATCTCCTTGCATTATGATCCCTTTTCCATATTCCGTTTTAACTTTCTTCATCGCTTGTTATATATATATATATATAAATTAAACATTATGGGCGACAGGCTGCATCCTTGTCGTACTTTCTTGAATTTTGCTTTCATTTCTTTATCTTCAATTCTAATTACTGCTGTCTTCTGTAGAGGTTATGTGTAAGCCTCTTTATCGATATTTTATACCTGTCCTCTTCAAAATTCTTAATAGTGTGTTTCAGTTCTTATTATCAAAGGCGTTTTCTAAATCTACATGAACGTACGCCCGTTTTTTCTTATTGTCTTGACGCACAGTCAATATTGCTTCCCTTGCCTCTACATTATTCCTAAAACCAAACTGATCTCCTAACTCGAGTTCCATTTGTCGTTCCATCCACCTATATACTATGATGACTTACATCATAGGAATATAATATACAGGATATTAATTTAAGTCATGCATAGTTTAAGTTACAAACCTCAATAAATGAAAATAATTTTAAAGAGGACTTTGTCCTTGTTTAATAGTTAAGAGCGCTTTCTAGGAATAATATCCGAGAACGTGTGTCACAACCCAAAAAACTCATGTGATATTTGTTGAACATGGTTCAAATTGAGAAATAGACAAACTGACTACTTGTCGATTAAATAAAAAATTAAACACTGCTACAGTTAAATATAGCTGCGTTATGCGATCGTATAATTTTCCTTATCCAGGGCTGTTTTAAATGTAAGTATCGATATTTATATAAAAATATAACAGAACTTTTTTTCCAGATATTTTATTAACAATCGTTACTTTAAACCTCAGGCTGTTTCTCAACGTTGTTATGTCGTAACAGGAAATCAGTTTTTGTATCCCTCCGTCAAAGAAAGATGTCGCCTGAGATCACAGACGGTGCGTGCGCATTGTGCACATTTTTACGATTCATATCTAAATCCAAATCCTCATCATTTCATCACTCATAAATGCTTCCACATACACCACATACGATTTCCGATGAATGTTTTCAGGTGTAAGATGCAAGGAACGAATCACCACTGACCGGTCTTCGAAGTTGCGGGTCGCTCCACTGTTTTGAACATTCAGAAAACACAAAGTGACGATGCTTTGAATATGTGGAGAAGTAGTGTCAGGTTTAAGGTATTGATTGATATAAAAATATCTGGTAAAAAAATGCTCTACTATTTTTTAAAATAAATACCAGTTCTTAATTTTAAAACAGTACCCGCATGTCTTACCATCACATGAATCATGGCTATCGTTAAGCAGTCTCTGAAGGATGCAGCGATGTTCTACATAAGTTATGCTGTTTAATAATAAAATGTGCGACCTTAATAGCAGACAATCTTAAGACAAATCACAGAAAATCGCCAAAGGTTATCTCTTTGCATTTAATTATTCTAGAATTTCATCAGTAACAATGTAGATAGTTTTTTCTGAGGAATAACCTTTCTTAAAACCAAACTGACAGACACTGAGGTAAGTGTAGAATCTATTGTAAACAACTGTCTTAAATATTTTAGAAATGACAGGTAAAAGTGAAATTGGGCGATAGTTAGAAAGGTTTTTTGTACTTTCTTAAAGAGATTTTTTAAGATTGAGCGCTTCAGTCTATCTGGGAACATTCCACATAGAAGTGAATGATTATAAAGCTAACTTAATTTAAGGTTAATTGTATCAGGAATATGTTTCAGTACAACATTTCATACTGGTTTAATCATTGCACTAATCATAGGTACTTGTCTAGCATATTACTGCAACCGAGATTCCCATTTAGCGGTTAGCGTTTACTTGATGAGGTCATGCTTTTACAGCGACTGACTCCAGTAAATATGATTTCTTCTGCGTCACAATTGGCAAGGAAATCGGGATTGTGACTTGATAAACTGTATATCCACACAGGTGGTATAAACTTTGAGAAGTCTGACACATTATCACCCATTGTAATCAACGTGCCAGTGAGAGATTTTAATTTTGGTTTTTAAAGGGTTGTCAGGATAACGTTATCTTTGAAAGAGAGCTTGCGGGTATACAGGGTGTAACAAAAGTCAACGGCAAAATTTCAGGACTGGATTCTTCATATTAAGAGGGAAAAAGTGTATTGCAACATGTCACGTCCAAGTTCAACAAACTTTTTGGAAAGCTATGTTCACATAGCTGATAAAACGCTCAGCGTGACTTCATCGTGACTGATACAAGGAGCGTCTCCTCCTAGAGTAGTGCGTACTGTCTGACAGGCCGACACAATTCGTACACGAAACGTTAGAACATGACGAATACGAAGTAACATGTTTCCGCAAGTAACAACTGTAACACGAGTCTTTGAATACGAGGAATCCATTGCTAAAACTTTGCCGTCTAATTTTGTTACATACATATTGTATAGTTGTCGTTGTAGTATTCAGACTCTACGCGGGTTTGATGCAACTTTCCATGCTAACCTATTTTCTGCAAGACTTTTCATTTCCACAGCCTCCCTAATCTGTTGAGCGTATACCATCCATGACCTCCCTCTTCTCTTCTTACCACATACACTTCCCTCTAATGCTAATTTTACAACACCCTCTATCTCAAAACGCGGCCCATTAATCTATCCCTTCTGTTGGTCAAAATTCTCCAAATTGTTCTCTCTTCCCCTATTCTGTTTACAACTTCCTCTTTAGTGATTCGATCCACCCTTTTGACTTTCAACATTTTTCTATAGCACCACATTTCAAAAACTTCTATTTTCCTTTCTGCAACTCCTTCCGTCCGCATTTCGCACCCATATATCGCCACACTCCACACGAATATTTTTAATAATGATTTCCTAACATTAATATTTATATTAGCAGTAAATAAATTCCCATTTTGTGAAAGCCTTCCTTGCCTGTGCCATTATACTCTTTATATCTACTATCCTTCTACCATCCCTAGCTATTATGCTACCCCAGTAGCAGGATTCCTCTTTCCTTCAAAATACCATTAACCAATGTAAGTCCTACTGTTTCCCATACTAAACTCCATCAGCTTGGTATTCCCTCTTTTAATATTCATGTTTACTCTTTCTCCAGGACCACGATCATTTCATTTATTATGTTTTCCAAGTCCTTTTCTGACTCTCCGCAACACCACAATATCATCAGCAAACCTTAGGTTTTGTATTGTAGTAATAAAGCCATTCGGGGTTATTATACGTTTACGAAAAATTAAAAAATATGATGAAATAGTATATTTATTTATGTGAACGATTTAATGATGAGTTAGCTAGTAAAGTTATCGTCGATTTGTTGCAATATGTGTTAACATTAATGTGTTTTATGTATGGGAAAATGCGTATTAATCTTGACCTTGACCGGTGATACGTCCGTATACTACGCCTAGATGTATTCAATAGAAAGTTATCATTCTTTACCATAGTTTAGGCTTCTCTACATTAACTAGGCTTGAAATATTGGCCTAGATACATTTAAGGTTTTGGAAAAAAAATAATTTATTACCACTCGTTGACAGTCTTTTTTGTATCGGAAATTTGAATACAGCAGCGAGACTGATTCTGTTCTGTTTTGAAAGGAGGAAAAAATTCCTCACAAAGCTTAAGATTAATAGTTTTTTGTTTCACCCACCTCCATTTTGCAGCCATTTTTCTGTCCTTTGCATGGAACTACTCGTAATGTCATTATAAAATAGATAATTAGTCTTCCAGGACTAATATCAGATATGCAATATTAATAGGTTTTAAGTGTTGAGAGGAATAAGAATGTTGTTCTAGTTGCAGTTTGCGTTCTTTGTGTGATGGCGTCGCTAGGGTAGTACACGCCGCGAATTCATTGATCCCTGCTCAGCCATTCACACGTGCTGCACCTTCTCCACAGCGCCTCGCAGCTGCACGCCACTCCAATTAATAGAAATATACAACCAACGTGACTCATTCAGCAAGGGACACGACACCAACCATCAACGCTCGAAATTATAAACATTGCCTCCTACTTATTAAAACTTTTGATTGACAAATTACGTTCTTCAGGCCAAAGAGTATTAACATGAAAATCCTGAAAACAATACATTAGTATTCAAAATAAGTTTAGCTCTCGCAAAGTTATACACATACCCAGTACTGAAAAACATTTTTCAGTAATTGTACCTTCACATTTTACCTTGTTGCTATTGCTGTGAACGCCACATGGCAGTTTTCAGTTCTTTCCCCGCCATTTTTATAAGTAAAAAAACTAGAGCAATGATTGTGTTTTGTTCAATAGTTTGAAACGTGAGGAAGCAAATGGAAGTCTTGCAACAAAGTAAGGGGCTTATTTGGATTTTCCTCCCGAACACGTCTTTAACTTACCACATAAAATAAAGAAACATACTAATATATACCGATATATTTTGCATTAGGCTGTTAGAGAACCTGGACAAAAGACAAACCAGTTTTGAGTCCGCCATTAGGTCCGCAAGCTACGTCTAGTGAATATTTTAGCGATTTTCGTTAGAACGAAACTTAATTTCAGCATTAAGTCGAGTGTTAGTGCAGTGAAATGGATTCACTGCGAATGGTTCATTGACGAGATCCAGTTCCATACAAATACCTATGCATTCATTCATAAGTCATGGAAACCTTGGAATTGAATACAAACGAACAGGAAAGCTATATACGGAAATATTAATGACTAAAAATTGTTTTGTTGAATGTAATTAATATATTAATTTACACTAGAATGATCTGTAGTAAAATAACATTCCAAGTACCAAATGATTAAAATGAAATGTGAGAGATATTTTCTTAGGTCTATTCTATTTTTATGTATTTATTTTCAAATGTTGCGTTTTATTCTTCCTCATAGTTTCTTAATATGTTTTGTTTAATTTATCTACATTTCCTATTTACGTTTGTAGTTTTATCCATCTTTGGCTTAGCAGAGAATCTAGTTTATCATGTTATATATTTAATATTAATACGAGTTTATCGACGCACGTAAAATCAGCCGTGAATCCGATTTTGGTGATATTAAAATCCTTCATAAAAATAACTCTAACTTAGAATCGCCGAAGTAATAACTCGATACGGATAAAATGAAATACTAATACGACAGATTAACGCGAGACCTACAACTGAAAGGTTCCAAAAGTTTTTTTATGTTATTAACGTTTTTTAAAACTGAGTACCTTCCTTACGGATTTTATACGTGTTTTTATAAAAAGAAATATTGTTTAATGGTGATACGATGAGCTGAGAATATACAAGTGTGAATTAATTTATTTACTGATACTTCTCTGACCCATTATGAGGAAATATTAATGTTTACTATATCACGCATCTGTATTGTTTTGTAATTTAACAAATTTCTTTAGAATGATTATGACTGCCAAGCCAAAAGCTCACGATTATATAAATTTTAATAAAAAATTTAATCCTTCACTTATTAATGAAGTTTTTTACATGCCTACATCATAATTTTACATAATTCGAATTCGCGACTAAAAATTTATTAATAAAGAATTTTTTATGTAAAATGTAGACTGTTAAAATGGTCGTTTAATTTAACTTTTTGGAAAGAAGAATAAAATGAATTAATTTTTCTTAAATCCTCTTGAGAAGCAAAGTTTCAATGATATACCCATATGTAATTAATAATTTACTTTACATAAGAATAATTTATAATAATATAACTCCATAATTTGTCTTTGATTGAAATTTACAAATGAAAACTTATATTATTTTAAGTGTAAAAGAACTACCAATAGCTTTATTAATAATTGCAATTATTGTCGAAAAACTTATTTAAAAAGTAAAAGAAGTGGCTAGGAAGAAATTTTTTTAAATTCCTGCGGAATGAAACTGGATTGCTTTGTAACTCTTTGACGTTATCGGGAAGATTGTTAAAAATTGAAATTCCGGTATATTCCACCACATTTTGTGCAACCGCCAGAGGCTTATAACTTTTACTTCTTATTTTAAGTCAATTCATATCCGATTTGGTACTAAATGTACTCACGAGTAAATTAATTGATCAGAGGGAGTGAGTATACCTAATTTAATAAACAGTCCTCTGGAGCTTAGGTCTTTATCTGTTGTGTTACCAAAAACATAATTCCGGATGATATAAACGAATGGAAATACGCCATATTACCTATTTTTGCAGTTTTGTTACTGAAATCTGACGCAACTCTGACTGTAGGGTATGAGTAGCTAAACTAAGCTCCTTTATTAATATATTAACATGTTTTTTGTAGTTAGTGAGAGACCCTGGAATTTTGTACTTTCTACTTACCGCTGTTTATACCTTTCCATGGTTACTGTTTTCTTTCCTGAATCTGTTCTGTGATAGAGAGTAGTGTGTGTTTCATTCAGTTTAAGAGTCGATACATTTACAGCTAACCAGTTAATAAGAGTATTGATATAAGAACAGACGTAACGATAAAACACGTGGCGAATTAAACTTATTTTGTTATGACACGTCATAAAATGGCAATTAGAAGTGAATGACGTCTCTGTTTCACAGTTTCATGGCCGGATTTCATAAATCATTGCAACCTTCAGATCCCCTCCGAGATTGCCGTTCAGATATGTACGTAAAATTGTCAACAGGGCCACGAGGTCATTAGGAAATGACGGCAATGCAATCGCGAAATGGGAAATTGGAAAGAATCGCCGACGGTTCTCGACTCGGCCATTTTCTCAATGACATTTACCGCCTAACGCAAGCGCCGTGCTTGAAGTTAATAAACAGTTACGTAAGCTTGGTAATTGCGAATCGTCTCCACGAAACGAAGTGAATGTGATGAGAAGACGTGTCCCTAGCTCATAATTCACGCAGGTTCGTCGGCGTAAAGGAGGGGAGGGAGAAACCTGCACTGCAGATGAGAGAGGAGTGCTCACGTCATTTCCGGTCGCAGTGCAGATTGTCTCCGTCCGCCCTCTTTCCACGATTTCCTCCACGCCGGAAATAGTTACGAACTTTCCAAAACGCCGCGTTTCTAAACTTAATAACACGGACGGATTGGGTATTTGCGGGGCCCGTTTTATTCGGAGGGTTATGCGGGCGGACCAATTTCCTGGTCGCCGGATTCAGTTACTAAACTACCCGGTCATTATTATTTTTTTTTCTCTCATAAAAATAACTTTGTGTTAGGGAATAATTTGCCGCGAGCGTGACCTGTAGGCCGACGGCGGAGTGTGTTAATTTATTTATTTGGTGTGCACGGCTGTTGCTGGCGCGAAGGGCCCCGAGTGAATGTGAATGTGAATGGCGACGTCGACCAGAATCGGGGGCAGCGAAATCAATGAATGGGGCCGGTGGAGGGGAGCGTTGCATAAGGCGCCATTCATGCCAGCTCGCCGACTGCCGATGTTCCACTGGCAGCAACTCCAAATAGTTCTTTAATTTATTATCCCCTGCTTCTTCTCACATAAGTACACACACGGGAAAAAAACACACCAACAATTCTCTGCTGACGTCAAACGATCAGTTAAATGCACAAAACGATCAAAGGGACGTCATTATTAGAAAAGGCAGGACGCAGGGATGAACTTTTAACGAAATTACCTGCTTAATTAAGAGTTCGACAAAACTATAAACTATTCAAATAAAAACAAACCAATCGCAAATACCGGCTAGGATATTAGAAGACAATCCCTGGAGAGGGAAAATGTGAACATCCTGTAAACGAATTGAATGAATGAATTTATTGATAGTGCAATTGAATAACACTCGGTGGCAATTACAAAAAAATAAGCTTAAAAACGGATACTTACAAATAATAATATAAATTACATCTTAAAGAAAAAAGTACCCGTTGTTCAGATGGTTATTTTTCGTCGCACTACACTACACTTGCACTTCACTTGACTACACTTCCTAATTCTTTCCTGAAAAACGTTGCTATTGGGAGGGAATGTTTAAAAAACCGTCTGCAGGTTAATTGTTCCAATCTCTTATAGTCCGATTTAAAAATGAATATTTCCCAACGCCAGTTTTTAAGCTGCTCTGCCCAATTTTACAATTATGATCCCCTCTACTGAAATAATTTACTTCTAAAAACTTTGACGCAATATCCTCTCAGGATTGTTTGGCCTGCGTACGCATTTAAAAAGAGCCCCGAGACGTAAATTTTGTCGTCGTTTTTCTAACATATCCCAACCTGATTGGTGAACCTTCTCATTTCCGTGACCAGGATACCGCTTAATTGATTAACTACATAGAAGTTAGGCTTAAAGAAAGAAAATTTTTGTAAATGTATTAATTTAATAAATTACAATTAACAACAAAAACTAAATTAAAGACCTATTTATAACATATAAGACCAATTAACGGTTTTAAAGAACACGAAGTAGATAAGAGCTAACCACCCGTATAATAGAAAATTATCAAAATTTTGAACAACAACTTGAAAACTTTATACTAAATTCACCTTTAGACCAGCATTAGTGGTAGTCAATATTTATAACAGGCTGAAGTAATAAGAACAAAGATAGTGCAAATCAAACAGTAACCAACATATGAAACTAACAAAGACAACCTATAACCAACATATAATTTCTTTATCTCTTTATTTAAAGAGGTATCAACTACTATGGTTACTAACGACTACAATAGTGAAAACATACACACAACATCAACATCCATGCCCATGCCAGGGTTCGAACCTGGGACCTCTATGATGCGAGGCAGCAACATATACTTTATTTAGCTAAGTGTCATGCTTTATATTAACAGAAAATGTTTGTATTTAAATGTGGAACATTTCAGAAAATAACCTTACTATTAAAATTAATTCCCTTATTTAAAACAACAGTGTTATCAAAATGAAATGAATGATTTTGTTTCAACCAATGTTTTGTAAAAGCGAGTGTTTATAAGAAAGTGCATTTAGATTAGTCTTATGATCTTTAAATCTAATTGACAAATATCGCTTAGTCTGACCAATATAAGAAAAATTATTACAAGACATTTAATAAACAACATTACAGCAATCCAAAGTATTAAGAACGTCTTTATGTTTTTTTAACAATGTTTTATAAATAATTAACAGATTTATTTAAAGATTACTGAGATGTTGGATTTATTAAATAATATGTTCAATTTAAGAGAAATATGATCGTAAAAACAATATAATTGTTTAAAGTAGATTTTTGAATACGAATGTTAGTATCATTATAAATATAATTAATTCAGAGCATACTAAGTTCCAGAATGAAATCCACGGGATAATAATAGGCACTTAATATTTTGAAAACACAATTAACATTCTCAGACTTATAAGGAAATTTCAGACAATAATAAAGCTTTCTCAACCAGACTAAATATCATTGACTTTTCTGGATGATTAGATTAAAAATGAAGGATTCTACTAGAGTATGTAGATTTATGTATCCAATTATATATATATATAACTTATTTTTCTAATTCAAAAGTAAAACTTATATTGGAACAATAAATATTAAAAACATTCTATAAATCGTGCAATTTATCAGAAAGGATATTCAAGAAAATCATATTTAATATAATATAGTTTTAAAATTAAGTTTTTAAAGATAATAAATTTCAGCAAAAAAGTTCAAATATTCTTTCTTCATCTATTGTATTATATCAGGTGCTACACAAACCCGGAAACTATTAATAAAGATATTTTAATTTTGAAAACACTTTCCATCTATGTTAGAACATTTAAAATTTGTTATATAAGAAATAATTTCATATGAAGTGACAGAAGTATAATATTATTGGATCAACCAAATTTTTCCTTTGATATTTTCGAATTCAGGTTCAAATATTATCTTTTAATAATGTTACTTCATAACACGGCTGTGACATTATCAATTAAAAAATTAATATTTCTTATAAATACTCTCTTAACGAGACAAAATTTTTCCACCTTGAAAAACACCACAAATTGTTATTTTACGTATTTAACACGAAACTAGCTATAAATATCGTATTATTTTTGTATGGTGTAAAATATTACTACCTAAATTCTGTATAGATTGCGGAAATATTGCAGAGACTGGTATAAGTTGAAATGATTTTATAAACCCTGAAAACAGTGCACAGGGATAAAGAAGTTTTATTTGAATTGTCTTGATGTTTTTAGAAGCAGATGAATATGGCCAGCGAAGGCCTAAAGCTCCTGTACATTGACGGACGACGTCAACTAAAGTTGTCAAATAGTGGACTGCTTTTGGGTTTTAATCTTATTGTATATACATTTTTATTGTACTGATGAACCTAAACATGACACTAAACGCCTCCTGCTGACGTCTGCGCAATAAACGCGGCGGAGAAAGTATGAGTGGAATTGAGATCACTGAGGAATCAATGTAGCGACAATCATTTCCGAAAATGTAGAAATTAACCGACATAAGTGACTTAATCAAAGGGTAGATTGTTATAGCCCATCGCCTGGAAACGAGCAAATCATAAAACGCGGATGTGGTTGGTTGTTCTCGTATTACTGTCGTGTGCATTGATGGAAAGTGGTTGAAGGAATGTGAAACCGCGAGTGGACGACAAAGTGTTGAACTTCACGCCTCATGCAGTTAGTCGTTGATGTAGGCTATCCCACTCTGCAAATCAGAATATTCTGAGGTATGTGACAGATCTGAGGGCAGAGCGAAGTACTGTTCGTGGCATATTGAGAAGCCTCATGTCGTTTTCGACGGCGAGGTTATTTTCCTGTGTGAATCACATGGTCGAAATCGTGCAGTAGAGGTTTGACGAACATGATAGTTAAATCACACTGACGTATTAGTTACCAAATTCTTCTGATCTTTGCTGATAGATCACATCTGGGACGCTAGTTCCGCGCCCACAACCACCAATACGCAATTTAAGGAAATTGCTTGACAGTGTTGACATCTGGTGCCTCCGGAAACCTACCAAGAATCCATACCATACCAAATCTCTGCCTTCCAAAGGTGGAACTACGAATATTAATTAGGATTTAATAATTGTGTGACGCATCATTCCGTTTCTTTCTTTAAAATTAATACCTGCTGAATTTTATTTTTAACGTTATGGAATTATATTATGTTAGTTAATTAATCAATTGAATTTCATAGTATCCCGTAGGAACAGTTACCAAATATATTTAAACAAATAATAACCTAACCACTCGCATATGCTTTATTTTCTGGTTTATATTAACCCAAAAAATAGTCATCAATAATAAAAAGCAAAAATGAATACGTGAAATGGAGGCGGGGGAATAGGTTTCAAAAATAAGTATGAATTAATCGTTCAGTATAATTAGCTCAGTTCCGAAAAAATAGCTTCTATATTTGATAAATTTATTGTATTACTCTTTTGGAGGAATTGACGAGAAGTATCATTTTCGCAATTTGGGTTGTTCCTTTAGTCCTCACCATATATCAGAAAAATTAAATTAACAAAGAAATGTGAATGGTGTCATTTATTCTTGAAAAGTATATACATTGTATCTCTTTTCCATGATAATGGAGTGAATGCAAGAAAAATAAAGACAAACGGAGTAAAAATTCCATAGGTCTGGGTTTTTGGATTTAGATTGTACTAATAAGCCATTAGAATAACGCTCGAAAGGTTTTCTTGTTTAGTTATGAACGAGTATATATATTTCTTCACAAACATTTCCAACCTTATTTTAATATAATAATGAATCACGTAGCTGCGTTTTAAACGATAAAAATGTAAAGGTTATGTTGTTAGTTTTTTTATTAGTTTATTTTTAAAATTTGGGAAATAGAATTGTTGTAGGATTTATTTACACAATTATTGTCACTTAAAGTTTTATCGTTTATAGACACTTAAGATATAAGTACTTGACACTTATAAGTTGTCACGGAAACCGTACGAGGGTTTCTAGTAAAATAAAAATGTAAAAGCAATATTTTGTCAATGACTCAAGGCTGTATGGTAACCGTGGTGGTGGATAGATGTGAAAATAAATACGGGATTGAAAATAGTAATAGAAATGAAGAAAAATTAATGAAAATCAAATCTTCATGTTGGAGGAGGGAAGAAAATTAACTGAAAATTTTGACTGCAAGAAACAGTTCGTCTTATAGAACTAATATTCAACTATTGAAATCTAAGCTATTAATTATTTAATTTAGGGTTACGGTGGAATTTTCACTCCTACACATTTTTGTTTAGTCAATTTAGTTTCGTATTTTTATATTCATGTAACACAGGAATTCATTATAGATTTTCGCAGGAAAAGACACGGGAAAATTCGTCGTATGGGAACATGAACGTTGTTCCAAATTCATACAATAAATGTATATTGTAAGATTAGAGGGAACATTTGAAAATTGTTGTTTCATACAATAAATGAATTGGCCAACGGTCATGTTAAGGTTAGTTTCTGAGAGATGAACGGAAGTGTGATAATTATTTTTCCCTTGAGAAAACAATAAAAGTTACTATTACAGCTTGCAAGCTATGTATAATTAGGAGTAAAGAAAAACATCGGCGTCTCTTGGTACAGAGTATAATTACATGATGATCGAGGTAAAATGACCTTTCAGAATTATGAATTTTGGTCAATTACTCAGATGTAGTACAACATCAATGTGAAAATCTTGTGACGGTCAATTTGGAGTTCAATAAACGCACAATGAGGAAACAAATAAATATATTACGTCGAAATAAGTTATATTTGAAACAAGAAACACACACATATATATGTATTAGTTTATAATGAAAGTGGTAACTACCTGTTAATCTTTTTACAAGTTGTGAATTGACTTTAAAAGGCCTAATAACAATGGGCGTACTTCGTCGTTGTACTGACTATAAATTAGCTTACCTTACTCCTACCCCAGTCCATTGAATCTATTAAATGGTATTTTATTCACAACTTCCAATAATCAATTTTTCTTTTGTAAAAAACCACATTGGCCTACATTAAATATGGCATTTGTTGACGACGACTGAACAAAGAACTGACAGTTGAAGACAAAGGAGCAACTGATGTTGAGGTAATAAATTGGCCGTGCCGAAGCATTAAAATTTCGAAATTTCGGAAGAAGATTTTGTAGCTAGTTGTGCAGTTTTCCGTGCCCTTGTTCTCACGGCACGTTCCTGCTGGCGGAATATCTCAAGACTGAGTGAGAGATAAAATCCCCAAGTTGCTACTCCGTCTCACACGTTACAATGTGAAAAACACTCTGCACTTAGTGAGATTCAGTAACTACGTTTACGAGACAGATTTTCTTGTGACACATTTCGAAAACTGTTACGTGTTCGTCACTTTAGAACAATTAATATATTTTATTAGAAACAATACATATTTTGCCGTAATTCTAAGACAATGATGGAAAACAATCCTGATAAAATAAATAATTTATAAAAAATTTAAAAACAAAATTTTTCAGAAAAGTTTTAATTTACTTCGAGAATGATGCTTCTGTAAATAAATGTGTATATATATATATATATATATATATATACAGAATACAAATCAATTTACTGTTACTCAGAATAGATGTATTTTCCCGTGTGTCATAAAGAAAAGCTTCAAGTACGTGGAATGAGTCATGAATTTTACAAAGTTTGTAACTTTAATTAATAATGTTTCTGAACTATTTACACAATATATAGATTCTAACTTCATGTACAAATACAGTTATTTTCTAAAAGCTTATTTACAAAGTAGTAGTGACTGAGTTAGGTTTTTTGAAGTTCTTTGATTAAAATTGATTTTTACATTATAAAAACCAAAATTGTTATCATTTTAAGTCTTAAAAGGCTTCCAACAATTTACAATAACTTTCTACACCAAATTGACAGTTAAATTCATTTTCTAAAAACTCATTTAAAAGCAATTTTTACGTTCACTCATGAATGTTACTGTAGGGTTCCTTAATTCCATAAGGGGAACGGAAAGATGGACAAAAATTAATATTATGGCATTGTCTACGCCTGTTTAATTTTTAATAATTGTTTTTTAAAGAAATATACAACAGCATTTTATAATTTTTAGTGAGTTGGGAGGACGTAGACATTTATTTACAAACGATTAACTACGTTAAACTACACTATTTATGTTGTAAAATTAGACAATTGTAATTAAAGCAATAGTACATTTACTCTGCAGGTATCGTGATTTTAATATTATTTCAATCGTGCCGTTCATAAAATGGTCTAGAAATAACAATCAAACTAATTTGAATGAAGGCGAAGTAGTAACAATTCTTCCCAGCGAAAACGTACTTTACATTTACCAATTCCACGCACAATGTCTGAATGGACCTCGTAAAACGCGCATACGATTTTATTTGAAGTGGCACTGAACTTACGAGTAACCGTAGCCATTACTTTTATTTCGTCCGACTGCGGTGCAGTTAACAATTAACCATTTGTCTCTTGCTGTTTACTTCACTTTCTTTGCGCAGTAAATCGTCGTTGTTTTGCGTCGATGGGTTCTTCAGATTCGCACGTTGGACGTCTAGACAGCATTCCCTACACAGCACAGGAAGTGCACCATGAATATGGATGCGAATAATAATATTGTTTCTCATTTGGACTCGCCAAAGAAACTCCAAGCATGAAGCTGAAAAAACTCAACCAGCATCACAAGCGGACACGTTTATGCAGCTTCTGCATTGTCTCGAGGTATACACGAAAAAAAGAAGAAGATATATTGCTACCGATATTGTTAATGTTGAGTCCTTTCGGTCATTAGGCTTCCATCTCTGTGACTTGTAATTTAATAGCTTCTGAGTCAATAATTATTTCTGCCAGAATTACATTTAAGACCGACGTCAACGTTCCTGTCGTCAATTAAAATTTATTACAAAAATAACTTTTTCGCACAAGTTATTAATATCATCCGGAGTCGATTTTTAATATTAAATTTAATTTACTAAATTAATTAAGAACGTAGTGCGTCCGTATAGTATACGGGAAACCACATACTTCCAATTCTTAATAAAACTTTGCCTCCAAAAAACGCCAATTTCGTTCCAAATGTCCATTAAGATTTCAGAATTTACATTTACCTAATTTAATTTGCGATCAAATTTTAAATGAGACTGTCAGAAAACTGCACACTGAATTATTTGTCTCGATAGGAATTATATTGAAGCAAATAAACTTTTCAGTCATACAACCTATGATTTTGAACATTATATTGCAATCACGAGGAACTTAGAAAGAAACATTATCATTTTCCATTATCACTCTCTCCGTAACTATAATGAAATGTTGTTCATAACGTACGCTTGTTATTATTAATAAAATTTCTCCATAATTTTTGTTTCAGGAAATAATTTTTTTAATTTTCCAACCTTTCCAACTTAAAGTTAATCTGATCCGTTTGAATCACATGGCTTGACTAAAAAATGGGATCTGGAATACTTAAAAATTTGAAAAAACAAAATATAATAAAAGTGAAATAAGTCCAAGATAATTCGGATAGTGTAATATATATATATATATATGGACTGTACAGGAAGTTGGAAGCGTATATATTTTAACATTTAGGAGACGCCGAATGTGTTTAAAGAAATATTGTTTGAAAACTCAGTGTAACTTATAAATTTGACTTTATGGAGCTCGACATAATATGGTTTTGAAATATGAAGTTGCTTAAAGCTGTTTGGAAAAAAATTGTTTAAGAGCTATGGCTTTGTCAGTTTCCACGAGTCATAACAAAATTTGGGGAAGTTCAATTGAAATCCATAAGTTTATAAATATCAGAATGAATAAATTGAAAGTAGTCGTAGAAAGATTCATGTGCTTTTAAAAGTCACTCACTTCCAAAAGAGTGATTGTTTACAATTGCTAATTTACTTTTGGAATTCCCTGAGAATATACCATGTTTAAAATCAATATTTAAATTGTCCTGACTTTTATAATTCATTAACATTTTCATTTAACAACCCTTTATCAACTTTAGAAGAATACTGTGAAAAAAGGAAAAATGTAAATTACCGTATCCCACAAATTGCAGATCAATAAATACATAACAATTATTTACGTCTATATATATGACACATACTTTCAACTGGGATAATTACGAAATTTTAGATAAAGACTGGAATTATAAATATAGATTCCTTTCCGAAATGTTACCCATTAAGCATAATATGAATTACATTTTCCTTCACGTCGGAATGTTTAAATTGTTTAAAGATAAATTAAATGGACATTTTATTTACAGTTTAATGTGCTTCAATCAATAACAACGACGTTTCGTCCACAAATTTGGGTTTTTTCAGGTAAAAGATAGTCGAAAACAGTTCTTCAGTTTCATAGATGATTCTCAGTTTATCTACAGAGTCAACTGATTACTAAAGCACAAGTTTTGAACGAAGTTTAATTATAGTTACTGAGAAATTATTTTGGGAAATGATCAACGTTGGACGAGAATTGTCCGATTTCTAATTCATTCACGTTTCCATGTTATGAAATTATGTTCAAACAAATCTGTTGCATGGTTTTGTGTGAAAGTCCAGATTGTTTATTATCTTCATTATAATGGAATGTAGTAGCATGGAGTTTTATAACACATTCATACAAAACAAAAGTGCTTCAATAACAATTTACCCGTTTAATAAACTGAGAATCGTTTATTAATCAATTCACCAGGGAAACATGTAATTAAATTTCATCAGGTTTTAAAATTTTGAATACTATTTAGATTCATTTTGTTGAAGAGCAGAGCTACAAATATAAATTTTTGCGTAATGAACTGCATCCACTGAAGGCCATCAAATAAATTCGGTTGTAACCAATAATGGTTGGAATTAACTTTCTATAAATTTTTAATTAATAGTAGAAAAATAGAACTATTATAGGAGAGTAAGTAAATGTTTTGTCAGAGTTCAGATGATGAAATGAATTTAAATATAAAGAAGTAATACTCTTCACGATATATGATTTGCATATGTTTGTCGAGTAACTGACTGTCGTTTGTCATTTGTCTTAACCGGATGATGCGACGAGGTCCCCATCATCATATCTTAGAAAGCCAAATTGAATTTTTTCTCATCCCATGCATAATGTGGCCGTGAAAATCCGTGTAAGCCCCGCCATCTGAGGAGCATTGGCGGAACTCCCGATTCAGCAAGTAAAATGAGTGAACTCTGTCGTTATGCAGCCCCGTGTGTGATCGGGAATTCCTCCATTTAAAAAAAAAGAGTGCAGAATGATGCCTTCAAATAGCGAGGGCAGTTACATGAATCGATGAAACGAAACTCATGCGTCACAAACTGGCTAAAAATAGCTGATCTGCATTAGGTATTTAGAGCGAAGTTTTAAAAAGGATGATGTCTTTCACAACACATCCCAAAGAAACATTCCATCACGCGCTCTAAACTTCGGTATTTTTAAAAAAGAGGTTAAATTATGCTCTTAAAGTAACTCGTCTCATACAATAATTAATGGCCAATTTATGTAATAACTTAAAATACAATAGGTGAAAAATTCCTCCCAAATTTCATATTTAAAACCGTTGTAATAGTTTTCAACTACAGTAGATTCTTCTCAAAATAACATATTTGTGTTGGAGGAAATATTTGGTTTGGATTGACAACTTTACAATAAATTTAGTGGCCAGCGAGGAAGGTTTTAAGACTCGTGGAACGTAACCCTTAAATTCTCTTATAAATGCTTCCAACTTGTAGTATAGTATAAATTTTAATACAATGTACATAATTGTGAATTAAATTGGACAGGAATTAATATTAAAATTCATAAATTGCTACATTACTTTCAATTATTCCCTTCAGAATGCGCTTTTAGAATATGATTCCGTGTGAATTATTCTCCGCACTTTATTTATAAGTTTTGCGTGTAATCGTATAGTGAAAATTCTAAATGGTGTAATAAAGAGTTCGGATGATGTAGTACATCATATTTCAATTTGTATTAGTCGGAATTTCACATATAAGTAACAACAGTACAGAGACATATGCAGACGCTTGTTTCAAGAAATATACTCGCAGGGCGAATTGATAAACCAAAAGATAATTTGACTTTCATTAGTCAAATGCAAAATGACAATAGATTCCATTCTTTGTTCATATATATATTTGTGGCACGTTACGACCTAGCATTGCCCGAACTCATATGACTCACATCAGTTCGATGATAGCCATGCGTTTATCGATATAAATAAAAGACAAAGTATGGTGGTAACAGGCTACACCATGAATCAGGCAACTCCCCTTTAATACCATAGAAAGAGAATCTAAAAGGGAGGTTGTGAAAGGTAAAGAAAGGTAGATAAGGGTTGACTACGGCCTCCTGACTGTAGTGTAAGGATACTATACGGTGTTTCACTTATAGGTGATGCAGGGAAAATCCTAGAAAACCAATATCAGGCAGTCCGGACATTTGGTACTACTCCTACATTCTTCTGATGACGGGAGACTGGATTATTGTAGGAGCGCAATAAACTCGACTCCATGCCTCGATCAGTATTGAGGGGCAGCTAGCCGTCTGGTCTAATGGGATCAGCGAACTACTATTACCGTTTGCCTCGCGCATAGACCACTCAAACCATTCAAGGACGTATCAGCGCGTAGGAGACTTAATTTAAAACCTTGGCATAGGGTCATGGGGGTGGGGGAGGAAACCCAGAAGGAGGAAGTCAGCCCTGACGGACTTCCCAGAACTCCTCTAGATCCTCTTGTTTCCCCAGTGACCAATTATGCTGTTTGTTTTGGATAACAGGCTACACGAGGGTGATCCTGAAACAGGCAACTCCCAACAAATAGAATAAAAAAGGAATTGAAAATGGGGGGGATGTGAACTGTTTGCCCTGGGATTTCATATACGGTGCCTCAATAAATTGCAGTGCGAAATATTATGTTTGTCCGTTATGCGTTCCTGAACTATTAATCCGATTGCTATGAAATTTTGGTATTTTGTAGTGCTCAGCCTAGAGAAGGTTTCTGAAGATCTTACGCAGATTCATTCCTTCCCCCGTTCAGGTCAAAAAATGTTCTACTGTAATGACATATAGCTCACGTGAGAGAATAGATTATACACTCATGGATAAGCAACTCTTAGTAACTTTTAACGGTGGTTCGGTGTTAGAAATGGTGCGCCCGGAACTGATTTAATCACTTATAGGCAAAGAGATTATTGTCGGCACCCATTTACAGAGATACTATTGCCGATTTCAATACTGTGTCGTGCTAATATAAATAAATACCTGGCAATGCCAAGCACCCAGCTAGTACCGTAATAAATCGACCAGTATGAACTATAAAACCGTTGTATAATTGTCTTCCGGTACAATTTTATTTTCTCGGCCGAGAGTAAACAGAGCTGACAGACTTGATATTGCGCTGTCACATAACCTGAGCAGGAAATTGCTGCAGCTTGTAATGTGTTTATTGAACACATGTGAGGTTATCCGAGTGCGCTAATTTAGACTTTCCGGAAAGCAGGTTTGCCCAGCTGGTAGTGGCAGCAGTCCAGGGCGAACGCTCGCACCTGTAAGCCACCAATTTAACTTTTCCTCCGCGAGAAAGTTTCTCTTCCTCAACACCAAGTGGGTGAGGGCGCTTCAAGCTACAATCGACCGTCGATTTTCACCTAGTCTTTGGCACGACGGTAGCAAAATTTCCATTCAGTCCTGTTGTTGACGTGGCCGAGGAACGATCCTGAATTTTCAGTGGACGCGTTATTAATAGATACATATATAAGACCTACCACAACTATAAAACATCCTAACAACAGATGGGCCTCTGTTCGGAATTTTTTCTATCTAGTATTCAGTCCTTCGACTGGTCTGATATAAGCCTCCATGCTAACCTATTCTTAGCGAGCCTTTTCATTTCCACATAACTACCACATCTCACAACCTCTCTAATCTTCTTAGCGTATTCCATCATTTAATCAGCTAATTTTACAAGACCCTCATGTCTCTTCTCTTCGTCAAAGTCCTCCATATTGTTCTCTCTTCTTCTATTCTGCTTAGAATCTCCTGGTTAATTACTCTATCCATCAAACCACAAATTGCCTAGTTCAAAATTATGTTTCCGCTATATTATGTTATTCTATAAAGTTTCGGTTAAGGAGTATTACAACTACTTTATCTATGAAAGCTGGGAGACGTTCTCTACCTGTTTTATTATAATCTACTACTTTCTGGATGTTTTACGGTTTTAAAACATCTTAACTTCTACTTTTTTTGATTGAGATTGGTAATACTACACCTGATGGGTCCCTGAATGTCGGAATGCAATGTTGTATTTTATTTAATTACCAAATGTAATTTCTAGTACATAACTTAGATTTTTTTGTCTGAATTGGCCATGAATTAATGCCTAATAGTTCAATACTAATGTACTTATACACTTAAATTTTTATAAATAACAAGCTGTTCCTAGCTGAAATTATATGTATGTCAACAGAACATTAGTTAAACATTATACATAATTTTGTCTCTGTTCTTCTCTTATTGTAAACTATGAAATATATTTGCAAAATATGAATATTTCAAATACTTCTCTTCCCTTACATACTTAAATATATTTTCATATCAGGCAATCATTAGTAATTTTCCAATAATGTGAGGAGAAAATAATTTTTACTTCAAAAATAGCAGAAGACTACTGAAACAATGATATAGAATCGTATTTGAATATAATATCTCATAGAATATGTATGAAAAAATTTCTAAAAATATAATTATGTATTTTATCATTTTGTTAACCATCTACACAGAACAATTTCTGAAACAGAAATACTCTAAAAATAATAAGTGAATTGAACTTCAAATTTTAATATATATATATATATATATAATGAGAATAATAAAACTATGATATTGGGAATACGAACTACAAAAAATTTGTATATATGTATATTACAATTTATTACAATAAATTGAACAATTAAAAAAGTATAGATTAATACATGAATGAGAAAATTAAATAAAGAAACAAATAAAGATGAGAAAAGTGTAGGTTAATGAGTTAATTTAGTTCATATATTAGAATATTAAGACAAAATACATTTCATCGTAATTGAGAAAGTTAAATACTTCAAAGATACAAAATTATCAAGAAATGTAAAATGTAATATATTAATAGATGATTTTAATGAAGCTCGAAAGGAATGGAAAATACAGAGCCTTTATTCTTTTTTCAGTCTTGACGTGACTTCTGAATGTTTTACGTGAACCAGAAACTGAGGAAATAATTTAATGATAAATTATTTATAATATTACTAGTCTACGGCAGTAAACAAATATTCATCAAACAAGTGTGTTATATCCTGAGATATTAATTTAGAAACATTTTGTTTATAACATTTATAATCATGCAATTTGCCACTAAAATGCTATCGTTACCGTAATGTTTAAAAACTAGAACTAATTTTAAAGCAGCAACAGAGTTAGCATTATTTAAAGGTTTGGAAAAGAAATATGCTATTTATTTGCATGCCTGCTTGAATTTATTCATAAGCCCACCTTCATTTAGAATATTAATATTTACAAGTCACCAGAAATAAAAATCACAGCTTAAGGCTTATTATGAAATTTATGGATCTCATTAAATTTAATATCATACCAAATTTATGGATGCATGGTAGCTAAAATGTTGCTATAATTAATATACATTGTTATGCCGCACATAATTTTCCTTTGCCTTCATATAGTTTGAAATGAGTGATGATGTGATAATCTGTCAGCTTTAACGCAGAGGAAGCTCAACTTGTGTACGCAATATGTTCTAAATTAGTCGTGGGTATTTCGTAAAGTACTGAAAGTATACTTGCATTAATGTCGGAAACAATGTAAACATCCTTAGGCCATTAAACTTGAAACATTTTTACGATTATGAAGAAACTGATATGCCATTCATAATTTATATTGGTCGTTTTTCGTACGATTATTATTAGTAAAAAGTAAACAATCTATATAACGAATATATATAAATTATCCTCGTAGTCAATTCTATGGAATGATTTTCATTATTTAGACATTAATTAGACAAACTGCCGCAAATGATTAAAAGATTATCAAATACAATAAAATGTTCATAAAACTCAATAGCCACCAGCTAAATTCATGTTCGACCATATCATTAGTTCAAAATAAAATGATTGTGTTATTTTCAATATCACCGTTTGTAACAAGAAAACTACTTCGTAATTTTCTAAACTATTTAATTTTGAGATTCTCTGTATTTTTTTGAGAATATTTCCCCAACTATTTGTACATAAAACTGTCTATCTTTTGGCGAATTGGAAATATTTTACATAGGCAATATTACCCAAATCTACAAATAATTACAAAATTCAATATTTTAGAAAATTATGAATTAATTTTCTTCTTATAAATGGTGACGGGTAAAAACATTGTAGATATAATAAAATAGAATAATAAAACAATTAAATGAATCTGACTTAATATTATAAATAAAATACAATGACTTGCCCAAAGACGAAAATATTTATTTAAAATAATACTTTTAGTCGGGACCTCTTCAGTTCATTAATTAAATTCTGAAAACACTAAAGTAGAATAAGATTGTAATTAATGAAAAGAAGAGATCCCGATAGTTTTGGGACTAAACTTGTATATAAAAACGAATAATACTAGATGTAATATTAATATTAAGGTGTGTATATAAATAATAATAATAATAATACAATTTTAACAAGTTGGTCTGTAAAATAAAAATTGTAATAACAAATTCAAGTAATTGATAATTAATAACAAAAAAATCATGTAAATCACAAAAAACGTATCAAATTATAAAGTGCATGTATCATAATTATACAAAAACAGAAATAAGATAGTTTTATAAATAATAATACGCAGTAAAGAAATTTGTATTAATTGTGATATCTTTGTAAGGTGTTACACTTTGCGATGTTTATATTGAAATGAGAAATTCAGGGTGTAATGAAACATTATAATGTATTTTAAATTTTGTAAAGATATTAAAAAATTAAGCATATAAAGTGTAAAGAAGTTATAACACATTGCATGAGTCTATCAATTATAATATAATGTAAAATATAGTAGAATTTTGTAGAAACAGATGAGTATGACCTAAGATACCGAAAGTTACTGCCACTGTAAATGATGAATAATAATTACAAAATTCAATATTTTAGTAAATTATGAATTGTTTTTCTTCTCATAATTATTAATAAGAATTTTATACAAGTTGACTATAATTGTATATTAAAAAATAAAAATTATATTAAAATTAAATAAAAAATATAGGTAAATATTAATATTGTTAATAGCCAAAAATGATTTATTATGTAAAATATATCACTTGTAATACATTGCATTCTCTAATAAAATTTAATAAAAAATGTACTGACCAACTCGTTTCACGTTGTTAATCTAAGGAATTTGACATATTAATATTATTCACTTGAAAATAATTTATAAAAAAAACTACGGAAATCCTTATGACAAATGTCTATTGCGGAAGTGAGGAAAAATAAACGTCAGTTTAAAGTGCAGTTGTGTTGTTCTTGTAATGCTCTGTGGTGCAAATACTTTTCAGGATGTTAAAAACTAGAAATTTATAATTAATTTGGTCAATTTGTATGAAATGTTAATATTATTTAATGTCGAACCTAAATTAAAGTACATTAAACGTGTTTCTTATGATGACTGCGATAGTTATATAGGTACTTTTTATTTAGTTATTCGAATAAAAAATTTTATACGTTGTTCGCAGTGTTAAATTTTTTATTGAAATGTTGTTTGCGACTCGGAAAATTTGTGGTGAAGAAGCGACTGGACATGGGAAATGGAAGTAAATTTTTCGGAATGGCCGTGGAACAGCTGAGTCGGGCAGGTGGCGTGGTAGGTGTGGCTGGTGAAAGCGATCAATGAACGAGGCGCCCTATGTAGGTCGCCTACCTGTTGCTCGCCATTCACAAACAACACGCCAACTCTCAAATTCAATACGTCTCGCGCACTTTCAGAAAGAAGACAACGTGATAAATGAGTCAACACTCACCTTCACGGCAACCTTTAGCGGCGGATTGATCAACTTCATTCTTAAAACCTCCTTTACGTGACCTTGGCTCCACACGGCTCAAGTTACTATTTTATTTTCCCCCAAAATCAATACAAGTTGTTTTCTTGTATATTACATACTCTGGCTTTCCAAACACGTACTATATCAATTTATAAAATATTGAAGAACAAACTTTAACCTATCAAGACCTTGGTGTTATCTCTAATAAGCTAATCATATCATCTACACACCATTTCCTACTTCATGGTGATAAAACCGCTTTAATAAAACTGGAAAATCAGGTTTAAAGTAGCGCCACTGAGTTGTTTCAAATTTATGGTTTGGTATAAAAAGTAAATCTTTCGTTTCGTCCAAACCTCAGATCAGCTCCTTAGAGGTGAGAAAAATAACCGAGAATCGTTTCAAAGAGTCGATTCTTATAAGAAAAGTTCTCTAAAATGACTCAGTAAACAGAGTTACGGCTCACTGTTGAAATGAATTAAGGTGGCGATTGGCGTTTTATTCAATTAGTGGCGATACTCGACACATTCTGGTTGAGAAATTCCCCATTACTGACAATCAGACGACCAAAACACGCCAGGTCACGCCGATTTGACGGCAAGGAGAGACCCTAAGCGTGTGAAATCCTGAAGAGGGCGTGGAGATCAAGGTGATCGTACCACAATTACAGTAGCAATACCAGTTTCGTATACTGGGTTGTCAAAGCACTATATATATATATATGAAATTATTACACTTCTAATCTTCGTATTCTCCAGAAACAATGATGGAACGCTTGCATCACCATGTTGAGCGTACAAAAGAGTTGGATTGAATCTCGTTATTTGATTTTGCGAGTCTTCGCCTTCCACCATTATTGACGGAGGAGACGAATAACTGCTTTTATGGGATAAAATGTAGAGATCACGAAACATTCTTGATTCATTTTTGAGTAAAAACTCAATAAAACACCCTGTTCTTTTTTTATAAATATAATCTTGCGTTCTAAGTTTGAAGTAGAAAGATGGAGAGGATATGATAGAGAAATCAGTCAGTGGAGAAAAAATGTGGACGATGAGGGAGGGAGAGAAATTGAGAGTCTGGCTCGAGTCTGAGCTCGAGCGTGGGAATTTGACCACGAGACCCGACAAGTGAGTCTTGCCGTACTAACAGAGAGACGGCAACGAATAATCTTTGTGGCGTAAGAGAAGGAAAGAAGACGGACGGCAGTGTACGGCATGGTAGCTCCGCCCGTCAACGTAATCGTGGAACCAGAATTATTGGGAAGGGAGAGCCAGGTACTGGAACGTGAATTGAACCATCCAGGGAACTGAGCCCGAGACAACAAAGGAAGCAGCTGTCTCACAAACACGGAAAAACGGAAATCAGGTGTCAGTGCCAATTAATGCATCAAAATGCGTAATGACTATATTTCTGCTGCGCAAAAACCCGAAATTCATGAGTCTCTTGCTGAGCTAGACCCAAAATTTTTATTTTCAAATAAGAAGTAAGATTCGATTCATGTTCTGAATACAAAAAGGTTATGAGCGGCACTATCCAAGAGCTAATAAACAATAACACTCTTAATAAGTTTTGAAATTGATAGGTTTACCCCTTTTATAACAAGCAATAAGGTTAAGTCTAAATTATTGATAAAATAATCATGACTGGAATTTATTTTTGATTTTTTATTCTTACGAATTCTCTACAGCTATAGTTAACATTATTCCCAGCGTTTTTTTTGTCCTTTCGATGTGTACATAGGTTTGTTCTACCTCTCGATAATAGTTTTATGTTCTGAAATCACCAACCTGCTCCCATACAAAGAAACGCGGATCCTCTAGTGTGGTGGGATGACAGAAAAAAATCATATTCTTTACCTTTTAGTGTTAAAAAGACTTTGTATTTCCACAACATCGGTTCCTTGTGAACGTGTATTTTTCAAAGCCGGGCACGTTATGACGGGAAAGGAGTGGGCTCACTTCCCAAAACTTTAATTTTAGAAAATTATATATTAACAATTATTTGATAAATATGTGTATATTAGGCAATATTGATTTCGAATCATGGCCACTTTTATTAATCTTCCGTATAATTTTATATTTGTACATTAGATATTTGAAAATTCTAAGTTTTGGTGGAAATAAATAATCGACTTCAATTTCTCTTTTGTAGCTTTAAGATAGATGTCACGGGACTCAAAAAGCGCTATTTTGAGATCGCTTCCAGCGAGTTGGTCCCAGAGGAGCGCTCTCGTCACTCTATCGACATTACGATACTCTTTGCTAGCAACAACCTGTCCGTTGTCTGTGCTAGGCTGATGCTCACTTGGTGATCCAGGATGCTGTGATTGCTCAACACTGCGTCCCGAAAGTATGGTGCTTTGCCACAATAGGGGCGATATGCACAAGCGTTGGTGCAGTCGGCTGTACAGGCAAAAGTTTCCAGTTCGTTTTCTATAAACTCGCAAGTCGTGTTCAGTACTGAAATAGATAAATGTATTTAAAGCAAACATTTCAAGAAACAATGTCATTCTTCACTGTGGAGTCACGATTGTATGTCCGGCGATTTTCTCGACATAACTCAGGAGTTTGTGAAAGAGATTGGTGATACACATGAAGAAGAAAGCGTAGAACTTTTATCATTTATCTGACGAATTCATGCTCTACTTTAATGATGATACTAACTTTACGTACCGGGATTATTCATTGTTTTACGAGGAACAGTCTCACTCTCGTACGGTGGTAGAAAATTTAGATCTATCGTTACACAGTGGCATGCGAGATTGAACTTTCATACATATCAATGATTAACTATTCTAGCAGATATCAGCGAGCGCTATATATGTTGGTCCTTTTCCCAAAGGAAATGTTATCAAGAACAAAATACTATAAACGATATTCATGATGCTAAACTTTTTATCTGCAAACGGAAGTGACCAAGTAAGAAATATTGCATTTCATATATGACAATAGAAATAGCATATTTTGTTCTATTTGTACCAAATTTATGGGCACATTTAAATGTAAGTATATTGTCTCAGAAAGCAGACACATTTTTGAATGAATCAGACCGAATTAGTTCTTTTTTTTCAGTGGATACTTCAAGATGGAGCAGTTCCGTGCAGTATTCCAACGCTGAACGAGATTGTTATTGAACAACCGGCCGCAGGACCATCAAATCCGAAATCCAGCAAGTAATTACGAAAACGAAAGCGTAACTCGTCACCGTCGACAAGGAAGAAAAAATAATGTTCCTTCAATATTTACTCAACTTTATACATTTTTGAAGGGAGTTAAATCCATCTTAAATTTGAAATATTATAGTTTTCAATTATGTCTGACTCCTTGAATGAATTCCTTCCTCGGGAAACTGAAACCCGACTTAAATTCTGTTGGAATATTGTTATTACGCACCTTTTTATAATATAGAAATAAATTTTCCTTTATCGTTGACAGAAATTATCCATTATATTATTCCCAACCTCTGTTATAGACGAAACTTAGAACATTTTTACACAATATTCTAAATATACTTCCACTTCAACAGACAACCTTTTTCACGTGGAAGGAGTAGGAACCCTCGCACATCCATGTCTGGCATGATTGTTCCCGATCCAATCGAACATGCAGATACAGACGTTATTCGGCGAGAGTTCGAACGCAAGGTTATAGCCAAGAATACGTCTCCAATATTGTGCAGTACGTTTACAAAAACAGACAGGGTGTTTTGTCGAGTCTTTACCCAAAAACGAATCGAGAATGGTTCATGATCTCTAAATCTGTGTTCTGTAGAAATGACGCCGTCGCAAATAACCTGCCGATGTCAGAAGATAGTTGGTATTATGACAATTGCCTTAAGAGAGACTTTTTACCGTCTGTGTATCGTACAATATGAAGAGTACAAAATCGAGAAATATTTTAGAGTTAGCCCGGTTAATACGTAGACGATATCCAGTGTCTGTTTAATTGATTCCCAAGAAGTTAATAATACTATTCAGAGACATTAATTAATAGTTGTTATGAGATCGTCCAAGGACTCGAGTTGCAGACTGACAAAAACATACCCGAGGAACAGAGGAACGAGAGACGGTAACGTAGAATAAGCACCATCTGTCTTCTTAAAGTAACGACAACACTACACAATGTATAATTAATTATAACTACCAATGAGTAAGTGAAATTTAATTCAAGTCGAGACACATGAATCCCTTCCTGTTTTCAAAATATTAGAGAATTTAGAAGAAGGTCTCAGTAATAGAAGGAAACATGTGAGGTTGCGCTCAATGTATAAAGCTTAACTTATAAGGAAGAACCACAGGGCCTGGAAATAAATAACAAACAATCTTACGGCGCCGAATTATATTTTAAAAATGACCACTCGTTCAAAATTAAAGAAAAAGGGCAACGCACAGACGTAGGAAAATTTTCATTTGTAAATATATCAATACGCGATTGGAATTCCTTGCCTGCAGAAATACTGACGACTTTTCCGGGTAGCGCAAATCAGTTTAGGAATAGGCTAAGAAAACTAAAGTGAGTAGTATTTTTTAGAATCAGTGAAGTTATAATAGTGAAGTGATTTCTGTGTGACTCCTGACTTCTCTCTTTTCTTTCAGATCAGGATCTACTCTTAAAAATTCTTCCTTAATGTGAATTGTATTTTCTTTTTGTAATTGTATTTGTGTTTTCTTTGTATATGACTGCCACCGGGCAAATGCCCAATAGCAGCTAAGTAATAATAATAATTTGATACTTCTGATTAGTGATACTTCGATCGTTAACTTAAATTTATTCCACTCAACTTCAGTTAGAGGATTATAATATCTCAATTTAATTAATTTGATGGCAATTATCTAAAATAAACATGCAACTTAACTAAATCGGGATATTTAGTAGAATCTCCGGCGAGATCGCAGTGACATACAAAAACTATCTATCCTTGCGCTAGTTGCGGGATACGTTTTGCAATAATAATTTGTGATGATTTGATACAGAAATGACAATCACCCAGACGCAGAGAAATTTCGTCATCCATAGGATGAATAGCATTTTTGTGTGTTCGAAACGTCTCTTTATTACCCAATTATTTCTGTTAGTTAACTTTCCTTCCTAAAAGGGTCAAGATTCTCTTTCAACACTCTTATTTCACAAAATTTATTTCCAAATCAGTTAATATAACATATGAACAATTTTTTTTGTATCAGACGTAACCAAAGACCAACTAGATAGAATAATTTTTCGTTCTTGACACCTCTATTATACTCATTTTTAATTGGAGATGAATTATTAAGTATAAGGGCAGCACAGTAATTTCAAAGTAATTTTTTTAAAGTAGTTTAATCGTCTGAATCAACAAGGTAAAAGCTCTTATAACCACGCGGAAGTCTTGGGTTCTCTTCTGACAACGCCCGTAGTTTTTATGCATTGTACTGACATGGAAATTACCTCACGTCCTTATTCATACGGCTGAGTTTCGCACGCAAAATCTTAAAATCGTCTTCCGCAATCCTAACTCAATATTGAAACTAAACGGGGCGTTTCGTAGAGATTGATTTTAGAGCTGCCACAGCCATAATTTTAATGCTTCCTTTGTTTCTGCCAGTTTCGAAAGCTTTGCTCCATAAATAGCAAAACTCTTTCTGTCCTTCCACCCTGTTAATGAGACCTGTATTTTTGGGTTTCCTAATGGCTATGAATTTGGCGTTTTCTTTGTTAATTTTAAATTGAACTCTTTCGGAGTAATTTAATCACAGCTCTTAACAACTTATCCAATTTAATAGGCTTTTCCAAATACCCCGTATCCTAAAAGGGCATGAGGACAGACTCGTTTTCAATCAGCACAGGCAGATAGATTGTATTTCGACTTTTACCGCTTCCATTTTACCTTATTTATAGTTGTTCATCGTATAAGCGAAACAAAAATCCCTCCACAAACCCTTTCTGCTAACAATATCTTTCATATCGTTCCTGTTGATTTTCATGGCAACGCGGATGAGTATTTAATTACCATGTTGGCATTAAAGGTTATACAGACCTCTATATGCTTTATTCTAGTTTGTATATTTGAAAATTTTCCCAGGTTAAAAAAATTATAATTTTTTAGATACAGGTCCAAATTAATTTTCTTTGGGTTTTTATGTCCTTCAACAACTTTATCTGTTGTTTGAAATAGTTTCTGTATGAATAACAGTTTTTTTTAAAATGCTGTATTGTTCATCAGTCAATTGCTTCAAGTTTTACCTAACTTCAGCTGTGTTAGATTTGAATTCTTTTTTTAAATATTTTCAAAATGCGTTTAATTTTATTAGCAGAATTATCTATTGATTTCCTAAAGTTCATACGTTTTGAAGCTTGCATTAATTTGCTCAATTTTTTACAGCATTTCTAGTAATTGTTACTCATGTGGTGATTATTATTGTCCCTTACTATGAAATACAGTTAACATTCTGCTACTCTTTTTAGCAGTATTAGACTTTATAATACGAGATTGGAAAATATAGTTCAAAATATAGTGTTAAATGAGTTAAACTTCCCGATAATTAGTTACTTTCATTGAAACCATAAAAATGGATATTTTCTTCAAGTAATATTTTATTAATGTTAAGTCTTTGGTTTTAAATCAATGATACATTAAAAAAATTATATTTTAATTTTGATGGTAAATTTTATTAATTGTTTTGAGGACCTTTCGGCATAAGCCATAGTAATCTACAAGTTTGAAAAACAAAATAATTGAAACATAACAAAACATATTATGTACGAAATTTTTGCAATATGGTTATAATATGTTTTAAATCCTAAATCTACTGTACATACCTTCATATGCTGAAAGGTCCTCAAATTATTATTTTTTTAATTTACAATCAAAGTAAAACGAAAATTTTAGTTTTATTTAATGTGTGACTGGTTTAAAACCAAGGATAATATTTTTACAGGTTTAATTGATTAGTGAATTGAAATTTAGGACGTAATGTGAATAAAATAAAATTTTAAAGCGCATAGTTCCTTGAGTTATTCCCTTCTTTGATTCTTTAACTTAAAATAACGGAGTATTATTATGCTGTTTCAGAATTAATCATATATATTCCACTTAGAAGGTTGTTTAAAATACTTCGATATTGCACAATGGCTGCCACCGAGCAAATACCTGATTGGATAAAATACAAATGGAGAGTAATTTCCGTAAAGATTCTAATTTCGTGACATGTGAGTGACGTATGACCAGCAGAGATTTCCATTAGCATAAATTTTTAGTTGTCTACGAAGTGGACTGCGAACCACAGATGTTTATTTACGTGCAGTTAGTGCCTATGGGACCCGTAACTGTTCACGTTCCTGTTCAAATTATTAGCCATGGCATTTACGGAACAAAGAAGATAATGCCACAAATAAATTGACATAAGGCTAAGACGCAAAAATGCATGTAGAGTATTAGTTTCTGCTACGACAAGTAAACTTATCCTTGTTTGGTTAATACCGTTATTTTTCTGCACCAGTGGAAGATTTCGTTCCGACGAAATTACATTGGATCCAGTGGTGTTTTTATTGGGCTGTGATCTCTGTAAGGCAGTAGATGCGGGAACTCTGGGCCAAAGTGTCGCGTCAACAGCTATTTAAAACTGTATTGTTTGCTAAGTCAGCAGAGCAGTGCTTTCAAAACCTCTAAGCTACGTGGCCAAAAATTTAGAGCGGCAATCTACTGTCATCTACATACAGTGAAAGTCGTTTCCGATTTATGAATACTGAATCCGCATAACAAACTATATTCAAATCGAGAAGTTGATTACGATTCAAATAAATGGAAAATTATCTTGTATTCAAAGGGACACAGCCTCGAGAACTCATTCTTCTTTTTGGTTTGCGGGTGTCTGACCTAATCTCAATTTGTGTTACGAAACCTCAACAATTTCTCTTCGAGAGGATTCCATTATAACATAACTTCTTACGCACGGAGTTACAACTTAAGTCAGTATCAAGCAACTTTAGACTCAAATCAGTTGTTAAAAACTAACGTGGTTTGAGATTAAATTAATCTTCTATTGACTAAAACATGTAATAACTATTACATTATACCAATACATTTCTTATTCAAAGAAAATTAATTTCATTTTTCAAGATGGATTCGAAGCTTGGTAACGACAATGTCTTAAACCTAAGAGAGAAAATAAAAAAATATTTGAACTTGGAAATTATACCCGGAAGATCACTGAGGAAGAAGACTATTTTTTAATGTGAACATCCTTTATTGGTTGTTAAGTCGTATTAGTCGTGAATGAGTGTTCCACGCCGAGCGACGCCATAAATTAATTCTTGTAAGCAAATAAAATATCCACGATACAGTTATTTTCGTACACATTTCTGGAAATGCGATATGATCTTGAAACGAGATTCAAAAAACTATTCAAGTTGATGATTTATTACTTTCAATGTCGGATTATGGACCTAATTCCGGTACGCTCTATATTTCACCATGCTGATTTCATAAATTCAATTTCATAGCCCATGTTCGAGCTTCAATTTCAAGCAATTTAAATCATTTTTACACAGCAAACCCAATTTTCTGTTATTGGAAAGACGTAGGACAAGCACCGAGGGTCTGATAAAGATTTTCCCCTTGCATCCCTTTTTAGATCATTTCATAAGCTGTTATAGACAAGTGGACAGAATGTGGATGATCCTCAAATAGCCGGAATCCTTAAAAAATGTCCAAATAATATATATATATATATATATATTGTAGAAGATCCGGCGTACCTCCGTATTCGAGGATTTAAATGCTTTTTGGGCGCCAGGTATTTTTTAATAAAAATACCAAAAAAGTGGATTTTAATAACTTTAATCCATTTAATCAATTATCACTACAGGGCGTGGCCTTTCTCCGTCCGCAACTGCCGACACATCCTTCTCCTTTCACTACCCCATGACGACTGCTCGAGTCTCGCCAGACTCCATTGTTGGCCCGAGTTGCGACAATTGCAACTCGCAAGCTGGCCCGCATTGTTGCGTGTAACTTTTCATGTTAGAATATATATATATTTACAGTGGTCAAATAATTATATCAAACAATAAAATTGAAGTATCTGTCTGTGATTACAAATGCTAAGATCCGAGTGAAATTTGTTATTTATACGATTCGCAATAATAAATGACTGTAAATTTTTTTGTGTGTCTCTCTAAAAGTTGATCTCGAATAGCCTCCAAAAACGGCTCAACGAATTTCAACGAAAATTTTATGGATTAAAAAACAATTTTAACTTAAATTTTCCTGTACATTCCATTTAGATATATTGCGGGGTTTAGAAGATATCCATAAAAATATTTGTAAAAATTCTATAACTGCCATCTAGCGGGTATCATGAGGAACATATAGCGCCGGAGCGTAGAAAACTCTTAAGGACTGACGGCTTAGTTTCATTTGACCCGTTTTGTAGTTACTGTCGTATGAAGATTTTATAGTCTGCCTTTTGAGTTCTTGCTTGTGCCTTTCTCAACTGCCGATTTAATTTACTAGCAAAAAAGGTTAGATTCCATTTCAGTTGAATTATGCCTATTAATTTTGGTTTATTGCAACGTTGATTTTCGAAATGGTGATTTCTCAGGTAAAAAATCCAAATGTGTATTTTAGGAATGCAATAGAGGAGAAATGAGCGTCTCTCACCAATTACTGCGAGTGCAAAGGAAAAATGGAGTCCCACGCTCATAACAACTCAGTAAAAATTTTAAAATCTCATGAGAACATCAGTGTACTTATCATTATGTAATTTACTGAATTGTTCAATTAACTATTAATAAAGTATTTTAATAAAGAATTAAAGGATCAGGATGGAAAAATCTTGACCAGATCAGGAATCGCACCCGATATCACCGCAACTCAGCATCTGAGATGCCTAATTTTATATTATCATCCTTAATTTCAGTTTCATAGACTTCATGACTGGATTTCTCTGAAAGCACTTCTTCTGCATTAGTAATAATATATTCGGATATTGCAGTTAGTATACCGGGTTGTAAAATTGTTGATAATACATCAGTTCTATGATGATCTAAACCAGGGGTGGCCTAACTTTAGCAGCTCAGATATATGCCTCGAGCACATTTGATAGCGTCTTGTTCACGGTTAGAGGTTGATAAATAGATATGAGGATAGAATCTGCTTCGCTCAGGAATCGAAAAGGAATAACTTTGACGCAGTTAAATTAATTGATTTACGCTAGTTTACTAAAGCGCCAATCTGCAAAAGTCAAGGATGATGTTCCTGTACAAGAGGTTGATAGCTTCATAATTCTGATCTTTTGGTGAAGATAACTCTGGACTACAGTTGTTGGCACTGAGAGCGAGATCATCTTGGAACTTGGAATTGTCTGTTCTCTTTGTTTACCAGAAGAACTGTTGTTAAAGTCTTCTATTTATAACTGTTGGCCATTCATGGTATTTATTTATAATACATGTCTAACTGTACAATACTTTCTAACAATACAAAGGTGCTCAAGGATGTAATGCGCCACTTTTAAACGTCTAAACCCTCACGTTTGGCGCAAGCACCACGGTTTGGCCACCTCTGGTCTAATTAATATGATTGAAGATGATAAAATTGGAATAATGTTTTTTTTAATGTCTGCTTTTAATAATAGTACAAATATAACGATCCATTAAGAGACGATTTTTCGCATTATTAATCATATGTCTTTATTTTGCAGCACAACAACGTTTCTGTAGATATTTGTACCCTCATTATTCATTCGTTCATCATTGACGCTACAACCCTGGTCGAGTATTGGCCTGCCTGAGAATGTCATGCCATTGGTTCCTATTGTTTGCTTTATTCTTCCAATTCCTGACCCAGACACTTTTCACATCTCTTTCCAAACAATCCAAACATCTGGCCCTTGGTAGTCCCACGTTCCTTCTTCCTACTGGGTTTTCCGTGAAAATAATGGGTCCATCCGGGCCACAAGGCCTGACCATCTCAAACAATTGACTTTTATTTTTCGCACCAAGTCAATATCTTTGTACAGGTCATAGATCTCAAAATTGATCCTTCTCCTCCACATTCCATTATCATTAATTTATCCAAATACTTCGTAAAATTTTCCGCTAAAATGCATTTAATCTATTTTAGTTCTGTTTTGTCAATGACCATGTCTCTTGTACCCTCATCAGGCCTGATCCAATTGGAAGTTTCATCTTTAATGCTACGTGAAACGTTGTACAATTGAATGTATATTTTAATAATTAATAATTTTTTAACTAAGAAAATGTCTTTTAGCTTTAAAAATGTATTACTTAGAGTAAGCCTGAGTTGAAACCTGTAAAAGATTTTTAGAGAAGAATCGATATGAAACGAAACTTCAAACAACATAATTTAAGTATTGAGGATGGAGTTGAAATGCCCTGAAAAGCAAATAACCCACCGAACATAAAAGTTGAAGTAACACGACTCATACGAGAAGCGAGAATGCTTCTTACATCGTGTAATAAATTTTTGAGTATCATGGAACTGTGATCAGTAGAGGGATCGTCCTACTCTTGTTGGAACGCGAGGAGGGTAGGCGTGCATGAGATCACAGTGCACACAAATTTATCAAAATATCTTTTATTAGCATACAATGCAGCAGAAGCGTGTCGCACCTCTGACTCAAGCACCAGCGGTAATCAATCACAACGATGGAAGACAGAAATACGGTTCTTAAGAGACAAAAGAGTCGTATCGAGTTACGGCCATCTCTCTGTTGTAAACCATTCAAAGAACGCTGCTCTAAACAAAAGCCCGGTGATCTGGATGATCGACAGACTAACACAGCCTTATTTATTGCGTCTCTCCTCCTTATGATCTGTTAAGATTGTGCTCTTACCAAAGACTGTTGTACAAAACCAGTGATAAGATTATCTGGGTGTGCTATACGAAACGAGTTAAATATTGATACATAGTTTTCTGACTATAGGTATTACAATAAATAAAGAGACGACCAACAAGTCAGCATTTAATTTTATTACTATTTAATTAATATAAAAGCGACGCTTCGTCTCTCTTTCGAAACTTCATCAGTCATACTACAAAAATAACATTACCAAAAAATTAATTAAATAGCAATAAAATTATATGCTGGCTTATTGGCAGTCGCTGTTTCACTCGAAATTGTCACAATACAAAAAATGTAAATGTGTGGGCTAATTGGCTAAACCTATTAAGTGAAACAATATCACTCCGCATTAAATATTATTAACATTTAATTTAAAAAATCGTTAGCGTCAACATAATAATTCTAGAATTCTCGTTACATAAAACACGCGGAAATGTATTTATAGTTTTAAAACTAATCGTTATTTGATGTGTTTGTATCCTATCCCCAATTTTTGGCTAGTCACCATATTAATAAGAAAACTAATATAAATTTTATAAAATATTATGTAAGGTAAATTAAATGTACAGATTTGAAAAATATTTTATTCAACGACGTTGCTCTTCTTTTTTGCACTTTTATCATGCTTCTTAAGTTCTTAACTTATAGATAAATGTTTCTTTTCTTATTACACAGAACACGATTGTTTGGTTTGATACACAAGGTACAATAAATAATGTAATCAAAAGCAATTTAAAAATTTCAATATTTGAGGAGAGCATCCAATAAATAAATAAAAATAATGGCAAATTAGTCAGAAAATAAATTTAACCATCGCGGTAGATTTACCTGAAGAAGTACACAAAGTTGGATGGAAAGTTGTATTCATATTAATTAAATTTATTTGCTAACTTATTTGGCCGTATTTACTTATTAATAAATATAAAATCAGAAAAATGATGTTTGAACAATACATACAGTATTTTACAAATAACATTAATCTAAAGAAGAAACAATACCATTTTTGCAAGAAGTGATGTTAAGAACAAAAAAAAATATTTAAAGTCACAATTATATGAAAAAATTTCTGTTTTTTTTAAACATATCTAATAGTAAAGGAAACAGAAGTATAAGACTATCATCGAACTGAAAATGCTCTCTAAGAACTTTTTTCCTGAAAATTTCAGATTTCCAAATTGAAAAATTTTATAACTTAATTTAATCGCTGTTTTATTAAAATTGCGACTATGAAACAAATTGGGGAAACATCAATAAATCATGTATCAGTCGTATACAGTTTAAAATTCTTGAAGTAAAAGAACTATTTGGGGAGGTTAACAATTTTTCTAAAATTATTTCAAAGTTATTAATTTTTATTTTGATGAAATGTCATATCGGACCTAGTGATTAAAAGTTACCATTATTCATCACACAAGTTTTTCATGTAAATGAATAATGAAAGCAAACTTGTTTAAAAAGTTAATATTTTTGAATTGACATTCCTTTCCTCCTAGTCCCTACAGACCATTGGGGGCCTGGGCCTACTGAGTCGACTGCGGACTGTCATCTTGCATGACATTCCGAATTTGGAGTGACACGTGGTCAGCGTATCTGTCCTCCAACAGACTAATCCCGATCTCCACGATCATTTGAATTGACATTGCACTTATTAAAATAGACAATAAATAATATACCATGAGACGTAATTAATGTAAATGCACGTTAACGACATCTTTCAATAAAAATAATGTGATGAATGAGAGGATTAGTTGAGAAATAGTTGTACGATATTGTTGATCAAAGCTAACTAAAAGCTGTTGATAAATAAGAATATTTGTAATGTAATGATTAGTCATGTTAAATCGAAGTTTTGTTGCGTTGCTTGCGAAATTATTTTTATAATTCTATTTCCAGAAAATAAGTCGTTGATGAAAATAAAGCTGTTCAATTTGTTGCCACGGCTCATTTGAAAAATGAATATGTCCAAGTCGAACTCTTATGTGCTTCCGTTTCCTCTTTTAGCTGCTCTAGAATAAAAATTAAGGAAGCAATTTATTCTTAATCAGATGAATTTGCTTGAAGAACTCGTTATTGGAGAAACCAGTGTTCGGAAATCTTTTACTTAACAGACACGTTTTTCAATATATTTTAATGCTGTTCACGGCCAATAACGAATAATGTCATAAAATTATTATTTTTTGAAAGTAATGCTAATAAAATGATCTTGATTAAGTGAAAGTTGAAAATGAGCTGTGAAAATTTCAGGTATGTATCAATAACGGTGTACGAGAAAAATTAACCTACAAATCACTATATTAACATTGAAAAGTTGTGACAGTCCTTCCAACACCCCTTTAAAATATTTTTAATTATTGAATAGTTAAAATTATATTCTTATTCGGGCGCTTATCCCCCTTTATGAAGGCAAGTGTCTGTATTATAAGATAGGACGTACCTGATTGTATGTACACAGTAGCCCACAGCACCGAAAGGGGGCCGGTATGGAGCTTTACAGGTAGTATAGGGGGTGAAATGGAATTTGCCGCACGCGTATTTGTCATTCCAGACAGAAATTATGTGCTCATCATGGGTGCACGACCCTTACCGCCCGGGATTTTTGGAAACTAGGTATTCCCCTTTGCTTCCTTGAAGTTTTGAAAAAAAATATTGTTGGGAACCAAGTCAATAAAGATAGTATTATTTGAAATCGTAGCAGTAAGTCGCACTTTTAACCAATATTATTATCAATATTCATAAAATTAAGACAATTTATTGATGTGCTGTACATATCTACCACTACCGGGGTCTGTTATAAAATTTCTGTTTGAAAATGTTATTTTTTTACAGTAATATAAATTAAAATTTAACTCAGTGACGGCTCAATAGATTTTCCTACTTTTAAATAATTCGCCAGGATAACTGAAACTACGAAAATGTGCTGAAACATCGTTTATTTGAAGAATGAGTTTTAAGGAAGTGTCAGTAAAAGTTTATTTAATTTATCTTCACAAAATATAGGAAACAGACGCAAAATAAACTATTGTTTTCATTTATTCTTAAGGAATAACATTAGATTATGAAAAACGTTTCAGTCTTCTTAAATATAATATAGCTTTGCATGGGACTCTCATTACGAATGTCATGTCAATTCTAAATGAAAGTACCAATACTATTCTTATTTTTCTCTATTTCTTTATTGATTGAGCCAGTTCGTTACCAAAATCAGATGTAGATTAAATAGTACAGAACGCAGTTATTAATTAATTTTACACCTAATATGCTAAGTGTAAGGGAAATTCAGCATCGGAAATGAGTACTTGAAATTAAAAAGAATGATTATTACGCACATAATAATGTAGAATTGTAAAAAATTAATGAATATATTTCCGTTTATGTTAGCTAGTTACTGGACTGTTCTTAAAATTCAATTTTTTACGGCGCTTCTAATGCATTTTTTAATAGAGTGTCTATTGAAAACATTGGCAAAAAATCTAAGTGGAACATGAGTTGGGAATTCTTGCTCTAATAGATCTATTTATTCTATGTTGTACTTTGAGAAAGTATAAATACATATAGAAAAATTGATTGAAATCTTTCAAACTGTTTTTGACAAACCGTCAAACAAAAATTTAACGTTTTATTTGTATGGTTATTTAGAATAAGTTAATTAAATTGTTGCTATGATTATGTACGCAGATACTACTCAGTTCTATTTCCATATGAGAAACAAAAGAACAGTCTCAATCATTCTCATTGGCATACTTTAATCTCAATTAGGAGAAGTTGGGGCGGAACGGGACACTTATTGTTTAATATTTTTTGTAAAATCGTAGAAAAATAAAAATCACTTCATAAAAGTTTAAAACAATAGTTTATTCTATTACTTACTTAATCTAATATCAGTATAACTTCAAACAACTAATTTAGATTTTTGATGAATTTTCAAAAAGAAACTTACAGAAAACGCGTTATGCCCCACCCCGTTTTAATATTATTAAATGTAATATAGCTTTGTATGGGGCTTTTTAAGAATGCCATGTCAATTCTTCCGCCCGGGGGAGAACAGGATAGAATATTTTGTATATACAATTAGTGCAATGAAATTAAATTCAATTTGAGAAAATCTTTACACCTTTTCCGTTTTCTTTCTTATACTAATTTAGCGTACGATTTACTGCTTTATCAATTTCCCTTTCGCAAAGTGATCTTTTCTTTGCAACTGCAGTCTTTGGTAACATTTTCCCATTTTTACATTCCTTTTCTTTCTTAATCTATTCTTTTTGAGTACTACAAATTCTTAACTCATTCCTATAAGCTGAGTCTGCCAGTTTTTCATTTTTATTTATAAATACATTACTTTATACAGTAGTATCCCGATCCGCCCGCACGCTAGTTTGAGTTAAGGTTTTTCACCCATCCTTAATGCAAGTAAATTTTAAACCTCATACGTAACTTATACGCAGCTAAAGCACCTAGTTTACGAATATATGGCATTAAATAGTAAAATCAAGGAGTTTTGTAGATTACCTTCTGCCAAAATGCTGCAAAAATTGTAAATTCACAGATGTAAGACACCAAAACAAGAGTTCATTCACAAGCCTCAGTCATGTCTTGATCAAGTCGGCTTCCAGGACTTCTTCCTTAACCAATTTCAATGTTCCACCCCTATTTATTAACCTCCAGCACTATCCAGTAAAACATGGGTATCTCGCTATCCCGTTCTACCCCGGCTCCCCCTATTCTTCCAATTATTCTTATTTAGAAATAAATTTGCATCAATAAAATATGTCGTGAGTCACCTGGTTTCCTCACACACGCGACTCATGTTAAGAACTTGTCCATTTATATTGAAAGAGGTGCGTGCCCTTTGCGTGCCATAAATGTGCATAGTCTGAAAGGCCGTCGTGAGTTGATAGAGCCAAATCTGGAGACAACGACGCAGGTACATAGGCAAATAACGGCGTCAGCTGCACTCCAGACAGTTACGTGGGCTTTGTGGCGACAGTTCATTGCCGAAACAGCAAGTAATTAAACACTGCTATAAGCGCTTTAGAAGAATGGCCTTTCGTAATTATAACAAGGCTGCTTTCCGCTCGCCGTATTCGCTTTTGATGTATTTGTCCACTACACCGGTCCACCAACCTCCTCCTGGCCACATCATCTTTTTTTTAAAACTGAAGTATTAATTAGCTGCTATCGCAAATAATTACTCTGCTGGAATTCACGTCCCACGATGTGTTGCCAGTTTCATTCCGCAGACTGGAGCACTTTAGTGCCAACCATTCCAGAATGCGGGATTCGCAAAGGAATGAGCACATTCAGGTACTGGATTAGATTGAGAAAAGACCATTATCTAGGGAAAAATTAGTTTGAAACTTTGGGAAGTATGTAGAAGGAAACAGGCCAGCCTTCGTGAATTATTCAGGCCACAAAATGACGAACCAACATGGAGAAATGTCTAATATAAACAGAAATTCTTCCAACCACTAGATTAACCACTGCAGCTACATTTTCTCATATTAAAGGGAACCTACAAAATAACACGAATAAAATACAAGCATTGCTAAAATAAAATGAATAATACGGGCCAATGAGGAAGAATCTATGCACGTAGCGTTCACTATGACGGGACAGAAGTGTTAGAAAGTCAATAAAACAAAAAATTAAAAAAAAACTATCGCAATCAACACCGCCAAATATCTCGTAGAATTACATGGAGAAAACATACATTTAGTAAACGAAAACAGCTTCGACTGCATGAACGACAGGCAATCGTAAGAATACCCGCCCAAATTAGTGAATGATTTATGAACTCAACCGAACAAGTGAGACATTTAAAAATATTTAAACCAACAGTCTTGCTGAGAAGTATCAATAAAAGTAGTATTGTCGTAAAAAATAGTGGGGTAATCGCAGGAATATTCCCTGCAAACCAATGTAAGAAAATCATAAAGGGCACCTAATTATTGTCTGATTGTAGACATATTGTTCAATAAATAGAGTTAAAAAGACCCAGATGAATGAGAAAGGTTTTATTTTCCGATCATTCCGCCAAAACTAAAATAAAGAGCCGACTGGTATATGGAAATTTTAATTTATAATGGAAACATTCAGTATTGAAGTAACATCTCAGTCATAATCAATCCAAAAGACGATTAACGTCTTATGATAGAAATGCGCTGTAAAAATAATTTCATTGCTGTTAAGAAAATTAAGTAAAGTGTTGTAGAAAATAAAATCATATTTTAATAAAGGTCTTTGAATTTTAAATTCGATATTAAGGCATTTCAGTGAAATAAGAAGTGCAGGAGTTTAATGAATTCTGATTCCTTGGGCAGCATAATAACTAGGGATGGTAGAAGTATAGTAGACATAAAGAGTAGGATAGCTCAGGCAAGGAAGACTTGATAAACAGAGGAACTTACTTACGGGTAATATAATTGTGACTATTAGGAAATAACTGGTAAAAAGGTTCGTATGGAGTATGCCGTATATAGATGTGAAACGTGGACGGTAGGAGTTGCAGAAAGGAAAAGAATAGAAGCCTTTGAAATGTGGTTCTATGGACGAATGTTAAAAATCAGATGGGTGGATCTAATCTCTAACGAGGAAGTTCTAAGCCGAATAGGGGATGAGGGAACAATATGGAGGACGTTGACCAAGAGAAGAGATAGATTAATAGGCTACGTTTTAAGACATGAGGGTTAGGTAAAATTAGCATTAGAGGGAAGTGTGTATGGTAAGAACAGAAGAGGGAGGCAGAGGATGGAATACGATAATTAGATTAGGGAGGATGTGTGATGTGTTGTGCAAAATAGGTTTAGATGGAGGTTTAGATCAGACCAGTCTTAGGACTGAATGCTACAACAACTAGAGTGCATAAAGAGACTGGAAAACGTGCCCGAGCTTCAGGGAACTACAGACAACGGGAAGAAGAAGTCACCTTATCATCTGTCCAAAGGCGGTAACCAATAACCAGCAATAGTCCTTTCATAGCAGTTTTACGAAATGGTTTCTACAGTTGTCCTATAAAAAGCGCGAATTTCTTATGAAAAGAAACCTGAGATAAAATATTTATATTTTTTAAAAAAGGGAAAATATGAATTTGTCATAAACTAATAAACTTTATTTGAAATATATTTTTTTAGTAAATTCATATTTATACAGACCTTAATATTATTATTAACAATTTCACAACACTATATTCGATTACTTTATATCGTCTTCTACTTTTCACTGCATAAATTACAAAAACTCTACTGGTATTTCCTCACAGCATTACAATACCAGCTGGTGTTGTAATTAAAGTTTCAAAAGCTGGACGTTCAATATATCTTTCATACACCAGCCTTGTGCACCAGTGTTGACTCAGCTCTGGTGAGGACATTCACAGACGGTACGGACACATTGAAATCATCAGTTGGTATCCATTATAGTATCCATATACTTTGGTTTTTATACTCAGTTGGTATCCATTATAGTATCCATATACTTTAAGCTGATCTTCTAGTCGGCAGTTAACCGTTGCGCCTAAATTGCATTTATTCACTTAATTTAGGATAAACTATCTTGCATGGAAATAACTGGACAAGCAGCAAGAAGCTGTACGACTGATAGTTTTTGGTTAATTGAATTTCACTCTTGTAATATACATAATGTAAACCGGTATGCAAAGAAGCCGTTACAATACAGTCCTTAAAGAAGCATAATACTACCAAACTAACGGTTAAAAAAGTAGGCACAGACGATAGTTGTACGGAAAACGATAACTTTTTTTGATAACAACATTGCGTACTCACCAAATCATATACACGTGTCGTACTTTACGCATATGAACAAGATAACTCCAAGATTAGCTCAAATGTTCGCTGACTACGGAGTTAATGGTTCCTATAATGACCTGTCAGTAGAATAAAGTTAAAAATATTACTATAAACCCAATTCCTATCTGTGGGAAAAAAGATTTGACGTAGAATACAGTCAGTTTTTCTTTTAACCGAATCCTACCTCCACAAATGATTGGTGGGAAAGTTTTACTCACAAATGATTTATATTCCTATACTGGCTTCCTCCATATTACAGGAAAGCAAATATTTATAATTGATTAAAATAAAAAAATTGACCCAAAATTGAGTTAACTGTGAAAAACAAAAATTTAAAGTCTATATTTCATCATCATATAATCGATTATAGCAGTTATTATAGCAGATATTGGTAAATATGCACAAATTATGAATTTAATTTAAATTAATAGTATATCGTTATTAGAATCTGTTAGTTTATTTAATCTCTATTTTCAGTCACGATGACATTCTAGTGTGATAATTTTTAACCACTCGATTTATGTTTGTGTAAAATAAACAGAAACGGTTCTTTTAACAATTTAATTTTAACTAATGTGTATAAAATAGATTCTACTCAATGTAGTTAATTTTAATTACGGTTTGATTAAATTATTACGTTCAAACTACTGCCTAACCTGTAATTAACTTTTTTTAACACAGATGGTAAGATAAAACAGAGGAAAGTAGGAACGTTTCAATTCAGTCGATGGCAGAATATTTGTGCATCTGTACCAATAAATAAAACTGAGGTGTCTGTCTGTCTGATTGTCCTTCTGTTTGTCTCGAATAGGCTCCAAAAAAGCTCAATGGATTTCATTGAAAATTTGATGACTTAAAAAAAATTAATTTAAATATTAGTGTATATTTAATTTCTATAATGATATATATATATATATATATATATATATATATATATATATACATATATTCTACGTGCGTTAAAATCTCCAAGTGAAAAGGGGGTAGCCTATACACTTGATATATGTATGCTTAGAAACGGCTTAACTGATTTCAATGAAAATGTCAGGGATTGAAACAAAAATTTTAACTTAAATTTTCGTGCATGTTTTATTTCGATATCTTGAAGAGTTAATAAGATATTTATATAAATATTTATAAATCCATTGAATTTCTGCCCAAATTGCTCTTTTTTATTTGGTTGACAAGCAGAATGAGGATAATTCAGAAGCAGACAACTCCCCTTTAATAGCAGAGGATGGGAATTGAAAAGGGGGATGTGGAAGGTAGAACAAGGTAGCCAGGGGTTAACTAGGGCCCCGGGGCTATAGTTTGAGGATCCTACCCGGTGTTTCACCAAATAGATGCAGGGAAAACCCTAGAAAAGCTGCATCAGGTAGGTCGGGCATTGGGTACAATGAATTTCATTTATAAGAATTAGGTAGTTGATCCATCTACTTGGTCTGTTTAGCGCAAAATACCTTGTAAATTTAGTGAACGTTTTATTTAAGTAATATATTTTTAACTACTTCAAAACTATTTGTTTAAGATTTTAACAGACGTTATATTCGTTTTTGTAACGAGATTGAAAGATATGGGATTGTCTGTAAGGGATTCCTCTCGCAGGTATTTCTCACCCAATTGACTGCGGGGCTCACCTGACTCCGATGAGGAATGTCTCGTTCTTTCTTTGTTTATTTCAAAGTTCTCACATTCCGAGGTACCTTGATTTATTTTAGGAGGTGTATGTACTGCGGTTGAAGACCTTGAGCATATGGTAAGAGTTGTCTGCTGATCCTATTGGATCAGTCGGCCAACTGCTTCCTAAAACTGGTGAAGACACGGAGAAGGGAATGCTGCGACCCCTCAGAAGACTCGTCTACTGTCATTCGGAAGGCCGTGAGGCCTACAGGTTTTCTAGGGTTTTTCCTGTATCTCGTTGGGTGAAACACCTGGGAGGATCCTTAAACTATAGATCGGGGGCCTTAGTAAACCCTTGGCTACCTTGCTCTACCTTCGTCTTGTCCCCTTTCATTTCCCTTCCTATGATATTAAAGAGGAGTTGCTTGTTTCAGGACCACCCTCAAGTAGCCTGTTAACCAAAAAAGTAATCGTTTTTTAAGCCTTTGGGAGCTTTTTATTAGGCATTTCTCCCAACATTGATTGTTGGGTTACCTTTGGCGATGCCTCGTCTTCTGTCTGGATTTTCAAGGTTCTCACTTGCGGAGGTACCTTTGTCTGTTTTGGAAGGTGAATAGACTGGGGTCGTAGACCTTGGTCATCTGGTAAGAAGTTTCCGTTGATCCCGTTGTCCCTAAACTAGTGAAGATTTGGAGAAGGGAATGCTGCTACCCCACAGAAAACTAATCTCCCGCCGTTCGGTAGGGCGTGAGAATAGTATCCAATAGCCCGACATACCTGATGTACATTTTCTAGGGCTTTCCCTGCATCTGTTTTAGGTGAAACACCGGGTAGGATCCTTAAATCATAGCTCTACCTTCCACATCCCCCCTTTTCATTTCCCTTCCTATGCTATTAAAGGGGAGTTACCTGTTTCAGGATCACCCTTATGCAGCCTGTTATCTTCCCCCCCCCCCTTCCCTCCCAAAAAAAAGCCTTGTTAAGTCGAACATCACTACAATTGAAGTAAAATGTCGTACTACAAAACTCAACTTATTAATAGACTGCGTTTAGGTTCGTTTTATGAACTTAATTTGTTACCTGTTTTACATTAATTAACTTCACTCGTAAGACTTTTTAATACGCAAAGATTTTGTCTGGGTTTTTGTTTTACAGAATTTTAAAGATGGTGGTAGATCTGGCACATCGGGGACATTAAGGCGAGCAGGATTAGTTTCGTATCTTTGTTGAAGCTGCTGACTGATTGTCCTGTAACAGAAGAGACTGAGTGTCTCTGAATGGGGAAACTCTGTGCTAGTTCCCGCCGGGGCCGAGAGATGGCGGAGGAAGACGGCCGCGTGGCGTGAGTGGGCGGTATTTTTAATGTGGAGTGCACACGTCTCATTCATCCGCGCGCCAGCCCAGGGAGCCGAGGTTCGAGTCTCCGTTACGTAAGGGTGGCGCGTATTTACGCGGGCCTCCGCGCCTTCCGCCCAGAAACTATTCTGGTTCGCAACTGGATCACAGCCGTTCGCACTTCCTCGTTCGGTGTTTACCTGTCGCTGCTCAATTACAGGCCAGGCCTTTTTCCCAGGAGCTGCTCGTGGGAGGAGGGCCGGAAGCGCGCACTCTAAAGATGGTCGCATCCGGTCCGCAGCCGTTTCCTGCGGCGCGTCGCGTCCCGTCCCGTCCCATCCCATCCATGCCCTGCCTGGCCACGCACATTACACGTCTCTTCAATTATAATACATTTTAACTAATAGAAGAATCGCGTCTGACACTACGACAAAAATAAAAATACAACGCGCATCTATTGGATATATTTACTCTTCTTCCAATTCATTATTTGCTAGCTGTGTGAAAATATTGTGCACGTTCCTTAACACTGAACCTATTCCTACCACAGCGGGTCAAGTGAACTGTCTTTAAAATGTTATATATATATATATATATATATATATACTATGTAGAACGAAAAGTATATCTTTTAGCAGAATTAGGTACATCAATAAAACAATTTTTTTCGAATAATGATTCAAAATTGTTTATTTACTAGATTTAAAAAATAATAATATAAGAAAAAAATTAAATATTCTTCAACTGAATCCTAAATTTAGAAAATAAATGATACCGCATATTTTGCAAATTATTGGGTTCTCGAAGGAACATTTTCCACACACATATTTGTTGAATTTGAAACAAATTTTTGTAGTTTGGGTTTCTTTGCTAAAACCTATTTGGCACCTTCTTCGCGTTTGCACATGAGAATCCGAACTTGAATTTGTTGACGTTTTGTGTATAATTTCCTTTTTCTACCTGTTGCTCATGTTGAAAATCGTCGGTACGTTCTTCAACTAATTGGATAAAAATTTATTGCCATTTGATCCGTCATGTCTATACCGTATTTAGTATTATTGTAGAATCTGATCGTTTCAGGTAGTTGTGGTAGTTAGGGAAGATTACATATATTTCTTGGTAAAAAATTAATAAGAGAGGAATTAATATTGAAAAATACATTAGACGTATTTTCTAATAAACGTAGTAAAGGCAAATGGCTATGTGATAATGTTATTCACATGAAATTCTGACAAATAGTTAAAAATGGGTCATATGCAGGGGGGTCTGTGGGACAAATTTAACTATTTCCACGTATAGTTTTCCTCAGTGTTTGCTGCCGGCATGATACGATTTGATCTATCCTTTATATAACTCGTTGTTACAGGATTAAGCGGGGTCGGAAGGTCCTATCTTGTACATGTTTAGATTGTGATTTTCATGTATCTTTTTCTACAAAACCGTTATAGATACAGCTCTGATATTTTCACTGCTTATTTTCTACCTTATGGTATGTGTGTGGATACAGAATAAATGATTAATTGAAATTATAATTTTGTGTCTTTGTTGTGATATTCAGTTCTAAGGCTGGTCTGATGCAAGCCTTTTCATTTCTTCGTAACTACCACATCCTCCATAATCTGCTTAGTGTTTCCATCCTCGGACTCCCTCTTCTGCTCTTACCTCTAATGCTTAAAAAGCAGAACTTTTGGTTACAAGCAAACTTTTTCAATTTGTATATTACTGCACTGATGTTTAATTTTTCATTAAACGACATCGAAAAAAAATGAAAAAATGAACACCAGTGCAATAATATAGAACCTGAAAATATTTGCTTGTATTGTTATCATAAATCGTGCTTTATAAAAATATAATAGATGAATATGTACCGAAGGCTATTGAGAAAATATGTCTAATATTTAATTGTAATATATTATATCAATAAGTGAGGAATCTTTAATAGTGCATATCCATAATTATTAATTGTGTCAGTTATCTGCATCATTTCCAAATCACTACGAACACAGACTCAATGAAGAAGATACATTTTATACATGTTTCATATTATCTTCGGAATGCGTAACGCAAACCCAAGGGAAGGTGTTAATTTCGTCTAATACTCAACCGAGAACATAACGCTTTATTAACAGCCAATAAATTAAGGGGTGGGGAGGGCCTTTTGTTTTTTACTCTTTTAAATATTGTTGGCGGAAATGGGAGTTCACGTACCCCCACATTCCGATCTAATGAGGTGAGAGGATGCTGTGAAGAGGGTGTTGGGAAACTCGAGTGCCACATAACCTCCTGTCACGACTCGTGAATGAATTTGGGGAGTCTATATAAATCTTTTCCGGGTAACCTTCTCGTTTCGTGAACAACAAATTATAATTTCATGCCATCGTCGTTTGCGTATGACACGAGAGTTCCCGTATTTCGTTTCTTTCTTACTTTTATAGTACAGTTTTCGCAGTCTTTCCTTTCAAAATTGTCACACACGATCCATCGTCAAAAAATTGCTGTAGATAAAACCTTACTGACTTATTGACAGTTCCACAATGCTTTTTTACTATCTTGCAATAGGGCACAGCAACCTTAATCGTTTTATTTTCACACATTACAATATTAATAGAGATGTTAGCGACGTTGATGTAGTGTTGAGTGCGTTACTGTTGTGTAACGCGACGGTCGCTCGAGGGCTGCAGGTCCTAGGTAGCAGGTGACACTAGACACTAGAACCCAAGCGCCCTCATGCGGGCAGCTTCCGATGTAACATCATTCAACCCCCATCCCACCCCTTTTCCCAATACTTGGAATCAAACAGGGCTCCTTACAATTCAGAGACGTGCTCGTGCATAATGTGGTGACGAATTCACGAAGAAGCCCGCGAGGCGACGACTCATTTACGCTGAAAATAATCAAAGGATTTTCCAAGCATACACGACGTCGACGAGGATGTTCCGTCGTGCCTCTGAGTAATCAGCCAATCATTCAAAGTTTTACAGGTTTATTAAAATCTGAAAGTCAACTGAAAGAAAATACCATTTACATCGTAATGGAATTTGTTTTCCCGTCACTGAACTTTCGATCTTTTCTGCACTAGCCAACATTAGAAACCCGTCATAAAATGGTACGTATCTCACTTCACTAGAACTGAGGCATTCATATTATTAAATTAAATCACAATTTGTGGTGCAATGGTTGAACAGTTTCGTACAAGTCGCTAATACACGTGCAGGTAATTCATCTAAATCCCTTTTTTTGGGAAGAAAGACAGGAATTGCTAAATGACGACCTGACCCCGGACTCGAACCCTTTTTTAGTTTAAAAAATAAACATTTATTTTGTTGCTTTTACTGACTCATATTTTTAATAATTTCATAATTACAAAACACCATTTTCTTATTAGCCGCATGAGGTACCTCATTATTTTTTTAAGGGTGTTGGAAAATTTTGAGTCTTATTTTGTTTTCGTATCGATGACAGCTGCCAACGAGTTTCTCCGTCTAACTTTATAATTTAAATCGTTTATTAACAATTAGGTTGTGGGAAGTAAAAAATTACTAACATTTCACCATTATTTAATTATGTATCGTAAATGTTTATTTATAAAAATCGCATTAATTAATTTGAGAATTTCACTGATATGAAATAAAACATAGATGTGCCAGTCAATTGTCTAATCAGAGCAGCGTCGCCTTGTCAGAATTCGGGAATGTAATAATTAATATATATATATAAACGACTTGGCCGATTTTGGTGATTTTTTGTTATATTGATATGGTCACCTGGATGGTAATTAGTGGGCCAGGTAGGCGGCTCAGTTGTCGAGATACCGAAGTTTTTTCTTCTTCTTAATTTTGCGACCATATTAAAATTTTTTATAATGCTGTTCTAACAAAAAAGCAATATATAATTCCAAATTTCCTGATTGACCGTTTGAATAATCTGTGGCATTTGACTTACGAATCAATACATTCCCAAGTTCATTGCGTCGTAGCTTGTCATTGTTTCTGACATTCCGATTTCGGATTGCCGAGTTCTGATATATTCTGCTTATGTAATCACGTACGCGCTGAGTGTATTACTTATCGATTAATTCGAATTGAACTAATGAAATGTATTTTAAACAATATTTTGTGTAGATGTGAAAGCCGCATTGCTTGAATTACGATTTATACGCGTGTACATTCGGCGGCATCCCATCTGATCTCCTAAATAAAATAAATAATTTTTTTCAGTGTTCATTTGTGCGATTTCTATGATAGAGGGTCGCGTAAAGGTAAATTTTAAAAAAGTGATGATCTATCATGGGTTGGCAATAATATTACTGTCAATTAATCACTGCAGCGGGCTAATATAAATTAATTACCAGGCATCCAGCTAATTTACTAATAGACATTTCTTCAAATATAAAGGATTTAAAGATTGTGGAATAATTTTAGGACTATTTTTGTTAAATCGGTCTGTTATTTAATTGTCGGTTACGATGTAACTACTGTGCGTTATGAATATCATCCTGATGAATGTGTTGAATATAAAGTTCACCGGTTTCACTCCGGACAGGTGTCATCAGATATTGAAAGGTGACGATGACTTCCTTCTTTCAATAACGTAAACTGTTTAATCACCATCGCCCAGCTAATTGAGTTAGGTTTGTGTCTTCAGTTCCTTCCTTTAATATTAAAGACTGAGGAAAACAATCATTCATGACAGCATTTGTTTAGATAGTTTCATTAAAATTCCTGCATCCAACTAGTATTATTGTATTTGCGACGCCTTCGTTCTACAGTAACTGCTTCCTAGTTCAAAATGGTGTGTATGACGAATCCTATTTCTTCGACAATGACCAGGAAATGTTCTCACACCCACTTAATCCAATGTTTGCTGAGCGATTGTGGATGTTGACTTGTTTCTTAACCATTCATTATCTCTCACCTGTAGAAGCTCCTTATCTTTTCACCAGCAATCTGTTTGTGAAGATATTATCACATAGATAACTTGGTCATGAATTAAGTTTTTATTTCAAATGTATGTGTACGGAGTAGAAGTGTTTCCTTTAACAGATATAAGAGCTTTTATCTAATATCGGGACCGTCGTTTATTGAACTCGATTTAAAAGTAACAGTATATGCGATGGTTCGCTTTTAATTTAAGAATACCCTACATGCATAACATGAAATAAAATGAAATATTCATAAATGTTTACTGAGATATCCCTGAAACAGTTGACAATTCAGGACTAATGAGTATCTGAATTATGTTTGTTGTAATGAAGCTGTAATGAAAAAAGTCAATTTATACTTATCAATGTATTATTTATTCTGAGAAGCCACAAAATTTTCTGGATAATCTAAAACATTTATACCACTGATTTTTAGTTCAGCTCCCCTTGGGTTTTCAATCAGTCTCAATAATTTCAAACTATCATAAAAAATTATTAATTTCGTAGGTTTTTTTACAGAGGAGCTTTCGGCCAAAATTCTGCTATAATCACCTGCATCAAGAAACCACCTTGATGGTGGCTGTATAAATATTATAAGTGAATTTGGAGGTCTTTATGGTTCCTTAATCCATAAGTTTACTATATAAAACATTTTCAACTGTAAACTCCTATGTTCTTTCGTCTAAAAAAATTAAATAGAACCTAATTGGCCTTTATTTTAATTTATATACTTTCAGTTCGTCTCTAATATTATTTTTCCTGACTAGTTCTCACGTGGAGCTTCGATTTCATCTCAGTGCTCCCCTTCCAACAAGAAACGTGTCTTTCTTACGAGCATCCTGTGAGAATAAACGACCACGTCCCTATGGTTCGGAAGCGCTTGGAGTTTATCTAATCTCACGTTCGATCATCGTCGGACTTCTTAAAAATTATATACAAAAAAATTCTATGGCATCGGGATCCAAAACTGGTCTTTATGCGGAAGTAGTGGACGTATAAATCATTTTGGCCGGTATTTATCAAGGGACACTCGTCAGCTGATCAATGATGTGCTTAATTTACTTGGAAAGTTTTGAGGTTTTGCTTGGAAGGGACTTCCGTACCATTTGCTAACTATATTCAATATCTCTCTATTTATCTTGATTTAGCCTTCAGAAATGTTAAAATTATATTACTTTTGTAATATTAATACAAAATTAATTTAAAAACCCTCCTGATTTTATATACATTCACCTTCTTCCCAAAGTAGCTTTCGGTTTTTCTCGTCATATTCATCTAAAACATACATTAAATTACAATATTTTCTTGATCAAAAATCAAATTATAAATTCTTTATATAAACTTAATTTTAACACTATATAGAGACAATGGCTTAACATATCATAGTCATTCGTCCTTACCTCTAATGTTTTATATGAACTCATTTATACATTTTGTACATGTCAATATATTAAAATCATACATACAATGTTCACATATTATTTTAATTGTTCGTCATCAAGTTTCCACTTTGTTTACATTTACATCATAAAGTCTCTTCTTCAAAGCTGTTCCACTTTTTTATATCTTTCTTACAATCTCTTATACTATTTACATTAATCACTTTAAATTTAAACAAATAGTTTAGTTTATCAACTATCCTATACTTAACAATATTCCTATATAATGTGTACACTTCTATAAATTATTACTTTTACCATCTTATACATCCTCTATATATTTTCTTCTAAACTTTTATCAGTGTCATGCCTTATTTCACTCATAATTCATTTTATTCAACCGCATTTTTCCACCACTTTTTCATATATAACCTTTACTGTGCCAACCTCATTTTTCTCATTCCTAACTTTATCTTCTTTATCCAGCATACCAGAATCCTTCTCTTCAATGCATTGCTCTCCTTTGCATTAATTTTACTTTTTCCCAATTAAATTCATGATTTTCTCTTTTGAACTGTTTGGATAATACTGTCTCACATTTTCACCTTCTTCTTAATTCCCTTCCTGGAGTTTCAAACTATTTTCCAACCTCATGCTCGTATGTACCTTCTCTCAGTCTCCACAAGGCACATCATATACCAGTTCTTTTCCTTCTGTTTTGTCATATTTTATATTTCATAGAGTTTATCATTTTCTTTATCTTGTTTTCTGGTCTATACGCCAGAGTAATTTCTTCAAAACTTTGTTTTTTGAATATCTTCCCAATATTCTCCGTAACACCTTTCCTATATGTAATAATCATAAATCTATTACTTTTTGTTCCATTTTCTTTATCCATGTCTACCCGTCTATCCAAATCCTCCACTATTTCAGTTGTACTTCCTGTCTTTTTCCTTGATTGTCAATTTTTGTTCCTTCTCCTGCCACTTCATCTCCAACTAATTATACTCTGGCTTTAACTTCATTATATTCATGTGCCACAATTTATTTATTATTTTATCTGGATACCAATTCTTCCTTGCTATTTTTAAAACTTTCAGTTTGATTTTCGTTAAGAACCTTCCGTCCGTGTTTCTTATTACTTATTACTGATTAAGATATTCATTTTATACTTCCATGGGTGGGCTGATAAGAAGTTTATCATTGCTTGCAATCGTCGGCTTATTATACCGCTGGTATATATTTTCTTACCAACTATTTTCAATGTCATGTCTAAATAAATTAAATTTTCCTTCCTCTTCCCATTCACTTGTAAATTTTATTCTCATATGTATTTTATCCACGCCATCTATAAAACTTTCCACATCTTCAGTATTCATGATCACATGGATATCATGTATGTATTTCAAAATCAATTTTGGTAATATACCTGTGATTTTAATTGTTGTTTGCCGAATTACTCAATAGCATGACAATCAGTTGCCCATAGACTCGCATCCGTGAATTAATATTTTCCCTACTCAACATTTAATCTTGCCTCTTATTGACAAGAATTTCTAGCCACTAAGATATTCGTTACGTTCGTTTTACAAACTATGTGTAAAGATCTATGTTTCCAAATGTCGAATTCTGTTTTCGGGGTTGACACGACGGCCGAAATTTGCTTCGAAGATGGATTTTTCGGGGTCAATGAGTTGATGCTGTTTCTCTCGATGCTATAACTAATGTCTATATGTAATTTCACCGCATTCAGTTTGGGAGAGTAGCTCCCATAAGGGTAAGGGTGGACGTACGTTACACATAAGTAACACAAAAACTGCCAAGATTAGTGTCTATTCCAAGGTTACAGATATCGCTGAGTTAAATCCAGATGTTCAACATGTAACTTAAGTTGTTCTTCAGCCCCAGGATGGGGGGAGGGCTAATAGAAATAAACGCCCCGGTAACGCCGGGCATCCAGATACAAATGAGCCCCAAATATGACAGTAGATGACCACGCCGACGTTAATGTGAAGGCGGTACTGTAGGTGTTTGCTAACGTAACTAACTTAGTGACGATGGGTGACGTACTCTTACGTTATTTGAACGTGACTCAAGTGCACGCATGGTAGAAACATATTGTGCGTCTCCTCTTAAGTAATACTTGAACGTTAGGTTTTATTTTCATGGAATTCCGTTCCGAAGTCCCTCGTCGACGTTACCAGTGTCAATAAACAGTAACGTATACATTCAAAGGACTCATAAACATTCATCCGCATTTCAACTATATTTACTTTTCCTACCATTCTTATGCTTATTTTATTGTTGTTAGGAGATTTTACCGTGACGCTATGTGACCAACTTCTTCTTCTTCTCTTGGCTCCTACGGCCCATTGAGGGCTTTGGCCTACCGGATCGGCTGCGGACTTTCATCTTGCACGACACATTCCGAATTATGTGACCTTCATGGCCTTAAAATCTCGGGAATCTTCGTAAAGTCTCAATTAATGGTAGAGATTCAATATTTCAATTAATTTAACATTTATAATTTTACAAATAAGCACCAAAACATCAAACTAGTTAAAAATCCACTATATAAAATATGGGGAACGTGCGGTCTACGTTAGTTTCCTCTGCGGCCTTCATGGAAGCTAGTACGGTGAAACCTCGGTATTCGTCGGTAATCCGTGCGACAATCCGCTGGGTACACTAAGTGGAAAAACTGTGGGACATGACATTTTCTAAAACTTCAGAGAAGTATTTCATTGATTACAATTAAATTCCAGCAATCTCGTCGTTATCAGTACCGATTGCGCACTTTCCAAGTGAGATAAAAAAGAAGGCTTCTTCGGAATGCGGTTATTTGAGTTGGGGGAAGATAATATCTCAAAACCCTTTTAGTCTCTTAAAAGGCATGCTTACGAGAAAATGCACGTCGTTTTCTTTCCTGCTTTGAAAATGTATACTGCTGCGTGTTAACATCTTCTCTCATCAAAAAACTTAAAACTTGTTTAAGAACGAAAACTTTATATGCTGCACGTTTCAAATCTTGATCTAAAACAAATACAAATATCCCATTAAGTTACATTTTACATCGAATTTAAATTAATTGACGTATTGTTACTGTGCATTTAATATTATTATTTTTATTGTAGGAAATTTTAATGTTACAAATTTATTTAATTATTCTAAAATGATTATTCACTTCTAAAAAGAACTTAATGTGACTATTTTTTATTATATGTCTTTATTAGGTAATAATTATTTATTTGAAAATGCTTTCACTGAATTTTTATTTGATGCTTTATTTTAATGTGGACCTTATTCAGATAGAAAGAGATAAAAACACGTGTTAAATAAGTAAATATTTCATTCGATAATTACCCTGACAGAAAATGCGTCTTGAATTAAGATTATTAAAAAAACTATTCGGGTGTTACCTACAGAAACATTTATGAACAAAAAATTAGTGACGAAGTGACAATAATTTCGTTTAAATATTAATTATTCAGTTTCTAGTTTTGAATTCATTTACTTAAAATACATAAATAATGAAAACTTACATTTCTGAAAATACACAATTATACGTGTATTTTGTTAAAAAGTAAATGATCAAAAAGAAAATTTTTACGTAATAAACTGCGTACATTTCCGGTTACAAGCCGTGGGTGATTTAAGAATTCAGAGTAACATTTGTATTGCGAATATTTGGGAATTGAAATAAACAATGGTGGTCGTGGTATTCAGTCATTAGACTGACCTGATGCAACCCTCCATGCTAACCTATCTTGCGCAAGCCTTTTTATTTCCACATAAACTGCCTAGTGGATTCAACCCTTGGCCTCCTTCTTCTGTTTTTACCCCACACACTTCCCTCTAATGCTAAGTTTACGAGACCTAAAAACGTGGCCTATTAATCTATCCTTCCTCTTGGTCAAACTCCTCCATATTGTTCACTCTTCCCCTATTCTACTTACAACTTCTTCGTTTGTGATTCTATCCACCTATATGATTTTCAAAATTATTCTATAGCACCACATTTCAAAGGTTTCTATTCTGGTATGATACATAAAATTAATTAATCTAGAGACAGGGTATTCTTACTTCAAATTTGTAATTATCGGAAGAAGTTCTAAAATTGTAGGCGAAACGTCGTATGAGTGTAATTTCCGTATGAAAGGGCGGATTCGAATGTTAAAATACTGATTTAGTTTGAAAAGTAACCCTGCCGGCAGTTGATTTGTTGATTCCGGGATCAATGTGAAGTAATATTCTTTGGTGGTGTTTTTTGCTTTGCGTTTTAAGAGAGGGGAATATCGTTAGAGGAAGATGGTTGAAGCGGTCACGATATGACGACGACATAAGATATTGTAATATACATGTAAATCATTTTACTTCTTCCCTTTTTAATCCCCTTCCTATGCAGCTAATGGGAAGTTGCCTGTTACACGATCACTCACATGTAGACCTTTTTTCCTTCCAACCCCTAAATAAGATATTTTCTTTGAATAAATTATTATTCGTCACACGATGGCTAACATGTTGATTTTTGTCAGACACGACCAGAATTTCAGAATTCGGGGAGAATTTTCAAGGTTGCTAGAGTATTTACTGGCGTAATAAGGTAGCAGACCTCATGAACGGCAACTGTTTTGAATGAAAATGTTAGGCGTGTAAAAGTTCAAAGTCAATTGCGTCACTGACATAAACTCCAACGCTGAAGGAAATCGTGAGCACTTTAGAGCAACTGTAACTTTGTTATCTTTGCTTGCTCTATCTGAAGCAAGAGCATTGGGAAACACCCTTCCCCAATTCTCAGACAGTCGATGTCCATTACGACATATTTTCCCTTTCCAAAATTTTCCCATTTAGATATTTTATCACGGTGTTTTGTAAGGATAAAAATTTGTTGTGTTATAAGGTGATTTTTGTCGTGGGAAGTGGAGGATGGCCGGCCGCAGGGCAGCAGCAGTGAGTGAGTGAGTGAGTGAAGGAGTGAGTGAGCGAGCGGTGGCGGCGCTGGCAGCAACAGCGAGCAAGGACCTCGCCTCCACCGGAAGTGTGGTAAGCGAGCCGGGAAGTGACGTGGCGCCTTGGAATGCGCCCGCCCGCCTTATCATTCGCTCGCCTATCAGGCTATCACTCATTTCCGTTGCTGCAATTACTCCCAGTTTGTTCCAGTGCTGAATGGACTGACGAGTCTATCAACACGCCACACTCACCTGCTACACCATAAATCAGCCGCCACGACCCGCTCTTAAAAGAAAGTGATAAACCGGGATGCTCTTAAGAGCGGCTCCATTATTATTTCGAGAATTAGCTTGTCCTTAACAGTGCAATATATTATACTTGGGCTTTTTATAAGCGCGCAGGGTCAGGGCTCTTCATAGCCACCTTTAATATTCTCAAAGTCCTTATTTACACTGAGGAACATAAAATATTTTCTTGACTCAGGGAATTAAATGTCAGTTTCTGATAATACATTTTTTCCTGAATTAAAATATGAAATAATATTTCCATATCACGCTAGGTTTCTGAGACAAAGGCATTTACAATACTTTATACATGATATTTAAACATTCTGAGTCTCCAAGAAAGCAAGTAAATACGATTTTCTGATATTTTCCGTTTCTGGAACATCCTACCTGATTTTTTAGTAGTAATAATCAGTCCTTCTGTTGGAGGATCGATACGCTGACCACGTGTCACTCCAAATTCGGAATGTGTTATGCAAGGTGACAGTCCGCAGTCGACTCGGTAGGCCCAGGCCCTCGATGGGCTGTAGAGCCATGGAGAAGGAAAGAAAGAAAGAAAAAATCAGTCTTTAAACTGGTCTGATGTAACTGTTAATGCAAACCTATTATTCGCAAGCGTTTTCCACATCCTCCCTAAACTGCTTAGCGTTTACTATCCTTATCTCCCTCATCTGTTCTAATGCTAATTTTACAAGTCCCTCATGTCTTCTATTGGTTAAAGTCCTCTATATTGTTACCTCTTCTCTTATTCTGTTTAGAACTTCCTGGTTTAGTCACACTATCCACTTGTCTGAAGTTCAACATTCTTTTATAGCTTCTATTCTTTCGCTTTCTGCAACTACTATCGTCCACGTTAAGCACCTATATAACTCCACACTCCATATGAACATTTTCAATAATGGTTTCCTTATATTCACACTTATCTTACCCGCCTGTGCTATCCTACGTTTTATGTCCACTATAATTCTACCATTCCTACTTGTTATGCTGCCCAAGCGGCATTATTTCTGAACTTACTTCAAAATATCCCTTCGCAATCTAACACCATTCATTACCTTGGTTTTCCCTCTATTAACCATCACGTTGCACTCTTTCTCCAGGACAACGTTCATGCAATTTATTAATTTTTACAACTCTTCCTCTGATTCCCTTAATACTGCAATATCATCCGCAAACATGAGGGTTTTTATTTATTTTACTTATCGAATGATTCTCTTTTCATATTCTTTTTTATATTTCTTCGACGCATTTTCTATATATAAGTTAAAGAGCATGGGCGCCAGACTGCATCCTTGACTTACTCCTTTCTTGATTTCTGCTTTATTCTCTTGATCTTCAATTCTAATTACTGCTGAATACCTTCTGTAGAGTTTACGGATAACTACTCTTTCTCGATATTTTATTCCTGTCCTCTTTCATGATGATGGTTCAACAAAAATCAGCTAGCACAGAGGTTTTCAAACTTTTTTGGCTCCAGACGCCTTAATTACAGTAAATTATTTCGTGACGCCCCACGTCAAACCATGGGTTCTTTAGCGCATTTAAAGTCCACTGGCAAAGCGGTTAGGTTAGTTTAAAATATGATAGTAAATGGAACAAGGACTTCAAAATCATAATTTCAATTTTAAATCAATGAGTAGGGTGACCTTGTTGGTCACTAAACAAGTTCTCAAATTTCGGAACCAAAGCGGACACAACAACGCTAATCTCCTGTTCCAAGTTAAACATCACCCAATATTTATATTTTAGTACAACCAATAACCCATATTCGCGTAGATGGGAAGTTGTAATATTTGCCTCTCAAACTTTCCTTCTAAAAATGTTGATTCGGATAGTGTTTTGGATAGAAATGGCGCATGAATTCGGGCGGATATGTCAATATTATGCGCGTGAAAGTATTGTTTCCGGATAATTTGATAATTAATGATAGGTGATTTTTAAAAACGGATTCTATAATGTAACACTAATTAACTTCATTAGAAATTGCAACCTGGCATATTCGAATAAACTAAACAACATCAGACACTGTTAAGAAATCGAAAAAAAAAACAACAATCATTATGTCGCCGTTTGCTTGATTCCTGCCCACAATAAACAAGTTAGCTTACCTTCAAGCTAAACTCACTGCAAATTCCAACCACAATTTAATATGTAATCATACATGCTCCACAGATGACATATGGAAGATACATAATACCAAATTCCTGGACCACTGGAAGCTCAGCAGAAGGTCAAGTAACGAGGGACCCTTCCACCTATACCTGAAAAAAGGATCAAATACTGCTTTCCAGGGAAAGGGCCAACCATACCAATATCCCTCACAACTATCTTTTTTTCCAGAGAACCTCCATCTCAGTGCAACTCTTGCAAAATAGACATAACCATGGGCCACATCAATTGCCAATTCCCAGAGAAGGAATATAATAGTACCATATAGACCAAAGGATATCAAACTCTCAGAATAGATAATCAAAAGGCTTAGAATCAACATATCTAACTCAAGAATATTGTAAACCTTTTTTTCTCTTTCTTTCCCCATGGCACTACAGCCCATTGAGGGCCTGGACCTACCGAATCGGCTGCGGACTGTCATTTTGCATTTTGGAGTGACACGTGGTCAGCAGTGTTAATTCCGGTCTTCGCGACCATGACGACACAAACATCCAAGCCCACACCAGGATTCGAACCCGGGACCTCTGGGTTGTGTGGCAGCTAGCCATTACACCACTACGTAAACCTTATTACATATATTAATATCAATATTATTTTCTCTTGTATGTGCTAATATTTGTATTTGTATTTACTAATAATCTACAATTGGGCGCAAGCCCGGTGGCAGATACATAATTATAAACTAAAGAAAGATAAACATGTTCCGTGGATGCCCTGAAAGAGAAAAGAGAAACACTTCACTTCACTTTTTTATATTCGGAAACACATTTATATTAAATAAATATCCACTTCACTTCACACGTTTTTTCAGATTTGACCTAAATTTATTTTCTTGAAGAGGATTTCCTCCAAACACCCCCACAGGTAAATTATTCCAGTCGTTGATAGTCCTATTTAGGAATGAGAATTTGCCAACATCTGTTTTTTGTTTTCTATATTTCACTTTGAATTGGTGATCCCATCTACCTATATAACTGGGCTTTTGCATTTTGTAGCTAATTCCAATCCATGGTTTTTGCCCCGTATAAGCTTTGAATAGCAAATGCAGTCTTGCTTTCTCCCTCCTTTCTGACAAGACCTCCCAACCTAGCTGTTTTACTTTTTCCTTCCTATGACCTGGCCCTACTTGCACAAAATTAGCAGCCCTTTTCTGAACTTTCTCTAATGATTCTATTTGATTAATTCTATAAGGATCCCAACAAGCCGCCCCATATTCCAAAATTGGTCTAACTAGAGATAAGTATGCCACCTCCTTTGTTTTTGAACTTCCCTTTTTTAAGTTCCTCATAATGAAATGTAAGGAATTCCACGCTTTTCGGGCCGTGAAATTCACTTGTTCCTCCCACCCAAGTCTATTGTTGAAAAATATCCCCAGATATTTGCAGCTCGTTACCCTTGGAATTTGTTCCCCACCTATTCTATATTCTGTCTCATTTAACAAGGTGCGTTTAGTAAACGAGATTGAGCTGCTTTTCTTTCCATTAATTTTCATTTTATTTTCCAGAGCCCAGCTATTAACTTTATCTAGATCTTCTTGTAATAATAAAGTGTCTTCCTCGTTTGTTACCTTTCTGTATATGATACAGTCGTCAGCGAAAAGCCTTACCCCTGACTTCAAGTAATTCGGTAAGTCATTAATGAATATTAAAAACAGTAAGGGGCCGATTACAGAGCCTTGGGGAACTCCCGATGTTACAGCGCCTGAATCCGAAAATTGTTCCCCGATTTTGACTTTTTGCGATCTGTCGCTTAAGAATTTTTCTACCCATAGTATCACTCTTTTATCTATACCTGTTTTATTTAATTTATCCAATAGGATATCATGAGGTACTACATCAAATGCCTTAGCGAAGTCTATGATAACCCCATCTATTCTACCCCCATTATCTACTTCATCTGCTAACTCCTGAAATAGATTTATCATTTGACTTTCGCACGAGTACCCTTCCCGAAACCCATGCTGACCATTAAAAAACCACCCTTTTCTATCGAGTTCTGTGGCCACAAATAACATCACAGTTGACGCTATCTTAAATTAAATTGTAAAAAATTGATATCTTCTTTAATTTTTTGTTTCCGAAGTGATAATTTAAAACATTTGACTTGATTAAGTCGTAGTAGTATTAGATTAAAGCTTCTGTTTTATCTGTGTTTTTTATTAGTTTTGATCGACATCTTTATAGTTTTCTGTTGTCGAAAAAAATAAGTGAAACACTGTTATTGAATGTCATTACTGGTCTGTTTAGGTCCTTGCTCGACCGAGACGACTGCCAGACTATCATCTTCCACGACATGATTTTGGAAAGGCACGTTGCTAGCGTCTTAAGACTGGTTCTCGTGGCCAAGACATTCGGAAACATCCATGCACATGCCGGGTTTCTATCCTCTGTGATGCGATGACCACTACTTCACAGCAGGCCAGATAAGTGAAATACTACTACAAGATACTATTCTGCAAGGAGAAGGACTGTACCATTACCATTGTTTGGATCCCGGGGTCATGACAGGGCAGACTATGCAGCAAAGATCGAGGCGGGACGTAGGAATAAACCAAGTTATGGTCCAACAATTACATGTAGGGACCGAAGAGCGAGATATAAACAAACTAATAAGTAACTGGAGACAAGCCAATCCTGTGAGTGGAGAGATTTCACCAGGTGACTGTCAAATCTTCAGAAGTGTTCACCCCAAGGAACTAACCGGAAGGTATAACTATTGTACTTGTAGGTCATAAATCATGTTGAACTTTGTTATCCACTGAAAATAAAGGGACGTGATGGTCACTCACTCTTAAATAAAAACTATATTTATATTCTTCAGCAGCGTCTATTATTGCCAAATCATGAACCGTATCAAGATAATATGTTGTTGGATTCTGACCTAAGACTGGTTGATGCAATCGTCCATGCCAACCTATCTTGCGCAAGTCTTTTCATTTCTACATAACTATCACAGCCTTCCTAATCTCCTTAGCGTATTCCATCATTGGCATCCCTCTTCTGTTCTTACCCCACACACATTCCTCTAATGCTAATTTTACGTTTCAAAACGTGGTCTACTAATAGATCCTTTCTCTTAGTCAAAGTCCACCAAATTGTTCTCCCAACTCCTATTCTAGAATATATATTACATAAATTCAAAAGTGAAATTCAGGACAACATAGGGATTGGTTGTTGTAACGGTGGTGAATTTTATATTACAAAAATTATGCCCATAAATTTTAATAAAAATAATTACATGGTTTTTAAAGAAACAGTCAGTTTTAACTATTAATGAACCCCACGACGTTTCCTCCACTAATTGGTGGACATTACTGGATAAGGGTAACCCAAAGCCCACGTAAATATAAACCAAAAACCTGAAGAGCTAACTACTAAAAGATCGTAAGTTTCACTTAGAGAATAGCAATCAGCTTGACCATTAATGATGTCACATTAATTTATTCTTAATTTGAACATTTACAAACAAGTCTAGAAAGATTATTTGTGTCAACAGCAAGTCCTTTTATTATTTATTATTCATATAGAAAACTTTTGACGTTTGGACAATAATGATTCAGTATTTACAATATTAAAATAAAGAATACAAAATTAAAATATAGTATATAATTTACATGTTGGCATGTAGATAGGCTAATCCGTAAGACCTTTTAAAGTTGTGATCGCTAAACAACATATGTTTAGTGATGACCGAATCATTACCCACGGGAAACTTATTCGTCTTACGTTCCTTGATTCTGGGATTTTAATGTCCTTTTAGTCCTGCCCATGTAAACAGCATTGCAATCACTGAATTTAATTTTATAAAATGAAAAACGCGTATCCTCATGGGACAAAGGGTCTCTGCCATTCTTGACATAACATGAAAGTGCATTCGTGAATTTGAAAATGATGCCAATATTATATGGGTGGAGTAAATTGGTTAAGTCATTATGTAGTCCATTGTAAAAAAGAAACAATCTTGTTGTTGGGAATATTGTGATTTTTACGATTAATGTAAGAGGAATGCGACAATTTCTTGAGTCTATTAGAATGAATAAACGAAGGAGGATACAGATTAGCAAGAAGAATATTTGTGACGATGGATAGATTTTTGGAATATAATTCACGATTGGATAGAAGTATGAACCCGTCAACAAGGTTAAAATTTACAGCCCTTTTTTGGCTGGTGGGGAGGTTAGAAGAACAAGGAAGGACGCATCCAGAGTAGCATACGACCTTTTTTTAAAGTGATCAACATACGAATAAACACCATTAATGTTCAAGATGATTGAGATTCTTTAAGGAAAACCTTATCACGTTTTACTTAGTCAGTAAGATCTTGAGGTTTATATCTTCTGTTTATAAATACGCGGACTTTGGGTTAATATTATCACTTGATAAGGTCCACCAATTGGTGGAGGAAATGCCGTTTAGTTAATAGTTAAAATTGTCGGTTTCTTTAATTGTAATATAATTATTTTTAATAAATATTATGTTGTTGATGTTTGCATGTATATACAGTATAACGACAATTATTCTAACTAACTGGTACCATTTATAGCTCGGATAACCGAATCTATAAAATTTAAAAGTACATTTAAGGCGTAAAAATACTTAAATAAATTCTGAAGCTTGTGGAGAACCGCTTTCTCCAGTCTACATTCGGTTAGCAATTTTTAATCTTGTTTCACTTGTTACCACATTACGATTTTGTTTAGGCTTGATGGCAGACGTCCTTCAAAAAGTACAAAGGAAATTACAAGTTGTCCAGACAGTGCATTAACTGAGTGGTTTACAATTCAACTATGCCAATATTGACGGCCTTAAAATGATAGTAAAAGCCGGATATAACGAATGCCGGTTGCTATGAATAATTTTGGACGGTCCAGTTATAACAGACTTCGACTGCACATATTCTCCTTCTCATTGTATTAATAGATTAGGTACTTTTGTGTTATATGTGAGGAGTTACGGGCAAACGTAGGATTGCAAGTTTAAATATGTAACATACTTGAATAGGACGTGTCACGTTTTTCTGGTAGCTGAAGTAGTCCTGGTCGCTGGAATTGAGGATCGCTCGTCGCCAGGGGGTAAAGACCTTCCGCTCCCACAGTCGCCGCCCGACTCCGTATTGCAACAAATTAGCTTATGTCTGCCCGGTAAAAGTGTGTTAATTGCCCACCTTTCACGCAGAAATAAATTAGGCGTTAGTCGCAGCAGGAAGAGAAACACCAAACAAAACAACCTCATAAAGGAGGACCGGGGGGTCGGGGAACTGCCAAAGGACATTTTCCCATGTAACAACATCGGGTCTTCAATGCAGAGCTGCTCCTGATTTAGGAACCGTTACAGCTGGAGACGGATCTGCATTCTTGAAGCACTGATCGCAGAGTTTCAATAAAACATTCGACGCCACCCCTCACAAATTTTAATAACCTATTCTGAAGTTGTTGTTGCTGTGGTATTCAGTCCTAAGACAGGTCTGATACAACCCTCCAAGCAAACCTATCTTGCGCAAGCCTTTTCATTTATGCATATCTACCATATCCCTCATCCTCCCTAGTCTGATTAGCGTGTTACAGTCTCCCTCTTCTGTTCTTACCTCACACACTGAAGCTAATTTTACAAAACGCTCATGTCTTAAAACGAGGCATATTAACCTATCCCTTATCTTGGTCAACGTCCTCCATATTGTTCGTTCATCCCCAATCCTGTTTATAACTTTCACGTCAGTGATTCTATTCACCCACCTGATTTTCAGCATTCTCCGACAGCACCACATTTCAAAGGCTTCTATTATTTTCCTTTCTGCAACTCCTATCGTCCACGTTTCGCACCCATATAACGCTACACTCCACACGAACAGTTTTAGCAATGATTTCCTAATATTAAAATTTATATTAGATAAGTAAATTCCTCTTTCTGCGAAAGCATTTCCTGCCTGTGCTATCCTCCTCTTTATGTCTAATATGCTCCTAGCAAACCTACTTATTATGTTGCCAAAATAGCAGAATTCTTTAACTTGCTTCAAAATATCCCTTCCCAATCTAACCCCGTTTGTTATTCAACTGTTTCCCTTTCTACACTCCATTACCTTAGTTTTCCCTCTATTAAACCTCATGTTTCTCCAGGACCACGTTCGTGCTGTTTATCACGGTTTCCAAGTTTTTTCGCTTGACTTCTCCAATACTACAATATCATCGGCAAACAGTAGGGTTTTTATTTCGTCTCCTTGAAGTATGATTACTATTCTATATTCCGATTTAACTTTCTTCATCGCCTGTTCTATATATCAGTTAAACATCATGGGTTACAGACTGCATCCTTGTCTTACTCTTTTCTTGATATCTGCTTTATTTCAATTCAAATTACTGCTGTCTGCCTTCTTTCTCGATATTTTATTCTTGTCCTCGTCAAAATCATTAATAGTGTCTTCCAGTTCACATTATCAACGGCATTTTCTAAATCTACAAATGCCATGAAAGTATGCCTGTTCTTCTGTTCCAGTCTTCTAAAATAAGACGCAAAGTTAATATTGCTTCGCTTGTCCCTAGATTCTTCCTAAAACCAAACTGATCTTCTCGTTCCATCCTTCTATGCCCTATATCTTCTTACAATAGCGGAAATGTAGAACATATCACGCATAAATGGAATAATCCACAAAATTTATAAAATTCGATGGAATTGAGTAAGATGTTTAGGTATTTCTTGGTATGCATATAATAAATCATAAAATTTAGCTCTTTAAGGTGGAGGAAACATACAAGATTCATCAATTTACAGTAGACTTTCTATTGTCCATGGCAATTGTGAAGAGAATTACCGCAAATAATCAAAAACTGAGGAAAAACAAAAGTACGCAAATCAAAGCACATACGTTAACTTTTTACGCCATGAAACCCTACTTGTTGTTGTTGTTGTGGTATTCAGTCCTAAGACTGGTCTGATGCAAACCTGCATGCTAACATATCTTGCGCAAGCCTTTACATTTCCTTATAACTAGCATTACCCTCATACTCCCTAAACTTCTTAGCGTATTCCATCCTTGGCCTCCCTCTTCTGTTCTTACCCCACACATTTCCCTCTAATGCTAATTTTACAAGACCCTCGTTTCTTAAAACGTGGCCTATTAATCTTTCCTTTTCTTAGTCTACATCCACCATATTGATCGCTTTTCCCCTATTCTGTTAAAAACTTCCTCGTTTGTGATTGTATCCACCCATCTGATTTTCAGCATTCGCCTATAGCACCACATTCCAAAGGCTTCGATTCTTTTCCTTTTCCCAACTCCTATCGTCCACGTTTCGCACCCATATAACGCCACGCTCCATACAAACATTTTTAGCAACGATTTCCTAAAGTTAAGCTACTTCTTAAGCTTACGTTTTGTGATGCAGGTCAACGTTCTGCACTATAAACCATCTTAACTGAGGTACACAGATTATTGAAGTTGAAATTGTCCTGCACTTATATAGGGAGTGATAGCAAATCGGGTGAATTTGAAATAACTGTAAAAAGTCAATGAAGTCGTTTTAAAAATAAATTATTTATACCATCATAATCTACATAAAAAAGCATTTATATTTCACCCGGATGGGCTTGCATGCTTGCATGTTTGTGTTGTCATGGTCTCGGAGACTGGTGTTAATACTGATGGAGAGTTGATATGCTGATCACGCATCGCTCCATATTCGGAATGTGTCATGCAAGATGACAGTCCGCAGACGTCCTGGTAGGCCAAAGCCCTTAATGGGTTGCAGAGCCAACGAATAAGAAGATTCCTTCTTACTACAATGACATGTGATTACAGCATTGCAATTCAGTTCAACCTGAAGAGGGTCCACATCACGACCGAAACATGTAGTTGCTTTTAAATTATATTTTATGTTTCACTAATTTTTGTCTGTTTTGGGCCTTATTTAAACTTAAATGAATCAAAGTCCACTTTTCTAACCATCACTCTAAGTAAACTCCAAAATATTAGAACATTTTATAACAAAACAGCCATTCATGTAATTCTGTACGCTATTTAGGAATTAACCTCGACAAACGGCTCACTTGGATATCACATTTTCAAGGAAAGGAAACAAATTTATCTGATAGTCAAAGATCTTTACTGGCGCCTAAAAGAAAGTCTAAATTCATCATAGAAAACAAGCTCCTATTATATCAAACTGTCATCAGACCCATTTGGACATTTGGTTTTGAATTATGGGGTTGTGTAACCAAGTCCAGCGTTAATATACTGCAGAGCAGCAAATCAAAAATCCTTGGAACAATTTTAGATGCTCAATGGTTCATTTATAATGAAACGATTCACGAAGATCTTTAAATTCCACCCATCTAAAAACAGCTCCTAGCATTTTTATAAAAATCAAAAGTCACTCCAATCCCCTGATCCAACAAATACTTGTAGTCCAACCAAGAAGACGACTGAAAAGGCACTTGCCAGCTGAACTGTACTGGCTCTCAGGATGGAGGATATTCTAAATCAAGCTATCACTAGAACTTTCTAGGAGTTTAGAAACCAGCAAAATATCTAATAGAAATTTTTAATTACTTTTATGTACAAACTAAGAAATAAAAGAATTGCTTAAAAGAAATGTTTGAAATTGCACCAACTGCTAAGGTCATTAGCAACTGTATACAATTAGAGGAACTTATATAAATATAAGGGTATCAGAATATGGTTACTCAAACAACACAACGTGCAAACCCGTGTCAGGGTGCGAATCCGGGACCTCTGTGATGCGAGGCAAAGATGCTAACCACTACACCACAGGAGGTCGGCAATTGAAATCTGTTTCAATACAATGGCGTCTTTCTTCCTTATGGTTGCTCTCAATCTGCATAACAACAATTTATATGGAAGCAAAGAATCTCTTTGTTGCTCCAAAAAGTCTAGCATGTCTAGTCCCTTGAAGATCAGATGAATTGCTTATCCTTATTTCATGAATAACCGATAACAACTGAGGATCGTACTCTTCAAGCAACAGAACTGTCCTTACCCCCACTACTACAGTGTGTTTGATGTAGCAACATCTTTGATGGTCCCTTTGTTCCTATAAAAATACATTGCCGCGGCTGACTCGCAATTCTGTTAATAGCCAAGAGTCTGCTTTACTACTAATAATTACCACGTGCCGAATACAATGAAAATAAATTTGATAATGAGCAAAACTGCCATATTTCAGGAACTTCTAAATATTAGAATTATTAGTGAAAATAAATTTTAAGTTTGGGTAACTAAGTTAATTCCGCCGGTAACCCTACAGGGTCCCTGTTAAGAGCTGCAACAAGCCAAAAATATGATTAGGGACTGGCAGATTACATCATATAGGCTGTGCTGAAGATCTATACAGGCTGGAGCACGTTGTGGCACTGAATAACATACAAAACAGGTTGAGAGCTTTTATGGCTGCGTAGATACGTTCGGGGAACCCTAACGCTAAATTGGAAGCACTCATGAAAACGAGAAAAATAAAAGTTTATGAACATTATGTAGAGGAGCTTGGAAGTAAATTAAAAATTTTATGCGTCTCCTATATTTTTGTCCAAATACGATGGTAGTCTTACACTTGACAGGGGAAGGAAAATTATAATTTTTTTTAAAGAGATCAATTACCCTGAAATGAATCCTGGTACTTCGTAAATTTAGTTAATAAATATTGCCTAATATTAATTTTAAAGACAGTACCTTACGTAATTCTATGTATATTTTGCTAATTATTCTCTTTAAGGTGACCTAGATGATAACTTTTTAATGCAGTTAATATTTCAATTTGTGGTTTCAAAATACTTAATTATAATAAAGGTCAAGCTTTACTTAATTGACGACATAGTTAACCACATCTTTAATCAAAGCAGAAATATCTTAAACGTAGGACGCAGAGGACCGTTCTCAATTTTTTATAGATTTGAACTAGAGGAGCACAGTAACACGTAAGGCAGACGAAATCTAAGTGAGGAAAGCAAATTCTGTATTGCACTGTAGTAGGGTACGTGACGAGAACATGACTATGAATAATGTTCTCAGTAAGTAGGATGAGCCGAACATCAGTAGTAGAAGAAAATAGCCCAAAAACTGCTAGTTGAAAACTATTTTTGTTCTTAGGATAACAGCAAATACTCCTCATGTAGCCTGTTACCCCAAAAAAAATCATCAAGAAAAACCTATTATATAAAGCTAATTTAAAAGAACAGGATTAGAAAAATATTGATCGGACCCAGGACCTTCCGCTTTCTGGGAGAGGTACTCCACCACTGAGCTAGTCCTATAAACGTATGCTAGGCTCACCTCCAATTTGATAATCACATTCTTCAATTCTAATTTATAGGAATTCGGTAAAGAATGGACATTGTGTAAATTGATCGAAGGTGTATGTAATTTAATCAGAGGGAGCTTCAATAGCAGCATTTCTTCTCCCTTAAAAGTAATTTGTTTGCTTGTTTTTCCATATGGATTTCTGTACATAGTTTCTTATTATTTTTATATTCAGAACAAAATGTACGCAAATCTTTCCTCATTTCTACGGGTGAAAATTTTTGAATTGAATGAACGAATAAGAATTTTTTGTCATTTATATAATACATAATAAACAAGATTTCTTCATATAGTTTAGTTTTAAATCAGAAACCAGTCAATAAAGTATTATTTTCAGTCATATAATTAAATGTGTGTGTATTTTAAACGAATAAATTGTTAAATTAACCGAGAGCATTTTATATTTTTTGATTAAATTTTAAAACTTTCCAAAAAATGAAATGTTTTCAGTAATATTATGAGTATTGTCTTAATAGAGGTATTTTCCAGTCTGCGACTGAGTAATGTATGAGTATTGTGAGTAATGTTGTTTTTGTAGGGGGCGTATAAAAAATATTGGTGATCCACGGGCCCGGAAAAAACAATTTATAGTAGTATTTATATAAAAAAGTGAAGTTACAGATATGTAAGTATATATAGTTTGGATATTAAATAAAATAAAATAATAGTGTTACAACTCTAACTAATGAGATACTTGGGATTACCTTTCTTTTGCAGGAAGTTCAATATTTGGTGAAAGTGATTTTGTTGCTACGCGCTAGGAGCTTTCCAAATTAGTATCGATAATTAAGAGGGTGTTCATTTTACATATAAAATTAATTAGACTTGAATTACTATGCAACGGTGAAATTCCGTGACCGGCCGGATAAATCTTGCTCGAGGGCCGGATGTGTCCCGTGGGCCTGGGGTTTCCCCTCCATTGGTATAAATGATCCTAAAGCAATTATCCTTGAACTAAATAATATTATTTGAATTAACGTATTTGTCAGAGAAGAAAATAATTAATTGTCAGTGGTTTTATTTCAACGCCACAACATACGACGTTTCGTCTCTCTTTTGAGACTTCATCAGGTACAGTGAAAACATGAAATTACTATGTATTACACTTGGGTACTGTTACAAAAATTTTTATATGCATAAAACATGGTTTAAAACTTACAAATTTAGCAATTCATTGTTTTTACTCCGTGACTCCCTTGGCAGAAATGATGGAAAGTGCCGTGAATAGTTTTTTTTAAAAAAATTGTCTACGTACGACTGAATGTTTTATTTTACTAAAATTATTTCATACCTCTCTTTTGAGTCGAATATTAAACACCAGCTGTAGGTCTTCCCATATATTAGTTTAAAATTAAAATTGATTTTTGGAACAAAATATTCTTTTAGGAAGAAACCTAAATATTGCTACAATTTTGTTGGATTACTACGACCAAATCAGTATTCCGAAATACTGGATGAATGGAGAACGACCATCCCGAACCTGGTTGGGAACATCGACCAACATTGAATATTATACTAAATAGGTGAGCCCATGATTAGTCACGTCTGAACCATTTTAACCGAAAGCTGTTTGAATTTCTTTAATTTGTTGAACTACTTGTAAAGAATTAAGTCAAGTTAATTTTCAATGGGTAAACGAGAGATGAAACAATTAAAAATTGTAAATGGTGTTTGAGAATAGAGTTAAACCGTGATTAAATTTCAGTTATGAGAATGTAACGCAGGGGTCATCACCGACGCCCGCAAGCACCATGGCGCCAAAGCACTAAATATTAATATATATAGTAATAAGTTAATTCAACATAAAAAGGTGCATAAATAGAGACGCATTATGCTGCCACAATAGATAAGATAAGACATTATTACTGTAAAACCAAGATATGTACTATATTATAACGATAATATATTATCGATTATTGTAACTTGTCGACTCATCGATTGACTTGTGCAACATTTATAAGAAAACACTTAAACGGTCAGTTGGCGGGAGCAATTAACATTTTGTACTGCCAGTATTAATTTTTTTTAAAGAGGTGCATAACATATAATTTTTGTACTCAACTAAATGAATGACATAAGAATTTTAATTCATGTAATTACTATACAGGTTGTCTTTACTTGAACCAAACAGAATGAATACGACAAACGTCGAATGATATCAGCCTGTTAAATAATAAATTTGTGAGACTGTTTTTATTGGTTGGTATTTTCTTTATTGATTTATTTTAGTATTATAAATATTGTGTCACGAGGAAGTTATCATGTTCCGCCCATACTCGCTGGCATTATAAGCCCTTTCGCCGTTCCACAAAATGTCAAGGAGAAGAGATCGCCGAACAACGTGTGACATGAAGATTAATAAGCTCAAGCTGATGAAGGCGTGATCCAAGCCTACATACCAGTGCAAGCGGGAGCGGAAACATTACTCTCCCAGCCGCATCGGTCCCATGGAGCAAATAAATAAACGGTCACGTCATTCGCAAGGGCGCGAGGCTAGTATCCAATTGCTCGACCTTCCTGATGCGGCTTCTCTAGGGTTTATCCAGCACCTATTTCAGGTGAATATCCTTAGACTATACCTCGGGAACTCTGGTCAACCCTTGGATACTTTCCTTACCCTTCAGCATCCCCACATTTTTTGGGGGTTAACAGGCTACATGAGGGTGATTCTGAAACAGACAACTCCCCTTTAAAAGCATAGGAAGGGAAAAAGGGGGGTGCTGAAGGTAGAGCATGGTAGCCAAGGGTTGACTACGGCCCCCGGGCTGTGGTTTAAGGATCCTACCCGGTGTTTCACCTAAAGAGATGCAGGAAAACCCTAGAAAAACTGCATCAGGTAGGTCGGGCATTAGGTACTATTCTCACGCCCTTCCGAATGACGGGAGACGAGTTTGCTGTGGGGTGACAGCATTCCCTTCTCCATGTCTCCAACAGTTTTGGGAGGTAGTTGGACGACTGATCCAATGGGATCAACGGAAAACTCGACCCTGGTACATATACCTCCTAAAATAGGTGAAGGTGTCTCGGAATGTGAGTACTTTCATAAAAATAAAACAGAGACAGTACGAGGCATTCCCGACATAATCAGGTGAGCCCTACTGTCACTCTGGAGTGAAGTGCCTGCGAGAAAACTCCCGCAGCGCCTATCTCCTTCCTTCAGCATCCCCCTTCTCAAATTCCCTTCTTAAGCTAATTAAGGAGAGTTGTCACAACGAGGAAATTCTTATGTAGCCTGAAAAGTTAGACCTACGACAGAATATGGGGGAGCAAGTTGGGATCCTTACAGAGTGGAGCACATCAATGCCCTGGATAAAATTCAGAAACGGGCTGGGATTTTGTGTGGGGACGAAACTAAATGGGAACCAATCGGAGATAGGAGGAAAAGCTTACATGGGCGAACCGGCTAGGTCAGAAATAAGGGGGCGGTTAAGTATACTTAAAATTTTCTCTCAAAACTACCATAATTGCAAAATAAAGGAAAGGGACCAAAGAACAAAGAAAATATTGCAGGGTGATGAGGGACTGGAATGCTTTGTCTGCAAGGTTACTAGGGGATTCCCCTAAGAATACAAACGTTTTCAAAAATAAGTTAGAAACACTGGAAAATTAGGTGCTTATTTTGTAAAAAATGACGTGAAATAATTTTAATTTGTATTTTTAATTTTTTTCTGTAAATTTTTTGTTCGTTTAGTTTATCAACAATAATCTTTGTACTTTATTTTTATCAACAAACTGCCCCCTGTAGTAACAATAAATACAATACAATCTAAAGATAAATCTTTGCTTATTATCTTTGCTAAGATTAACAATAGTGATGGTATTCAAGAGGTTATTAAGCTTATTTTCATTTCCGAAATTCACATATTGTTAGATTTTAGCGTTTTCGTTCACCGCAGGTCTTTTATAATTTGACATAGACTTTCAAATAGGCAACGCTTTCATATTTTAAGATTTACCTAGCTTTTAAAGACATGAGCAGCCGTGAATCACTTGGGAGTTTCGTTAGCCACAATTCCAAATTAATTTATGTGGTGTCATCCGAGTATTTTCAATTTGTTTCGTGTCTGCTTATATTTCTCTGGATAATAAATAAAGGGCTCTTCTAAATTAATTTAAATTAGTTGTTTCTGTGTTAGTATTAAGTTTTCTTCCTTTTATATTCGAAATTTTATTTAATAATTCCTTTTATTAAATAGTGTAATACGTTTTCATATTTTAGTGTTAAATATTGATATGTCATTTTAAACTTATTACTTTCGTAGTTATTTTTATATCGCGTAAAGAACCTTTAGGGCTAAAATTACTCCAGTCGACCTCTGAGATTGTATGACTTTTGGCGCACATTAACTGCATTACAAGAACGAAACGAAGGTTAGCTGTCGCCTCAGAGGACTGTTCTTGTGCGTGTTACGCAGAAAATGTAGAAACTTCTTAAGCTTGGAGTTCCCGGTATTACGGGGCAATTGCAGGATGCATCGACCAAGCAAGAAACTGGACAGCCACCAATGCAACGCTAATGACAACGACGGGGACAAAACATCTTCCACCTTCACACGAAAGCATTTCCATCTGCACTTTGCGTCGGGGAGACACTGTTTTAACTACTCGCCTTCATATAATAAATCATGTCCTTTACCGAAACACGAATAGCGCCTCCTAATGTCAAATAAGCCACCTCTGAAAATTCCATCAATTCTGAAAATGACTTTATATAAACATCATTTAGTATTCTTCTAAACATTTTTTTGTGAATTAGAAAGTCAGCCTTTCTTTTTGGATTTATTGATGCTTCCAAGTTTTGTTATGAACCACAATGGCATTGCATTCCAGTAATTTGGGCTACTTCCCTCGTTATTTGACTAATTTAGGGGAATTTCGCCAAAAAGGAAGACGCCCCAGGCCATAGTTCATTACACAAGTCTGATTTTTCCTCCTCTGAAACGGAAAACCCATTTCCGTGACCTCTAAACAAATGCGTCCCTTCAGTAAATACCACAAATTCTTCTCACGGTTTCTGCAGCACTAGATTCTCGACTCAACTCCATGATTAAAATGTATCGGAAGTGTTCATTTCTCTGCAGTAGCCTTGAAAAATGGCTAAAACAGGCTACAATGCCGCGTGCCGATTCAATGAAAAACGGCTTAAACCAATACACTATACACATGATGTAAATTAGACCCTCCATGCTAACCAATTTTGTGCAAGCCATTTCATTTCTACATAACTACCACATAACCCCTAATCTAATCTTGGGCCTAACTCTTCTATTCGTAACACACACATTGCTCTAATGTTAATTTTACAAGCCCCTAATGTCTCAAAAAGTGGCCTACTAATCTATCCATCTCTTGATCAAATTACTCCATATTTTTCTCTCTTCTCTTATTCTGCTTAGAACTTCCTGGATAGTTACTCTATCCACTCATCTGATTTTCAACATTCGCCTATAGCACCACATTTCGAAAGATTATATTTTTTTCCTTTCCCCAACTCCTATCGTCCACGTTTCGCACCCATATAGCACCAAGCTCCATACGAACACTTTTAGCAACTTTTAGCAAACTAGCACAAACCACGTCCTCCCTAATCTGCTTAGCGTATTCCATTCTTTCTTTCTGATCTTGCCCCACACATTTCCCTCTAATGCTAATTTTACAAGACCTTCGTGTTTTAAAACGTGACCTATTAATCTATTCCTTCTCTTAGCCAACGTCCTCCATATTGTTCGCTTTTCCCCTATTCTGTTTAGAACTTCCTCGTTTCGGACTCTATCCACCCATCTGATTTTCAGCATTCGGCTATAGCACCACATTTCGAAAGATTCTATTCTTTTCCATTCTCCAACTCCTACCGTACACGTTTCGCACCCATATAACGCCACAGTCCAAAAACAAAATTTTAGCAATGATTTCGTAATATTCACACTTATATTACCCGTAAGTAAATCCCTCTTTTTTGCGAAAGCCTTCCTTGCCTGTGCTATCCTACTCTTCATGTCTACTATACTTCTACCATCCCTAGTTATTATGCTATCCAAGTAGCAGAATTCCTTAACTTCCTTCAAAATATCCCTTCGCAATCTAAAACCCTTTGTTATTCAACTAGTTCACAAACTACACCTTGGTTTTCTCTCTACTAATCCACATGTTGTAATCTTTTTCCAGGACCACGTTCATGCTATTTATTATGGTTTCCAAGACTTCTGACTCCCCTAATACCATAATATCATCAGCAAACCTTAGCGTTTTTATTTCTTCTCCTTGCAGTATGGTTCCCTTTCCATAATCATTTTTAACCTCCTTCATCACCTGTTTTATATATAAGTTAAAGAGCGTGGGCAAAATACTGCATCCTGTCTTGATTTGTGCCTTCTTTTCTTGCCTTTTAATTCTAATAGTGACTGACTGTCCTCTGTAGAGTTTATGGATATCTTATTTCTGTCATCTTCAAAATCCTTAATAGTGTGTTTTAGTTTACATTATCAAAGGCTCCTTTTTTAATTTACAAATTTCATGAACGTAGGCCGGTTTTTTCTTATTCTGTCTTCTAAAATTAGACGCAGTCAAATTTTCTTCTCTTGTCTACATTCTTCCTAAAACCATGCTGATGTTCTCCTAACTCGCATTCTGTTTGACGTTCCATCCTCCTACATACTATTTTCGTTAATATTTAGCACTTTAACGTAGAAAATTAAAAATATTATACTGTACGTAAACTAAATTAGACACTTAGGAGTGAAATTGGATGAGGAAATTATTAACATTTACATGTGTGTGTATCTTCTACGTGGTGATTTGGTGGATTTTTTGGAGAAGAGTGTATTATTTTTTCTTGGAGCTTTGATCGAAAGTAAATAGAGATAGGAGTGAATTAAATTAATTAAAAATATTGCGTGGAATTATTGTTTTTTTCTTCTTCACTGCATTATCAAAAGGTGCGTTGAAGCATCCTATTCTTCTGTCCGCGTAAGTAATGAGACGTAAGTGAGGTTTAAAAAATTACCTTATAAACTGACAAAGGAATATGGCGCAAGGGTTACCAGGAGTCTCCTGAGGATGGCCCACGAAGACCCTAAGAGACATAGATTCGATTGTTGAGTGAAAGGGTGAGTATTAGTTTTTTTAGATACAGAAAATAAATTTATAATGAAGACACCCACATCTACAAAGAAACGTCATCTGAGATTGAAATTAGACTAAATGTGGCTAACATTGGCGACTTATGAAGTCTATTAAGTGATAAAAATAAATTATTTTACTATTCATATAGAATTAGAGACATCTGCAATTAATTGTTCCCCTCTGAAATACATTAAAGCAATATCTGTCATAGCTGTTTGTGGTTATAGAAACAAAAGTAATAAGTCCCGTGTGTTGCGTTCTGGAAGGGGCGCTCTATTTTTGTGACGTTGTAAGTACAATTGAAGATTCTACCAACTACTATCAGAACTTTAAATGGGCACGTTGGCTTAATATTTGAAACCATATCGTTTGAATGATATTTTAAGCGTAAATGCAAAAGTTAAGGTTTAAATATTTAATCAAGAAATGTTATTTATGAGTCGTTTTATTTGGTAAATCCGTTGTTCTTAAAAGTGAAACTTTAATTGCTAATTAATAATGGTCTCTTCCCGTGGTTTGTAATTGCGTTACTTTATATTAATAGCAAGAAGATGCTGAGGTGTCGCCCTTACATAGTGATGCGCAGGCTTCACGTTGCTTTTAATACACTTGCTCATGTAAGCCCGGCAAGCAGCTGGAAAAAGACAGTTGCGAAATGGGTCAGAGAGTCTGTTCTGTCTTGTGAATGAAAGATTTGAGGAAGTCTGTACGACTTCCGCTAACGTTTAGCATGGCAGTTTCTCGCTTCCTCTCGAGACAGTTCTCCCATTTACGAGTATACTGACAGCCAAGCCGCTGAGCTTGGACGACCGGTCTTTCGGTTCAAGACTGGTCTTTCAATTCTAATTCCTGCATAATGATACGCAGGTTAACATCTGAAGTACATTGTAACCGAGTCCGCCTTGCCACTTTGTGTCGTCGAGCTAAGAAATATCGTATTACAGACGTTAGGCAATATTTCCTTCAAAGTAACGTAAAAGTATATAATTAACAACGGCGGACAATAAATTATTTTCCATTACATATCGTAAAGATTTCTTTTTTATCTCAGAATTTCTTTATATTGATTTTGATTACTGAATTATACTGTTTAGTAGTTTTTTAACCTGTAACCATGAATAAAAATTTAATTTACAGTTCTTAAATGAAAGTGGCATGGAATCTTTTCCTTAAGGAAGTTATCGGAAAAATTAATATTTTGCCACAAGAAGAATATAAAGATAATTTATTGTTATCTCATTAGCCAGAATAGATTTCCCCCTCCTCGCGAACACTTCACTTTCCTGGAAGAAAATCACTGTACTCTGGTTTTTAGAATTACATCCCTTTCTTGCTTCCAAAAGATGACTGCATAAATATTCCTCTAAACAATGGACTCGGTCGCTGTCCGCTCCGCTAGTGTCTCTCTCCAAACAACATTTTGATCTCTTATCTACATACTAAAATGTTTATTTCATCCGTTCTCCACTGAAAGCACATCACGACTCTTAAACGGAACTGTATAAGACGGTGTCCGTTCATCTACAGCAGAAAATTTTCACGGACTATCGGCGAAACCTCGGGTTTCATTAAATTGTCTCGAATATCTCAGCCCGCGGACACCCCTCTTTACCAAGACTATCCCCACAGGACTTTTCAAGATATTTCATTCTGCCAAGTCTTGAGATTACAAACAAAATTTTGAACCTTCTTAATTTTGCCTCATTACAAATCATATTGCAAGGATAAGAAATAAAAACGTTACGCTTTGCCGACGAAACTGTAGTATTAGGGGAGTCAGAAAAAGACTTGGAAACCAAAATAAATGGCATGAACGTAGTCCTGGAGAAAGAGTTCAATATGAGGATTAATATAAGCAAAACCAAAGCAATGGAGTGTACTATAGGAAACATTGGAATAACAAAGGGTGTTAGATTGGGAAGAGATATTTTATCTGGAAGTTAAGGAATTATGCTACTTGGGAAGCGTAATAAATAGGGATGGTAGAATAGTAGTAGTTATAAAGAGTAGGATAGCACAGGCAAGGAAGGCTTTCGCAAAAAAGAGGGATTTACTTACGGGTAATATAAGTGTGAATATTACGAAATAGTTGCTAAAAGTGTTCGTATGGAGCTTGGTGCTATATGGGTGCGAAACGTGGACGATTGGAGTTGGGGAAAGGAAAATAATGGAATCTTTCGAAATGTGGTGCTATAGGCGAATGCTGAAAATCAGATGGGTGGATAGAGTCCAAAACGAGGAAGTTATAAACAGAAGAGGCGAAAAGCGAACAATATGGAGGACGTTGACTAAGAGAAGGAATAGATTAATAGGTCACGTTTTAAGACACGAGGGTCTTGTAAAATTAGCATTACAGGGAAATGTGTGGGGTAAGATCAGAAGAGGGAGGGAAAGAATGGAATACGTTAAGCAGATTAGGGAGGATGTGGTTGTGCTTGTTATAAGAATATGAAAAGGCTTGCAAAAGTTAGGTTAGCATGGAGGGTTGCATCAGACCAGTCTTAGGACTGAATACCACAACAACAACAATTGGTTACGGACGGAAGATCCGCAGATTTGAAAAGTTACCGTATTTTTGATAATTTTCTACACCAAATAACATTTAAGAAACAAGTTCGATGGTGTCCATCGCGGGGTTAATACATTCTTGTGAGCGCCTCATGAAATTTTCCATCACGTCACGCTTTGAGTTGTTGTATTGTACAGAATAATCAAACTGAATAATGTGTTTGCTGTTTTCAGAAAGGACAGTCAGCGCGTGTATAGAAAAATAGTCAATCGATAACTGTCAGAACCTTAAAAGGTCAAGTTGGCAACATTGCTTGAAATCTTGTTAGTCGCATGCTGTCATATTTAAACATACAATCGAATATTGCTTTTCAAATATTAAATAGATAAAAATCGGGTACTACGTATAGTTTTCATACTTTTCGTATATAAGGAATTAATTTCTATTTTAATTCGCTCTGTTTGTCTCAATGTATGTTTTCTCCGTGTGGAGGAATTCCACTGACGAAAAAAAACCTTCTCTTCTTAATTCGTTTCGAAATCTGAGGTTCTACACTTTCAGCAACAGCCAGAAATTCACTTCTTCTCTCTACGTCGGGTTCGTGTGCAGTTTTGTAGTTAGAAGATGTTAAGAAAATATGTTGAGACCGCGACCTTGTCAGTCGCACTTCTGGCAAAGTCACAGGAATGTTTCATTCAAATTAACAATACACCCGACAGATCGTTTAAGCATCTTGACTGCTATATGATTTATAATATTCTTGCATTATATCCCCAATGTCGAAATTAACACGAAAACTTATAATATTTGTCAATAATATTTAATTTAGAAAATTGAATACTTAACTAATATTACCAAGATGAGGACAAATATAAGGTTTGTAACTTTAGACAGATATTTTTATAATTGTGAATTAATATTTTGAAATACTTTTTTGTGAATGGGATTCTTGTTGACTTGAAAATATTTAATAAATTATATAATAATTTTTTTCGTACAGACAGTTATGGGAATATCTTCGAAAGCTCAATAAAAATTTTCAAATTTTACTAACATTTTTTCTTATTAAGATAGTGAAGATTAAAAACGTTTGTAACTGCGCAGTGCTATAAATCGTCCAGCTAAATCGTTTTTAGGGCATTTGAAATACATGTATGTAAAAAGAAAGTTACTCTGGAGACAAGTGCATATTCGATTCAATACATACAGAAAATATCTGTCTTTCTTGCATACATACTATATATGGCCGTATATATCTCTCTCAGAAAAGGCAAATCCAAAATGCTATGGAGATCTGAAGATCGGTAATATTGAGGAGAATGACTACAAATATTCAGTAAAAGACTGTTATTCAAGAAATATTATTTTATTTTAATCGATATATTTTTATATCAGTGAAGAAATCAGGTGGATGGGACAGGGGAAAATCCTTAACCTCACACAAGGGAAACGATTTAATTTCCAAATTTTTAAAATTAATGCGTTTTGTACGACAATGGATACTATTAAAAGAAAACTAACAACCTTCGTGAAGAATGTTTTTTATTATTAGTCATAACTGATAACTGAGGAATTAAGGTATTTTAATAAATTTATGTACCGCGTAGTGTTGCTTCGTTGATGGTACAGAAATTGATTATAAATGTACCATAATATGTTTGCCGTTGTTTTATTGGTATAATCCCTATATTATAGCTAAATATACAACCTTCTGTTTGAAAAATGATGTCTGTAACAGCTTAGCTTACTTTTCACCGAGAGTGGGAATGGGTTTTGCCTTCGGGGATGCCTTGTTTTGTCTCTGGTATTTCAAGGCTCTCACATGCCGAGAAACCTCGATGTATTTCGCAGACCTTGGGCATACGGTCAGAGTTGTCCTCTGTTCCCATTGGATCAGTCGGCTAGCCGCCTTCTGAAACTGGTGCAGGCATGGAGAATGAGTGCTGCGACCTCACAGCAATTCCTTTCCCGTCATTCGGAAGGGCGTGAGAATAGAACCCAATAGCCCGACCTACCAGTTTATCTTTTAGTTCAATCATATGGTAGGATCCTTAAAATATAGGCCGGGGGCCTTAGTCAACCCTTTGGTACCTTTCACATCCCTCTTTTTCAATTCTCTTCCTATGCTATTAAAGTATAGTTTCCTGTTGCAGGATCACCCTCCTGATATTCAGCAGTCTTCCACGTCAATTCCCTTCCTATGCTATAAAGGGAAGTCACCCTTATGTACCCCGTTACCGCTGAAAATACTTAATCAATTAAATTTATTAATCAAACCGATATGAAATCTCTCACACAACCAAATAATGATAGTTTATTGAACAATATTTTTTTTTATTTTTCGATTCAAATTGTTATATTGTCTGGAATTGTGTGCACGATGTTCGTTGTAATACTAATTATAGATTGATAATTCTTTATTGAAAGACCATTATTATCTATTAATATGCAATACAAAATAACAGAAATAAAATAAAACAGACTGAAATTATTTAGTTGTATTGATTAAAAATTATACTAATCAAATATAAATATTGTTGTTGTTGATGTGGTATTCAGTCCTAAGACTGGTCTGATGAAACCCTCCATGCTAAACTGTCTTGCGGAAGCCTTTTCATTTTGTCATAACTAGCTCAAACCACGTCCTCCCTAATCTGCTGAGCGCATTCCATCCTTCCCCTCCCTCGTTTGTTCTTACCCCACACACTTCCGTCTGATGCTAATTTTACAAGACCCTCGTGTCTTAAAACGTGGCATATTAATCTATTCCTTCTCTTAGTCAACGTCCTCCATATTGTTCGCTTTTCGCCTATTCTGTTTAGAACTTCCTCGTTTCGGATTCTATCCACCCATCTGATTTTCAGCATTCGCCTATAGCACCACATTTCGAAAGATTCTATTCTTTTCCTTTCCCGAACTCCTATCGTCCACGTTTCGCACCCACAAAACTCCACGCTCCATACAAACACTTTTAGCAACGATTTTGTAATATTCACACTTATATTACCCGAAAGTAAATCCCTCTTTTTCGCGAAAGCCTTTCTTGCCTGTGCTATCCTACTCTTTATGTCTACTATACTTATACCATCCCTAGTTATTACGCTTTCCAAGTAGCAGAATTCCTTAACTTCCGTTAAAATATTCCTTCCCAATCTAACACCCTTTGTTATTCCCCTGTTTTCCATACTACACTCCATTACCTTGGTTTTCCCTCTATTAACTCTTATACTGAACTCTTTCTCCAGGACTACGTTCATGCTATTTAATATGGTTTCCTAGTCTTCTTCTGACTCCCCTAATACTACAATATCGTCGGCAAAGCGTAAGGTTTTTATTTCTTCTCCTTGCGGTATGATTCCTTTTCCATTTTCCGTTTTAACTTTCTCCATCGCCTGTTCCATATATAAGTTAAACAGCATGGCCGACATACTGTGTACCCTTTTCTATATATATATATATATATATATATCTTACAAAACTTTATAAGTAATAATATGTAACTCCAGTGTTATCAGCTCCGTATATAACAACGAAACTAATTCATAATTTTCTAATATACTTCATTTTTGGCAATATTGACATAATAATCTTCAATGTGGACAAATTATTTTGGATGTATTATCATAGGATGAAATAATCAAGAAGATGACATAGGCGCAAGTGTGGAAGAAGTATGAATAGACGATAATAAAATATAGGTTTGTGATAATGAAAAAATAATAGATAATTACATATATTTCGTATTACGTAAGAACGAATTTAATTCTATTGATGAGCGTTATGAAATTTAGTAGTAGACATACACATATAACGTGCACCAGTCAGACATAAAGAAAATTCCGTTCAAATATTTCATAAATGTTTTTCCAAAACTGATAATGAAGGTAACATGGTCTAGAGCTTAGTCACTCGGGACATGTTTGCGGATATTAATGAAATTTGAAATTTTAGGCTTGTAATCCAATACGGATCATTTTAACTTCTACAAGCTCCAGAGTCGTAGAGTTTACGATGAATAACAAACTGTATGATGATCCGTAGAGAAACATACGCCCATGGAAAATTTTGTCGCATTAAAAACTTGAGAGTTATGATTTTTAACCGGAAGTTTCTTTCTTCAAAATATTGTTTAGATACAGTTTGCCCATTCTGTAATGCAAATATTTTTAGAAGGACGTTTTCACTATCAGGATTTAAGAGATTGTTTTTTTCTTCTCATGAAAGAAGTGGTATCGAGATAAGCATCAAATACTATTTGAAGAGAGAACCAGTTTGCCGAGCAGCCAACCGTAATTATTATGGAATTTGAGTAAAAGCCCCGGTTGGAGTCTCTTATAAACAACACAACGAGATTCCTCTAATTTCAAAGTCCGTTTGAAGGTCATTAAGTGTCTGGAAATTATACAGGAAAAACGTACGTTGGTAAATAAGAAATCAACTCGGCGTTTAGTTCATTTATTTGAAAGTACAGTATAGTTGGGATAACAAAAAATTTCTATAGATAGATACTGTTGTTTCTAATTCGATATCATTTCCCAGGCATAAAAGCAGAAGCCTTTGAGTATTTGAAAACATCTGAAAACCAGCGGAAAGTAAATGATCAAAACAAGACGTAATAAAAATATGTGGCAAAGAACAGTCAGAATATACTTTTCAATAAAAAAATTAAGAGTTATACTAAACCGTTTTAGTTTACATTAAAAGTAAAACAGTACGTTTCTTCCCTTAATTTTTTTAGGCAAAACCGAAGCTGTTGAAGAAAGTTTATATTACGCATTATACAAATATTTTAAACGTGAAGACGTGACAAATTCAAGGAAGAAATGTATTTTCCTTTTAAATTTTATTTCATGCATACTTTTTTTAATTTAACTTTAAATTAATTCATCGAATAACTTCTTTCTGACTGTCCTTGGTTATTATTGTAAAAATTTATTATGTGAAGGGCAGATTTTATTTTAATTACGTGTCATTGAAAGATTGTTTATAAGTCTATATCTCACTGTGTGAGACCCAGTTTTTAAAAATATATTTAGTTATTACCACGAATCGTATGCTATAGACTTGTATAGATGTTGTAAACTGTTACAAAAAAATTATCGTATAGTTAGTCAAATAGAGAAGTTAATAATAAATAATGACAAAGAAGTCAGCTAAAAAATTACTTTCATATCATTATGCTGATAAAAAATCAAATACTCTAAGTTTCATCCACAATTCGTGGGTGAACTACTAATAAAATAAAACGACGATACAACTGAGATATACATAGATGAGAAATTACTCAAATGTTAGTGAAATTATTTCTATTGGTTTTAACATTAATTGACGAACAATTAGATATAATGTGTAACAGTGTATACATTTACATTTTTTAATATTTTATTTCATAAACTAATCAAACTGTTGCTATTTAAGATATGTTTACTAAGAAATGAATGTTTTTCACAAGGTTGATTTAAAGCGGAAAAAGTTTCTATACTGTAACGTCTCTTTATTTCACCCAAGTGAATAAGCATTGCAGTTTTTACGGAAAATTTTATATATTAAATTATGCTTATCTTAATTAGTGATATAATCTTTACAGTTAAAATAAAAGATAAATAATGCTTGTTTTATTTGTAAACAAGGTTGTGTGATTTAAATGGTTAAATTAATTGTTTATGAATGAAATAATAAAACATTTTTAAAACAGTGGACTTGAGAGGTATTTTGTTAATATATTTTATTTGGTCAAATATTTAGTATATATTTCTTGATAAAATAAGTAGTATAAAATTAGGAATCAAAATATCTAAAACTGTTTTGAAGTTGTCAATACGAAAATTTGTGTGGGCGAACCACTTGGTCAGTAAAATTGCAGACCATAACACGACATTGAATATGCAGAGAATCGTTTAACATGTACCAGTCTTTGTAAGTCGTCCAGAAAAATAACACTTACTAAGAACACTTCCAATAAATAACTGGTAAGATCTTTTTACAATACAGTATTGTCCTTCGGTTTATTTGAATAATTCGACTGTAATCCTTTAAAAAGAACAATATAGTGGTAAATATACTTTTATTGATTTCATTCTTTAACAAGTATTAAGGAGAGAAGAAAAAATGAAAAAAGGCGCGTAAACACGAGGAAAGACCAGATATTAAAAAGAATAGTAAGAGAAGAACAGGAGTTATACGGGAAAAAATTCACGACCAAAATAGGAAACAACAGCTGACGAAACACGAAGTTTCTGTACAGAATCATCATAGACAAAACGAACAGGTCAAGACAAGGAAAATGGAGTACTAACTCCAGATGATTCGGAAATATTTGAAGAGTTGAGAAAATATTTTGACAAGCTGTACAAAGGAAATACAAACCGCAAGATACGAATAACACAAGAAAATAGAGGAGACAACAACATTGAATTAACTATAAAAAGGGGAGAGACAGAAATAAATCGGTATGGATAGATGTGGCCACCTAAGAGATAATAAAGACAGCTCGAGTACTGAACACATTGTGGAAAGAAAATAAAATACCAGAGGCGCCATATTGCCATTGTTTAAGAAACACTGTAATTACATGAATTAACAATAATAGAGAAAAATATACAGAAAAGATTAAAAAAGATTGAACAAGTGAAACAGCACGCGATTAGATGTATTAAAGTCGCAACAGACCTTATCTACAACCTAATAATGTTAATGGAAAACAACTGGGAAAAGAATAAAGACTAGTCTTTGTTTTCATAGGTATTTATAAAGCTTACAACCGAGTAAAGAGAGAGAAAATATGAAAATGTTTAGGGAACAGGGGAGTAAGTGGTGGCCTTGTAAGACAAAGTAAAAATTTTACACAAAGAGTGTCAAAACTGAACACATGTAAGTAGAGAATGGCTATTCAAGCTGGTTTTTAGGCAATAAATGGAGCACAACCCCTACTGTTCATCACAATTATGGATCAAATAATTGAAATACGTCAAACAAAAACCTGCTGTTCAGTTTAAAAACAGCCTGAAAACATGCACTACCACCAACAGAGAAGGAAATAAATTACAATTCAGGAAAATCAAGTACTGAGGATATGTGTGCAAAAATGGCAGGTTCAGAAATGAAGAAATAAGAGAGGAAGTTGGAATTAAAGAAAAATTAAGACAAACAATATTTAAGGCCAGGTCAAATAATGACGAGAGGGAGATAATGGGAACTGGACCTTGAGGAAGATCAAGAAGGAGGTGAAAAGATCAAGAAAACAGGGTAGTGGAAAAGAGTGGAGGAGGAAGAAAGGTTTCTAGACAGGAAAAAAAAGGAATGTCAAAATAATTCATCAAATGCGGTACAGTAGCTTTGGCCATCTGTTAAGTAGTTTTGAAAACAAAAACATTATATCAATAGGATATTTACAACAATAAACTAATACGTTCATTAGTACATACATGTAATCATAGCTTTAATAAACGTTATTTAAAACATCCCTTTACAATGAATTATATAAAAGAGGTATTTGACGAATAGTGTTTTCTAAAATGATTATTGAATAAGGTTTAAATAAAGAAGAAAGTAAAGTTGACCATTTCACTTCACACTTAGATGAAAATATTCCTAGGTAGAATAAAGTTGATTTTGCACTATCAATTCACTGTCAACGTTGACCTGAGGAAACGTCTGGAGGATTTATGCGGGTAACTTATTCCACTCTATGCTTCGTAAGTATAGTCGACGTAAATATAATAGGTTAAGTATTCCAGTAAGGAAAGAGACAGGAGCATTTCTTAGCGGAAACCATGTTTTATTCTCCGTATTTGGGAAAATTCCACGAATTGATTTTTCTCCAAAAATTTCAGCGTGATGGAAGCGGATATAAGGCGCATACTTAAGACTTGTTATGTGGTTTACTTGGTATTCACAACCACGTGTTTTGAAACAAACTTCTTGCGACTTGTATTCGTAGGAGCGCAGGTAGACCTGAGGCCTTTGTAACCAGTGACTTCCTGTTTTTCAAGGAAGAAGCAACAATCCTGTTATGGGCAGACAATTGAGGCGAGGAAGGGTCTTTAGGGGGAGCCACAAAGTGCCCGTCATTTCGCAACTAGAAATTTTCGCCTGTATGATATGCAATCTTTTCTGTTGACAGCCGTTTCCGCGTTCATATCCACGCGTAGCTATCGCATACGTGCATTTCGTAGATAAACATCCAATGACTTCGACGAATGACTTCGGTAACAACAGGTGGGGCATCTGACATTGCAAGAAGATAATGTGGGACTTGGGTGGCCATTTCTGTCACCAGGCTTATATAGCAAGATGCGACTGCACAAATTCACGTGAATAATTTCAGAATAAGAAGAGTAGCTGATGTATTCACAGAAATATTTCAAGTTCGGTGGGTTTTACAAAAATCGCCTTCAGAAAGGAACTGTCCATTCAAAATTTTGAATTTTTATAAAGTTTATTTCTTATTCGCCATCTTGGCTTAATGAAAAAGTCGTAACTTATTGAATATCGTTTAATTTTATATTATATTCTTAAAATATGTAATATAATATAAATGTTATAAGGGAACGTGGGCTTTCCCGGTGTATATTATTCATGAACAATTCTCGGGTTTTCAACCGGGTAAGTATAGAGTTTGAACACAACGTTTCCATGGCTTATCAGTTCACCTGAAGAAGATGGCAGAGCAAGCATTGGAAACGTTGTGTTCAAACTCTATACTTACCCGGTTGAAAGCCCGAGAATTGTTCATGAATATAAATGTTAATGGCCAAATAAAGATTGACAAATTCTTAATGGAAAAACACGACATCTCGTCCTTATACCAGGACGTCTTCGGGCATTAATTAAGAGACCATTTAAATATAAACAAACAATCAATTATGTGTAATTATTGCTTCAACGTTTATGAAAGTTGTGTTTGTCTGTGGAGAAAGCGTAATTTATTTTTTAATTATTTCAACTGTCAAAAAATAAAGATGATAATATTAAAAATACTCCAGCCAATAAGTATAAAGTGTGAGGTATGTCAGATGAAAATTAATGGTTATTATTTAAAGACAAGGTTTAATTTAATACACACAGACGTTATTATAAATAATACAATACAATTCTGTCTTTATTGCAGTTAATAAAGAGGGAAGTGTGTGGGGTAAGAACAGAAGAGAGTAATACGCTAAGAATATTAGGGAGGATGTGGCGTGTGCTAGTTATAAGGAAATGAAAAGGCTTGCGCAAGATAGGTTAGCATGGAGGGTTGCATCAAACCAATCTTAGGACTAAATATCACAAAAATTATATAATTGAACTTTATTTATAGACTGAAGTCATTATTATTAAAATCTTTATGGCACAATGATAAAATAGATATATCATAGAAGATATGATTAATAAAGTAACTTAATTTTTAATTAAAATATGGGTATGACTTTATTTACTTATGAATAAAATACAAAGAGTGGGCCAGAAATGGAAAATTTTAATTAGAAGACTTTTCGTCCCCCCAACTGTAAATAGTTCCTCATTTCTTTAAGTAAAATATTACAAAAATATCATGTTGTTTCTGAAACGGCCGGGGCCGAAAATGAAATAATATTTTCGGTCCGGAAGTTGGGTAGGTTATTGGTCTTTTTAAAAATATTGTCTAACTCTCATAAAACCAATTTTAGTGCTCACAAAAACAAACTTCAAAACTTGTGCAGTGCACATATCAGAAACGTATGATGTCCTCGTTTCATGTTATTCAAAGCGTGCCTGTTTTCAGTTTGATACTAAAGATCTGCTAATATTAAATATTATTGGTGTAAAAATGATAGTCTACAAGATAATAATTGGTAGGTCCGGAAAAATCTTGTCCAAAAAGAAAAGGGTTCTAGACAAAATTGAAATTTCAATTTTTTTTAAAAAGAAACATAAACTAATATAAATTATTGGTCAAAAATTGAAATACCTTTGACAGAAGCAGTTAGTACAACACAACTTCGGTGGTTGAAATTCCAACATGGTGGCCATACCAGGAGCAGTACAGTTGTCAGGAAAATATTTAGTTTCTGACCAACTCAAAAAACGACACGCTACCAACGACAACACCAATCGAAATAGCTTTAAAAACTGAATAGAGTGCAATGGACTTCATAAAACAAACTTTACTAAAACTTATATAAAATAAAGAAGTCTTAACGATTGAAAAGAAGACGACGTCCCTCGACAAACAGACGCCCATTGTTCAACCTAGTTGCATGAAAAATAATAATGTTATATACTATGCAGCCCGCTATTGACTGCTGATTCCAGCTATTGGATGTTTCAGTTAGTTAACTCAAAATAGAGGGGGGAAGGGGTGGAAAAACACGGGCACCCAATTTTCATATAAAAATAAAAAATTACTTTCCGTATCAAGGAATGATAAATTTTATACTTGCCACTCGAACGAAATAACATTTAAAGCCAACACTCTTCAGCGTATTGCTATGTTCAGATTAGTATTTTCTTCTGACGAATAGGTTTCTGTATCTATATGTCTAAAAATATTTGTCAGTACGTGAGTATGCATGTCAGAGGTACTACTGGCCAGAATTTGACCATATTTGGTCTGAGCCAGAAAATTACCATTATATTTAATTTTTTTAAGTATACTAAGTTATATGTGTGAAAAAAAACTAATAACATTTTACGATAAATTTGTCGTGTCCCATACATAAATTCAGGTTGCCTATATTCTTGATCTATAATACTATATACTTAACCTATTGTTGGCAGAGAGCTAACTCCCTTACAAATTCTGAGGATCGTCAATTCGATGTATACGTAATTAATTTTTATTTTTCGCATAAATTGATAACTTGTAAAAGGAAATAAAACATTACGCATTTGACATTCAACTCAGGTAAAAGTATTGTATTAAATAAACTTTTATAACAACAATACTGTATCTATGGGAAAATAGTGAAAATGTCAACAAACATCCGTTTTTCCCACTTTTTGAATATTTTTTTGGGTAGTTTCCAGCTCTAGCAAATTTCCGTACTCAACTTGAAGAAACAAGTACGGGCGAATAAGCGCGAGACTTATCAGTAGATGTCTTTATTTCCCAAGTGGACCAACTACCCCCTACCCACCCCTCCCAAGCTGCAAAACAATAAAAAATTACATTTTGGAACCCCTCAAATTGTAGGCGCCCGTAGTTGCAAAACTGAGAATTTTAGAAAAATTCCAATATCTACAGTTTTGGTCATACGAGCGCTTTTACTCAGACCACCGGAAATGGGTCCAAATGATTTTCCGCCATTTACACAACCTAGGATTGAAAATAGGTCGGATTTGACAAGACAAATAGATTGTAATGTACTCTCAAGTATTTTATTTTTAATTACATTCCTGCTTTATTATTTATGTGAACCCGAGTAACGCCGGGTACTTCAACTAGTTATTTATTAATTTCTGTACAGATTGATACTTTAAATAACTAGAAAATTCATTTTGAAGTATACGAACAGGGAAAGTAGGGTATTGAGACTCTTCTGAAATCTCACGAGCGCGCAGAATTCTTCAATTCACCATAGACTGACGACTGTTCAGCTTTTCGCTACTGATTTTATTAAGAGTTGTTTATAAAGTATGAGTGAAGGGAGTGTGTGTGACGTAGCGGTAGCGCTCCTGCTGCCTGAGCACGCACGGTCAGTGAACCCCCGAGTCCGGAGCAGGAAGCCCGCTTCCTCCCAGGCGTCCCGGCCGTGTTCTTTGGCCCCTGTCTGCTGTGAGATGAGATCCGCAGCCGAGCGATACAAGTCGCACAGTTAATGGAAAGCCGTTAGCGGCCGAGGGGCAAATAAAACACTTAAATATGCGCCGCATTACCCGACAGGACGTGCGCTTTTTGCCCGGGCGCAGTGGAAACCATATATTAGCTCCTCGCACGCACTCTCTCGCTACTAACAGCAAACCAGATAATGAAACTGAAAATCACGGCCCTTAGAGGAACTCGGAAAGTTTTACTTGCCCTCTGGCACGTTACTTGTTTGTGGCGCATTTTATCTGGGTGAAACGACGTCTCAGGATCGTTTCCTTTAGATATTTCTGAAATTTACCTCACAATTAAATACATATAAAAGCTAATGTCAGAAAAATTGTGTATAATATATATTACAAACGGACTTCATCAGGCTGTAAATTAAAAACGTCATTACTTTTTTGTAGGAAAAATCTCGTTATTTATATTATATTGGTAAACTATTAATGCAAATGTTTTCAAGAACATTTTGTGTGGGAAATCTGAAATGAGTTGCTGCTGAGTATCCGTGCTACGTGGACGAAATTTGGAGAAATAATGTAAAGCTTTCTGTGAAGCTCTTATAGGAGAACAAATATAGACGGATTTAAGCTATCACTGGTCATTATTCGTCGCGGTCAGAGTTAATGTAGTTAATACGACGGAATGAGGAGAGAAATAGTGCGACGAATGTGTGGAAAATATGAGTGAGGCTATCATTAAAAGCAGTGTACAGTGATTTTGACTATGGAAAGTGGAGTGATTTTAAGAAGATAAAAGTTGCAAGTAAGAGGAGGAGGTCAAAGGGATTTCCATGGTCAAATCTGTACACAAATAAATAATTAAAAATATAAGGTTCTATTACAAAATTATGGCCATACCCCACAAAATTTTAATTTTGTTATAAATTGGTCCCCATGGTAATTCTATGTAACGTTGTTCTTTTTTTAAAATTTTACAAGTAAAATTTGTATACTTTATGTATTTTTATTTTATTATTGTTTACAATAAAGGTAAATATACTTGGTAGATGCATATTTATTCATACGGAGCAGTGAATTAAATGGACTCAATGAGTGATGAGAAGTTGTTTTTTACACAACATTGAATATACTTAATTTTTATAACTTATTATTATTTTATTTATTTAATTTTTTCCGATACCTGGGAAAAGACTTGAAGTTAGAATACATTTTGAACAGGAAATTGTTTATTGGGTTTCCATTTCCCGTCTTATAGAATTGAAAAATGAGGTTGTAGAGGAAGTTGGAGAACTTAACGAAATATTAAGATTACAAGCAATGAGGGTCCACTTTACCTCATGGATTATTATACCATTCATCAGAGAAATCTGACTATAACCACGTAATAGAAAAGCAACTATATAATTTGTATGAGAAAATAACGATTCCCTACTTCCTTCAGCTCTGTTTCAGTAAACGCAGGAAGTATTTTAATATTTCAATTGTTAGAAGCTTTTCCTCTTCAATGGTACTTTTCCCTTTTAGAAAACACCCCGTCACTTTCTCCTTTATTACATAAGAAATGGAAAAGCTACGACGATCTTCTTTGGTAATACCGGGTGTTGTACACAGGCTGACAAAAACATGACGAGACTGGCAAAGTAACTTTTTATACACTGGATGTGTACAATTAATGGTGGCCACAATGTTTCTTCCAGTGCTCAAATCCAAATATCCACATATCGCTTCATGAGGCTGCATGATCTCTTCCACTTTCAGCTACAGGTTGGGTATAGAAGAAAAGGATAAGAATTAAGTTGAAATCGGAACAAGTAATACCGAATTTGTTTTGCTATTAAGGAAGGATCTGTTTTCCAATTAATGACAGCCTCTCTTTTATTAATCGTACTTAAATACCCAAGTCTCATCAGCTGTAATGTTTTATTTTAAACAAAACTGATCTGTTCGCATAAACGACTTTTCAGTTTCACGAGAAACCTGATGAAAACACGCTGATCGCTGTTCGTATCCAACATTTTTAGTTGTAGCGTAGAAACATGTTAACGTTCAACTACTCACACACTGCAACCGAACGACCAATCGAGTCGTACTTGTATTCGCGTAAGGATACATTGAACCGGAAAATAGTTTCTGAGTTATACCGTCAGTCTCAAAAAAAATTTTATTTTTGGAACATACATCTTTCTTAAAAAACTGGGCCTAAATACCTTAAACAGGGGTAGAGGGGGTCAATGTAAAGATATTCGTCATAGACGATTCGTTACTACTCAATTTGAAAATTTGGAAATTTAAATTTGTTTTCTGACGAGGTCTCATTTTGACGATAAGGCCTGTTCAATAATCAGCAATTCTGGGCTGAGGCCAACATGTCACACACGCAAAACTTCCAAGAGACATTTTCTGCTAACATTTGGTTGGATATGTTTAAGTTTTACAGTTGTTCTTGCCATTCATATATTTGCATAATGACAGAGGTGTGGCTGGAGGGAGGAACACTTTCCAACTTTTATTTCTCACTTTTATTTTCCAAAATTATGCACACTTTTCAAATTTTTTGCTCACTTTTATTTTCCCAAATTATGCACGTAACTAAGCGTCTCTGTCAGAAATGACAAGACTGAATAATGTTTGTATTTTTAACAGCATTTTAAGTTTCGGCACTTACCTACTGCAAGAATTTTGAAATTTGGATCTACCGCGTACTTAACTCGTCCATTAAAGTTTTATCCAGTAGTACGATTCAATTTCACATGGTGCAGAACTACAGATTTACGATGAACCGGTTGACTGAGGTGATAGTTTATTCCCGCTCCTCACTTTCAAGCTTATGAAGCGTTTGGCCGAAACTAAGCGACGTTTTTCCACGGACACTTTCCCTTTCTCGCTTGGAATACTATCACGTAGTTTCACAGCTGAAAACAATTAACGTTGAAGGAGGATCTGTGCGACTCATCCAGTCAAACCGTAGGAACAAGAACTATTAACCAAACTTCAGTCCTAATCACTTGCTTTCCTCGTTACGTGATTCTTAGTGGATAAAGAAATACTAGGAGGAAAATGTGTCAACCAGTGGAACACACCGATTAGAAAATAGTAATGGATTTCAAATGACCTGCCTCGACGATTTATCTCTCTGCAAGTTCTGGACAATATATAGCTTATATGAAAATGAAGAAGACCATCTAAGGCCAATAACTGCAAGCAATACAGCTTGGTTTGCAAATAACCAATAAAATATTAAAGATCTATCGCCGTATATGACATTATAACAAGATTAATAGTTTAATTTATTGTTGGAATGGAGAAGGTAGCACCGGGAGTTGAAAAGTGATTTAAGCTTTAAGTTTACCATCAATAGATAACATTTAGTATTTGGAAAAAGGCCAAAATTAATATATAATCGCGTTGTACTCGTTTTGAACGGTAAAAACAGTTAGATTGCTAGAATGCACACGAGTAGAAGGGAACGGATTGAAGGATTTTATGAGTAAAATTAGGCCAAGGAACGAGATCCGACTCAAAACAGATTTCTGAGAACGTAAAATAGAAGGCAAATAATCCATCTAAAAGCATTAGATTATTCAGCGAGCATAATTAATGCCCGATATGCAAATAATAACTTGGGAAAATTCGAAACAAGTGCAATAAAATTCCGGATGATTATTCGATCTTGCCCGATAGCTAGCGATTCTCTACTGCAACATTATTTAGATTGTAATTTTCAGCAACGTTAGCGTTGCATATGCAGAGTGTTACCAACTGATAGGGGCGATAGGCCAGGTTGAGACGATCATTTTTTGTGAAGCAACATGTACTCCCAAACACGTCGTTTATGCGCCACGTACCGCAACTGACCCGGACGTTGTTCATCTGTGTCGTCAACCCTCACTCTGTCTTACATTTAGGGTTCAGTCTTTGTTTTTGATGTTGTGAGATGTTAATCAACAATGAGACGAGTTATCTGATCATGTCTTTTTTAATGAAATGTTATTTGTTTACACTTGATAATACTCAATTCCAATCCTTACGGGCGAACTTTACCTGCGCATAACTCATAAAGAATGTGTTTGGAAGCATATGTTCTTTGACAAAATATTATTATTTCTGCATGACCTATCATCTCTATCAGTTTGTAGGTGAAGTCTTGCAACGCCCTGAATATTCCTGTCACAGTTCTTTCTGGGGCGAATGTTTTTCAGTTATTTATTAATCAGTACTCCATTGAGGAAATGGGAAAAATAAAAACCTAAAAGACTTTACACTTATTAATATACTGTATATACAAATCGTTTGATTTGAATAATAATATACAAGATAAATACATACCTATATATGAAGACTTTTACGTAAATAAGAGTTTAGAAGATCATATTGGAAAAATCTCGACCAGACGCGGTAATTGAACCCACTTCCTCCCCCTTATCGTGCAGTTGTCCTACCTCTGAGCCAGTCTGGTTCGATGCCTGGGTCCAATGTGAGATCCATCCACCATGTATATCTAAAGCTCAGGATCACCTACACTTTACAATGGGAATTGAATGAATTCATCATAGGTCCATGATTTTAATTTAAGACACAGAATAAATTTTAAATTGAAGCTCAGCCTAAAGACAATGAAACAGAATGGAAAATTCTTGACCGCATCCGGGAATAGTAGTTGAGCCAGAACTTTGGGTATACAGGGTGAATGGATCTCACATAGAGTCCTAAGAATTAGACGTTTCGTTTGAAGAACAAATACATTGACTAAATTACAAGCAAGGAAGAGTCATGACGCTGCACTGCAACGCTTCAAGAAGCAATTGTGAAATGAAAGTAAATTTTAGAATGGGAAAGAATGAATTTTTATCAAGATTACACGACATTCATAATTTTCCACAATTAGACACTCTTCGTTATTCAAAACATAGCACACTTTGGAATTACTGATGTTTGCAATGAAAACGACAGCCGATGGAGGGTAAATGATGTTCCCTTCGAAAGCTGCGTCCAAGTTACAGTATCGTATACATCTGCAGACACAGCTAAATTGGCTGCAAAGAAGGAATCCAAACTTTATTTGTCTTTTTCCACAGTCATTATCGTTTGATGCTTTTTGTACAGTATTTTTATATTTACTTGCTTTTTTATAGAGTTGTCGAAATTCTATTTGTTAAAATTAGTATTTTAATGTTGATGTTATTGTATTCAGTCCTAAAACTGCACTGATGCAACCCTCCATGTTAACCAATCATGCGCAAGCTCTTTCATTTCAGCATAACTACCACATCCCACATCCTCCCTAATCTGCCAAGAGTATTACATTCATGGCCTCCCTCTTCTGTTCTTACCCCTTACACTTCCCTCTAAAGCTAATTTTACTAGACCCTCAAGTCTTAAAAGTTGCCTATTAATCTATCCCTTCTCTTGATCAAAGTCCTTCATATTGTTCGCTTTTCCCCTATTATGTTTATATATTCCCCGTTAGTGATTCTATCTACTCATCTGATTTTCAGCATTCTCTTATAGCACTACATTTGGAACGCTTCTATTCTTTTCCTTCATGCAACTTCTTTAGTCCACGTTTCGCATCCACACTCCATACGAACATTTTTAGCAACGATTTCCTAATATTCATTACCCGTAAGTAAATTCCTCTTTTTTGCGAAATCCTTCCTTGCCTGTGCTTTCCTACTCTTTATGTTATTTCCCTTCCCAAGTAGCAGAAATCCTTACTTCCTTCAAAATATCCCTTTCCAATCCAATACCCCTTATTATTCCACTGTTTCCCAAAATACAGGCTATTACCTTGATTTTTACTCTATTAATCCTCATATTGAACTCTTTCCCCAGGACTCCGTTCATGCCGTTTATTATAGTTTACAAGTCTTCTTGTCACTCCCGTATTATAACAATATCATCGGCAAAGCGTAGAATTTTCATTTTTTCTCCTTGCAGTATGATTCCTTTTCCATATTCCGTTTTAACTTTCTTCATCGCTTGTTCTATAAATACATTAAACACCATGGGCAACATAATACATCCTTATCTTACTCTTTTCTTGATTTCTACTTTATTTTCTTTATCTTCAATTCTAATTACTACAGACTGCCTTCTATAGAGGTTTTAATGTTTCCTATATGCAGCCCGCGTAAATTTATTAAATTTGTAGTTGGTCTGTTGGTCCCTGATATAGAGAATTCTGCTGATTCTTAATTATACAAAATACTATCTGGGTGCCCGATAATGCCCGGGAATTGATTCATATTATCTCGCTACAATATTTAATTCGACAATATTCTGTTTCAAAAATATGATTGAGACACATTTTGGAAAATTTACCTTATAACGCCCCCTACTTTATGGTGTCATAACCACTGTGATGTCTCAGTATCTCAATAGAATCGAGAAATATACTGGTACCTTAAATAAGCACAGTAACTTTAAAAATGGCGGCTGACTATATATATATATATATATATATATATATATATATAGAGAGAGAGAGAGAGAGAGAGAGAGAGAGACTATCAATGTCACTAACTCTGCAAAATATTTATTCGCCAACAAATATCTGCCTCTTACATTCGTCCCTACCACCTCCACCCCATGGGGTAGCAGTATTGTCTTACCGCTACAGTCCTTACTTACTCCAGTTCGCAAGAAACAGGTGTACAAAATTTGGTCGATATTGCACAACTCGATTAGATTTGTATGTGGTACATACTGATACAAAAATACACCGAAACTGTCATTTATATTTATAAGGAGACAATAATTGAAGCATGTCTTCGGCCTGAATACCGGGAAATAATGTGTACAATTACATATCTACGAAGTGTGTGCAGCCCGTATCTTTATATAATCAATCTGCACGTGACTGCTAAAACATTATACGTTATTATTAAATAATTAAAAAGTATAATTACTTAAATAAAATGTAGTTCAATTTAAGAATTATTTTTACGCTCAACAGCAATTTAATTATCTTGTCTGACACGTGAGGGTATAATCTATCCATTTGCAAGTTCTTTGGCGGGAAAGGGGGAAGGAAGGAAGTTAAATATTCAAAAGATTGGATTCAATTGGATAGAACGAAATTGAAGGAAGATACCATTTACGAACTTTCTCTCTCAGGTATTTCTCTACAGAGTGAAAATGCGGCTTATATTCGGGGATGCCTCGTTTTCTCATGCCGAGGTACCTTAATGTATTTTAGGAGGAATAAGAACTGGTGTCGCAGACCTTGGGCATACGGAAAGAGTTGACCGTTGATCTTATCGTATCAGTCAGCCAACTGCCTCCTAAAATATGTGGAGACACGGAGAAGGGAATGCTGCGACTCATCTCCCGTCATTTGGAAGGGAGTGGAATAGTGCCCTTGGCTACCTTGATCTACCTTCCATCCCCTCCTTTTCAATTCGCTGTCTTTTCCTGTGAAATTCTACTCCAACCGGTTTTAGCGCGGAAATTCAATTTAATTAGAATGTCACATTTTTTATTCGTAAAGACAAGAAAGCAAACCACAGACTATAAAAGCTTCATACAACAGGTCAATGGAATTAAGCTGTCTGTCGCTGAGTTATTCTACTCCAGCCGATTTTGGCGTGGCAATTCAAAGGAACTCGATTATTTATATTCATATCTACTGAATCCTGGAACATACCCGAAAATATAAGTTAAAATTACTTTTTTAATCTGTAAAATTTTCATTCAAATCCGATGAGCTATTCGCAGACTATTCGAGACAAACATTCAGACAGACACTTGAATTTTATTTATTGATGTTAAGTGACACGGGGACTAAAATTTCGGCCAAAACCTGAAAAAGAAATCTATTTTCTAATTTTTTCATATTAATATGTCTATAAATTCAGTAAACCTAAAATTGAAGCTGCCAAACAAAAGAAAGGTGTAACATATGCTGCAGGAAACATTTAAATAATATGTTTGATTCTAAATGAATAAATTATTACACATTTCAGAAAAATCTGTTTTTCTCAGCTTCATCACTACTCAAAAACCTATGCGTCACAAACATTAAAATACTCTTCATTTTTTTTGTACACACTCTACGTGCTAGTGCCTTCTAATTGCTCAAGTAGTTTAGGTGAAAAATTTTCTCGATGAGCTGAAAAGTGCAAATTTTTAAGTAACCGAATGAAGCTCATAGCAAAAAATTATTTCTCCCACCATTTTAATCAATTTCAAAAATAATACTGATAACAATGATCAACCCTACATATTAAAGTAAATAAAGCTAAAATATATTCAAGTATGTAACGCAAGGAACATTTTCAAAACTGCCATTGAAGAAAATAATTTTCAAATCATTTCAACACAAAACATGTTTACAAAAGAAAACTTTTGTACAGTGCTACATATGTAGGTTTTGAAAAAAAAAACAGTTAAAATTTGAGCTCAGTTGCAATTCATTTACAGGAATTTTAAAATTCAGTCACCGTGTCCCTTAATTGATGTACACAATGTAATTTTCTTTGTAATTGTTATAATAATTGTGTTTGATTATAACATGTACGGGTAAATATATAATATTTTTCGAAGTTTATTACATGTTAATGACTATTTTAGTGCTGAAGCATAAGAAGCCATATATTCCGCCTGATGAGAAGTGGTACCAGTGCGTCACGCATAGTCCGCGATAGACACGCGTGACTTGGGGATTGAGGCGGAAGCACGATTCTAGAACAGGTAAACATGATAGTAGAGACTGCGTATGGATTATTTTGACCGTCGTGGGGTATTTAGACACGGGTGTGTGTACGTTTGCGTGCTTGGAATGGGCGCAGCGAGCGACCTTGTCAAGGTGACTGGGGGCAGCATTCAGATGTCCTCATCATACGGCACGCACAGCTGCAGCTCCGCTCACAAAGACTGCAGCACCACCATCCCTGCCTGTCCCCATCCTCATCCTCATCCTCATCCTCCTCCTCCGCAGCATCCAGCTACGACTTCTGCCTGCCACTGACCTCTGTCCTCTCTTGTCTGCCTGCCAACAGTCTTCTTTTCTTCGACGCAGTCAAAATATTATTGCAATGTACATAACTTACCCGATTGGGAATTTATAACATGTGCAGTTCCTCAAGGATCAATTCTTGGGCCTTTACTTTTTATTCTATACACAAATGATCTTCCTCTAAAATCGATTCTCTACGTGGATGACACAAATATAGTTATTGCAGATAAAAACTCCGATAGTCTGATTAAGAAAGTAGACAGCACTCTGGACGGTTTGAATGTTTGGATTAACGTGAATAAACTATCCCTCAACCTAGATACGATTAAGTTAGTTCAATTTTGTTCTGATGCTAGTAATAGACCCGTAGACAAATTCTAAGCCAATGCGCATTTCCTCGGCCTTCGGATTGATGATAAATTAAAGTGGAATGCTTGCTGGGAAACTAAGTTCAGCTTGTTACTCTCTCAGAACACTAATGCAACACGTACGTCAAAATGGTTTACGTCGAGTATTTTCATTCAATTATGTTCTATGACATCTCTAATTGGGGGAACTGTTCCAGGAGCAATGAAATATTTAAGTTTCAACAACGTGCTATTAGAATACATTCTAGTACTAATTTTTCCTTGAAAAGTTTTCAAAATACTTACTTTACCAAGCGTATATATTTATGAAATATTAAAGTTTGTAAAGCGGAACATTAATTTGTTTCAAACGAATAGCGAATTTCATGAAGACGCGACCAGAAATCGTTCAGCTCTAAGGTCGGACAAGCATCGCTTTGCTCACCCCCAGAAAAGTATTCATAATAGCGGGATAATTTTATACAACAGCCTTCCTCCAGAGGTTAAAAATAATAACTACAAAATTTTAGTGAAGTAGAGTAAAACTATTCTATTAAATGGCACGTTTTACTCGGTACAGGATTTTATTAATCGTTACTCTAATATTTAATATCAAGGTTCCTTCAAAAGTGTTGAATGAGCTTTCTTGTAAAATAACACACCACAAGTCTTTAAATTTAATATACAGTTCTTTCTGCTCTTATGTTTGTTTCATGTATTAACTGTAACTACTACAGAGGGAAGGACAGTTTCCAGGTCGCGCAACTCCAAGTAGTCAAAACTCCATTGCGTGTGTTTATTTTTCTCAGTGTGTCCGTGTAGTGTTTTTTCTGACTTTAGACTATACACGTTTTCTTTTATTAATTTATTTTAAGATTATTTGTAATTAATTATGTCCCTTATTTTTTTCGTTATTTGTAGTGTATGATGTATCCTATTTCCTCAATCGAGGACTAATGGAAACAACAATAAATCTGAATCTAACTTCTTTTATGCACAAATATATAAACACTAACTGGATGCATGGTACTTATTTGTATTAGCCCGGTACAGTATTTAATTCAAAACTAATGTAATTTAAGCGGTACAGAGCGCTCATTATATATATATATATATATATATGGATTATTCACCGCACCCAATTTACCAATATGACTTATACCTTGTTTCCATGAATGTACACATGATTTTCTAGTGAATATTTTTTGACTAAAATTATATACACTTTTCGTTATATATTAATAAAGAAATAAATTGTCATAAAATTATATAAGTGCCTCTACGAAATTTATTTTAATAATTGAGGTATTTGGATGGTCACTAGTGGGTTTGGATTTTTCTTTCAAAGAGGAACAAAATTACTGGTAATATTCATATAAACATGCTTATATTGTAATTGTTATGCCACTAAATAAAAATTATTCCACAACTCTACAGCAGCCAGGCAAACAAAATAAAAGAATATTTCCTCTTAAAACGTTAAATTTTTTTATACCAATCTTGTACATACGTCCTTTGTATTAATATTAAGATGAATTTAAGGTAATTAAGACCTTCATCCAAATTATAAGAAATGAAGCTAATTATTAGCAATGTTAGTTAAAACATGTTTATAGCGTGAAGTGATCTTGAGAGGCTAAAGTGAAAATTGTAGGATAAGATTTAGCCAGAAAAGGTATTATATCAGATAAGAGAATTTAATATTAACGTTCGGTTACAATATTTTGTGCATATGCCACTTAATTTAATTTTATCCCACAATAACGTATCCAGAAAGAAAAATATTCTGATTTCCGGGATCTGATTACTGGGATCGCTGGCCCAGTGACTGATTCAAACAGCTGTTGTTCTCGGATCGCAGGAGCAAAGTGAATCAAAAAAGCTACCGTTATCTTTTTACGATTCAATGATCTCTCCGATAAAAATAAATGCGAAAGATTAGGATAACACTGGCAAGGAAGGCTTTTAAAAAAAGGGATATTTACTTACGGGTAATATGAGTGCGAGTATTAGGAAATCATTGTTTCAAATGTTCGTATGGAGTGTAGCGTTATATGTGTGCGAAACATGGACGTTAGAAGTTGCAGAAAGAAAAAGTGGTGCTATAGAATAATGCTGTAAATTAGATGGGCGGATAGGGTAACTAACGAGGTAGTTCTCAGCCGAATAAGGAGGATGTCGACCAAGGGAAGGGATAGATTAATAAGCAACGTTTTGAGACATGAGGGTCTCGTAAAATTAGCATTAGAAGGAAGTGTGCGGGGTAAGAACAGAAGAGGGAGGTCAGATGGAATAAGCTAAGCAGATCGGGAAGGATGTGGGATGTGGTAGTTATGAGGAAATTAAAAGACTGGCTCAAGATAGATTAGCATGGAGGGTTGCATCAGACCAGTTTCAGGACTGAATACCGCGACAACTACAAATGTGACTGATTTTCTGAAATCATTAAATTTTAAGACAAAATTATAAAACTAAAGCTAAGATTTTTAAATTATTTTAATTCAATTTAATTATTATTGTTATTTAATTATAATATTTATTAAACTATATTTGTCTGAAATCTTATGTTTCAGTTTATACCTTCCGCATCCCCCCTCTTCGATTCCCTTCCTATGCTATTCAAGGGGAGTTGCTTCTTTCAGGATCACCCTCATGTAGCCTGTTAACAACAAAAAAAGGTTAAGATTGAAGGTTCGATAGATGCCAGTGGGAGTTTTCTCTCGCAGGTATTTCTCCTCAGATTGACTGCGTGGCTCAACTAATGAATCGGGAATGCCTCGTACTTTCTCTTGTTTCTAGCACGCCGAGGCAACTTAATCTATTTTAGGAGGTGTATGTACTGGGGTCGAATCCATAAGATCTTGGGCATACGATAAACTGGCGGAGACACGGCTAAGGGAATGCTGCGACCCCACAACAAACTCATCTCCCGTCATTCGGAAGGGCGTGAGAATAGTACCCAGTGCCCGACTTACCTGATGCATATTTTATAGGGTTTTCCCAGCATTTCTTTTAGGTAAAACACAGGGTAGAATCATTAATCTACAGCACGGGGGCCTAGTCAACCCTTGGCTACCTTTCAAATTCCCATTTTTCAATGTTATTAAAGGTGAATTGACTGTTTCAGGATCCCTAAAAAACGGTTAATTGATAGTGCTATATAATTTATAAAATGCCTCCTGTGGTCTACTGGCTAGCGTTGCTGTCACATAACCCATGGGTCCCGGGTTCGATGGGTTTGGATGTTTGTGATGTCGTAGTCGCGAAGACCGGGATTAAGACTGCTGGAGAATCGATGCGCTGTCCACGTGTCACTCCAAATTCCGAATGTGTCATGCAAGATGACAGTCCGCAGTCGCCCCGGTAGGCCCAGGCCCTAAAAGAGCTATAGGATGAGAGAGAATTTATAAAAGGATGTTACACTAACTAACTGCCTTCAACAAGTGTTCTGTATGTACCCTGGCTTCTTTGACGCAGCTGAAACCTAGCATGGGCGTTGTATATCCCGAGTGTGTGGCACTCAGGGCTGTTGTATATAGGGATATGATTTATAGTTTCAAAGTGTGACACGCCAGTTGACATCACATTGATTTTATTAGGCTTATTTTACTTTTAACTTTGTGTTACTTGGTTCTTTGTTTTGTGTCTGGGTGTTGGTCAAACTTTATTTACTAATTGCAGTGCGATAAAGACACTCTTTGACTAGCCGAAATAAGAAATTACTAAAAGGGTGGTCAGCCACGGGGAAGGTGAATGACTCGGATCTATGTAACAGTTTCTCTAAAAGGTTATAGAAGAATTTATTCATTTTGCGAACAAATAATGGAGGTGTAATAGTTTATTAACATTGTGGAAGGAAAAATTGGAGGTTCGACATTATAATAATCCGGCCTATTTTATAATATAAAACCACAACACTTTAAACAGATAAATTGCTGGTAAAACAATTTTTTTCTCAGGTGTACAATAATAGTTATGGCCGATAATCACTTGGTCGAGTCTCACAATAGCAATATTTAATAGAAAACTCTTAGTTGAATGTCTCGTCATCCTCTCCTCCAGACGTGGTCCCTAATCTTTACTACAAAAATAGTAAAATGATTTTAAAGGCTGTGTCAATAAAACCGTTTGTTACAGAATGACTCAAATACAATTATTCGCGACTCAAGCATACACGCATCAAGATCACCACTGCCCCAAAGCGCTTCCAGCCACAATTATTCTCTTCTTCTTTCTCATCAACAGAAGAAAATGGTGGTTAATTTACATATAAAAATATTAATTGAATACACCGTTTATTAAGAGGTGCATAATAATTTGAAGTAAAAGAACACAAAGAAAGGCCAAAACTCAGATTTGGCCAATTTTAATTAGAATACTTTCCGTTCCCCAACTTTAGGAACATCCATAGTTATTTCTACAAAAAAATATATGATTAAATATACATACTTAATACAAATTAATAAATAAAACTTGGTATGATGTTGTACTTACAAGTAAAATATTCCAAAAATTACTTGTTGCTCCTGCAACGTCCGGAGCCGAAAGCAATGCCAGAGTAACCGATCGCAAAGCTAACAATGTTCTAACAGAATATTTTTAAACTACAAAATCTACATTTCAAATATTCCAAAATGAACAAGAAATAACAAAAATAGTAATCAATTAACCATAGAATTTAAATTTTGAGAATATTTTCTTTACACTTTAAGATTCAAGATTTGATTTTTGAGGAGCATTTCGCTCATCAATCTACAATAGTAATTATTGTCAACATCTAAAATTTTAACATTATTCTGTGCTAAATAAACGGGTTTATTTGAAAAACCACTGGATTGATTGGAATAATTTTATAACTATGTATATTTAATTATATAATTTTTTTTGGAGATAGAACTGAGGAGGTCGCTAAAGTTGGGGAGCAAAACGTATTCTAATTAAAAATTTTCCATTTTTGACTTTTGATCACCCTTTGTATTTTATTCATAATATTAAGTCAGATAACATAATTAATTTATTTATAATTTGAAGTAACGTCATATGCATTAGTTAAGAAAACAAAGATCGTCATTAAAGAGTGTGGAAATTCAAAAGAATACGTTAATATTGCATTATGTGCTGAAATTTAATGAAATTTTATTCTGAGGAAATAAACATAGGGAGAAGTAAGTATACAACATATATTTGGGTTATGAGTTGGATTTGGTATGGCACGGAGGTGATAAAGCGTTGCCTACATATAGAATTCTACAGCTTATCGTGAAATTTGTTCTGGATACACTAAATTATTTGGAATTGCAAGGTCATAATTGTTTAAAACAGTTGTTTTCCTTATTTTTCATGTGTTAATAAACCTCGTATAAGGGTCCGAATACAAACTGATGTCATGTGACGTAATCGCGACATTTAAGGGGATCCTGGTCTGTTCAGCATCCAGAGTCTGGCAGGTACCACAAAAGTCTGTATCCCCGAAATAATTTTGAACAGTGCTTGTGGCAAAGAAGAAATATAATACAACATTTTCCTTCAACTGCGTCGAAATTCACAATCTCTGATTTAAAAGACTCGCTTTTCATCATTACGAATATCTGGGATATCTTACTTGTTAACCCAGGATATGAAACCGACGGTTGTCAGGTTGGAATGTTATTAAAACACGGACTGGACAAATACTTGTAAATATTTTCATTAATAGTCGTATATACTAGATTAATCAATGAAGATTGTTCGAATGTTTCTTGAAATATATTTATATAAATTTTAATGCATTATGTCGCATTATGTCGTTTTGGTCAAGAGTTGTAACAAGACTGTTTGAGAATAATTTCCTCTCGTTTCACTATTCTCGGAAAAAATACAACTTCACCTTACGCACTAATCCCAAAATGGTGAAATGAAAGCTAATTTTAGTTTTACACGGTTTCCGACGCAGACGGAAAGCTTTCCTGGAATCTCTTCCTGCAAGTGCTGCCACTTGTCATCTCTTTTTGTCTTCCGGCCCCGCAGCTCAGACTGTGGGTCATTGAACGGTGAGGCATCAAATATAAAACTGAACTATTTTTTAAAAAAGTTTATTGAATAAAAGTAGAATGTGCAGGTGTAAAATGATGTTTACACGTAAATTCCAAAAATAGAAATACATTTTTCCTATCGTCTAGCCAAGTTATGAATTTATATTTCGGAGGGAGAAGAAATCACATAAAACTATTTAAATAGTGTAAAATATAAATAAATTCAACCCTGCGAATAATAGGCAACTAATAAATAGGAGCAGTATTCATCGAGTGTGGTATATACGAGCTCTAATTTTTAAATGTAGAACCGATACTTATTTTTAAAAATTGCAGAACATTATTTTACGCAAATTCTATGATATCTGACGTTTATTTATAATTAAATAAATGACAGTCAATAACTAAGAATAATTAGGTTTACTCTATATTATACACATAAAACACAACGTTTCATTCCTGACTTTCGGAGTGCATCAGGAGACAATAAAATTCGAATTGAAAAGTGTTTCAATAACGTAAAAACATCTAACATAATTTTTAAAAATTGATACCAATTTGGAATAATAAATCACACATAAAGAAATCAAATTATATATCTATTATAATTAGAAAAATGAACCGTACCGTAATTTTTTCTTCTTTAGTTACAAACTGATAGTTTCCGAATGAGTACATAATTTAAACCTTGATTCTAAATTACAAAACTTCCAATAACAATTTACAAATAAAACATGTCATGGACAAAATTTAATGCAAGTAAATAACAAAATATATGACGAAGTATTATATATTAATGTAAATTTCAATACTACACGGCAAAATTCTCTCATGAAAGTAAAGAACCAAAATAATCTGAAATAATGATTTAGAAGCTGTAATATTTTTAAAATTGTGCCGTTTGTATTATTTATTTTACCAATATTGGTTTTTCTCAAGTTATGTTTGTATGACATTTCTTGTCAATTTCTCATTGGATAATATTTTTGTAATTATATAACCACTCCAGGCCACAAATCTCCCCCTTAAATTATGTTAAATAGTTCTGTTAAGTGGGAAATTGAAAGTTTCTTTTTCAGGATTTTTGCCATTCTACGTGCAACATAATTATTCGAATTGTATACTCTATTCTTATCTTTAATTGTCACATATATTGTCTCGTTTTTATTTTCATTAATCGTTAATTCCAGCCAATTTCATACATGAAATTACTTTTTTAATTGATTCAAACTTGAACAATTTTCTTTGGCTGTACTTACAAAGTCTGTATGCGGCTCTCCACTTATCCAGGTTTCAGTTCCATGTAATCATGTACTCCAGCTCTCATTCAGTGTTGGAGGCTAATAGGTTTCTGTCACTGAAGACCTGACTGGATTTCTATTATGGAGTCACAATGCCGCGTATCTTCTGACGCCTAGTAAAATGTAATAAGTGTTGGGGTCGAATCTTTCGACACGCCGTGAGTCGTTCTTCCTTGTTTTACGCAGAATTTTATAGGCTACTTGATTTATCGACATGCCGTGGTCTGAACCAGCCATTTTACGATGGCAATACATATAATAACTACATTCCTTCTGCTACGTATTGCGTTATTAGTTACTTAGTGGCAGGTTATTAAACGTCATCTACCTTCACTTCACTCTTCTGTTGGATAATACGTAACTGCGACCCATATTCATTTTTTATGCTTTCATTAATCAGACTTCAAACAGACATTAACACGGTAGTAGTTATTTTAAATCACATATATAATAAAACATAACCACAAGAACAATTAAATTAATAAAAATGAGAGTCGTGTTTTCAGAATGCTTCAATCAAAATTATAAAAATAAAAACCATGTGTATTGTCTCAACAAAACACAATACAAACTCAATAATTTTCACGGAACTTTCGACTTATAAAATTTTTAGTCATCCTGATTAGGATGCAAAAGTACAATAAATTAACAAGAACAATTAACATATTTTGGTATGATTTACCACTCTAAATAATTTATTTTAATCAATTATCATGAAAGTATTGACTTGTATTGTTAAAAATATTTTATCTTTCTTCAGTAATATCTTTGAATAAAATTGTTGTTGTAGTAGATTGGTCTGATGCAACCCTGCAGATATAGACGAGACGTGAGACAGACAGTTATAAAAGGGCATCGCCGACCATCATGTTCCAGAGCCTTAACGTCACCGATTAAAGTAATTTTTTTACTAAATATTAATACAAACACCACAAAGTACCGTTCCTTTCATTGGGACCTCTTCAAAGGCAAATATTAATTTTCAAACATAATAGATTTCATGAGATTAAATAGAGAAAATTTCAAAGCATTACAGAGTAAAGCGATTCTATATTCGTTTTAATTGAATTACAAATGGGAATCATCTTGATGGTAGGATAATAATAAAAAATTATCACATGTAAATTTTATATAGTTAAAAGTGTATTGTGTTTGGAGTATATTTTAGTTAAAGTTCTAGATTTATTATATTTATTTTTAGCTTTTCAATTTTTATGTGGTATGTGTAGGCAATAGGTACATTTAGAAACTTTCTCCACTAAATTTCCGAAATAAATTATTTATAATATTTATATAACTAATGGTAACCACCTGGCTAATGGCTACGTCGCTGCCTCACAACACAGAGCACCGTTCAACTCCTGCTGGATCGGTTAATCCTACATGTCACGGAGACGAAAAATAGACTGCTGAAGCATCTATAAGCTAACCTCGTATCACTCCAAATTCGGAATGTGTCATGTAAGATGACAGTCCGCAGTTGACCCGGCAGGCCAAGGCCCTGACTGGGCTGCAGAACCAAGGAAAGAAGAATAGGTTCTATAGCGAACGTCGTGCTATTTTAATACGTATGTCTTAGAAATATATTTTATTAAAATTTATTTCTGGCTTATTTGGCTGTTGTGTTGATTTCTTTAAATGAAGAAACATAAAAATAACTTTCAATGTGAATATGCGTAATAAATTAATTGGGGGTTACTTAATTTGATTTCAATTAACATAATATTGTGAAACCAAATTTTCTGAGCTCCGGAACACGCGGGGTCATTGCACTTCAGGTACCGAGGACAGTGGCAAAACAAATCCCCACTAAATCGGCGTTCTGTGATGGTATTAACTTTCCGCCGCTAACCAAACCCATGTTTATAAATTCTTCCAGGGGAATATCTCTTATGCCACAATTGGTATGGACAAGTTTATTCCACAGGAAGTGGGAATATTTTTTAATGCTAGATTTCACGCCTCTGGAGAAATACGTGTTGCTCCGTATTGTAGGCTGCATTCGGTGAAGTGTAAAAATGGTTTGGTGAATGGATGTTGATGAAGGATGAAACTTTCTTTTGGAAAGCCATCAGTGAATAGTCTGAAAGATGGTCAAAATGTCTAGAACCTAATGGCCGATATTTTGAATGAAAAATGTTTTACCATTATTCGTAAATTATTGTGTATTTTTAATGAAAAAAAAAGATATTTTAAACTTGCACACCTGGTAATATATGTAGGATACTTTATATAGCAAAACTTTATCTGAATATACAGACGGAAATATTTTTGTTTCATTATTCTGAATGATTTGGTGGGAGCGGGGGATTGGACTTTTAATAATGATGCATATGCATACTTTTATGAAAGGCTGAATTTTACGGAACTGACACGTTAAACCCGTGTAACTTTGAATTTATGATACAGACAGATGCCAGCATCGTATGATCTACAACTCCATTGCTGGTTACAATTTATTCTGAGTTGTCGCTCGTATTTACGGCAGGAACGTGCTGGTTGGATTGAAATGCCAGCGATTATGTGTAATTGTTCATAGTTTGCACCTAGTCTATTTAAATTTGTGGCATGCATAGCTATGTATATCAGCGAATAAGAACCAGCTCGGTTGCGCAAGTCCCGTCTCGAGGCAAAAGCGAAGCGCCGTTTCCCGGGAATAATTTCCAATAATGGTGACCGAAGGCCACTTTTGAGTCTTATTATAGAAACTGGGGTATCAGGTTAGCAGCGCCACTGAGCGAACACAAGGTATGATTATTCTGTCAGAGCTGCATACGAACCGAGTCGCAACATCTATTATCCGATTACTTTGAATATTTATTGCCTCAATGAACAGCTAAATGATGTAAGAGCGAGTAATTATGTATGTAAATTTCATTAGCATTCTGAAAGGTAGCTACCACCTTAATAATGCTCTCAGACGTGCTAAAACAACGCAGATCAAAAATTAGCTTCGCTGTGAAAACGGCCATTTTACCTTGAGCGACTTACGGCGAATAAAATTTGCGTTTATCTTTCGCGTGTTGCAACGCGTTTGCAACTAAAAGTAATTCAGCAGCTCATAGGTTTTTATTGATTTCTAAATAAATTTTATAGTTACTGCTTGTTTTTTATCTAACAGAAAAATATTTGAATACTTACGCATTGAAGGTGACATATTTTTCTAGACTGATTATATTCGATGTATTTAAATAAATACAACTTTATCGTTTCTTTGATGCTTTTGATTAGTCCGAGCATACTCTTCTAAAATATTTATCATTTAGTAATATTAAACTATACGTATTAGAAATTAATAAAATGCCATTATTTATTTAGAAAATTGATTCCAATCAAAGCTCAAGCGGGAGGTCCCGGATTCTCTTCCTTGTCCTATCAAGATATTTCCATTCCGATCTTCTAAAAGTCATTATTTAAATTATTAATTCTTTTGCTTATCTATTCATAGTAATATTGTCTCAAAATGTACTAACAAAACTGACAATTATGAAAACAATGGAGTTGTTATAACTATACTGCATAGGATACACTACAACACCACCATGTAATGAACATTAAATCTGAATAAAAGATAAACCTACTATTCGCCAATTTAAGTGTATATGGCGGACGATTCAAAACCTGATCTAACTACTCTGCCAGGTTTATTGTTGGTTGAAACAGCTATTCTCTGAAGCGGGTGAATAAATTTTATGCTATTTCCATTTGTTGTCCACCGATTGAAAAAGTTGAAGTGGTCTATAAATAACGTGTTAAAGAAAAGAGAAAGACTCCAAGTCCTATATCACAGGTGGGGGACGTGTGGCATTGGGACCCCACGAGGCCTCAGTGAGTTTCTTGTGCGGCCTTCATTAAAGATACTACAATGAAACCTCAGTTATCGTCGATAATACGTCCGAACGCGATCAAAAAAATCCCAATCTGAGGCAATTATTTTCATATGAAGCATTTTATATCCAATTAATTAGTTATCGATATTCCATAACAAAAAGCACATTTTATATGGAACATACATAGTTAAATAATAAAATTTTGATCTACTTTAGTACTTCAAAGTTCTCTGATTACCAACAGGACAGATTTGATTAAGTTTAAAATAAACGATGACTAATTATAAACTTTTCTCAAAAATAAGGAAGGCTATGTGATATGTCAGACGAATAATTTTGCAGAAACATTTCATATTTTGATGATATCATGACAAAAAATCAATTTAAATATTTTTATGTAAGGTAGTATAGAACACTAACCAGATATTGCAAAAATGTAAAAATAAAATATTCGATGAATGTGTAGCCTTCTTGGATTCCTCACTAGAATAATATACTGAAAAGTGTCCAGATTTTGATTATACATTTACCGCTATAAAACCTGTATTTGAGCATCACATAGTAGATATATCCAAGGTTCTTATAGAACTACAAATACAGTTACTTCAGTGCCAGAGGATCTTAAATACTTTTTTGATAGTGAAATTTATCCTATAGATATCTGCAAAAAAAGCAATTGATTTACATAAACATGTATTCCATTTACATTGTGCTTTGGAAGTACTTTCTGAAACGATCAAATTTTTCTCTTATGAAGAAATGAAAACTACTGTAACTACGAGAATTGCAGATGCTACTTTAAAGAATAAATTAAGACTACGTGTCAGGAAGCTTGATCCAAATATTCAATTACTTTCAAACGAGAAACAAATGTAAATTTCTATCATAAACTTTCAAACGTATTGAAAATTATTTTACGTATTGTTGTTGAAATATTTTATTTATTATCTAACCATGCCTGCGACTTCATTCGCGAGGAACTTAGATAAATAGCTAAAAAGTACGGTATTATTGATTTATGATAGCGTCAGGACAAACCTTATAATTTGCAGTTGGTTTTGAACACGTCCCGCTTTCACACATTTCGGAGCCAATTGGGTACAAACTTCCAGACAGACAGAAACTTCAATTATTCTTATTGGGATAAAGTATATTAATTTTATTAATTTCTTAAAAATGAACAATTACTTAACATTAAAATTTACTTGACACGTCAAATGAAACTAATTTACGTATACATCTTATCGACGATAAAAAGAAATTTATAATTTCTCTCTGCCAACGTTAAATTAATTACGGCGCGAAGCCTGCTGAAACAATACATGGAGTGAGAAGGCTCCCCCCTCTCTCTCTCTCTTTCTCATGCTGCCAAAATTACGCTTATAATAAAGCAGTAAGTCCGGTGAATAGTACAGGAACACCTAATGGGACTTATAACTCGCAGTTGATTTTCACGCCGGCTTTCGCGCAGAAATTCAATGGGTTTATTAATATTTATGTTAATATGCCCTGAACTCTGCAAGATATCGAAGTACACGAAAATTTAAGTTAAAATTCCTGTTTAAATCCCTGAAATTTTTATTGAAATCCGTTATGTCATTTCGGAGCATAAATAAATCAAGAGTACAGGCAACCTGAACTATGTTTTTAGAGATTTATATGCGCGTATGCCACGAAACCTTTCCCGTCGAATGTTTTATATTATTATTTATTGTAGCAGATCCGTCGTTCCTCCTTATTCGAGGATTTCTTAATTCCTTTAGGGCGCCAGGTATTTTTCATAAAATCACCATAAATTGATTTTAATAGTTTTAATTTCAATCAGAGCAAGAAAAATAATTATATCTGCAGGGCGTGATCATTCTCTCGTCGTCCCGCCGACACAACCTGCTGCTCCCATCACCCCATGACGACTCGCCAGACCACATTGTTGGCCCCGGGTTGCGTCAGTTCCTCAACAATTGCAACTCGCAAGCTGGCCTGCATTGTTCACCGTAACTTTTCATGTTACATTATATTAATATCTTATGAAATATATTGTAATGAAAAATTCTTGAATATTTAAGTTAAATCTTCTGTTTTACATTGAAATCCGTTGAGCCGTTTCGGAGCCTATTTGAGACAAACGTCCAGACAGACACTTCAATTTTATTTATTGGTGTAGATAATGTAATATTTAAAAAAAAATGCTTATAGTTGTTTGAGAACTACTTTTAATTAACATGATTATTTTTCTATTGCATTTATTTTAACGTAATTAACTTACTTAAATATGCTTTTACTTTATTTTTTTGAAGTGTTATTTAAATTTGTTGTTGTTTATTAAAAATAATTAAGAAATGTAAACACAAAAATATTCTATACTGTATTCTTTTTATGTTAAATAACGAATAAACCAGTAAATGACTTTTTGTGTTATGTCTGTAAAATGCAAAAATTATAATAATTTTATTAGAAGTCAACTTATGCGATATCCTTTATTACTGTCTAATTTAAATGTGGCCTCTGATGGTGAATAGGTTTCACACCTCTACTATTAAAAGTAAACAAATATTTACTCTGTACCCAAGCAGTAACGTCGAAGACCATGCACACAGCCTACTTTCATGGAAAAACGACTATCTGAGCGATGCTTGATGACCATTCTGCGATAAACGTCCGCAATAAAGTATATTCCATGATAGTATACCTTGGCAAAAAATATTCCGTGTTTTCCTGCATAATAGTGTTGAACGAACTGAAATAGACCACTGTAGATCACCGCGTCTTAGAATGTAGCCTAAAGGAACACAGCGTAGGAAAAGTATTCAGGTCCACCAGATTTATAGTGCTCCTGGGAGCAGCGATCCAGCTGTTAATGTTCCCAGTGTTTACAAAGGTTTCAAACTTGCTGTAAAATAGCCCATGAAACTCGTCGCTGATGAAGTGCAGTGTCAAAGATGTATTCGAGACGATTTTTATAAAATACAACAGTATAATAAATAAATACATCGGTCGCAAGTCACACAAAATTTAGCAAAACAATTGACAAAAATAAAACAACACCACATTTTGGCTTTAATTCAGGACTATATCTGGTGTTCAAACCGATGTGGATCAGTAACTTTTACTTCTATTATTATGAGGTAAAAACAAATTACAGAAATGAATTTCCAGTTTATTTTTAGGTTAGTTCTACTTTTACAGCCTTTTGAAACCGAAATGATTTGTAAGTATCAAATTCCATTATACACCTGATAATGTCCTCAATTAAGAACCAAACTTGGTGCAATTGAACTTATGCTTAAATTTATGTTTTTATGATAAAATGTAATACGTCAGATAATTATAATAAATAAACAACGGGGAACACGAAAAAAAATAAAAAAATTGAAAAATCTGGATTTTATATTGATCATAATTGATAGAGTAATAGAGTAGTGCACAAGCAACCGTAATATTAAGAAACAATTATCCGAAAGATGTGACAATAGAGTGCTAAATGATATTGCCATCGTGACGTAGGAAATTCTAGTACTCCAAGAAGTATTCTGGATTTCTTGCATGTTATATCTCGCATAATTCTTGGTAAAAAATTATTTAAATCAGTGTCGGGATCACGATTTGATGGGAGTCTAGGATTACTTTCTTTGTTCTTTAAAACCTGTGAATAAGAATTTTAAGTTTTTCGAAGAAAATAGATGTGTATTATCTTCTAAGATACGTATATAATATAGGCATTTAATTTGGAATACATTGGACAATTTCGAAGTAATTCGAAACGTTCACTCGAAGGCACAGAGCAACAGAGGCAGGACATAGAAGACGTTCCCTCTTCTCTTCTTACTCTTGCGCCTGGTATGTACCCACCACAGGGGCAAGTGGTGCGTAGCGTGTTGACGTCATGTGAAATAGTAGTTCAATTTTAGGGTATTTTCAGTCCTGTTTCGAAATACTTGTCCCAATGTTCCCCACCTCACTATCTACAGTTGTAAACAGTTACCGTCCTTATACATTGTTCAGGAGATATTTTATTTGTACTACTCTACATGCCATTCATGCATTTGTATAATTAAACCGGTGTGGCTGGAGGTGAACTTTGAGAATTTTATTTCTCTATTTTCTTTTTTGAAATTGCGCAGTAACGAAACGTCTCCGCCAATAATCCTAAGTGGCACAAGAGTTATTTTTGACTCCCCGTATCTGCCCTTTAACTTTGTACATTTACTTTTTTACACCCTGTATATATTTAAATGAATAAGTTTCACCTCTTTAATTAATTGCATAATTTATTAAGTGTATTATAAGATTTATGCTACTGTAAATGTGACTAATCAGTTATTGTCGGCCGGCAGCGAGAGAAAATGGTTGATAATGGTATATTTTGTAATGTAAAGCTATAACTGCATCATCGGTATTCGGACATTTTGATGCCTCATGACATTTAGAGAAATTGTAGACTTGTCCAAAGCATTGAGAACTGAATTCTGCGTCCCCACAGAATCGTAATGAAGTACCCAGAGTACAAAGAGCTCCACAAATGAACAACGGGAAACATGAAAACAAATATAAAAATATAATATCTCAGAAAAAGCTGGATGTTATATTGATCATACCTGATACAGTAATATAGTAGTGCATACGTAAGCGTAATATTAAGAAACAATTATCCAAATGATGTGACAATACAGTGCTGAATGGTATTAGGATAATACTGCCATCGTGATGTAGGTAATTCTAGTATTATAAATAGTATTCTGGATTTCTTGCATGTTATATCTTGCATAATTACGGTAAAAAATTCTTTAAATCAGTATCGGGATCATGATTTGACTGGAGTCTGCGTTTACTTTCTTTATTCTTTAAAACCTGTGGAAAGAAAATTGTTGAGGGTAGTGTTCTCTTATATCATATGTAGGAGGATGCCGGGTTTAGACCAAAGATATATTGTCATCCCTTATTGTTTTGTGAGATGTAAATGTTTATTCAAAACCTGTTATCAGCCATTACTTGAACTTAATATTTGGATAAAAGAAAGAGAAAGGAAAAAATAACATTATGTTTAATTGTAAGAAGTCAATATATAATTACGGTAGTAACTTACGTCATGATATAATTTTATTAACTTAAAGAAGACAAGATAAAAAAATTCCCAGAGAGAAAAGTTATTCATATTCTCTACAGATGGCAGTCAATACTAATTAGAATTGTTGTTGTGGTTCTCAGTCCAGACTGGTCTGATGCAACTCTCCATGCTGACATATCTTCCACAAGTCTTTCCATTTCCTTATTGCTAGCACAACCCACGACCTCCCTAATATGCTTAGCGTACTCCATACTTATCTCCCTCTTCTGTTCTTACCCTACACACTTCCCTCTAATGCTCATGTCTTAAAACGTGGCCTATTAATCAACCTTCTCTTAGTCAACTTCCTCCATATTGTTCGCTTTTCCCCTATTCAGTTTAGAACTTCCTCGTTTGCGATTCTATCCATCCATCTGATTTTCAGCATTCGCCTACAGCACCACATTTCAAAGGCTTCTACTCTTTTTCTTTCCACAACTCCTATCGTCCACGTTTCGCACTCATATACGTCACGCTCCTTACGAACTTTTTTAGCGACGATTTCCTAATATTCACACTTATATTACCCGTAAGTAAATTCCTCTTTTTAGCGAAAGCCTTCTTTGACTGTGCTATCCTACTCTTTATGTCTACTATACGTCTACCGTCCCTAGTAATTAAGCTTCCCAAGTAGCAGAATCCCTTAACTTCCGTCAAAATATTCTTTTTCAATCTAACACCCTTTGTTATTCCAGTGTTTCCCAAACTACACTCCATTACCTTGGTTTTACCTCTACTGAACCCTTCCTCAATAACCACGTTCATGCCATTTATTATGGTTTACAAGTCTTCTTCTCACTCCCCTAATATTACATTGGGAACGGATATTTTGAAGGAAGTTAAGAAAATCTGCTACTTGGGTAGCATAATAAAAGGTGGAAGTATAGTAAACTAAAGGGTAGGATAGCACAGGCAAGGAAGGCTTTCGCAAGAAAGAGGAATTTACTTACGGCTAATATAAGTATGTATATTAAGAAAATATTATTGAACATATTCGTATGGAGTGTGGTGTCATAGGGGTGCGAAACGTGGACAGTAGGACTTGCAGATAGAAAAAGAATAGAAGCTTTCGAAATGTGGTATAGGAGAATGCTGAAAGTCAGATATGTGGATAGGGTAACTAACCAGGGAGTTTTAAGCAGAATAAGAGAAGAGAGAGAAATATGGATGACTTTGACCAAGAGAAGGGATAGATTAATAGGCCACGTTTTGAGGCATGAGGGTCTAGTAAAATTAGCTTTAAGGAGAAGTGTGTGCGGTAAGAATAGAAGACTGAGGCCAAGGTTGGATACTAAATAGATTAGGGACGATGTGAGACGCAGTAGCTATAAAAAAGTGAAAATGTTAACGCAACATAGGTTAGCATGTGCGGTTGCATCAGACTTAAAATACCACGATGATAATTTTTCGTATATGAGTTTCGTTTGTCGCGTTGCGTTGTGCGTAGATAAGTGCGTTGCTCGCAGTTTACTTCCGCGGGTCGGGGCCGAGGACTCAGTGACAGACCTGCGCCAGGAGGAACGCCCAGACGGCCTTGCTTCGGCATTACGAGGTAAAAATAACAAAACACAACCGAGCCAAAACAAAACACTCGCTGCAGCATTCCCCATTCACGGTGCGACGCCGCACGGCAAGGCTTGGTACCGCCATCTCCAGCTTCAGCGACAACTCTCGATTTACATTAACAACTATCATCATTTTTATGGGATGCTACATCGCGTTCGGAAAGTCTCTGGAAAAGGCCAAGGCTGCAAATCAGCGGTTCCAACAACGAAAAAATAAAATTTCCTGGTGAAACAATTTCGGGTAAACTAATCAGTCCTCGCTCGGGTCTCATTCAGGAACAACTCTCCCCTGTTTGAGGTAAACAATAAAAGGCAAGGGAGATTATCAACATATTTCTTAGGCATAATGTATCAAGGGAGTACTTACTTGCAATTGTGTTTTTATTTCAGTTCAAACATTTTTAATTTTATTCTCAGCGCTGTCAACTTTCTCACTGCTTAAAACTAATTTATTGTTTCTGATGTCCTTTGTCCATATTAACACTAAATTTTACTTTTTAATCCACCGATATATAATCAAAAATCAATCGTTGCATTGCCAAGGAAACTTTTGAAATATATAAAGAAAACGGTAACGTGTTTGTCGGTCCGGTGGAACAGAAAAAATATCATAAGTCGGTATGACTAATTTCTCTGGTGTTTCAGACGTGTTGTAATTTTACTTGATTGAAAATAAATTATTAAAATTATGTAAAGGAACAAAAAATAAAATGTCATAAGAAATACAAGTTCTGGTTCAGGGTCACATTGTGAGTCTTTCCGTGAGAACAAAAAAATATGTGTCATAGTGTAAGCAACAAAATGAAATCACCGCAGTTGTTTACATCACTTTTACTTAATAGAAAATTAGAGCTTCTGTCAAAATGATCGAAACCACAATACTCGAAGCTGATCTAGTCAAGTGCGATCCTCTGTAACTTGGGCTGCTGCACGTTAAAATCTGTAATGAAATAGGTTGTCATTCCGATCTTCAGTCGCCGTGGAAGTTATACGTCAATTCGGAAAAGACTATTAAAACGTATTCATATAAAATAGTTAAATAACTACTTCAATCAAAATATGAGGAGTTCTTGGTCTCTGCACAACTTCATTTATTAGGTTACATATGCGACTCCCTCAGTCAAAAAAAAAACAGGTTTCTTCATTGCTCTTCCGTTTAACAATTATTCTAATTTTTGGCACGTTCTCATTAAATAAACCTTATATAACAATGACTTACGTCGGAAAAATATCTGAGCAAAAAATACCTAAGGCCCAAACTATAATGTCATTAAGACAATGCAGAATATAATTAGATATAACCGTTTCAGCACAAGAAACTGTAGAAAGTATCCTCAATATTTGATTAATGCTCTTTCCAATTCAGTTTATTCTAAAAATCTATCTGCTTAGTTTCATGTATATCCTTTTCTAGGTTTACAGACTGTAAAAGATGCATAGGTTGTTTGAAATTGTACAAAATTGGTTTTAGCAAACTTAACTGATAGACCATTGACAGAAAACCGTCTAAGTACGAGATTTAATATATTATTAATTGTTTCATTTAATGTGCCCTCGTTCCTTATTAAAATGCATCATCTGCGACAACAATACAGCTTTTGTAAAAGTATCTAATATTAGGAATAATAGAGGACCCAACACTGAGCTCTGTGGGACTCCCATATTAGTTTGTGTTCATTCTGAATGAAATTTTCACCTGTTATCGGATCTTTCAATCCAACTTTGTGTTTACTTAAAGTAATAATCAATAATAAAATTTATTAGGAAGTTAATTAATTACATAACAGTAAAAAAGGCAAAAAGAAAACAAATGCTTCGAGGGAACTGAAAATATCGGTGATCAATTAGAAAAGTGAAGATTAGGAATATAATTGTTATAAATAGTCTAAAGAAGTGGAAATACTCCAAATGCAGCTCAGTAAAGCATGTAGCTAATTTTTTAGAAGAAAGACAAGAATGGAAAAATGCCAATCGGACAATGTACATTCTTCACGTATTTCCTAGAATTAGGGTGTGAAGAGTGTTATTAGTGAATTAGTAGATGAGACTAGATTAGGTTGTTGAATCGGTCCTTGGAAATCTACTCGGATTAGCTCAGTTGGTAGAGTACCCTGCTGGATATCGGGAGGTGTTGGGTTCAAGTCTCTGGTCCGGTTGGCATTTTTCCATTCTTATCTTTCTTCCAAAAAATAGTTAAAATTCTTAATTCAACATTTGTAAATATAATATTACGTGAAATAGTTCCGATGACTAATATTGATCGGAATGTAAGTTATGGAAATAATTATTGTACAATAGAATAGGAAATGCGTCGAGTTGGCTTGGAGATCTGACAGTGTTTCACTCCCATCTGATAGTAAAACAGGTTCTAATTATGTCAACAGTTAAAAATGCGAAAGGAAATTGCAAAAATTGTGTGTATGTGACACCGACAGAGAATTGCTCAATATAAAGCTATTTTCCATGAGAAAGCTGTGTGGTTGTGAAGAATAATTGAAAGGAAAAGACGTCTTGTCAGCGTAATAGATGATTTTATGTTAATATTTCGCGAAACTATCATTAGCAGGAACAGAAGAAAGGAAGTAGTGATCGGAATACATTATACAAATTGGCGTGGAAGAGAATTGTCGTTAGTATGCAGAGATGAAAATCTAGATATGTCTGTTTGAATGGCTGCTTAGAGAGATAGCAGGAAACACACGACCTGCTACGATTGCTTCGCCGCGTCCCTTCCCGTCCCTTCCCGTCTCTTCCCGTCTCTTCCCGTCCCGTCCCTTCCAATCCCTTCCCGTCGCGTCGCGTCGTTTCAAGGAAGCTTCTTGTAATTCTCAGGAAGGACAGTGTGTATAGGTTATAAAGTAGCTACTATAGGCGCCTTCATGAATTATAAATCTTGGACGTTTTGGAAACTCGAGGAATTTTTCTCACAAGTTGGTCATGGGAAGTGCTCAACGCTTTTCCAGTTTTGCACAGCCTCCGTCAAGGAGTTACTACAACTCTATTAAAATTCACTCTGAATTCAAACAACGCAGAATCGATGATTATGTGCCATAGAAAAACATTATCTCTTTTGAAAAATAATTAATTATTTAATTTTACGTCTGATTTATTCTGTGGTTGTTGTTGTATTCAGTCCTAAGACTGATCTATTGCAACACTCCATTGCGCAACTTTTCATTTCCGCATAACTGCCACACCCCATATACACCATAATCTGCTTATCGTATTACATCCTTCCCTTCCCTCTTCTGTTCATTCCCCACACCGTTCCCTCTAATGCTAATTTTACAATACCCTCATGTTTTAAAACGTGACCTATTAATCTACCCTTCTCCTGGTCAACGTCATCCAGATTACTCGCTCTTTCCCTATTCTGTTCAGAACTTCCTGGTAAGTTTCCCTATCCACATATCTGACTTTTACTCTTATATTACTTTTACTCTTATATTACTTATATTCCTCTTTTTCGCGAATGCCTTCCTTGCCTGTGCTATCCTACCCTTTATGTCTACTAGGCTCTGACCACCCCTAGTTATTATCCCTTCCCAATCTAACACCTTTTTGTTATTCCACTGTTTTCCATACTGCACTCCGTAACTTTGAATAGAAGATTTTTAAATGTGGTCCTATAGGAGAACGCCGAAAATCTGATGGTTGGATAGAATCACTAACGAGAATACGGGAAGAGCGAACAATATGGAGGACGTGGATCAATAGAAGGAATAGATTAACAGGCCACTTTTTAAGACATGAGGGTCTTGTCAAATTAGCATCAGAGGGAAGTGTGTGGGGTAAGAACAGAAGAGGGAGGACAAAGATGGAATCCGCTAAGTAGATTAGGGAGGAGGTGGGATACGCTAGTTATATGGAAATGAGAATGCTTGCGCAAGATAGGTTAGCATGAGACCAGTCTTCCGACTGAAGACCACGACAACAAAAACAATATCCTGAGCATCGCCTGGCTTCCTGCTAGTGAAAATAATGAAATAATATTTATTAGCTGTTTCAGACTTCGTTTTTATTCAATGAAAAATAAAGTTTCGGTAGGTATTTGTAATTTCTTCAGGATTTTATCCTCATTTTGCTCACAAGTCTACTCTGTTAAATACAATATATTTAGAATTATATCACAAAATTTTACATTTCTTGAACATCTCTCGTGGCTCCTCTACAAATGTAACACTTGCGCCGTCGTGATATGTTGTATAATCTACCCCAATAAATAAAATTGATGTGTCTGTCTGTCTCCCTGACAGTCTGTATATTTATCTCGAATAGACTCCGTATCGGCTCAACAGATTCAAAGAAAATTTGAGGGTTTGAAAACTTAGCCCGGGGGTTGAATAGTTTTATTTGTATTAACAGGCTTCATGAGGGTGATCCTGAAACAGGCAACTTCCCTTTAATAGCATAGGAAGAGAATTGAAAAAGAGGATGCGGAAGGTAGGGAAAGGTAGCCAAGGGTTGACTTGGGCCCCCGGGCTGTGATTAAAGGGTCCTACCCGATGTTTCACCTAAAGAGTTGCAGGGAAAACCCTAGAAAGCCTGCTTCAGGTAGGTCGGGCATTGGGTACTATTCTCATGCCCTTCCGAATGATTGGAGACGAGTTTGCAGTGGAGTCGCAGCATTCTCTTCTCCGTGTCTTCACGTGTTTTAGGGGCAGTTGGCCAATTGATCCAATGGGATCAGCGGACAACTCATGCGATATGCCCAAGGTCTTCGACCCCAGTACATATACCTCTCAAAACAGGTGAAGGTGTCTAGGCATGTGAGAACTTTTATAAAATACCCAGAGAGAGTACGAGGCATCCCCGACATAATCAGGTGAGCCCCACAGTCACTCTGGGGGGGAAATGCCTGCGAGAGAAACTCCCACAGGCACCTCTCCTCGGGGTTGAATAGGTCACCCGGTCTATGTTTTAAGGATCCTACATGCCGTTTCACCTAAAAAAGATGCAGGCTAAATCCTAGAAAACCTGCATCAGGTAGGTCGGGCTATTTTTTGGTTAACGAAGTGGAATGAACACATTCATCTGCGTAAAGATTATTTGTTCGTTTAATTGTGGCTGTTACTTAAGCTTATTTGCTGTCGAAAAACTAATATAAGTTGACATTTACGGTTAATAATAAAGTTAAACGCAACACAATTTTTGGAAAATATTAACGTCTGTAAGAAACTTTAAAATATAATAACGAGCCGTATTCAAAAGGGAGTAAACGTTGTGAATACCACTTGTCATCTTTGTCATAAATTAAACTTTTTTCTATAGTTTACTTTCTTATTTAGAATAAATGTACTGTCAAAATTGAAAGAGTGATTAAGTTCTAAATAATGGTTAGTAGTAGGAGAATATTTAAAAGTTGGAAATTTAAATTTGGTTTATGCTCGTTAATCCTAATTGAGAGATTGATTGATCTGACCAATATAACAAAAAGAGGAATTATTACGACAAATTTAATAAAACAAAATCCTGCTATATGGGTCGTTGATATTTGTGTTGCAAAATAATTTTGTAACGTATTTAAATTTTTTTCAATACTATGATGTGTAATGACCGTATTTGTTGTCCTGGAATTTAATCGTTACATAAATAAATTTCAGAATATATTTAATAATTGCAATTTGTAAGTAGTTGATAATTTACATGTAAGCTTTTAAGTGTTAGTAAGTAGTTAATCTGTTCCAGCCGTAAGCAAAAACGTGACAGGAACTTAAAAGAAGTAGTGCTGATGGCTCTGGCGTCAAGTGATGATGTGTTGCAAGACTTCACCTATGTGTGAGAGTGTGATTGGTATTAATTACCTATAATTACCTTGTACGCGCGCTGATCGAACTTCCAGATACCATTAGTCACCGCGTTAAGCTGACGATCTTAAAATTTAAATTGATCGTAGAAACGCGTCTTCACACCAACTGGTTACACATAAAAACTTCCAAATTGATTTATAATCAAATTCAGAGGATCTGGAATGGTGGTCAGCGTGGGTCTGCGGGAGAAAAAGTCTCGATTCAGTCGTCATTAGATCCCTAAATAAGATTACTTCTATTCCACTTCTTTATATTCCCTAATCATTAATGTAACATAGAAAAAAATTAGAATAGAATGTGACATGATACCTCGACCAGGAAATTTAATCACTATATCCCTTCTAATTACATCTTCTTTGTAATAATATTAGTTATAATTTTACTTTGAATAAATTATGATCAAAACTTTACTCGATACAGATTCCGGTGAAATTATTGGAAGCAGCGGTACTATTAACTCGAATATTTACATTTTAATTATTATATTTATGCGTTTCAAAGGCCTTAGTTACCATAAAGAAATTCATATTTTTGTATAGATAGAGTGCAAATATTTACTACTGGAAGGTGTTTTTTTTGACCCGGTGTTTCACCTAAAGAGTTGCAGGGACAACCCTAGAAAACCTGCATCAGGTAGGTCGGGCATTGGGTACTATTCTCATGCCCTTCCGAATGACGGGAGACGAGTCTGCTGTGGGGTCGCAGCATTCCCTTCTCCGTGTCTCCACCAATTTCAGGAGGCAGTTGGCCGACTGATCCAATGGGATCAGCGGACAACTCTTGCCATATGCCCAAGGTCTTTGACCCCGGTACATATACCTCCCAAAATAGGTGAAGGTGTCTCGGCATATGAGAACTTTGATAAAAAATACCCAGAGAGAGTTCGAGGCATTCCCGACATGATCAAGGTTAATCATCATACAGTTATATATATTTTACCGAATTCTCTTCCTTAAGAGCGAAAGAATGGAAAGATGGATGATATGGAACCTCAGACAACATTACAGTATTTAATCTGGCCAAAAAGTTACGAACAAACAATGAAATGTGAGGAAATGCAAAAGCCATCAATCCGAAAAAAGGATTGCTTCACGCAAACAGCGTAGAACCTGTAGGTAGTACTCCTTATTGATAATTTGACCTCATGGAGAAAAGAACGCAGTGGGAATAAACACTTCAGTTTTTTCCACATTTGTTGAGATTTTTTTCCAGAATGCCTCCAATGGGACAATTCATGTTGCATGTCATGTCTTCACAAGTTTCTGTAGTTTTGCATCGTTGTTGACTTCATTTAGCGCCTCCTGAGCAGCTTCGTATACCCCTGTTCTTTGTTCGCAAGTTAACAGAAATTTTACTTATATATGTTTCATGCCCACAGGTAAATTGAAATATTTCATGGCATGAGCCAATTGATAGGCCAACATCATCAGCGACTTCTCCGATCGTTCAAAATTAATTCTCTGTTGTTGTTTTTTCTTCACGTTTTCATCGATTGTCTATGTGCAGGGAGGTTCAGGACTATGTCATAGTAATTAGAAATTCATATACCACTCGTAAATTCACCAAATGTAATATTTTTCATTTCCACAGCACTGAAATATTTTCTTCATTTTTATACCAAAATTTAATTCAATCTCTCTGATCCGTTTTTCAAACAAATAATTAGTCACGTATCACTCCAAATTCGGAATGCGTCACGCCAGATGACAGTCCGCAGCCGCCCTGGTAGGCCCAGGCCCTCAATGGGCCGTAGAACCAGAAGAAGAAGAAGAAGACATATATATTTTATGTATGTATACATACGAGAACTAATAAGGGTAAAAGTTCTTAAATCCAAGGAAGTTCATACTGAAAATATGCATTACTGGGTTAAAAATTTGTAATTTATTCTAACATTAAGCCATTGTGACCAATTTGTGCCAAAAGGTAAACATATTGTAAAAACAGTGCACATTACTTTAATTTCTTCTCCAAACTTTCAGAAATTGGCCTGACACTCAATCTGAAGAAAAATAAATTTTGTAAGCACGATTCCTCACACCCTTCGAATGCCATCTTCTCCTTTGATATAAAAATACGCAATGGTCTCTACAATTACAACTTTTTATTAATTTTTTACTCGTTCTTGCCTTGAGAAGAAATTTCTCGTTTCTCACCTTGCGCTATGGAATTAATTCAATTTGGTTGAAGGCGATTAATTAATATTGCGTCTTGCAACAAATTCGTTCTTTTTTGGAGTTATGCAGATTTGCTCGTCTGGTTTTCAAGAAACAGGATAATGCAAAAACTCCTGAAGAGTAGTTTAGAATGTTAGCTTTCGTAAATGTCATTGTTATTTTGGTTTAGTGCTCCGGCTCCGGCTCTGGCCCTCGCCTCACTCTCCACGTGACGTCACATCCGCCTGATAAATCAGCGATCGCGTCTTTGAGCTTCGCTCGGGCAAGAACAGTAGTTCGTAAACACCAACAAGCCTGACTCGTTGTAAAAGGATAATTTCCTCTAATAAAATGGCTCCGCTATTTCCTTTCACCGGAAAAGTTCATATTTCGTGTACTCCGAACTTAGGGCCGGATATAAACAGAACGAGGGCAATGATTCCCATCGAGACTGGCTTACTCTAGACGCTAATCCAAGAACTAGCTCATAATTAGACCAAATTAAAAAATTCTTTCAATAAACAGATTAGAATCCTGTCGGGGAAATTGGTAGTATTTTCAACTAAAAAATGTAACGAAGAATAACATTTATGGCCACTCAATGAAATCGCTACTTAGTTAAGTAGCTTCATTGTAAGAGAAAATCTATTCACTCCACATGTTTCTTAGTATCAATTTTTTCATGCTATCATCAAACGGAAATTAAAATAATGTCCACTGTTTTTATAATATATTTACCTCTTATATTGGTCATAATGACTTAATGTTAGAATAAGGTTCGGGTATAGATTTTTAATGCATATTTCCAGTATGAACCTTTTTGGATTTATAAACTTTTACTCTCTTAGCTCTCTGTCTATACAAATATTAGACTCAACTTCTCGTCTATCTTGAGATCCAAATTCTGTTTTACCTACCAATTCATGCCACTTAAAACACTCACCTTTATGTTTTTGCTACACCGATAGAGAGAAGCAATATTGACTACGCCTCTAATAAGAAGAGAACATCCTACATTCATGGCGTTTGTAAAATTACAAAAAGATTTCGATAATGTAAAATGGAACACACTACTAAGGACTTTGAAGAGGACAATAATAAAATAACATGAAAGAAGATTTATCCATAACCTCTACAGATGACAGTCAGAAGTAACTAGAATTGAAGGGCAAGAAAAGAAAGCAGAAATCAAGAAAGGAGTAACACAATGATGCAGTCTGTCGCTCATGCTGTTTAAGTTATAAGTAGAACAGGCGACGAAGAAAGTTAAAAAGGACCACAGGAATATATATATATATATATTTATTTATTTATTTAAAATTTAATTTTGCACCGTTTGGGCTTGTGGGTTATTCGATAAATTAATTAATTTGAGCGTGTCATCAAATTTTAACGTGATACGAGTATGTAGGTTTACAAGATGGCTTAATTTTAAAATTCAATAAATCGCACAAGAATTATAAACTGATGTATTTCGTAGTATTAGACTGTGTATAGTTTACCAGATAAAGAAACGAGACTGTTTTAAGTGGTTGTTTTTTTTCTTTATACGATAAACTGTTGTATTTATGTTAATGTGATTTAGACTAATTTTTAATGTCCTCCGGTTATTTATACCACATTTAGTGGTTCTCAGTGAACTCAATACTTTTTCCTTGTAATTACTCTTAATTTTATTAGTTTCTTGTACGAAAAATAGATGACACGTTAGTCTTTATCTTTTCCAAGCTCATTATTTTTTAAATGGGTTTAGTTCTCCCAATTTTTAGCAGCCAAAAACTTCACTCATTGAACTCTAGTCTGTAACTATAGTTAGATAAACGGGTTAAGTTGTAGTTATTTCCCTAACATCGTTGAAACACATTCAGTCATCAACTCCATTGATCTGTGTTTTATAAAAACTATTAAAATAATTCACCTTGTTAGAATATTTTTAGTATACATAATGCGATCAGATTATTGTATTAGCTCATAACGATAAAAATTTATTGATAAATTTCGCATAATGGATAATATGTGATTTTCCTACCCTCACTACATCGCCTTACTTTCTGGCAAACTACGCAAAACTATGAAAAGTTTGCACTTGAATTTTCAACAAGCCTAAATTCCATGAAACTTACTGATAATGTGTAGTAGGAAAACATCAAAGAAAGAAACAGCTCAGGTATACAGCTTTATCAAGTATTACCAAACGGCGACGAAATGCGAATACGCGGACAGTAAAATTAATTTGGGCATTGTTCTTTGTGTTAATTTATTCTTATAATCTGGCTGCGGTTCTTCTGAAAGGTTCGTATTGAAGTTATGAATGTTAAAGTCATACTTACATCTAAACTGTTCTCGTAATGACGCCGTATATTCTAAACTGATAACTTGAATTTACGAGTGAAAACATAAGAATCAGTTCATTACTCAATTTTTGTAAGCAAAATTATCTACAAATATGAGGCAAATGTTTTACTTTTTAATATTTCCTCTTATTTACGTGCTATGGAGTCGCGAATCGGGGCTATATTATAGAAGCTCTGAAATATATAAGGTGAAAAAATAAACCGACACAATATTTTGTACGTGCTGTCGATATTAATAGAATCTTAAACTTCCTGAGAAATAATATGAATCAGTTATATTATTAGGTATATGAGACTTGAAAAATCTGTGCTCCAAGATCTGACAAGTACAATCCCAGTCATCACAAAACTACGATTTGGCATACAGGCAAAATATTATAAATGCTATGTAATACATGAAAACGCTCTTAAAAGACGATTCGTCATGTATAAACACATTACTATATAAGTTGTTGGTACGCCTGTCATTGGCAGAGATACTGCAAATTGGGACGGGAAGTGGGCGTGTTTGAAATGAGGACCCGGCTATTATATCGTTTCGGCAGGACCTTCTCAGGCCAATTTTGTATCCTGCATTGGGCAGGTCAATGTCCTAACGTAAACGATACTAAGGAACAATAGTGGCCCGTAGGGCGTCAGACAGCCACGGTTTATGGCGGACCTAGTTTTTAGATATATTTACAAAAACCTCCCGACGTGGGGACAGTTTTAGAAGGCCACGGAATACGGGAAACGCAAGTGGTTTTTCAAGCCCACCAGTTTGGAGAATCGGACGCTTCTCTGGGGTGCAACCGTGAAGGTCCAGAGGTAGACAGCCGCCAGGGCTCGAACCTGCAGCCAGCTGACACTACTGGATTCCGCCCCGATATCGCAGGAGCTCGAAGTCAAGTCCTCCCCTTCTCTATATCTATGCCGCTCGATCAGGTTTCGGCGTGTTTGTAAAAATTATACTTTGGAGTAAAATGATAGGTATTTCTTTCCAAGGACGTACTGAGAAATTTGGGCCTAATACCTCAATCAAACTCGGGAACTACTGTAGCCAGTGTGAATGAGATTGTGATTTAAGAGCAACAATAAGCGATAGAGGAGCTTTGTATTTCCTTTTTTTGTGAATGGTCAACGTTTATCATTACTATACAATCCTTCGCAATCCTCATTTCGGTTCCAGTACTCACTTATTTGCAAGTCCTTTATCAGCTCCTTGTTTGGATCACGCAGATCGTGTGATTTCCGTTTTAAAAAAAAGGATAGTCGCATTTATAGATAACTAAACTATTCAGTTCCCCCGATGATGGTAACGGTGGTAGTTACCGATACGCGGTGGCGTATCATTGTTACCACCCGACTGATTTACCGAGAAGATTTTATACAACTGAATTATTTCCGCATTTTTAGTGGCGCACGGGTCGGCATTTGCCAACAAATTGAACCAAGGGAGCGGAGAAGAGTTACAGGTATTTGTCCGGACGTAAGAATGAAATATTTTAACAAACTGTAAAATATTTTATTGTAACGAGCGTACTTCTTAGTTCCATTGCGTACTTCCGAAATAGTCATTTAAATACATAACTGAATAAAGTGCTATATATTTTCTTTACTTGCCGATCTCCTGTGGTCTTCGCTGCCTTACACCACAGAAGTCCCGGGTTCGAATCCTGGTATGGGCTTGGATGTATGTACCGTCATGGTCAACGTTCTTATAGCGATACCCTGACCACGTGTCACTCAAAATAAAGCCTGTGTCATGTAAGATGACAGACCGGTAGGCCCAGGCCCTCAATGGGCTATATACCGCCCAAAAAATATTTTCATTATTTGTTTTATACCCTTTATTATTATTTTCTTTATACATTCACATACAGACAAGAAAATTAGAACGTAGACTTTCCCGGTGAATAATTCGGATGAAATCTTCACGGTTAACCAACCGGGTCAGGTATTTAAAAGAACACAACGTTTCTGCGGCCATCTTCTGCCGGTTGGTTAACCGTGAAGATTTCATCAGAAGAAAATTAGAGTTAACAGAAAAAAAAACATTGCATAGGACTAGCATAGTGGTGACTTTGGGTGACGTCTATAAATGCTCTCTTTAGTCAACTTACATCTCCACCCCACCTTTTCCTTTAAAATCACTTAGCTTCTCCGACTTAATAGAAAAAAAATATAAAATATCAAATTCAGAAGTTTTCTCCCAAGTTGTGCTAAATGAATTAAATCTTGATTCCTACTGCAGTGAAATTTAAATTCTCTGTTTCTTGTTTGTCACATATCAATTCTAAATACTACCAATAAAAGATTTTAATTATTTTATACATGCTTTTGTTTCAATTTTAGTTTAAGCGAATATTTATTATCATCTGTGGAGACGGGAGTATGGAGGATCTTTGGAAAGAAAGGAGAAAATCCTCTAGCGGTGAACTGGAGTATTGAGTCATGAATTTATTAAAAAGTGAATCAAATAAAATATTATTCCTGTATTGAAACTAACACAGAAGATAATACAAGTCTTCAGGTTTTAAAGTAAGTGTTTATCATTTGTTGAAAATTTTTAAAAGTTTGTCGTGGTTTTAAGTTTCGTATATATTTTAGTACTAGCTGGAGATCCGGCGTAGCCCTGGTATTTATTTATATTAACCCGGTACATTATGTAATTCTTGGTTAACACGTGACTAAACCGGCATCGAAAACGTCACAATATGAACCTCAAATATATTTCCAGTATCTCGACAGTCAAAATTACTCCCGGTACAATAACAGAACTAAAAATATTTTCAGTACTTCCACAGAATAAAATTTCTTCCCCACTTAATCGCACATTAAATGTGATAATGTAACACAGCGACCCCCTTTACACCAGTTTCGACACCAAAGTTGATAATTTTCTTGTTCTTTTCTTATGATTCATTTCCATCCCAACCCCTAACGTGCTGCAAGGGGAAATTATACACAAATATTGTAGGGGAAAACACTATAAAAGTAATTGACCCCAAGAATTCTTTTTCGACTCAAATAGGAGCCTTTATTACATATAAAATTTCCACCAATTACACCCCTCCCCCAAGGGGAAACTATACGCCAAACGGTTACAGGTAATTGTTACGTTTGACCGTCTGTTTTGTTTCCTCTTGCCTGAACCCGAAGGTATGGGTTCCTCCACAGCCATGGTATATCTCGCTTGAGAAATTCCCATTCTTTTTGCCTCCAAGTGCTGCCTACGCTCTTCTTCAGTCTCATTGTCTCGAAGATTATGAACTAGACACGTACGCAAACCGAAATTTCGACGCCTCTCTGGTGGCACATTCTTATCGCTAACAACAAATAACACTACGATAAACTCATAAAAACACACGAAACACACTAAGGTTTGGTGTTGCTAACGAGACGGTAATTGAATACGAATGAATGTCAACCTATCAATACTGTATGAACACGTCCGTCCAATCCAGTGGTTGAGCTTATGATCGCTTCACGGCAAACCTAATATGTCGCAGTTGGTTTTGAACATGTTTACAACAATAGATGGAATGAAAATGCTTTCTCTCCCCCCCGCCCTCTCTCTCATGCTGCCAAAATTACGCTTATAATAACACGGTAAGCGGGATGAATGGTATAGGAACGCATAATAGGACTTTTAACTCGTACTCGATTTTTACGCCTCCTTTCGCGCGGCAATTCAATGCATTTATAAAATTTTACATTAATATCTTCTGAACTCTGCAAGATATAGAAAATTTAAGTTCCTGTTTCAATCCCTGAAATTTTCACTGAAATCCGTTGAGCCGTTTCGGAGCAGAAACAGGCCACATTGGAGATTGAAACACGCAAATCTAAGGCAGATTTTCCGTAATTTTTTGATATTATGAGTTTTTCAGACTTCTCTGTATGTTTTTTTAAAATTTGATTTTATTCATAACGTCTCCTGACAATAACAATGACAAACACAACAATTTGGTGCAGTCGTTCGGTAGTTATGTGCGTACATACATTACAGCGATTAATTTTTATATATATATATTAATAAGAACTGTTGTAAGTTAGAAACTGACGCAGCCCCAAAGGTATGGGAATTATGGATTTACGATCTCGCCAAATCTTCACCGATGTGATCGAAAATTGTAAGAAACGAGAAAAATTGAATAATTGCGGAAAGCCGTAATTTTGTCCTTCACTTTTTACTTCTTAACTGCTAAATTATAATTGGTAACAGCAGGCAGCATGTCATACTACGGACCAATCTTATTTCAACCTTGAGGATTTTCAAATTTCCATGCGGAAAATTGCTAAATGAAGTCAAACTGTTGTCTCAATGCAACTTTTATTTTAAATTGTTATTACAACGCAGGAGCATTCGGCAATTTCTGCAATATTCATCTGCTAAAATCAATTTCGTTGAAATATCTTTCACAATGTCATTTCTTACTGAAAGGAATACATATATAATTTTGATGTACATGGCATATGATGAATATGACAGAAATTGCCTGAATGCTCCTGTGTTGTTACACCAATTTAAAATAAAAGCTGCATTCTTAAGGTTTTATTTTCCAGCAACTGTGACAGTGAGTGGTACTTATGGGTTGTGAACAGAAAAGAATCTGAAACGTTACTCACGTGAAGAGTATTTCACGAAATCGGTTACAGACATCCATGGCTTATCATTAGAGGGAATAACACGGGAATCGGAACCTTCGGCTAGATCGTGTAGGGAACAATCCAGATTTCATTTTCCCAAGCCATTCCGCAGGATTTTACTGTCGCCAATACAAAGACTAGTATCAGCGAGAACTGTGCAGACTGCGGCGCTTTAATTGCTACCGGTCGAGTTACCCATTGTCGGCAATCAAAGCATGCAAGCCACTTTAACTCGCTGATTTACGATCCCGGGTCTTCTGAAAACCCGACTCCTTTAGCGTAAACACACACCGCTCGCTCGTCCATATTTCTCATTTCGATTCAGTTCTCAGAAAGGTCATTTACTCTGGCGAGGCGACCTTGTCCCTGTTCCACAGGCAGGAATATCATTAAAACCCTGGCTCGTAAACGACATCCGACAATAGCCGTGAGCTTTTATTAATCTATAAACGAAACTCTAACCGAAATCAATACAGTTACCATTTCATTAAATACGAAATCAATTTCTTAGTAATTTGATTCCGGTTGAATTTTTCCTCTCCTTCATTATTATTTTTGGGAGGATGAATTTCATCAATCTATTGATAAAATGGTTGTCTGAAGGTCAGGTTCTGAGGCAGGCGAGGTTTACGGGGTTTTACTTCCGATACCATTGCACACGTACTGGAAAATAGCTTCGAAGTCTGCCACGCCCAGCTATATTACTTTTGTACATAAACAGTCATTCACCTGTATACTGGCAGCGTAGACAATTTATTTTATTCTTTCACTTTGCAGTTTATTGTTGCGGAGAATAATAAATCATGCTGCTTTGTGTTGGCTGCTGCTTTCGCATATTATGGTTTATGTTACGGGTGCCTCGTCGTTCATGTGCGAGTTAAGCAGGAGTAATCAACACATTCGTGTTGTAAAGGCGATTTTGCAGCGTAGAACAACAAACATATACAATAGACGTTCCAGGATCATCAAATACTATATACATGTATATGCCATTTCGATAAGAGAGAGGATTAGAGAGATGTAGATTTACCCTAAATCGATAGTAGGCGTCGACAGGTTGGGAAGTAGTAACGAGTCAAATTTTCGAAGCCGTGAACACCTTTGCTTCAGGAAAATACCAGGGCTGTTTTTAAAGTAAATATCGTTTCAATACTGTTCCGTGGCAGCGCGGAAGCCAGACGCAGCTGTGTAGTATCATCACTTTGTGTCGTTACCGATAATTATTAAAGGGGTTCTTTATTTTTTATTAAATAAATTTCAACTTAATTTTACAAGTGACGGAAGGCGAGGGTTCATTTCACTTGAGATAGCAGGAAGCCAGGCCGGCTGTCGTCAAAACATCTATGGAAGAAATGATCTATTGAGGGATTAAGAGGCCGCCGGACAAGTCATAAATATGTGACGCATGCTACTAATCTGAGGTTTCAATATTTTACCACGTTCAGACGTTCCTACTGAAGGTTCAATAACCTCTGGCCCGTGTCATTTTGGGACGTTTCGGGCAAACGTGTGAACCCCAGATTCGCGAAACAGAAAATGCCAATGTTTCTTGTTGGACAAAATTGAATTGGGAAGGGGAAACGATGGATTTCGTAGTTTCATGAAAGATTGACGAGGGGCAGTTGCGGGGTGGACCTTGAGATGAACGGACTGTAGCAGTGGCTGACTTGTCGTGGAGATGGAGAGAGGCTGTTTGATCGGACGGAAAACCCGAGGGGTTCGTAGTGATGATGTGTTCAGCAGCAGATTTCAAAGGCCAGCAGCGAATTCCAGAAGCTACCTCTTCAAGGATTCCAAAGGTCGCAGCCAAAGTACCGACGATTTCCGGTGTTTGATAGAGTAACATAATTCCTTGAAGGCCGCCAACTGAAAGCCTGAGAAGCCATTGCCAAAATCAATTAGTAAAGACCAAGGTATTTAAGCCCCACCATCCTCTGGGAGACAGATCAATTTTGCTTTCTATTTCAATTTATAAAGTTCATTTTTGAAATTTATAATTCGTTTTCTATAAGAGCAGTGACATAAGTTTTATTTTATTTATTTGTTGTCATTTCTTGTTAGAATATAATTATAAAATTGTAAACTTTATTATAATTTATTCTCCTAGCTATCCTTTAATTTAAAGTAGAATCCAACCCAATAAACGTTACGTTGTTTTACTTTTGTTGTTGTTGGCCATTCAGTCCTTAGACTGGTCTTATGCAACCCTCCATGATAACTTATTCTGCGCAAGCATTTTCATTTCTACAAAACTGTAATATCCCACATCCTACCTAATCTTCTTAGCGTATTCCATCCTTGGCCTTCCTCTTCTGTTCTTACCCCACTTTCTTCCGTCTAATGCAAAATTTTACAAGACCTTCATGTCTCAAAACTTGGCCTATTAATCTATCCCTTCTCTTAGTCAAAGTCCTCCATATTGTTCTCTCTCTCTCTTATTCTGCTTAGAATTTCCTGGTTAGTTACTCAATCCACCCATCTTATTTTTATCGTTCTTTTATAGCACCACAATTCAAAGGATTTTACTCTTTTCCTTTCTGCAACTTCTACCGTCCACGTTTTGCACCAACATAAAGACGCACTCCATACGAAGATTTTTATTAGTACGTTCAAAACAATTGAATGACCCGTGATTACTTTCACGAGTGCAACGAATGTTATGGCAGAAAACCTTCATCGGCGATTGTGTGAGGTGTATGGAGAAGTAATAATGTGTGATGGAATCGCGAGGAAGTTGAAAATGTGCACGATGAACCGCGTTGCTTTCATCACAAGCGTCATCTATTTTTCACAAAAAAACTTGTTTCCCGTTACGACAAGTCCCTTTCTGACAGGAAAATAATTTTCTGTTGTCTTTTTAAAATAGTATCACTATGAGTGCTGTTATTAATAGCTGCATTACGTCTAAATGACGTGACGGTCAGGCGTTCAGACACGGTCCTGAAAAGGGGGAGCAGGCCGTCCAAAAGTTGACATGTTACTGCTTCCCAGCCTGGCGAAACCTAATATTGATTTAAGGTAAGTCAACTGCTCACTATTCCTCTTTCTTATCCATATGTGTTAATTACTTTTACAATGTCACATTATGTTTACTTGCTTCATTTATACGAGGATAAACTGTCTACATGAACACAGGGCCTTAACTACTGAAGCTGGAACAGTGCAATTCGTGTTCCTATTATGATGCTGTAACCAAGAAGAAAATGAATACAACTCCTTAACTGCAGGATTCGAGGTTCATTGATTGAAGGAAAATTTTAACAAGAGAGTTGAACATCATTCATACTAAGTGCACTGAAAATTATTTGAAAATCTTAAAATATCTCATGTAAAATTTTATTGATAAATAAGTCTAAATAAATAGTTTAGCATAAAAATTAGAAAATTATTCATAAAAATTTGTTAAAAGACATTTCGTCCTCACATTAGGACCTCTTGAAGTATTCTTTTATCAGCAGACTTTTAATACATAAAAAATTGTATTGTATTGAGGAATTACTGCTTCAGATTGCATGAATAAAGTCCTATTAATTGTTTAAGCTGTAATGACACATGATTGAAGTTAAGATTTAGATTTTGTTTCCTGAGGAAATATGACACGTTAAAATTATCTATAAACATAGACAATGAATGAGAGAATGAAATGCATCTTATATTATATTTAAAATTGTCTGAATGTATGTGTGTATGTATTTTCCGTATGCAAAACTAAAAGGTGTGGAGAAATTTGTATCAAACTTAGTACACATGTTTCTTACGACCCGGAAACACATACAATTTGACTAAAACTCCCCTATCACCTATGTTGGTGAGGGTGGACGGGGTAAAATCCAAAAATACATTCGTAATGATCTCTTACGTAACAATAAAACAGCGGTCGTTTGTCACTTGGGAGGTGACAAATTGAATCCTTGTCGAAACACGCTGTCTGTAAAATGTGTGGACGATTGTCTTGTCAGTTAAGTATCAAAACAAAAATCAATCAACATTTTCAGTTAATTGTAGTATATTTGTTAATATATTGAGATTAGAAAGAGACAATATAAAATTTTATACATTTCGATAGCTATAGTGGCAGTGATGTTTTTGAAAGCAGCTGCCAGAGTGATTTTGATTCTGGTGATGAGGCTATCAGTCACATCTTATTACAACTAAAGAAAATAAATATATACATATAACTTAGACAATGATTGCATTGAAATCGAAAGCGATGATGATGTAGAATTCCTTTTTCAAGTACTAATTGCCAAAGTTTTAGAATTGGTCAATATCCTATTGAAAGGAAAATAATAATAATTTAACAAGCATATTTGTACGAGCATATTCAAATATAGTAATTATCCACCTGATCAATTTTACAAACCTGATAAAACATTAAGTATGAGGAAGCGCTTGCTTTTTCATGTGGTTTTAAAACTCTATTTAAGTGACACAAATATAATTTTTAAAGACTTCTCTACGTTTGTTAAGAAAAGGCGTTGTTTTTCAAATTCTCTGAAATTAACTGCAAACTAATCATAATCGTTTAAAAAAATGTAGCCCCCGATAAGGGCTGTTGAAAAAAATCTTTTACCACTCCGTCGAGTTCCTTCAATTTATGACGTCACCAGATGTGTTATTTAGATTTAAAATGAAATATACACCGAATGAAGTTACGGATGGGAGTAAAGCAACAAATTTTTACTGTTATGCATTAAAAGTATTTTAGTAAAATATTTTCTCAGCAATAGGCAAATTTTTTTAAAAATAGTTTGATAGTGCAACTATTAAGTTCACTTTTGTCCACGGATATTGAATATAAAATTCTGAATCCGATAATTTGAATTACTTTGCAGCAAAGAATAATCTGTGTCATTTTCTTCTGTAATCATAAAAGAAGTAATATTGTTCTGATTCATCAGCTGTGGTCCATAACGATTATTGTTCCTCCTTGACCACAAAGTAATTATTAATTTTGATTAATTCTCAGTACCCTTGAGTTTCCCATCACTAACGAGTTGATTACCGGTATGAAACTTCAGTAACTATAAAGCCACAATTCCGTATTGTTCTATTAGAAGCAAAATATTCTCTGTTTAATCTTTCACGAATGGTTCCTTTTAGAAAATTAAGTGGGAGGTAAAAGAAAAATGTTCACATTTCTCCAGACCGATTCGCTTTTCTGGCTCTGAATAATGCACAGACCCTAGCCCGTTTTCTTCTATTTTAGAAAGTCTTATTTTCCCAAATTCCCAAGATCATTTCAGTGTTGTTTGTTAAATTTTGTCCAGTGCCTAAATGTGCTTATTTCTAATCGGTTCACAGCATGCTGTCCTAACTATAGGAAAAGCGTGCAAACGAATCGAATTGGATGTTCAGGAACTTTAATATAGAACCCTGCGTAAGACTTTTAGTGATTTCCATCCCTTACGGGCAATTGAATTAATATATTTCATCCATGATATGCTTTTCCAAAACTTTAGACCCGTGTATTTACAGCTATTGGGTACTTCTTTTACTTCACCCCGTAGTTCGTAATTTACATCCTCAGAACTACATTAGACTGGATATCGATCATTAATATATGCTTCCTGGTGCACGCCAGAAATTATTACAACAGGATCGAACATTTCGGAATTTACTCTAACTTTGAATTTTCTTCCCCATAAGCTTTAATTGGCGTGTGTGGTATAGCGTACCTAACGGACCCCATGAAGTTTGGAATTTGATATTTACTAATGACGTTATAGGAGAAATTATTGAAATGACGAACTTGATGAAAAATTGCTGTCTGTGTCCTCCAAAACTGAAGAAAGAAACATTTTTCTTGTGTTTTTGTGTACAATGTGCTAAACAGATAAGGAACAGCTATGCGAAAGAGAAGAAAGACTAAGGACTGTAAACTGTATAGCTGAATATAATCTGTATGCATTTATAACACTTGCATTGATGCAATTTTCAAATAAAAACAGTCATGGTATGTAGACTAAGAATATAAAGTGAATTAAAATAAATAAACTTATTGTAAGGTTTGTTGTAAAATAAAAATGATTTTTCTACTAGCGATATCACATTCCTTCAACGCCAGTTAATAGGGTGAAATCGTCAATACCATCTAAAGTTAAAAAAAGTAGCAATTTACTGTTGAGAATTCGATTTTTTTTTCTAGGCACAATTGTTGTTTCCTTCATGAATTGTGGATGTACCTGATGAAAACCTCTAAATGCCAAGGGCTCCGCATAAGCATACAAGCAAAACCGATTCATTTCGACAACGCTTGTAAGAGGGCATTCCGAAGTTGCCCGTTCCCTTCCTCCAGACGTGACTCTTAAACAATAAATTGGAGCATCGCCCTCCCCCCGGGTGGCCGAATTTCCTGCATAACCCGGATGCCAACTGGAGATGAAAAATGTCGTGATTTGTTGCGAGTAATGGTGAATCTTGGCCGTTCTCCTTTGTGCGTCCTGCGTCAGCAAGAACTCGGGCGAAGCCTCCTGCCGAGCCACCGGAAACCGCAGCGGCAAACCGAAGCAGAAAACTGGCTTCTTCCTGCCGATGAGGCTATCTGTACTCAGCCAGAACGCACCCTCCTCATTCATCGTCACGGCCCACTTGCTGCTCAGCTCTCAGGTGGAGGCATTCCCTTTCATTTACGCCTAGTCCACCCGGTCAGGGAGGCATAATCCAGTCGGCCACCTTATGGTCAAGAACGTCAGTGTCAGCTTTGCTGCCCTCCAGCCCTGATTATCTCAGACCCGACTGTATATCTACCTGATTGTTGAGTGTGCGTGAGGCTATGACAATGATGTAGCAGACAGTAACAATCATTCTGAGTGGATGTGCGTTTTATACTGTTCAAGCTGTGAACGAACGAATTTCTCTAGTATCCACATTTTAATAACAATAGCATTAATTTTAGTTTTGGTGACCCTTCTTGTGATTTCCTTGCTGTGATCTCACAAAAATAATATTTATAATACCCACATATAGTGCTCAAAATTGTACTTTGCAAGATGCATGTGGCACATAATTGAGAAGGCGGTGTGGTACGGAAAAATTTTCAGAGCAGTTACACAAAGGGGTTAGTAGAGGAAACTCACAAGAATGTTTAAAGATCTCTTTCAGCAGTCACATTGAAATTATTCATATCGATTATTGCGATCATAATGTTTCACGATTGGTTCATACAATAAAAGAATGATTGTAGAGTAAACAATTGATTCACGCCAACAAAACAACTTCAGAACTCCAACCAAAGAAGTAGTTAGTTTTTTTTATCTTGGAAACAGACCACATAATTTTAAATTAAAGCAGTTAAATTTAATAGAATCATCTACATGTTCTTTCTGCAAACTGGAAGATGAAACACATTGTCACATTGTACGGGAATGTGATTTTTGTCCTTTCAAGACTACCAAAAACTGGAATCTTCAAAAATTTTAGGATGTGAGGAAATTTATCAATCATTTATCTTTGCCTTGAAACAGTTTGAATTTAAAAAAGAAAAAATCGAAGACATAAACCAGACAACAACCAGATCTTACTCAAATTAATTAGGGTGGTGAAAATCCCCCACTATCCTGCATATAGATTCATTAATATGTACCAATACAATGAACTGGATGCCTCTACTGGACACATGGTAATGACATGCGTTAGGGAGCGAAGAGTGGCAACCCTCGTAACCTCTCTGGTAAACCAGCAGTAAGGTTTTTTCCTTCAGAGCAATTTTCCTCTTTAAGCTATATTTAGTAAATACAGGGTCATGCGGATTAAAATGGAGCTAAAAAAATTCTTAATCCCGGTCTTCGCGACTATGAAGGCACAAACATCTAAGCCCATGCCAGGATTGGAACCCGGGATCTCTGGGTTCCTGAACGGCACTACAACCTTGTGTGGGTCTTGGTCTCCTTCACAATACGCCTCCGTGCCTCTCTATCCCAGATCTTTTCTCCATTCTCTCACATTCATAATCTTGAGACACTCTATCACATCCTCCACCCATCTCGTTCTTGGTCTTCCTTTCTTCCTTGTCGAATATAGTCGAGCACTGAATACTTTTGACGGTGTTCTATTTGTGTCCATACGATTTAAATGGCCCATCCATTGCTAGCCTCTAGACACCTGAACTATCCTCGTAATTGCCATAATCGTCTTCATTATGTTTAATACAATCGTATTGTGCATGACAATTTAAACATAACACTTGTTACTTGATTATATCAAATCATATACTTTAATAATCGTCAATGCATTATTCAAATAACCGGAGTAATGGAAACTATGGCCTCTTCAAGTCATAAGGTAGTGGCGGCACAAAGGCACGATTGATTCATTAGTCCCAAATGAGAAAAAATCTCTGGGCGTGATGAGAGGTGAACGTGGAGATCAGCGGGAAAGATCTCTGTCGTTTTGTCAATTACGAGCAATCCAACTGCGATGGACTTCTACGTTAACCACTCTCCTACAAAGAGATGCCAGTGGCTAGGGGCTTCAGCTTGTTGCCAAATAATATTTTCAGGTTAACCTTCCAAGGGAAAGAGACATTCAAAAAATATGTTCAGAAAAGCCACACCTGTTGCGGTAGCTTCATCTTTGATATTATAAATGTTTCTGAGGATGTTCTGACTCACAGATTCGAACATTATCGGTATTTACCTTCCCACTTAGGTGAAACGTTGACTCATCACTCAACATGACACGATGAATAGTCATCTTTCCGCTTCAAAACTTGACTTACAAAGTAATAACGAACTCCATAGCTATCTGCCTTTATAACTGTAACTGGTATGTGCAAAACTTCCACAGTGTCGTCTTTGGCCACTGAAGTTCAAGACTTCTGAGTATTACCAAAGTATAATACTCTGACACGGTCAACATCCCCTTCAGACAGTTTTCGTTGTCCCGTGCTTCTCCTTCTACACACACACACACATCCGATCGTTCCGAAATGACTATAAGTCATCGGTTGATGCTTTTGTCATGCGGGGAATCACTAATTCCCCTTAAAGCGAAACGCACATACAAACTGAAAGTACAGGTTCATTCTTAGCAAATATACGGGACACAAAACACATTATGCTCAGGAGTCGGCATTTTGCGTATGTGGCGCCGCAAGTGGGAACAACAAAGAAGCAGAACTCGCGCGTGTGCTTATCTAAAACTGTTTGAGTTACTCTTTTATTGTTGTCTTAAAACAACACTATATAACGCTTACAGTTGATATTATTAACTTTTATAACTACGATATTCTTTTATGGTCACCCTGTATAATCAAATGAATGTTATAAAAATATGCATAAAGAGAAATCCGTAATTACTAACCCAATTTCAAAAGAGCAGTGTATATTTGAACTTAACTTAGTTGGCGTCAGATGAGGCATGAAATCAAAAGGAGATTAATTAAGTACAAATATTTAGTAAATATAACAAAATTTTTAAGACCTGTACTTAAACTATTTATGGATGGATTGATTAACAATTACATTAATTGAGTAGTATGAACCATACACAAAGAAATGTTTACATTTCCTCGATCATTATCAGCTGTTTTTATAATAGTTTTGTGTTGTTAAATAGCTTTACCGCGGAATAATAATTGTTAATGTTTAAACCGATGTTTCTGTGTTCCAAGACCGAATTAATTTTTGACCTTTCTATTATCCTTAAGAAAAGTATGCACTGCTTAAGACTGTTGGAGGATCGATACGCTGACCACGTGTCACTCCAAAAGAAATGACAGTCCGCAGTCGGCTCGGTAGGCCCAGGCCCTCAATGGACTGTAGAACCATGGAGGGAAAAAAATGCACTGCGGCAAACTGTCTCAACAACCGTTTCTGTTAGTACTCTAATTGCTCGATTCTGACTCTTGCTTAATTTAGAATTTGTAACACAGAAATAACTCAGAATTAAAGCTTCAGCCTGAAACTAAACACTGTGCAAGTTTCGCAGAAATGAAAATTGTTTGAAGTTGTGAGGGATTCATGTAACCTCATTGACAAGACCTACTTAGCCTACGTTATATGTGGACATAAAGACTAGCTGATGAGCTGACCTGACTGCTTAATATGAAAGCATAAGCAACTTTTAGAATCCATTGAGTCGCACTTTCTTTGAAGCTGATCTATTCTTTATTGGTTTATAACTTTCGAAGTATTCCAGAACTTTAGTTTTGTTACTGGGGCAGTCGTCATTCTAAGCGAAGTGAACTTGTATATAACAAATAAAAAGTTTTAAAAAAGATTAATTAAGTCTAGAAAAAATTATCTTAATGGAATCATATACCAGATATTCCCAAATTTCCCTTAAAATGTTTATATTAGTAAAGAGGACTGAGTATATCGTTTTGAATAGTAAGGCATGTCTAGAAACGTAGTGTTTCCGTGTTACAACTAAAATTGAAAACAGGTTTCGGCTAAGATGCGCAAGCATTAAACAATCGAACGCAAAGTTACAACATTTACACGTCAGTAGCGTGCTCCTACAACTTATAATAATCCAATTTGCCTTGCCTACTCATTAATTTTCAATTAAATTTTGTCTCCCATTCACCGTAATCACCCCGTTAATTGTGTCGAAAAAATTAAGTCCACCACAATCACCCCATGAATTAATGTCAAGAGTCCCATGCCTTACGTCACGTCATTTGCTGCCAAACCTAATCTCTTACCCCTTACCGCTCCAACGTACGACCCCAGGTTATTAAATTATTTAGGTGTAACTCAGTACATCACCTTTATTACAGGAGTTAAAATAGCCAAAGAAACAAAAAAGGCATCTTAATTATTTTCCACAAACGGTTTTGTTTATTCTTAAACTAAACCACCTATATTTGGTTTCTTCAAAGGTTACTTCGCATTCTGACTCACCTCATCTCTCGTTGAATGTAACTCTATACAAGGAAGTGGAATGAAAACAATTAATGGAATATTCAGAACTTCGCATGGTTTTAAGAGAAATATTTTGCGAGAATAATGGGTGTCATTGTTTCTTTTTCTATAATGTTTGTACGGTTCTTAACTGACCGTTAGCGTCTCAGCAGTCATAACCCTAGGTTTTTTCTAGGGTTCTAGGGTTCAGATAATATAGCGACTTTGGTCCACGATCTAGGAATTGTAAACTGGACAAAATTTGAATCAGAAGGAGGTATAATCCCAGCCAATATTCTCTGTCACGACAACTACGATTCACGCTATAACCACCGTGGACGATGGATTGTTAAATAAAGTAGCGCAGTGGTGCAGAATAAACGTTAAAAGGTCGGTAAAAGAAGGAAAAGTGGAAAATGGAAGAATAAAACAAGTGAGGAAAGCAGTATGGCCTTTCTCATGCAGGAATACAAATTATTGTGACGTAGAGAGGTATTATAAAGGGCAGTGGTAGTTAAGATAACAGGAAGACTAGATAGGACCAGCACCTGACCCCGTGTATGCCAAACTGGAAAATATAATGAAGTAACCAGAGTGGATGAAAGCCACTAGAAATAAATTCGTACTGTTATACGAAGTACCAGGGTAGAAGAGCCGCGACGAACCATCGCGTGACTGATGATTCCAGGGCAATCCTAATCAATCTGAGCTACAATGGCTTCACAAAATTATCCATTCCAGATCATGAAGGATAAATGCACCATATTTGTCGCCTTGATATTTTTAATTGCCTAGGCTCATCTCCAGTGTCAACGGGTCTCGACACAAGTCGTGTCCATTTTCATTCTTTCAACCGCCGTTTACCAATTACATGTTTATGTTCGTTGGCTTTGCCAGAGAAATAATGAGCTTCTTATTGTTTTCCCAAAAGGCAAGAGGAATATCTGTAGAGGCGCAGAGCTGTGGAAGTGGAATGAGTCAGGTGCGTAGTGCTTTGTTGAGGAACCGCGTCCGATCCAACATTCCTTCGTTTCGCTGGGAACTGTGCCCGCTGTTTTGTCTGTCTGTGGAGAATCTGTTTCTTGCCGAGCGGAGAGAAAAACCCATTGTATCGGAACTGCCACGAAATAGCAGCAAAAATCAGCATGTTTGTTTGATTAGATGCTGCGTTTCAAATGGGAGCGTCATTTCGAAGCACCTTCCTCGAATTAGGTCGGAACGGTCTCATATTATAACTTTTCTTTCGGAGAAGAATGAGAAGAAGACCTCCCAACCTTTCTCTTTGAAGTGTGACAAAGTGTCCCAAGAATGACGATGCTTACAGGCATGCTCGGTCTGCAAAGCATTCTGCCCTCTTTAAATGGGAGGGGGGGATCCTCCAAATATTCCGGATTACAGTAAAGTTAGTTTTGTCGGTTTTGACGTTGGACACATGTTTTTACCTTCTTACAGTTTAATGTAATTTCAACTTATTAGCATGTTTTTGTCCTCACTTTCTTTAAAATATCATCGCGATGGATATTCTATGAGACTCAGACCCTTTTATGCTTTCTGTCAATTCACATATGTTATTGTATACTAAACTGAAAACATAACATCCATAATTATTTAATGAAACAAAAAATGATTACGAATATATTAATTGCAACTTTGATGTTAAACTGTAAACCTTAGCTCCATCCATTGGGCGAGAAATGCTAAAAGTAGCTGGTTTTCAAGTATTAAAATTATTGAATGAAATTTAGTTGCATGCAGTTCTTGTGTCGTTGAGATATTTTAGCTTGGACTTCAGTGACACCCCATAAGAATAAACCTACTGAGAACGTGGGGGGTAAATAATTTAGACAAGTGTAGCCCTAACAGGAATTGTTTCCGGAAATTCTTGAGAAACCCTGCTCGTTTATGCACCAAAGCAAGTTGTCTACAAATGATACAGTCAAAAGATCCACGTGTTTTTATGTAAATAGAAGAAACGCAATAATTGAAGGATCGTGATGCAAAGAGAAGAAAACTAGTCATTTTAAATCGGAAGCATTCTGAAAGTAATTCACTGTGACGTGTATACATTTTGTAGTATATTTTATTTATCTAAATTAATTTACAATATTAAGCATTCTGTACTACGTTTCCATAGAGAACAGATATTGAGATTGTGGCAAGCACCCTTCCACCCTGAAGTCTGACAAGTGCCTGAGTAGTCTCAGTCCTTTTTCTGCAAGTATTTTTGCGACTCAGCAAAAAAAAATACAGGTCAGCAGGGTGGTTGACCCAAAACATGGCTAGGGTGGCCAAATTTAGAATTTTTGGAGAGGAAGGGTAGAGACGCCAACCCCATTAGAAAACCTGGGGAAGATAGAAAATGCGGGAATACGAATGAGGTTTTTGAGGAGAGGTGATTTCGAGGTCGATAGGAAGTCGAAAACGGTATTCGGAAAAGAGAGTCGGAGGTGAGAGGTCAGAGAGGAGCAAGCGAAGCGAAACGGAAAGTCGGACAGGCTGGCTTTAAGGAGCCAGAGAGGAGAGGCGATCTGGCTCAAGTGTCACCAGGAAACAAAACTGAAAACCAGGATCACATCAGAGGCCTGCGTGTTTCACAATGCCGACCAGGAAGCTGCCTTTACGTTGAATCCAGGATTGCCAGTCAACCAGAAATCTAGGGGAGGATAAATACAAATTACGAAACAAAAGACAATAATCAGTCGCTCTGCTATGCATATAAACACATCATACAGCCGTGAGTAAAGTAGATTAAATTTACTGACGTCGCTTGTTTTTTATTTCTTTGGTATGAGGTAAAGAATAAACTAGTCACGACAATTAATGATTAACTTTTTACAGAAACCGTGCGGATCAGACCTGTTCGGTGCTTAAAGGAGAGATATATCCTCGTTTTGGACTTCGAGAGAAATATACATTATTAAAGTATTAATTATTGTTTCTAATAAAATAATATAATTAAATGAAAACGTCCCGGATTTTCAGTCGGTTCACTTTGTTGTCAAAGCACAACTTATCCATGGTTGTCCTTGCTATGGTCTTCAGGTGACCCGGCTTGAAGACTGAAAGGATTTCATTCATACTCTACCTCGGGAAAGTATATGATTGTTTTGTTATAAAATAAAATTACGTGGATAAAACTTAACGATCATTAAATTTTATTTCTATTTATAAACAATTAGAGGTAATATCTTAAATGCAAGTAAAACCACTACAAAATAAGAATTCAGATAAAAAAACAATTTGAAAATAAAACTAGCACAAATATTAAGAAAGAAAGAAACAGAATAGGCATCTCGTTGTCCCAAGACTAAATTTGCTACAATATGTACTTAGACATAATTATTTAAAAAATAGCAAAAAGAGCTATTTTATTAAATGTATTGAATTACGATTAAATGTCCCGAAATGAAGTCGTATATGACTATCTCATAAATAAATTAAAGTTTCTTTCTGTCGGATAATAAAAAATATTTGTTTACAATTTGCCAGACTATGCATTTTAAACTTTGGTAAGTCAATTAATGTCTGTCTTTCCCAATAATAGAATCTAATATATGTAAGAACAAATTACAAAGTTTTAATTAAACCGAAGTTTCTTCACCAAGTTTGGGACTTCCTCAAGTAATTTCTTAAACTAATAAAAAAAAGTTGTAAATAAAATTTAAGAAATAATTCATTAATAAAAATTGAACTTTAGATTTATTTATTAGCTCCATCAATTCAATTCATTCCGCACGAATTTCATAATCTTAATAACTAGTGATGAAAAATAATAATAAATCTCACAATTTTTAAGTAAAAGTAGGTTTAATTGTATAAAAACATTGTGTCTGTAATTAGAACGTAAAAAATTCGATTAAATCTTTTCAAACCTCATCCCAAATTATTTCTTTCCGGTTATAGCTACTAATTGAAGACCTTGGCACTTTGTTCAATGAAATATTTCTAATCTTCAACATTACTGAATAAATTTTTATCACAAAACTTAATCATTAAGGTATTATTTCGACAATTTTTGTGCTCACTGAAGTCCCAATTTTTTTATTCTACTTGTACTTATTTAAATTTCAATTTAGCCATTGAAGTCGATACTTGGTATGGAACTTGTTCTGGCTTATTGGCCTTTGTATTTATTTATCTCTTGAATATTCCAATGGTAATTTAATATTATCTTCGGAATAATGATACTATACAAATATTGTTGGGATTGTTCTCCGTAGTTGTGTTCTATTTTTTTGTTTGACGGTTGACCTGCTGGTACTTTAATATGTGTGGATAAGACGAGTACATCGCCATCGCTGCTGGCACCCTTATACCTCAAACTAAGTTCCCGTTATATGAAGTACTTGGATGTTACTTGTACGACCCTTTGTTTTGGATAAGATAATGACATACTTAATGTGAAATCTACAACCTAATTTTGATCTCCACTTTCAACAATTTTTTTTTACAATTGCTCCTCGAGTGTAGAACTTATTAAATTGCAAAGTAACAGGACAATGAGGTTCGGTCTTATTTCTGTACGAAAATAAGTACAATTGGTAAATATTAAGTTTTAGAACTATAATCTCTGACAATATTTAACTGAAAAATATAATTTATTCGAACAAGTCGAATTCTTCTTCGTTGCTAAATAACAGTTTCCTAATAGAAAAGCCAGAGACACGACTTTACTGCATAGACATGACTACTACGTACATTTCTCAGATGAAAACCATTCTTTTCTTGTGAGCAGACAATAACAGGTCGAAATAACTTATTTAACTAAGAGATGTTTATTTATAAAAGTGTTATCAATGGCACCTTACGCGACCTATGTTCCGATTTAAAATGTCTAAGTTAAATTAAAACCAAAAGATGGAAATTCGGAGTTTCAAATATATCAAGAGTAGATTAATAGTAGATGAATAACACAAGAAATAATAAAACGATTGCTGTAACGCGAAATTATAAAAACGCGAGAAATGATAATGGTAAAGAGCAATACTGACGCCTTGAAGAATGAGATACATAGGAATAAATGCAAAGCGGTTGAGGATTTCATGGTGAACGGGAAATTAGACGCAGCTTATAGGAAAATCAAAGAAACATTCGGAGAGAGGAGAAATATTAACAAGAACAACAGAAGGCAGAGAGGAAGCCAATTCTAGATAAAGAAGAAAAGGAGAAAGATGGAAAGAATATCTATAGGACTATACAACGGTGGAAATCTAAATCAGTCAGTAATAGAAGAAGAAGAGGTGGATGATGAAGAGTTAAGGGACAAAATTTGAAGGTCGGGGTTTGATAGGGCACTGACAGATCTGAGGAATTGTAAAACTCCAGCGGAGTTGATAAGATCATTGGTCGAAGAAGCAATATCATGGCTGTTCTTGATAGTTTGCGAAATCCACGAAACGGGAAGAATACGACAATATTTTAGTAACAACATAATTATACACATACCGAAGAAGATTGGGGCTGATAGATGCGAATAACACAGGATAATCAGTTTAGTATCCCTTGCATGCAAAATATTATCAAAAATAGTACATGGGAGCATGGAACGTCAAATAGAATTTAAGTTAGGAGAAGATCAGTTTGGTTTTAGGAAGAAGTAGGGCGAAGAGAAGCAATAATGGCTTTACGTCTAATTTTAGAAGACAGGATAAGAGAAAGCAGATATACACTCATGACATTTGTAAATTTAGGAAAAGCCTCTGATAACGTATCTGGAACACACTATTAATTATTTCTAAGAATACAGAAATAAAATATAGAGAAAGAAGCCTACAGAAGGCAGACAGCAGTAATTAGGATTGAAAATCTAGGAAAAAAAGCAGAAATCAAGAAAGTTGTAAGACAAGGATGCAGTATGTCGCCAATGCTATTTAACTTATTTGTAGAATAAGCGATGAAGAAAGTTAAAACGGAATATGGGAAAGGTATCATGTTGCAAGGAGAATAAATAAAATCCCTACGGTTTGTCGATGATATTGTAGTATGAGAGGAGTCAGAAGAAGTCTTGGAAACCGTAATAATGGCATGAAAATGGTCCTGGAGAAAGAGTTCAATATGAGGATTAATAGAGGGGAAGCCCGAGGTAATGGATTGTAGTATGGGAAACATTTTAAAATAAACTGCATTGATTTAAGTACATTCTGGTCTACGAGAAAAATCTCCGTTTACATACCTGATTATATTTTTCATGTACTCTGTGTAACAAAACGTTATTGATTACAAATTAAGAAAGTTATATTCTGGCACTGAACCTGCTAGAAGGACAGTTTGTGAACCTCAGTTTCTTTTTGATTTTACATATAAGATGGTAAATATTTTATATATCAATAGTAACTAGAACACCCTTCAGAATTGATATCAATCTCAAAATTGATTTTTCGAAATTTTTTCAACGTTTGAGTTCCACTTCGGTGACGAGTCGCTGATGCTGCTGCTGCCAATACCGTTGATGAGATACAATGAAAGCATGAAAGGTCTCTCTCTATATTATAAAACTTCAGTAAAAATTTCTGAGATTCGACTGGAAGTCGGTAAAAAGAATTGGGAAATAAGGTAAAAATGTTTAATTTCTGTATAGTTGTAACTGACTTTGAAAATTAATTGGTCAAGGAATAAATTAAATATTATCAAAAATACTTGCCCTGTGTTATATAATATTAATGAAAGTTTTCTAAGAAAGCACTAAGTTCATAACATATTGATACAAATGTACATTCATTAATGTCAAAGCAATGCATATAATGTGAGCAACATATAGGTGACTGTAATCGAAACTAGACCTTTTTGATATCCCTTTATACATAAATTTTGTACTGTTATTTCACTTAACTGCTGATGAGTCCCTCGGATCGTGAAAGAAAATTAGTGTTTTAGAATTGTAATCGGGTAAGGAAATTGTTTTAGTTTCATAAGTAAAGAAGAGGGAATCAGTGAGTCCATAGCGAAGAGTATTTGGAAGTGGGCAAGGGGAGTATCTTTGGTGGACATCACAAAATGTAATGATAACTTCAACATTGAATTTTACTTTACATATAGTAACCATGTTGGAGATTAGTAAATTAATACTGTAAATGCACTGTAATAGGGTGTATGGGTCATTCCATGTCAAGTAGTCTGATTTCAGGAAAGTTCCCCGCTTGACGAAAATGGATTTTGATGACATTTTGTGTGAGCATTAAAAATGTTCCCAATGAACATCGGTAAACTTTCACATTCTAAAATTTAATATTTATGGAGATATTGTAGTTTGTTTAACTCTAGGTAGGTACGTTTTCGCCATGACTGAAATATCAGCAACTTTGAGATGTAAGATCTCTGGCAGTAAATTATTATAAAAAACGAAACTTGACTCTGCACTTTTAAACGTGAATATCAAAAATACTTGGATCAGTCAAACAAATTGAATTGTGAAAAAAAATAAAAGTTTTTCTTTCTATATCTGTGGAAATAAAGGCACGAAAAAATGTGAAACTTTGCACTTAATAATAAACTAGCATCACATGCTTTTTGAATGTAAAATGGAGATGGTCCAGCGCGGCACCAAATTCTTCACATGTAAATTCAATAATCTTTCGGCTGAGGGAGTCAAGGAGTATATATGATGTATTGCTAAATTCTAAGCCTGAAGAAGTCTCAAAATGGAGATGAAACGTCGCTATTGCGAATTAATAGTTACATATTTAATGTTGACTTTTTGGCTGCCATTTTATTTATTGTAAAATTTCATTTATCGGCTGATCTCCAGTGCTTTTCAAATTTTAATGTCAAGTTGACGATTTTTGTAAAAACGCCAAAAATAAGGTGTTTATAGTCTACTTTTATGAAAAACTACATACATTTAGATCAGAATATTAAAGAATATTTCAATATTTATTATAATTACTTAACTGTTGCTAAAAGATACCGTAACACGATACATAAAATAATAATTAAATGAAATAGAAGAATTTGCTAGCCTACTTAGTACGTGTACTCTTGCTGAACTGACTATTTATATGGTGGGGTATCATAGAGAATACAGTTCAACCTGTGATCGCAGCACGTTAGTGTGACGTCACAAATATCAGGGTTATCCAACTCATATTTTCTATCAAATTCGAGTAATCTCGATTTTTCGATCATAGAATTCACATTATAAATGAGTTTCATATTCCTTGTGGCTTCTAAATCGTAGATAACGGAATTCGCTGTTACAAGCATAAATGGGATACCGAGATGAAATTTTAGAGATATGTTACACAGTATCAAGTTGAAAAAATACTAGAATAATATTGGACAAGTAATTTTTATTTATAATTAATTCTTGACTGAGTCCTTCACCATTTTATATTATTACTGTAATAGTTGTTCAGTTGTGAATGAAGTTTCACTCATTTATAGTTTCATATTTGCTGAGATGCCAAGTTTTTGTAGGCATGCGACACGACGAGAAGGTCTGTATTTATTAGCGCTCCGGTTGTGGTGTCTGTGGTGTCTGAGCAGTGATGCAGTCCCTGACCCGTCTCTTAGTGGAGCTCAAGGGCGGTTGAGTGGATCTTCCATGATTGACGAATCTAGCAACAGTCCAACGCCTGCTTCACATTCTTCTTAGTCTTAGAAAATGAGCTGGTAGAATTTTAGCTCCAAACCGTTTGCGTTGAAGATGCACCACTCGCTTCTGCCGTGAAGAAGATCACGGGAAATGATTCCCATAACTGGCGGATAGTAATTTTTGTGTGATAATTTGTCGACGAGACCTGCAACAGGTTTCCGAAATGAGGAATGTAAGAGCGTAGTATTAGGCTGTAACCTTGATACAGTGTAGCTGGTGATGAATGGAAGGCCATGAGCTTTGCCATGCAGCAGAGGCCGTGGTAATTGAATATGCTGGCAGGGTTGTCTGGCCGCGATCGGAGGCGACACCTGCTCGGAAAGAGAAAGTTGTACAAGGCGCATCTCAGCAGCGGAGTCAAACAACTACGGTCAAAGACATGTTTCCCTACCCACCATACTTTCACACTCAGCCGTTGCAACCTTTGCTCTGACGATAGACGTTATCTTCAACTAAGTCAATACCAAGGAACATGAACCCACCTTCTAGAGGCTTCTACGACCAACGTTACGTTAAGAGGCTTTAATTGTATCCACGTACCGTGGATCGCAACCTCTCTCACCTTGCTTCTCATGTGACGTCATATCCTGGATAAGGCATAACCTTCTGAGTAGTGATCTTCTCATGAGAACTTGAAACGAAGAAGCACCACTTTTCATGTGATACAATTGTCAGGAAACCAAAAAAGCACACTAGGCAATGATGGCAAATTATTGGCGCATAAATTATCTCTTCTACAGGTTGGACAATATATTGAGAGCTTCTAGAAAGGGGTTACATTTAAATATTGAGGTCCATTCGATGATTCAAAAAAGACATTGCTGCATAAAAAAATTGTATTTCTACAATAATTAAACCACCTCTACTTTCTGGCATAATTCCCCACAACAGTTTTGTATTTGTTCCAGCTGTTAACTATCGTTTTCATACCCGCTGTAACAGAAGTCTACATCTGGTTGTTTCCTGGAATTAAGATTTTTTGAGAAATTACTGTCGGATTTTACACTGTCTACATTGGTTGAAGTTAAGGGGAGTTATAAGCTGAACATTAAAAGCTGAAAACGAATTATTAGTGGGGAAATAAATAGGTCGGAGGCAAATATATACCAAGAAGAGTTATGAAAACAACGTTTTAGAACAGTAAAATAACTCTGTCCATCTTCAGGGCAGAAAATATTCAGTGTGTATGCAACAACCCTTGGGTAATGGACCGGCTCCATACTCTTAAGAATTCCTTCTTAACTTCGGTTCATCCTTAAATCAGTTAAATTCATCAAATCTAGCAATGGGAACCGAGCAACTACTAGCTGGGTGCCCGGCGTTTCCGCATTTATTTGCAATGAAAATTAATTAATTCGTCAACCATCTATTGGTGAACGCGTGATCGATTTGCAATAAATCCTTGATGGGCTCACTACGGCCTAAACTGTTTGGAGGTTGCCTTCAAATTAACTAGGATGATCATTAACCAAGGGAAGAGTTATCCCCGAGCAAATTAACAGAGTCTAAAAAGCACGATGCAGCAAGAGAGTCAGAAATGTTACCAGTGCTTTAATTGAGTTTAATTCTCCCGCTACCCTAGAGGAAGTAAAAATTACACATGGTACTTTGAATGAATAAAAGTAGCCCCTTTAAATAAATAAGAGGGTGAAACATATTTTTGCTTGGGTATGTTAAATTTAGGATGTAAAGTAACTTTACTTAAATAAATGTCAAATTTTTTTGAAAATTTTAGAGTTAATAATTTAGCATCTTATATCTCCTTTATCAGATGCGATTATTAACTTTTACATTTCTTAGCCAGATAACAATACATTTCTCTTGTTTTAGGAAACATGTAAGTCTGTAATTGTGAAAGAATTAAGTAAAATATAGCAAAGAAATAGTGAACATTTTCACAGATATATTTCCTGTCATTTGGGTGGTTTGACAACGAAAGTAATGCCTTGCGACGACTATTACAAATATACGCGGAAAACAAAGAAGTTGCGTGTGATGCCTATTACCATTTGGAATTTCACAGTCAACTGCACTCACGAACTAAATTGACACTGTTAATGTTTGATTTCTGTCAAGCATACTCACACAATAAAATAATTATTAAATACATTGTGCGTTGAAACATTACGCAGTCAACTAGTGGAAGATGATGGAACTTTTTTGGAAAACTTCCTTCAAATCGCGTGACATCTGTTGAAGACTTTTTGAAACTCTCTTCAGGGTGAACCGTTTTTGGCCTGAAAGAGGGAAAGGAAGGAACCTAAATCTTCGAAATATCGACAGATACCTTCTCTGGGTTGATCATTACAAGTCACCCAATTTTATCGTAATCTGAATGGTATAGGAACGCATACGGCAAACATGTATACGTTAATTTTTGTTTATATGGAAGATTCAGAAATTTTCCCATAATTTCTTATGACACGCATTTCGTTTTGAAACTTCATTCCACGTAAAGTGCGCTTCAGTGGATTGATCAAGGGAACATAAGACGGCGCCAAATGTGGTCTGTAGAGAGGAACAGGTACGATGTCACAACTCACTTTCTGAATTATTGTTTCTTGTGTTATTTTGGTACTGAAAGGGCGTAAATTTCACATCGGTTCTCTCTTTGCAGGCTTGACCTTTTTTATAAGCATGCATTAATAGTATTGGTTGTTCACCGTGTAATCGTGGAAAACAGCTCCTTGACTATCTCAAAACACTGCCAACATGAGTTTTCCTGCTGATGCTTGGGTTTTGAACTTATTTGTGCCAGGTAGGCTGCTGTAACTCCACTCCATGCTTGGCTTTTTCAGCAATGAACCTCATCACGGGTTGTTCAGGAAAGCGTGAGCTCCTTCAGCTCTGTGCACATCTCGAAGTCGCGTCGTTGTGATGTCGCGATAGAGGGGTTGGGAACCACCGTGCTCTTGTTTTGTGGTACTTAAGTTTGTCACTGATAAAATTATAAATTATTCCAACACTCACTTCAAATTTTTCTAAAAGTACCCAACTTCTATAGACCATAGACTATAGACTATAGTCTTGTAACCTAATATTTATCGAAGAAGACGGCAAATGCAAATATCTAGGTGAATTTTGCCACTCACGGCTGTCCATGAAAGGCAACATTTCATATAAGATTTCTTTAAAATTGATATGAACTGAAATTCAACCTTGATTACGTAACTATGCCAAAATTCAATAAGAACAATCTGAGACATTTTTCGCTCTTTTTGAACAATGGTGTGATGGCACATGCAGAGATATATTACAGCATTTATTTCCTGTGACGAAAGCATAATATTTTCTCAGTTCGTCATCCTCTATTTTGTCTTCTTTGTAGCGACTTCCTTTTTCCTCCTTTCATTGTTTTCCGTTAGGTTCAGTTTCTGTTTTCACTACCGCTACATTGTTTCCTTACTATTGTTCTCACAGACAGAGTCATAGACTAATAATGTATTTAGAAGTACTTTTGTCGACTTCTACGACTTTAAGCTCTGTCCAAGATGAGTATACATAAAAAAATAATATACTACTTAATATCCACAATAAAATTGCCTGTATGTATGGGGGTGTGTCTGTCTGTATTTATGTTCCGCATTCAAATCTAAACGAATTGACCAATTTCGACCAAATTTGATACACAATCGTTTGCAACCGGAAATCACCACTGTCGGAGTGGGGTGGAGGGGGTACAAATTTAAGAAACCATAAACGGCGAGCATTTTTATCATATAAATGCATTCTCGAATCAATTTAATAGTGTGTTCACCGATATTGCTTGCGTATAATTTCAACGCCATACATAATCGAAAAGGAGTATTCTAAGGGGAGGGAGGGGGGAGGGGTTGGGGGCAAAACCGGTGTAATGGGAAGCTCTCCGTTTAATTCTTACATAAAAATGTAATTTAAGTTGCAGTTCATCTCCTAAAAGGGGTTAGAAGTGGTAAACCAGACTCTCGTAAACTATTTTAAACGGAAGGAACAATATCGACCAAGTTTTGAACAGGGGATCTTGGCGAACCGAACTCAACGCAATTAGGGTAATACACGGCTGCCCCCACTTGGGACGAGGGTGGAGGGATGGTAATTTTTAAAAATCCATAAACTGCCGTTATTTCCTTCTGATGTGTATTTTCTGGTACAATTAATTTGCTAGCGTTTTCGGTATATTTGTTTGTGAACAATTTCAACCACCTTCATCATTGGGGTGTAGGGAGCGTCATAAAAAAAATAAAACAGTCAAGTTTTGCATCGAAATCGGTGCTATGGAACTCTTTGAATTTTATTCTGACATTTAGAATGCGAAAGACATTGCAGGGGTATAAGACGGTGTAAAACACGCTTCTGTGTAATGCATTGAAAGGATAGAATAGTTTGATTAAATTTTGTTTCCATATTCCTGGCAACCAAAAACCAAACACTTTGGGGATATGACACAGCTATCAACCCTAGGGGGAGGGTGTGGAATTAGCGGAATTTTTATTTGTAATAAAGGCTTATATGTGAACCGGCAATTAATTTACATTCTCCCCCTAGTAGAAAATTATATTTTTTAAATATTTATTTTAGAAATATGTTGATATAACTTCGAATCCAACTTGCAATATTGAATTCGAAAAATTGTCACTTTTCTTAATATTCCGTATTAATTAATGTGTTACATATTTGAAAATACTAATATATGGTTTAACTGAATAATCCGCTTTAATTTGTCCGCCGCTGCTTAGATTTTAGCGGACTCAAAAAGCGATGTTTTTACAAGGACTCTTATGGGCCTATGAGCGAATTGCTCATAGTGGAGGGGGGATGACCGTACCCTGTCGCCTGTGGGCAAGCCCTGGCATTGTCTCTCTATCTATTTCAGATAGTCTTTGCTTACTCGTCCTAGGCAGAGATATCTTTATTTGTAATGTTTGTAGTCACACTACAAACCGCTTAATCTGAAATTGTTTTCGCACTTTCTTTAGATAATTATGTTTACACTGAAACAATGAAAAATTGAAGGTTATATTTATCAGCTCGATTGATTTTGTGTTTTTTTACTGTGATACCAGATACCAAATATGAAACACTTTCATGTCGTTTAACAGGGCTGTTAAGAAACATCTGAACAGTCTCATTTGCTTTCTAACGATTCATGGTTTTTTTAATCCCAACATATTTATTTGTATTTAATAATAGGGCGAAGAAATGATTAGAGAGTGAGTGAGCTCTGCAGTTGTATCATTTTCGGTTGAGGCAATCCTTCCGAGTTTCATGGTTAAGTTGATTTCGTCAACCCGACTTACATCATCGTATGAATGACAGAGATAGCCCATTGACGACATTGAAGCTTATGTCACATCGAGTAAAACTTGGTGGTAAACGAAAGCGGCAAATTATGAGGCTGCAACAAAAACGAATGACATAGAGCTTCTTTATCTGAAACGACAGTAATGGTCAGCCAAAGGAAAAGATGCTAACGTTTGTCCCGATTAAAAGGGATTTGAATGGGTAACATTTAATTATAATGCTAGTCATGAAGGCAACGTTAGTTATTTCTTAAAATTTACAGTAAATTAATTCGCCACAGGTCCGATAGAAATTAATTGAAAGATGGGCAAAAATAAAACTACACAACGTTTCATTTTTAATTTATGACTTCAAGTGTTGAAAGTATTTGTATTATGATAAATACTTTTTATAGACCTCCGAAAGACTATATTTTATAACAGTCAAAATTGTAGCATATAAATGACTTTGCAGCAGAAATAAACACTAAAATAAAAAAGTAGGAAATTATTAAGGAAATTTATTTGTGGTTTTGAATTTTATTTCTTTAATTGTATATTAAAAGACAAATTCCTTATTTGGGTCCTGCACTATCCAAATATTGAATTAACAACGACTTAGCTCAGGTTATTCTTATATATGAAATTTAAGAGGGTTAATTACGGGTAGCAGAGATCTCATTCGTTATATGTTATATGTTGTTTTTATTCTTCGTTCGGCGGCTCGGAGTCTCGTGCAGGTACAAAGTGATTTCTTCCTTCCAGGAATTTGTCGTAGTTGCAGGTCGGCAGCAAGCAGTAGCGACCCTTACTTCCACAGGGTGTTATTTGTCAGACGGAAAACAGGAGATTTCGCACCGTCGAGCGACTAGTCATTCACCCTGGCGAGGTTATTCACGTCTCAGCAGACTTTTGGCTGCTATATATCACCATTTTCGTATACAGATTTTGTGTATTTTCTACTACTTATTGAAAGCATCTTCTTCTCTCTTCTTATAACTTCAGAGCAATACTGCTCCTTGTATCCTCTCCTGGTACCTCTTTCCTTCAACTTCAAACACACACTCACTTACGAAGGAAGGGGTAAATCTTGGGAAATTTCCATGGGCCAGGGAACCCTGGTGGACAAACGTCACGCACGTTTCTTTGCGACTGTCTGGCGCCTTTATAATCATGGATTTTCCGCATCTTCTCTGCCTGTCTCTGAATATTCTTATTTAATTCCCTGAATTCAGTTCGTCCCAAAATACTAATTAAATCGGGCAGCGCCCTACTGCGCTACAATACTATTTATAACAAACAAATAACAATGTTTTGTCCTCCATTTAAATCTTTTAAGGCTTCTATCTACAGGAACTACAGAAAAATATAATTCAATATTTTAAAAATTACATAATATTACTTTAAATTATGTATTTATTTTGCATTTGCCACAATTTCAAAAAAATAAAAAGCTGTACCCGCACGGGACTTGTACAAATGATCTCTTTCTTGATCAAATTCGTTTTTACTGTTTATTTCTTTTCACTCACAGCAATTAATGAAAGATACTTACTTTTTCTCTTAGAATTGACCAAAATACACTTCCGGATTTCTTTATCAAAGATTTTAACATTTCCAAAATCAACAAGTAATAGACATAATTTAATTAAAATAGTATCTAATATTTTTATTAGTAAATTAAATCGACCGTTTAAAATATCATAGGCAAGAAATTAAACCTCAAACTATATAAGCAGTACTAAAAGAGGTCAAATGAAACTATTCGGTCAGACTCTGATAATATTCTACGCCAGCCGGCTTTAGCGCGGTATGTTGCTCACGATGACAATAGGTTTTTTTACAAATATTATTATTTTCTGAATCCTGAGAGTGTTTGTTTTCTCGCCGTTAGTAACACGTCTACAAAATCCGAGGCTATGGAAGTCGCCGAGTTTACTTTTGACTTTAAAATATCCTGTGCCTAAGAGTGGAGGTGAAACGGGGAAAGAAAAGTGATGATTAAACGATTACGCAATTTTACCAGCTTTCTACGCATGTTACTTACGGTTCAGGTACAGATGCTCCTTAGATCCTTTGGTAACGGGTGTATTTTTTCCTCTATTAGGGTATCGGGACTATTTTTGACTCTAGTTTTAAATATTATATTGTAGTCTTTCGTGTATTGGAGACCGTAAATTATGTTATAGATTAAAGTAACTCTGTGCTGTTTCGAGTGATGACATATAGCATTTCATCAACGAACGCCTAATGGAATAATAATATAGAAATAGTTCGCTTTCTGCACTTAACCTTCTGCATCACATTATTCTTTGCATTTGTGCGATTCTTTCAAGTTTTCTATTTTTATTTTGGCAATAATAGACGTTCCCAAAATGTCGGAACAGTCAAGAAATCGAAGAAAAATAATGTTTTCGTCGCGGTTTTTCATTCTGACGTGCACTTTTACTTTCGCTAACTGAAGATTTTGTTTCGACGGGAATTTGAATTATGTACACACAAATACCTTGATAAAAGAATACATATACTCCACGAAGGTCTATAGAACCAGTTGGTAGGAAGGAAAGTTACTTGCAAAACAAAGGGGAATTTCGTATCTCAGCATGAATGGTTTCCACTCGACACATTTACTCCTTTCCGGAAGGTTTTGCTTGCACGTAAAAACTACTCATTACTTGTACCTCTCACTTCAAGGTGAAATCTTTTCTTCTTAACCACTACCTTCTAACTACTACAGCAATTATTTGCTGCTGAATCAACGTTCATGACGAATACGACTAAAGCAATGAAAGCTACGCAACTAAAGCTATTGTATTGTGTTTGTAAAATTATAATTTGATGTTTTAATTATTTATAGGACTTCAAGGTCTAGCTGTACTATATATCATTCCACAAACAACCTATTTACTTATTGGTTTCCTGAGTTGATGTTTGTACTTCTCTCAATTTTTTATCCCTACTAATAGTCGTTCATTATTAAAGTTGATACGTAACTACTCAACACAACTTTTATTTGTTGTTTAGCTCCTTCAAAGAAAAATTGTTGAGCATTGATACAGTTGGGAGAAATACATAATTTTATCGTGAAATGAATCACAAGTGCTAGAGGAAAGACATCAAAAAATACTTCCCGAATGGAACACTGAATCAGTAACCTGGAGGATTGAGACTGAAATTTAAAAAACAATTGGATTCATCTGATTTATAAAATTTACAATAAATAAAACGAGCACAAGTCAGAAAAAATTATTAAGTAACTGACAAAATCACTCCACCCCATCGTTTGTGTGAACTTCCTCCCTTTGTTTATTACTTTTTATACTCTTCAAAAACCTTATATTATTATCTTTCACATATTTTTATATATTAAATTTTAGCCATTGTATCAAAATAATATATATATGCAAATGAAGCTAATAACCAAAAACAGACTTCAAGTTTATTAACAAATTGGTTCGGTAAGTTTCGACTATATGACTATATACGCGTAAGCTACCAAATGAATTTCTTAATAAACCAGGAGACCGTTCTTTTATAACTTCTTTTGCATAAATATATACCAATAAATAACATTTAAGTGACTCTGCATGTTTGTCCCGTTTACTCGAACAGGCTCCGAAACGGCTCAACGTTTCACAAGGAAAAATTGAATGTTTAAAAACGGGAGATTACGCCTAAATATTCGTGCAATTTTCATTTCAATTTATTTCAGAAGATATAAATATAATTTAAAATAAATATTAATTCTACGGGAAGGTTTCTTGGTACACGGGCATCGAAGTCTCCAAAAAGTGAATGCGGGTTGCCTGTACTCTTGATCTATGCTCTGAAACGGCTTAAAGAATTTCAATAAAAATTACAGAGATTGATGCAGGAATTTTAACTTAAATTTTCGTGTATATTTCATTTCGATTCTTGCATAGATCAGAATATATGAATGTAAATATTTATAAATCCATTCCATTGCCGCGCGAAAGCCGGCGTGAATACCTGCTGCGTGTTATAAGTCCTAATAGGCATTACAATGCCATTCATCCAACTTACTGTGTTAATTGAGAGAGGGCGACCATTCTCACTCCACCTATTGTTGTAGCAAGATTCGCGCAGAGAGTTAACTAACCCCCTGAGAAATTATCAACTTATTTGGATCGTCGATACGATGTATGCGTAAATTGGTTTTATTAGTCACGTCAGGTAAATTTTAATATTTAGTAATTGCCCATTTTTAAAAGCAAAATAAATATAATTTATCTCAATAAATATAATTGAAGTTTCTGTCTGTCTGGAATTGGCTCTGAAACGTGTGAAAGCGGGACCTATTCAATCCAACTGTCAGTTATAAGGTTTGGACTGAAGCGATCATAAATAAATGATACCGTAATTTTTATATATCCAATGAATTCAGCTTTATCAAAATTGTATACCTGTTGATTCGTTTTTAGGACAAAGTAAAAAGAGTTATTTTCGCGTGAATGAAATCGCGGGCATAGCTAATTTTAGTATAATTACCAAGAAATAATAAAATGTTTTAAGAGATTGATTGCTGATAGTAAGTGGCCTCCGGGTACTACTCAATATTTAATTATTTATATAATTACAATTTTTGACACGTAATATAATAAAAATAAATATATAACCTTGAGTCAGGAAAGTTATATTATTTGTTACAAAAAGAATTACAACGTTTCGTTTTCCTTATCTTCAATTTAGATAATATAGTCTAGACCTATAACAATTGAAGTATCCGTTTCTGATTTTAAAATAAATACCAAAAGTGAAAACTACTGTTTATGGGGTTCTTAATCATAAATATAATAAAAGAAAAAAGAACTATATGGAGGACACTGACCAAGTGAAGGGACAGGATGTGGGACGTGGTAGTTATGTAGTGGTGAAAAGGCTTGCACATAATAGGTTAGTATGGAGGGTTGTGTCAGACTAGTCTAAGAGTTGATTACTACAACAACCACTAGCATAAATGACTGAATACTAAATCAAGTATAAACGGCCGCTATTCGCGTCAAAAAAAACTTTCGGGGTCAATGAAAATGTTAGTGTTACGCTCGATGTTGCTTGGGTATAGGATTGACATTTTGAAAAGAAAAGCTATTTCATAATTTTCCAATTTTTCGGAGCATTTGTCTATTTATCGCGTAAAGGCCAAAATTTAGTAATTTTGAAATTTATCAAAAAATATTTTTAGTTTTAAAATTTTAGACTGATTAAACGTATTGGGATCAAGTATAAAACACGAATATCTTGAATAAATAGTGGTTCCTCTACTCTATTAATATTGCAATAGGAGAAAATAAATGAAAGGGAAATGAGTTCGAGTTTCGCATGAATTCGTGTTTTCCGAATTGACAACCAGATTGACGCTACTGAATGCGATTGATTGATCAATGAATTCAGTCAAAGAATTTACAAGTTTAAGACACTACTTTAGTGGATCCTGCCCTCGTATAAATGAAGGTTATGGTCGTCGTGTTAGTTTGAAAGATGTTTGTATTATTTTAGAGATATTTTAACGTTCGCTTCCTGTGCAGAGGGAGCTGTGTAACTGTGGCTTGATGAATGATGGAGATATCCCATTGACGGCATTGCAGCATAGGTCATATCGAGTATATTTAGCCGAAGTGTTCTCCGACAGCGGCATGTCATTCATTGAGTTAGCACTGGGCGTGACGTCAGCGCCACGTGCTGTAAACATTGCATAAGCGCATCCCTATCAAACTATTGTTGTGTTTGGCTCCAGCCACGAAAACACTAAACGCTTATCACTACAACACAACATTGCTTTTGCACATGCTCATGCTCATGCCGTTTCCAAGTCTGCTTTAACAATTAAATCGTTGAATATCTATGACCAGTACCTGAATCAAGAAAGCGCAAAAATCCTGTACCTTGTATTTATTAAATCTACAAAAGAGCAGATGCCCGGTGGCAGATACATAGAACTTAAATAATATTTAAGAAACTGGTCGTAAGGACCATATTTAACCTATAGTTGAATGTATAATTATATTAAATATAAATAAATAAGTGTGGAATCATATTATTAAAAATGATTTTTTTTAAAAAAATAATAGTATTGTTTTGCCTGAAAAAAAAGAAACAAAAAAAACCTGGAAATATATTTCACTGTAGTATATTTTTAGAGATTTCGCAGCACTGATCACTTCACTACACTGCACTACACTACACTAAACTTAGATTGAGTCGAACTTTTCTGTCCGTTAAGGAAGTTCCCCAAACACTCCTGCAGGCAGATTGTTCCAGTCATTAATTGTCCTATTTAGGAATGAGTATTTTCCAACGTCTGTTTTTTGGTTCCTTGCTTGTAATTTAAACAAGTGATCACTTCTCTCCTCCCGTTCCGAGTCGATTCTTTCATTCTATCTCGGATTCCCTGCCAAGGTTTTTGACCTGCAAAGGCTCTGTAGAAAATGTGTAGCCTAGCTCTTTCCCTTCTTGTCTGTAGCGTGTCCCACCCTAGTCGCTTTACCTTTTCGTTCCCATGCCCAGGTACTATTTGTACGATTTTTGCGGCCCTTCTCTTGCACCCTTTCTATTTGACCTATCCTGTACGGATCCCAGCATGCTGCACCATATTCCATAAGTGGGCGTACTAATGACAAATATGCCAACTCTTTAGATATAGATAAATGTATTCGCAATAATGCTAATTGTATAATTTGTCACATTAAATAATATATCAGAAACTTTATTTATTAGCAATTCAAATGACGTTCAACGTTTCCTCTCAATGTTTTGGACTTCAATAGACAAAAATTGATAAGTTAAACTCAAAAAGGAGGCATTAATAACATAAATACATATAAATAATAAAAAATAATACAAAAGTATATCGAAACTTCTTAATTTATAATTACGTGAACTATCCTCCGCCAACATGCTTCAATTGACCATTAACGGAATATTCCGTTACATTAATGAGTAAAAACATGAATCGTATTAAAGTGCAGGAATCAGACATACAAATTAAATAAATCTATAAATTTGTCATGTTGTTGTTGTGGTATTCAGTCATAAGACTGGTTTGATGCAACGCTCCATACTATCTTGCGGAAGCCTTTCCATTTCCACATAACTAGCACACCTCACATCCTCCCTAATCTACTTAGTGTATTACCTCCATGTCTCCCTCTACTGTTATTAACCCACACACTTACCTCTAATGCTAATTTTATAATGCCCTCGTGTCTTATAACGTGGCCTATTAATCTATCCCTTCTCTTAGTCAACGTCCTCCATATTGTTCGCTTTTCCCTCTATTCTGTTTATAAATTCCTCGTTTATGATCCTATCCACCCATCTGATTTTCAGCATTCGCCTATAGCACCAAAGGCTTCTATCCTTTTCCTTTCCCCAGCTCCTATCGTCTACGTTTCGCACTCATATAACGCCACGCTCCATACCAACATTTTTAGCAATGATTTCCTAATATTCACACTTATATGACCCGTAAGTAAATCCCTCTTTTTCGCGAAAGCCTTCCTTGCCTGTGCTATCCTACTCTTTATGTCTACTATACTTCTACGATCCTTAGTTATTATGCTGCCCAAGTAGCAGAATTCCTTAACTTCCTTAAAAATATCCCTTTCCAATCTAACACCGTTTCTTATTGCCCTGTTTCTCATACTACTTTCCTTTACCTTAGTTTTTACTCTATTAATCCTCATATTGAACTCTTTCTCCAGGACTACGTTTCATGCGTCGTAATTTCCCTTAATATTTTCTGTATCATTTTTAATATTAGCGGAGTTTTTGTTCACCAGAAAGTGTCACATTTCATAAATCAATACAAAAATTGAGCATTTTATATTACATAATAACAATTAGTCGTTTTCAAGAATGTGATGACTCTTTCTTGGTAGTCCGGTGAGTTGTCCTCTCCGAGAATCCGGTGGTTATTTTCGAGAAACTTACTGCAGGAGTTGATAAGGTGTTCCATGGTGATGATCGTGTTCAGAGATTGCAAATTGGAGGAGGACTATTTGTATATACGTGGAAGTGTGTTAATTTGTAGTGGCTTGATCTTGTTCTAGAAAGGACAACTTGAACTCTTGTTGTTGTTGTGGTATTCAGTCCTAAGACTGGTTTCATGCAACCCTCCATGCTAACCTATTTTGCGCAAGTTTTTTCATTTCCTTATAACTAGGACACCCAACATCCTCTTCTGTTCTTACCCCACACACGTCCCTCTAATGCTAATTTTACAAGAGTCTTGATCTTGAATCTTGATCTCTGATGGATGCCTTTTCGGGGAGGTGGATGGCGAGGAAGTTGGTAACTGATTTATGGATTGGGCTTGGTTTTAGAAGCGACCAATTTTGCTTCCAGAGATCGGTTGGTTTTGGAAGGGTGTGTTTCCATACATCCGAGAATGTTTTGACGTAATTAGGGTAGCAAACCTGATCGACGGAGATGTTCCCTTTTATTCCCTGGTGCACCAATGTGATATTCTTTCCCGTTGTTTGGAGCTTGTGTAGATCTTTACTGAAGATTGCGGGTTGCTCTTGGGAGTTGTCTTCATTGGCGACGGTTTAAAAAGCGGACAGTGGGTCTGAGAGGATTAAGTGGTTCATTTTGGACGACGAGAAGCAGTGGTCTATAGAAAGCTTGATAGCGTAGGTTTCTGCAGTGAGGATGGAGGAATTTGGGTTAAGGGTCAGTGCTGATTCCATCTTTGTTCTTGGCGCCGTCGGTGAAAATGCGGTCGAAGCTGTCGAACTTGAGGCAAAAATCTGTGTATTTTGTGTTCCATACTTCTTGAGAGAGGTTGGACTCTTTAAACTCTGTAAGAGATTGATCTATATGGGTTTTTGGGATGTGCCATGTAGAAAATCCGAGATATTTGCAGGTTTCCATTGGGATTGGGAGGGGTACGGTTTATCTTTTGGCACAAGGAGCTAAACCTTGTATGAAATGGAGTGTTTTTTGAGAACCTGAGAGAGGTTGCGTCGTTTCGGATTAAAGGGTTGTACGTTGTGAGCGCTTTTAACCCCTTTTTGATTGCCATCACTTTTCTTCTATGGTTCAGATTAGGTTCTTGCGCTTCTATTAGTATACTGCCTATGGAATTTGATCGAACACATCCGGTTGAAATCCTTAGAGCTGCATGTTACATATTTTTAATGTCTCCATATTGAATTTACTAGTTAATATCCTTGTTTGTAACACAGTCTCTGTATTTTTATAGTGTTAACGTCTCAATTGCCGCCTGACGTAGTCCCAAGAAATGGAGACGAAATGTTTCAAGATGTATTAATTGCTAATTAATCAAGTTTCCTCTTCATGCTATCCTAATTAAATACATTAATTGATTGAAATATATAAACGGTTCACTCAACAAAATATAAGCCTAACGCTTACTGTGTATATTGTTTCAATAACAGAAACATCCGATTTGACATTTATATATTTTGAAAAATAATAGAAATATAAATAAAGTGAATTAGCTAATGAAGGATAATTCGTAATTTCTTTAGTAACAACTCACAAGTGCTAAAATAAGCCCCATTGAGATGCACGGAATATCTCTTTGATGAATTTATTTAAATTTTGTTAAAAGACTTATTTTTACTTAGTATGTTAATAATAATTTCCCTATCTCTATCAAAAACTAAACTTTGATTTTAACTTCAAATTTATTCAGCAGGATCTATGGCAATGCCATAGTCATATACAGAATTCAATTACAATTTTTTTGAAACATTACAAAAAAAATTATCGAATTTGTTTAAAATTATAACAATATAAAACAAATTTACTTTTTTCATGATTTAATGTTAAAAATATAATTTAGTATAAATATATATAATTTATAAATATTTTTATGGATTGTACTAATTTTTTTATATTGCTAATTTTTTAAAATATATTTCATAATTTTGTTGTAATGTTTCAAAAATATTTGTATTTGAATATTGTAGATGACTATGACAATGCCGAAAGATCCTGCTGAATAAATTTGAAATCAAAATTAAAGTGTAGTTTTGGTTAATAATGTGACTGAAATTATTATTATCTGTGATGAATTGAAATTTGTCCCGCTCTCAAGTGGGCATGTCTTGAGTGACTGCTTCCACGACTGCTGTTGTACTGTCGTACAGTTCGTCAAACGTTGCTGGAAGTGGAGGCACAATTACTGAGACTTCCCCACAGGGGGAAAATAGCATGCTAGTGATGTAAGGCTGAATCATTTTATCCAGTACGGCCGATCACTTAAAAATTTCACATTCTTCAATCACACAGGGCTTAAAGCTGTATAGTTATGAATTTGTAATCAGGTAATTATTTTTGGGACACCCAGTATAACAGGCTTCCTCTGTCAAATACATTTTTCTTCTTTGCTCTCGAAATGAGAAATCATATAATTTTTAACAAAAGGCCAACACGCTTCGGTAAAATTATCTCTGCGAAATAATTACCATTGGCCAAACCGAATACAAAAAATATGATATATAATTTTTGTATCAATACAAATCGAAACAAGAAACGTTATTGCACTATTTTCTCTTGCAACTACAGTGTCTCTATTGAAGAGCCTGTAAGGCAAAAAAATGGAAATCTTCTTCTGCATTGGTCAGAAGTACGGAATCATGACGGGCAGATACGGATTTTTCTCGCAGAAATATAAATTTTATTGAATAATTGGTTCATAACAGATGATCTTTTCCAGTATGAGACTTCCTAATCAAGAATTTTCATTTCGTTTTAAGGGTTTCCCTAATTATCTCACAGCCGCTGGTCGTCAAAGCAGTTGGTTTAGGACGAGGCAGACGTCGGACTGTGAGAAACACGGAATGAGGCGCTAAACTACAAGCTGATGCCAGAAAAATGCGCTACAAAATATTCATCGGAGCTATTTTAAGACTGGATGTCTCGAACGTTTGATGTCTTGGCTCAAGCCGTGGAACGAAGACGGCGAATCCCATATGAGACAGGTTTCCTTGCTTCTCCACATGGGACAGCTGAGGGACGACCTGACGGCTGAAGGAAACTAGCCTGTGGATCCGCTTTTCTTCACTATATTAACTATTCATAGTTAAAACGGAACTCCTGAGTTACTACTTAGTAGTCGATGAATTCTATAGTATTTCCAGTACAATAGTGTTATGCACTTGGCAACCTGTGCACCTTTCATTTGTACATTCACCTAAGTTCTACACAAAGTAAATATTGTAATATCATTAGGCGCTACTGAAATAACAATGATTATTTACGGCTTAAAAATTCGTTTGGGTTCCCATATACCCCACGTGACATATGGATAACTGGAATGTCTTTCAGGGAAAGTTAAAGTAATGATATTATAGGTGGAATACATAATAAATAAATAAAAAATACTGTCATATTAGCTAGCAAATAAATACAATTATTATTTAATTATTTTAAACAACGTTTCATCCAACTTTGTGGATTTTTCAGATAAATTTTAAGTGTAATTAATGTAATCAGCCCATTCATTCAAAAAATTACATTAATGTAATCATTTGAATCACTTAAAAATTTACCTGAAGAAGTCCATAAAGTTGGATGAAACGTATATATATTAATTAAATATTAAATCAAATAACGTCTGATATTAAAATATTTACCGTTTTCTCAGACAAGTTTTTTTGTTTTTAATCAAACAACGTTTTGTCGCATATTTGCACATTCTTCTTGTTTTTTACACAATCAAATTATTGTTAGCAGTAAATTTTTATTTAATTATATTATATATTTGATACATAATGAGCTATATTTTAAAGCTATGCTTATAGATTCAATAGTAATATTCCAGATACAAACAAAATCAAACACAAGAAACGCTTGAGATGCATCATTTCGTATTTGTTTTCAATAGTAATTATTTTTTTCTACTTTTTGTGAAATATTGTTGTTTGATACTGTTATATTGAATACTTAAAAAGATGTAAAAGACTTAAATATGTTTCCATATGTCGAATGACAATTCCGTTTTCATAATTTGATTCTTTATATTTTCTATATTGACTGTATTTGTAATTTTTTAAGCATGATACATCGATGCATCGATTATTAACAGCTATTACCCTGATCGTTATATTATTTAATCTGCTACTCATAATTACAAATGACGCGGACCACCAAAAGTTCAATAGTTTTACTTATCTATGCAAATAAATAAAACTGAAGTGTCTGTCTCTCTGTCGGTCTGTCTGTCAGACTGTCTGTCCGCATGTTTGTCTCGAATAGGCTCTGAAACGGCTCAACGGATTTCAATAAAAATTTGAGGGTTTACAAAAAGGAGATTTAATTTAAATATTCGTGCATATCTAATTTCGATATAATGCAGAAGATATTAATATAAATAAAAATATTGACACTACGGGAAGATTTCTTGGAATTGCCGCGGCGTTAAACCAACTGCGAGTTATGAGTCCTATTACGCGTTCCTATATTATCCATCCCACTTATTATCTATTGTTGCAGCAGGCTGAGGAAAAAAGAACTTCTTTGGATGGTGGATACGATGTATACATAAATTGAAAAATTGCTTTTATTTCTAGCGTCAGGTAAATGTAAAAATTTAGTAATTGCTACAGCGAAAATTAAAAGAAAACTATCGAGTCTGATGTCGAAACCGATGTAATGCAAGTCGCTGTGTTACATTATGACCTTTAATATGCGACTTGAGTACAAATTTAGCCATTGACTTAGTGGGGGAAAATTTTTATTCTGTTAGAATACTGAAAATATATTTATTCGTGATATTATAGGAGGGGGGTATTTAGTATATTTGAAGTTTATATTGTGATATTTTCAATGTTAGTTTAGTTATGTGTTGACCAAAAATTAAATAATGTACCGGGATAATATAAATAAATTCTCGCGCAACGCCGGGTCCCCGGCTAGTGTATAATATTTTTGTTTAAATGTGTAATATGGAATATTACTGTTGATATGCATTGAATTAAAATACAACTTATAAGGCACGTCTTATATATATGCGTGTGTGTGTTTAATAAGCTTTTAAGTTTAACATAATAGTACTTATACGTACGTTTCTCTTCAATATATGTCGAAAAATGTTGTGATTCAACAACGTAATTCATTTTGACAAATATTTTTTTTTCGAATTTTCATAGAATTAGATCTGTTGTAATAATCTTTTCTCGTTGCTGAAGTACTAATCTATTTCAGAAAACATATATCATATGTCGGTGAGATCAATTCATGGAGAATAATCATTCAGCGTGATTGCTATAGAAAAAACGATGAGTGAAGTTGACGGGACGTGAGGCAGGTAGCAGAATAGGCTGATACAGATTTCGTCCCAACCGTTGAGTGATGTTGAAGTGCCGCTGCCCCCCGTCCTGATGCGCGCTGACGAGCCTCGTTACTTTGCGCTGAAACGCACGTGTAGTAGGATCATGCGCATTAATTGCGCCGCTCACGATCAGATAGCAACGAGCACGACTCGTATTAGAAGTCCCATCACCTTGCCGATAGCAGCGCCTAAATGTTGCTATTTACGAAAGCTTCCTCGTTACCGACAGTTTCCCGACGAAACGCTCCTACTTCCCAAACACTACGGGAAAATAGACTGACTGGAGTACCCGGCGTTGCTCTAGTTCACGAATATAATAACGCAGGAATGTAATTAATGATACATTTATTACAATACTTGAAGGTACATTACAATCTATTTCTGTTGTCAGGAGTGTTTGGGGAACTTCCTCTAACATAAATATAATTTCGACTTAATCTAAGTTTAGTGTAGTGTAGTGAAGTGATCAGTGCTGCGAAATCTCTAAAAAAAACTACAGTAAAATATATTTCCAGTTTTTTTGTTTCTTTTTGTTTCTTCAGGCAAAAACAATATTATTGTTTTTAAAAAATTCATTTCTAATAATATGATTCCACACTTATTTATTTATATTGAATATAATTATACATTCAACTATAGGTTCAATATGGTCCTTACGACCAGTTTATTAATTATTGTTTAAGTTCTATGTATCTGCCACCGGGCATCTGCCCATTTGTAGATTTAATAAATACAATACAATACAAAAATCCAACCTATTTTCAATCTTCGGTTCTTTAAATGGCGAAAAATCGTCAAAATGGTAAGGTTTTCTTTACAGAGAGTTGTCATTCTGAGCCTTTTCCGGTGGTCTGAGAAGAATAAAATCATATGACCAAAATTGTAGGGAATCGAATTTTCAATTGAATATTTGTCCTCCGAATTTTTCTAAAATCCTCATTTTTAAAACTTCAGCGGTCTAAATTGAAGGCGTGACAAAAATGAGTTTTTTTATTTCTGTTGCAGCTCGAGGCTCACATTGTAAATAAAGATATCTCGTTGAAACAAAGAGAATAAGCCATTACTCGTTTCTTCAAGTTGAGTACAGACTTTGTTAGAGGTTGAAAGCCACTGAAAACAAAAAGCTTCAAAAAGTGGAGAAAACGGAGGTTTGTTCACTTTTATTCACATATATAAACAGTATTGTTGTTTATTTAATTTAATACTTTTACCTGCGATGAATGTCACTTTTGATGTGGGATTCAGTCCCAAGTCTGGTCTGATGCAACACTCCATGCTAATGTTTGCGCAAGCCTTTTCATTTCCGCATAACTATCACATCCCACATCATCACTAATCTGATTAGCGTATTCCATCTTTGGGCTCCTTTGATGTACTTACCACACACACTTCCCTCTAATCCTAATTTTACAAGACATTCGTGTCTTAAATCGTAGTCTATTAATCTATCCTTTCTCTTGGTCAACGTCCACCTTATTATCCGCTCTTCCCCTATTCTGTTTAGAACTTTCTCGTTAATTATTCTATCCACCCATCTGATTTTCAGCATTCTCCTATAGCAGCACATTTCAAAGGCTTCTATTCTTTTCCTATCTGCAACTCATACAACACCACACTCCATACGAACATTTTTAGCAATGATTTCCTAAAATTCAGACTTATATTACCCCTAAGTAAATTTCTCTTCCTTGCCGGTGCTATCCTACCTTTTTATGTCTACTATACTTCTATCATCCCTAGTTATGCTGCGTCCCCACAGCAGACTCGTCTCCCGTCATTCGGAAGGGCGTGAGAATACTACCCAATGCCCGACCTACCTGATGCAGGTTTTCTAGGGTTTTCCCTGCATCTCTTTAGGTGAAACGCCGGGTAGGATCCTTAAACCATAGCCCGGGGGCCCTAGTTAACCCTTGACTACCTTGCTCTACCTTCCGCATCCCCCCTTTTCAATTCCCTTCCTATGCTATTAAAGGGGAGTTGCCTGTTTCAGGATCACCCTCATGTAGCCTGTTAACCAAAAAAAAGCGATAAGGATGATGCTATATACCAAATTACTGTTTACATTGCAATGTGTGTTAAATTGGTCAAAGCGTAAAATCATTACAACTTTTATTAATAAACATAAAATAGGTTTTAACTCAGCTTCAGTCTTGTCGAAGGATATATATTTGATAAACCATAAAATTGATTGACAAAATATTAAAATTTTTGGTGTCGCAAGTAATTTGAATTCTAGACTGATCTCATGGGATCTAATAACTTGACCATTCATGTTAAAAATGACAAATAGTTCAAACCAAATTTACGATAATATTCTTTTATATACTTTCCGTTTTATTAATTGATAAAACCTTCCCCATTGCTATTTTAAACAACAACAATATGCTTATGAACTATTAGTCCTAACTTTTATTTCGGTCTCTATACTTGTGCAACATAAATTAAAAAATTGAAATACAGCTAAATTAGTAAAACAATTACCATTTAGGTAATATAATAACAATTACGACGTTTCGTAGACTTCAGCGGCAACTTTTTAACTAAAAAAGGAACTATTACATAATTTGGATAATTATGTACAATGGTTTATTTTATATTTAAAAATTTACCTGAAGAATTTCACAAAGGTGACCAAACGACATAATTGTAATTATATTAACTAAATAGCAATTAAATATTTTGCAGATAAAAATGATCTGCACTTCAATTATGATACTTAATGCCAGATAATTTATTTCGGACATTAATTAAATTTAGTTATCTGCCTATCAGCAGGTCCACGTGAGGAAAGTTCTCTATGGGGAACTCGTGTAAAAACTGGGATGGTGAGTCCGACAGGATGGTGTCAACCATTTATTCCCTCGACGGGATGTGAACCCGTGTTACAAGCGAGATGCGGAGGATGATGGCGTATGTAGGGTTAGGAGAAATGACGCGTTGAAGCATGATGAAGATACATGGTATGAATATATTTAAGTGATTTCTTTTTACTTATTGCCTGTCTAAGTTTCTCAAGCGTGTTTACAAAGATGTCGCTGTTGATAATGGAGTGATGCTGCAGGTAACCTGCAAAATTACACCCTGTAAGTTGGAAGACACTGTTGCTGTAACAATTTCTGCTTATCTGGTAGTCTTGATTTTTTTTGGGCCATAGAGATACTCATATTCAGTGTCCAATTTTTTTTAAAGAAATCCTGTTGATCCGCTTCCCGAAGCTCTTTACACATTTCTACTCGACACTCGTTTCGGAACCCACTTAGAACAGACACCATGAATTGTTCCTTCGGAAGGGCCATGTGATACATTTAATGCAGCAACATCATGAACTCTAACGCATCTGTCTCCTCGAATCAGTTCATCAGCACGTCCTCGATTGGCATCTGTGACAGATGTTGGCAGCCAACCGCTGAGATGTTTATTTGCAATGTCCGTTTCTCCATTACCATCTTCACCCACACTTTCTTTAAGCCAGCTGTAGTTTTCAATGGCGACTCTTCACTTGATCTTCGGATCCACGGTTCTCACCAGTAAATCTGAAAAATAAGTAAAGGTACCTCTATAATATCATGCATACATAGTCCAGTAGCTGTTACAGAGGTAGATTTACTTTTTTATCCCACACTAATGAAATTATAATTATTATCATTATGACTTTCAACTTTTTATTAATTTTCTTAATTTTTAATTTACTCTGATGGTTAAATTTAACTTTATTTATATGTTCTACAGCTCCTTATTAGTTTTATAAAAGAAATTGTTTAGAAACTGGGATTTATGCGTCATATAAAAACTATATAAGTAAAGGAAGATTATACATAACCTCTACAGAAAACAGGAAGCGATAATTAGAAAGAAGATCAAGAAAAGTAAGTCGTAATCAAAAAAGGAGTAAGACAAGGATGCAGTCTGTCGCACGTGCTTTTTAACTTATATATAGAACAGGCGATGAAGAATGTTAAAACGGAATGTGGAAAAAGAATCATACTGCAAGGACAAAAAATAAAAATCTTACGCTTTGCTGACGATACTGTAGTATTAAGGGAATCAGAAGAAGACTTGGAAACTATAATAAATAGCATGAACGGAATCCTGGAGAAAGTGTTCAATATGAGGATTAATAGAGGGAAAACCATAGTAATGGAGTGTAGTATGGGAAACAGTGGAATAACAAAGGGTTTTTGATTTACGGGATAATTTAACGGAAGTTAAGAAATTCTGCAACTTAGGAAGCGTAATAACTAGGGATGGTAGAAGTGTAGTAGACATAAAGAGTAGGATAGCACATGCAAGAAAGGCTTTCGCGAAAAAGAAAAATGTACTTACGGGTAATATAAGTGTGATTTTAGGAAATCGTTGCTAAAAATGTTCGTATGGAGCGTGGCGTCATATGGCTGCGAAACGTGGACGATAGGAGTTGCGGAGAGGAAAAGAATAGAATCTATGAAATACGGTGCAATAGGCGAATGCTGAAAATCAGTTGGGTGGATAGAATAACAAAAGAGAAAGTTCTAAACAGAATATGGGAAAAGCGAACAATATGGAGGACGTTGATCAAGAGAAGGAATAGATTAATAGGTCACGTTTTATGACACGAGGGTCTTGTAAAATTAGCATTAGAGACGAGGGAGGCCAAGGATGGAATGCGCGAAGCTGATTAGGGAGGATGTGGTTGTGCTAGTTATAAGGAAATGAAAGGGCTTTCGCAAGATTGGTTAGCATGGAGGGTTGCAGTCTTAGGACTGAATACCACAACAACAACATAACAACTATAAAAAGTGTGATGGAAATTAGTTTTGAAAAGAACGGGTTTGATATTACCAGGAATCTTTTTGCAAATCTATATAACAGATAAAAATATGGGTTGAACGTTTTTTTTAAATAGAACAATTCCAACGTGACAACCAAATTCAAATAACATCGGTTTTGGATTTCATAATTCACGAAACAAAAGACAACTAATATTTCACTATATGGAAATATGTACAGACAATAGTTATTTTAATTTTGTGAATTTGCGTATGTTTCAGTTACTTCACCTGTGAACTGGTCAATTTTAAATTTGTAGAATTATTTAACGAAGAGAAAAGTTCCCATTCTTCCATTGGCGTGCTTTTCCCTGGGAGACGCAGATCTTTCAGAATCGTAACAAATTCAGAAGGTCGGTTACGAACTATAGCTTTAGTTTTCTCTTATTTTGTTCTTAAACCGGAATTCTACTCGAGCAGTTTTTACATTTCCCCCTTAACAAGTGTTACGTAAACCACGGAAATGTTGCAGTCCCAGTGGAAGGTGTTGGAACTATTCTTGACATGGTAATTACGGCTTGCGCTGTACCCGAAACAAAGCTGTTGTGTTTGACACCGAGGAGTTTTTCTGCAGCTTGCCGCCTCATTGGCCGAGGACCACATCCGGCGCTGCTGCCAGAGCCTCCGTGTCCGTGTCCATGTCCGTGTCTTGCTCCTCTCATCCTCAGGATGCGCGTCTCTGCCTCGTGGGGTGGCTGGACACGCCACCAACTCGCGTCTCACTACTGAAAATAACTACTCAAAATTACGTACCGTAGTGCCTGTTTCACTGGGAAAGAGTAATCACGCATGTAGGCTGATAGATGGATCAGAGTTCGCTTTACAGCACTTTCCTATTTACGGCTATGTGTTTTCTTTTCATTGGCGTATTTTAACAATTGAGAATACTTCATTCATAAATTTTACCATCTTTGTCATCAGCCTTTTACCTATTACATATCCACTGCGATCGGCAAGTCTAAATCTCTCTGTTGCTGACAAAATAATTTCTGGAGAAATATATGTAGAAATATGTACGCCTTCAAGGATAGAGAAAGACGTACGTGCTTCATAATTGGAGTCCATAAACTTGAATAGGTGTTGGGTTGGGTGAAGAGTTCTCGGGATTTCAGTTGGATGATGCAGTGTGTTGTCCACAACGTTTCCAAGGCTGAAACCGCCATCTTCTTCACGTTAAGTGAAGGGTTGTAGGGTTACTTCATTCAGTTCCAGCAAGAGAGTGGTATCTATTCCTCGTTTACCTCACCACTGTCGGTAATTGGCAAATAAATATTAAACGACAAAATTAACGAGCGTGGTCACTGCTAATATTAGTAGTGAAACTCCTAATATATACGAAAAGAAATTTTGGAAGTTCGGAAATTAAAAAATTGAAATGAATAAAGGTTTCCTGCATTGAATATTGTCCTAATTGAAAATAAAATCCAATAGGTTATATTTGGAGATCCTCAATGTGATTAATACATCATATATTATTATTCATTATTTCACTAACACTCTTTATGAAAATTTAGATATTGGAGAATGTTCACAAACCCTAACACGGGTAAATAACGACTCTTTCGCAACTTAGTTTCAAAACATCTTATATGTACTGATAACGACCGCTCACACTCGCAGTCACCGTTACCACAACACTGAACTCGTTTCTCTCTCTGTCTCTTTGTCACCCTAACATCATTGTCGTCCTATAATGAGTTGCCATCCCAGAAAAAATCATTATAAGGGACATAAATTATATACAATATCAATGATTTTTGATCCCTAAAACTATTGTTATTTAATGTTCGGCCTATTGGATGGGCCTTGAGTTTAGTCTATGAATTTTATCATTCTCTCTATCGTTCTTTCATAAATGTCGCCGGTGACAACCAGCATATCTTAATGGAAATAACCAAAAATTAGCTTTAATTATTGGTAAAAACAACATAAAAAGAATTGATTAGGTAATTGATTGATACCAGCCGAGTTGAGATTGTAGAGAAAATAAAATATTTGAGTATATTGGTATATGATAAGTTTATCTTTCATTATTATAATGATGACATATGTAAAAAGAAATTCCAAAAAAGTGTTGTATTGTTTAGGGTAAACCAACTTTTAAAATTTTCTTACAGAAAAGCAATATTTTAATAACCTTACCATAATTTTACATCTCCGAATGAGAATCTCCTTGGAGTGTAAATAAATATTATACTAAGCAAAGTGCAATTGTTCCCATTCGATATACTCTATGAAATGAAAAGTGTTGTGTTCTTCCGCATAGTAAACTTGGGTTTGATACCTCAATACTTTCAGAATTATCTCAAAACGGTTAAAGGAACCCATCAGTAATACTGATCATTCTTTTTACCAAATCTTATATATAGAAAAAGCCGAAACTTTATTATCTTTAATGGCGTTGAGTTACATTTACCTACCCAAAATCTTAAAACATTGCAAAATAAAAATTTATTTATTAATATTGTAAGAGAACAGTATTTGTTAATTAGTTTTATATTAGTTCATTTTGCTGTAACTAATTTATTCTGGTGGAATATATTATTCACCCAATATCTTCTTGTATCTCCTTTCAAGTCGTCTAGCAGCTGCAGTCCTCTACACGATGTGGAATTTGGTCCATCGGTCGTCCCATGATAACGTGAAGCAATCAGTTTCTCCTTAGGATGTGTCCGATCCCGTTTACCTTTCTCCTAAAAGCTGTAATCTCATTTATTTTCCTTAGAACATCATCATCTTTTCCGTATTCTTCCACTTTTATTCAATTCTTCTCCAACTCCACATTTCAAAACTTTGCAGGTACTTATTCTTCCTCTTTCTTGATGTCCATGTAAAGCTCTCCTTCAGTCATAACTCCTTAGACGGCTCTACCAAAATGCTAGATTCCATTTGTCAGTCGGGATTTTTCCTTAGTGAATGCGGCGTTGGCCGTTGCGATACGTCACCCTACTTTTTTCCAAAGTATTTGAACTGATTGACGTTTTGTAATTGTTTCTGATTAAGAAGGTTCAGTTCAAAAGGTTTGGCACCTTTTACTTATAAAAGACGCCCCTTCCACTACCCAATTAATTTGGTTTATTTTGGTTACTCTACGCATCTGCTTATCCCGGAGCGATATGAGCTACTCGTGGAACCGTTTGACCACCAAAGTGAAATGCCACGACAAGCATATACACACACCCAAAAATGAAATAGAAACGTCTCTGTAGCGCATTATAACCCTCTCAATAAAAAAAATATAGTCAACCTGTCGAGAATCACATATCAAGTTTCCTCCAACCCTCGTGTTTCTTGTCAATATTTAAAACTAAACAACAGTCTTCTGAATTTCAATTTTATTTTCAAAATAGCACTATAGCTGACAAACTATGAGAAACGTAAGATTATTGTCGACCTGATAACAGACAATACAATAGAAGCGATTAAGACGCGACGTTTCGATGACCACGTGTTCTTCGCCAGAATATGACGACAGAGCACGTGGTTGCCGAAACGGCGTTTTTTAATCGCAGTTGTACCCGAGTAGAAACCAGAGAACATTTTATACAGAAACTACACCGGGAAAATCTTCGTTCACTAATACAATTTTGGACAAAAATAAAAATTTAGAAAATAGTAGACGTTTCGACCCACCCTTGAGTCCTAAACAATATTTAAGACAGATTATTGTCAGAAACTAAATCACTCTTTTAAATTTAATGATACTGTTATCTTAGAGAAGGAAGTTAATTTCAGGAAAAGATTAAATACTGAAATGCTTTATATTAAATCTAGTAAATTTTCTGTAAGCGTAATGCAAGTCAATTTTTTTGTTAATCACGTCTTTGGGATATTCTTTGTTTTGTACTATCTTTGTTCATATTATTTCATTCTGTCTTGGCGTAAACATGAAATTTGGGAAGAAATCGTTTGATTACTTTTTGAACGTTCTCTACTAGTTTACCTTAAGCTAGTTAAAGGAACTGATATCGACGATCGGACACTGAAGATGCCTCAACGAAAGATTATAATTGATTAATGGTGAACCCAGAGCCATACAAAACCCTATTAAAGCGATGATTTTAGTTATATCTGATCTTAAGTGTATTGATAGAAAGCTCAGCCAAAAAAATCCCTTCTAGATTTCCTGAACTATAAATTACGGAGCCATGCGAATGACGATTTTTGAACGAATTACGGTGTTTTGTTGTGACGATTTAATAAAAGTGCAGGATGAGATTAGCAAGTTGCAGATCGTCGCGTCGGTGTCGGATGAGAACGGGTTGGAGCAACGCTACCACGAGGGGAGACTTCATCTTTACGATCTGTATCCAAAAGACCGGTTACCGAACGACATCTGCGCACCTGCAATATAATCTTCCTTCTGCCTCCCCGGGACTCAGTTTCCCAACATAAAATCCAATTATTAAATGGAAAAGGCTGCTAACTGAAGGGCCACAACAGCAGTCGGGACCAAAGTGCCAAGAACCTACTAAAACCCCATTTGCACAAGTAAAAATATTTAAATTATAATAGAAGAGTGATGGATCATTAAGTAGTTAATCTCGACTGGACGATTAACATAATTTAGGGCCGGAAAAGGAATTCTGAAGGCTTTACTACTAGGGAGCAGTCTATTGTTGTAGCAGACTCATAATTGACGTAATTAATGTATGATAATAATTATAATTGATCAAATAGTATGGAAGACCTAAGATGTGTAACATCTCCAAAGTGACGCCGTTGAATGGAAATGTACTGAAAAAAAACCTGTAATCATAGCGTCAAATAATATTAACTATTTTGGAATAAAGTAGACGATATATTTCTTTACAAACAATTTAGTATATAACTGATTAATAACTTGAAACTGATTGCATATCAATCACATTTCATGGATATTTAACGAAGCCATGCTTGAATGAATCAAAAAGGTTTTACATAAGTCTTTTCTTTTGCGTTATTCAGGAAAATGTAACACCTAATACAACATGCTTAATACATTTGATTCTTAAAGTCAATTAATGCATTCTCACATATCGTCAAATTTCTTTACGGAACAGGAATGGCTAACGAACATGTGACTTCATTCATTTTTATAATTGTTTGGTTTACTTCTCAGCTGCTCATGAAGTTCAGGACGCATAATGAACAGGATCGTTCCCTTTTATTGTAATCCCTTCAGTGAAATTGATAAATTCTTTACATTCTGTAAGAAAGTATTTTTTATTCCATACAAGTTCATTACCGTGAAACGTCAAATTAGATAAAATACACTGTTAATCATAAAGACTGTTCTGACTTGTGTGGGTAAGTAAGACTAAATTACTGAAAAATTCTTGCTGAGATGATCTTGAATGACCTGAAATATTATTATAATAGCCAGTGTTTGGATAATAAGTATCTTTCCTTTCTCTGAATATTATATAATGCTAATTCATTTTTTTAGATTCACCAACATCAGATCCTTGTAGGATTTAACAAGGCGTAAGTATAAATGGGAATTTAAGTACCAACAATATTTATCTTGAAACAGCAAATACGAAGTGACGAATGTATTCTAAATTAATCTTACATTTAAAGAAATATAACGTCTCCAAATTACTTCACAAATACATAATTTGCCTTACCTATAATTCAGTAAACTCTTTATCTTTCTGTGTTAAGGATAGTAATGACTCTTATAATTACCCGTTTTGTTTCGAAGTCTCCTATTTTCTTTTCCATTATACTTATTTCTTAATTTTTTTAATAAACAAATGTTTTGTGTTAATTTAGATATTAATAAATTGTGACTTTAGGCCATTTTTAATTAAATAAAAGCGGTGTATATGTATTATACGGAAATAAAGGAGAATTAAATAAAAGAATAGAATTAATCTACTTCATATTATAAATAAAATACAATGAATAGACAAAAGTCAGAAATAGAAGAATTTAAAATAAGACGTTTCGTCCCGGACTATCTGCACCTCTTCAATTTCTTCTACAAAAAATTAATATAATTGCATATACATAGTTGGAACGAGGGAAAAGAAGTCCAAAGGAACAGGCGGCCAAACTTATATTGTTGCACCAATTGTTTTTTAAACTCCAATAATTACATTTGAAAATTAAATAATAATCCAGAGTCTCATATCAAATTTAAATTTTGTGTATCTGTTTTTACATTTACGGAATTTACATTTCATATTATGTGGATCATTTCCTTCATCAATCGAGAATAACTACGTGTGAATGTAATTATATTAATTTTTTGTAGAAGGAACTGAAGAAGTCCCGAAAGTTGGGGACGAAACGTATTATTTAAAATTAAAATTGTACTCTTTCTGACTTTTGGTCATTCATTGTATTTTGTTTTAAAAAATAAGTCAGATTAACTTAATTATTTTATTTAATGCTAAATGGCCTAAAGTCAGCATTTATTAAAATGTACATTAACTCAAAACATTACCTTCCTTTTTTCAGGCACCTCTTCAGTTGATTCTAAAAATTAATAAATAAATATAATGAAAAAGAAAATAATGACTTTCAAACTAATAAATAAATTCAGTAAAACCTAGTTGCTTACATAATTAGCAAAATGTGAACTTAAATAAAGCAAGTCAGCATAAATAATAGTGACTTCTTCAAACAAATGATTGAAGCAGCTAAAGAGGTCCCTGAAGATAAGGAAAAAACTTTTTTGATAGTGTAAATTTTCATTTTAATGAATTATTAGTATTCGCCATTACGCATTAATTTTATTTATTAATATCAGTCAGATTATGTTCCCAATTTTATAGGTAAAAATTCTTTAGTTTGGTATACTTCCTCTGAGAAATATTCCGTTGGTATCGCATATTTCCAGGGTTCCTCTATTATCAGCGTCCGCATGATTTGGCTGTTTTCTCAGAAACATTCACGTCATTTTTCTTCCAGGAAATTTCTTGGCGGCAGCAATCTTCAATATGCCACAAAGAGACTGTTATTAGGCGTTCTTTTGTTTCAATTGCCGACTACCACCCCGCAACGTGTAAGTTGTAATTACAAATTTCCCCGTGGCCTCCCCACAGTGGTGAGGTTATTGTCAAACTCTGAGTTGGCGTTTTTTTTTAAATCAGACAGTCGTTTAAAATGTATTTAGTTTTCGTAGAGTGTTAATTCTAATCTCCTTGAAAAATTCACAGAATATAAACGTCCTTATATATTGGTGTGAAAATAATTTGCGACTGTTGTGGTGCACATCTTACGAAGTGGAGCTAGGTTTCTCCTCCACGCAGGAAAAAAAACCACATGCTTCTAAGTTTTCGTGTGCAGTAATGATGTTAGAAAACACACTAATAATGAAAATCGGGGGGCGTCCTTTCCTGTTGTTTGGGAATGGCGCTGAGTGGCTCTATTGGTGCATTCGTGGGCGACAGAGGATGTGGCCCAAGCAGGATGTGTCGACACTCACTCAGAGCAGCGCTCTTCCGCGCAACAACCTCTGCCTCAAACACACGCACAGCTTCCACTATTTCTCTTATTTACATGCATCATAGTTCACACCTGTCCATCAGCTGAATTCGATAAATGCGCCATCTATTTTTTAAACTAACAATCACCAAATTTTTTAAGCTCGTTTGTATTTTATTAATAAATTCTCCACATTATCACACTTCTGTATCTTTAGATATCTTTGAATGAATAAAATTGTGATATAACTTCTTCAAGGAATTTTTTTAATTTTTAAATGACTGATTTTTATTTATATAATAATTGAAATACTTAAGTTTTAATAGTCGCACCATTTAATGAACCAAAACTGTATATCAATTCTGATTTAAAATTTTTAAAATTAATTTCGCAGGAGCTTTCGGCATATGCCACAGTCATCTACAAATTTAAAAACACAAATTATACGAAACATTACAATTTTTTTCTGGAATTTTTACAATATAAAAGCAAATTTGGTTTTGACATGATTTCAATTTTAAATCTACTGTACGTTCCCTTAGTTGCCAAATAATTTTGTAAATTTATATTTTGTGTATATTCTAAATTTTCGCGTGGAATTTCATGATTCCAGACTGTGCCTCCATACACAGGACAATTATCGAACTTCGGAGTTCCAGAAGATAACAAATCTTTCGCTCCTGTGCTAACAAACACAATCGGCAACATACATCCACGAGTTGTTAAAATTTACATTGAAAAAGCTTTCAATGCGTTCGTAAGTCAGATTAAAATTTAGCTACATAAAAATTTAATTCGTAAGTGTCGATATTAATCGCAAAAATTCAAATCGACTTATGGAATCTGGTAGAACGAGATTTGGTAAGTGGAAGTCCATAAAAAATTGTCGATTATAACTAAAATTTTGACCTACTCTAAAACTTTAACGTAGTGTTTTGATACGTCTTCACTTTCCTTTCTGAATTTCATACCATTCTCGCTTTTAAAAATCTTCCCTTTAATTATATTATTAATTCTATTAACATTATTATAATCAATATTGTGTTTTAAGTTTAAATGGTATAGTCACGAGGCAGGAATTATTTTACTATTGCTCTCAGCATTGTTTTTATAGTTTTAAGATGCGTTCCTGTGTGTCGAATATAGTTTTTGTTACAATCATTACAATTAATTTTATATACTACATTATTTTGTTCTTTAACAAGAATTTTATCTTTGAAATCAAAATTAATATATAGTTTTGGTTCATTAAATGGCGTTACTGATAAAACCCAAGGATATAACCATTATTATATAGAATAAAAATGTCAGTAGACGGAAAATGCTTAAATGCTAACGTTTATCCGGAGTATTACAACTTTAATATAAGGAACCTAAAGAAAGGTAAGGAAAGTGAATGATAAAAAAATCATTACAATGAGGGCCACAAATTAAAAATTTAAATAGTTAAACAGGGGTTTCAAAGAGGGAATATATATTAAGTATTGGGAAATGAAAATAATGGGTGGTGCAATTTTTTCAAATACATTGGAAGGAGGAAAGGTAACCAGGTTGTGTCACCACCACAAGAGATGAAGAAAGCAATGTAATTATTGACGACGTAATCAAAGCTAATAAATTCGCGAAAAAAAATTGCGACAGTATTCTAGGAAAAAGACAGCCGTCCTGGCGTTTACTCCAGAAAGAAACGTTGGCCGCCTTCACAATTAAAGCACACGACGTGCGGAAATATATTGAAAGATCGGAAATGAGTTGGCCCGGACAGTATTTCAGGAGAGATTCTCAAACTGGGAGAAGTCATAATTAGATAAGTAATTCATAATAAATAATTATGGAAGACTGAAAAAAATGCTGTCGTTGTTCCAATACACAAATCAGGTTCAAAATCGGTGATTAACAACATTCAGACCGGTAAGTTTAACCTGTGTAGTACGCAAGGTAATGGAGCATATAATTAGTGAAAATCTGGGAGGAAAACAGCCTTATTTGTAGTAGTCAACGTGGATTCAGAAAGGGATACTCGTGAGAAAATCAATTATTATATCTATGCCAACAACTATGAGACGAAATTGATTCCATAGTAATAGAATTATTGAAAGCATTTGATGTCGTAACGAGCATCTCTTGCAGAAAATAGACGGCATGGGAATGGATACTTAAGTATGAAATCGATTAGGGAATTTTTGAGCAAACGCCAGGGTAAAATGAGTGTATACAATGAGCTCTCAGAACCAGTAGATGTAACTTTGGTACAAGTGTCATTGGGCCATTGTTGTTCATAGAGTACATAAATGACGTGACAGTAAGCATTAGCTCAAGTATAAAACTTTTTTCTGATGAACACGTAATGAAGACGTAGAAACCCAACAGGAGGATTTAAACAAAACCATCGATAGTCGCTGTTCCACTAAAAGCAAGGAGTTTTCATTTACAAAACAATAGAAACCTACCAATCAATAAAATATAGATTAGCAGAAGATGAGATACCGGAGGATAAAATTTGTATCTGGCAGTCACAATTTGTAAAAAATTTAAACTGGGGTGACTAAATTAATCCTAAAGAAAGGTATAAGGAAGGATAAGCTAATGTCGTACAAATCATTAGTCCGCCTACTCTACAGTATGGAGCGGTGTGTTGATCTGAACATGTAAACGGAATGGAAAAAATTCAGAAGAAGGTATCGAATTTCTTCCTTACTCGGGGTAAAGCGAATTCTTGCTTAGAGAAGATTTCCGACAGGTGAAAACGAGCAAGATTGAGGGCGTTATTTAACGCATACAAAATCGAGTCGACTTGAGACATGGAACTTCATATCACGGAACGGCCACGTGTATAAAATTAAAGAAAGACATCAGGGAAGTTGTCTTTCTTTAACAGGACCATCAGTGACTGGAATAGTTTACCTGCAAGATTGCTGGACGCTTTTCTTCAGAACGTTAAAATATTCAATAAATGACTGGGTGGAATGCAATGTAGGAATATTCAAGTATGATTAATGTACTTTTGTTTTCCTTGTTCGAGGTTAATTGTACCTAACTACCACCGGGTTATTGCCCTTTTGTAACTTTTGAATAATAATAACAATTACTATTAAATAGTTTATCTGTCTGACAATTAAATATACAAAATTGTCGGTCGAAGGAGTCATGGAGTGAGGTCCAATGTACAGCTAAATTTTTAACTGAATAAGTCTAAATTAAAGGTGAAACTTTGTAATTTTAAATATTTAAATTTAAAAACTGACAAAGCGGCTGAATTAACTAATTAATAATTATTTTTATTTTAGTAGATAACACATATTTCTACATAAACTATTATCCGCACAACTAAATTCAATAATATAAGCGAAAAAATTCTCATGTATGCTAAATCAGTTGAAAGACATAAAAAATCTCCATTGAACATTATATTATAAATTCACTTCTCGGTCGTAAATTAAATGCAGAACACATTCCAGCGACGTTATCTAGTAGTTGCATTACCTCGTGATGTAACAGACTATATATTACAGCTATATTGCTACGATATTAGCAATTACGTAGGAAAGTTACCTTTCAGCCAACCATTTCAACCCCTCCTTCATCTATTCGTACGAAAGAATGAACATTTGCCAGTCACTGTTACTTGCTTTCTGAGATATATATTTGAGGTCAACAACGATTCGGTTTATCTGTGTGAATTCTGAGCTCCGTTACGTAGGGTTCGCAACCATATTTAAAGAGAAACGCCTTCTGTCGCGGCAACGTAAGCTGAGTTAAGAAATACGAGCGTAGCGTAACGGAATGCACGTAACGCGTTATAAGTGCATCTGTGCTCTTACCGCCTCGATTTAACGAATTTATCCAGTGATAAATGGTCTAGCGTGATGCATGAACGTCCTTCAGCTCAGTAAATCAACTTACTTATCATAAACTAATTACTTAATACTTTTGTTTCAGTTGAACGCACGGGGATGTTAATAAAAAAATAATAGTACATGCTACATTGATAAAATGGTAACACATAAATTATAACTCTTTAATTAAATAATTTTTTGGTTTAGAAGATGAGAATGTAAAACTTCGGCTTGGCCCGGGAATCGAACCCGTGATCTCCCAGGAAATTTCAGATTTAAACCCGGGTTAAAAATTCATTAATACACAATTTTTCGATAAGGCTACTTGTGTTACAATTGTTACAGATTTAGATTAGTGCCACGCAGCTAGTGACTGCTTAAATGCTGATCTCCGATAAGGCATTTTGATCCTCCGATAAGATATTTCAATGTTAATTATGGTTTTAATGATAGCTAAAGTTGTTGTTATTGTTATTGAGTGTTCTGCCTACTGGTAGGTTCTTGCTCATGACCTGCAAATTTCTTTCTTCACTTTGTCCTGATCTAAGTTTCTTCCTTCGTCACACAATATCAAAAAATATATTTATTCCTTCTGGTCGTATTGCAGAATGTCGTGCAGTAAACATATTCTGTTCGGCCCCGTTAGTCTTTCTATTATTTACAAATTGTCAAGGCACCTCTCTTGTCATTTGCCATTTTTAAATCCTCTTCACTTATTATTTTATCAATTCTTCTTCAACTCCACATTTTAGAAGTTTTCAGGTATATATTTCTCCCCCTTCCTTAATGTCCATGTTTCTCATCAATCCAGAATCCTGCGTTTCACGAAGTTCCCCCGCAATTGCAGATTGTTATTTGGTTGTCAGAAAGGCTTTATAATGCTTCCTTGGCCACTACGATATATATATATATATTGTAAAATGAAAAGTTACACTCAACAATGCAGGCCAGCTTGCGAGTTGCAATTGTTGAGGAACGACGCAGCCAGGGCCAACAATGTAGTCTGACGAGACTTTAGGGAGTCGTCATGGGGTAGTGGAAGGAGGAGGTTGTGTCGGCGGGACGACGAGAGAATGACCGCCCTGCAGATATAATTATTTTTCATGCTCTGATTGAGATTAAAACTAACTAAAATCCATTTTTGGTAATTTTTATGAAAAATACCTGGCGCCCTAAAAGAATTATAAATCCTCGAATACGGAGGAACGCGGAATCCGCTACAATATATATATATATATATATATATATATATATATATATAACTTATTTTCTTAGTGCTGTAGTCCTCATCAGTCATTAGTGAATTGATCGACATTTTTTAATTGTTTGTTTCCCGTGAATATATGTCGGGTCTCCGATTGTTTAATGTTTCCATCACATTGAACTTTTTCATGCTTATTTCCATTCCTTTCTGTCCTACATGCCTTATGGTATTTCCCTCTTCTTCGCAAACAGTGCCATTCCTTCAGTATATTTCATGATGTTACTTGGCTTTCTTTCATCTCGAAACCTCAAATCGTTCCAAGGTTTCTCTGGTTAACTATTCACCATGGAGATTTAACAATCTGAGTGAAACATCGTAGCCTTGTCGCACTTCTCTTCCCATCCTCATGTTCTTGGTGTCTGTGCTTCAGATACAATTGTACATCAGCCTTCTATCTTTCTAATTTCCTTGACTTTTTCCAAAATCTTTTTCCAATTAACATGCTGGAAAAAATATTTCCCTGTCAATAAAGCTACACGCGTCCTATTTGACAGGTGGAAAACTCTGTAACGTGCCAGGGATCACCAAACTCGCCAATCTCGGGATCTGCGTTTTCGTTCAGAAAGTGTTTGGTGAGCAACCCCCCCCCCCCTCTCTCTGCCACCGCCTTTTCAAAAATGATTCCTTTCAGAATTTACAAATTATTGTTACATAATAGGCCAATATATTACAAACTGTGTTAATTTAAAATTATTTTTAAAACTTTTATGTAATTAAGACTCTTAAATTCTAAAAATTCCAAATTTAAATTCACAAAATAATTATCAAAAACTAATAAAATTCAACTGGAACTATCATCTGCCCTTCTCTGCAACGAGTTTAGCTGTGTGTGGTGAATTGTTGGTCGCTGTCATTGGGATGCAATTGCTAGTCTATACTGCTTCTTTATTTTTTTGAAGTTCTTAAATTCGATACGGTTTATAGCTCTTTTATGGTCGAAGGGTATTGTGAAGAGATTGGATTTCCAAGACACTTCGTCAGGACAGGAAAATATTTGAAGTCTCTATCTTTAAATTTCCTCTTCCATAGCTCTAAATCAGCTGAAAATTATTATAACGTATGTCTGATATCATTTACTTTCCCCTGAAATTTACAATTTATTCCATCAAGCTATAAATGAAAAATTCCTGGAACCAATGCTCTTCAAGCATTTCGTAAAAACGTTCTATAACCATGCCACTGCTGAGCCATCTTACTCAACAAAGTCCAGATCACCGGTAAGCACCTGTAAAAGTCTCCTCTGCAAGGCCTGTGCTTATCCACACTCACAAATACGAATTTACTAATTGTAATGACAAGTTTCAGAACGTCATTCACTTTCATAAATTTCCCACATACGGTCAGTCGATTAATCTTTTTTTTTTTGTTAACAGGCTACATGAGGGTGATCCTGAAACAGGCAACTCCCCTTTAATAGCATAGGAAGGGAATTGAAAAGGGGGGATGTGGAAGGTAGAGTAAGGTTGCCAAGGGTTAACTAGGGCCCCCGGGCTATGGTTTAAGGATCCTACCCGGTGTCTCACCTAAAGAGATGCAGGGAAAACCCTAGAAAACCTGCATCAGGTAGGTCGGGCATTGAGTACTATTCTCACGCCCTTCTGAATGACGGGAGACGAGGCTGCTGTGGGGTCGCAGCATTCCCTTCTCCGTGTCTTCACCACTTTCAGGAGGCAGTTGGACGACTGATCCGATGGGATTAGCCATATGCCCAAGGTCTTCGACCCCAGTACATATACCTCCTAAAATAGGTGAAGGTGTCTTGGCATGTGAGAACTTTGATAAAAAAAAACAGAGAGTTCGAGGCATTCCCGACATAATCAGGTGACTCCCGCAGTCACTCTGGGCTGAAGCGCCTGCGGGAAAACTCCCGTGATAATGTAATATCAGTGAGACGATGTTTAAATAACTGCAAGAAACAAAATTAAGAAATATAGTAACTGAACAGAATGGGGATTCTTTATACTCTCTTTTGTTTAATGACCTTTCGCGAGTTAACGTTTGTCGACCCCTGCTCTAGACTGATTCCTCTTTTTGTATTCGACTTGTTGGACAAGATTCTTTATACCTTTATAAGCTTCTAAGACAGAATTTCTTTCAAAACGCAAAAAAGGCACATTCAAATATGATGAATATCGGTATCACAAGTAGAAACTATATACAGATTATCCTCGTATTATGTTCCAAAAGCCTAAAAAAGTGTTTCATCGCTAAGTTTGCGGACATTAACTTAAACGCAGTGAAAGTAAAATGCAATCTTCTGGAATCCTTCAGGTAATTTAAATGATGCAGTTAACTGTTAGTATCAAGTTTGAAAAATTGTGGTTAAGCATGGCAGGAGAAATTGAGCTATGGTTCTCTTAAACAGGATGAGTAATGTGTTCAGGAGGTGGAAAGCAGTGGTCGATTCATCGATCAAGAAGATGAGTAAGTTTTTGTAAAGAAGAAGACAACGCTGTAAGTGGGAACCGGTCCAGATATCCAGATTCTAACCTTATCTGCTACTTTGTCTAATCGGCCATGTAATTACTGGAATGTAGTCCTGAGGTGATGCCTGATCCCTTGTATTTCACAGATGGACCCATAGCTACTGGTTTTTGTATGTCCTTAACTTGAATACGGCAGTCAGAGAAAACCAGAAAGTGGGTTCCTGTTGAACGTCATTCGTAATCAGTTTTGACGAGCCACTTCCTTCAACTCCCTGAGAACCTCTTTATTTCCTTACATTATTATTCTCAGAAAGACTCAGGGCGCAGGTCCGGCTCGTCACTATTTCTTCTGTGTTCATACTTTTGCTAATATTGAGGTTATTCAACATTTACATTTTTCATTTAAATAATCAATATCTAGATTAACGTACATTTAAAAATCCATATTTTTTAACTTTCTTGTTATCTTTCCTATTTCTTTCTAGAAGATAATACTAGTTGTAGTAATCAGTCCTTAGACTATGCTGATGCAACCCTCCATGCTAACCTATTATGTGCAAGCCTTTCCGTTTCTACGTACCTACCACATTCTCCCTTGTCTGCATAGCGTATTTCATCCTTTGCCTCCATCTTCTGTTCTTACTCCACACACTTCCCACTAATGATGATTTTGTCTCCGAATGTTCTTTTAATCTATCCCTCCTGTTGTTCAAACTCCTCCCTATTGCTCTCTCTTCTCTTATTCTGCTTAGAACTTCCTGCTTAGTTACTCTATCCACACATCTGATTTTCAGCATCCTTCTATATTTCAAAAGCTTCTATTCGTTTCTGCAACTCCTGCCGTCCAATTTTTGCACCCATATAACGCCACACTTCATACGAAAATTTTTGATAATGATTTCGTAATATTCATCCTTATACCGTAAGAAAATTCCTCATTTTTGAGAAAGCCTTCCTTACTCGTGCAATCCTACTCTTAATGTCGACTACTTCCTCTACCATCCCTAGTTATTATGTTGTACAAGTAGCAGAATTCCTCATATTCCTTCAAAATCTTTCTACCGAATCTAACACTCTTCGATAATACATTGGTTCCCCTATTACATTCCATATCTTGTTTTTTCTTCTATTAATCCTCATGTTCTATTCTTTCTCCAGAATCACGTTCATGCCATTTACTATATTTTCCCAAGTCTTCTACTGATTCCCCTAATACTACAATATCATCTGCAAACCGTCCGGTTTTTTTATGTTTTCTCCTTGCAGTATGATTTCCGTTCCATATTTAATTTAACTTCCTTCAACACTCGTTCTATATATAAGTTAAACAGCATGAGCTTGCTCCCTTGTCTTACTCCTTCAAAATCCGTAGTAGTATAATCCAGTATACATTATCAATGGCTGTTTCTAAATCCAAAAATGCCATGAACGTAGGACTGTTTCTTCGTATCCTGTCTTCTAAAATTAGACGCAGAGACAATATTTCTTCTCTTGTTCCTACATTCTTCCACACCAAACTGTTCTCCTACCTTGCATTCTATTTGACGTTCCACGCTCCTATATACTATTCTCGTTAATATTTTGCACGCATGGGATACTAGACTAATTGTCCTGTGCTGTTCGCAGGTATCAGTGCCAGTCTCTTCGGTATGGGTATAATTACTTTGTTCCTAAACTCTGCTGGTAATCGTTGTATTTCGTAGATGAACATCAATAATATTGCTTCTTCGCCTGACGAGCTTATCAACTCCGCTGGAATGCTAAATTCCTGACTCTTTACACTTGAGTAAAATAACTATAATGACGTAAAGGAAAGTAAGGGAGCGATAGACCAGCCTGTGGGAGTTTTCCCTCGCAGGAGCTTTACCTTAGAGTGACTGCGGGGCTCACCTGATTATGTCGGGAATACCTCGTACTCTCTCTGGGCTTTTACAAATTTCTCCCATGCCGAGACACCTTCGCCTATTTTGGGAGGTTTATTTACTGGGGTCGAAGACCTTGGGCATATGGAAAGAGTTGTCCACTGATCCCATTGGATCAGTCGGTCTACTTCCTCCTAAAACTGGTGGAGACACGGAGAAGCTAATGCTGCGACCCCAGAGCAAACTCGTCTCTTGTCATTCAGAAGGGCGTCAGAATAGTACCCAATGCCCGACATACCTGATGCAGGTTTTCTAGGGTTTTCCCTGCATCTCTTTAGGTGAAACACCGGATATGATCCTAAAAGCCCGTGGGGCCCTAGTGAACCTTTGCTACCTTGCTCTACCTTCCGCATCTCCCCTATTCAATTATCTTCCTATGCTATTAAAGGGGAGTTGCCTGTTTTTAGGATCACCCTCATGTAGCATGTTAACCTAAAAAAGGAAAGTAAATAGCTGCGCTCCTGTGGGGTAGGACCAGCATCGTTGCCTCGCACTACAGAGTTCCCGGGTTCGAATCTTGGCATGCGTTTGGATGTTTACTGTGAATTTCCATATCATGAATCTCCTACAGAGAAAATAAGTTACCCAAATTGTAGAAATTTGTTAATGTTCATTCAAACAGTTGTCATTTACGGCCAGTGGGTCGTTATAACTGCAGAGTCGAGCAGATGATCGCAATGAGCCTTTCAAGTGCTTCGTAGTAGGTCCGTCGTCAGCCTTGTGTCAAGACCTTGTGACTTAGTGAGTCAGTGTAGAATGTTTCAGATCCGGCACCACATCTCGGAACATGTCCACGTCACGCTTGATTCTGCAACCCCGCAGAACCGTTCTTGTCCGCGAGTCCTTCCGTGATGAGATGTTACAACCGTTCCCAGCTATTGGATGTAATACAAACGTGGGCAACCGCTTCGGTTTGACAAGTTATTTTTGCTGCCCTTTAATAGCATAGGAAGCGACTGGAGAAGGGGGGATGTGAAAGGTAGAGCAAGGTGACCGGTCACGGTCTTATTACGAACTCGCCAAACAATGCGTCTGCGACATCGTTTAGGTGTCGAAGACTAGACAATTTAGAGCTTGGCGGAGTCAGGGAGATTCTTTGCACACACCGCTATTCGTTCTGAAAGTTCTGCCTCTCCCATCGAAATGTGATTCCTTTTATCGTCAAACTCCCTCTTTAGAAAGATATTAAATAAATTCGTACCGGAAAACTTATCAAAACTATCCACAGCCTCCAACTTTCATTCAGTTTATTAGTTAGTATCTTCGGAAACTAAATAACTGGTCATTGAGAGAAAATCATTGTATTTTAAAGTACTATATATCAATAGAATAGAATAAAAATGAATTTAGTGTTTTGAATATTTTCATAATTTGCGGTATTTTGTCACCATTGATTATTTCTATTGATAATTAGACGTTAGAGATATTAGGTATTGCTGGATAAATATTTTCATCCCATAATTTACTATAAGGCTTATTATTAAGTCAGATAAATTATTACACACTGACTCAGGTAATTCTCTATACGTAATTACCATTCATAGGCTCTTTTCGGAATCGATGAAACCGGAACTCCAAATACTAATATAAAGTGTACTATATTACGAAAAATAAATATTTCATGATGAAGTGAGTGTCTAAAATAATGCATATTTGTGAGGTATTTGTTTGTTTTAATGTTTACTGTGTGACGAGAAAAGTTCCTTATTGCACAACTGAAACGGGATTTTATAATCAATGATTATAAACTATTACAAAATTAATTTCTTCTGAACGTCGAGAAAAAAAACATTTCAATACTTAATACTAAATCTTTGATATTTGTATTTACCAAATAATATCGTTCACATTGTATAATTTCAAACAATGCTGCCAACGAGACCGATTTACAGTTCCGACAGTATTACTATTAAAAAAATTATAACAATATAAATTAGTAAAAAATTGATAAACAAAAATGTTGTTATGTACGGAATAAGATAATTATGTATACTTCTTAAAAATATGATATAAAATCGTTTAATCTCAATTGTAATATATTTAGAACTCACATTTATTATAAAGTCTATAGCTCACTTGACTTTTACAGGCATTTATTTTAAATTCGTGTTTCAAATTATGACATATATTTAAATTGAGACATTTAAGACGTTTATGGTGTTTACAACTAATCACTCTTTAAGCATTATCTGTGCCGATAATTTACTATTCTTGTTGTATGCGTGGTGAGGATTTTCTATTATCTTGCGTTAGTAATTTGATTTGCGAATTATTAAATAATTAAACTGTCTGTTGTATTAAGGCCTATCAGAGATTCTTATCTGCCACAGTTTTGAATGTTGCTGTGCCCGGAAACGTGGACAAGTGTCTCAGTATTTTTCCGTTAAGCGTGTTAAAGGACAAATTCTCATCACCATAAATTCTAGTAACATTCTACATCAGAAACGCATTTCGTATTTATGTTTAATCGCAACGCGTGATTGTTACGTTTACGGGTCCGAAACTACATATATTTTCTATTGTTGATGTCTAAAATTATATTATTGATATTTCATTGAGGTTGTTAATGAGTTGATGTTCAGTTCATAAAAGGAAAGCAGGTTGTAACATCTGCTTATTAGAATTAGTTTTGCAATGTCAGAAGAATAAGTGCTCCAAGAACTGCACAGAACTGGCTCATACTATCAAAGAATAATTTCAAAATTGGATTTCTATTTTAATAATTTTTTGTCTCACTGATACTATCAAAGAAGAATTTCATATTAGGATTTACATTGCTGGTTACCCCCCCAAAATTTTTTTTTACTATATGAGGAATGCCTGTGGGAGCTTTCTCTCGAAGTATTTCTCTCCAGATTGATTGCGGGGCTCACCTTTGTGGAAGCCCCCCCCCTCTCTCTCGATCTCTCCCCCCCCTATCTGTCCCTCACTCTCTAAGTATTTTCAACGTTCTCACATTCCGCGGTACCTTAATATATTTTAGTAGGTGTAGGCACTGGGGTAGAAGACCGTCGGCCAACTGCCTCCTAAACCTGGTGAAGACTCGGAGGAAGGAATGCTGCGACCCCACAGAAAACTCATCTCCCGTCATTCGGAAGGGCGTGAGAATAGTACCCAAAAGCCCGATCTATCTTATCCAGGTTTTCTACGATTTTCTCTGCATCTCTGTTAGATGAAACACCGGGTAGGATCCTTAAACTATAGCCCGGGGGCCCTAGTCAGCCCTTGACTCCCTTGCTCTACCTTCCACATCCCCTCTTTTCAATTCCTGCCAGGGCAGTTGCTGGTTTCAGTTTCATTTTCATGTAGCCTATTACTTAAAAATAAATATATTTTCTACTCACACCATCAAAGAAGAATTTCAAAGTTGGAGTTATAGTTCAATAATTTTTGCTAGTAGCATTATAAAGAAGAAAAGACATATGAACATAAAACAAATGAAGTAATATTACTTAAATTAGGATTATGGTACAATATTAATTAATAGAAAATATAATTATTTTATTTTGCCGGTTTGTTTGTATTATATCAATAATATGAAGTAATATTAATTGAATTAGGATTATTGTACAGTATTAATTATTAGGAAATATAATTATTTTATTCTGCCGGTTTGTTTGTATTATATCAATAATATTTTCATCAGTTACAATATGTAAAAATGAAATTATTTTGTAAATGATTTGGCAATACCGGATAGTCTTCTTCAATTTGTTCAAATAAAACATTTGATCCTTCGAAATATTTAAATTTTGAGTACTTTGGTTTCCACTAGGATCTGCCTTACGGAACTCAAGCAATAGGATTTAAGCAAGTAGAGTCCACATATATCGTCTTTCAAATCGAATTTTAGGTCAGAAAATGATTTGTTTTTTCAATTTATGGTAAAATTGTTTCCACGACATCAATTTATGGAGTTGTTTTCCAATCACCCATGTTATCGTACAAACTCAGAGAATTTTCAGGGCAACGTGGTCCCACATATCCGTTAACTGTACCTGAAAATCATACAGGGAAACACCTAATAAACGGCCTTTCACATTGTAGACGAATGGAAAATATTTTTTTTCAATTCGCCGTTATGGTCCATAAGGAGGCATTTAAATGTTTTTATTGAGGGAAAACCATGGAGTGTAGTATGGGAAACAGTGCAGTAACAAAGGGTGCTAGATTGGAAAGGGAATTTTAAAGGAGGTTGAGGAATTCTGCTACTTGGGAAGCGTAATAACTAGGGATGGTAGAAGTATAGTAGACATAAAGAGTAGGATAGCACAGACAAGGAAGGTTCTCACTCGAAAAAGTGGAATTTATTTACGGGTAATATAAAAGTGAAATCATTGCTAAAAATGTTCGTATGAAGTGTGGCGTTATATGAGTGCGAAACGTGGACGATAGGAGTTGCAGAAAGGAAAAGAAAAGAAGCCTCGAAATGTAGTGTCATAGGAGAATGATAAAAATGAGATGGGTGGATAGAATCACTAATGTGGAAGTTCTAAGCAGAATAGGGGAAGAGCGGACAATATGGAGTATGTTGACCAAGAGAAGGGATAGGTTAATAGGCCATGTTTTAAGACATAAGACTTGTAAAATTGGCATTAGAGGGAAGTGTGTGGGATAAGAACAGAAAAGGGAGGCGAAGGATAAAATTCGCTAAGCAGATAAGGGAGGATGTGGGTTGTACTAGTTATGAGGAAATGTAAAGGCTTGCGCAAGATAGGTTAGCATGGAGGATATCAGACCAGTCTTAGGAAATTGAAAGGGTGATTTTCAGAAAAGAGAGAATGGGAATACTGAAATCATAATTTGGAATAATATGAAGTAATGTAATAGTTTCATGTAAGGGACTAGTTTGGATGGCGTACGGCAAAGGCAGAGCCAGTTAGGTAATTGGTGATTAGACACAAGAACCGTTTATTCATTCACTAGTTTAAACTATGTTGAATGCGTGTTATAGGATCGAAATCAGAATGTAAACACTTTACTGGCTCCGAATTAGTTAATTTTGCTCTCTCATTTCCGTTATCAACAAACCAAAAGAATCAACACGAATACGCATTTAAATATTTGTCCTTGTCTCTTAGTGGATATTAAGAAATGGATTTTCCTTTTAAATTTGTTTACGTTGATTCCATTACAAAACCCTTGCCGGTACAGGTGGCGTTCGTGTAGTGATTGCAGATCGTACTCGTCGCCGTTGACCTTCCCTGATTCACGCTCGTGGTGACGTCACGTTTCGAAACTCTGGCACGCTTCTCGCAATCGCTTACTTCTCTCTTTCCGTGAAATACTACGCATTCTCAACAGGATACGCTGCGGAGAACCTGAGCTCGGCAGCCGTTGGGGACAGCCTGATCGTGAATTGGAAACTGTGGTGACGCAACGGCCTTTTTTGCCTGGTGACCACACGAAAACCGCAGGCGAAACCCAACGGCCAGGCTACCTGAGGTAGGGATCCTCTCAAATCAGGAGAAAGCGTTGCTCGGAGTCTATGAGGCCCATCCGAAGATACGGTCACGCTCTTTCCTGGCTGCCATTGGCCAACTTCATTCACTTCGCTCGCTCCTTCACAAAGCGCGCGCTCCAACCTTGCAGCATAACAATTGCCCAACTCTACTAAGTCAAAACTATCTGCGTATACTTAAAAGTCTCTTGCTCTAAATCTGAAAATGAGCTTTAAGAGGATTCCTAAGGATAAACCGATTGCTTGTCAGACTTGTCAGCAGGAAACGTTTCCTCTTGAGAGTCAAAATAATGAATAAAAGGTGACGTGAAAATTTGAGATTTTACTTTCGCAAACATTGTTAAATTCAACACATGATTAAGTTTAAAATCATATAATAACTCCAACTCATTCCTTCAAATATAAAAACACGAATCAAACGAAGCAACTAACAAGACATGCTTTCACACCTAAGTAAATCAACGAGGCAATTAAAAAAACGACAGAAATCCAAAATATGTAGTCATAATAATATAATATGTGTTATTGAGAGGTATGTTATTATTATTTTTATAGAGCAACATGATTAAGTGAGAAAATGTAAATAATTTTTCTTTTAGATTTTTCAGTTACAGATAAATTCCTTTTTATTTATTTTCAGTTAACGTTTACTTTATTTATATACTCGACTAAACTTTAAGGTGTAACTGCCATTAAATGCTGATTAAAATCTGCATAAAATATTCTCATATACGTGAAGAAAACACTTTGTGCCCTCTTTTAAGAACATTCCGCGAGCGGAGGAATTTGAGATTAGACATCATAAAGTTCATATGGAGAAGGAATGCAGAAAGATAAAATTTATGTTTATGTGTTATAAATACATTACATTAAATAAAAAGACCGTTCATTGTTTACGTTCTTAAATGTCTCTGACCTAAGAGTCGCACTGGGTGGAGATATCGCTGAAGTATTACGAATACCGAACCAAATTAAATAAAAAGTGCATGCATTGTACATTTTTGTGCTTTAAACATTATTGAAATACAGCTTTCTCAACATGCGTCTGTTGTAAAAAGAAAATAGTGTATAATCAATCTAAATTTAATAAATTTCGCCTATTTATTATTGGTGATTTCAAAAAAGTGAAATGTTTATAATTTTAAAAATATATAGAATATAGGTAGCCCGTAATTCATAGGAGATATCGATGTGTGTACGGGACACGCATACTTTTACGTAAATCGTTTTTCACTTTTTGAACAAATTTGGACCAGTAATTTGGACGCCTATAGTTGTGACGTACATACACACTGAAAAAGATTTTTTCGGCATATATAGATAGTATACGAATTGATGAAATTATTTTGAGAGATAAGAACTGAATGGTATTCCAAGAATAATTAAAAATCTTGATTGATAGATTAACAATGCAGTTATCAAATAACATAAAAAATTAAAATTTAATGAATTACGGTCTAATTTCGATCATCAACTGGAATACTACTTTTTTATAACTACATAAAATCTGAAAATTCTTATTTTGCGCACAATACGTACTTGCGAATTTCCTGTATTACCTTAAAAGGGATTTTAAAAACTTCAGTTTCCGAATTATCGTCAGTAGTGTTGTACACGTTATAATGTGTTATCTGGATACATTTTCTTAGTGTTTTCATGATCACCGCTCTCGTGTTCTGTGAGCTCTTAAACTTTCAAAAATATTGAGGTAAACAAACTCGCGATCTCAGAACTGCAACAGTTTTCAACATTGTTCTAGTGTTTATAAATAATACACCATTACCTATCACCAATGCAGTCAAATACCTTGGTCTACTATTGGACTCTAAACTTATATGGAAACCGTACTTAACATCCAAAAGGGATCATATCAAGAATAAGCTGCGCCAAATAAATCGGCTACTTTGCTGAAATTACAAATTGAAAACGGAAAACAAAATACTTACATAAAAATGCATTATTAAACCCATATGGACATATGGGATCCAAATATGGGGGTGCACCAAGCCTTATAATTCAAAAATTATTCAACGTCTTCAGTGAAAAATCCTTCGTGCCATATTAAACGCACCCTGGTTTGTGAGCAACAGAACAATGCATGAAGATGTAGCCATACCCACCATGGACAGACTGAGCACTAATTATCGTCAAAATCTCCCAGGACACAATAACGAAGAGGCCAGCCGTTTAGCAAATGAACTAACAACACGTCGCAGATTGAAGAGGACAGACCTATCATTTTGTTTCATTCGGAGCATGGACACTGGACCACTTCTCCCCTCATTGTATTTCCTTTATCCAATTTGCTTAGTGTTCAAATTAAAGAGCTCGTAAATTTCTTAATAAAAAAATTGTAGTGTTGAATAACAAGCATTACTATCAGGATGCTTGTGGGTCTTTCCCCGGAGTATTTTGAATTCACCATCGGAAAATTCCAGCACCTTGCCGAATCGGTTCAACGAGATCCCCGAAAATCGTCCAGTTTACGGTGTGACATTTTCCCCATTCACACAGAAAGTACAGTATTACCAGCTCCTTAGGTCAATTTAAAGTCATGGAGTCGTTTGTCTTCGCATTTGTCGCGTCGAAAGACGTAGTTTTGGCAACTGGTGCAGGATTTATAAAAAAAATATGTAAATTTATTAGGAATTAGATTTTTATTAAATTCTTTAAGCCAATTTGTTGGTAACATATTTGTCCTGATGAGGTTTTTATTCTGTGATGCATCTACATTACCTCAAATAAAGACTATTGGCCACGCCTTCTTCAATCTTCTATCATTGGGCTTGGCTGCTCCTCTGATTTGTTGTGGTGTTTGGTGGTAACTTAATGAACTGTAGGAACGCGCAGGTTTTCGTGAATGGAGTGGTTTGTTATATACCATTCGGTATTCACTAGCTGTCAAATAATTTTTTATTGTAATCTCTGGATGATTTCAATATTCGATTTTGAGGAACAGACTTATAGTTCTATGCTCTATGTCCATATTACTGTTGTATAAATAAGGACTTCTTTTTTTAGCGAAATATTAATTTTTCTTCGTATTAGCCGGTATAGAACCCTTGCTTTTATTACAAGTTGCTTTCTCTCTTTTTGTAATGTGTTGCTTCCAGATCTATATGGGGTGTCTTGTTGAGCTCTATCAACGTTGTTTAATTTTACTATGGGAGTCGCACCTCTCCGTTGGGTGAATGTTACGTGACTTGATTTTTGTAGCCATTCTTCTAGGCCACATAGATTAATGGTAGATATTTGGGGATCTTGATGGCTGGACAGGAAGCACTGTAAAGTTCCTGTTATTGTGGTTTGTTATACTGGAATGTCACTAGTGTATAGGACATAAAATAGCAGGCAAAAACACACTGCATTGTTGAACCCCGGAAGCTATTGGATAGAAGTGAAAATAATCTCATTTGCATATTGTATACGTCACCTGAGTACGTAACAGCTGTGCTTAAAATTGAATGTATTGCCTTTATTCCCACTGAGATGGTAGCAGAGAAAACAATATATACTTTTAAAGTGTTATAAATTATTTCAGTACTAAAATCATTATTCCCTGAGAACACTTAATCACCCGTATCACATCAATACAGGGGTGGTGTTTCAAACTGAATCATCAGATTTAAAATATTAATAAATATTCAGCTATTAACCCGGTGTGGTTGAAAGATGTACAGTTTAAAAGTGGAAATTATCGAGTTTCACGTGGTTTTTAAAGGACAGGCTACCTTGAAGATGGTAGTACTGGTCCAAATGATTCAGCGTTGCATCGCTGGCCTCCGAGGCCATTCAGATTGTTCATACTCAGTTTAACAGCAATGGGCGAATGTAGAACCAAATAACAACAGCAGTGGAAGCAGTAACTCAAGATACGTCACTAAAGTGTGAGACGAATTTGTATCCCGCATAGACGCATATCGTACAGCTCACTTTGAGTCGTTGAGTATTAGAAAATCAAAATAAATTTTATGTTCATCATTTTTCAAAGGTTATATTTGTCAAATCAGATGATTCTTTTTTTAAATACCGTGTTTTCGAAGACCATACGCATGAATACACTCTACTGTGTAGTTTCACGTTGCACAAGGGAAGTCTACGCATAATATTAGGAAGACTGACATTTTTCTAAATGCCGTTCCTCAGGATAGAAGAAGACTTCACCACCCGTAGGCTGATTGCACCGTCATTTTGGCCACATTCACTCCCATTTTAAAGTAAGTCAACTGTCCTCTATTATTTAATAATATTTATAGATTACAAAAATATGAGTTTTCAGACAATAATTGTATTGATTGCAAATTTTACAATTATTCAATTAGTTAATAAAATGAATCTGAAGAAATCTTTTAAATAGAAACATGTTTGATTAATACTGTTCTTGGACAATTTCGAAAATATTTTATGTTTGTGTCTAAGGAATCTATAAATCGATAACACTAACTCTGCACTGGACTAAGAATGTTACGGCATTGACAACATTCGTTTACTGATACATTTATTATATGTTTACTACTTGTGTTGTGATTTGAATGGCTATGAAAGATCTCAAATGTTTTAATTAAAAAAAATAATTTGTAACTGTTTTAAAAGCTTTTTTAAATAAAGTTATTTCAGTCCGATTAAACACAAGAAAATTTATATAAATTAATAAATTTGGCAATTTTAAGTCATCTTGAGTTTATATACTCTAGCTGGTTGCTCGGCGATACTCACTACAATAATTTATTCGACAGTAATCTACTGATGAATGGTTTGTGAACGCGTAATGGAAACCTTATAACTCACAGTGTTTATGTGCAATTCAGGGTATATAACACAGAAACCGGCTGCCTTTACCATGCCAACTGCCTCCTAAAGCTTATGGAGAAACGAAGAGCGGAATGCTGCGACCCCACAGCAAACTCATCTCGCGTTCATTGGGAAGGGCGTGAGAATAGAACCCAATAGTCCTACCTGCCAGATGCAGGTTTCTTGGGTTTTCCCTGCATATCTTTAGGTGAAACACCGGGTAGAATCCTTGAACTATAGCACGGGGACCCTAGTCAGCCATTGGCTACCTTCCAGATCCTCCCTTTTCCTTTCCCTTCCTATGCTATTAAAGGGGAGTTGCCTGTTTCAGGATCACCCTCATGTAGCCTGTTACTGAAAAAAAAACCTTATCCATGCGTCTTCTTCTTTCTACCGGATCCTCCATTACATCCGCTTGATTATTCCTAATTCTATTCAGGGATGGTCCAGCCCTGAATCTAGCCAGTCGCTTTTTAGCCACGAGTCTTCGTCTTACTACCGGATTCTATATTTAAAATAGGTTCATAATCTATTGAATTGAAAGTGACAGGTTTAATGAAAGCAAACCTTTGATATTTATTCCGAGGGTCGAAAAAGTACTTTATGTAGTAGCCACGTTACGGTTATAGAAGTATTAACTAACTGTAAAATCCAACCGCATTAAATAAAACAAAAAATATTATGTATTTTATTATAATTTATGTAAATCTAAAACTTACAATTTTCCGGAGAAGTATTAACTAACTACTTCGAAAGACTTCAATCAGCTAAAACTAAATAAAATATATTAAGTAACATTAAGTAATGTAGTTTTTTTGACGAAGCTAAAGCCGAGCGTTTCCGTGATTGATCCGTGTGTTGCAGGAAGAGCGTTACTCGGGACTATAAAATATAGTAATGTGTTATTATTAGTAATAAAAAAAGACGGCCAATAATTTCATATATAAATTAAAAAATTGTATCATAGAATCAATATTTAATTTCTCGTAATATTATGTTTGTAGTACGCGAGAGGAAGTCTAAAAAATGAGACGAAACGTCGTTTTTGAATAAATAGGATTACTTTTATATGCTGACTTATTGGCCGTCTTTTTAACTTATTATAAATTTTAAAGTCAGAAGTTCTTATTATTATTGTTTTGCTCATACCGTTACGTCGTATATAAATGTTTTTTAGACTTATCACAGTTTTAAAATATTCTGAAACTTATTGCGAATGTAGAAATGAATCGAAACTAATCTCAATCACGAATATTAAAATATCTTTTCCCGCTCGCTTACTTTGACAAGTAATTTCACTATAGATTTATCAGGGATTTAAATTCATACTGTACGAAAAACATTACTTACTAGATAAAACTTTTACATGGGCAATGCATGTTGAAGGCAGAATCACATTCTCTGTGTTTATGGCGGGATAATTAATCAACGGACCCGCCAAATATCTACTAGCTAAGACATTCCATCTGAGAAAAATATTTTCAGTTTCTTTTAATTTCAGATGGAAATGATGATTATGGTATTTTTAGTGTTTATGGCAATTTGAGCACTTAAGCTCAACAACGCGTTCCGAATATATCTACGAATTAAAAGTGTTGAGTATATATAGGAAAGAAGCTGAAAGCTTGACGTCGGTATCACTTTCTTACACAAGCAAATTTCGGCTATAATAGACGTGCAGGGAAATACAATCCAGTAGTTGTTTGACTTGCCAGTGGAAAATGTTATCACGAGGGAGAACTCGTCATTAGCGCGTCTCCGACATGGAATGTATATCTGATGAAAAGTAAATGAAACGAAAGGCGATGAAAAACATAAACCTACCGAGGCTGGCCAAGCTCGCTCTCTGGGCCGCGTTATCCGATATCAGGACCTCAATTCTCGTTTCCAAGCGCCTCCGGTGCTGCAGGTTTGTCAAAAAAAAATACCCTTTACAAGGACAAATAATCGTCAAGAAGTCGCAGATCCTTTTTGCATAATTTGAAATACAATTCGATATCACAAGAAAGTGATATTTAGCGATCCGCAGTAATTCCTATAATGAGTAATATACACGGTACAAATGACATTTTGACATTTTATTATTTACTTCACATAAAATAAATATTTCAATATTGACACTGAAAATCAATCAAGTAATACAGTAATGAACAAGTAGAGTTGAACTGAGGAAATTGTTGAGCATTAGGAACTGCTTAAATTATTAACTGTGCATCATAAACTGTGAGGTCCAATGCACTATGATTTTGTTTCGTATGAAAATGTTCGTGTTGGGTGCTCGGAATAGCAACCAACTAAATCCTAATCTCCTCCCACCTTCAGTTCATCTTCAACCATTGTTTGAAAATGACCTACAGACAGGTCAAAATGTAACAAAATATTTCAGTCTTTACTAAAAGTCAATATTCTTACAATTTAACATCAAACGTTAAATTTAAAAATTAAGATTGACTGTTTATATGATGCCTCGTATGAGGTAAATGTGAGATATAAGAACTGATTGCATGTTTTTAATACTAAGAATATATTATTAATGAAATAAAGTAGTCACATTTAAACTCATCTGTCGTTTTTCCGAAGGTGCGTGAGAATAGTTCCCAATAGTCCGACGTACCTGATGCAAGTTTTCTATGGTTTTCCCTGCATCTCTTTAAGTGAAACACCTGGTACGATCCTTAAACTATAGCCCGGAGGCCCTAGTCAACCCTCCTTGGCTACCTTGCTCTGCCTTTCACATTCTCCCTTTTCAATGACCTTCCAATGCTATGAAAGGCGAGTTGCCTGTTTCAGGATCATCCCCATGTAGCCTGATATCCAAAAAAAGTGTTTTCAATTCCCTTTCGATGCTATTGAAGGGTAGTTGCATGTTTCAGGATGATCCTCTTGTAGCCTATTACTCAGAAAACTGCAAGAAAATTGACTTTGATTAAAAACTAAATTAAATGTAGGAGAAATTTTTTAATAATTAAAGTTTTGTTACATTTTGACCTTTGAATGTAAACAAAGAAGGGGAAGAGATTAGGATTCAGTAAGTTGCTACGTATACGTGAAAGAGAGAAAACACTATGGGTGAGATTCTGAGAACTTGACAGCATCTGCCAAGTAAGAAGCAATTATTAAGACAAGGTTATTGTAAGTGTTGCTATCTAGTTAACTGAGGTCATTTTTACTTATTTATGTTACCTATAGTTCATGGTTAATTATCGTCTCAAAATAGATGTAGATAAAAAACCATGCTTACAATGCATGTGTCAAATAAAATTCTATTGGCGTAGTAACCCTTCTTAAATTTTATTTTTATTGAAATATGTACTTGATAACTGGCCGTTAAGATTAATGGTAACAATCATTTTCCTCGCTCACAGCATCAGTGTCAGTTGAGCTAGAGTAAAGCTGAATTAAATATCTAAGCTCATTACTGTGGAAATGTTAGGCCTGCAAGTAATTCTTCATACTATCCATCAACACGAAACGAGTTCCTATAGTATACCACATGTCAGTTTGAAACTCACTTTCTCGGAGATACCGTTTCGTTTACATCGCGTTAATGAAAAGCAGAAACGAAACTCCAACTAAATTTGGCTTTGTTATGTAAATATTCAAACCTGATAATTTCCGTTCCAACTGATCAAAGGGCATAGCGAGAGTTTCACAGGAACGACGACTATAAATACACACACACATGGCTATATATAAATTCCAATGTCAAAAATTTTTAGTAACAACATAATGAAACCAATATCGAATAAGAATGGGGCTGATAGATGTGAAGAGGACAGTTCTTCCTACTATTAGTTTAGTATCCCACGCGTGCAAAATATTAACAAGAATAGTATATCGGAGGATGGAACGTCAAATAGAATGCGAGTTAGGAGAATATCAGTTTGGTTTTAGGAAGAATGTTGGGACAAGAAACCAATACTGACTGTGTCTAATTACAGAAGACAGGATAAGATAAAACAGACCTACGTTCATGGTGTTTGTAGATTTATAAAAAAAAGCTTTGAAATGTAAACTGGAACACACTACTAAAGATACTGAAGAGGACAGGAATAAAATATAGGGGATGAAGAGTTACCCATAATCTCTGCAGGACAAGAAAAGAAAGCAGAAATAAAAAAAGGAGGAAGTAAGGATGCAGTCCATACTCTTTAACATATATAGAACAAGCTATGAAGAAAGTGAAAAATGACTATGGAAAACGAATAATTCTGCAAGAAGAAGAAATAAAACGCCCACGTTTTTCCGATGATATTGTAGTATTAGGGGAATCAGAAGAAGACTTGGAAAACATAAGAAATTGCATGAACGTGGTTCTGGAAAAAGAAGAAAAACCAAGGTTTTGGAATGTAGTTTTGGAAATAGTGGAGTTACAAGGGGTGTTAGATTATTCGAAAAAAAGACGATCCACTGTGATCTGTTTAGTACAATCAACACCAGGAATATCAGCAGGAACGTTGGCACGATGTTCCTGTGGAATAATATCTGCTCGTGGCGGGATTTCTTGTGCCTTTTCTATTTTTTTCAAATAGCGATGGTGATTGTGTCGTTTTTCCTGCGGACGTGCTGCTAGCGAACAAAAAACTTTTGACACCCCTTAACAAACCGACACCCACCCTCTCCCGTGCTCATTGCGGATACAGACAGGGCAATAATGAATGAACAGGCATATAAATACACATAAACTATCGCAAGTTTTATTACATAAAATTAAAAATAGTTGAAAAATAAGCAATTTGGATGTGGATAAAGTTTTAAAACTAGAATTATGTTAATCGAAAATCATAAGAATGTAAATGTTGCTCTAATAAACTGTCCTGATTTACATTAAACAAATGTACCCAGTATAACATATCAGAAACTTGTCTGAATTTGTAATTACTATTATGTTAGTGGTGATTGTGAAAGGGCTGTTCGAGAGGCAGGTAGCAGGGCAACTGTCTGGACCAGAGAATTCATTACTCGCCACGTAGACAGTTGTAGACGAAACATAATATTTAATAAATACAAATTCTACACTACAGTCTATTTTGTGAATTCGAATCCAAAATATTAACTATGATTGTCAAAAATTGAATGTAAATTATTCATAGGCTAAAATTCTATTTTGATTATGCTGTAAAAGTAAATAACTCCTTTAATAGTCTGTAACGTTACACGCCACTCTTCTTGATTCCTTGGCTGTCTTTACCATCTGACGTGAGTCAAACAATCAAATTACATTGATTTAAACTGTCCCTGTGGTACTTGATTTAAGGAAAACTTTTTACGGCATCAAGTGTATAAGCACTGTGATCTTAGTATTCGATCTGAAACCTTATGGAGACGTGTCTGCCTTGGTTGTCAAGGAACGTAACCTCCACACGCTGTTTTACGCAGGTAGTAACACCGTAGGACGTCATTTTCATGACCGTCCTCTAGACATATATGTCTCGAAACCCGAACCACTTTACTACATTTTTATACCTTTAAAGATAAAAGCCTCCGTGTCACTCGAACTTCGCAGATATGAAACTTTTGTGTGCCACTCCATTGTGAAGCTATTTTTATTTTGGGATCCCTGTCCTTCCAGAGAGTCCTGCTGCCTTGGGCGAGTCCCGACGCCGACGCCGCAGCGTCTGCTCCCGGCCAGGCGGCGCGGGAAATGACGAACGCCTTCCTGAATTAACCAGTGACGTCACCAAACGGCGCTTTTGCGTCACAGGACGCGGGGGGCCAATGACTCGCTGGAAATTGCGTGTCCTTCAATAACGTCGCCAGGAATAGCTGCGACGCTACGTGAACGACTGGCGCGACACCCACTACAGGTGCCACCGGCCTAGATATCCTCTCAGCGGCCTCCGGAAACAAACTCACTCAACCCACATTCGCTCACAAACAACAAATGCATATACCAACTTGCAACTCTGAAAGCACTCAAAGCGAATTTACGATCTTTTATTAGCTGCGGTTCACTTCACATCCAGGTCTCTTACGAAATTAAAAACAAACGTAATACCAATTATTTCTCCTAGTTAAACCTTGATATAAATTAAATATACTCGTAAAGGTTACCGCCAGTATAATAGGTTTGTCTGTCTCAACGGATTTGTATGTACTTCATATTCGGAAAAGTAACTTTCAACGGTTAAGATGTAACTTTGGAATTATTATTTATTCCTGAGGAAATGGAACAAGTAAAAATTACAATTGTAAATTTAAAACATATATACTGGGAATGTAACATAATGGGATTTATGTAAAAGCTTATAAACTGCCAAAAACACATAAAAATGTATTTAAAATATCCTATTAAGAAATGGTATTAAAACTTGCGATGATATTGCTTTTATTTCTATGTACTGCAGTTAACTGAAGGACGTGATATCAACATGAGTTTAATTTTATAAAGCACACAGCATTGCCTTTAACGAACAAGATCAAATAAAATATTAGTGAATATGGAAACTACATTCATAATAAGGGAGTCAGAATTATAATTGAAGGGTAAGAAAAGAAAATAGAAATCATAAAACAGTTATATAGGATGCAGTCTGTCACCCATGGTTTTTAACTTATATATAGAACAAGTGATGAAGAAAGTTAAAACGGAATATAGAAAAGGAATCATACTGTAAGGAGAAGAAATACAAACCTCACGCATTGCCGACGATATTCTAGTATTAGGAGGGTCATAAGTAGACTTGGAAATCATAATAAATAGTATGAACGTGTTCCTGGAGGAAGAGTACAACATGAGGATTAATAGAGGGAAAACCATGGTAATGGAGTGTAGTTTGGGACACAGTGGAATACCAAAGGATGTTAGATTGGGAAGGGATATTTTGAAGGAGGTTGAGGAATTCTGCTAATTGGGCAGCTGAATAACTATTGATGGTGGAAGTATAGAAGTCATAAAGATGGAAAAAAAGATTTTTCTATCCTGATCTTTTAATTACGTTTTATGGCCTTCTAGGCTCATAAAGCCATATTTCTGTTCTTAAAAAAATAGTTTACGAACAATAATGGACTTATTTAAAAAAATTAAAACGAAATTAATTTTCATATAAATATATGCTATGGCATCGCTTTGGCAAAATGCTCTAGGACCAATTGAATATTTAAGTTGCTAAAACGAGCCATAAGAATACTTTCTAGTGCGGGTATGAGATTGAGCAGCAATCCATTCTTAAAAATCTCGCAAATACTTACTTTATCTATCGCATACATTCACGAAATATAAAAGTTCGTGAAACGGATGGCTGATTTCACGAGTGCATGATTACAAACCTCTTAGCTGTAAGATCAAATGGAAATAATCGCCTTTCTCTTGACCAGAAAAGTATTCAACATACCTCCGGAGGTTAAGAACAATAATAACTACAACCGTTTCCTGTATCAGTGAAATAATATTATATGAATTTGCATGCTTTACTCTGTACAGGAGTTTCTCGATCGTTCCTCTAATACTTCAAATTGTTCCTGCAAAAGTATTGAACGTGTTGCTTTGTAAAGTTTCCTATAACATAACATAACTTTCTGTTCTTTATGCTCTGTTTGTTTGGTTCACGTATTGCCTGAAACTAATAGGAAGGTCAGATTCCTCGTCGTGCAGCTTCAAGAAGTAATATTTCCATTTTTTATGCATCTGTTTGTGCGTCTGGGTGTACGTGTTGTGCATTTTAGTGAGCGTGACGTTGTTTCTGTATCTTGTTTATTCTAGGTACTTATTTAAGGACTTATATATTATTATATTATTTTATATTATTTTAATTTTTTCTTATAATTACTTGTTAATTTATATAATGTATGACAGCCGAAAATTAATGGAAATAAAAATATATCTAAATGTAGTAAATGATCTATAAGTGACAGTTTATTGAAAAAGGTCAGTTTAAAATATATTAATAATTTTAAAATTTAGTCTATGACAAAAATTAAACGAAAAGCCAGTTTATTAAAAAATCAGTTTAAACGTAAGTGATTTTAAACTGCGGTTTATGCTTAAAATTATATAATTATTTTAAACGGAATGTTTGTCATTTTATACTTTATGTTTAGGAAATAATAGATAAAACAAAAATAGTAGAAAACATTTATCTAGTACGACTTAATACCACGCAGTAGAGTAATCGCTATAAACAAGATTTTGCAATATTAAATAGAATAGATTGAGCGAGCGCCACAAAAACGTGGCAAAGTCATTTGCCAAGTCACGAATAAGGCACATAACAACTTTGTGTAATGGATATCGTTTGGTTTATCTGTCTGGCATTCCGTAAACTCGTAATTGTGTCATTCAATACAGCTTCACATTCAGCTTCGGAATCCTGCGGTTCTGGTTGATGTAGAAAACGAAAATCTATGAGTTAAAGTCGAAATAGATAGGATCATTTCAAAGAGAATACAGAAATGAAGAATTAATTCCCTATATATGTTCGCAAAATTTCATGATGGATCCATAGAATGAAGAATGGCATTGTATCTAAAGTTTGATGCAATTCTCCGAATGACACTCTGGTAATTCACACTGTAGTATGATCGTTCCGCTGTTTCATTATGTTGTTTGGAGTACGAAATAAAATTGATGAATCGAAAAAATAGATGTGGTTAAAGGAGGAGAGGTAATTCATGGGAACGAATGAGTGACAGACCAGTGATCATCTTCACTGAGTAAGGTGAATCTATTCAGTGTTACGGGCGTGGACCTACTCAGTTGTACCAAGTTCTGGGATGCATTCACCATCAGCATCAGTTATCTGCCCATAGGCAGGTGTTCATGTGGCAGCTGCCCTCCGCCATTCTCTTCTGGTTCTGATAAGCCAACCCAGTTACTTTCCCCTTCCTTGCCCTTTGTTGCACTCTACTCCTCTTTACCAATCTTCTTCAACACTTCTTCATTTATCACCCTTTCCATCCAACTTATCCTTTTATATCCTTATTAATGGAAAACTTCTAACTTTTTCTTTCTATTTAACGCCTACGTTCTTGATCCGTTCAATATCACACTCCATATAAGCATTTGGCCAATCTTTCCTCGGTCCCTTTTCTAATACACCTCAAAACAAATTCATTCTTCTGTTTAAAGCCTCCTTCACGGAAGAAATACGTGTAACTCCAGTCCTCAGTGATCATCCCAGATATTTAAACGCAGACACCTGTATAACATTTTCTTGCTCATCTTAATGTTTCTTTCTCTTCTCCCTTTACCAATCACCAATCTCTCTGTCTTCCGACGTCTTTATTCTCATTACATACTCCTCACAAACAACTCTCAAATCATCCAGCGTTCCATTTTCCATGTTTCCTCCACTAGTAACATCGCATCCGCAAATCCTATGCATTTTATTCTTTTTCCGCCGAGACGTATTCTTCTTTTACACCGTAAAAATTTCCCACATAATGTCTTCTAAATTTATATTGAACAGCGAAGGGGAAAGGCAAGCACCCTTGTCCAATACTACTTTCATCTGACATTTCATTTTCAACTTTTATCCTTACAAATTGTGTATGAGTCTTCTCTGCTTCCAACCTCTTCCTTTTCTCTTCAACGTCTCCATCAGTTTTTTTCTATTATACTCCGTCAAACGACTTTTAGAAATCAATAAAATCAGCATACATTTCTTAATGTAGCTCTCCTTCGTGCACAATTTTTCCCTTTCCTGAATCCAAATTGATCTTACCCAATTTCTCTATCCAGTTTCATTAAATCTTATGTTCAGAGCTCTCAGTAATTCTTTGGCTGGATGAGATATTAAACGTATAGTTCTATACACTTCACATTTCCTTGCGTTGAATATTGAAACACCAATATCAAATTCACAATTGTCATTCGATTTCACGCAGTTCTTAAGAGCATCCAGTCGTAACTGGTTTATAACCACTTCATTATGACTTTGGTTTATCATAAGAAAAAAAAATTGGCTATGAATTTTTTAACCTATACACAAATTTTTCAGATGATTATGGGTTAAGGGAATTGAGACTTTTTTAAACAAACATTTTTAAATAATGATGTGGACAAAGAGATGGTCAAGTGAATATAGGTTCAGACAAAAAATAATACATTATAAAATGCAGCTTTTAGTCAACTATATTCATATAATTGCTTAATTTATGTAAATTCTTTGAAAGCATCATGGAGTTGCATGTTAGTCATGTGTAGTAACACTTCAGAGAAGCAGCCTTTGTCGTGAGCCCCGTAGACCCCACTTCCTTGTATGGATTTTTGTGGTTGCACTGCGAGTTTAAGGTGACGATGTCGAGGCCTGGATGCAGTGGATGTGGCGTAATTCTGGAGGATGGCGAGCTGTCATGTCGCAGCTCCATTTCTCAAGTTACCGGAAGCTCTACGACCACAGGTGCCGGCCGGAAGCGGGATTATTAGTCCGGTGCGTCGCCGCTTCCGCTTCCTGCGTTCGTGATTGGTCCTCTTTCAGTCTGAGAACTGGCTCCCTCGCCCTCATCCATGGTCTACAATATTCCTGTCATCATTTTATGGTCTTATAATCGAATGCTGTGATCATTTGAAGTATTATATCCACGCGTATTTAAACAACTTCTTTCATAACACAAAGTCTGTCTCATTTTTTTCTTTTCTTAAGCATTATTATACGATATTTTACCTTTAAAATAATTTAGATGCTTTCTCTTTTTTTATTATTTATAAAGATCGCATCAACTGTCTGACATTAGCGACCACAGTGACAATTTTTTACATATTATTTTAAAATTATTTGTTTACATATTTACATATTTGTTTACTATTACGATTTACAAAATAAGATACTGGTAATGTCCATTTTTCTGTTCGTTAACCACTAATTAATTCTTTGTCTTCATTACATCCAAGTTTTAAATTTAAAAAAATTAAAATATAATACGTTTAAATAAAATATAATATATTACTGTCCTTACAAAATTTAGTAATGTCTTTTTGGGAGTCCAAGGTGGATTAGTAATTGTTTACCTGTAGGCACTTTAGTCTGTGTTTGTGATATTTGGGGCATTGATAGATGACACGGTCCATATTTAAGGCAGTATTACACAGTAGAAGCATTCTTCATCTCATAATTTCTCATCTAGTTCCATATTTTTGCTTTATATTATTATATAAAATCAAATGTAGTCAACGACCAATAAATGACAATTAAAAAATAACTTTTTTATATAAAAAACAGCCTGTGACTCTATGGATTAATTGCAAAATTTAAGATAAAAAAATAGTATTGTATGATAGTATAATTTTTTGAATGTATCTCACAATATCAAAATGGATACAGGGAGCAAAGTGCCCTATGAGAAGATAATTCACATTCCGGTTTTCTATTAATGATTTGCGGAAACCAAGAAATAATTAAATCAGCAAGAACGGCAAGAAATTTGATTTCAAATACTTCCCACCTGGAAATCATTTTCGTTGCCTGAATATTAATAGATGTCAAGGAATAATACTGGGAGAGAAAGTCTTTAAATTACGAAGAAAACATTGGAACGTTTTAGAATAAAATAAATCGTATAAGCATCGTTAAATGTACATTGTTGAGTAATTAGTTATAAAACGTGCTCTAAAGCCAAGGCACTACAGTCAGTTTTGAAAGGTGTATTTGTTTTCATATCGGAAAACAGGGAACAGTCAGCCAGCTGCGTCTACACTGGTCGAGACACGAGGAAGAGTGACCCCACAGACGCCGTAGTTCGGAAGGACGTGAGACGATATCCCGACCTACCTGACGCGGGTTTTCTAGGGTTAAACTGTAATCACATACCTTACGATGTGTTCGTAAAACATTCCATTTAGTATTTATGTTGTCTCACAGTTGCGCTCTACGTCTTATTTTATAAGTGAGGTGTTTCTTCATACACAATTTTCTGTGAAATTTCATGCAAAAGTATCAATCACATCAAGAAAATATTACCAAAAAAAATACACAATTTTCAAGAAAACATTTCAGTTATTTACTTTATTTATGACTAGCTGGGAGCTCGGCTTTACCCGGGTACATATTTATATTAGCCCATTACTCCAAACATGAAGCGGAAATACAACTGAAGTTGCGTTTTGAATGTCATAATTGAACTAAACAACTTTCACAAGCCCTAAATAGACACCAATCTCAGTTATATAACATTTGTCACTTCGCAACTCATTGGATTTTCCTCTTTCACAACGAGTGGGGTTGAAATTTTACACAAACACATCGGGAGAAACGTCATCAATCTCACTGACACCAAATAATATTTCTTCATCACAGATATCGGCTGTTTTTGCATATTTTTAAATTTATGCGACTTCACCCCTAGTGGTGTAAAACGTGTCTCACCCCAACAGTGAACGTTTCTGAGTCGCAAGGTACATGTGTACATAATTTGGTCGAAATTGTTCTAGCGGAGTATAATTGGTAAATGATAGTCTGATGAAGTAGAAATGCTTCAGATGAAAGTAGGTAAGGCTTTATTTGAAGCATTTCCACTTCCTTAGACTAGAATTCAATGCACCTGTGATCAATTTACGCAATGTCCATTCTTCACGTATTTCCTACAATTAGGGTGTGAAGAGTGTGATTAGCGAATTGGTAGATGAGACCGAGCTTAGGTTTACGGGAATGGAGAGATGTTGACTCGGATTAACTCTGATCGAAGAGCCCCCGGCAAGATATCGGGAGGTCATGGGTTCGAGTCGCTGGTTCGGTCGACATTTTTCCATTCTTGCCTTTATTCTGGTAAATGATAGTACGATATCGGTATCGCTCGTATGCAGTTACTAATATTAATTTATATACTGCATACCTAATGTATAAGAGTGTAGATAAAATAAATAAAATAGTATTAGAATACATCTACTATAGTTAAGAATGTAAATCAAGCCACAAAGTTGACGTGAAATTAAAAGAACTTCTTTCAGAATATTTCATAGCGAACCAGTCAGATGCAATTATCGTGATAATGAATTGAAGCCTTACCGCTCTTTACATAGTATATTTTTTAAACACAAAAAGCAAATGAAGTAGACAAACCGTGTGTCCGAATACGAAGTTTCAAATTTCGCGCTATCCGGTCGGTAAAGGCAAGTGTCCTTTGAGGCCTGTAATTACCGTTTGTGGACAGCGACCCCCGACCTCCAATTTAGCCTTTTCTTTCCAGGAACACATATAGTCCCCCTTTAGCAACTGCCACGACACAATATACAGAAAAGACTCATTTCCTTTTCACAACCTCTAGACAACTAACAATTGTCAGTAGGCATTACAATAAAAAACTCCCTTTCACTTTAGTTATACATTATCGAATGATTTTTACTGCAAAATATCCACAACGCTGTGTTTCCTAGAGTCACATCTCTCAAATATACTAAATTTTTTTACTATTATTTACAGTAACACAGACTGCTAATGGCCATTAGCGACAGTCCAAAGTTAAGGAAACGTATTTCTGTTGAATAAGGGGGATATTATTTATTTTATAATCATGAAAAAGCTTTAGCAATGTAAATTAAATAGAATTTTAATATTTATTTATTATTAATGTGCAATGATTGTTTCTTTTTCTTTTGACTCCAAAACCGCCGAAGTCTGAACAGACGTGTTTGACCGTTACACTGTGTCGGGGAATCACAGCATAGGAACTCAAACTACATAACCTTCAAAGCCCTAACGCAAGGATTAGAACACAGGATCTTTGTGCTGCGAGCCAACGACGCTACAAGCTAAAGGTCTTGTCGCCTGTGATTCCACGGTTACAGATTTTTTCGGTCTAACACACTGATGCAGATAAAATAGAGATTTTCCAATATATACCAGGAAACTGAGCGGCCTGACACTGATATGCCGTCCATAGACACGAAAGGCAATTTTTTTTCAGCTAAGTAATATCTGTTAGAAAGAATCCCATGAAGTTGTAAGTGATTTTCTTCAAATTATATTTGTTGAAATCAAGGGAAGTAAATAATTGTTGGTTTTGTGAGAAAAATTTATTAATAATTCCAGCACCTATAAAATACAACGTTATTAAATTTCACACTGTCAACTACGTAGAAGGAATTGGATTCGACATTAAACCAATATTTAAATTGTTCTTCGGAGAAGAAGTGGGCTGCTAAAAGCATGCGTAGATGAATAGCGTTCATGACGACAAAAACTTCTATGATATAGGAATATTTAGTATACAGGGTGGTACAAGACCTCACCAAAAAAACTGATAGGGACGATATGACAGTCAGAAATAATCATTTTTGTGAAGAAACTTATGCTTCCAAACACGTCTTTTATGAGTTATGCGCACATATCAAGGTACGCGCGCCACGCACCGCAACCAACCCGGGCGTTGTTCATCTATTACCTCAGCCCTCACTCTGTCATGGCAGGACGCCTATGTAGATTTGGTTGTTTACTGTTGTGGTTGTGAGACGTTAATCGGTATGAAGTACTTGTTATTTCAATGTGTATTTTTATTACAATCCTATTTGTCTACAGTTGTTTTTATTAAATTCAGACCATTAGGGGTGAACACCTTTACCGGCCTATTACTCGTAAACGACATGCTGGGGAGTATATGTTCCTCCACAAAAAGTGATCCTCTGTGCATGGCTCATCAGTTTGTCGATTACAGACTTTTTTCGTCACAATTCATTATTAAATATTTCAAACTGACGAGACCTAATATTGGTAAGTTTGAAAAATATCGCTATCGTACACATATTTTACCAGATCATCTATGTATGATAAACTATTTCTACGACTCGGCTGCTGCGTTAGTGAACTTTTGACCGAAACGCACTTTTCAGCCATGTCTGGGTCATTTTAAACTCAATTCACCTGAGATTTTGCGCCGTTTCAATGGCGTTGATGAAACGAGGATTCATTATTCTCTGTTTAAAGACTGGGTGTGAGTGAAAATCCTCCTAAGAACCGGGAAAATGCTGCATATTTTGTGATTGTCCAGGTTTGATTCTCAATAACTGTCTGGATAAAAGTAAAATAATAACTGAAGAATACTTCTCACCATGATTGTAGAAATTTTTTAACAAGGAAAAACTATTATCTCTCAACTACCTCACAGGTCTTGAGTTGCTTACGCTTATTTACATCAACCGTTTACATTTGAAATAAATTTGCCACATTCATCTGCAAGTTATTACTTCTTACTCCCTAATCTGAATGAACAATATGGAGATAGATGATTTGCTTCAAAGTAAAAAGTCATAACTGAGACACGCTCCTATTTTTTAGAAGTTTGAGATATCGTATCAAAATGTGATTGACAAAGTTTATTGATCTAAAAGGAGACTAAGTTGAAAAATAAAAGATAAATTGGTAAGTAACAAGTTGCTATACTGTTTCAGACAAATCACCTTCCGAACGACCCTTTTACGAAAAGAAAATAGCGTTTTGAAACTGAGTGCGCGTGATACAGATGTAAAATTATTTTTACTTTTACTGCCCTAAATGCCGCTCTTGTCTTTGCGATTATTAATTTGCAGTTGTTACCGGAATAATAGGTACCCTTGAACCCTATCATGACTTTGAAAAGATTATGGTGAGGTTCTGTATTCAAGTTAAAAGTGATCCATTTTCGTAAAAGCGAACATTAAGTAGTTCGACCCTTCAGCAATCAGACAGACTAAGGGATAAAAGATCCTACTGACAAAGTCACAAGATATGAGAGGAAAGACAGAAAGCGATATTTACAACTAAATTAATATGATTGTCTGAACTAAAAGGCAATTCTAATTCTTAGGTTCACAAAGATGGCTCAACATGAAGCAAGAATTACTGCAGATGAAAATTAAATTACTAAAACTGCGCTTCAGGTTCTTGAAGCTGAATTGACTAAGCAGACGTCAGTTGTGCGAAATTTATGATTCGCTTAATTTAATTTCGTCTTTCTTATTATGAAATATGCGTTCTAGTATGTTCCTCGCTGTCTTTCATCTTCTCACAAAGTCACCATACGTCTCTTCCGGTCTTCGGCGGTCATTTTATCGCTTACATTCCTTTACATAATGTCAATACTGGGATTAAAAATTGGGACAATACATATTTCATAGACCATTCTTTAACACAACGTGAAATTTATTATTACTACTTCAATAAAATCTCTATTGTTCCACCAAAATCTTATATAAATTCAATGAACACGTTTCGAACGAAATGTTTTAATAATACTGAAATAAATTACAATTTTTATTTTATACATGTATATACGGTAAAGCGCAAAAGTGACTGCGTGTTATTAGAGCTTCTGGGTCCAAAATTCCTCAACATATGGATAGGGTTGAACATGTGACGTTCTCGATGCCAACCGATCGCTCGCCGTTTAATCTGCGATGCTCCGCGGAGAATTTCCAACTATCCTAAGTGATTTACTTGAGAGGGTAAACTATTTTAGTGGACTATACTTCAACTATTTGCAATGAAAATTTTGCTAATATAACAAAATGGTGAGATAACAGAGGCCGCATCTGTGACGCCTCTTTCAAGTTGGAGGAATAAGTCTTCTCTCTCTCTCACTGAAGCTGCGAATATATTGGAATCCTCGACTTCCCACCAATTGCAATCCTTCTTTCTTCTAGTTCCGTAAATTTACTGTCAATGAGCGCATCTTTCTCTGGACGCTTGATTGTCTACCCGGTAGACATTATAAATCAAAATATATTGTCCAGTCTGCCATAAATGGATTTAATTTTAATGTGTTATAGCAATTATTAATCGGTCAGGGAGAGAGACCTCAAGCTTAGATAAGAAGCGTAATGCTAAATTTGGAAGACAAGAATGGAAATTTGTCGACCTGACTCAGGACCCGAGCCTAGGACCTCCCACTTTCTTAGAAATTAGGATGTGAAGAATGTGATTATTGAATTGTAAATGAGCCTAGCTCAGGAGGGATGTCAAATCGGATGTCGACTCGGACTAGCTCAGTGGTAGGGTACCCGCTCGGAAATTAGAATGTCCTGTGTATGAGTCCTGGGTCCGGTCAAAATTTTTACATTCTTGTCTTGTAAGAATAATCAGTCTTTAAATGCACCGACAAATAAAACAAAATTAGTTACCATCAAATAAGTTCACTCAAACATATTCCAAAATGTATTACGAATCAATGATGATTTTGAAGACCAAAAATAACCATAGAACAATGACATCTGGTTTAATACTTGGTCCTTGTAGGGGGCAAAAATTATAATATTCCTTCCGAAGCGAATATTAACCGTGTTAAATGTACCTGGAAGATCAGAAACACTGCTGACGAAAACCGAATAAACTGACAGTAGTTTAACTGTGAATCAAGGCCAGAAGATTCTAACCAAGGCAAGGGAATTTAAACAGAGTAAAATATTGCGTATGAAGTACTGAAATTGTTTGAAATCGTAGTCAAGTTAATTTATAAAAACATTGGCAATAAGATGGACGTCTTTCACTGCTAGAACTCGATCAAACAAATTAGAAACTATTTCAGATATCTGTTAATGAACTCGAAACGCCAAATCATAACAAAATGACAAGTATGAAAGTTGTAGAAAAGAGCACTTCAGGAGAATCAGGGGATGGCAATCTGTTCATGTTCATAACTTAGGTTCGACATTTGTGAAAAATAGAAAAAAAAGGTACTGCGTTCTTTGACCGTTTAAATGTTGATGTAATGGGTAGTAAAATTCTTTTTCGGTCACTGCTTTGAGAGTTATTTTATTTTAAAAATGGTATCTTTCGGCAGTTACCTTGTACTTACAAACTTGTAACGGACAACGTGTAAAACAACACAAACATTTTAAAAATTAACAACATACTTTGTGCGGAAAATAGGGATAATATTAAATAGTCTGTAAGTGCAAGCATGAATATGGCAAGTATAACTGTCGAAAGCTACCATTTTCAAAATAAGATAACTCTCAAAACGGTGACCGAAAAAGAGTTTTATTAGCCATTACATAGCAAAAAGTCCTAATCGTTTTCTATTAAAAAGAATTGTGCTTTATATATGAATTACGTCAGTCATGACGTACCATTTTCTACTGGAAAATAAACGTAAACCTGCATTTATATTATTTTATGTAATAAATAAACACGGATGTATGCATGCTTATATGTTTTTATATAATCTTCATATAGATTTCTAAGCGCGGAGTTATTTAAACCAAATTTTGTTAATATGTTCCCTGCGAACCGGAAAACATTATGGAGCTAAGATACGATTTAGGGGCAGGGGCGTAGGATGTTGTCATGTGAAAAAAAAATGTTTACAATGAAACAGATGTGTAGAATAGTGTAGTAACGATGTACCAGTTGTGACAGAAGGTGGCATGTAATATATGGCCGTTGGATTGCGTTATATATTATTTTTTTTAAAAAAAGGAAATGAGATAAATGGTTGTATAATTTACGCACGTTTATTCGAATAATATTTGTTGCAGTCATGTCCTAACACAGTGAATAACACTGATGAAAGTAATTTACAACAAGACTTTCCTCACAAAGGAGAACAAAGTTTTAATGAAAGCACGTCGACTGATTGAATGCGGCCTGCTACTCATTCAGTGTCTGAGCTGGGTTGCGCTCCTACGCACAGATATTACAAATAAACACTTCTCATTTGCAGTTGAAAGGTGCGGAGGAAATATGTGGGCCTCGGAACCCGTGCGCCCACGTCACGCCAGTCAATCTTTCCCAGTAAATAGTTACCAACATTCCCTATAATTAATATATGGCTAGAACGACTTTTCGTAAATGAGAGAGTGGCTTTAATAACACTTGAAGAGTTGCTGGGCCGAAAGCAAGTAATTCAGGGGATAATGAGAGAGAGTATTCGCGGTAATGTCAGAAATTACTTCGACTAAGTGTCAAAAACTAGTTCCACCTGCCATGTAAAGACGAATTTTCACGACAATTTCGGAAGCTGTTTGAATTTAATGAAAAACATAACTTGATTCACTTTTATAACTAACCTAGACAAACAAATGTTTTTTGTACAGTTTTACGATCACTTCTTTGTCCCTTAAGATCGTCATGCATCTGTAGTGTATTTTCAACAACTCATACATTTATAAATAAACAGATCAGGCAGTATGTCATATTTTTAACGCTATTTATTAAAGTCCTTTCGAAGTTTCCTGCAACAAGAGCTTTTAGCTTATTTTAGGCACAAAAATTAATAAAATCCATAACTGTTAACTACAGACAAATAATTTAAAAAATTTAAAATATTATATAACATTTACAAATTAGAAAAGACAAAATTTCGTTAAAAATTGTACGCAATTTGATTTATATAATAAAAATATTATGACACATTTTGAAATGCATTAACAAGAAGACTGCGTCCATAAATGCTATTTAACATTGTGTTAATATTGTAGACCGTTAAATTTCAAAAATAAAAAATAACATAAATAATTAAAAGATACAAAAAATTAAAACCGTGTAACAAAACGGTATAATAAATTTTATTAAAATTATCAGTATCATTTTTGACACTAATTGCATTCGGATTACACTACATATGTAGCATTCCACTCCTCAGTCTTGAAAAAGTAATTGATTTCCGCCTCCTAAGAATTAAACATGTTATGTTTCTTTTTAGATAAATGAGCTTAGACCTCACTATAGATGTTTTTATGCCCTTCTCAGCGAATTTAAGGCTCTCTCGGTTTGACCAATATAAAAAGAATTACAGTCTAAAATGTTGATTCTATAAATCAAATTGTGTTAATGGAAGATACCAATATAGTCTTTAATATTTTTGAAAAAAATTATTTAACGATTTATAAACAAAAAAGCAGAATTTATTAAACATTTAAATTAATTTATATTTTATGTTTCAAATAAAAGGAGAAACTATACTATTCATTTTTGTTCTATTAAAACTTTTAACTATTAATTGCGTGCCGAGTACGTGATTCAAAATGTAAGACTCTTATTATCTTTATAATTGAATTAAAATTTTATGAATTTTATATTTCAATGAAACTTTGTCTACTCAAATTTATAATTCTTTGTCTGTAGCTATTTTCTGTTATGTGCCAGAAGAAGTCCCAACAAATACTAGACATATTGACTGTTTTTTTTATTTCTGAATTAGTTTGAGTTGTATTCGACGTGTTCAGTAATCCTAAGCTATTTGCTTATTCCTAATCGTCCTTGAAATCAACGAGAAATAATCTGGCCCAAATAAATGGGAAATTACGCAATCCCCTACGTTTTGCGATTAACATTGTACATAACAGTTAAATAATTCGTTGCATGAATTAAGAATTAGAATAAAAATGATAAGGATAATGTTAGGTAAATACTTGCAATGTATATGTAAGATTAAAGAATTTCGTTCAAAGCGTGTTGGTTGAAACCATCAATTGTCAGTGGAAGAGTAAAGATTACGCATTTAGAACGAATTTCACGTCACCTTATTTCCAATTCTTCCTAATTTAATTTATAGTAGTTGTCACTTACTTCTATTTTGTCCACATCTCAAGATAGAGTTGCTTACGCCCGCCCAGGATTTTGGAAAGAAAAATAAATGTTCTAATGCAAGGATAAGTACGAGACATAACACTAATATTAACGACACGCATTTTTACTTATTCTGCTAATTTTTTCACTCCATCTCTTTAGGTATTGCATTTTCTACCCCTGAACGTAGATACGTGGCATAAGGCTTGGAGAGTGGATGACATAGATCAAGATTATTTTTCTCGGTTTCCGAAATTTTCTCAGAAAATGAAGACAGGTTGATCTTGTATCAGACCTGGTCAATTCGGCGAAGTCCACGGAACCTGAACTTACGGCTAATGAACTGAGATTCGACAGTCGACCCGACTCTCTCAAGCCTTATTTTAGGTTGGTGACACTGAAACGGATATTACGTATACATTATTAGTTTTCAACGATCCCTTCAATGCTAACAATACACTGAATATAAAAAGGGGAATTTACAAACTTATATAAAATTATTGAAATAAATTACAGGAATGGTTATGGTGACATTTTAACGAGAATCACATCGAGTTTCGACCAAACCGTAATTGTGTGTCGATTTGACTTCCAAATACGGCAGACTGAATTTGTAAAACCTTGTACAAAGTATTTTCTGATATTTAAGATTCAGCAGATTTAGCAGGGTAGAACGGGATACCCTAATTTATTTTACTTGATAATGCTGAAAGTTTGTAAATGGGGGTGGAACATTATAACTGGTCAAGTGAGAAGTCCTGAGAGCCGACTTTACCAAGTTCTGACTGCACCTTGTGAATGAACTCTTGTTTTGGCATCTTACATCTGTGAATTTATAATTTTTGCAAGCATTTCGACAGAAGATAATCTACAAAACTCTCGCACCTTACTCTATAATGGTATATATTCTTAAACCAGGTGTCTTTAGATGTAAATTAGTTACGTATAAGGTTTAAATCTGCTTGTACTAAGGCTCAGTGAAAAGTATACTACTGTAAAAGGCAAAGTGTAATATTTTCCACAAGACGAAAAGGAACGCCTGACAGACGTTATGAGAATGACTTACAGGATACTGTACCCACAAAGCATAGATAAAAAAATACTAGATTAAGAAATACAAGGAAATGAAAAAAGTAAAAATGTTAGCAAAGACTGCGCAGTTGAAACTGCTAAGGGAAACATTGATAAAGCGATCAGTCGCAACCTGATGCAGGTTTTCTAGGGTTTTCCCTGCATCTCTTTAGGTGAAACACCGGGTAGGATCCTTAAACTATAGTTCGAGGGCCCTAGTCAAGCGTGGCTAACTTGCTCTACCTTCCACATCACACTTTTTTCAATTCGCTTCCAATACTATTAAAGGGAAGTTGCCTGTTTTAGGATCATCCTCATGTATGCTGTTACCAAAAAAGCTAATAAGTATAAGAAAGAGAACACAAAAGGACTTAAAATTAATGTTAAATTAAATTTTATTGTACTAATTGTAAAAACAAAACATCCTATCCCGTTCTGTCCCGGGGAGTGGGGCTAAACGGGAAATTCGTAAGTTTCTTTTTAGAAATTCATCAAAAATCTAAATTCGTTGCTTTAAGTTATATATATACATAATAAAAAAACTAATGTTTTTCACTTTTATGAAATGATTTTTCTTTTTTCCATAATTTTACAAATATTGTTAAACAATAAGTGTCCCTTTCTGTCCCGACTTCCCCTTTTGTTGATAAAACGCGGAAATTATAAATATATAATGACATTTTAATTTTGAGATTTTACAGTACTTCTTCGTATTATGATTGGATTTAGGTCTTCAGATTACAAATATATTCGTATAAATTGAAAATATATCCTTTTCAAATAACATAAAGATACGTTATTTAAAGTAAAAATCTTTAAACTATATTTTCATGGTACTGAATATATTTTAAAACTAAGACATGCGTTTGATTGGTTCAACTTGGAAATTATTGGCAAAAAAGGCAATATAAATATCGGTTGACTTCACAAATATTTCCTGCATGTGAAAAGTGAGGAATATTCAATAACTTTAGTCAGATACAAATTTTTAAAACAATTAAATGAGTAAGACACAAAATAAATTCATAAGTAAAAATATTATTATGAACCTTAAATGATTATATTTTGTAAAAACAATTTTTGAATATTCGTAAAAAAACAATTAATTAAATACTTTAACGTAGCAGGTGAAGTAAATTCCATTATGCGCTCGGTTTTTTAAACATTTTTTTAAAGAATCATTGTCAGTAAAAACATGAAGAAGCTTTCAAGAAATTATGGCCATAGTCGTCTGCATTATGAGTCGATATCATTCCCACCCTTCATCTCAGAAGAATATCCTCTAATTATCGTTGCCAGGTGTTCTACTCAATAGTATTAAGTATTTTATCTTTGCATTACATACCATGCTAAAACCCATTACAACCTGTGATCCTCACACACTCAGGGAAAGGATATTTCATTATCTGCGGTCTCTGGTCCAAGAAGAGTTTCCTTGGATTAAACAAAGCTTTTTGGAAAGACGACAACCAACGTGGAGTGAAATTTAGAAGCATATTTGAATGCATTCTGGAACGTAGAGTCGCTGTGACTATCCGGTGTAAGTCATGATTATTAATGAGAGATAAACTTGAAAGTAAACTGGTACAAGATTTTAACGGTAATATGCATGTTTAAGGTAAAAGAATGAAAATAAATCTTCAAATAAATTTTATTTTTATGTTCTGGGAAACAAATTACTTTATTTTATATGTAGATACAAATATTTCAGCTATTGAATTCCATTGGCTTTATCAATTTCATTAAGTTAAAACTTCCTCCTGCTGAATATGCAAGACTAACTCTTTCGTTTTTTTGGTATGTTTGTTCGTGCTATGCTTGACTAGTCCTGAGTTCTTCCGCCAATTGCTTTGATGAGGAACATGGCGACACCAGCGACCAAAGGTTACATTACATACACGTCCAATTAAGAGTGCGGAGATTACACCAAAAAACAAGTGGAATGGTTACTAGAGATTATTACGGGTATTTGAATTTTCGACTTCTCAAATAAAACACATGAGATTAGAATACAATAGGTACGATGAAAGCTGCTGCAGCCGTGTACAGGTACAGAATAGTAAAAACCCGTGGTGCTTCACTGATAAATATGAGAAAATGGCGAAAAAATATATATAGCATTGTTTATATATGCTTATAGTAAACATTCTTGACGAGCTATTAACGTATTAAGGTTCTGATGACATTCGCAGAAAAACAGAAAAGGTAGAAATTTATTTATATCGAGATAAAAACTGTTACAACGTTTCATCAACAATTATTGTTTCTTTTTTCGGGTAAAAATATACATGATGGTGTTAAAGTTTTGAATGTATGCAAGTACGGATATCTCATAATCTTGGGTCCCGTTCGCTGTAACTGAAAATGGACGTAGTTTTTAATTAGGATATGTATTTGCATTCATTAAAAAAATGAGCGCCATAAATAATTAGATTATGCATCTTTCTACATGATGAAGTGCTAGAATTGGTGACGAAACGTTGTAAATTATATACAATCTGTTAAAAAATATATTGATTTTGTGACTCATTACCTTCTTTGGAATATTCACGTCTGCATAGTTTAAACTGAATATTTGAAAACAGACTTTTCAAATTATAATTTAAGAACTGAATGAATAATTGTTTTCAATTAAGTGCTATGAAACTTATTAAATTCTTATTTAATTAATGAAGCTACACTTCACGTTTGTGAAAACAAATATAATTAACTATAGAAAAACTGAAATCAAATACTAAGTTAATGAAATAATATAGATCCGATTTTAGAGGATTTTTATAAATTGGAATAATTTTGAAACCATGAATTTAAAATATTGTAAATATTACTCGACAAATAAATGTTGGTTTAAACAATATACCTCAGAAAGGAATCTCGATTTATAATTTCTATCTTTACATAGAGCAGTGTCGCCCTGGACTTGAACAAATAGCACTGATGATGTCTTTCTTGATCATATTCATTTCCCATTGACTCATTTTTGTCTTTGCACTCGCATTAATTAATGAGAGACACTCTTGTTCTTAGACGCGAATAAAATGCACTAGATTTATTTCCAAAATCAACGCTACAATCAATCAAATTGAAATTTATTAGTAAATCAAATAAAAATCTGACAATGACACAGGCAAGAAATAAAATCTTAAACTATAAAAGCTTAAAAACAGATAAAACGAAACTGAGCTGTCAGTCCCTGAGAATTTTCTATTCCAGCCGTCTTTTCCGCGGCCTGTTGGTCATAATCGTTAAATGGTAGTAATAGATTTTTCACAAATATTTATATCTTTGCGCCCTGGAAAATATCAAAATGAAAACGAAAACTTAAGTTAAAATTCCTGTTTTAATCCCTAATATTTTAATTGCAATCCGTTGAGGCGTTTCGGAGCTTATTCGAGACAATCTTTAAAAGACGGGAAACAAAAATTTTCAAAACAGTCATTTAATATAAATAGCAGTTTTCACTCTAATTATGGCATTTATTTTGAAATCAGGGACAGATAATGCAATTTTATTTATTTGTTCAGATTTGGAAACTGCCCGATTTGGTTGGTAAACAAAAAGTTTTTCCGCATCATCATAGCTATTATTAATTATCTTTTATATCGCAAACCTGATAATGGTCCACAAAATTGGGACCGTCTTAAAGGGCTGTTTTGGTGAATTTTAATTTTTCTAAAAAATGAAATATAACTTGAATCGTTTTACGGTGAAACAGCAATAAAATATTCAGAAGGAAATAGCTATTTGTAAATTTTCTTTTATATGAAGAGCAACCTGCTGGAGAAGTACACTACAAACGTCAATAATGTAAGAAAAATTGATAAATAGACATGGAGAAAGAAAAATTGTTAAACTTAGTATTTCTAGAATTAATTAATTATAGATGATTCATATCTGTTAACAAATTTGGCATTGATGAATGTTACTCTTACAAGATAACAAATGAGGAATTTATGGAAATGATAGTTAATGATATATTTGGAAAAATATTTCTAAAAACATAATTTTTAACCATAACGTATCCAAAAAATCCGATCATAATATTGGATTAAATATATCTGTCGCATTTGCCCTTTTTTATTTTTTTGATTTAGAAATGTAACGCTGCTCCAGTACCTTATCCAAAGGAGTTGGGGAAACTAATAAAAATAAATAATAAATTAACTGAGAATTTACACTACATATCTCATTGTATCAGGCCACTTTTCAATATATAATACTACTTACTACTGGATAAAATTATCCCATCTTTCCTGCGGTAACCTTCAAATACCTTTCCCTTATTTTTTGGTACTTCAATTCTATTCTAATTATTTTTTCCGTTGTGCTTTATATATCTTATCAGTATTTGGAAATAGTTTTGTTTTCATTTTCAGTATGTGAATATTCTTTTGTCCGCTTGTACGTATCTTCAGGAGCAGATGAAGGATGGTGATGTATTAGTATAAACATACGTATTGAAATGATTGCTGTACAGAGAAGTCATGAAACCACCTGAACCTCGACAGAACTGAGATGAATCAAAGATCTCAAAAAACATTTTCATTTGGAGTTTCCAGTTGTGTGTTAGGCACACCAGGAAATATTTTTTTACAGCAGAAACTCACAGTGGGGACGAAACTAAGTTTAGTACAGTCGTATTTATTTACGCTTTTAAACATACAATAAGTTAATGGAAGCTTGTAGAGGGCAGTTGAAACATTCCTAACCATTCCGTACGGAGTTAGACGCGATCAGTCAAAATGTGGATGTATTACCAAATTCTTTCTCCACTGACCTTCCAATACCCGGCCATTGCCCCTTTCTTCCCCCTCCTCACAGCCATATAACACTACAAATTCCTTGGTAAATTACTACGCTATCTCATTGAGATGCGAAAGCAGAGACAGCCTACGCTCTTCCGTCGGACTGAATTAAGTAGGCCTATTATTGTCGGACCGTTCGGACTCATTTCGTCTATCCCTGAAGACGAACTGCGTCTATTCTGGCTGAAACATGCCAACTAACCCTTCTCTTTATCTCTTTACCTAATAATGCACCATAACGTTATTCTATGTTCACTTATGTTACTATAATATGATTGATGTATGATTTTTGTATTTTAACTACAATGATTTTTATATCACTATGTATGTAATGAAGTTGAATAATGTTTTAAAAATATATATTAATATTGCCATATTCATATGTACGGGAAATGCCACAGAAAGTTTATAAAACGCATTTAAAATTCCACAAAAATTCCATTTATATTAGTATTTGACAACATTCATATTCTACTGTCAAAGACGTTATAATTAAAAAATATATAGAATTTAAAACTCCCATATTTTAAATATTACAAATATTCGTGAATCTTCTTGATATAAAATCTAAAAAATAAAGGTTCGACTAAAACTTGGGTTGAAGGGAAGCTTTTATTTAAGAAATAATTATTTTTAATTAATTAACGAGACGAGTGAACAGTATTTCAGCTATAAATAATAATATTAACGTAAAATAAATTTTAAAAATACAAAAATATATATCTGAAATAATAAAATATTTCTGACGTGAAAAAGGGAAAGGCATAATTGAGTTTAACTGAGGAGACGAACTATAAGAAATTCTCATTAGTTTATTGTATACTCTCTGCGTTGGAAAAATCCATGAGAATGGATGGATTTTTACACTAGCACAACCGTCGTAATTGGTAAATGTATTCATGTAACTATGCAATACCGGAATGAAAGGCTTTCCGGAAAATTTTAAGCTACTTTCATAATATAATTTTATTGATTTTATATAGTGCATAAATTTCATAAACTTAAAAATGTACTCAACGTAATGAAAATTGGGTCATATAATATTAAGTGATGAAATGAATAACACAGAACGTTTCTACAATGATTAATGTTAATTTTCATCTAATGCAGACATTTATATTTTCAGGAATGCGATTGGGCAATAAATTTATGGTAAATTATATCTTAATCGAAATGTGTACAAGGCTATTATATTATTTGGATTTTTATCGGGTTGATTTTAGAATAAATACGACCACAAGGTCAAAAGTCCTCGTTTCGTTTAAAAACTAATAAATCCTGGACAGATTAATATTAGATTTATATTTACATTACATTACCTGTTATGGGATAAATCCTTGAATTATCTACTAATAGATATAAGAACAAGTAATCTTATTAGAATATTTATTTAAATAATTATAAACAATACAATTGTGAGCTGCGTTCTACTCAGTAAATGATTTTCCTAATCCGTTCTTGAGCCAATGATTTAATAGTCGTTACACACAAAGTCCTGCTATTATCAATACTTTAGTACTGTAGCATGATGTTGTGGTATTCAGTCCTGACTAGTCGATACAAGTCTTGCGCAAGCATTTTCATTTATGCATAACTAGCACATCTCACATCGTCCCTATTCTTCTTGGCGTATTCCATCCTTTGCCTCACTCTTCTGTTCTTACCCCACACACTTACCTCCAAAGCTAATTATACAAGACCCTCATGTCTTAAAATGTGGCGTATTAATCTGTTTCTTCTCTTGGTCAACGTTCTCCACATTGTTCGATCTTCTTCTATTCTGCTTACAACTTCCTGTTACTCTATCCACCCATTTGATTTTCATCATTCTCCTATAGCACCACACTTCAAAGGCTTCTAGTATTTTCCTTTCTTCAACTCCTACCGTCCACTTTTCGCACCCATATAACGCCACGCTCCATACGAACATTTTTGCAATGATTTCCTAATAATCACACTTATATAACCCGTAAGTAAATTCATCTTTTTCGCGTTGGTTTGTGCTATACTACTCTATCCTACTCTTTATGTCTACTGTACTTCTATCATCCCTAGTTATTATGCTTATCTAACACCCTTTGTTATTCCACTGTTTCCCATTACTTTGATTTTCCCTCTATTAATCCTTATATTGAACTAACTCTTTCTCCACGACCACGTTCATGCCATTTATTATGGTTTCCCCTAATACTGTAATACCATCGGTAAAGCGTAGGTTTTTTTGGTTCTCCTTGCAGTATGATTCCTTTTCCGACTGGATTTTTGCCTTACTACTTTCTTGATTTCTGCTTTCTTTACTTGGTCTTCAATTCTAATTACTGCTGGTTGCCTTCTGTTGAGGTTATGTGTAAGCATTATTTCTCGATATTTTATTGATGTCCTCTTCAAAATCATTAATAATGTTTTCCAGTTCACATGATCAAAGGCTTTTTCTAAATATATAACTGCCATGAACGTGGTCCTGCTTTTTTTTATCCTGCCTTCTAAAATGAGACGAAAAGTCAATATTGTTTCTCCTGTCCTTACATTCTTCCTAAAACCAAACTGATGTTCTCGCAACTCACATTGTATTTGTCTTTCCATCCTCCTATATACTATTTTCGTTAATATATTAATGTATTAAATTGGCTACAGTAATAAATATTTTGGTCTGTTGTATCTTTACGTATGTATGTTTGTTATTTTTCGTATTTCTGGACAGTTGTTAATTGTGTGTTAAGTTGTGTGGGGAGAAGAGGTTGTGCCGCAGCTAGCAGCCAGCAGCCAGCAGCCAGCCTGTGGAGCCGCGGAGTCGCGATGTCCTGTCCGAGGGACCTGATGTCTTCGCGATGGCCAGTACGCAGCTGCCGCAGTTACGCGGAGCGCGACAGGAGGCCGGGCGGCGTTGCCACATCGCATCAATTCCCTGCCAATAAATACGACACACACCCTACCGACACACACTCCTTATGACCATTACCTACGATAGCACTTGCTTCGCCTCTCGCTGCTCTCCGTGCTTGCTTGGCCAAGCAGCTCTTTCTTCCCTCTTCTCTTCTCCCTGCTAACTGCGAAGTACAACATCTTCATCGGCCTTTCATCCTCTATCCCCGATTTTCAGCCACTAGTTTCCATCGCTTTCATGACAAATATTTCTAACGCCGTTTCTCCTTTCGGTACGACTCCTCAAAATGTTTGAAAATATTTTTGCGTAGACGTGAAACAAAGAGAATACCGGAAACGAATAAGGTAAGGAAATCGCTAATCGTTTACAAATATATTCAATGATTGTACTACTTAACGGTTAACCAACGAAAAGTGTAGTGTATTGTGAAGTGTCTATGCGTATGAAGTGCGTGGATCTATTATACCGATATAGTGTTCCAAATTGACATTGTTTATCCAGAAATTATATCTTTTGTATATGTTATGTATACTTTCCTTTATTTGTCTATCATTGTATACATAGTTTCTTTTACTATCTCTCTTTTTGTTTTGTACTCATATTCTTGATATGTTGTATTCATATTTGCTTTGCTTTGCTTTGTTTTATTTTATTTATCATTGTATACATAGTTTTCTTTACTCATATGCTGTATCCATATTTTGTTTCTTATATTTGTATTCTTAGTGTGATATGTAACATATTCTTTGACTTGTCCTATTTCCTCAATAGAGGACTAATGGATCCAATAAATCTTATCTTATAATAGGACTTGTTTTGGAGTCATTCACAATACGTTCTAAATAATTTCATTTTTTTATTTGTAAGTAATATGCATCTGTTACAGCAGTGGTTCCCAAACCTTTTTGGTTCCCGACGCCTATAATGAGTAACAATTCTCCGCGACGACCCAAAGCATAAGATTGGTCATTTGAACGCATTTGAACTCTGCGGATATTTTGCTTACGTTACCTTAAATTATTAATTTGAACTGAAATTTACAAACAATTTATTGAAGAGGTAGAAGTCAAAACTGAATATAAAAAGGCTTTGGAACATATTTACTTTAATGGTGTAGTGGCTAGCGTCGCCGAGTCGCACCACAGAGGTCCCGGGTTCGAATCCTGTCATGGGCTTGGGCGCTTTGTTGTTTGAAAAACCATACTCTGATGCCCTTACATAGAAATGATAACTCCTACAGTCGCTAATGATCTTAGCATTTGGCGCGACTATAAACAAAAATTTGAAAATATTTACGTTCCGTATCGCGAACGTAATTCAAGGAATTTTGAATCATGCCCTGAAACCCTTTACTGGGCTGAATGAGGCTAAAGTTGTAATTTTTCGCGACGCCCCTGTAACACAGTGGCGACGTACAGGGGAATCACTGTGTTACAGTGTTTGAATGATATAATGAAGTGTGCCGTTGTTACATATTACAACGTGTGATAAAATGGAAGAATCAATAAGTATACAATATCGCACAGTGGCCTTTAGATTACATTAGACTCATCAAGTATATTTTTCGTTCACAGTCTACATGAGGGTGATCATGAAACAGGCTCCTCCCCTTTAATAGCATAGGAAGGGAATTGAAAAGAAAGGTAGCCAAGGTTGGACTATAGCCTCGGGCTGTAGTTTAAGGATCCTATCCGGTGTTTCACCTAAAGAGATGCAAGGAAAACCCTATAAAAACTGTATCACGTACAGCAGGCTGTTGGGTACTATTCTCACGACCTTTCAAGTGACGGGAGATGAGTTTTCCGTGGGGTCGCAGCATTCCCTTCTCCGTGTCTCCACCAGTTTTAGGAGGCAGTTGGCCAACTGATCCAATGGGATCAGCAGGCAACTCTTACCAAATGTACAAAGTCTTCGACCTGCCAAAATAGATGAAGTGAGAACTTTTAAAAAGCAAGAGAAAGTAGTCAGGTAAACTTAATAAATAGAAAACAATAAATGGCCCTAAGTGAGAGAGAGAAGAATTGTAATGTAAAATAAAAGACGTTTCGTCCCCAACTTTCGGGACCCCTTCAGTTGATTCAACAACAAACTTTAATTCATTTTTAATTAAATTTAGTTGAATTCAGACAAATAAATAAACTTCGTGTGATTTGTTTACCTACAGTTAAAAACTTCACAGAAATTTATTTGTTGCTACCACAACATGTAGGGTCGAAATTAACTAAAACATTGAAAAATAAAAATATGGCAAAACTTATGTATAATATTAAGTCAAAATAATCTCAGTTAGTATGGAATATTGTTAATATTAATTTATATTTTAGATGTGATATTTAATTTTAATCAAGGATAAATTAGGATGTGAATAATTAATTAGATATAAGTAGATATAAAGAGATGTAAGATTTATCTCTGACCATTTCCACATACTTGTAGCTCTGGATCTCAGAAGGATCTGCGGTAAATGAGTTAATTCATTTCTATTATAATCCTTGAAATTAATTACAAAACAGAATATAATAACATATACATAAGGACAATAGATATTTAGGATTACATTAATATTAACTGTAACAGCACATTTTTGAAAATACATGTAATAAGATCATTGAGAAAATATTGTCAGGAATATAAACAATACTATATAACCAGTGCATATATAATATGTTATAGTTATGGAGACGAAAGACTACATGAGGAATAAATATTAAGTATAAAGTATGGCTAAAATTATTATTAGTCAATTAAATTTCTCTTCGCAGGTAGCACAAAATTTTGCAAATAAATACATGATGATGTTATTGTTGACAGTCTTTAGACTGATCTGACGCAGCTTTCCATGCTAGCCTATGTCTTTTCATTTCCTTGTAACTAGCACACCCAACATCCTCCCTACTCTTCTTATCGTATTCCATCCTTTGCCTCCATCTTCTGTTCTTACCCCACACACTTCCGTCTAATGGTAATTTTACAATACCCTAGTGTCTTAAAACATGGCCTATTAATCTATCCTTTCTCTTGGTCAACGTCCTCCATATTGTTCTCTCTCCGCTTCGATGATAAGAAGATGATATATTCAAAAAGAACATTTTACTTAAATTTATTTGCCTATGGAATGATTTAGCTGACAGTGACTGGAAATCTCCTATGATAAACATGTAATTAACAATTGTAATGTATCAGTTGCACATAGAAACCCGTATTTTTCTTTCATAGTTTTTATAGGCTAAGAAACATCCAACAATTAATTCATTGGCAAAAGCGATCCAGAATAAGAAAAAGTTTCTTCTATTGATCTGGAAAAAAAACTTGGATTCAACCCACGTTGTTACATGGATACAATTTTACATAAAGATGGTATCAACGGTGTTATTCAAGAAGCTCGTTCAGTTTAGTAAATAATAATATTACTGTTTTTAAAACTGATATCTACCTTAGTATAATAACACAACACACGACAACGGTTAATTATTAAACAATGCAATTAGAATAAAAATACAGCCTCGATTCGACCGTAATTCGAAAAGTTACTACATTTAACATACACGATAGCCAATAAGTCAGTTAAGAATCAGTTAATTACAGACAAAATTTTCTAATACACATTTCTAATACACTACGTTCCCTCTATTATTTCTTGGACCTCATCAGGGTTGCACTAGAAATAAATTTAACAAATTTATACAAAAGAAGAGATCAAAGAGGTTGTTTGAGAATATGCTCATAAATATGGCTGTTAAACATTAATTGATGATCCGATTTAATGTGAAGCACTTCGGCAAATAATCTTGCATAATATTTAGTTTCTGAATACACTCAAAACCACTATATTATATTATAATCTAAAACAATTATTTTTTATTTCTCAACAGATAAAGCCCCAAATTACGGACGAAACGTAGCGATAACAGACTAAATTTAATGATAAAATAAATACCACACTACGTTTGTGCAATCTTTGTTGCATTCGTCAGGTGATTTAGTATCGCGTGAGCAGCAATAAAGACAGATTGCACGAACCTGGTGAGGACCATGAAAGTTATTTTGCAAGGTTTACAGAAACGTATTGTAATATTTATTTTACTACATAAGTTTGTCCTCTTCTTTACCTAATTGCGATGTTCATAATCTCTTACTGTTTGGATAATATAATTATTTTTACTGTTTAATTAAATGTAAATAATATATTAGTATGATAATATTTTTAGATATATTTTATATTAGTATCTAATATTATTGTGTTAATCAAGTTAAGATATAGTACTAACACACAAAGTATTTTTCTTTAATACAAAACACTTATTGTCCAAATGTTTCAAATTAAAACGTTACTATTTCTGAGCCCTATTGGTTTGTCCAACTTAAATAACAATACAATTATAACAGGCTTCCTTATGTATTGCAAAATGGACGTCACAATCAACCTGCAGGGTCTTCATAGCCCTTAATATATCAGGATAAAGAATTACAACCTTTTTAGGTAACACCTATATTCAAAACCTTGAATAGTTGGTTAAGTCTAAATTTTTAATTCATTGGAAAGTTTCTGGAATGTGTGACGATAAGTCACTCAGCTCTATTTTCGGACTGTCATAAAGTTGCTCTCCACTAAATATCTTAAACACAATAAAATTGACTGTGGTACTTCGAGAGATTAACATTTTTATGTATATAAAATATATTGTTAGTTAAATCAAATGTTCATTAAATTTACTAATTATTTCTCGCTAAACAGGCCAAATAGATTGATCAGCTACGATTTTCTTGTAATGAAATTAATATTTTATATCTAAAAATGCTCAAATTTCCAACACATGTTTGTATGTATGTCCCGCATATACGTGGGTTAATTTCAACCAAATTCTCCACACACGCTCTTTGTGACTCGAAAATCAGAAAAGTCGGGGTCAAACATGTTCAACTGTCCATAGGGGTGGGGGTGGAGAGGGCAGAAAATTTTAAATATACAAAATCGGTCCACATTTCCGTCAAAAAATACTTTTCGCGGTCAATTACTTTTATGGCGTTTCCCGCGACACTATTTCTATCCGTCCTAACATGTAAAACTTACTACGGGATACATTAGGCCTTACATACGCTTCGTGTATGTGTGCGGCGGCGGTGACGACGACGTTCGTGAGAATCAAAAAGTATCGTCGCCGGGCACCCAGTCAGTAAGTTTATATAGTAACTATTCTTCAGAGATTAAAAGCAACGTTAACTATTTAACTAATTAGTAGATTTAGAAAAAAAACTTTGATAATGTGAACTGGAACACACTATTAAAGATTTTGAAGAAGACATGAAAAAAAGTATGAAGAAAGAAGGCTTATACATAACCTCTACAGAAGGCAGTCAGCATTAATTATAATTGAAGGTCAAGAAAAGAAAGCAGAAATCAAGAAAGGAGTAAGACAAAGACGCAGTCTGTCGCCCATGCTGTCTAACTTACACATAGAACAGGAGATGAAAAAAGTTAAAACGGAATATGGAAACGGAATCATATTGCAAGGGGAAGAAGTAAAAACCCTACGGTTTGCCGATGGTATTGTAGTATTAGAGGAGTCAGAAGAAGACTTGGAAATAACTGGCATGTACGTGGTTCTGGAGAAAGAGTACAACATGAGTATTAGAAGGAAAACTAAGGTCATGGAGAGTAGTATGGGAAACAGTGGAATAGCAAAGGGTGTTAGATTGGGAAGGGATATTTTGTCGGAAGTTAAGGAATTCTGCTACTTGAGCTGCATAATATCTAGGGATGGTAAAAGACGTTCAGTGTAGGATAGTACAGGCAATGAAGGCTTTCGCAAAAAAAAGAAATTTATTTACTGGTAATATAAGACTGAATATTGGACAATAATTGCTAAAAATGTTCGTATGTAGTGTGGCGTTATATGGGTGCGAAACGTGGACGGAAAGAGTTGCAGAAAGGAAGAGAACAGAAACCTTCGAAATGTGATGCTATTGGAGAATGCTGAAAATCAGATGGGTTGATAGAACCACTACCAAGGAAGTTATAAGCAGAATAGGAGAAGAGCGAATAATATGGAGAACGTTGACCAAGAGACGGAATAGATTAATAGGCCACCTTTTTGAGACATGAGGATCTCGTAAAATTAGCATTATAGGGAAGTGTGTGTGGTAAAAACAGAAGAGGGAGGCCAAGAATAGAATACGCTAGCAGATTAGTGAGAATTGGTATGTAATTGTTATGCGTTAATGAAAAGGCTTGCACAATATAGGTTACCATAAGAGCAATATTAGGACTGAATACCACAACAACATTGTAAGAGAACATTTAGTGTTCTATAGTAACATAAGGTAAGTTATAGTAACATTTATTATTTATTGCAAACACATATCTTATTTTCTCTAACGAGTACCAATGCAATTTTAAAAAATAATGAAATGTGATAAGTAAGAGAAATAGTTATTTTGTGATTGCTCGTTTTAATTTTTGATAGTCTCCGTTATAAGTTGCTTAATCAGTAAGATAAATATGGGTTATGATTGTCCAATGATGTGTTAAAAATTATCTTGAAATATTCTGAACTCAATTTGCGGTCAAATAATAAAACAGCAGGGCCAAGAAGTTTAAAATCAGTTCCTTTTTCGGGTAGTTGGAGACGCGTTTATAACAATTGGCTGTTTCGTCCATAAGAGATGTAACATAACTTCGTATTTATTAAATGTTTTAAGTGTTATATTTCTTGAACAGGGATTTTACCCATTTTCGAGTCCGTGTAATATTTTTTTTTCATTATGGTAAGCAAGATAATATTTTTAGAAAGAAAAACAATGAGGCCACCCGAGTAACTTCTTCGAAGGTGCTTTAATCCATTAAGAATTTTTTTGAGAACCCCGAAATACTATAGGAAATAAAAAACAATAACATTACGTCCCTCTAAGGTACTGTAGACAGACAGATAATTATAAAAGTTTTTATTTGAAATAAACGAAAAAAAGACTGATAGGAAATCCTTGAGATTTATTTGGCACCGTTTTATGCATAGAGGAAAATACTTTATTTCTTAGAAATAAAGAAGAAAATAGTTTTCCTTATGGTCCGATGTTTGGGAATTTAATTTCAATCGTCAATTTACGTCTTGAAACATTTATACTTACCTATAAATGTTCAAAAACTTATTTTCTCAGTTCTTGTCGAGCAAAGGCCGTAGCTACAGAAAGTATCGTGGTCAATATGTCATGCATAAACAAATTAAATAATTGTAATATTAATACTACGTGTGTACATTTTTACAAACAAGTACAGGTAATGCTTGAAAATGGTTGTATAAGACGGAAGAATGCGTGAATTTGACAAAAAAACATAATAATAATTACTAACTCTATTAGCATAAACATACCGAAGAAGGTTTCTCATTCTGCTTTCCATTCATAACGCGTATGAGGAAAACTAAGCGTGCTTCTCAAAATAAATTACATTCTCCGCATTAAATTTAAATAAATATTTGAAGTTGAGTAAGCAAGATTGAAACAGATGAATGATGCCACACGATAAGCTTCAAAATTTATGCTTTAGTAGAAAGTAAACATATTCTCTTACGTTCTTTGTCCGACACAAAAACTGTCTGAATTAAAAGTGTTTAGTAACTATACGCCGTTTATTTACGAGTGTCCAAAAAATTAAAAACTTAGCTCACGTTTTAAAAGAAATTGAATTAATATTCTAGTTGTGGAGAATGAAGATTATTAAAATTATATTTATAAGTACATTACACAATGCCAAAAAATTCCCTTACTATTCTGCAATTAATTCCGGGGCATTAACAAAGAATTAAAGAGTTAAATATCTTGACAAGTAATTAAAATAATAATGTGTCTAAAATCAGTTCCTAATGTTAATAAAGTATTTAACGCTTTGAAGAGTACGGTTAAGTGAACTCTTATGAAGTCATTAAATATGAAATTACAGTTTTATTACTAAATTAATTTATTATCAGTCTTGGTCATCAAAAGTGAATTTAATTATAAATTATTGTGAATATTTCTGATGATTATAAATGAATGAAAGCAAAGTAATGTGTTACGGTAACGGTTAAGTTTTAATTTAAATTATTGAAAACTTATGAATACTGTAAAACCGTACCTTGCAACCGAGAATTTTGTTGTTAAGTATTGTACTAAAAAGTTTATTCTGTCGTGCAAAGTAATTAATTTATTGTGTCACGTGAAGAAACGTAGATATATTCATAATTACTAAGTGTATACTCGAATATTCCAAGCCCGATAATATTTACTCCAAAATTTAAACTAACAAAAGCATGTACATTTTGTATAGTGACTTAATAAAGCCACGGAAAAAAGTTATTTCATTATTTATATTCTCATGTTTCGAGCGGAAACTGATTTGATTCATATGCAACTTCCTGTTTTGCTTCATTAGGAACTGCCAGTTGCTCATTCAAGCAGAAAGGGAATTTCATAAATAATTGATTTTACTCACATGAATATTATAATCACTTATCTTACTTCAATGTCATATATCATGATCATGATTTCATTCATCTCCTCTGTAGGATCACTTGTTATTTTACCTTATCTCGAAATAGTTCCACGTCAGCGCATTGTACATTTATATTGCATATAATCTCCTGTTAAATTATTATTGCCATTAATTATTCTTAACAAGCAATCAAATACCCTACTTTCTACTCTAATTTATTGAATATATTAAATTTTTTTATCTAGTCACATTACTTTAATGAAAAATCCGTTACGAAATCAACATATTTTAAATAAATGAATATAACCTCTACTTGGTTGATGTTAAAGAATATTTTCAAGATATTTGGCATATTTTTACAGTAAGAAGTACAATACTTACTGTTGTGCAGAGATAGGTTCGCGTGTAAATAATTAATATTCATTTATTTAGGAAAATAAAACATTAGAGAAGCACATTTAGAGATTCACGTTCACGCATACATTACAGCAAAAGTCAATTTAACATTGTAACCCCAAAGATACTACACTTACAAAGGTAAAAGACAGAGACTGTATATGTTCCAACAATTATTTTCCTGACGAAATTAACGCAATAGAAAAGAAGACAGTTATGAATTTTGCGACAGCAATTAGAACTGCAAACACAGGGATTATAGTGTTTTTAAACTTTACAACGTAGGTAGTTAATACTTATATTTCAAAGTATTCTACGCTGACAGAAAGTCTGTGAAATCAAAGAGCTCAATCATACTTTTCTTTATCATTACTCAGTAATCCCATAGCGACCTAATGATAGTTCGCTACCCTTGTTACCCAGTGCTGGATGTAAAAAGAATCCAACCAGCAGAAATACAGTAAAGTTATCTATTATTTCAGTTCAAGGGGGCCTGATTAAGTGGCCTCGGAAAATAATGTCGACAAACAGTATTTTTCACGACACGTATAGGGATACAAGGGCGTAACGGAACACTTATTGTTTAACAATATTTGTAAAATTATGGGAAAAGAAAACTCACTTCTTAAAAGCATAAAGCATTAGTTTATTCTATTATTTACTTAATCTAACATCAATATAACTTAAAACAACAAATTTAGATTTTTTTATGAATTTTTAAAAATAAATTGACAAGTTTCCCGTTCTGACCCATCCCCCGGGGAAGAACAGGACAGGATGGTTTTTAACTACGATTAAACTCAATTTAAGAAAACTCTTAACACCTTTTTTGTTTATTTTGCGTATGGTTTATGGCATTATCAATTTTTCCTCCCACATATAGTTTTTTTTGCAACTTCACGCTTTTCCTTTTTCTTTCTTAATCTATTTTTTTCCGGTGCAGTATGCTTTAACTCATTCTTATAAGGTGAGACTGCCAGTTATTAATGATTTTTTTTAGGAAAACATTACATTTTGCCTTCTACAGTAGCATCCCGTTCCGCCCCGCAGTTTAAGGTTTTTCACCCAGCCTTTATACATAAATTATATGCAGCTAAAGACACCTAGTTTACGAATATTTACTGTTAAATAGTTCAAAGCGAGCAGATTTGTAGCTTAACTTCTGTCGAAATGCTGCAAAAATTATAATTGTAAGATGGTAAAACAAGAGTTCATTCACATGGCTCAGTCATGACAATTGACTTCTTCCTTCACCAGTTACAATGTTCTACCCCTATTTACACTCCATCACTACCCCGTTGCACCCCGCTATCCCCTTCCGCCACGAGGAAATAAATCAAATTCATAAGTAGAATAAATACGGAGGATATCCCTATTTTCTGTTCCTCTTACGTCACAGACTACTGACACATTAAATTTTTAACTCTGATGATTCGTCTGCGTTTATTCTTCAGGGATGGTCAAGAATATGAGAACTAAATTTTGAACTTTCACTATACCTACAAGTAAACATCCCTTTTTACTTAATATATAGATTAATCGAGCCAACGAATGAAAATACAGTCACGAGACGAGTTCCCACGGAATGAGGAAATGGGGATAATTTTGTTTCTCCCACACAGTCATCGTCATCCTCTACAAGGAATGGTTATGTCCACTACGTGAACCTTGGACGAATTTCGTTTGTGCTGGTTGTAGGATTTCACTACTCTCCTGAGAATTAATACATCAAATGAAATAAGAGTGGTTGGGGTAGAAGGACTTGTCTCTTCAGAGACCTAGTTCTCGACTATATGACCTTATTCATTCAGAAGAGGGACGTAACTTTTTGTGCCGTGTCAGTTTATCCAAATCTGGTTTTTCTGAGAATCTGCTGCATCACTTCTAGGCAAGTGCCGAGTGCGTCACCACATAACCTCCATGATACACGTATTCCCTGTATTCTTTCTTTCTCGCTCTAAACTGTGAGAAGTCATCATTAGGATTTGGGGGGGGGGGAGGGGGCGAGACTGAATTTTTAATGCCTAAAGGATACTGTTGGTTTCTTTTCATCACAATAGACGATTCTCTCTATTTTTCTGTATTTGGCCGATTGCAATTGATACCGTCCCAACCCAGTAACGCAGCATACACAACCGCAGCTTATTTTAAGAGAGAATTAGGTGATAAATACAAATAATAATATATAACGATTATTTTTGTTTGCTCTCTACTGACACCTTCAGCATGCATTATTAAACATACGCATCAAACTGTACTGTGTTTAAAACTGTTTTACATATCTTCACAACTTATTCGTATGTAAAAGGGTTGCATTCCTTTGTAAATTGTAGCGGAAACATAGAACTTATTGTTATTGTAGTAGTCAGCACCTTCACCTATTTTAAGAGGTATATGTACTGGGGTCGAAGACCTTGGGCATATGGCAAGATTTGTCCACTGATCACATTGGATCAGTCGGCCAACTGCCTCCTTAAACTAGTCGAGACATGGAGAAGAGAATGCTGTCACCCCACAGAAAACTCGTCTTCCGTCATTCGGAATGACGTGAGGATAGAACCCAATGCCCGACCTACCTGATACAGGTTTTCCAGGGTTTTCCCTGCATCTCTTTAGGTGAAACGCCGGGAAACTTAAACCACAGCCCTGGGGCCATAGTTAACCATTGGCTACCTTGCTCTACCTTCCGCATCCCCCCTTTTCAATTCCCTTCCTATGCTATTAAAGGGGTGTGGCCTGTTTCAAGATCACCCTCATGTAGCCTGTTAACCAAAAAAAGACTGGTTTGATGCAACCCTCCATTCTAACCTATCTTGCGCATACATTTTCATTTCTCTATAACACATCATCCACAATCTGCCTAGCGTATTACATCCTTGGCCTCCCTATTCTGTTCTTAACCCATCAACTTCCCTCTAATGCTAATTTTACAATACCCTCGTATCTTAAAACGTGGCCTATTAATCTATTCCTTCCCTTAATAAACGTCCTCCATGTTGTTCGGTTTTCCCCTATTCTGTTTAGAACTTCCTCATTTGTGATTCTATCCACCCATCACATTCGCCTATAGCACCACATTTCAAAGACTTGTAATATGTTCCTTTCCCCAACTCCTATCGTACACGTTTCGCACCTGTATAACGCCACGCTCCATTCGAACATGTTTATCAACGATTTCCTAATATTCATACTTACATTACCCGTAAGTAAATCCCTTTTTTTGTGAAAGCCTTCCTTGCCTGTGCTATCCTACTCTTTATGCCTACTATACTTCTATCATTCCTAATTATTATGCAGAATTCCTCAACTTCCGTCAAAATATCCCTTCCCAATCTAACACCCTTAGTTATTCCACTATTTCCCATACTACACTCCATACCTTGGTTTTCCCTCTATTAATACTCATATCGAACTCTTTCACCAGGACTACGTTCATGCCATTTATTATGGTTTCCAAGTCTTCTTCTGACTCCCCTAATACTACAATATCGTCGGCAAAACATAAGGTGTTATTACACTATATTTATGCTTTGAGGGTCTAAGATTGGACCCTATATAAACTTAACGGTAATTTCAATTAAAATAAGACTAAGATAGAAAATTACGATCTAGAAATATGTTAACGTAATGTAAGAAAATATGTCAAATTATTAATCCAAGAAAAAATGTAAAATGGTATTAGTAGTGCACCAAACGATGAGTCGGAATTCGGAATTTGTAAAAGATGCTCGACGGTATTTTTCTAAATCTACTGAAAAATAACAATGTTTCACGTTTGTAATATTTATAGATGACTTTGGGCTAATTAAAAGCCGAAGAGAAATTATTGGAGGATGCAAGAATAAAGAATTTATTGTAATTTAGATACCTGTTTAGTCTGATTTGTGTCCTAGTACATTTCCAAAATAATAACACGAATCAATAAATTTAGAACTCTAATATTATCAAAATGCCAAGGAACCAACATCATTGAAACTTTTGAATTTCAAGAATACGATTTAGTTAATTCTATACGTATTTAAAATAAGCTATTATTGTAACTTATTCCCACTTTTTATTTCTTATAATTAGAGATTTACTTAATTCATCTATACTTTTTTTCATTACTATTTATTGTAAAACTTCCAAATATCTTTTCAAATTCAATCATTGTCGCGTGCTCTTTCCTTTAGTAAATCGTAGTTTAGTTACTAACGTAATACTATTTAAGTTCTTGTTCACAAACCATTTTTAGTGAAATTTTCTATTATATTCATATTCTCAGTGGGTCCATAGCATCAGCTAATGGCTGTAAATTGTAAAAGAAAACCTTTTTTACTTGCTTGCTAACATGGTGCATAACTCAGTTTATTTGATTTAATTAAATTTGTCATTTCAATATAACTTAAACGCGTAGAATGTTTGCCAGTCTCCTGGTAACCATCCTTGCCCTTACAGAGCCAAGCATCATTTTCATCAACTAACCAGGAAATATTTAATAACTTTGTCTGGTGGTGATGAGGTCAGTTTTCACCAATTAGGGGAGCTGTAAGGACAATAATTTTTCAGAAAGTTAGCGCAGATTTGATGAATGAGGATCACAGAAGAACGGAGAGACAAGCAGATGACCACGTGACTAAATGAACCGGGCGTTGCTTCAAGTTAATAGTAGAAATACTATTGTGTTACACCGTCGGAAGTTTTGTCTTGGTAGTATTACCACGAAAAGTTTATTTTTGTTATCGAAATTCTTATTTTGAGTTTCCATACTAAAACGCGGTAACCTGGGAGAAAGAGTATCATGTTGAGCAGCGGGAAATATTTTCTTTAACTTAAACCATTTTATTTGTATATAGTTTCTTGTGATTTCTGTAAATAAAATATATAAATGCTAAAATTTTAACTCTTATTTAATTAGAGCTATCAAGTGGCGTGCCACAATAAAATACTAAAACAATTAACAGCAGAAAGATTATAAATTTTAAGCGTTGTTTATAGCATTTGGGTTTCCTAATTTACTAGTTAATTTTCAGCATATATTTAACGCCATGACTACTGCTTGTTGCTCATATGCGTAACGTTGTAATAAGTGGTGAGTATTTAAGAAATTTAAATATCAGATATATTATGTGCTAAAGCCGTATAATGCATTAATTATTAACTTAATAACCTTATTCTTACATTAGTACCAAGAAATAAAAGACTATAATTTCTAAACCATTTATATACATATTAACAAAACAATTATCGAAAAACCTAATTTTAAATGTCCCAATCAACCTTCGAACAATGATTAATAAAATGCGTTATAATCATCTAAATGTATTCATACATATCCTTGGAAGATGCTTATGATTTTATTTGATTTTACATTATCCAAGATATTTACAAAATCTTAAAAAATTTCGAATTAAAACCGGACTTCTATGTTTTACATGACAAATTTGGTGAATTATTCTACCAAGTGACATAGGCTTATCATTTTGTATTGTATTAAATCACAGTTAATATTTTGACAACGCCATTATTTTAGACATGAAACCTTATTAAAAAGGAATTCACACAGTAATATAATATTAAACCGAAGTTTCTAAAATAATATAATATTTTTCTTAATAAAATGCAAAGAATGCAGTGCTTTCTTTAACTGGAACGTATCTTTCTTTGATTTTTTTTACACTGATTAATAACTGTTTAATAATTTTACAAAAATAACAACTTCCCGTCGTTAAACACACATTTATTCTGAAGATTCCGATTTTTTAAAATAGTAACTATCTATAAAAATCCTCCTAAACTCACTATGACATTTCATTATCAGCCCTTACTAATTCCAAACGTTTCTATAAGAAAAGTAATTTAATTTTTTGTTAAATCTAGTTTCATAACTAATAACTTTGGTCAGAAAAAATAAAGTGATAAACAATTTCCTCAATCCATTCTCATTCAGTAAACTAAAATGAAATTTAAAAAATACTTTTTACTTGCATTAATTGATTTAAATTTGTATTAATTAATTAATTTAAACCAAAGGGAAAATATATTTTTTTTAATATTCTATAAAAAAACACATTATGCCTGTACAGTCACCGACATATAACATTGATATTAAAACTAGAGTTAAAAACTTCTATTATAGTCGGCTTCCTGTGGTGTAGTGGTTAGCGTCGCTACCCCGCACCACAGTCGTACCGGGTTCGTGGCTGGCACGGGCAGCGATGCTGTATGTGTGTGAAGAAACCCTTACCAAAGTCGTTAATGCGACTCTAAATAAACAAAACAGTTATAAAAAAAGCATGAAAAATTTCCCTCTTAAATATAAACAATAAGTAATTGGAATAATTTACATATAGAATCTAACTAAAAAAGGAATGTACAGGAATAACTTACGTGTAATATTTTCTTAGAGTGAACGAGATGGATTGTTTTTTTTGTTCTTTTTTGTAATGCTCTTTGATTTGAAATGTTACAATTGTGGATAAATTTTGGGACAAATTTCTTGGATATGAATTCTGTCTTCCAAAATTGTATTATCGTTTCTTGTTCAAATATGTGTTTGCTTCTTAAAATCAACAGAAAAATAAATAAATAAATACGTTTTTTAACCATATGAAAACGTTTATCGTAATGATTGTTATCTGGTACAATAACTGATACAATATTAAATAGTGAATACAAAATTAAAATAATGTATATAATTGACATGTCGGTATTAGATGAAGGTTAATCCATTGATTAACCTACTTTATCAGAATGGGTTTGGTTTATTTTTGTGAGTAACTGAGGGGCATACGACGTGGGTGGGTGAGGGTTGACAGGCGGTGAACTGATTATTGGAGGATATATGAGGATGTGGTCTGCGGGCATGATGGTAAGGGGGAAGGATGAGGTCAATTGGGGGTTTTCTTTTTAGACGGCGGAATAAATAAATACGTGCATACACCAAATTTACTTAAGAATGTAAACGAAAAATTTTCAGATAATTTTTATGTTGTGGTATTCAGTCCTAAGACTGGTCTGGTGCAATCCTCTATGCTAACCTATCTTGCGCAAGGCTTTTCATTTCCGCTTAACTCCCACATTCCATATCCTCCCTAATCTGCTAAGCGTATTCCGTCTTTGTCTCCCTCTTCTGTTCCTCTGTTATAGCGACATTAAAAATATATTACGTAAAATTTGATAGAGTATTATATTCAACATGATCCAAAGCTTCAGTAGAAATTATATCAAGAATTTTTTTTCAGTGAAATTTTTGAACTGAACGATATCTTTCAATCAAATTCAATTAAAATCTAAAATTCCTTTAATACTTAGCCAATTATTGTAGAAGTAACGTTGAGAAGATTTTTGAAGTTGTATATATATTTAATATACGTATTGCATTCTTTATGTTGAATAGCCACTCTCACTAACATATTCATTATTATTAACATATTTAGGTCACATAAATTACAATGGCTATTATCGACGATAACGGTTTGTTACATTACATTCTTACATTTGGTTTATCACATACATTATACAAAATATGTAATACAGCTTGCTCTACCTTCCGCATCCCCCCTTTTCAATTCCCTTCCTATGCTTTTAAATGGGAGTTGCCTGTTTCAGGACCACCCCCATGTAGTCTGTTACCTAAAAACAATTGTAACTTTTTGTTGCATTTTGGCTTAACTTATATAATAAATATAATAAATGTATGGTTTTCAGGAATATTAAAATATTTTTGCTGTTCAATGGATATATTTCGTAATATTTTGATAGCGTTGCTTAGATATGCTCCTTTTTGTTAACATTTTTCACATGAGCAGATGTTATGTTCTAGTGTTGCTTTCACATGTAGAGGAGGTGCGCGCGTGTCACAATTGATGGCTGGTACGTATTCCGAAGATCACTATTTGTTCTTTTCTTGTTATTTTGGGAGGGACCGTAATGTGTGTATATCTGTGGTTTTGGCTTGGGGTCTGGTATTGTTGCGGCCGGATCTGTCCATTCACTCCAAAGTGACAATACGTGAGAGTAACCTAACGCAAGAAATTACGCCGAGACGTAGTTTAGTAGAGAGTAGCGCAGTACGTTGGCTCATTGGCCTCGCATTCACTACAATTGGGGCTAATTAAAGCAAAACAAGAGCAACGTCCGGAAGCCGTTCTTGCAGCCTCAGGTCCCACGACAGGTAGATCGGCAATTACGCGCTTCCGCGGCCATTACCTAGGGAATATGGACAGCTGGCCTCGATCGAGGGTTCAGGCCATTAGCGCTCCATCATCAAAATCAAACCAAACCGACTTTGTGACTCGAACAGGTAGGGGCAACGATCTGTGAACTGTAAATATCAAGAAAATGATAACACTCTACACTACGTTCCCCGAGCCAGATCCCGATCCGTCACCTTGGCTACAGGGATTACCTTCAACATTATTCGTAGATTTAATTCAACATTTTCCCCAAAATCAAGTTTCATTGATTTCAAGCTGACCATCGACTCCAGCCTTCTCGAAGAAGTGACCGTTGCAGGTCGCTTTCCTCCGAAGCGCCATGCTCATCATTGATCTCTCGCTCTCGCCCACTGTCCTAAGGATATCCTCATTAGTCACCATGTCGCTCCACTTCACTTTTTTTTCTGCCGTCCTCCCGCATCACATTTCTAAATGTCTCCGGCAACGTTTAAACGAACGGAGTAGGTAATGACGTTCCTATCAAATCGAAAAGGCGCCCTTAAATATCAGTTTTTGTTGTTTATTCAACGTAATTAGTGTCGCTGTCATCGCTCGAGAATATTTATTACAATGTCAAAGATTATAACGATTGATTCTCGAGGATCGTCAGGCGTTTGGTTGTTGTGTCGACGCGACGATAACCAGCAACACAAGATATTGATGAAACTGAACGTGTAATAACATTAAGATTATGGCCAATACAAGCCGATAAACAAGTGAAATTATAGGGATTTTCAATAACGATGTTGAAATGGAATAAAACAAGCTGTGTGAGGTATTAACGAAATTCTTTTTTAATTTAAAAGGTCCACGTATGCCTCTTCGAATAAACACCTTACAGCTTGTTTTATTGCATCGACCCGAATTGAAAAACCGCCTATAAATAAAATTAAAATACACATCGTCTCCTCTGATCTTGCGAAATTCATCAAGTGTCCGACAACCTGATCTAACGTAAACAATAGTTTTGGCGGTCAAAGACACAGCAAGTAAGTCAGAAAGATAGTATATAGATATAATTCAAACTCTGCACACATTTATACCATTGTTCATCTTTATATGAATCATTACAGATGTTAATCAAGCATGATTAACAATAATTTTCACATCATTCAAATTAATGTCGTTATTTAGCAATATTTTTCTCTTATTTCTTGCTATTTGAAGCACTCGCCTCGTGTTGAATTATCAGCTACTTCAAGCATAATTTCAGCATGTAGCCCCCCTTTAGCATACGGTTATACTATCGATTTTCATCTCACCTGCTACTATTTTGTTGTCTTCCCTATACCACTTGCACCGTCTACGAAACAGCCATCGTTTATTACTCTAGGAACGTCTCTACTGCAAATTGTAGTTTCGTGTGCTTTGTAATTCTTTGCCTAACGAAGTTATTTTAATCCAGCTCGTTCGATAATAGTTGCAGAACTTGTAAATAGCGTTTCGTAGTATGACTTTCCTTGATATACTTTAAGCTTCACCCTTAAGTTCTAAGGTGGTGTTTCCCAACGTCGGTCTACTCCTCAAATGGCGAAATTGATTCTAGACAACTAGAAATGAGGTCATATATAATTTAAAACAAATTTCGTGCTATGACTTAATTTATTTGAAAATTGCTAATATATGATATGAAGCACAAAGACTGCGATCGAACATCAATTCAAATTGAGCGCCCTTTTCAGTTTGTTAGTATGCCGGACCTGAAATTTAAGCGAGTGTCATCTATTTATGTTGGGATTAACGATTGTCATTTGTGCTCATTGTTATCAGCTTGTTGAAGCGATATGAGCTTGAAGCAATGAAAAAAGGAATAAATGATCTTTATGCGCTAGTTGCAAAATTTACAAAGACAAAAGAAGACCAACCAGAAAATATAGTAGAAAAATGGATAAATGCATCCAGATTTAGAAACCGCGTTTCAAGTACGGTGAATGCTACGCAGAGATCGTTCGACGACATCTTGTTATTTTGGTAGGCGAAATGAGCCTAATGTATCATCAGTGTAGAGACGGGTAAGAAAATTTGAAGATTCAGAATGGACAGCGAACATCAGATCACGTTCTCGTTCTCGTCGATCAGGAGAGATGTCGCTCTCTTCAGTGATAATTGCTACGAGTCCAATGAAGTCGACTCGCCGCTGTTCTCAACAGTTGGCCATTCAGAAAAGTAGTCTACAGAGAGTTAATAAAAGACCTGAATTTGCATCCTTTTAAGATCGAAGTAAGACAACAGCTGAAGCCCGTGGTCCATTTGAATCGCGGAACATTTGCCGATTGGGTATTTACAATCCAAGACTTGGATAGTGACTCACATGAAACAGTTATCTTCAGTGACGAGGCACACTTCCAACTTTGTGATTGTGTGAATAAACGAAATTGCCGGATTTTGGGCACAGAGAATCGTCGCATGGTCCGTGAGAAGCGTCTGTTTGGTGCGGGTTGTGGGCTGGCGGTCTAATTACCGTGGGTCAAATTTAAGCGGAACATTGCTCTAGAGTCGTCGAAAATTTTTTCCACATGGAGGATGTGTGCAGTCAAAGCCATCGAGGACATTTCCGTGGTATTTTCTTTCATGTTAAATCGCTCTATTTGTGCTTCATATTGACATAATATTATCAATTTTCAAATAAATTATATTTTTTATTACATTAAAAGTTTTGTTGTTTATGGGACACCCATTACTTTCAATAAATGCAAAATTGTGTTTCTCTCAAGTTTTAATAATTGTTTGTTTAAGTAAGGTACATTCTATAGACCCATACTTGCAAAGTATTCTCAACTAACCTTAGTGAAGGAATAGTACGTACTGTATTGTATTGTATTAATATCTCAATACTCTTGATTTGACCCTAATATAAAATATTTCTGCAGCAAGTAACAAGCACAGGGATATCACTAAATTTAGCACACTAATCCAGAAGTGACGTCACTCTGAATGTTCAAATTATATCAAAATATAAGTATTATAGAAAAATCTTTCCTTTGTACCTGAATTTTAGTAGTCTATTATAAGTTATGCTGAATCTTTTCTTAATATTCTCTTATCGAAAGCTTTTTGAAACCTATATTATTGTCCCGTTGTTTGTTCTAGTAATCAGTCCTTAGACTGGTCTGATAAAACCGTCCATGCTAACCTATCTTGCGCAAGCTTTCCATTTCTACATAACTACCACATCCTTCCTTATCTGCTTAGCGTATTCTGTCCTTGGCCTCACTCTTCTGTTCTTACCACACACCCTTCCCTCTTATGTTAATTTTACAAGACCCTCATATCTTAATACCTGGCCTATTAATCTATCTCTTCCCTTGGTCAACGTCCACCATATTGTTCGCTCTTCCCCTATTCTGTTCAGAACTTCCTCGTTAGTGATTCTATCCACCCATCTGATTTTCAGCATTCTCCTATAGCACCACATTTCAAAAACTTCTACTCTTTTCCTTTCTGTAACTCCAATCGTCCGCGTTTCGCACCCATACAACGCCATACTCTATACGAGCATTTTTAGTAATGATTTCCGAATACTCATACTTATATTAGCTGTAAGTCAATTCCTCTAGTTTTCGAAAACCTATCCTACTCTTTAGGTTTCTGTTCTCTTCCTTTCTGCAACTCTTTCCGTCCACGTTTCGCACCCATATAACGCCACACTACATACGAACATTTTTAGCAATTATTGCCCAATATTCAGTCTTATATTACCAGTAAATAAATTTCTCTTTTTTTGCGAAAGCCTTCATTGCCTGTACTATCCTACACTTAACGTCTTTTACCATCCCTAGTTATTATGCTACCCAAGTAGCAGAATTCCTTAACTTTCCTCAAAATATCCCTTTCCAATCTAACACCCTTTGTTATTGCACTGTTTCCTACACTACGCTCCAGAACGTTGGTTTTCCTTCTATTAATTCTCATGTTGTACTCTTTTTCCAGGTCCACTTTCATGCCTTTTATTATGTTTTACAAGTCTTCTTCCGACTGCCCTAACACCACAATATTATCGGCAAACCGTAGGGTTTTTATTTCATCTTATTTTTGTCATAAACAGGTTGTAATTAGCTATGGTAATACGAATTCTGCTTTATTCTTCCTCCTTAGTGCTGTAAAACGTTTAGGGTCTAGTCCTACCGAAACGACTGCCAACATGTTGTCTTACATGACACATTCAGTATTTTTTAAGCGATTCTTCTTCATAATTAGCCCCAAGTTTTCGTGATCACGAAGAGCACTAAGATCCATGCACATGACAGGATTCACACCCGGGAACTTTGTTGTGAGAGGCGTTTACGCCGACCACTACACCACATCAAGTCGACGCCAAATTATTCCAATTCTTTTCTTTTTCATTATTCGTTTCATTTAATTGGTTTTTCCTCTACCAACTTCCTTATTGTATTCCCTCGTGCTTAATAATGTTTTTACATATGTTTGGTGACTTCATATGAATGAGACAACATAACCCCCGTTGTATCTACGGTATCAGTTTCTGTTGCAGCAATGATGATAAGACTGAATGATGAAACTCTTGCATTTTAATCTCTTAAGCAGAGTGAAATTTGACGAAAGATAGACTCTCATGCTGAAGTAGTTCTTTTCGTTTCGTGCAACCGATTTGAAGAATGTCAAGCAAAAGAGGTTGATTTTTCCCAGTACAACAACTTTCAAGGCTAAGATGTGAACAATAGAAACTCATCATCTGCTTTTGCAATAGATAAAATAAACGATCAAAAATATTTTGTCGCTGCCCTGTAACTACGACAAATGTGATAATCGTTCGTTGTAAATAATCTCATATGACAAGTTAGCATTACATTCAAAAGCGCAGTGAACATTTTGATTGACAAGATCCGTTGGTTACGCCCACAATTTAAAAAAAAATTATTTCAATTAACAATTCGAAATATACATACTCTATGGGCATAGGAATTAGCTATCCAATTCTATTATATGACGTGATTAACGAACGGACGTCAAGGCAATGATTTAAATCACCGCCTGCTGTCTTCAAGCCGATTGGCCAGAGTATCTTCAACTTTTTACATGTTCTTTTGCCCAGGAATGGCTGTAATAGAAGGTTCATATGGTATTCCAGTTTGATGACGTGCTTACTGCTTCTTAATTGTATAATTTCATGCATAAACTTTATGCCTAAATCTTCACGTATTGCTGTTTTTGAAACGTACCAGAACGCGCCGCGATGTCTCTTTTTATTAAACACTTCGAATGATTTTCATAATCGATATACTGGCGCATCCCCGTAGTTCTAAATCATAACTCAAAATCGGTATGATTGTTGTTTTATAGAGTATAAATTCATGTTCAAGTGGTAGTGTTGATTTTCTGACTAGTATTGAAGCTACCTTATATTTTTAATCTATTTGTTTCGTTTTCTTAACGGTATGATTTTTCCAGTTTAATTTATTGTCAAGATGCCGTCTATAAATATCCAATTTTTGTTGCTTCTGGTAATCGTTCGTTGTTGATGAAGACTGGAGGACTGTTATTTTATCAAAGTGAACGTAACGTGTTGTGATTTAGTTACATTTGTCTTGATTTTCTACGTTTCTAACCATTATTAGGTTACGATTAGGTGATATAAGTATGATGATGCGATTTCTGGATCTGTATGTTTTGCAAGGGAGACTGTATCATCATCAAATGTTCCAATTATCGTGGTTGTCGTCGTTGGAAAATCGGATGTGAACAGCAAATCCAAAAACGGACCAAGAACGTTGCCTTGTGGCACTTCCGAAAAGATCTTACACAAATCAGATGTTTCTGCATTGATTCTTGTTCTGAAGTATCGCTCACTTAAATATTATTGTATTAAGGAGTAATATTGTAGAGGTAGGTAGCCTTTGACTTTGAGGAGTAGTCCATCGTGAAAAACTTTATCAAACGTTTGGCTGATGTCTAAGGATGCTGATGAGCAGTATTTCTTTTCCTTCATAGATTTGTTGATTTCTTGAACTATTCGGTGCCACTGTTATACGGTAGAATGTTTCTGTCAGAAGCCAAACCGGTGTTCAGTTTATCAGAAGACATTGAAATACCTTGAGAACCACACATAGGATCAAAAGAAATGTGAGTGGAAAATGTTGGTCTCGAAGGGGGACATCTAATGATATGAAACACGACCCCCACCACCGCCCCCTGGGGTGGGGGAGGGAAGAGTTAAAAAACTTAAATGGGAACCCCCATTTTTTATTGCAGATTCGGATATTCCAGAAAAAAATTACTTCTACGATTTCAACCATTTCGGTCACATATGACGTTGTAATCGACAAAAATCTAAATGGTTAAAAAAATCGTTGAAAACTGGGGATATCTAAAGAAATAGGCACCAGATCATCAAAATAAAATTCAATGTTTGATATTCTTAAAAATTCTACTTAATGGCACCGTAAATGTCCACCCACCCCCATTACCCAGGGGTGGAAAAGCGAATTATGTCAAAATTTACAATGGAAAACCATTTTTTTATAGGAAGCCTTAGTTTTTAAATGTCAAATACCATTGATTTGAATGCATTATTCATGGAAATTATTTCGCAGATTGCGCTTCCATCGAAAGAATACGGAGACGTTCATTTATTCGTTTTCTGATTAGCAGTAACTACGTTTGGCGTTACACAGGAACAACGACGTGGGCGTAGTACTTTTGTATTTCATTGGGGTGCTTGTTTTATCACCTGTCTTCTCACAGTTTATGTTTTTTTAGGTGAGTTCCCTTGCGTTTCATTGTTCAATTACTTACATAATTCGGATTAACATATATAACTACGTATCTAATTCTGACAACAAGCAAAATGTTACTACTCGCTGTGAAACAAGATTTATTAATGTAAAAAATGCAGAAGTCTGGCAGAATTCATTTAACTGCACTAAAGATTATGATCGTCGGGAGTGGGGGTGGGTGGAAAGTAACATTTGTAAGAATATCAAACACATTTAATTTTATTTGGCTGACCTGGTGCCTATTTCTTGAGATATCCCCATTTTTCAACGACTTACCCACGTTCAGATGTCGCCCTTCGAGACGAACATTTTTCAATCACACTTCTTTTGATCCGATGTGTTGTTCTCGAGATATTTCAATGTCTTCAGATAAACTGAACAACCTGTATGTTGTAATATTTTTTTATAAAGTATTAATTTCTCCAATAATTTTGCTACAGTCGACAAAAAACTTATGGGTCGATATGACTAAACGTCTGTCGGATCTTTTCCTGGTTTTGCGATCATTATTATTTCTGCTGTATTTGATTGTCGAGGGCAGTGCTTTAATTTAATTATTCTATTGTATATGTTCATTAGGAGCACAAATCTTTTATTGGACATTTCTTTCGACATTTGTGATTTTATATTGTCTGGTCCGGGAGCTTTTTTGTCATTTAACATTGAAATTTCTTTGCTGTTAATGGTGTTATGGGTTCGACGTTGAGGTTTGTGTCATTAGGGTACCCTTATTCGGAGTGAACACATTTGTTAGATGGTTGTGCAAATAGATCGGATTTTTCTTTAACACCTTTAGCCCGTGCCCAAAAAGTTGTCTCGTGGTCAACCAGTTTTTGGGTGTACACGTGCGTTATTCCTCTTGACAATCAATTCAGAATATTACTTCTGCTACGATGAAAATTATAAACCCCAATGAAACGTTTTGTTACACGTCCGATGAAAATATGCAAACTATGAATATTATTGGCCTTTCATGAAAATTCTTTGTTAATTGATATTAGAATTTTTGTTTACAAATTAATATTACGTTTCGTTTCTTGTAAAATTTTATTGTTGTAGGCTGTAATTTAGTGAATAAATTAAATAATTTTGGTTCCACCAGAAAGTGCTACTAATATGTATAGCTTAGTATTTATTGTTACAGTACGACGTTTAGTGAATACAATTAATATTAAAATTTTGTTTATAGTTCAAAATATAACCATTGCAACTGTACACACAAGTTTTAAAGACTTTTGCATTAATAAGCATTTTGAATTTGATATTAGTAACTCCTCGTGCTATATATCAGAGTTTCTATAAATTATAATTTATTGGCGTTAATATCAGTTACTGACTTCTTATTGAATGGTAACCAATTGACAGCGTCATAATTTAAAAAATTTAATTATTAGATTACAAGACGTTCCGACATTTTAAATTTGTGTTAAAAGGTGTTGTCCAAGGATTAATGAAAGAAAATGGCTTTCGGATACGTGACGTGTAATTCACAGCGGGATTTCATAAAGTAGGATTTCTGTGTCAGCTTACATTGACAACAGGAAGTAACGTTCAGATATGCCGAGATATGATATCTGCTCAATCAATTCATTACGTTTTGAATCGACGAGATAATACAAATAAAACGCAGTACTTATTTCCAATGTTTTTCCGTATTTTCAGAGTCAAATATTTATGATAATTGACGATTAATCTTTTATTTCTGTTGCAAAATATTCCTCTAATGAACATATTTTGAATTTAACATCAAAGTACTATTTGAAAGAAATACAAATTTATCTAGACAATTTACTTAATATATTTAAATATATATAAAATCAGAATATCACATTGACATCCTAAACTTTGTGTTTATTATTGAATTGAATTATTTTAGTTTTAGCTTCTAAATTTTCTTTGTCAAACAACTACAGGCTTTTATCCATTCCATTAAATTGATGTTTAAACAATGCTTACTATCTCATTAATCACCTATGCTTTTTATAAACATATGTTGAATTAAATAAACAACTTTCTCATAATTTATACTCTTTCATATATGAACTTATTTTTTTAATTTTTCACACTTACGTAACGATTCTTTTCTTCATCGATTCAATTATTTGTGACTCATGATTTTTCTATATTAATATTTTACTTTTTTACAGTGTCTAGTTTTTTATTATTACATATTAATGTTGTTGTACTTACACATATTTTGTTCTCATGCCTCTGAATATTTTATCTTTCCTTATATACGTATTTTCCCAGTTGTGTATATTTAATTACATTATCTACTAATGTAATTGTATGTTGAATTTTGCTATACCTGTAGTATTTTTAATGGAATCAATAATTCTAAATTTGAATGTATTCAGTTATGAGACTGTTTATTTCTTGCAGGAATGATGAAAAAAGTTCCTTCCACAAAATTGTTCTGTTCCTGTTTGATTGTGTCGTAAAATGGTAACGATTAATTTGTCATCTCATGTAAATCTGTAAATACCAAATTAACTTTGGAGTCTATTTCAATTTTTTTTCCATGCGTTTGCAAGTCTCAGAAATTTAAGTAAGAATAAAGCAGAAATGTGGGTAATTATATAAGTTGTGGTGAAAATGCTCGTTTTTAAGTTACTGAATTAAAATTTGGCTGATTTCGTCTATTTTCGATGATCAAGTTAAATCTCCAAAAACAGCAACATTTTTCTTTGCCTGTAGTCCATTCTGTCCAATCAAACTTATTTCTAAATATTAGCGTCTCTTCAAAATATGTCTTTTTAGATCATCCTGGACCATTTACTGTAAATGTTTATATACTCTATCTAAATGTTGGATATCCTGCCAATTTAATTAAAATTATTTGTAGCAAATGCCTAACGTAATTAAAATAGTTGTTTGATAATACTGAAAGTGTTTTGTATTAGTCAGGTATCAAAAACATAAGTTTCCATTAAAGGTTTCACAATAGAGAAATATTCGCTTTTAAGAACGTTTCAATGTCCCTTACCACTGATAGACCCACCCACACACTTCACATGTAGCTCCATTTATAAGAGAATTCCTGACAAATTTAATATTTGGAGTTGTCTAACAAGTCTATTGATGTAATGCAAAGTTGGTAGATTTCCAATTCCAAGGGTCTTTTTACACTAGTTTCTTTCTTCAGTAACATTTGATGAAAATGACTGGTAACATACAACAAGTCCAAAACTTTCCGGCAAATTGAGTGAAATCTTAAATTTATCGCTAGTAATTGGAGGAAACGCTTAAAAATTTGAAGGATTGTATTTTAGTATCTTCATCACCATGACATAAAATTCCTTTGTATAGTAATAAACTAGACTACCACTTTTGTAAAATTTTTTGAAGGAAAACAAATTTTTAATACTTGTGAATATGCATTGGTCTTTTCCTCGCAAAAGTCAAATTGCAAGACAACCAAGTCGAAGAGGAGGACCATGTTATTTAAAAGTTAATTTCTTTGGTATTCGCAGTTGAGCAGCCGAAGCGTTTGTTTACATTGGCTGTTGAGCAGTTTCGTTTGAATATCTGTACACATGTGGAGCGACTGGAAGAAGTTGAAGCAAGTTGTAGGACCAAGTCGCCCGTAATTGGTGAGGGTAGCTGGAGACCGGAAATGCCAGTTAGGAGGGCGGCAATAGCTGCGTACAGTGAGGAAGTGGCCCGATAAAAAGCTGTTAATTCCTAAAAATAAATGCCTCTCCGCTGCCTGGAATAGCTCTGGCGGCTGGAGCGCGGAGTCTACGGGAGCGAAATAACAAACACACTTTCATTTGGCCATTCTTGTTATTATTACAATTTCGGATCCGATATTTACAATATAATATTATACAAAGCTGCGATTTCATATATCAACAACGCAGCCGATACAATACAATCATTCAAGTGAAAGCGCCTCTGGTCCCAATTCGCACCTTCCCAGGAGAGAATTGCGACCAAATCGACGGCAGCTTCAACAAAATAACTGGTTACACAATTATACAATATTTTAATTAATCTGTTCACAAACAAATTGAAGTTTTAGACTAGATAATACTGTATAAGGCATCGACCTTTACATCTAAACATAAACAGAAAGGAAAATTATTACATACACATTTATATATATATCAATATAATTGTTTTTTTTAAGTTTAAGAAATCTTCTGAAGACAGAAAAAATATAATAAATAAGCATTCTCTTTACAACAAATACATAGATTATTATTTAAGTTAAAAAACACATCTTTGTACATACTCCATTTCAACATAAGTGTTACGCATATGGTAATCATTTGTAAAGTGTAGATACTCCGAGTGGCGATTTTTTTACGAAAGTGTATATTAAAAAGAAATTTAGAGCGAGGAAAAATTTAGCAGGAAAGTCTCTACAGTAAGTATACCAAGGACGTGTGGCTGCGCATCTTTGGTACAACCTAGCAATTTACAATACACAGCTCACTACGAAAGTAACGTTACAAGACTTCAACTTTGTACCCCAATTTTTGTTTAACTAAACACTTTCTTCTCTCGCAAAAAAAGAATAGTGTCCGTAAAAAATAAATTAAAAATTATATAGTCTTTATACAGAAAAATATTTCAACTGCACTGTACATAACTACAAGATATAAACTGCTATCTACAAATCAACCACAGACTGTTTCCTCGGCAATTTTTTTCTAAAATAATTTTTAATACGCTAATTTACCGACAGCAAATTAAAAAATTGCGCGATATATAATTAAAATGTATCGCGTCAATTTTATATGGAATGACAATACGGGGCAAAAGGAAACACCTATAGACATTTGCAGATAAAAATTTAGCCTTCCCTAAAGTTATCAGAAAAGTTAACGCATGACTAACAGTTAGTTTTAACGTATTTTTGACTATTAAAAAAATATTCTTAAAAAGATTAAAGCTGAAATTGTTACAAGTGTGAAATGTTTTGCCGCAATCCTCCGCTTCGATTCCCCCGGTCACCGCCGGAACTCGTTTCGAGCCGAGCGTACTTCCAAAAGTGAGTCGTGTGGGTTCGCCACGCTATTTCTTAGGAACTCGCAACCATTCACCCCACCCTACCAGGCCAAACTTATCCTCTAACTTTTTTTAAATCCAGAAAAAAAGTCGAAATATATATGTATATATCAGAGAGCGTGAGCTCTCTCGGCGTCGCGCGAGGGAAGGAATCTGCCTTAAAGAGGCGTCGAACCGCGAAGTCTCCTTCGGGTACAAGGTAAGGCGACGGGTGAGAAGAACCGGACGTCGATCCCTTCGAAGTACATTCGTCGCGCATGATAATCCGTTGCCGCCAAAAATTAACGCACCCGCCCCTCAGAGGACGTTTTCGTGTTCACCAGCGGGTCGAGAAAAAAATACACCGACATAAAAATATTTCTCGTTCACACCTAACATTCACTTTTGGAAAATATCCCTGATACAGTCACAACTAGAATCGGACTTATAAAAAATAAATATATGCGGGTTGGGGGCGGGGAGGGGGCCGTTAGAAGTCCGGCGAGGCGTCCATGAGGAGGCGCGAGTGCTGGGGTTGGCAACGGCAGCCGCGGGTTGTGTGCCGCCTGTAGCAGGCCTCGAGGGCGCCGAGGCAGCCGCGCAGGGGCCAGTAGCACCACAGGCACGGCAGAAACGAGGACAGCGCGCACAGGCAGCCCCAGCGCGCCGCCCACCGCGGCGGCCCGCACGAACACGGGTGGTCGCCGCCCTCCATCTCGTGCTCCTTGCAACAGTGGTAGAACAGCCCCTTGACGCAGCACACGCACGTCGCGTAGTCCACGGCCGTCTCGGGCGAGCAGTAGCACGCGTTGCCGCAGAGCCAGCGCGAGGGCAGCGGCCGCGGCTTCCGGCACGACTCGCAGCGGCAGCGCCCGCACTCGGGGCAGATGATGGAGCCGCGGAAGCAGTCGCCGCCCGCGGACCCCGCGCCGCCCACCGACGCCGCCACCACTCCTGCGCCGCGGGCCCCGCCGTCCTTCTTGAACGTCTGCGCGGGCGCCGGCCTCTTGTTGTTGTTGGTGGCGGCGGGCGGGTGAGGGCCCTGGGGGTGACGCCGGGCGCCCGGCTGCGCCGTCACCACGTTAGTCCTCGATTTGGTCGCACCGATCACAACACTTTTATTACTGTCTGTAGAGCGAAACGGCGTCTCCACGTACTCGTTCGTGACGCGCTCGGCGTCGGGCCTTGGGGCGGCGAGGGTCACCACGTCCGTCGCCGCTCCGGGAAGGGCGGCGGGCCGTCGCGGCGTCGTCGTCGGCGCCGACGCCGTCGACGCGGCCCGGTGCACCCGTGCCACGTGGGGCGGCCGGGGCGGCGAGGTGGGGAGGCCGTGCTGCCCATGGTGGGCCATGGGTCTCGGAGACTTCTGGTCTAGCTCGCAGCGCGCTCAGCACATGCTAGCGACGGGCGCCAGCCGCTGTAACAAAAGATTACCGTCAATTCCTTACGTCTACGAGCAACAGCTATATCATCAATAACTATCAACTAAAATTCAGTACATCTCGAATTCGATGCTTTATACATAACGTTTCAATTTACGTTTTGTGGTGGCAATAATTCTGCATTCAGGGATATTATATAAAGTAGGTTAACAGTTTACTATATAACTAATAGAAAACAAATTTAATTATTTTTAGTATTTTTTTTCCTGAAATTTGCTTTGACTTTTGTAAAGTGTATAGCTCCAAATCTTTCTCGACTTATGCGTAATTGCGCTTTTTTATGTATACTATAAATAATTTGAATGTCTAATTTGATAATTTTCACATTTAGAATGCTTGCACATCCAAATTTAATTTTGTAAACCAATTTTTGAACTTAAAGTAGTTGTGATTCCGCACTGTAGTAGTGTGAAGGCTGTAAACACACACTGCTAGTGAAAGGTATATATAGTTCAGTGCACCGAGATTCATTCATTCATTCATTCAGTAGATGGTCACGTGTTTCCAGTTCTCTCACAGACAGGATGTTAAACCTAATGTCTTGCGTGATATTTGATGCCCCACTTTCTACAATCATGTCATATAACTAGTCTATTCATGTAAGCTAATCATTACGAAACGGCAAAAAGTGGGAAATAATCAGAAAAGACGTCTGGATAACAACGTTATTCCAAGGAGTAATATTTCCGGATACTTAAACCTGTAGTGACCAAAAATCGAATAAAATAAGAATCCCAGAGCCTAATGCCCACGCCTCATCCCACGTTTCCATCAAAAGAAGGCCCGATGAGAAAATTATGACGCTCGGATATGAAGCCATGGCAATGACATTTCCCGTGTGTATGCAAACTACATACGAAGAACTCAGTGCTGATTAGCAGAACATTGATTTAAAGTAGACACAATACACAAAAGGGAATACTTTTATCCAATAATTATTTCAGTATACAAAAATTGAAATGTTACACGATGGTCATTTTTACTCATTTACACTGCTGAAATTGCTGTTTTGGGTAAGTTAATTTTTTTCCGATGGATCGATTATCGCGTCGTACTTTTCACAAACCCATTAAGGTTTAAAAAATTCTACTTTTAAAAAAGTATTTGAAAATTCTCAATGTAATCTGAAGAGAAGAATGTCACTCGCTATTCGAAAAATTTTGAAAGAACAACCTCAGTTTATAAATTTTAGCGAAGAAAATGAAAACGCAAATTTCCTCTGAATTGTTTCTCAAAAACGTGGTTGCGATCCTCGAAACTTTCGCAGCTCCCTTCGTTGAAGTGATCCGTAAAATCGAAAGACCGCTCATCGATCTGCATACTATTAATAACATAAATTTAGACAAAAAATAGTGTTACAACCGTGGAGTACGTGTAACAAAACGAACGCTGCGTTTGCAAAGAGAATTGGAGCAGGATAATTCCATGAATCCAATTCCATAGATTTAATTGTTAGGAGACTAGAGTGAGACGTAGACTAATGAACTTCATTTTATTGCCGAATGACAAATGTTTGAATTCTGTACTTTCCAATAATTTTGCAGTGCTATTTCGAGAAAGTATGGAAGAAATGATGTAAATTGGGAGTCGACAGCTAGGATACTAGTGAGTGGCAGGGTGTCACTGATCCGCTAACATAAGGCAAATTTTAGCGTAAGCAGTTTCACAGCAGTTACTTGCACATCTGTAACTCGTAAATTTTAGCGTCAAGTCCCACATTTCCTCATTGAGTTGCTACAACATCGACAAGCGATTGCGGTTGGAATGCGCGAGACTGGTAACTAGTCTCCGCCTTGCCCAGAGGATTAGGAAAGGCCCCATTTATTTTCTGAATATCCGTCAATGAAACTTCAATTTAATGTATTTGGCATGCTATTTTAAAATATACAAGTACTACAAAGTAATGATATCGATCTTAATGAGATTGCCAATGTCTAGTAAAAAAAACTAATCAAAAATCGTATACTGATTTCGTAACATGCTTTTAAAATTGAGTTATTAACAACAAACCGCAAAGAAGTCTCGGCAAATATAGGATACGTGAACCAACAAAGTTTTACAGGAATGTGTCGAGAAGGTAACTTAACACCAACTTAGCTGATATGTAGGGTTACAATTCATTAAATTATGGATTCTTTGGCATCATTTTCCTAACACTGTGGGCAAGCCGATCACTAGTATCCATGTCTAGGGCATCACGGCCGCACTCGCTACTTGATAATACAAGTGACTCGATACCCGACTCTCGACTTAAATTAATGGATTATTTCAGTAAGAAGTTCACGGACTTGGTGCAGATTCTTATCTTCGAAAATGAGAATTTTTGTGATTCAATACATATACGCTGGCTTGTTCAATCATTCACAAGTTTCGTCACTCCATTGATATTCATTCGGACCTCGTCTAATCATAATAAAGCGCTCAATAGTTGAATGATTTATTAGTCACTCGATTATACTCATCACTACTTTGCCTTTTCTCGGAACGGTTAAAGATGAATGAACAAGTATTCATCGGGCTTTTCCACCTTGTCCATAAGGGAAAATAAGCAATGTACACTATTACGTCACCCGCAAGCACGCAGCTGAGCAGGCCGAACGGGGAAGTAATTTGTTTGCTAGATGAAAGCGTGGTTGGCGACGGCGCTATTTGGAGCGTACGCGTGTGCGGCGAATGTTTTCGGAACGCGGCGTAGCAGTGTCCTCGGCGCATCTGTGGCACCCACGGCCCTACAGGCTGGCTCGGCTTGAAGTCGCCTTCGCCCACACTATCTGCCTGCCTGCTTGCTGGCTTGCTTTCACCTCGCCCGCTTCCATTCAACACCACTCCGACGGCGCACTCACTCACACACACGGGGCAGCGCATACGCAAAAATTGCGTCTGCCCTCCCTGCCTCGTCGACACACGGAATGCGAACAGCGAGGCGACGAAGAAAAACAAGGACAAAAAAACATGGACGCAAAACGTGCAAGCGGCGACTCGTCGCAGAGCGAGAGCGTCGCGAGCTTAGGAAAGGTTTATCTTACGTGCAGTCGGCGAGTTGAAGACGGTGGCAGGAGCGAACAACGTGCGGTAGCATTCTTTCGAGAAACGTCCTGCCGTCACGTTCACAGGCCAGCCAGCGACTGAGCGCGCGCCGCAGCGGCAACGTCGCCCCCCTCCTCGGGCCGCACGCCGCTGCCATCTGGCGGCCGAGCGCCGGCAACTATCGAGCCGCTACGTTTTTATGAATGGGGGACTTCTTTCAAGGCAGCCATCATTGACTTGTTCTGAATGAAACAGCTGCATGGAGACCGTCGCGAAAACATCGGGCCCCGAGCGGCGCAAGGCCGCGCGGCGATGAATAAGGAATTATTATAATGGTCGGCCGCGCGCTCGGACGCATATTTTACGGCGGTGACGGAGAGAACGGCTCCGTTCTTTTTCTCCCCCCTCCCACCCCCCCGCGTGAATGGAATATCGGCGCTTACAGGTATAGGAAGAAAGCGCCCCGGCCGTAGCCGTACAGCGTACAGCCGGAAGTGTGAACAGATGGTCTGGCCTCTAAGACGGGAAGGCGAGGCGCACAAATTCATTGTGGGGCCCCAGATGTTCCGGTAATTACACCTAGAGACAGATTTTACGGTGCTGCGCTACGGAAATGAACGATTGTCCTTTGATAAAACCATCGCAGGTGCATGCTCAACCCCATTCAACCTTTCCAATAACAACACAGCGACACATTTAGGTTGGTAGAGTTAACCAATTTTACTTAACGTACGATGTTTCTCGAGTACAACACAAAACTATCAGTACGGCACTAAAAAGCCAACAAATACAGCCATTTCAAAACACCAAAAACAAAGATATCACGTGCTAAATGATCATAATTATATCTAGCGACGAGTCAACAGTATAAGTTATTAATTCGAATATTAATCTTTCCGGCGATTAACCTGCGATAATTTTGTTAGTGTCAAGCATATGGTTGGTAGTAGCAGAATGTATTATTTCTTATCTTTAATTAGCCCTCTGGTGTAATTTCAAGTTGTACTTGAGAAGGTCCACCGGTTGGTGGAGGAAACGTCGCACGTTACATTATCCAGCGTCTGAAAAACTGGTCAACTGTATCACGAATTTTCTGAATTTGGCGACTGCCGTTAAATTGTAATAATATTCACCACTTTAACAGAGAAAAAATAGCTACTTCGACCTCTCCACAGGCGTTTGTCAAACACTGGTACAAAAACGTCAAAACAAAGTTGACATGTCAGAGTTTCTGTTGCAAGTTGATGACCGATTTCAGAAATTTTATTGACACAATTCGAAAAAGGTCACAGGGACAGATTGTAAGTACTTGGACATGTCAAAATACCGTGGCTTCCGTTCCATTCAGCTCACGTGCATCCTAGGAAAATTTAAATTATAATAAAATTAATAAGTATGTTGGGTCTTATAATTAGCCGTTTCTCAGTTGCATAATGTTATTTAAATGCTATTATTTCTAACTACATTAATGTAAAATTATGCTTTTATGAATTAGCATAACACTTATAATTTCTCCACAGTAGAAACCTTAAGTGGTATCAATACCGAAACTGTGTTTCTTTAGGAAATTTATTTAATGACCTGTTGGAAATTGGCCATCCAAAACATAAAAAAATTATGTGTTGTTAAGACTAACCATAACATGTTAATCTAATTCACGAGGTATTTCCACCAGTGTGGTACCCGTTTCATCACTTTTTTCCCTATAATTTGACTACTTTTAACACAGTCCTTAAATATTTTGAAAACTATGTGTTCACTATCATAAAAATTTTGGTTCCCCAGATTAGAAACAGACAGTTTAGAATTTAATCATGTAACAATCCGAAAATAATACTTTAGATAATAAATCAAGTAATAACACAAATTTGCACATCGAAAGCAACCTCAATTCTATATACATCAAGCAGGATGAGGTTGGCCTTAATAATGTCTATTAATTTCGATGATACGATCTTAGTGCTTAGATAAGAAACGATTACAAGGAAAAAATTTATATTTTATAAGTTTTCTTTGTTGCTATCATATAAAATTTGTCTGAAAACTAAGGTCGCATAAATTATTAACCTATTAGACGTACAATTCATATTGTATTATCAATGAATTTTTGCGATACAAACTCTGAAATGTATCACCTTCGTTTTGATATCTTATTTGCTCTCTAGCTTCTGTATGTTTTCATGAAGCGTTTGACAAATACCTATAGGCACTTCGAAACGTAACGACTAACTATCAAAAGGATAAATTTATTTAGCTCTCTAGTAAAGGTCGGTATTTTTACAATAACATGTATTTTACGCCAGTTTACAAACTAAATTTGTCAGATTTAAGATTGAATGACAACTGTGAGTTTAACTGTGGTTGTTGTTGTGGTATTCAGTCCTAAGACTGGTCTGATGCAACCCTCCATGCTGACCTATCTTGCGCAAGCCTTCTTATTTCCTTATATCCAGCACAATCCACATCCTACCTAATCTGCTCAGAGTATTCCAACCTTGGCCTCCCTCTTCTGTAAATAAAGTCAATAACAGTCTTTTTTGGAATAGGAATGTAAAACTTCGGTTGAACCACAATGAACCTAATCTGACAGGGCATTTTCGCACTCATAAACCAAAGAGATAGATAATGACTAAGCATGACGAAATATTTTAAAAAGATAGTCTTTCGTAAAAAAGTTTCAAAAACATCTGCACAAATTTAAAACTGACGTAGATAATCACGTAGCCAATAAACAGATTAACATAGGAGATAAAATGTATCGCACAGCATCTGCCGCTTGCTTAAGTTGGTAGAATGAAAAGCAGCGTAACCCAGGTGACGAAATAATATTTGTCTGTTCGATCAGTAGATTTTGCCGACGTTGACGAAGACAGAGGAATCAGTTTCTTTTCGCAATCGTCAGTAACAACACTCCCTATACGTATAGCCCTAATCAATTGCGTATTTAAAACCGTATCCTTTGCGATTTTGCGTATCTCACGCACATTTATTCCTCCCTCACGATTTTGGTTCGTCACTGCCAATACAATTCAAAAAAGGAAAGGTTTTGGCTTTGTAAAACGACCAAGGGAAGTGGAGCATAAAGCGCGACAGTCGTAAACGGCCCTACTTAGTTCCGCGCAGCCCCACAGACAAGACTCCAAACTTCAGTGTTTTCTTATACTTTGGCCCTTTCAACCTCTGAAAATGAGGCTGTTAAAATTCCCCAAATAATTTCAACATTGAAAATTAAACCCGTGATGTATACCATGTTAGAGGAAGAAGGGAAATTGCGTGTAGACAAATTCTTGAGCGTATAGAATAGAAAGTTACAAATTGGAAATAAAATTACTTTTTGCAATTTAACACTGCCAATCAAATTCACCCTGAGTTTCCAGTCGTTCATTTTCATAGAGTCAGAGCGGAACTGTGGGGAAATGATTGCAAATGAAGGCAAGGGAGACGGAGAGGCGTCTTTCCAAGACCGGATGATTGCACAGACCTTTATGCTAATGCCCTGAAAGGTCATCCCAGAAGACGTACTTCTCTTACCCTTCGAAAAAAGTATCCTTCCATGTTTCTGGTTTCTGAACCTCCTCCGCCTGCTTTTATTTTCCGCTCTCTAGTCGCGTATTCCCTTCATTCTGTACATTTTAAACTCTAACAAAGCCTGACAACAATCATTGCCCAATCAAGACTGCAGTCATTAGAATTTTTATTTGAACAAAGAAGAGCCCAAACTGATAAAAGTAATACTATGGAACAATTCAATCGCCACGGTAGTGCGTTCGCAATATACAATTTCGACTTTTTCTTGCGTGGTCTGTTAGTTCTGGAGTGAGTCTCGAGATTCTCTTTTTTTTTTGGACGACGGTAGTCCGCATGGTGGCAACTCCTTTTATTAAAAAAGGAAGGAATTTGAAAGGTGTGATTCGGAAGGGAGTTTAAGATTACCTATGAGCCCCGGGAAGTAGTTAAATGATCCTACCCGACATTATCCGAACCCTAAAAAGCCTGCAGCAGATAGGTTTCTGTACTTATCCCACGCCCTTCCGTTGACTCGAGTTAGGTTTGATGTAGGGACGTAGAATTCCCTTCATATATCCTCAAGTTTGGGAGGTATTCTTTTGGGGGGAGGGGGGCAACAGCTTACACAAGGGTGATGATGAAACAGGCAACTCCTATTTAATAGCATAGGAAATGAAAAGGGGGTGTGTGGAAGTTACAGCAAGGTAGCCAAGGGTTCGCTAGGATAAAAGGATGAACGTCCATTATGCCATTCTTTCATGCTCAAACAAACATCAAAATTCAAAACTTGACACTAAATATACGGAACACTATAACCTTACACTCCGTTGCTACGGCTATTTATTGATATCTTCATATTTTAACTATCGTAACGCCCACCACCAATAAAAAAAGACTAATATTTATAAATATAATACGAAATAATGCTTACATGTTAATTAGTATGAAAATTTCAAGACTGCCTGATAATTTTCAGTACATACACGATATAGTCAACGCAACTTCTATTCAGATTGGCGGAGGGAGGAATTGCGAGGAGTGTGGGAGGAAATTATTGTAAACAAATTAGAAATGTTAATTCTTTATAAATGTGGCAATTGAATTGGCTTCAGATTAATATCATTTCAAGACTGATATGCGTGCTACAGTTATTAATTTCCAGTGAAGAAGGACGTTAATATAAAAGTATCAACTTTACTAATATTTATACTTTAATTTTGTTGTATGAAAGGCCGTAACGACTGGTAAGTATTGTTACTAGTCTTAAGTTTACTTAGTGTTCGGGTTTGAAATGTCCTGGGACGTCAGCTGACACAGAAACGGCTTTCTCCCTTTCGAGATAGATAAGGCAGGTCTCCCTATCAAACAGTTTCTTTGGGGAAGCGGTCCTGGAAGAGGTCGTTGATCGCTCGCAATAGAAAATTGTTTTGCTGCCTCGTTCCGGTAAAACCGGCCTCGTTCCCTTGACAATTCGCGTGCTGTTTCAGTCCGATTTTCCCCTGCCATGTCAGTTTTCCCCTCATTGCTACAAACTTAACAACAGGTAGTTTATAAATGTTTGGAAATGTGTGCAAGTCACTAAGAAGGCAAATACACTGGTTGTCTCGGCCACAGTGACCTTACGACCGTCGCGAATTTTCTATTTGCAGGGGAGGTGCGTCAGTCGCTGGGAGATGGAACCACAAAGCTGCCGATTAATAATTCGGGGGTGTCTGTGCAGCTACGCACTGACGCACGCACCAGGCGAGCAGAGTTGCCGTTACAGCTGGAGTGAAGGTGAGGCACGGAACGGGCTGTTTTTTGCCGCTGTACCTGTTGCTGCTCGTATTACGCACTCGCTAGCAGCCGGACTGAAAACATCGACTTCCGCACTCATCGTCTGGGACACTTCCTTTCTCTGATCACCGTTCGGACGAAAAGATCACATATCGACACCAGTTCGAACAACCGGGGCATCACACAAGAGCAGAGCGTTGAATGATAAAGTCACGTAACTGGTAATGAGGATGGACGCAGCAGGATGTCCACGCTGGCACAGGCATCAACACTCTCCAACCGGTGGAGTAGAATTGGATTCCCTCAACTGAATGAGATTTGACACCTCCAATTCCAGTCCCAGCCTCGAGCTGACGAGCTGATTGGAGGAAATTTTGACCAATTGCATTGCCGCTGACCAGATATCGAAGATTTCGAGCAATTTACTCCTTCAGAACGTTAACATTTTCGCCAGACTGACAATTCCTGCAGACTTTTTAATTTAACTATGGCAATTGTTGCTAAGAGGATTAAGAGAAAATCGAAAAACAATGCAAGTCGTACTTTACTTGGTTCAGTAACTACGTAAAAATAGTGTTAAAAGATACTCGGCACAGTATTACAACGAAAGTCTCCATAGATTCGCGGAGACTTCTTGTAACATTAGCTCAATGCTCCCGAAGACGAAGTAGTAGGAGAAGTGTAACTTCCGGCCGATAATAGTAGTCAGGGTTGTTTCCCTTCCACACACCTCTGGCCTTCTCGTGCTCTTAAAGGGTGGACGTGTTACGCGACAGTGAGGACAGTTACTATTGCAACGTCGTGTATGGTGTGCAAGACACTTACGTAAGAGCAGGAACCCTATTTTCTTGTGCGGCAGAGAAGGCGGTAACGGTACGCTCAGGATACGGGGCAACCACATTCTTTCCTCAGCCGTGAACATCATCGGACGCGCCATTTTAAGAAACCCTCTCGTCAAAATCCACAGATCAGAGTTCCGCAACGCTGCCAAAAAAATCAACAACAGCCCATTCAAGCAGCGAATTATTGCTCGCGCCTGTAAGATTACTTTCGAGCAGTTGGGATTAGTGAAGGATAAATTTTAAAATGCGAGTCAAGTGCCACCCCCAAAGGCCCGTTAATTTAGGCGAGCCATTGATAAGGTCCATTGAAGAGCCCTGCCCATGGCAAACCGGATGTTGCGTAACGGCAAGCCTCGTTGGCGCAACATCCAGGCCGCTAAGGTCAGCGCGAACAACTCTGCGCACCATAGCAGGGCCGTCGTCGTCTTCGTGGTCGTGGTCAAACACGGGACTCGTAACGGGGAGGCTCCGCCACCCTTAAACAGATCTCCACAATTCCTGCTACATCTCGGCAACAGACTCGTGTCGTGCATGCAATAAAGGTTCTCTTACATCCGTCACAATGGTAGACCATGAGGATGATCCACACGAATCCAAAACGGTCACACAAACTCAATTCTCACCACGTTGGAATAAACGACGATTTTACTTTCTATACAAAGTCAGTACGATCAAATTATCTGCGTAACATTGCGGATTAACTTGCGGCCGTCGTGGCTGTAAAACTAACTTCGTAACTGGGAAGATCGAGGTTACAACCCAAGGGAGACGTTGAAACCTTTAATCTTCAGGTTATTGCTAAACTGTTACGTGAATATCTCTTAGCGTAACTCGTGTTTTTCACTATACAATAACCACATGCGGCTTCATTCACTGGTCGCGTTGGTGGTTAACTCACAGAAGCCAATACGCCTAATACTCCAGACGACGACTGGAAACACTTTATCTATCAATGTAGAACGTTTTATAAGTACTTTCCTTCAATAAAATGACGATAAAGGGACGTATACTCAAATGCACAAAATAATATACGCGTTAAGTTCACTGAACGTTGTCTCTTACGCCAAATCTGGATTTCGTTCACCAAACTGAGAGAGAAGTTTCTCAAATTATGTACGTGGAGCTACAGGTGTGTGGATACTTAACATGGGCACAGGAAAGCCCTAAAAGGGCTTGGAAGCTCTTGAAGTGTGGTCCTACAGAAGACTGTTGAATATCAAACAGACTGATAATTTTCGGAACAAAGTGTTTCAGAGCTCATTGAAAAGGGGAAAAGTTTTCTGAGTACGCTCGTTAGAAGGCGAAACAGACCAGTGGTGGAAGGTACTAGGACAACAATAGCTGCACCGGTTCTGATATATAGATCACGTAATTCAGGATGAACTATGGCACGGAACACTGGAATACCGAGAGCCGCTTCAAACCAGTCGGTCAGTCAGTGGAATGATGACCTGAGAAAAATAACTAAATAAGAAGCGGGTTGTGTTGGAAAATATTCGGCATTACATTCACGTAAAAGCGTGACGAGGAGGTAAAGTGTAGGTTTGTGTATGCAGGTGGTCAAAGCAACAACTTGTCTTGATCACACCTGCTGTACCTCACGGATCATCGTCAGAGAGCGACAAACAGGAAGTGTCGCATCGGCCACAATGGAAGAAATTGCGGAGATAACACTATCGACAGGCGGGCGGACAGGTAATTAGGGAAAACAGCGTCGATAAGAGAATCGCCACACTATCACCAGCTCGCAATTTCCGGTGGCGCGGAGGCGAGACGTGCAGATTGGCACACAACTCATTTCTGAAGGCTGATAAACAAAGCCGCAGGAAGTGACGAAACGGGCTCCATATCGCACGTGCGTGGCCGGCCCCAAGGCGGGAAGTAATTAATGCAACAAACATGTGACCCGACGACAATTAAGGCGTGACCTCCGCTATATTTAGCCTCCGTTGTGAACGCGACCACGTGGCCACGGTTCGAATCCGGACTCCCTCATCCAGTACAGGAGAAATGTCGCCATATTCGGTGGAATATCTGGAAGTTCTCAAGGACGCGCCCTGGAGAATGAAGCGAGGTGGGACACGGGGCGAAAACGGGATACGACGGGCTCAAGGCAACCAAGACCGTAACAGAAGTGAAGAGGCCTAGATTTGGACGGACGGACCGTGTCCTTAATGACTCGGAGACGGAAACTGATCGTAGAACGGCGGAGACGCAACGGGAACAGATCCTGAGGCAAAGGTTAAACTGAGAAAAGGGCCACATCGACACGGAAGGAGAAGATAAATACCCTGATCAATCAACATAAAATAAGCAAGGCGAGGGTCAGAGGCGGAAGTGTTACCTGGCTCCCCCAGCAGTTGAATGAAGCTGCCACATCCTGCCGCCCCTCCGCCTCTCCTCTCCTCTCCGCCCCTCCGCACGCAGGAGAAGCTCCTCACCCCACTTCCTGTCGTAGGCCGCCGCGCCGGCCTTGTTACACGGTGCGGAACGCAGCCTTCCTTGTCTTCTGCGCCAGGAAACATTTGCATATGGCGAGGCAAATTCTCTCAATGAACCCACCCCTCTTCCCACGCCGACCGCTCTCATCACTCGGGCCGCACAACAATAACTATTCAACCCTCATGCTAATGACGACCAAATATATTAATACTTAATCACAATTGCCGGAAGTCTAAACATCGAATCGGCACACTTTTGAAAGAAATTCTAAATACTTTCCCACTGCTCCGCTCTCGTGATTATTTTCTACGTGGGTTGTGAGTAGATACTTTGATTTCCATACGAGTTATGAGATCGGTGACTAAACGAAGAAAATAGCCTGATTGCAATTCACGAATTAGTCTTAACGTAATTACAGTTTTACAACTGACTTTGTAGCGGTAATTACCTAATAAATACCAGTTGGCATTTCACCTCTATGTTTACAGCTTTATATTTTCGGAATTATGACAAAATTACGCAATCCAAGGTGCTTTTCTTAAAATTAAATTCTAATACAAACCCTGCCCCATTGTACTGTTTATCCATAATAATCAATATGCTGATACTCATAATATATCATTACTTAAGTCTATCAAAGGCAATATTGAAATGAGTCGGTCAATTCAGTAATTAAATTTGCATTCGTCCGACAATTTTCAAGAATCCGTGGGAAATTGACCCCAATTCCACCAGTTAATGCGGACCTGATTCATAAGTAATCATTACGAACTACTAAAACAAATATGAAGGGTCCAACAACAAAACTGTCATTTATTCTGAACTATAAAACGCTACCAAATGAAAATTATTTCAATTTTTGTTATTTATTAACATTCCTATTGTAATAAAACCACTTTTTGACCTTTTTACAGACTTTTACATTTCTTTTGTATCTTTGCGTTCTTCCATTGGAGAAGGAAAAACATTTAATTTGGACCTTTCTTTTTTGTCAACATTATTATTCTAAATTTCAGAAACCCGTAATAATTTATTCCTGTCTGCTTAAGTCCGAAACCCGAGGGTAACACGTAGTAGTAATTGAATAAGAGCTTGTATTTTGTCTGTACATAGGTAATTTTAATTTATTTTTATACGAATTTTTCTTTGTCGTACTCTAAAACTGAAATTTTTTATTTCGTAGAGATAAAGGAAAAAATATTTAGGAGCCGTCAATTACTTCTGTAATTACTACTCTTATCCGCCAGTGAAAAGGACTGTCATCAGGTGAACAATGATTATTTATAAATTTGAAAAATTGTTAGACACATGCAAAAAGATAAGTGCATCCTCAAAAATTAATTAAATTTTATATTAATAAATCGTCCTTGACCCTATATTGATCATAAAATTGTTAAGGAAATCAATGCTGACGAAGTCTCGAAAACAATCTTGATTTCAAGTCAGGGTCACTCGTTGGGGCATTGCTACTGACGTCTGCAATTAAGTACAGTATATACATACGTTCTTCATGCAGGATCATTTATCGAAATACTGTAGTTTAAAGGGGAGTTGGAAGGACGTATCGTATCGATTTTAAAATAGCTACTTTTTTCTCGGAAATCATTATATATATATAGCACTGAATTATTCTTAGATTTATTGTCAGCCTTATGGTATGATTCACTATAGCTATAATTTAAATTATTGATTTATTTTTACAAGATCTGTTCTAATGCACAATATTGTGGCTAATAATTGAAATAATTTATACTATTTCCCACGCCCATACAACAAGGTTAAACATGAGCTGTAAAAATTTCAGTGCTGTAACTTTAACAGTTTCCGAGAAAAGGGTCCCTATTTTAACATTTGCAAGATAGTCTAGATCGATGTTCTCTGCTATCCACAATAAATTTCCCGTTCCCGTTCTAAGTTTTACCACCAGTTTGGTCGTTTACCTAGTTTATAATTTAATACTACTAGCTTCACAGACGTAGAAAATAACGACCTTCTTGAACATAAACGTATACAGGACCAAGAGAATTTCTGTAATTTCAATGGTTATTATTTACTCGTAGATAGCACAAACTATTTTTGATCAAAGCAACAAGTTATTAATAACATAGAACAGTTTCCACATGTCCAGGGAACGACTTCATTCAAACTGCAGTCTTGCACTAATTGGTGAATTCTGATTACGAGGGTATTTGTGCAAGTTTTGTTTATCGTCCACGAGCAAAACGACTGAAACACTTCCGTAAAGCGTGTAGTTTGCTAGATTAGGAATAGTTGAATAAGCACAAGAAAGTGGTGACACAGTGCTCGAAGAAATAAAAGTCGGCCGAGGCACAGTTTTGTCTGTCGCTGGCTCCTGAAGAAGGCCGCGCCTGGAGGCACGAAACGTCGAATGTCTAGCGGACGAAGCCCTAGCAACGGAGTTGGAGGCAGTGGCCTAAAGGTTACTTTGATAACAGCTCCAACGGTCGCCCATTTCAAAGTTTTGCGCACGGGAATAATGCTGGCCAGTGGGTAGACTTCCGAACTCGAACGAAAGCCCTCCACACTTCTAATCCAATCAGCTTACACTCGACCCACATAATGTTACTAACAACTCAATAAAGTGAAATTTATACCACTCTAAACGTTTACAGTACACTTCAAACGACATGCAACAGATAGATGCAGCATACACTCGACCAACGAGAAATTATATTGTTTCTAACGTATATTCGATACTCGAAGAGAATGAAGATGTTGTGACCTTGATGGAGACGAATATCAAAGGTATTCGAGAAGGAGCAAAGGCTTTTGCAGAGCGTCGTAACACAGAGGTCCTCCTGCACGACTTTGTCAGGCTATAAATGTCTCGTGGACTATTTGTTGTGTACCTGTGAATAAGCATAACAGGCAGACTCTTGATAAGGCTGAAGTTATCTCAGAAACAAGCGAGTCAAACATACCCTGCCTTGTGTAACACTGGAAAATATGTTACCTGCTTGGAAACACATTTCCCTAAGTACCATATGTACCATGGGGATGTCGTATCTATCACATATCGCCAAAATATGTAATGGTATACGTCACTTCAGCTTTCATACCTCAACGGTATCAATTTTATTTTCATAACTGCCATCCTCTCTTCATTTGGTTAATTTTAACCAGATTGCCCTAGCCATATTCTAAACTCTTTTGTGTTTCAAAACAAAAATAATTCACTAACTTGACCGATTACGAGTTTTTATGTGCAGTTCCAACTTCATCCATTATCCATTTACCCTGTTCCAAACTTCTTATATCCTCATGTGTCATAACATGGTATGTATAAAGCAACAAAAAAAGTTGTCCGCTCACTGCTTCGGAAACATGTCACTAATCGTCTATATTCCTGGGCCCCAACCGTCCGTGACGTTGACTTCCTTGCTCGAGATGTCCGTGAGAACATTTCAGAATTTCCTCCAGCTTCTCCGTTAAAACCTGACACAGACTTAATTCGTCCTTGGCCGTTTTTATGGGCAGCGGAAATTGCTCCCACGCTTTTTTTCCTGATGAAGAAACCAAACATTTTATCCCATTCCTAACCTGTTCTCACACGACAAGATTTAATTAGTCTTGGTCAAACAAACGTACGCTGAAATATCTTGAGGGGAATATATCCAAATCATAGCCAGATCATACACAGATTAGAACGGAAGTGACGTTTCGGTTACGAAGCAATTCTTCGATTCACATTGCCAGTGAGCAATACTTGTAAGATATGTTGAACTGTGAGCGGGAATGTTTTGAAGACTAACATCTTGTAAAGATTTTCTCTAAGTGTTGAGGAAAAAACGTTAACGTAGAATGGTTCGTGGCTGAGTGTACACTTTCCACTTCCAGTGAATTATGAATCCAGGTTTTACCACGACAAGCGTTACAGATCATGGCGTTATCTAACCTTTCGGAGGTAGAACATATTTTTCAATTTCATACTAGGAAAAATATCTGCTTGACTCACTATTCGTCGGAAGAGAATCACATAAATATCAAACCTTCGATTTGCACCGTGAGAAATGCTCCTCGGATTATATATATGGAGTGACGAATTGTTGGTGAAAAGTGGGCAGTTTAAAAAAATGAAAGAAGTGTACTGGAAGCTTCCTAAAACGGTTTTGGAGTATACTAAAAAAAAGTTTTTTTGTGAGGCGGGGGTTAGTTAATTCGATGATGGAAGGGGCACTGATTCGTAAGAATATAAGGGGAAAGTGGTTACCAGGGTATATGGATCAGATCATTTGGAACGTCAGGTGTAGCAAAAATAATGTATTTGACCAGCACAATTGAACTACTGCATCAACCCGGACAATAAACGGACGCCAGAAAAATATCTCAGATTTTCTTGAAAGTAATATAATGAATTAAGAATGTGATTCATCGGCTGAAACGAGGAATCAATAAAGGCGTTGATAGAAGTCGGTTCAAACTCTATTCAGTCTGTCCAGTATTAATCCCAACCACATTCAAATCTTTTGAAAAACGGAAGAAACGAAGCACAGCCATAGAGACGACGAATTTGATTTAAGTATCTTAATGTAAAATTTTCGATTGTACCGTGAATCGACCCCAGGCCTTATACGTGATCTTTCAACCATCTAGGTGAGCCTGCAATGGATGGTGGAACAAGACTCCAGATAGTTGAGAAACCGCTCAACAAATGGATGTCGCAGATTCTTTCCCCGAACAAGTTGAAATTTTTTCATTTTATTTCACGTTTAGACTATCAAGCTCCATGATAGCAATCCAATTGGTGGCAATTCCACTTGAAGAATATAGGATTTGAGAGGCGGGATGTAAAAGGGACAGCAGCAATCTCATTGCAAACCGAGATAATATCTACAGAGAACCTTGAACTAGGCTGTGAAATGGATACTGTGTTGACTTTTAGCATTAATTTAGAGGTTAAAGTCGTACAAATTGTGACCCTGACCAACGATAATAGTACATTTGCGTGAATTTCCGTTGTCACATCATGAAAATAATACGGGATTTACCTAACGGTGGTCGTTCTGTCAGTACGCATAATCACTACTCCTGTAATTAAACCAAGACCGGAGAAAGTATTGGCGTTCAAAAATCTACAGGACCATTTCATGGGTACATAGTTTTGAACCGAACCAAAATCCGTAAAAACGTATTTGTTCCGATTTTTTAGCGTTAGTTTAATACTAACTCGTGTTGCATTTTTGGCTTCTATAGAAATAAATCGTCTTCATTCAACGCGTGTACTGGTAAATACAAATTAACAATTCAGAGTTTTTGGTCCGCGCATTAAAAATACCAAAAAATTCCAGGTAAAATTAAGTAACATATCAAAATAAAAACTAATAAAAATTATTTTTATTCTGATACATGACAGCATAAAAATTTAAATTATATTGATTGAACGTGAGTCAAGCAATTTCTTAACTACGGAGAATACCTTGAGCAGTCCTTTACTCGGACAATTATAAGCTTTGCATAATCGAGAAAGATATTTAAAACTAATAACAAATATTTAAAATAATAACATTGGTGATCATGGAAAAATTTTCTTCGTCATGCTATTGATATCTCAAAAATGCATTTGCGAAATGTTGAAATGTTATCTGAGATTATTACTTGGAATAACAGCCTTGAGAAACCAAAACACCTTACGCCCGTGGAGCAAGGCAGGGTAAGGCAGAATATATCGATATTTCACTTTTTACTGTGCAATATTTTAATGTTTTCTTGGTTTCGAGGCTTATAATTTTAAAACGTAAAATTTTCTTACAGTTGTTCACAAAAATTTATATGCGCGTAATGTGAAACATACAAACTTGTCATCGAACCTTTTTGGACAAGAATAAAAACGTCTAATTGCAGACTCTCCTATATGCGTCTATTAAAACGAAATATGTGGAGAGGGGTTCCTTAAAGTATGAGCGAAAAAGTCACAAAAGTTTGAATCCAGAGAATCCGAGAGATGCAGGCCTAATTGCAAAAGTCTGCACTGTTAAAAGTCTATCAAGCAATTTCTCTTTATAACATTCCTTGTCTTTCGCTTTATCAGACTTCAGGAGAGGCTGGAATTGTGTCCCATTCATTCGCCACTGTCAAGTACTATCCCATCCTCAGTTATTGGAGCCCAACATTATACTTGCAACTAGGGAATTTTAATTCATGTTATTATAGGCTTTTATAAGACGTTTAGTATTCATACATCAGTATCTTTGTTCATAAAGGGTTCAAATGACAACTTGTTATGGTACAATTCATTATTTTCGTTTGCATTATATGCAAATAACGTTTTGGAATCGCCGCAAAGAAAATTGCTCACTGTTTAAAATTAATTTATCAACCGGGATACGGCATGTAAAACATTAAAATACTACACAACTGAAATGAAACATCGATTTATAAGGTATTACCCTGCGTTGGTCCACGGCCCTAAGAAGTTTTGGTTTCTCAAGGCTGTTCGAAAAAATCATCTTCCACCATCATAACATTAATTGAAACATTCTAATATTTTTAAAGCATGAACGAATAACATTTAATTGATAATTTGTACTTAACAAAGCACACCTTGTATGACAACGATTTATTTAAGGCCGCCGTTCGTCTTGAAACCCGCATCATATTATTGATTCCATGGGATGAAGCCCGGATATCTGTACAATAATTTCATTTCTGAATCCTTATTCACATCATATGAATCCCTTTAAAGTTTTCAGTTATCTTGACACCAAAATTTGTAATCGAGGAAGGAAAGCACTAATGAAAACGAAGTATCGAATAGTACAAATCTGTTCGCCTTACGAAGAGTTCTGTGAATCGGAATTATTGCTTGAAAATTTAGATGTAAATAATTCACCGTTGTCCAAGATTGTCTAATTTCGATCTGGCTGTAAAAAAGATTTTTGACACTACAGTGTCAACGGTCAATGATTTTTTCTACAATTAATTATTATTGAGAACACTGCGGTTTAAAGAAATATACTTCAAAAAAAGTGGTTCCATTTTCCACGAACTGTTAATTTGAGAAAAAAATAACTCAATAATTATACGGAGAACGACCACCGACATGGACATGGATCTGTTTCAAGATGGAAAAATTTCGACCCGACCAGAAATCGGACCACCACTTGGTACGTGGTGTAATGGAATATTAACGAGAAGATCAATAAAAAGTAGGGAAGTAATTACTCCTGGGAAACTAAAAAATAGACTCACTTCACATTAAGAATAAATTCCGACGTTGTGAAAGAATTTCGATTAGCAGAGCAAAAGGAAGACAAATAAAAAATTAATGAAAACTAAAAGGTATTCTGTTTAAAATTTTGATAAGACCCAATATTGCCTTTCGGTTGTTAGAACAAAACTAATATCATCTACAGATCACTCAAGTGGAGAATATTTAGAAGACTATTTGGACCAATGTGTGAAAATGGGATACGAATAATAAGATATTACCATGAATTATACAAACTATATGGAATAAAACTTGGATGACTAAGATCGCTGGAGCATTTCTTTATAATTCACGACTTGAAATCCTATAAAATTCTTTAAGTCTATAATCCAGAAGGTCCTCGACGAAAATTACGACAAAAAAATAAGCTATGGACGAAGATGTGAAAATCATGGGGTTGAGGGGATGGAGAGGAATGGCACTTGATCGTGAAGTCTTGGAAAGAAGTCATGAAGGAGACTAAGGTCGCTGGACAGCTATAATAAAAATTATAAGAAATTTTCTAAACATTCTTCATCGTGCAAATTAAATTGAAATGGGAGAAATTATTTAGTCAGCTGAGTAAGAATAAAGGACCTTCAGCGTTGTTGTTGAAGAAGTCATTTCCTCGACAGCGCCGTACAAGTTCCGTATTCTTAAGAGTAAAAAAATCGATCTAAATTAAATAGTTCGTATTTGATTAAACGAGGCTTACATAAAAGTTTTCTTAGTTATAAATTTTTAAAATCTTTTCGTCTTTAATAATAAAATATCTGAGGGCTATCGTCAATATTTATCATCGTGATTATGTAGTAAACGTGATTCAAAGCATAAGACGATCCAGAGGACTTATTCAAACGTTTATTTCGTGGTTGTTTTTTTCGGGGTCGTGCTGCCGATCACGTTGTACGATGCCAATCAGAAATTTGTCTGAGGGGTGAGGGTGGGGGCAATTAAAGAGCGTACGTATTTGGAAATGAAAGGCCAGCGTTTCGAGAGTCCGCAAGGGCAGCGCGTGATTATGTAAATGTGTCTCGAAACAAATTCGAGTAGGTGGCGCTCCCGTCACAGCTTCTCGCCAACGGAATATTCACGCCCACAAAGCAAATCGTCGCATCTGTTCATTATTCGCGCACATTCGAAGCTTTTCGCGGCACGCTCACGAGGGAAGAACCGATCTTTGCAATCGACGCGTTTAAACAGACAAGTACGTGCGACGCAGACATTTCACAGACGGATCGATCGCAGTTTACGCCGACTTTTCGCGCCCTTAAACGAGCAGAAACCCTCGGGATCGAGAGTGAGACCTGAGGAAGATCCGAACCCAAATATCACGCCGGAGTTCGACTCTCTGTAAGAAAAATCACTAGAATTAGTCGAGGGCACGAATTTCAGGCCGCATGCTTCTCCGTTTGCGGGAATAAACTATAAACGAGCGGTTAAAATTAGCCGGCTGGCCGAGCACGTAGAGTTGGCGGCTCGGCCAGTGATAACGATTCCATGTGATAAGAGGACAAGTAAACAGAAGTTGGCAACCGTGGCCGCTGGGTCCAGGCCAAGGACTGCACTGCCATTCACAACGGCCCATTCAGCGCGCGAGAAAACCTGCTAATAACCCGCGACCAAGTGATTCCCGGGCAAGCCCGACCCGCGGGTTCGCAAAGACGACACACACACATACACTCACACACACATACACACGCACGGAGGACAGCCCCCCACCTCGCCGACAAGCACGATTACTCCAACTTGTAGAGAATCTAACTGCGCAACTCGGCGTTATCAGTAGCGCCACGAATGTACACAGCGAGCGTAGATATCTCAAGCTCCAATTCGGTGCTGTATTTCTTCGCAGGCCTTTTCTCAGACTGTCAGTCTATTGACTGTGTTCCTATTATTCCAGGAAATATACAACGGTACGGTAAGAATCAGTAACTGAGTTATCAACTGACAAGAGTGTTTTTATACAGGGGACACGCACAATTAATTTCAGATGCTCGAAATCCTTATCCACTTTAATTTAGACGGTTAAAAGGAACACTACTGAACGTCATTTGATACGGAATAATGTTTCCCAGAAAGCCAATAACGTAACAACCATTTTCATGAAATGAATTACGAACCACAATCCTTTGCGAATGGAAGCTGAATTTATTTATACGTTACATATTTTAGAAACAGAAAGCCGATGTGATAGTTTCTCCCACACTACAGCTCTGAAGCCATATACATATCCTCTCAGAACAAACTTTCTTAATTCTTCAACAGTTCTATTTTTTTATTATTATACTTCATATTTAGTTTAAAGATTACTACTCCTTGATCTGTTTTCTTTTCATCTTTACCATTCATTCCATAGTACAAAATGCACTCCTAGAGATATAACACAGATTACATTTGGAAATACAACATCTCGTATTCAGTCTTAACCGTTAGAACTGAGTATACTTAATTCCCGTGGCAAATTTGTCAGAATGCCGGAACCGAGTACAGTCGGCTACCTTTTCTTACTCGAAAACCGGAACCGAATATTCCTGGAAACAACATCTATTGAGTCAAATATCAGCAGCTTCTAATGTTGCTGATAGCTGGCTCCTTCAAGTGAATAAATTTTACAGCAACGACCCTAAGAATCGAGGAGTCAGCTTTCGCACTAGAGGGACAATACACAGACTCATGACCTGTAGCTCGTTTAGTGAGATTTAGAAAATTTATCCCATTAAAGAAATGTTTCATGAGGTTTTGTTTTTAACATGCTGTGGCGGTTCTATCTATTTAGTTGTACTTGATAATCATAATTTTCTGGATTCAAGAAGATAGTAATTTGACTAACTTCTCAAATTTGCATTTAATAAAGATTGTTGAACAATTTTCTTCGTAATTACCTTCGGCTAAGTTCATTGATAGTATCAAAAAGGTTATGTTGCAGTAATTGTCAGAAGAAAAGTGAGGTTTACTTAAAAACTGCATAGAAATTTGGAGTATGTGACGGCTGAAAGGTTAAAATACTGTTGAGAGAAGAAATTTGATAAGGAATGTTTCACTCGGATTCGGCTGGCACAAATTTTATTCCAAGATTACTAGTGTTCATTGATTACATTACTGAGCGGCTCGTTGCTTTCCAAAGCTGAATGGTGCCAGTCTCGTTGATCCTGTCCCGTTTGGAAAAGTTTTGGCTACGTTACAGCTGCAAATACGCACATGTCTGGTGACAGGGAAATGGAAGGGATCACGATTCCAGCGTTTTGGCTCGGTACGGGGGAAAGGGGGGGGGGGACAATTTCTCGTGTAACACAGATGGATGCAGTTAATGAGCGTCTGGCTTCGATCGGAGAGTTTGGCTCTGCCGGAAATGTTTTCACGAACTTGCTTAAATAAAACTTGGCTCGATACCAGACAGGTGAAGTAGCAGCCAATTAAATACGGATAGTTTATACTGTTTGCGAGGGCTAGTATTCCGCAATATATGAACATGAGAGTCAGAATAGCAGATGTGGTACACGTTTTTGATTCATAAAAGACGAAAACCTTTGTCTCAATAAAAACATAATTTTTTCCTCGAGTCAACAAATTTTTCTTGTGTGTCCACAAAAGTTTTGAAGTGCTCAGACATCACATAATAGGACTCTTGAAAGGGAGTGATCTAAGTATGTATTACATTCAGTCTGTTTGGCAGCCACGCGGAAGGTCCCAGAAACTTAAGTTTTTTTGCGTGTGTGTGACGTTACTAGTAGCACTCCAGCTGTCCGAATATCGCAGTTCACTGTCAAACTATCTCAGCCTTTAGTAAAGAGACCAATCACGGTCAGAATCAAAATTCACAGACCACATTCTAAGCATTTCTTATTTATCTCGGGTCTCGTGACCCAAAACTTCCCTCGGCATGAAATGAATTACGCTAAACGTATTTTTACAATGGGCTGACAGTTAAAACCGTGTGCTATAATCGCATTTACAAGTACTCCCCTTTTGGAGAACGAATTAAAATGTGGTACTACAATTATTGTCAATTCTTAGTTGTAAAATTTTATATATTTCTTGTAATATTATATTTGACGTATCCAATTTCCTCAACCGAGAACTAATGGATTGAATAACAATAACAATAAAATAATAGATGTAGCTTTCAAAGGCAAACTTTCGTACGACGGGCTTTTTAGATTAATTAATTGTTTAAAAGAATTCACGGTACTATTAGGGAAAGCAATGCACATCAAACTTCAAAATGACTCGTAATAAAATGAGTCATCATGTGAAACAAAAAAAATTGTGAACTTGAGGAACAAACCTTTAAGTACAATTTGGTATTGCTTTATATAACATTTTGAAAATCCACGAGTTCATAAAAATACCTCAACGTATGGAACAAACTCCATCTCAACTAACGTGATTAAGGTCACTGTACTTTCCTATTATCTTTTCAAACAGAAAAATGCATTTTAAAAATAGAATACTGACAGCACAGAACTTATGCCACTCGAAATTATTTTCCATCAACGCCATGCAATTTCGATTTAAAAGTCGACTATGATCTGAGACAGTTTGTTATTAAAACAACCGGCATTGTTAGAATATTTATTATAGGCAATTGGAAAGAACTATTCCGGTAAACAGTTCTGTAAGCTGTGGCGAAAGCGATCAAATCCAGTAGGGAGAGAGATTATGCGCTTTCCTTCACCGCCTTCTTTGAAAATTGAAAGTGCATTTGCATATAAACGAAAAAATTATCTCTTCAGAGAAAGTGAAGTAAAGTAAAATAACGCAGATAAACTCATTGTAATTTCATTGTCGTAAAGGAAGGGAGAAACCACAAAAGTGGCTTTTCTCCTCGCGGTTTTGTGTCCTCTAAAACAGACGGCAAATAAAACCAGAAGCAAAATAATTCTGAATAAAAAACAATGCAACCGGTTCAGGTACTAAATAAACTCAAGCCTGGGAAAATCTGAATATTGAAGAAATTTGGTTAATGGGCCAGAAAAAAGTATCAGTAGTAAAATTATTTGTTAAATTCAACTGTTGTTTCTTATCAAATATTCTGAGAATAATGTCCTATTTCGTGTAAGCTATATTATAACGATAAAATGACACATTTAGGACTGTTCACAATAAAGCCAGCCTTTTAAATACATGTCCCCCAGAAAAACGTAGTCCAATTATTCTTAACTCAATTACAAATTAGTTAAATATTAAACATTACTAGTTTCGTCTCTCATTTTTGAGACTTCTTCAAGTAAAAATTTAGCTGTTTGATGGAACCTTCGGCCGAAGAATCATGGAGTTAGGTTCCATATACAGCTAAATTTTTACCTAAATAAGTTTTAAATGAAAGACGAAACGTTGTAATGTTTAATATTTAAATTAAAAAAATTACAATGATTTAACTCAGTAACTGTATATTTAATTGTCAGATAACTATTTAATCAATTACAATTTGTTTTGGGTGCTCTACTGATACAAAATGGTCCCCAAAATTAGGTAAAGACTTCGGTAGACGATAATTACATCCCTCTTCTCCTAAAATTATTTCAAATCTTGAAAAAAACACGTGTTTTGACTGTAATGATACCGAAGTTGCAAGTCCCATTCATGCATGCAAATTTTGCTTTAGGGACAAAAATCTAACATTTCTGATATTAAAATAACTTTTGGTATAATAGATACGTTTCGTTGTCCCAGAAAATGAAGCTCACGCCTTAAAGGAGAATACAATTATCCAGGTGGAAACTACCTCATAAAACGCGAATTTTAAAGCTGATATGTCGATTGTTTCGCTTTAGTCTCCTAGCGGAAAAAAAAGTCAGGCACCGGATATTGATCGAATAAAAATTCTAAATATATTTTGATAGTTATCAAGAAGCAAAAAATGTATCCTGATACAACAAACCGGGGGGTCCTCTTACCGTGTAAAATGTAATATTGCAAGTTCGTACTAAGGGTAATACTATATTTGAACACATAAACGTCACCTTAAATTGTTACAGAATACTAAATTAATACAACAGACAAATTAGCCATAAATAAAATTTAAGAAAATTATTTTTAGAACGTATTAATAAAAATTACACGACGATTCGTCCCTTACTTTGAAAACTCTTCGTTTGCAACCATAAATCTAAAGAATTCAAAGATATCACGATTTTATAAATGTGATATTTACAATACAATTGTATAAATAGTTTTACCTGACAATTAAATGTCAGATAAACTATTTATACAATTGTATTGTCAGTTTTTCTTCTATTAAATATTAAAGTATAATACGTCTCTCATTTGAGACTTGTTTAGGTATAAAAATTTAGCTGTTCATGGAACCTCACTCCATAACTCCTTCGGCTATAAACTTTTTTGAAAATTACTTACAATATTTCATGAAATTTGCAGCCAAAATATGTTCCTATATTTTTTTACCAATATGTAGAATCTTTTAATATTTTTAGACTTCCACATATTTATATTTGCACCTGAAAAGATTCCAAAGATATTAACAATACGTTGTTCACATCCTTTTATTAAAATTTATCCCTGACTACTTTGGCTTTTGTTTTCATTTATTTCAATGAAGTCAGATAAATATAACTATTGTTACAGAATTCTTTATATAAAAACAGCATAAATTTCAGGGATTTCAGCCCTGCTCGTGGAATAGTTAACTTCCTTAAAATGATATTACAGAATATTCTTAACAAAGAAATCTGTTTATGAAGCCGAAATGGCCATAAACATTGAATGGAGATACTACTTTGGTACTGAAAAGTAGTCAATTCATAAATTTAGCATTTCCTTTCTTTCAGACATGAAAAAGAAAAGAAAAAAGGAGCATCTTTGCTTACCAAAGATGTCTTGAGATTTTACTGTATTTCTCTTAAATGTTGGAGTTGTAGTAAAAATATTGTAATCTGAGGGGAGTGGGATCGGTCTTTTCACATTTATTCATTTAAGCATTCAAAGAAATGGAATTATGTTGTCATAACCACGAATCACCTTGAAAAAGCTGTCTCTGTGTTAAGTGAAAAGAATTCTACGTGAAGAAGCGAGAGTAGCAGGGCAAGAAGGATTCACAAAGGCCCAGGAAATGAGCCGAACCGCGTGTTAACGACACTTGAGGCAGCCGGCAGGCAGGTGGACATCATCTGGACCCTAAGGTCACAAGGGAGGTCACAAAGGGCTCTCAAAACTACCTCTCTCCAGCTGCAACACAATCAGCGCATTCAATAAAGTCGTACGCGGGATTAGAGGAAAACTATATTACACACCCATCACTAGCATTACATTTTTCAACATCTTAATGTCACAAGGAAACAATATGTTTAAGTGATAAAGGTAGAAAATTTTCAGTTTTGTTTCAAGTCAGATAACGTAACGGCTTCAGCCTTCGAAGTTAATTAGCGAAGATTTAAATAAACTTTTTTACGTCTATATACGAAATAAAATTCCTATTAATAGTTAGCAGAGCGAGAGAGATTGAGGTTTAAGTTGTCTTATATTCCACTTGCAGAGTCCTTGGTTACAGGATGTTTACTCTGGACGAATTCCAAGCAATTATTTTTATATACTCATCGGACCGCGTCAGTGTCTGCGAACGGAAGAGCCGTGAAGAACGAAAATTCGATCGATTCGGAAACGTATGGCCGTAATAAAAGTTTCGGGGAAACGATTTGTTGTAATACATGAGAGGTTAGGGAGTTAAGTCGCAGCTTGAAGGCGTCACGTGTTCCGTCCGCATCGTGTAACATCTCCCGAAGCCCTGGGAGAGCGAACGGTTCTCAATTCAGCAATTGTCAAGCTGCCTCGAAGCTCAGCCACACACACGACACGTTATTTAATCGCCCCAAAGTCTCTCCGACTACGAAGCCAAACTTTCGGAGGCATTAGGTAATCGTCGTGCTTAGTAAGGTTGACTGAATGGACGAGTTGAATGAATGAATCTCGTCGTGCACAGTGTGGTGACCTTCGATACTTCCCCCTTAAAACGTCGCTCCGGTAAATGTTACAAGTAACGTCATAAATGTTAAATTAAACGTATCCTACCTGTAAAACAGGCGTCGTTGAATTCGGCGATGTGGTCGGGTATTTTTAATAATTTTGTTTTTTCCAGGCGGAGCACACGGCCTTCGAGCCTCACCAGTCTCAATCGCTCAACATGTTCTCTTCGATACGCGAAACAACTTTAATTATATCTCCATTCACGGTGCTGATGGCGGAAACGGCAAACGGACATCCTTTTGCCCCCTCCCGAACGAGGAATCTCGAAAGAAGGCCGTCTCGTTTCACCACTGCACACACCCACACACAGCTGCGGCCGACATGTCGTCGAGATCACAGAGAGGTACACTGCAGGAGCTCACTTTTGCACTCGCTCTTCACACTCGCACACTCCGAAACACACACAATAACTGTGCAGCAGCAAAGTTTCGCTGCGAGATCCTTCCACACAGAGGTCTGGCTGCAAGAAAGCGATGGGAGCGGTTGGGCATGCGCACGGGGAACGGCGGCACAGCCTCCCCTCCACGACCCCTGCCGCCCTCCCCTCCCCTCCGCCCCGACCGCTCCGCTCCGGGACCCACCTTCCCACTTGCTGCTGCTGCTGCTGCCGCCACCGCCGCCGCCGCCACCGCGTTCATTCATAGCAAACGCCAATGCTCCTCGGTCCACACCGCAACCATCGCTAGCTCACATGTCAAACATTCTACCATTGTCTACGAAGGAAGGAAAATCTAACACGGAAGAGAACAACGAGTATACTTACAGACCAAAACTGAATAGAGAACATTACTGAAATGATTTCGACCTGGCCAGCCAAGCCTCTTATTAGAAATACTCAACTGAGAAGATCAGAGATAAAACAGTAAACTACCAAAGAGCTTCAAATAGTACATCGTATATGTACTAGCTTCTAAAACATTTTCTGACGGCCAAGATAATTTCAAACGACCCCCAATGTAGTGAATTTAATATATTACAACATAGTTTTCTGACTTTAAAATTCACAATAAATAAATAGACGGCCAATAAGTCAGCATATAAATTTTTCACTATTTATTCAAAAACGACTAAATTATTCACATGTACATTCAATAATCTTTTCGTTTGAGGAAGTCAAGGAATATATTCGATGATTTGGTAAATTTTACGCCTGAGGAAGTCTCAAAAAAGATACGTTTTTTATTAAATAGTGATAAATTTATATGCTTAATTTATATGTTGAAATTAATACAGACTATACAGTCTATATAAAATAATTTTAAATTCACAATGTCGGTAATATAATTAATTAACACTAATCCATTCTTTGTTCAGTATATATTTATTAGAATAAATAAACCTTCATAGCTATTATTTCTATTCTTGAACACTAAAAATAAGATTCAAATATTATTAACGTCAAACGATATTAATGGGACGGATATTGCTGTTTATTTTTACATAAATAATTACATCTGGATTCGGTTACAGATTTTTTTTCGGTACATGAGGGTGTTCCTGAAACAGGCAACTCCCCTTTAATAGCATAGGAAGGGAATTGAAAAGGGAGGATGCGGAAGGTAGAGCAAGGGCAAGGTAACAAATGGTTGACTAAGGCCCCCACACTATAATTTAAGGAAAAAATGGAAGAAATGCAGGGTAAACCCTAGAAACCCTGCATCAGCTAGGTCGAGCCATAGGTACTATTCTCACGCCCTTCTGAACGACGGTAGATGAGGATTTGCTATGGCGTCGCAGCATTCCCTTCTCCGTGTCTCCACAAGTTTAAGGAGGCAGCTAGCCGACTGATCCAATGGTCTTCGACCCCAGTACATACACCTCCTAAAATAGGTGCCTTGGCATGCTAAAACCTTGGGGGAAAAAACGGAGAGAGTAGTAGAGGTCGAACTATATTTGCACTTAACCAATGAAGCAGCTGATGTTTAAACAATTTAATAATTGAAAGGAGTGGAATTGCAGTTGAATATGGGAATTTACTGGGTGGAAAGCTTCTGTAAAATGACTGTCGAATTTAAATAGTCCAAAAATTGAGACTCTGTAAAAGTTTTCTAACCTAGAATCAATCAAAATAAATTAACTGTATGTTAACTTCAAATAAAAAGAAGTTGAATTATATTTTGACTTAATAAATGTTAATGTAGAAATGAAGGTAATATAGAACACAAATACGTTGAACAAAGTGATAGTAATAAGGTTAGTGCCATTTTCGATAGTCCTGGGTGTTCTGATTTGATTTAAATTCAAAAATTAATAATGTAATGGCACTTAAGAAAATCTGAGTCTCAAGTTTGAATCACTTGACAGTTCTGCAAGTTCGTTTAGAGCTTTTAAACACAAGATCGAAATTTCAAATCAGAATAAATATTTTATTGCTTCAGTTCATAGAAACAATGCAACAACATAACAAAATGCTCTTATATTACCGATTATTTGAGTTAATGTATAAATTGTGGGTAGCGTGTATAATACTTGGAAACATTTATTTATAATTACTAATTTATTGCGACCCCCATTCAGTAGCCCCCAAGGGGGTCGTTACCAACAGTTTAACATATATAAATTGCTGTCGGGTTTCCAACCGGGTTGAAGTGATATTAGTGACGTTTCGATGGCTGACACTGGCATCTTCTACACTTCAACCCGTCTGGAAACCCAACAGATATTTATGTGTTGTTCACCGGGAAAGACATCGCACTTTAATAAGGTATATATCACGGGACTTTAAATAAGTTAATTTTAAAATATGGGTTTTCAGTTTCATGCTTAACATTCACATCATTACGTTGATTTTTAATCTGTAACACATCAGAAATTAATATTTTAAGATAATAGAATTCCCTGTGTAAAATAAAATTATTGTCAAAATCAGAACAATGATCCAGATAGTTACTCCACCAATTTTTTTTATTTTTGTTCTACCAAACTCGAATCGAAATCTTTGATTCTCAATTACAATATCGCAAATATTTGCAATTTCGGGCATCTAAACTTTCTATGCCACACACGTATTTGTAATAATTTGGTTGTATACCAAAGTGATGTTACTTTAACTATCAATAAAAACTAATGATTATTTTTAAAAATCACAAAACAGTTTGGCACGGATGTAGTAAAAATGATTTAAGTTACTAGTAATCAGTAAAGAGGAATTTAAAATGCTTTAATTTCATGAGTTTCACGTCAGCAGTGAACTAGATAAGGTACCACCACTTGGGTTAAAACGTAGGTATTTCAGGAATATTGAATCATTATCATATCGATGTTGAAACTTGATTAACGTTGATACTGAAACTAACAAAGGTAATGGACAGCGATAAAATGCATGTAAAAATAGAATTTTCGTTGACGATCAACTTCAGTAAAGATTATTCGGTTGAAAAGTGAAGGCGTAACTTAATAAGATGAAGACATCATCAATTTGATTCGTCGATGAAACAGACATTTTCGCAGCAATATATACGAGCAACAAGCAACTTCTTGAAAGACAGTTGGACAATAATTGAACATTGGGATTGATTTGTAGAATACGACTTTGCCTAATTCGGCTGTTTAATACGTGTCGTCAAAACCTCGACGCATTTTTGTGTTTTTACCGTCTAAAATTTGTAACAGAATATCTACTTTCAGGCTTTTGAAACGAGGCAGAGAGAACTGATTTATGTAAAATGCCCCATTTTAAATATACTAACATATGAGAAATAAAATTCATTTAGAAGAGATAATTATGCATAATGATTCAAACAAAAAATTTCTACTTATTTGTATTTATCTTTGACAGAGGTATATATTATAATACGAGTCATTACTGCATCAGCATTCTAAGATTAAATGAAATATCATTTAGGCAGCAAACGAGGAACATGTATTGATTGAGGGAGTCATATATATACTTCGGTGGATTGCAATGTGCTGAAATCAAGGGAGATGCACTAGATTTCAGCTATCTGTTTTATTTTGAGTTGTGTGTCTGAGCGATTTCGGTGTTCGTCAGCCAGCCTGCTGCTTGTGAAGTCAATCAAGACCGGTCCCAGGTGGTAGACAGGGCAGGCGACTACCTACGGCGGAAAAAATTAGGACCGGCAAAACCACCCCAGTTGGTCTCGAAACCATCCTGTATCAACGCTATAGAGCTGGCTGACGAATTAGGCTGAGTTACTGCACCTTGACAAAGAAACGGGATCTGGTTGTTGTTTTTAAATTCATTAGTTCTCTTAATGAATGTGCGGACAAGGAAGGCAATATTAACTATAGAAGACTGGACAAGAAAAACCAGGACAACGTTCATGGCATTTGTAGATTTTGAAAAAGCATTTGATAATGTGAACTGGAATACACTATTAAGTATTTTGAAGACGACAGGAATAAAATATCTAGAAAGAAGGATAATCTATAACCTCTACAGAAGTAAGTCAGCAGCAATTATAATTGAAGGGCAAGAAAGAAAGCAGAAATGAAGAAAGAAGTAAGACAAGGATGCAGTCTGTCGCCCATGCTCTTTAACTTATATATAGAACAGGCGATGAAGAAAGTTAAAACGGAACATGGAATAGGAACCAAATTTCAAGGAGAAGAAATAAAAACCCTACGGTTTGCCGATAATATTAAAGTATTAGGGGAGTCAGAAGAAGACTCGGAAAACATAATAAATGGCATGAACGTGGTCCTGGAGGAAGAGTTCAATTTGAGGATTAATAGCGGGAAATCAAGGTAATTGACTGTATTATGGGAAACAGTGGAATAACAAAGGGTGTTTGATTGGGAAGGGATATTTTGAAAGACGTTAAGGAATTCTGCTACTTGGGAAGCGTAATAACTAGGGATGGTAGAAGTATAGTAGACATAAAGAGTAAGATAGCACTGGCAAGGAAGGCTTTCGCAAAAAAGAGGAATTTACTTACGGGTAATATAAGTGTGAATAATGGGAAAATGTTCGTATGGAGCGTGGCGTTATAGGGGTGCGAAACGTAGGCGGTAGGATTTGCAGGAACGAAAAAAATAGAAGCCTTTGAAATTTGGTGCTATAAGAGAATTCTGAAAATCAGATAGAGTAACTAACCAGGAAGTTCTTAGGAGAATAAAAATAGAAAAAATATGGAGGACTTGGACCAAGAGAAGGTATAGATTAGAAGACAGCGTTTTGTAAAATTATGATTAAAGGGAAGTGTATGGGGTAAGAAAAGAAGAGGTTGCAAAAGGCTGGAAAACGCTAAGCAGATTTGAGAGTATGTGGGATGTGGTAGTTATGCGGATATGCACAAGATAGATTGGCATGGAAGGTTACATCAGACCATTCTTTGCACCGAATACTACAACACAAGATCCCAATTTTATTGAAATGAGTCAAAAATCAGCTTCTTGGCAATGTGAGGTACATTTTTCTTGCAAAACCGTTACAGATACCACACATTTTCACAGCTTATTTTAACATTTTGGTTTGTTTTGTGGAAACAAATTATTTTAATTATTAGTCATGAATATAGAAAGTTATAAAATTTCCTATAAGAACAGATCTTGGATAAACTATTTTTGGGTTTCCTCCCGGGTCGTAATAGAATCAAACCAAGACGTTTCGATAGAACTTACACCCATCTTCATCATGTGAATTCACACGTAACATGAGACGTGTCACGTGAAGGGATGAATTTGTATGAATAATAATCAAAATAGTTTCAAGATAAGTTATTCTGTATCGTTATATACCATGAGGTGGAAATAAACTCTGTAAATGTCAGTTTTTCATCTGTAACTATTTTATTATACGCCAGATAGGGTCTTCCTACGGATGGAGATTTTCCAACTAAAACGTCTACATATTTCCATTTAAATGCTTTTTTTTAACCATGGTTAATAAATAATTAAATTAAATCTCAATTTATAATGGACTGACTTGGAGTGCTTTAAAGTTGAAGTTTATTCTTTGAGGGGAAAAGTACGGTGTAAAAGAATAGCCGAGGCAAAATCCCTGAGAAAATATTCAGCGACTGATATCACATTTATGGTGGTTCGTTCCGGCGTTTTCTTAAGAAATGGATCGAGATGAAATAGTTCCGGTTAAAGAAAAATAATATCTATTAGAGTCGCCGATTGTGGAACATGTATGGTCAATCTCCCCGACCACCTTGGGTGTTGCTGTTGCCAAGTGAATGAGTACTACGAGTATGTGGAGTAGGAGGAAGTGAGCGCGTGTCCCTTGCCAAGGTCAGGACAAGGCTTCCGGCATACTTTAGTGAGTGGCGAACTACACTACACCACAGCACCCAGCAAGTGATTCCTTGCAGTTCAAGGTCACCTAACCTCAACAACTGCGATAACTCTGTGTACACGCGTCAAAGGTAGATAACGGAAAATACAATATTAATTTTACTCCTCATCGGATAGCTACAAAATAAGCTCATGCTTGCATCAGTATAGGAATATATCAAAAAATTAAATGTTACGTGCTACTTGAAAATTGAAGAATAATTATTAGCAGACGATCGTAAGTCTACCTCTAAATAATTAATTATGTTGTGAAAAACGCGTAATAATCACTCTGATTTTAAGGAATCAGCAGAAAATACGAAAAGATAATTAAAATACGAGGTCTTTCCCGGTGAATGGCATGTATAAATTCCTCTCGGGTTTCCAACCGGGTCAAAGAGATTATCAGTGACGTTTCAATGGCTTGCTCTGCCATCATCTTCAGACTGAAGTATCAAATTCGGTAAGTGTAATATACGAAAAGATAATATTGTCGTATTGGAATAGTAGTTATAATAATTTAAAAGCAAGGGCATTTCCATATTATTTAGTAAAGTAGCGGCTCATGTAATCAGTCCAAAGACTGGTCTGATGCAACCCTCCATGTTAACGTATCCTGTGAGAACCTTTTCGTTTCTACAAAACTACCACAACCCACGACCTCCCCAATCTGCTTACAGTATTCCATCCTTCGCCTCCCTCTTCAGTTCATACCACACACACTTCCCTCTAATGCTAATTTTACAAGACCCTATTGTCTCAAACCATGGCATATTAATCTATTCCTCTTGATCAAAGTCCTCCATATTGTTCTCTCTCCTCTTATTCTTCTTAGAACTTCCGGCTTACTTCCTCTATCAACCAATCTGATTTTCAGTAGTCTTCTATAGCACCACGTGCTTCTATTCTTTTCCTTTCTGTCACTTCTACCGTCGTCGTTTCTCACCCATATAAGGCCACCCACAATACGAATAATTTTAGCAATGATTTCCCAATATTCACACTTATATTAGCCGTAACAAAATTCCTCTTTTTTTTGCACAAGCTTTTCTTGCTTACTCGGTATGTCTACTATACTCCTACCATCCCTAGCTATTATTCTGCCCAAGTAGCAGAATTGCTAAACTTCCTTCAAAATATCCCTTCCTAATCTAACAATCTTTGTCGTTTCACTATTTACCATGCTACATTCAATCACCTTGGTTTTCCCTCTATTAATCCTCATGTTATACTCTTTCTCCGGAACCACGTTCGTGCCATTTATTATGTTTCCCGAGTCGTCTTCTGACTCACCTAATACTACAATTTCATTGGCAAGCCTTAGAGTTTTATTTCTTCTCCTTTCAGTAGGATCCCTTTCCATGTGCCTTTTTAACTTTGGTCATCGTCCTGTTCCATATATAAGTTAAACAGCATGGCCTTGTCTTACTCCTAAGGAACATTTATTTAAAATAAAAATTATTTGTCGATTTTAGCAGTCACTATCGTGGGAGTATTTGGGCATCCACATTTTCTCTTTAATTACACATGGCGAGAATTTGAAGGTGGAAAACGGCAAGGCGATCAAGACAGCCAAGGGTAAACTGGAACTCTCACGCTATAAGGTATTCACACGAAAGGGATGCAGGAAAAATGCTAGAGAACCTTTCGGCAGATAAACAGGTATCCGTACATCTCTCATACGGGAGAGGATTTTGTTGTGGGGACGCAAAGTCCCCTCATCTGTGCCTCGACCAGCTCATTGTACCAATACGGTCACCAGATTACTTTTGTACTACCCACCTCTGATTTACAAATTAATATTACTCAAACACAAAATAAATAATTATGAACTAGTGATGGTGGCTGGGTTGTTCCATCTACATGTAGAATGTCTCCAACTTACGCCTAAACAATCGCAATTTCCATTTCCTGTCAAAAAGGAAACTTACATCACGTAAAGAGTTTGTTAGGTAAATTTATATTTTATGTTATGCTGTCTTGTAAATTTTGTTTGGTTGCTATTTCGAGAGTTTCAGTTGTGTGCCACGTTACAATGGACAGGTGAATTGTAGAATAAAGTAAAAATGGGAAGCATAGGGATGGGAAAATGACGAATATGTTTAGGTTTTTGAAGTAACTAATCCTCTTGCAGACAATTTCACCTTTCGATTCTGTCAGACAATGGAAACCATCCAATAATAAAATTGTAATTACCTAGAGAGCGTTTTTGAGGGACGTCGACGATGAGATTCCATTCAGTGGTTGCGACAAGCTGCCGAGATATTAGATGGATTTCAGCCCACACAATTTATTGATTTGTTACGGTTTAAACGGCACGCCCTCTGTAACTAGGTACTAGCTGCAATTTACGAGCTCGAGATGAAATATTCTTAAAAGGAAAACTACCCATATTTGGAAACTATTAAAAATACGTACGGAAGCATCCACGGTCGAACTCTCAACAATTATTGATTTGAACGTTGATGACTACGACCGTTTTATTCCTGGAACAACATTTTCCGGTTGTTCCGTTGTCGTCGTGATCATTCAGACAACACAATAATTAAATTTATAATTGTTTGTCAAATTTATAAACCTCTAACATACGTACTTGATTAAATTTGACAGTTGAAGTAGAAAATTTTAGTACGTAATCAAGTTTCTACCAATAATTTGGCATTTTAGTGCAATTTCTTGCAACTTTTATGCATTTCACTGAAATTACCAGAAGTATTCACCTCTTTGATAAAGACGCTGGTGGGAATTACCGCAGAGATTAATGAGTATAATTTCTTATTTGTCTTTCCCATTTGTATTAAAATTTTATTGACAATACTGTGCCTATCCCCTCTGCAAAAAATGGGTAAGATTATTAAAACAAAACTTTGAAACAAAATGTGTAAAGACTGGAAAGGAATATTTTACTACTATGAAATCCGAGATAAATACTCATTTAATGTAAAATATATTTTTATATTTTACAATCCAAACTACTGAATTTCTTTCCGATCGCCAGATTTTATAACTTAGACATTTGCAACATTGTAACACCTGTTTCTGAAGTTGTATATATTTAATCCATTGCCCCTGTATTATGGTAATGAACAAAGCAGGTAGTGTATGTTGGATTTTTTACGAGCACCTGTGTCGTATGCAGGGAATTATCTGGACTGCTTTCTGACCAATAAAGCTGCCCTCGAAGTCATTAAGTTGACGACGTAAACGTTTCCTTCATGCCGTTTTATGACTTCGTATTTCGTTATGCATTGATTTCGCAAAGCGTAGTGTAAATAACCAGGGTGATGACATATTGAAAGGAGATTGTTTGCTCTGATATTCACGAGACTGAGAATCTCGTACTCCAGCGCCAGAAAATATCAAATTGTATCTCCATAAACCACAATTACGGCCGAATGGTGTTTCAGGATTTTTTATTCAACCGTGTTTATTTCTCAGAAACGCACAACCCATTTGAAGAAAACGTAATTTATACACAAGCTATTATTACTTCATAACACAGTTAACGCCTTCAAAGGAACCAAAAGAAGGTTTGTTAATATTTAAATAATAAATAAATCAGATAATATAATACCTTGAAATTTTAAATTATTTCTATAATTTAATTTAATATGCCTCAAACTTTTGTTAATATTAACTATCAACAATACCAAGCTAACATGTTCAAAGGATGGACTTCACGTTGCAAAATTTTATATTTGGACCTCTCCTTTTAATAAGAAAAGTGCCTAATTGCATATATTCAATAATTTGAAACCTGATGCCTCCTTTTTACCTGAAAAAGTCTCAAATTTGTGGGGAAAACTTCGTTGTATGTGAATAAATTTTTTTTAAATGGTCTGTAAAATGCTCATGTTAATTTAACTTTATATAACATCAAAAAATTTCGATCAATGGTATTGTGCTCGAAAAGCACACGATTATTTAAATGTCACTCCATAATATTATTATTTATTGAGGCCGCGAAATATTACTAGTAATAAGTTGTAATTAATTTTTTTTATATATTCACGCAGGCTGGGTGCCCGGTATTGACCGGTCATTCATTTATAATAGCCCGATGCAGTGTTAAATCCGACAGTAATCTCTTTGTCAACGTATGAGTAAACCATCAGATTTTTTAAATTTTACTTTTTCACGCCTCCAATCGTCGTAATCAAATAAATGGATGTTGAAAGTGTATTATTATGGAAGTAGATGGAATTCGGAGGAATGAACACGTTTATAAATCGTAATTCTATCTATTCAACTTTCACATTTCCACAAAATATAATTTCAAATACACTTCATTTGTCCAGTGTCAAATAAATAGATAAACAGTAAAATCAGTATGCACGGTAATTCCAGTGCGCGGAATATATCAGAAATCAGCAATCCGAAATCTAAATGTCAAAACAATGCTAAGCTACGACGCAATGAACTTGCGCTTGTTTTGATGCGTAAATCTAATGCCACAGATTATTCAAACGGTCAGGATGAAAATTTAGGATCATGTTTTTTTTATGTGAGGAACCCAAAAGGGTATTAAAAATATTTTGGTTGGAAAATTAAAAACAGATAGCTTTCTCAGAATATCGATAACAGCTCGGGTCAAATTAGCTAAGAACCATCCAAGTGACCCTATAAATACTACGTGAAAAGTTTAATCAAAATCGGTTAAGCTGTTTAGGAAACTGGCTCATCAACTGGCTGCAACAAGACAAGGACTTCTTTGCATTAAGTATAAAAAACTAGTTCATTGTTGGGACAAGTGTACTAATTTTTGTAGGACATGTTCAGAAGTATTTTTTTTGTAAAAATATACGGTTGTATTTGTAGTTCAGTTTGTCTCATTATTTATGGAAAAGCCTTCTTATTTCGTTTGTGTATTTTAAAATCATTGTTGTTGTAGTAGTATTCAGTCCTTCGACTGTCCATGCTAACCTATCATGTGCAAGTCTTTTCATTTCTACATAACTACCACATACTCCCTAATCAGCATAGCTGAAAACGTCTGAAAACGTGGCTAGATGAGTTTGTCAAGAAAAAATCCCTCTTATTTTGTTTCGGTATTTTAAAATTCTTTTATTTCTTCCATTCAATAGTTTGAACCTTTAATAAGTATAGTCATATCTTTTTTTTAAAATTATTCATGTCTAAACTTTTGTCTTGCAAGATGTCCGCAAAAATATTAAAATGCATAAAGATATTTCCATATCCGATGCAATCACCTTATAAGAGAAATGAACGATCCTGTAAGACACTGGACTATACGCCAGGCACTTTTATAGAGCAGTCAGCAGCCATACAGGTGACGTAAGTTGATAGGTCGTCCAGATTTCATCTTTGATCTCGACCTTTCTTCTTATGCTTCATTTGATTAGTCCCGAAATTCATTTTCTTTTGCTTCCACGGGGCTTATGCATATTAGCATACGAGAATGAAATGAGATATTATGGAAACATAGGCTAAATTTAAGGCAAGAAAGTCTCTTACTGGGTTATCATACTTTCGAAAAATTTTAATTTGCCAATCATAAAATATGGCAGATTTTGGTTCGTTTATAGGCCACAATAATCTGTAAAAAAAAACTAAAACACAGGCATTAACAAATACTCCTCTGTGCCGATATCTACTCTTAAACATTTTAAATTGCCTACGTCCTGTGGTGTAGTGGCTAGAGTCGCTGCCTCACAACACAGAGGTCCCGGGTTTGAATCATGGCACGGGCTTGGATATTTGTTTCGTCATCATATTTACTGAGACTGGATGAGAATCTATACGCTGACCATTTATCACCCCAAATTCAGAATGTGTCATGTAAGATGACAGTCGCAGTCGACCTGGTAGGCCAAGGACCTTAAGGGGCTGTTGAGCAAACAAAGAAGAAGTTTTAAATTATTAATATTCCATATGCCATAACCATCGGCTAACATCTGGCATCTGTCTAAACTTAATATTCTCAGCAAGATGCTTTATATTAATAGTTTTAGGAGTGAATTAAAAAATGAATGGACAAGATTACTAGAAAAACTATGCAAGTACGTCTTATGAGACGAAGAATTATGAAGATAGATTACTGTTAAAATTTCTTAACATAAAAAAGTATAGGAATCACATAAGAAACGTAGGTTTTCTCGGTATAGTTTTCAATTATTCTCTTTTGTTTATTTTTAATTTTGATGAAAGGATTAGTACATTTTTAATTATGAAGTATATCAAAATCCATATCATATAAATTTTATCCTCAAAGACTGTAAAACAAGAGCTTTCGACTTGCTGTCATTATCAACTATAACACCAAAAATTTTGTTCTTTATATTTGTTTGTTTTATATTTAATAAAGCTAGCAACCCGAAAGTTCTTGTTTTATAGGTTTGGATAGCAAAATTTATGTGTTAAAGATATTTGCATTCTTCAGAATTAAATGATTATTGTTTTACCAACTGTTTAAAACATTTTCAACAATTGACCCGCTTGATATACCGAGAACCATTAATTATATAAAAATTGTATGCATTCAATACGAATCAAACTACAATTAAACATCTACAACTAAAGTGAAAGAAACAGCGAAAATGTGAACAAAAAATCTATTTATTGGCGTTGTTTTACTTTTCATCCTGATTCCTGAACTTCTTCAGCAACAAATAAGTAATCAATCTCCAACTGAAGTTAAATTTTGAATGGATCAAAATACACAGGAATAAACAATATGAAAAAAAAATTGCTTGGAATTTAATTAATATGAATTTTAAAAATCTGGTGAAAACGTCATAAAAGAACTTTAAGAAATAATTTCTTGTTGATATTTTGGCTGATCTGTTTATTTGAAAATTTATGAATGTCAGATAAATTATTAAGGTGAAAGATATTAAATTTATAACAATTTCTTATCAAATATTTCAGAAATTCTGTTTCGTATCACAAGGAAAGAAAATTCCATAAATAAACAAATAAACTAGTCAATAAGTCAGAAATTAAATATTTCTTTTACTGTAATATTTGAGAATTTTGTTCCCACTGAAGTTAATTCAAATGGAGACTTTTGTCGAATTAAACAGCATATTAAATATCCATTTTTCTGAATTTATTTATTTAGAATATACCTAATGTATTAATTATTAATGTAATATTATTTATGGAACTTAAAATTGTACTGAATCAAAACGGTAACAAACAAAAGAAAAATATACATGGAATCATAGACTACTTTTAATAGTTTTGCATTTTGTTGCTTCTTAAAATAATTATTGTCTTCTTTTTCGTGTGAAAATTAGTATATAACGCGAATATTGTAATCAGTTTCAGTGTACATAATATTGGTTGAGTCAAAGATCGACACATTGTTTTGATATAGAATTTAGGTTATCACTACAAAGTTTATGTTTTCTAAATTTAGGAGAGAGCTATTTTTGTTTTTCAGTATAACGTTTATCTCAGGCTTTGCAAACACAGTGTGATTTTTTTTTCTGCACTTAACTTTATACTTACCTTAAAATTAAATTTGTTTAGTTTAAGATGTTGCTCCGTGTACAACTGTTCAAATCATACGACAAAGCAACTCGGAATTTTATGTCCTGTATCTGTTTGATTACATGTAGCTCTACTTTTTAAGCAGCAATAATTAAAATATTCTTAGTAGAAAATTAGTAATTTTATGATTTAGTCGCTATAAGTGATAAAGTTATTTATTAATAAGAAATAGCTTCGGGGCAATCACAGATGCCTTCATTTCAAGGAAAGGATTGCACTTGAAATTATGTGATAAACTCTTTATCTGTCCTGAAAGAAAAACGAGGACCATAAATAACCTTTTTTCCTATTCACCCGTAAACACCGTCGAAACGCGACACACGGACAAGTGAGCGACCTCGGGTCCAATATCAGCTGCATTGGCTTAAAGTTTGCATCTTTCGCTTTTAAATGGACGTTGCACTCGCCACGTGAATGCAAAACACGAAACTCGGGAAGGCTGCAAAGTGATAATTCAAAAATAAAGGAGAGACGTGAACGGTGCATGGCCCAATTACCATTTTCGACCAGTTATACACTTTCCTTTCAAGTATAAATGCTTTTTGTGTACATTAACAGTGTTTCAATTTAATTGCAAATTTAAATTGAACTAATATTTAAGTTAATTGTCAATTTACTTAGTAGTTATATATATCTTAAGTACTTTAGGCACGTCTTTGGCGAAGAGTGATGTAATCCCTTTTTTGTAGTACACAAGAACTCTAGAATAGAATACATGATTTAGTCAAAATATACAGTATGCAATAATGCTAGAATAACTAGAATTTAAATACCATTAAATAGAGAAAAAAAATCTGAAGAATTGAAGAAAAAGAAAGAAAGACAATGTCTCAAAGTACTTTAGAACCTCACCAGGTAATATAAAAATAAGTCCTAAATTAAAGTTATATGATATATCTTACATCTAGTTCAACTCAAAAGCATTGTAAAATTTATTAATTTTTGAAACCAGCTAATTAAATTTTTACACCTCTTTAAATCAAAATTTGGCTTTAAAAAGGACATAATCATATTTTGTTGTAATTCATTGTCTTCTCTTCACTTTTCTGTTATCCAAGCACCTGATAATGTCCCAGAGTCTAAACAATGTAATCCTTTTTTCTATTTGCATGAGAAGTAACTTTCTAATTTAATTGTATTACGCTGAATCTATTTGACTGATTTATTTATTTCACGTGCGCTTAACATCACGTAAATATCTATTTATAAATTTTATTTGTTATGCTATAAATTTATCATTTTTATGTGTCTTTAACATTTCAGATTTTATACAGAAATATGAACTATTGTTTTCAGCTCTGTTCTATGTGACATGAGTGGATATTATAAGAATAAACATAGACCTTTCCCGTCTAGATGACCTACTTTTTGTTTATTTTTAAATATAATCGTCAATATATAGATTTAGGGGCACCAAAACAGAGAAAAATTAATGTTTATAGGCTTATCATTGTTGGCTAAATGTTAAACTGTAATCTTGTGTTTTTGTTATTTGTCCTCATTAGTTTTTATGACTATTAAAATAATATACCAAATTCTTTAAAAAATAATTATTTTGAAATCCAGAACTTTCAATTTTGAAAATTAACATGGGAAGGCTTCAGAAGTATTTATTATTGATAATATAAAAATGGTTTAATAATATAAGTTCAAATAAGCCAGGATTCTTCAACAGTTGTCGAGCTCATGATCACGGTTAAGCCTTTATTGCTGTAAAAAAATTAAATACATGCACAGATCGTAATCTGGTTGTATTAATTCACATTAGAAACTTTCGTCCTTTTTCGGACACATTCATCTAAATTCATGATCTATTCAAAAGCTGAATAACATCTCCCGACGAATTAATACGAGCAGATAACATTCTGTGAATGTATTTTATTCTTTGATGGTAATAAAGATTTATTAAATTTACATTTATTATTTAATTTGATATTGACAAAGATAATTGGGGACAGAATACAAAACTAATGTTGTTGTGGTAATCAGTCCTTAGACTGGTCTGATGCAACCCTCCATGATAACCTATCCTGGGCAAGCCTTATCATTTCTGCATAGCTACCACAACCACATACTCCCCAATTTTTTTTAGCGTATTCCGTCCTTGGCCTCCCTCTTCTGTTCTCACCCCACACACTTCCCTCTAATGCTAATTTTACAAGACTAGCAAGTTTCAAAACGTGATCTATCCCTTCTCTTGATAAAAGTCTTTCATATTTTTCTCTCTTCCCATATTCTCCTTAGAACTTCCTGGTTAGTTGCTCTATCTACTATACTAATAATATGATTTTCATCATTCTCCTATAGCACCACATTTCGAAAGAATAAATTCTTTTCCTGTCTACAACTCCTACCGTCCACGTTTCGCACCCATATAACGCCACACTCCATGTGAATATTTACTTATATTAATTTCAAATTTCTGATGAAAATTTTAATAGTTCCAATACATGACTGATGTGAAAATAGATAAATCAGTCAGCTTATCCGTCAGAAAAAAATTGTAAGAAGCTCTCAATACAAAATAATAACACTCCTTTTTTTCATTCAATTTGAACTTTTATCAAGGGTTTATTTGATTTTAAATTAAATAAAGAGATAACAGGAGATGAAATTTTAGATGTGATCAACGCACAAATATTATCGGCCGCTACTAATTTATATTAAAAGTGTCTAATTATTATTATTTTCTGACGAATAGGCTGATTGACTTTGTCGTCTAATAAATTAATACATAAACTTGCATATAGGACATATAAAATATTTGGGTCTCTTTTTTCTCACTTTCCCTCAATCTCTTTCCTCCTTCTCTCTCCGGCTTTTAAATCCAATTTATCACATTCACTGAGACCAGCCACCACGTTTGAGCTGGATTGATAATATTATATATTTTTTGGATAAAAAGCTACATCAGAGAGAACCTGAAACAGACAACTCCCCTGTAATAGCATAGGAAGGGAACTGAAAAAGGGGGATGCGGAAGGTAGAGCAAGGTAGCCAAGGGCTAACTAGGGCCGCCGGGCTATGGTTTAAGGATCCTACCCGGTGTTTCACCTAAAGAGATGCAGGGAAAACCCTAGAAAACCTGCATCAGGTAGGTCGGGCATTGGGTACTATTCTCACGCCCTTCCGAATGACGGGAGACGAGTTTCCTGTGGGGTCGCAGCATTCCCTTCTCCGTGTCTCCACCAGTTTCAGGAGGCAGTTGGCCGACTGATCCAATGGGATCAGCGGACAACTCTTGCCATATGCCCAAGGTCTTCGACCCCAGTACATATACCTCCTAAAATAGGTGAAGGTGTCTCGGCATGTGAGAACTTTGATAAAAAAAAACAGAGAGAGTACGAGGCATTCCCGACATAATCAGGTGAGCCCCGCAGTCACTCTGGGGTGAAGCGCCTGCGAGAAAACTCACACAGCGCCTATAGCTGATGAAGCAAGGGTTGACTAGAAACCCAAGGCTGTTTAATGATCCTCCCCGTTGATTCACCTAAAAGAGACACAGGGAAAACCCTAGAAAAGCTGCATCAGACAGGTCACACCCTTCCGAATGACGGGAGGGGAGTTTTCTGTGGTGTCGCAGCATCCCCTTCTCCGTGTCTCCACCAGTTTCAGGAGGCAGTTGACCGACTGATCCAATGCTGAAGGTATTCGACCCCAGGACGTACACCTCGTAAAATTGATGAAAGTGCCTCGGGATGTGAGAACCTTGAAAAATTCAGAGAGAATACTAGGCAACCCCTAAAGTAAGCCCTGAAATACCTGCGAGAGAACTCCCCCGCAGGCTTCATCAAGATTCTCTTCTCATCATGCACCAGTACGTCAGCACCTTTTCGTATTATGTTTATATTCTCACTTTCTCTAATAGCTATACACTCTGTCGTACCTCCTGGAAAAGTGTTTTCTTTTTTGTCTCTTCTTTTCTCTACGCGGGACTTCTAAAGGGGGTATTGAGTTTTTTTCAGATTCTAGTAACTTATAGGTAGACTTTTAGATAACACGTTCTGGTCACGCCACAACAATTTTTTTTTCATAATATTTCAGACCGTCGTTGCCTATACCAGTTAATAGGTGTAAATACTGATATTTATTTTCAGAAGTTGAAACAAAACTTTATATACCACGAGCTTCAAGTAGTGTACTTTCAAGGTTTATTTTTAATTAATAGGTATTTCATTGTTTTTCTGGTGGGGTAATTAGTAATTCATCGTGGATATTTTATTTTCTCCTCGACGGCTTCTTGTGGTTCCGTATTAGTGTATTGTTTAGGAAGAACATGTGGTTGCAACAGAGAAGAGGCGTTTGTAGGCGAAGTAGATAGCGGGGGAGTGCGTGGAATGGCAATCAGCGTTTTCCTTAGCATGCCCAGAACGTCGCCACGTCAAAACAGCTCAAGTGGTTCGTGGCCATTGCGGCTGCGAGTCCTCTAATAATATTTTGACGTCGCGGAGACGCTCCTGCGCATCGTATAGTCACATTCCTCCTGGCAGGTGAGCCACATTCGCGAATAATCCGTTGCTTCGGGCAGGTATTATCTCAGTTACGCACCACGGGGAACGGGAATTCAAAATTTATAAGTGGCACCGGTTTACGCGTATTCCAAACAACAGTACACTGAATGAGAGCTGCAAAAACGTAACACAATCTGTTTTTTAGAAATTGTTATGTAAATGTCACAATAAAACATAAAAGTCGTCAGTTTGTTAAATGAATATAACAGCAGCGTGTCAAAAGGTCCTGTAAGCTGTGACTTACATTTCTTCATGAATAATCATTAAAAAAATCGGAGTCTTTTCGGATTTATTTCAACCGTCATTCAGAACACAAAGTCCACATATATAGTTATTAATAAATATTATTTAATATTCAAATATAACAAGAAACTGAGTAAAAAGATAATTGTTTGGAATTATTCTTTCTCATAGCTTTCAGACATAACTTCTTCCTTGTGTTCACTCGTTGCCTTGTTTATTTCCTCATTCCAAGTTAATAGCAGATATAAGTAAATTGAAATTCTGATACAGGTTTTACTGTTTACACTTAACGATTTTTGGAACTATGCTCTATTGAAAACTTATTTTGCCGAAAGAACACTTATCAGTGGTAATAATGTTTTTAACGAAGCCTTATCAGAACATCCACAAAGGTGAATCTTGAATATGGTCATACTTAACGACGTGGTAATGCTTTTATTATTTTCCTTTCGCCGTAAATTTTGGCAGTATCACTAAAACACAGAAATAAACTTAGTAAGTATTGCGTTAAACGTTGTGCAATGTATCTTATAATATTTTTTTTAATTTTGCTGCTCTGTGACTCAAAATACAGGAAAACGTAATTGAAACTGACGGTCTAATTCGATCCTTCCAATCCATAATTATTTCTTCGCGATGTATTTCGCAACAGTTGCAGCATATGTTAATTCACTATCCGACATTTTCCATGACAATGTTTTCGTGGTGGATTCTTGGCGATGCTGAGAATTCTCTGACCGTCTTCTTCCTGTACACAGTTCTCAACGTTTGTTCTCCTAGTCACTTCCCGTCGTTTTTGTCTTCGTCCTTCTCACGCTTACATTTAATTCAGTTGTAATTTGGAAAGCTTTTTTTCTCGACCCTCTCTTATTTTGCGGCATATTTACATCTCCGCCATTTCATTATGATGAATCTGTGTATGCCCAATTTTCCAACTACATAACGTCAACAATTATATACATTTGTTTCCGAACGAGGGTGACGAAAGTTTTACTTAACATTTTTATTACCTAAAATTAAATCTGGAGTTTGATGAATATGGAATAACTAGCAGGTTATCCTTCGTTCAAACGCGGATGGTAACATAGTCCACTTTTCTTAGCTTTGTTAACTGTTGGAACAAAGATTTACTTTTGATACGAAAAGGCTAGCGTTGACGTTTAATTAAAACTTAATACTCATTGTTCCAGTATCATTTTTGGCCCTATCTATGATGTTCGTTCTCGACTACTTCTGTCAACAAAGGTTTTGTTTCCGTACTGATATGCGCCCGTAAAAGTAAAGTTAATTAGGCAATCTGTATTTAACATTTTTAATTTAAGAACAGAAGAAATGATATCAATTGAAGCACAACACATAAGTCTTTGACTTAATGAATTAGGATGGGAAAATCTCACCCGGGACCTCGTATGGTAAAAGCACTGCAAAATAAGCGGCGGTCCTGCGCTCGATTACTGCTCCGGTAGATTCACACATCTTTATCCTGATTCACCTTTTCCAATTTTATGATGGCAAATTAATTAAACCTATTATCAAAGGTATATAAATTCCACTGTAAGAAAACAGAGCAATGCTAAATGTTTGGGCTAAACATCAAATTGTATTATTTTTTTTAATTTTAGCTATAGTTTTGAATAAGATCAATTTTCATAAGTCATTCTAAACTTGGGTAGATATCGAGGTTTAGAGTCGATAAAGTCTATATAACAGACGATGAAGAAAGTTAAAAATTAATATGGGAAATGAATCATACTATAAGAAGAAGAAATAAAAACCCTAAGGTTTGCTAATGATATTGTGGCATTATAGGCGTTGGAAGAAGGTTGGAAGCCATAACGAATAGCATGAGTCAACAATAGGATTAATAGAGGGAAGACCCAGGAAATATAGAGTGTGGTATGGGAAATAGTGGAGTAAAAAGGGTGTTAGATTAGGATGGGGTATTTTGTAGGAAGTTAAAGATATCTCCTACTTCGACAGCATAATAAATTGCTTTCGCAATAAGTATGATTGTTAGGAAATCATTACTAAAAATGTTCGTATTGAGTGTGGCGTTATAAGTGTGAGAAACATGGACGGTAGGAGTTGCATAAAGGAAAAGAATAAAAGCTTTTGAAACGTGGTGCTATAGAAGCATGTTGAAATCAGATTGGTGTATAGAGTAACTAAACAGGAAGTTCTAAGTAGAATAAGAGAAGAGAGAACAATATGGAGGACTTTGACCGTGAGAAGGGATAGATTAATAGGCCACGTTTTTAGACACGAGGCTCTTGTATAATTAGCATTATAGGGAAGTGTAAGGGGTAAGATGAGAAGGAGGTGACGCATTCCAAGGTGTTAAATCCTTTATATATCAGGGATCCATAATAAATGGAAACAATATGATTGAGGAAGAAATTAAAAGCAGGATAATAGCTGGTAATAAAACCTATTACGCTAACATAAACCTGCTTAGAAACAAATTCCTATCAGTATCTGAAAAACTTCAGATTTATCGAACCTTAATACGACCAGTTACTAGATATGCTGCTGAAACCTGGACCCTCAAAGACAGTCACATGCAAAGAGGAAAATATTTGGTCCAATTAAACAAGATGATGGTACTTGGAGAAAAAGAGACAATAATAACTTAAACGAACTTATAAAGTATAAAAATGTAATCAACTATATTAGAGCACTACGTTTAAATTTGTATGGACACGTTTACCGAAAGAACGAAGATGGTGTAGTGAAGAAAATTTACTGTCGGAGTCCATTAACAACCAGGACTAAAGGTAGACCGAAAACAAGATCGAAATATGGTGTCCAAAAGGATCTACGAAACAGGAAGATCACGAATTGGACTCAGAAAGTAAACAATAGGAAAGAATGGAAGACTGATGTTGAGAAGGCCAAGACAATTAGACAATAACGTTGTAGCGCCTGAAGAAGAAGATGGGATAAGAAGAGAAGAAGGAGGCCAAGCAGAAGACTCGGGAGTATTTGAAGAAGATAAAAAGATATTTAATATATGTGACTGATTAAAACATGTGTTTACTAAGAAATTGGAGTCATTTTAGATAACCCTAAAGTTATTTACAGTTCCAGAAGGTAGACGTTTAGTTGTATATCTGTGAAATGAACAAAGTTAGCTGATGGATGGTTGGGAACGTTCACCATTTACTCTCCAAATGGGGACGATTTTGTCAAATAAAATGTCCATAGGGCTTTATTTCACACCGAATAAGAATCATCGGCAACGGTTCAGGCGTTTTCCAATGGAAAGCGAACAAATTCAAGGTGATGAAACGTCCACCATTTTGTCTCCAGATCGCTAATAATAGATTGTAACCGTTTAGAACCTTCTCGTGGCTCTTTACAAGAACGAATTAATGTAAATACGAGGGTAGTTCTAAATATTTATGAAAGAGCGGCCAGTTGTTCACTTTCGCGCCATAACGTAAACACGATCGTTTCAAAGATATTCGTAAAAGTTTTAAACATATGCAATCGAAATTTATTGTTGGCAGCGTTCTGTAATGTTACACGTGTAGTCAGTGCGGAGACAATAGAAAAAGTCGAATTTCAAGCTGTCATTAAACACTTTCATTTGAAGGGTTGGACAGCTGCAAAAATTAAAACCGAAATGGATGAAGTTCGTGCGGAAAAGATTAAAAAAATTACTTCTGGATTAATGAATTTAAACGTGGTTTCAGATGCACAGAAAATAAAACTCGCTCCGTTTCCTAATGAAGGTCATCATTCAGGGAAACATCGAAAATGTTCACAATATCGCAATGGAGGATCGCAGACTAAAAGTGAGGAAGCTGAATCCGTAGGCTACTAAACTGAACTAGTGCATTTCATCCTCAGGAAAAACTTTCCATGAAACAGCCTTCTGCGCGATGGAAAAACGGACGAAAAACGGATTTGGAAAAACATGTCGACACAGAATCTATCAACGTACCACAAGACGTTTTGCGTAGATTTGTAACCGACGATGAAACTTGGATTCATCTTTACACTGAATAAACTAAGAAACAATCAAAACAATAGAAAAAAGCTGATGAAAGTTAACTGTGTTAGCTGTGTGAGCTGGAAAAGAGATGGCCACTGTATTTTGGGATTATCATGGTATAACATTCAAAGATTTCTTGTAAATGGGCACAACCATAACTGGGCTCTATTATGCTGTTCTGTTGGATCGTTGGAAACGTAAGAAACGGCCAAGAAAGTACTAACGTTGAACAATGCGCCAGCGCACACATCAGCAGTCTCAATGACGAAAGTGTACGAGTCGGGATTGGAATTGTTTCTCATCCACACTATTCACCAGACCTGGCACCAAGTGACTTCTTCTTATTCCTGAGCTTGAAAATTGGCTTGGTGGGAAGAAAGTTTCATCAAATGAAGAAGTGATCGAGGCAGTGACGGAGAATTTTGCAGTCTGACAAAACCTATTTTAGTGATGGGTTAAAAAAAATTGGAAACTCGCCGGACCAAGTCTATAACCAAGTAAGGAAACGATGTTGAGAAATAAAGCAAGTTTTATATAAAAAAAACTTTTTGTTCCATTTTTGGCAGACAACTCTCCTACGAACTAATATACTATTTATATAGAGTAACGGAGTTTTGAAGTGATTATGTCTGCATATGTCCAACTTCAAAGTTTAAATATTTTCGTACATTAAGTAAAATAGAGCCATTCGAGATTGTAATTACATGTCGGCAAAAATGATAACAGACTTATGAAGGGGATTTATTGTAATAATAATAATAGGTTTGTTATTAGTATAATTGAGTGAAGAGGAAAATAAACTTATTAAAGATGTGGAGTTTTAAATTTAGCATTGAAGTGATGAGAAGTACAGTTAGAAGAAGTGCAAAGTTCTGTGAGACGTCAGTTACAGTCTTAATGATATTGTTAGTAGTGAGTAACAAGTTTTACAGGTTTAATGAAACGACGTTTTCCTTATTGATTTTATGTTCTCGTTTGTATATAGTTTCTGATCGTCATTGTATGTATTTTCAATGACAAATCCGTTTTTTTAATTTAAGGAAAATACGACGCATTCTCATGAAAGCCGATTGGAATCTTTTTGGTACATTACTGGTCGTTAAAAAAGAACCACAAAGATTGGCGTAGATGACGAAAATATGATGGAAGGAACAATGCTCCGTTCGGATGTCAGATCCCACGAAAACATCGCCAGGTACTCGTAAGTGTATCAAAGAATTCAGACTGAATATGAAGCTGTTGTGTCAAAGTAACTGAGAGCGATTCCATGTGTGTTGAGCAGAGCTTCTGAGCCCAGTGGAGAAGAGAGGAGAGGAGAGAGGAGATGATAGTTTGCACCTCTGGCACTCAAGGCCGCACAGTAAGCCTATAGCTCCAGTAACTCAATCACAGCTCAGCGACCAAGGTCAGTACCGGATTGACAAAAATAGAGAGCCATTCAGTCTCATAGCACAATTACAACCTTGCAGCTGCCATTCATAACAGTGTTGTGCGCACATTTACCCACTAATCCATGCGACACAGAGATTACTCGTTGATGCATTCAAATTATGCACAACTGGTGCGGATCTAAACAACTATTCACCTCGGAGAAGCTATTCTGTTGCCTTGGTAACTTACGATTCAATAATATCTGTTTTTAAATAAAAACATATTTCATACATATATTCGAGTGTTGACTGTGATACAATTTATCTTACAAAAGCCAATTCAAAAATTTTGAAGTCACAATTATTTTATTTCTCTAGTTCAACAACACTGGAGCTTTCGATCTTTGGTCAGATTATATTCATCGAATGCCTGAAATTGTACCAATTATATTTCAAATAACGATAAGTTATAGTTTAAGTATTATACTTAATCCGTACATCTCATACTATTACCAGAAATATATTCGTACTTATACTGAGTAACTCTCATACATCACTGTTAGACAGGTTTTTTCCATAGTACAATCCTTTACAAAAAAAAAAGCTGTTCATTCACCGCATTTTAAACAATGGTTGGTGAATGCTACCTATGTTATACGATAACGTAAGTTTATAATATATTTACTATATATATGACTATTTCGACGCACATTTTGTTAAAAACCCTTAATTACCTTGACGGACCTAGTAATTGTAGTTTGGAATAAGCCAGTGCAATGGATGTATAACGCTTACACCTAAATGAGTACAAATATATTTTATTTCTGGTAGATATAAGAGCAACGGCCTAATTTAACAGACAAACCTTAAGAAAACAAAGAGTACTAATTAAAAAAATAGGTAGGCTAACGTTTCAATGCGAGCTTAGTATCTTCCTCAAATGGCTCTTAAAGGGAAAGTGACCATATTTGAAACTGTTGAACCCCAAAGATAAGCCGGTGAAGGACCAAAGTACTAAAATAATACATAGTATAGCTTACTAAGATTATTTTATTATAATATTAGCAGTTTCTGGATTATTTTTAATTTGGAACATTTCTGAGATCAGAAAATATGGTTCTGCGTCTAAAATACGAGCTTTGTCAAACTCGAAATAATATTTGAAAGCAGTACAATGTTTGGTGATTGGATTATGTTTACAGCTAGAAAGGCCTTATGTTCTTTACTTTAAAAATCAAAGTTTCTAATTTTTAATTTTAATTCCAATACATGATGTTTGATTGTACTTTAACTTATATCGGCCAAATAAAAAGAACTTTGTTATGTACAACAGACGAAATATATATATATATATATATATATAGATTAAGTATAATAATAAAAGTATATTGTAAATTGAAATACAGTTTGTAGAATTCTAGTCATTCGATGAATATAATCTGAACGAACGCCGAAATAAAGTAATAATTACTGTTTAAAGGTTTAATGGACTTTTATAAGGCATATTTATAAAATTACAACCCAAAGCATTGCCATAGATGTTAAACATGTATATAAGCAGAACCGGTACAACGGAACCTATCAACGGGGATACTATTATAGTGTTCGTATTCTTCAGGAGGCGATGAAAGGGAAAAGTAGAAATGTAGATATCAAGGGAAATTAAAACAAAAAAATGAATTATTTTAAGGGTTGAATTGTTTTAAAAATAATTTTAAACTACTATTTAAGGCGGAAAAGAAGTCCCTTTCCAAGGAAAGTTAAGTGAAAGTTGTATAGAGATTCTTTTCCGCAACGGAAGTGACGTCACAGCCTATAACGCTAATATGTCATATTTTAGGTATCATAAACACTCTGGATAAGTGGTGTACAAATAATTCAGTTTACAAAATTATATGCCGGGAATGTTCACTGTGGTATATTGCAAAAACTAAAAGTACTTTGAAGAAACCGGATTGAAGCTGTTTCATGAATAGCCACATTGCCAATAGTAAACTTTCTTCTGGAAACCGGCAATGTTTATGATCGTATTCAGTGTTATCTTTGGTACTTTTTGTATTATTTATGGTCATTCGTTTTGTTTTGTGTATTTAGGTTACAAGTTTCTTGTATGTTACTACATTGGCAAAATGCTGAAATTAAGGCTGAAACGTACGCCATAATTCAGCAGAGTACCACCAACACACTGACCGTTGTATGACAGTCAACAAATAATAATTTTATTACACATTGGTCCCAGGAGACTATTTTTATGTTCACCTCCTTAATTAAATCTCAAATAATATTTTCAAACCAACGAGGGCTATTATTTTTAATCGCGTTGGCCGAGCTGTTTTACTCTCAAGGTTGGTTATGAAGAGTTAGTGTTCAATATATTATTGACTAATTCTCGCCCTGGCCTCCTTTATCAATATTAAAGTCGAAGCTCACACAAGCTTATCATTCCCTTTTCATCCCAACTAATGCAATAATTCATAAATTTTCATTGCACAAAGTTTATATATATATATATATATCCACTCCTTGGTTTCTTATATCAGTAATTCATAGATCCAAGTACTGTCTGTTTTGCAGTCCTGATGTTGACTCCATTTGCATTGGTCAACCAAAAATGGCCTTAAGAACTATTCAAGCAATATCGCACGACTTTCCATTATTATTAATCATATAATTCGTAGTCTTCCCACCTTTGATGGGCTATCGGTAAAATCCTTGTACAGGTATCAACCTGGATTTATTTCTGAATGGTGCATATAATAATGCAATCAATATTCTAGTGATAGCAACTCTCTTAGACACATCTATAACATTTTATTTACTTCTTTGTGTCGTTCTTTATATTCTGGCCCTTTTCGGTATTGCAACTTGGGAGTTGTGCGATTGTTAAGGAAACATTGAGCTCATAATTACCGTATTTGTATCTTCATTTCGTTCGTATATTGTTACTAAAACAACGGTTGTTTTTCCGTCTACTTAGCACAATCATAGTAACAATTTCAGGTTAATTTACTTTTATGAAACGCTGAATGAAAGCTCCGGGTATTTGGCTTGTTGACAAGAAACGTTATTTATTTCTTGTTCAGGTATAATTATCAAGCGGGCTTGATTGTATACAATATGCACTGTAGCTATTGGCTTCAGATTGAAAAATCTATTCATACTTTGAATGTAACTATAATTTAAATTGTGGATAAATTGAAAGGTTTCAAAATGTAATAGATGAGATGTAGACAACAAAAGAAAATATTGTGAATAAGACTATTGTAAAACTGGGAAGAAATAATTATACAGTAGAAAACGGCAAAGTTTAATTAAATACATTGAAGTAGGTATTAAATAATGTAACGCAAAACACTATAAGTGTTAATAAAAAAGGAAATGGCACTAATTGACAATGAAATCGCTATTCAAAGATATATAAAAACTTAATTTGATAAATAAAACTATAGGAACGGCATTGAAGTGAAGAGAAATAGGTGCATTATAAAAAATTAAACATAAGGATGTAGCTTACAAGATGATCAAGAATAATTTGAATGAGTCTGAAATTAATAATATCTGGATGTAAAATTATTTTCAAATGAGAAATAATATATTAAAATGTGCCTGGATGAGATAAATTGCTATAGAATATAAGAAATATTTAATATTAAGAAACGGCATCCCAATACTCGCTAAATTTTATAAAGGACTAAATAAAGATATGTAGAAATTTGATTTAATAAGAGTATCAGAGGAAAAGGAAATCTGTATGGATGAAATACGTGTCAAGGGAATGTATAGCAATACTTATTATTTCCAAACAGAACATCCGTTATAAAATTATAAATTTGTTGGAATAAGGAAGATTGCCTTCAGAAATAGAGCAATAGGAGTTGATGGGGCTATCAGAGGAAAATGTGATATAACAATCTAAAATAACAGGAAAATTACCATCAGAGTGAATTGAGTAATGTATAAATTTCAAGTCTCAAAAGAAACTAGGAGCGGGTAAATTTGTAGTGTTTAATAAAACTCACACAACGATCGTTAAGAAAGCACCGCATCAGTGGCAATAACACAGGACAATTGAAAGGAAAGTCTAAGTAGGTCTGGCATAGAATCAAATTGAGTTTAGAAAGAGCAAAACAGAGATTATTTGGCTATAGTACTCTATAAGAAGAATCTGGTTATTTCTGTAATTCCAAACAGCTGCGGTAATGTTATTAAACAGTTCGAACCTTTCAAAGAAAATTGTATAGAGTACTAAGAATTGTCCGCTACCTGTGCAAGAGCAATAAAATGAAAGAAACAAAGATGGGAAATTGTTTATTAGAAATTAAATGGATTTCCATAGCAAGTGAGTTTATTCTTTGAAGAAGCTCTGAAGAACTGAAAACAGGAAACGAAGTGGATGGAGACCAATGTAGTATATAGAAAAATTTTATTGGGCATCAAGATTTAGAAAATATTTTTTAAGGAACCTATAAAAATTTCAACTTAAAAATCGAACGAGGAATAATTACAAATCATGGTTATTAGTTTTATTAGTAGGTATAAATAAAGAGACATTTAATATTTAAATTACTTCCATTGCAGATAAGTTCTGAAACATGAGAATAAGGCCATCAAGATAGATCGGAACAGGACAACACATATTAACAACCTCCTACAGTACCTCATAAAATGTTTCTTAAGACTATATGTATGAATTTCTGAATTATATGGATGTGAAACCTGGCCGTTGAACAACCCTGGAAGAGAAGAATGGAAAAGTCTGAGGTCTACATGTGCATAAGGATTGTAATGGTCAAACAAAAAGATAATTAATATATTCCTGATAAGAAGACGAGATAAGTTACTGTGACGAAGACGATCAACGTTATATACAGTACAAAAGCGGCGGAGAAATACAATCGAAATTTGTATAAGTAATGTGGTGTGAAGTAAATATTTTCATATGAAGCGGCAGTGCATGAATGCGGATAACTTCATCAAGCTTCTACCACAACACAAAATGAGTAATCAGGCATGTAATAAGCGTATTACTATTTCGAGAAATTAATGAATAAAATTTCATGAGTCAGGTTTCAATTGTATCCGGATTCAGTGCTGTTGTATTCTCTTCAGCTGTAAAGGGTGTGGAACATCCAGAGAGTCTGCATATTGGTCTCCCTCATGTTACTGTTCAAGTATTTAAGTGGCACAATCCATCCGATAATTTTTAAACCATTTTATAAAGAGTCCAGTAGCATTTTGACCAGCTGATAGACTTTATATAATCCAAGAAACTGTTATGATGTATTTGAAAATAATATATTACCAAGGTCTGGTATTTAAAAAAATATTTCTTCAATCAGCCTATGTCTTTAACTTCCAAACAATATGAATGTGTGTTTCGCCATCATTCAACATGATTCACTAGGCGCTGTTCCACCATTGAAATCACTATTTTAATTAAATGTGAATTGCATATTGGAATTCATTTATTTTTTCATTTGTTTCTGAAATAGCAGTATTAATTTATGAATCATCCTATTCATTGTAATGCAATGTTGAGAACTGATTATTTTTTTCAAAGGTTTCAATGCACAGTTAATATTAAAAAATTAGTATTATAATCAATAAATAAACACTTCAGATTTATAGATTTTATTAATTTCATTAGTCCTCGGTTGAAGGAATAGAATGGGTCATAAATGCTAAACTAGAACACATACTTATATGTAAGAACACATTATAAAACATAGAGAAAATTTTAATGTTACTCTATTAAAGAAATTTTAAAGTAAACTTTGACTAGTATCACGTATAATAACTTAGTACGGCAAACGAAATAAAATTAATTTGTATGAGAGTAATTGGTTTGAAGTTGATGGATCATAATCACAGCCCAGGAGGATGGCTTCAACGGAACCCCTGACACTGATGGTGTATGTGGTCAAACTTGAACATCATCTCTCAAAATGATGATTTTATACATCACCCTCGTAGTAGATGAAAATGCAAATATCTACTCCGAAACTGAGGAAGTTGTCCAGTAATACTTGGATGTATTTAATAAATCTGTAATATTCGTAAGTTGTGGAAGGATATTGAGCTTGACCTTGAACTTGGGTGATGATACGAAGGTCAAGGTCACTCATACTACGACAGATATGCACAACTATCTGATACTAAAATAGGCTGCTGACGAGAAATTCTGCTGTATCGATTAAATATTGGAGTACGTAATACAACAACCATCATTATGTATCGTTTACAAATGCAACAGGGAACAGAAACAGCAAATTCTTATCAAGGTCGTCTTATTATGGAACTATGCAAAAGACACAATGAATATTGCATTAATATTTGAACTGTATTACCTCTCTTTCGGCACGAAACGGTCCCACCCTTCTGCCAGCGCCCAATCTTTGGCAGCCATCTTGTTACGCAATAAATTTGGATGTGAACTATATATATTTCTCATTTTGACCCATGCGAAACTTTGTTTCCAATAATAACGTTTTAAACAGCTTATCACTGTATGTGACACTAGAACTACATCTTTTAGTGGTAACCAATTCTTCGTTTCCACAGTCGTATATAAAGTTATAAAAATCCTTAAATACATAACAGAACAATAATCGAATACATAAATTACGTGATTAATTTTATACAAGATATTGAGATAGATTTCTGAACTGAGGAAGAATGCAATGAATTTTATAGTGTAACCTTTCATGTTTATCAATGATAATTTTGATTTTGTCTGGAATATTTTGAATTTCTTACTTTTATTTTAGAGACTGTAATATTCTCTATCACAGTTAACAAAATACTATTCATGTCAAACAAACTGTACATTTTGTTTCCACTGTAGGGCTTTATTTTGCTTTATGAGTGTAATAGGTTTTGAAGAAGCTAAATGACATGAAAGATTACGTTCAAATACTCGCCTTTAAAGTAAGAAACATAATTTTGATTCAATAAACATTGAAAAAACCCCAATAAATAGCTTTAAAGACGATTTCATTTAGGCCTACCGCCTACTTTCACTTTCAAAACAAACAACATTCCTTTCACTTTTCCTTGCTCACCTTTACAGATTATTTAAATTTGACGGTTTGCTGATAATTATGACGTGTTTTACAAGTATTAGTGTATAACCGTGGACATTTAAGTAGTTAATTCTATCAAATATATCTCACCCGCTGGAAAATAATTCAGGAGGAATCTTGTTACTTTTGACCATTGGTGGATTACATTGAATTCAATGATTAAATAATATAAATAAATTTTTCAGGCAAGTATATGCATTATCGATCATTTTTACAGAGTTTACAACAAATATTATTGGGAGTTGCAAAGAAATTTAATAGATGGGCACGATTTGGAGGTTAAAAATTAATTTTCTAGAGAAAAATCACGCAAAATATGTACCAAGAAACGTTCATTTGATATGGTTCCTATACTTCCCAAATTCAGGAGTATCTATCAAGTAAATATCACAAATATATGTCATTTTCAGAAAATTATTTTTCTGGTTTCATAAGTCACACCTAAGAACGTAAATTAAATGGTATTCAATGTGAAAAAATCTTGCATTTGCTTAAATTTTTGTCTTCTGTTCATTTTACCCTCATTTAAATCATATCATTCCTGGATATTTCTAAATTATTTTACAGGTAACTCCAATTTTTTTTTAATTATAAAAACTGTAAGACAGTATTTTTTAACACTAGTTATGGCCGCATTTTATGTTTCAGGTCTAACAATTACTTCAATGACTGTATTATTTCTTCTTCAATTATTTTAATAATATTCTATTGTCTTAAAAATATTTATTGTTCCTGGTGGCTCATTTATTAAAATTTTAAGCTACATAATAGCGTTTCATCAGATGGAACTCTAAATAACACTCCTATTGCTTTAATTACTTGCATTTTCATTTCGGAATAGTCTTCAGAATTATGCCACCAAATACTTCAGTTACATCGTTAATGGCATCGTTTTAAGCAGACCCAAAATCAATTGCTTATTATTATTATTATATGTAGCGAACAAAGAACAGGTGATACAGAAAATCAGGTGTTTATATTTCTGAAAATTGGGTTTTACTGAATTTATGGCGATAAAAATTTTTGAATTTCTCAGGAATAATTTTACTGTAACATAAATACTTGTTATTTTTTTGAGCCCAATGTTTCTTAGAAAGAGACAATTCTTTAGTTTTTAAGAGTATTTTACATAATCGCCCGAAACAATAAATTTTATTACGTCAATTTTAATTCTGTTATTATGTCCCTTAACATATTCAGTAGCTCTGGAGCACTTTTGGAATGCAATAATTACTTGTGCGATTGATCTTTCAGACCATGGCTAATTTCAGGGTTCAGTTTGTGGGAACATTGGCATACAAAGTTGCTAAATAAATATATATATATATATATAATTTTTTGTAGACAAAACAGATTGATTGGTTGTAATTTACCACCCAGCTAAATTCAGAACTATAGATATAATTTCCAGATGGCTTCAAAGAACGGGTCTCTATTTAACAGATATTTATTTAATGAAAAATCAAGTAAAATTTCGAGTTTCGGTTGTTGGCTCTCAGAAAAAAATATATTGAGTTTTCTCTGATTGGAATAGGAGCCCTAAAGTAAGAGGAGAGCCAATTTATAGATTAAATTATATGAGAGGGAAATAATAGTCTGATTTTTACTGCTAAATTTAATTACACTAGGAAGACGATTTATTCTTCATGTTTTTAATATGAAATATTTGAGTTTCATAATTCATTCGTTTTCCTTATAAAGATTGTGGGGGAAGGGGGGAAATATTAATTTCGTCTGTTAAAAATGATTAGCTCCTTTATGAAAACTTATGTAACTAATCAATCTTTATATGAATTTATGTGCATGAAAAAGTATTCTGAATATTTCTTGAGCTGTATCCATCAAAACGCAATTTTATTAAATTTAATGCATTATGTTTTGTAATTTTTAGTTAATGGGACCGAGAGGCACTTATTATGGTGCTGAGATACTCTAGAATTTGTTTTAAGATAGTTCTGCATCTTTCACTGATGTTACTCAGAATTTCGTGTATTAGATCTCAACATTGATGTTTTCAGTTCATGCCACCGAAAAATTCTGAATAAGTAAAATGTCATTGTCATCATCCACTACCAGCTACTGACACTATTATCAGGTTTCTGTTCTAAAACATACGACCTCAGTGAGAGCTCAATGGATCACCTCGAGAAATATGCGATATACTTAAACATGTACAGAAAATATACATTTACGGTAATCTATCAGATTAAATGAAATATGATTGTCAACCAGCTTAACTATGGAGTCATTTCACAGTCAAAATAACAGACCAAATAAGAAACTGGGTATTGATTTTTGTTTGGCCTAAGTAGCTTCAAAGGTTGGTAACAATGAAATAATTATAAAGTGTCACAGAAAATATCTCCCTCTCTCTCCTGATTTGTATAATTCTTTCTCATCAATTAATTTGAATCAATACCTTCAAATACGATAAATTCAGATATTTACAGGGAAAAAATATTTTCATTTGTGTTTTTGTGGAATTGAGTAAACTAATAAGGATTTAATTTACCACTAATTGTATGACGTGTTTCATAAGAAGAATAAACAGCTAAAAGAATTTCAGCACTGATTTCTGTGTTAATTTTTGGAACTTTTCATCATGATTGTTAATTATTTAAAAAATATTGTTATACTCTACATAAGAATCGAAAAGTGTACGTTTTTCTTGTGTGTGTTTGTTAATATTAATTATAGACAAATAATATATGTAAATAATTTGATTATTACCCGCATATTTGCAGATTTTCTTCACTAGTTTGGGAGCGTAAAGGAGGCAAGTCGAAGAGATCTCAGACGAAAACCTCTGATGTTCTGTCGCCTCCGTCAGCAGCAAACCTGAAAGACGACAACATACTGTCATAAATTTCTGGCACGTGACTAATATATAAACTTTACTCTAATAGAATTTTAAACAGAACACACAAATAATGAGCAAATGATTTTCAAAACACTAGCATAATTTGTCTACTACAGCCTGAATTAATGTGAAAATTTTGAGACATTATTGACGTCTGTTGCACTTTTGATTTTAATTGAATTTAATTACAGCTTTAAATAGGTGTATAACCTTACAGGCCGTTCAGACCACACCTAATTTAAGGCCTACACCCATTTTACCAATGTAATTTATCATATTCTACTTTTAATTCATTTGACGTATTACAAACCTCGTTTACGACTTAGTATTATACAGATATAAAAACTTGGATAAAAATATATACAAAGATAATTTAATTTATTCATTCAGATAGCCCACTGTTGAGGGAATGATGTAATATATAACAATTAAATGCGTTAATAAATAATATACCTGAAACTGAGGAACAAATGTCTTATGAAATTATATTTTTTGGTAACATCACTTGTATTTATAGCCCATAAGCGTGTAATTAGAACTAAGAATCTGATAAAATATAAAACGTCACGCACACAGCTATTCAGAAATTTTCGATTAATTACTCTCTTAGGCACTTTTAGTATGATAAGTAAATACAATAAATTTACTAACATTCCGGATATTCATTCATTTAAGAAACGAAATAATAATATAAGAGTTTTAAGTCATTTACACAAAACAGGCTGTAATATTTAGGAACTTCAATTTTTAACTAGCTTTTTCAACACATTAAATAATGAAGGGACTCTCCAGGTTCAATCAAAGTATATATTAAATACATTTAAGTGTTTTTCTAACTCTGTGCATGCGCTTTTAGGAGGGTAATTTTATTCATACATAACCTTGGAATTTATTAGTATATTATGTAAATAGTTATCATAAACTTTAGCAGACTCTAATAATTGAAATATTTTAGATTGAAATTATTATAATTACATTGATTTGATACTGTAAAATTGTTTATTTTAATAATTTTATACCGATAATGTTCTTTATTTTTTGTACAAAATATATTATAGGTTAACACTATGATTCTTTCCACATCTCCGAACTTTTTGCTCATGATGTCCTGTGGAAAATAAATATATTCCATTCTAAAACATTTAAAAAAAGATGTTCCAAAATAGTGATACGATTTCTGGAATCCCAAACATGAAATTCTTTTATTTATTAATCGATATAATGCAAAACTCTCTCTCACACTATATATTTAAAGTTTTTCATTTTATCAATTATATGTATAATAAAATGAAAAATTTCAAATTTTAGGCTCAATGAAATACAGCTGTATTTCTTTGTAAAAAATATGTTGATACCAAAGTGTTTGGAGTTCATTTTATAATAAATTTGGTTTCCAACAGTCTTTTAAACAATATATATTCCCCGATTTTTCAACCAAATTTTGATGTTACGATAGCAAAATCAATTGCAAATATCAATATACATGAAGTTATAGAGAAAATATATTAATTTTTCTAAGAAATTGAAAATATTCTGAAATCTCTGCCATGAAGTAGCTAGAAGGTTCTAATACATAACATATAAAAATTTAAATCTTTCTGTCATATAATTAAGGAAGAAGAAAGTTACATTATTGACTCTCTTAATATACTGGAAATATTCATAATTTCCATATTGTTCCAGGAGTATTATTCAGTTTCTTAGGACTATCGTAAGAAGCCAGGATTATTTTTACTACTTTAAGGTAAAAATATCCATTAAAGTAGCAGGGATATTTTTGACTCTATTGAAGAACCAGAATTTTGTAGACCCTCTTAAAGGTCTTTGCTTATTGAGCTCCAGTAGAATTCCTGACTCAGTTAAGATACTAATCGTGATCATTTCCGTTAATTTCAATCTACCCTCCATCGTACCTAGGTTTGTGTATGTCCATCTTGGGGTGATCACAGGTAAAGGGAAAAGCCCGGAAAATGAATTAATTCTATGTCAATTTATAGATCAATACGTCATTTCACTTGCATCGAGACCGACATTTTTTTTGGACCATTAACTCCATGATTGGGCACGATTTGGGGGTTAGCTTCAAATTAACGTGATTGATGACGGTTGGTACCTTAACTGAGTCAGGAATTGTAATGGACCACAGTACCTTAAGACAGTCTACAAAATCCTGGTGCTTCGACAGAATCAAAAACATTCCTGGTAGTTGGCTAATAATAACTTATACAATACTCGGGGTCGCCGGGCACTCATGTAATTGTTGAAATAAAACGATTTGAATCTTAAGTTACGACTTACAAAATGCTAGCAAAACGTGACGAATTTCAGGAAAATACAACAAACTTTTCTGACTTTAAAATTTACAATAAATGAAAAGATGGTCAAAAAGTCAGAAATTTCAGGAAAAAATATTGTATATATATTTATTTATTTATTTGTCAGTGTGGGTAGAGTGGCAACATACCTGACATATTATATCAGTATTAGAATGCAAACTAATAAATAATCCAATATGTTTAACAAGAATTCCCGGTTCTTATAACTTATAATGCAGATACGATTAGCAGACAGTTGGTTCCTCTGCTTCTTTACTTCACTACATTTTAATTACTTTATTATTTAAGGCAGTAGAATATTTCTGTTCCACCTTCAACCCCATACACTCCGTCATTTTAAAATTACATTTTTACTTTTGATATACGTTTTCTTTATTATATTACTAATCGATTTCCCATTCTAAGGACTCTCAGGCAAATAATTCCATTCCACAAGGCAGTATAAATACGTTGAATGAAAGCACAACTGAGATCGTATTTTATGCTTCACTGCATTACATAACTAATATTAAGTAACCATGCAGTTTGTAAATTATTAATTTCAATCGAGGCAATTAGTTAAACAGTTTTAGAGTGATTTAAGCACGATGAATGATGCATCGGCAGATGTTCTCGTGGCTGGGCGTTGCATGGCCTGAAGGCTTGACCTTCTTCGAGCTGCTGTGGACAGGTGAGTGTGGGAGGGCAGGAACACCTGGATAAGACCACGACAGTCCGTATAAGGTGGCTGAGGTGCCCAGGAAACGAGCCCGAAAAAAAAAGGGTTTGACCCGCACGCTCAAAGCGGAAAATTCACAACGTTGCATTTAGGAAGGCGGTATTTGGAAAGACAGGAAATGGGAAAGTCTTCGGTTCATTTTGAACGAAAAACGCTAATGAGCCTCCCAGGGCAAGAAAACACTAATAAATACAGCAGCGGTGGCGGTCAAAAATAGTTGGCGAAAATTCACCCGTCGTTGTAAACGTTAACAAACAAAACTATACAAATATCAAAGATTTTCCCGGTGTATAAACTGGATAAACAGATCTTGGGTTTCCACCCGGGTTTAATTTAAGCTCAAGCCGCGACGTTTCTCACTTGAGAAAAATTGCCGAGTATGCCATCGAAACGTCGTGGCTTAAGGGACACGGGGACTGAAATTTTGGCCAAAATCTGAAAAAAAAAATCGATTTTCTATTTTTTTATATTAATATGCCTATAAATTCATAAAAATGAAAACCGAAGAAGCTGCCAAACAAAAGACGGAAGTTGAAGCATATGCTGAAGGACAATTTTAATTAATATGTTTGATTCTAATTTAATAAATTATTACTGTTTCTCAAAAAAATCTTTTTCTTTGCTTCATGATTTCTGGTACCAAAATCCTTCTGTGCATTACAAATATTAAGATATTGTCTTCATTCTTTTTTTACATCATCTACATGCTAATACCTTCAAATGCTAGTATTAGTTTCCTAATTGTTCAAGTGAAACAAAATTTTAATATGATGAAAACTGCTAATATTTAAGTAAGCGTATGAAGCTTAGTAAAAATATTATTTTCTCACCAAGGTTTTCTTCAATTTGAAAAATAATACTGAAAATTAATAAAAATGGTCAGTCCTACATATTAATGTAAACAAGCTAAAATATGTTCAAGTATGTAACGCGAGGAACATTTTCAAAAATGTCTAATTTTGAAAACAATTATGAAAATATCTCAACAAAATACAAGTTTAGAAAAATAAAATTTTCGTACCCTGCTACACATGTGCGTTGTTAATTGTTTATCCAAAATTTTCAAGTGTGAAACTAAGTATTAGTCGTATATTATTGACAATAATTTACAGAACTGTATTTTAACAATGAGCGTAATAAAAATCTACGTAAATAAAGTAATAGTTACGTCTGTACATTCCTTATAATCAGGTTACGTAACGTTCATTCATCAGGGAATCGGAATCCGATGTAATGTAATTCATGTTTGTCTGTCAGGCTGGTTTTCTTCACTTCTGTCAAGAAAACTATCGTGTCGATTATGTAAGACCATTATTTTTTGTAAATAGCAGCATAATATTTGTAGCTGTATGAACATGACATCCGTCACTTGCAAACGAACGTCACGAAACCACATATTCATTTATTGGACTGAACGTGTTTTCTTTCCTGAAGGGGTGAATAATTGGAAACAGTTTTAAATTGTCCTCCGTGTTTTAAAATGTCGAAGCTTTAAACTCTGGCAGCCCATTTCGCTTTTCTTAATTCAATGTCAAATTAATCAATACTACTGAAAACCTTTGTCCGTCAGAATGTCACAGCTATGAAGTATAAACAAACTACTGATGCGAATTTTACCACACGTTTTCCTCAGGGTCCGAAGCTGCTCGTGATCTTTAAATTTTTTAAATATTCTGAAACTATATATGTGAAAAAAAAGTGAAAATGTCAACGAACCTCCGTTTTTATTCACTTTTTCCGGTGGTTTTCCGCCTCTAGAAATGACCACACCCAACTTGAAGAAAGAGTAAGGGTTATTATTTTTGTCTCACCGAGACCTATCAGTGGGCATCTTTATTTTCCAGGTTGACCAACCCCCACCCACTCCCTGAGCAACAACACACAATATAAAGCCCAATTTTAGAACCTCTCCAAATTTAGGCCCATGTTGTTTGATAACTTAGGATTTAAAAAAAATTCTCAGGACATTTGGTCGATTGGAAATTGGATTCTTTACAATTTTGAAGTTTTTCGTCTTTTACATACCCTAGGATTGAAAATAGGTTGTATATGACAACAAAAACTGATTTGTGCTGTTATAAAACATATAAAACGAGTGCTTACTCGCCGCTCTAGCTAAAAGTGATCCCTCTGGAGGAGAATTATGAATGTAGAGTAGTGCATCCTCAGAACTATGAATGTAGTGTACCCTCAAGTACTATAATAAACTTATCTTCAATTATATTCCCGCTTTATTATTTACGTGAACCCGAGCAACGCCGTGCACTTCAGCTAGTATAACCTGGAGGCTTATATATAACTTCTACAGAAGACAGGCAGCAGTAATTAGATTAGACGATCAAGAAAAGAAAGCCGTATTCAAAAAAGAAGTAAGACAAGGATGCAGTTTGTCGCGCATGCTGTTTAACATATATATAGAACAGGTGATGAAGAATGTTAAAACGGAATATGGAAAAGGAATCATACTGCAAGGAGAAGAAATAAAACCTTACGCTTTGCCGACGATATTGTAGTATTAGAGGAATCAGAAGGAGACTTGGAAACAATAATAAATGGCATGAACGGAGTCCTGGTTCAAAATGTGGATTAATAGTGGGAAACCAAGGTAATGGAGTGTAGTTTGGGTAACAGTGGAATAACGAAGGATGTTAGATTGGGAAGGGATATTTTGACGGAAGTTAGGGAATTCTGTTACTTGGGAAGCGTAATAACTAGGGATGGTAGAAGTATAGTTTACATAAAGAGTAGGATAGCACAGGCAAGGAAGGCTTTCGCGAAAAAGAGGAATTTACTAACGAGTAATACAAGTGTGAATATTATGAAATCGTTGCTAAAAATGTTCATATGGAGCGTGGCATTATATGGTTGTGAAATGTGGACGATAGGAGTTCCGGAAAGAAAAAGAATAGAAGGCTTTGAAGTGAGGTGCTATAGGCGAATGCTGAAAATCAGATGGGTGGATAGAGTAACCAACGAGGAAGTTCTAAACAGAATAGGGGAAAAGCGAACAATATGGAGGACGTTGACCAAGAGAAAGGATAAATTAATAGGCCACGTTTTATGACATGAGTGTCTTGCAAAATTATCATTAGAGGGAAGTGTGTGGGGTTAGAACAGAAGAGGGAGTTATGGATGGAATACGCTAAGCAGATTAGGGTGGATGAGGGTTGTGCTGCTTATGAGGAAATGATAGGTTAGCATGGAGGATTGCATGGGGCCAGTCTTAGGACTGAATACCACAACTACAACATGCGAAGCCTGCCGTTAATAACTTTACGCCATGAATGAAGGACTAGTAAGTGACATCCGTTTCTATCACCATGTAGCTCATTCATTTTCAATTTATTAATTTCCTCAAAAAAATTTCAGTTGGCCTATGTAATTCGAAGCAAGATGTTGTTGTAAAGGTTGTATGTATGAGGAACCGTTCACAGGATATGAATTACATAATTACGGATGTGGGTTGGAGCGACTTTGAGGATATTACAAGTTGGACAGGATGATGGGCAACGTAAAACTATTCATGCTACCGATAATCCAAAAGCATACGCAGTGCCAAACTATGTTGGAAAATGACACAAAAATAATTATAAAACCTTGAATCATGATCTTGCCATAATCTATAGATTAGTAAAGCAACATGAATTTAAATAGGATGACATTAAAAATTTACATTTTGAACAAAATTTATTAAAACGTATTTTATTGGAATGCTATTTTCTAAAACAACTGCCAACACTAAATTCAAATAACAAATCCTTAAAATCGAGTAATATTTAAACACTCTATTTTCTTACCTTTAGATAATTTTATAAAGATAGCAATTAAATTAATTTGACTTAGTATTATAATAAGAATACAAAGAATGACCAAAAGTAAGAAATAGAATTGTTTAATTTGCATACGTTTCGTACTCCAACATTTGGACGTTGCTGCAGCAAAATGAAATTTTTAATATTTTAATTGTAAATATCCACAAGATATGTAGTTTATTTATTTACATTTAATTATGTATATTGAATTTATACTGCTTTTGTGTAATGAACTGAGGAGGTCTCGAAAGTTTGGGAACAAATCATATTTAAATTATATTATTCTCTTTCTGATGTTTGACCATTCTTTGTATTTTAAATTAGATAATTTAATTTTTAACCTAATATTATTAATTAGGTTTAATTATTTTATGAACGATAAGGTTTATTATTTTATTGATAATGTGTTTTTGATATATTATAATATTATTTTCATGTTATGTAGCTATCTCTACTAATTTAATTTAGTGCATACATATTTACACCGTCTATTTTAACTTCACCTTTCTTGGTTTTTATTTTGTGGTAAATATTTCCTCTATAGGAAGAAATCCTGTGGAAGGTATGAAAATATGCCGAAACATTGTTATTAATTAAATTTTAAAATAAAGTCTGTAAAAGGTAATAAATTATTTTATTATATATACAGACGTTACATTTAAACTTTTTAATAGGAAATATTTATTCCAATGGCCACGTTGCATTTAAATCGTTACAAAAAAAACATTTCATCGTAAGTGTAATGTGTTGGTCCGTTGGGTGGATACAATAGTAGTTGAAAAAGTTAAGACCTTAATAATTACGTTTTCTGTTAGAAATTTCTTTAATTATATTAAATTTGTGTATTAATTTGAATGTATAAAGTGCTAATATCTTAACCACCACAGGGTTATTGCCATTTTGTAGGTTTTTCAATAATAATAACAATTATAATCTTACATATATACGTTCTAAAATATTTAATATGACAAAATAATTTTGAATTTAATTTAAAATTCATGTTCTGGCTTTCATGTAAGTTATAACCGAAATGAGATTTAATAGTGTATATATTTACTATATGTACAGTTACAAATTGCTTTAATATAAGGTCGAGAACGTAAACACTAATGTAAAAATTACCTCACAATAAACGATGTGATTCTGTATAAATAATTTACTGAAATATTAATTGGCCATCAGCCCAATAACGTGCTCTTTCTTAAGATTCATCTGCTTCTCATTTGTAGATACATTTAAACATCTGTTCGTTCAACGCCAGCCGTTTGCTTGTATATCGCTGTTATTCTATTCCCTTAAAAAAAAAGATTAAAATATATTTTTCGTCTTTAGATTTTCCTCGTGCGACTTAGTTTTATCAAGCATTTTATTTAACTCACAGTGAACCAACACTCAATGAAAGAACTAGACTCATGTTTATTTTTCTTTGCTAAATTATTTAAATTTTGATGAATTTGTTGTTAGACTCTAACATTGCCTGTCTCTGCAACTTACCTACCATTGTTCGGGATATTTGTGTCTATATAATTTTCAAACCATTTCATTAATTTCTTACTGTTATAAGCATCTCATTTAGAAAAGTACCTACGAAGCATTGTCTTTTTCTTTACTATTTGATTTAATTAATTTCTTACCGTTATAAGCATTTCGTTTGGTATAAGTATTTAGCAAGCATTATCCTTTTCTTTACTAATGAATCAGTAATGGAAATAAAAAAGTTTTTCCTTGATTTTTTCGTTTTTCTTCCTCACTTTCGCTATTTACATAACGTTTTTACATGCTTCATGCTTTAACTTGATCTGACGTTTGTAGTTATAAACCTTATTACAGTCTCCTTTATTCTTTAAAAAAATTATTTTAGTCCTTAAAAACAATTAATTTACTTGGAATCTTTCGGCTTCCAATTGGCCATATTCATCCATATCTTTCTTGGTCACATATTAAAACAAATTTAAAAACAACAATTATTAACTTACAAATTCTTATATTATATACAACCATATAAAACCATTAGAGGGTTAATGTTATTTAAACAACTTTTAATAAATTTTCTGATTTTTTCTACAACTTTAAAGAAATATTCAATAAGACAACACAAAATTTTGATTTTTTATTAAGCTAAAATGTCGAAGAAATATTTTTAAGACAATTTTATTTTCTGTATTAACCCTGGACTTTTTTCTTATTATCTTATATCCACCTCCAGTTTCTTTTGTTTCTCAACTGATTGTCATCTACCGCCTATAGCAGATTTTATCCAAATATTTTTATTCAGAGTACTTTGTCTTTGGTGCTTGTAGTTTTTTCAGTTGACAGATCTTTAGAAGTCAGTTTGAATGTATAAAAACTGCAACATCAAAACATCCAATTAGTAAATCACATTTTATTAACTGTTTCAATATCATTCGTATATATTGTTAGTATACAATTGGGCGTCAGCCCCGTGGAAGATACATAATAAAATTACTTATACATAACACTACTAATTTAAAAATAACCATTGTCCTTTAAAATGAAGGAAAGAAAAGAGAAACGTTATAAGGATTCTACTAACTTAGAACTTCAATTCACTTTGGCTTTAACATTTTAATTTGACTATATATTTAAATTATTGAGAATAACCACTTCACTTCACACGTTTTCTGAGTTTGTCATAAATTTATTTTTCTGAAGAGGATTTCCCCCAAACACTACCACGGGTAACTTATTATAGTCGTTGATGGTCCTATTTAAGAATTAAAATTTGCCAACATCTGTTTTTTTGTTTTCTACATTTTACTTTGAATTGAAAATGACATCTACCTACATAACTGGGATTTTGCATTTTGTAGCTAATTCCAATAATTGCCCCGTGTAAGCTCTGCAAATGCAAATGCAACCTTGATTTCTCCCTTCTTTGTAACAATAATTCCCAAGCTAGTCGTTGTGCCCTTTCGTACCTATGACCTGGTCCTACTCGTAAAAAATTAGCAGCCCTTTTCTGAACTTTCTCTAATGATTTTATTTTGTGTTTTCTATAGGGATCCAAGCAAGTCGCCCCGTATTCCAACATTGGTCTAATTAAGGTTTAATATGCCACATCCTTTCATTTTGAACTTCTCTTTTTTAAGTTCATCATTATGAAATGTAAGCAATTCCACGCTTTCCGGGTAGTGAAATTCCTCCGACCCGATTCTATTGATGAAATATATACCCAAATATTTGCAGCCCGTTACCCTTGGAATTAGTCATTTGTCAACGTACGTTTTGATATGTTTTATTTTATTTTCCTCAGCCCAGATATTGTTTTTATCTGCATCTTCTTGTAATTTATAACCTGTCTTGCTCGTTCGTTATCTTTTAGTAGATGATGCAGTCGTCTGCGAAAAATCTGACCGCTGATTTTAAATAGTTTGGTAAATCATTGATAAATATTTTAAAAACAGTAATGATCCTTGAGGAACTCCCGACGTTACAATGCCTGAATCCGAAAATTGTTCTCCAATTTTGACCTTTTGCGATCTGTCGCTTAAACTTTTTTTATCCACAATACCATTTTTTTTATCATGCCTGTTTTACTTAATTTATCCAATAGGATATCACGAGGCACTTCATCGAAGGCGAAGTCTATGATAACCCCATCTATTCTACCTCCATTATGTACTTCATCAGGTAACTCCTGGAGTAGATTATTATTTGGCTTTCCCACGATAACTCTTCCCGAAAACCATGTTGACCATTTAAAAACCACCCTTTTCTATCCCGTTCAGATCTGACGCAGGCTGCTTACGCACTACTTATTGATCTATAGTTTTTACCATATTTGTAAAATTTGTGGCATATCTTGCAAATTATGTACTACTGTGAAGCAGAATGTTGTGTCACCTCGTTCTTTCGTTTCACTATCCCATAGCTGGCGTCGTCTAGACCGGCATGAATTAATATTAGGAAATGCACATGTGCGGATTCCTTGGTCACTCCCACGTCTCCGTCTCCGTCTCCGTCTCGGTCGCTGTAGCTGTTGCAGTCGTAGCATTGCTTCCTATTTCCGGTTCCTTTCGATAGAGTAGGCCCACTGCCGCCCCACATCCCGTCCCGCTGGGCCGTGCGTGAAGTCTATGCGGAAGTGAGGTAGGCGTACTTCCGGCCGGAAGCATCCCACGTCAAGGCTAAAGCAAGGACGCTCTCATCAATGAAATTTTTTTCTAGGGAGGGGAAGGCTAGTATTTCCCACTCCCAGCTACTATGGAAAGCGACGTCATGCGACGTCTCCAATTGATTGAACTCGGGCATGATTCATGCAGAAAACGGCGCGCGGCGCGGGGCGCAGGGCGTAGGGCGTTGGGGAAATGCTCATTTTAACCTTCCCAGGCATCATGTTTTTTAGTTCATCTGTTAAAAATTGTTGAAAAATTATGGTCTCATGTCGGAAACGAGTAACGGTAATCCAAGCTAGAGATTCACTTACAAATGGGCGTTATTTGAGATATTCAGGAGGAAGTGTACCTTAAGAAAAATACTATGCCCAGTCGTCCACTGATCTGCGGTTGAAGTAGAAGCCGGCCAGGAATCATTATAAAACGAACCTTTCTTACTGCAATTGTAAAATATTATTATGAAAATATTGGCGCAAGGGAACATTTAATGTTCAGTTCAGAATATATTGTACGTCAATAAACTCATCCTTAGAAGTTAGGAGACAATGGATGCAGGGTCCGGAAAAAATATTTCGAAGCTCTATATCCTTTTCGTAAGAATATAATGAATGTTTCTAGAAACAGTAGTAGTATTACACCAGCTTCCCACTAAGCGTCAGTTCCACCCTTATGTCTACCCTTCCCTCCATCTTATCCATTCTCCTATTGCCAATCTCACACGCTGTAGTTTAAAACAATGCCTACATTGAGAGGGGTGAGATATTTGTGTCGTATACTTTTGTATCTCCACGCTAATTTTACTGTTCAAACAACGCATGTTTCTACCTGAACATTTCCCTGATACTGACAAAAAAAATCGTTCTTCTTCCATTTTCTACTATAATTCTCTTCTTCGTTTATTATTTCTAAATGTGTTGGCTCCGATCTTCCTTTCGTCCACTTTCAATGTATTTCTTATTTATGGGTCAATTATTATCACTTTCGCTTCATATAAGCAACCTTCTTTTAGTTTAATGATACGAACTACACGAGAAGTGTCTCCTTCAATAGCCAATGAACGGATAATCATCACCGATTAAGTGTTCTTGATACCGTGTATTATATTCAGAATGAAACTGAAGCCGCGGTAATTTTTTTCCGTACAGCAAATTTTATTGTCCAGGCACACTACTGACCTCTGCCCATAGTATTGCCGGCCAATCACAAATGCCATTCTGTATTACTATTGGTGGTCGCAATTTCGAGTATTTATTTTAAACATTGCTGGACGATAACGTTTTGGGATGATGATGTAAATAAGCAATCCTTTTCTTTTCTTGTCTCAGTTTTCGTGTCTCAATGTGTCACTTCCAACCATACATTCCTGTACGACCACTCAAAGTCTTGTCCCATGACCATACAACCGCCTTGTATGCGGGTGTATATATTGCGGAAGTTGATTATGTGCAAATATGAAAACAATAATCTGTTTTTGAAATCCGATTAAAAGTAACAGTTATTTCTTCGTTTACTTAAATTTTATAGGGAATTAGTTGTCATACAGCCCAGAAATATGTGTATTTGGAGATTCGAATTATATTTATTTATTAAATAAGTTAAAACAGCTTTTTCGTCAGTTTTTATTTTATTAAATATTGAAATGTACTACGTTTCGTCTCTTATTTTTGGCCGAAGGAGTCATGGAATGAGGTTTTATGAACAGATGAAGTCTCAAATGAGAGACGAAACGTGGTATAGTTCAATAATTAATAAAATAAAAACTGACAAATAGGCTGTTTTAACTCATTTACTGTATATATTTATTTCTTTTTATTCGTGAACTTTGGAGCAGAAATTACGCATAATTTAATGTAAGTTTTATATTTTAATGGACTACTAATTATTTCATACGAACATAATGTATACATCTACAAAATTAAAATAAAATTTTAATTTTTGTTTATTTAAATTTTAATTTATCTGCCATCAACTTTTACATTCTATGTTCCAAAAATGTTATTTAATTACTAGAATATCCTTCGCGATCAGCAGAGCGTGTAATGTGATCTAATGGTATGCAGTTTCACTGTGGCTACCAGTTAGTAAGTAAAACACGTGTATTCACCAGAATCTCCCTTTGTTCGACCGGGGAAGAACGCAGAGTCTATACTCGTATGTCGGTCTTCTATTTTCGTGCTCATGCTGCTATCGCTGAACGTCAAATTTCACTGCCTTTCTCTATAAATATTCTGGTGCTCTACATGTCTGTTTTGATCACAACGATCTTATGAAACGAGCCTTTCCATTCATCTCGACATCATGTATTCGTATCTTAAGGTAAGAAATTCTATCTTAACTAGCTGGAGGTGAGATGCGTGTCATTCACGCTCCCACTGATATCGTATCGTGATTATAACAATATCAAATAATGACGAACATTTCCTTCACGTAATTTGTTGAATAAATATTAATAATCAAGAATACAGCACATTACATTCGATTGTGGACGAAACCTTGTATCTAATGTGTTGAATAATATAAAAAGTCTGACTTATTAGCCGTTTTGATGTTTATTTGTTAATTTTATAAATAACAAATGTAATTCAAATATTGAGACATAAGTTAGAAAAATAATTTTTCATATCGTTTACTGTGTGGTCGTCAACTCCACTGTCACAATTTTTTCAACGTTTTCGTTTTCTATAGGCTCTTTCTTTCAGTATAAGCAGATTGACCATCTAATATTAACATAAAATTAACTACACAGAGTACCATAATTAAATACTACAAAGCCTTCTTGACATTGATAGAATAATCCTATTTCTGTATACTGTTTTGACTATAATACTGTCTTTCATTATAAATTAAACGAATCATTCTGAAAAATAGAGTTATGAACTTTACTATGAAACGATCATTTTTTTAAATCAAAATCGGATGAAGATTGAAGTTACATTGGGAACGTAGAGGGAAGTTATGTTGCCTCTGTAAAACAGGCGCGTTGTTGTTGTAGTAGAAATCAGTCATTACACTGGTCTGATGCAACCCTCCAGGCTAACATACTTGCGAAATCCGAATAGGGGACTATTTTACCTCCGGAATATTTTACGCGAGAGGCTGCCATCATATTGCTATGCATTCAGCGTTTCATATCCACGGGAAATTAAGACCATGGCTGTACTTTCCCCTTACTTTCAGCAGTAACAGACACGTATCCTACTGGAAACCGTCCAACTCAAAATTTAAGTCATACTGTGAAGAACCAAAACATTTATTTGAACAAATTGAAGACGATTTCCATGAGCTCAAAAAATCAATAAGTATTTTAGAAAATAATTAAATAGATTTTTCATCTTAGTGACTAATTAAAGCCACTGGAAATGACATATAAATACTCTGGTTTTAATTTAGTTAGTGTTAAAAGTGATAGCGCACACTATAAATAAAATGGTAATTTTAACTTGTTTGATGACATTCTAAATACCAAAAGCAGCAGTAAATGTTTCTCTTTCAAACTATATATTATTATTGGTTAATTTATATATATAAAATAACAGTTTCGACTGCTCATGCTTTGTTACGAGTAATTTTGGTATATATTTACATTTGATAATTTATTTCATATCAACTTTGAACGTTTTTGAGAATGACCGATTTCGAATAAACGTTTTCACGTTATTGTGTAGAACCGAAATATGTCTTTAAGCAATATTAGACTTATTGTTACGAAGTGGCAAACGTTAAAATCTTGAATTTAAGTACTCGGGCAAGGATTTCGTTCGGTTGACAGAAAAACGATTGAACTTCGACACTATCTTAATTGACATGCACCAGCTTAAAAAAGTTTAGATTTATGAATTGACTCGTCATTTTATTGGACATCATGATCCTATTTTTTCCCCTTCAGGGTCAATCCATGTCAAGTGGTGCAGATAAAAGAAAATTGGTTGCCGCACCATATTTTGTAGATGCCTTTCGTTAGGTTTTGGTAGTTCATTACTAATTTTGTTTAATTATATTGTGTAAATTTAAATAATTGTTCGCCATTTTTTGTTGTAGCGTGCATTTGCTAAATCGTCCAACACAGCGTTTCCTTTTCAAATAAACTGTGCCGTGTTCAGTAAATTCTGGGCCTTCAAATTAAAACGCTATTTATTTATCTAAAATTATTTTTTCATGTACTCTTTGTAACACAAATATGGATGGCAAATAAAGAAAAAGCAATTTTTGTAGGCTAATTTCTGTAAGAAGTAACCTCAATTTTTTTGCGCTTTTACAGTGTAGTCACTTAATGAAAATTATCAATGGCAACTAACGTACCCTTTACTAATTACATCCCTTGAAAACGCCCATTTTTTCTCCAACCAAAGAGATTTTTCCGCTACCAATATCGTTTTTTTGGACCAGTTTGCATGGATTGACTCTTAATCGACGGTCACGCGATAACGAGACTACTGCAGATTGACTTTTTTTTGTATTTAAGTGAAACAAGGTCACTGTGTCGGTTCTCCAAGACACTTAACTCCAGTTTCCCTGACCATGGGAGACACACAAACACCTATGCCCGGGATCCGAAAAGGGGCCCGGGCAATGACCAGGGCCGCGAAATGGTTATTTGTAGGTAAACAAAATTTTTGTTTTCAAGAGCAGGCGACAAGATAGCCGTAAAATAATCTCATAGACAGAGCCGAGAAGTAACAAACAGTATAAAAATAAAAGAACTTGATACTGAAACCAGTCGTAAATAACGCGTTAAAAAATAGACCAAAGCCCTATCATATCAATAGTATATAGCTTAGATAAATTATTGTTTCAGAAGTCAGCCCTAACGATACGAGCATAGGTCAGTGTTTTCATCCCGGTATGAAGATCGTGTGACTAGCTAATTGTCTAATTTAAGGTAAGGTCGAAATGTAATAATATAATTTGGTATTTTTGTTTGAATAGTTTTTCAATGTTAATACATATAGTTTCAGGCGTACTATTTTCCTTCTATTGTAATCTTTTACTTGAACTTGTGTCAAATATTAGTAGAAAATATTTACAGCTAAAATTAAATATAACAATCCGACAGGCAAATTTCGTTGAGAATTATTCCTTACTAATGAGTTTACCCTATAGCTCACTGCATGTTTAGTAAATGGAAATTTATACTTACAGATTCTTTCATTGTATTATTATGTAATAATATTACATTTATTCATTGCAACGACTCCAGATAATTGGACTAAAGTATGTGTAGTACCTATAAATAAATATATGACGAATGTCACTGTCCTTCTGGTAACTATTTCAGAAAGAAAGATGGACGGGTTAAAGAGAGAAAAATATTTTTCCATATTTGCCACATCATGTAGACACGTAATTCAGATAAATAAATTTTTGCGCAAATATTTTAGACAATATTATGGAATCTTTTATTGAACACTTTACCAGTTTCATGAAATTTTTTTGTAATTAAAGTGATGAATCACTTCATTCCCTGATCTCTACTCCTAACCGAAGTGTTGTGCTTCCCAGTTCGGTGATATTTTCGATCTCTACACGGGTTGTAAAAAGACCTCATCATGAGTAGCATTGAGAAAAAAAAATTTTAAATTTCATCTGTAAAAGTTTATATTCCTATACTGGATCACAATATAACATAATCATATTTCGCGGATGCTTAAATGAAACCATTGCTTCTAGGAATTTTTTTACACATCATTTCTAAATATAACAGTTTATAATAGATAAAAAAATTTCTTTCCACACTACACGAAGCGACTGAATGATTTCTAGTTAATTTAAAAATTAAATTTAAAATTGTTTGGTTCATTTCTCTCTGTTTAATACGTTTGGGTCTGTCCTATACTCTGCAATATGCCAAAATAGTGCTTTTGTAAGAGATTAGTGTTCTGCAATGAAATTCTCTGTATTCTTTATTTACTAGTTGGTTAGTGAAACGACTTACTAAATTACATCCCAGATAAATTACATAATTTCTAACTTTTGGTATTATGTTGCTCTATAATCTTCAATGCCCGTTTTTTTTTAAGAAAAATTAACTTGCCTTCAAAAATGAGTTCAACAACTTAATTAGTCAGTAATAAAACTTGTTTAATACGAAAAATTGAGTGCGTTGTAATGATGGAAGCGCGACGTGTTTTCCTTTCGTTGAAACCTCTTTAGGTATGATTATAAATCATTTAAGTCATGAGATACGAACGGATAAATTTTAGAATCAGCTAAATAAACAAATATTGCGGCCACGACACGACGTGGTATTTGTCATTACTATAAACTAAATGATTCCCATTAAATTTAATTTTATTTCAGATTAATTAGGCTGTTGAACTCATTTCTTTTCAATGAAATCAGATTAATTCCTTACTTCAATGACCCTTATTAATTTTCAGCAGTTTCTTAACATTGTATTGCAATTAACTAAAAATGTATCTCAGTCCGGTGGCAAATAACAGTAGAAAACCAAAATTAATTACATCAATCTAATAAGCCAACAAACATTGGTATCTTCATATTAATCTCCGAAATTAAATTTATGTAACTGTTTAAGAAAAGAACATGAATGGGATAAGGAGGGAAAGGAACATACGCAACAAGAAAACATATGCTGGATGGACTTAATGCTTTCACTCCGACGTTAAATGTAAATAAAAAAATTGTTACACAAATATTATACAAAACCTTCAGTCTACGACTAACAGTTTCAGGAATAATCTCCTGTAATTAAAATAATAGGAATGAAATATCGAGAAATAAAGCTTATCCATAACCTCTACTGATGGCAGTCAGCAGTAATTAGAAATAAAGATCAAGTAAAGGAGTAAGCCAGGATGCAGTCTGTCGCCCAGGCTGCTTAATTTATATATAGAACAGGCGATCAAAACGTTATAACGGAATATGGTAAAGGAATCATAATTAAAGGAGCAGAAATAAAAACCCTACGGTTTGTAGTATTAGGAGAGTCAGAAGAAGACTTCTAAACCACAATAAATGTCATGAACGTGGTCCTGGAAGAAGAGTAAAACATGTGGATTAATAGAGGGAAAATCAAGGTAATAGAGTATAGTACGGGAAATAGTGGAATAATAAAGGGCGTTAGATTGTGAAGGATATTTTGAAGGAAGTTAAGGAATTTTGCTACTTGGGTAGCATAATAACTAAGGATGGTAGAAGTAAATAGACATAAAGAGTAAAATAGCACAAGCAAGGGAGGCTTTCGCGAAAAAGAGGAATATACTTATGTGTAATATACGTGTTAATATTAGGAAATCGTTGCTAAAACTGTTCGTATTGAGTGTAGCGTAATATGGCTGCGAAACATGTAGGAGTAGCAGAAAAGATATATAGGAGAATGATGAAAATCAGATGGGTTGATAGAATCACTAACGTGGACGTTCTAAGCTGAATAGGTGAAGAGCGAACAATATGGATGTTGACCAAGAGAAGGGATAGATTAATAGAACACGATTTAATACAAGAGGGTCGTGTAAAATTAGGGAAGTGTGAGGGTAATAACAGAAGAGGGGGGCCAAGTATGAAATGGGCTAAGCAGATTAGGGAGGATGTGGTAGTTATGAGTAAATGGAAAGGCTTACTCAAGATAGGTTAGTATGGAGGCTTGCATCAGGCCAGTATTAGGCCTGAATACCACAAAAACGATTTAACTGATAATTTTGTTTGGAGTTTCAAGTCTTCGAGTTAAATGTACACACCAAAATTTTCTGAAAGAGTTTCTTCAGTGTTGCGGGTAATAATTTATCAGTTTCGCTTTGCGCTCACTAAACACCATTAGCGTTGTAGTTAAGAAGCACCATCGCCCGTGTAGCGTCGATTTACATGCAAGTTTCAATCAGTGGCTGTCATCTGGTGTTCGTTTGCGAAGGGATTGTTGAGCGGCGCGGTTGACAGGAGCATCTGTCGTCGTCCCTGAAGCCATCTGCCCGTACAGGAATGCTATCCGACTCCTTGACACGAGTTCGGTCGTGACAGCGCCACAATACTTTGGCCTACTGATTCAGCGATTTCCAGGTAGAAAAATCCGTGGCAAAAGGGACACCACGATGATCCCGCAGAAATGAAACAATTGGAGCTTGTGCTTTGTGGGCGCTGTTACGGTCAAGCTTAGCTAACTCTGGGGGCTCTTCCTCTCAGCCGAACTGTGAGATTCACGGCACTGATTGGTTACGTCAATACCCGTCAGGTAGCAGTTTCAGTTGTCAGGGCTAATATGACGTAAGCTTTTCTTTTGGGGTCATCAGTCTATTGACTGGTTGGATGTGGCTCTCCGCCTGCCTTGGTCTTTCCTGATCCATCATCTTCAGGTCGCTTTACCGCATAACAATTACTTGATATATATTCTGTATTGCTGATCGTCGTCGCTGCTTGACAACACAGAGGTCCCGGGTTTGAATCCTGGCATGGGTTTGGATGTTGGTGCCGTCATGGTCACGGAGACTGGGGTTAGACTGCTGAAGAATCGGTATGTGTCATGTTAGATGACAGTCCGCAGTCGATCCGGTAGTCCAAGACCGTGAGTGGGTTGCGGAGTCGAGGAAGAAGAAAATATACTGTATTTGCTGCCTATAGTTTCTCTTCAACTAGACGAGTTGAGGAAACTCCAATGTATCGGAAACTTATGAATTCTCAAATTTCCTCATTTCTAACATCATCAGTCCATTTAATATTCAAAAACCCAATTTCAAATATTTGTTGTCCATTCCCTTCAGTTCATACAATTCTGTACTCCACATGTTCCTCAAACCAATTCCAGCGTTTGATCTGAGATTTTGATTAACAATTTCTCAATTTATGGTATTCGTTAATTTATTCATGCTCTCATGAATTTCATAATAAATAATCGTATTTACTTGAAAATAATTAAGAACACACACCTGCATTCCTCACTTAAAAATGTGCACTAAAATTCAAGTAAAAAACCTGTATTAAGTCTGTTACGGTTGCAAAACAGCGGCGAGTGTCACAAATAGTAACAGTTGAAACCGTGCCCCATCCACATAGTCAAATTTTATTTTTTTAGTTTTCACTCAAAATATAAATGTTTTGCCGATTCTCCGTGACTTTTACACTGTCTGCACTGAACTTCCCACTAACTATGAGTTCCAAACGTACAGTTTTATATCCTCATTTCGTGACCGTCGACAAAAACAAGAGAAACAGTCTTTGATCTGTTCTTATCCTGTGTGTATTTCATGAAAATATTTACATACTTTCCAAATACCTCATTTAGGTTTTAAATGTTTTTTTTAAAAAAATAAGCTATTTATTTCTATGTCATTTTGACAATTTTGAACCTTTTATGATCATATATATTAATTTTCGTAGGTCAAAATGTTTTATTTATCATTATTAGAACATCTCCAATAAATGTGGCATCTATGGCTAGGCATATTTTCAGGCTACCCCTGCTACTTTTTTTATCTATACCTTTCCCAACAAATAATAAACTTGGGTTAATAGAGAAAAGTTAACGGACTCCGTAACAAAACTTCAATCACCTTCAGTCACACACGACTGCGCGTTATATAGTAAAGCCCAGCTAAAAATAACAAATTACTTCGACTGCCAAAATCATCTCACTGAAGTTTCGTAACATCCCAACTGGTGAGATTATTATATATATATATATATATATATATATATATATATATATATATATATATAAAACAATTGATGGTGCCGTGTATATGACGAAGCTTAGAGACGTTGCATGACGTCATCTCTCACTATCATAACGCTAACAAATTGGTACGTTGACCAATGAATTCAAATAATATTTTTGACAATAACTGTTGATAAATCGACTCTGTCTGTTGTTTAACCGTCGACGAATGGAACTATATTATTTATAATCTAAAATATTTTCACGTTACTTTAAAAAAAATCGTAGGAAATCACAGGTATTACGGCTAGAAATGAGTGAATATCGTATGTTTCGTCTACAATTCTTTTTCTTTTTAATCAGATCAGAATAGAGAGTACGTCACCGTCTTAGACTTTCCTTGAAATTATCTTCTCCTCCAACCGTTTTCTGGAAGCTTGATTACACGCCGTCCGATTGACGAAACATTTAAACAGTTCAAATTACATCATACCATACTTTTGTTTTAAATATTTCGTTTGGTATTGTATAAAATGGTTGAACTCTCCTCGGCGCAGGCAATGAGTTAGTAAAAGTATTTATTGACTCAAAATTATTTTGATGAGCACTTAGTCTTAATGTTGTCTTTTAGCACATTTTCCGGCGGCAGTAAGTCAATATTTGGCAGTATTTTAAGTGCCTTATTGTGCAACTTTATGGTTTCTGTGAAATCGGACAGTCGATTGAACTGCACGGAATCCAGGATTCCCAGAATCCGTGGAAGGAGAAGTCTCTGCCGACGACTTTCGAGGAATCAAAACTATTCCCAGAGAGATGTTCCCGTCTTCACTTACTGTTCATCTTTAGAATGCTATAATTGTTAAAACAACAGGCGTTAAGAGTCTGCTTCAAATACTCCAACATATATCTCCGGTTCCATACATTCCATTGTAAACTGCAGTGATTCAATAGTTTCACAAAAAGAATTCATTAGCTTCATATTTCACAATGCCCAGTATTGCCATATCTTTGCTCACATTCTAAGTCCTGTTACAAATCGACTTCTTTCGTGTTTTATTCCAAAATTTAATTCATTTTGCAATGCCACAGAAACGTTTATCAATCACAATTATGAACTCATATTCGGGCTCTTAATTATCCTTCTTGTAAATTATGAGGGAATGAAATAATATTTATAAATTTGCTAACGAAACTAATAACACATATTTAAGGACTTGTTTTGAGACTTCTTTCCTTGAAAAATATTATGTATACTTTTTTTAAAATACTAAGATAGTTTTCTGACTTTAAGTTTACAATAATTAAAAAGACTGCCAATATGCCAGCATATAAATTTATTACTATTTAATTAACGTAAATACGACGTTTCGTCTCCCTTTTGAGTCTTCCTCAGGCATAAAATTTAGCAATTCATGTCATTTACTTCTTGACAAACCGAAAAGGTTTTTAAATGTATTGAAGTATTTAGATGTGAAGAATTTGGTGCTGCGAACCATCTCCTGTGACGGTTACGGAAGTAAATGACATGAATTCACTGAATTCCTAGCTACGGTTGTTAAGAATGTAGTTAGTAAATTTTGGGTGAACCGAGTCAGGTTTACAAGAGTGCAGGAATTTGGTATCGACCTGGGCTAGCTCAGATGGTTAAAGCAACCGCACGGTAAAAAGGAAATCCCAGGTTTGTTTCACGGTTCCGGTCAACACTTTTCCATTCCTATCTTCTAAAATTTACTTTCACTGCCGTTGGTTGAGCTTCAATTCCCTTGGAATTAAAACATGTCTTTTAAAAACGGACGTTAAAATAAATTTTGTTAACGGTACTGTTTATAATTAATTCTTTCTGAGGTAAATGTAAATTTTCTATGCTGCAAATTAAAAAATGCGGAAAAAATCATATCAAGATATTCCACTAACTGGTATTTATTGATGTTGAGGAAGTTTTTGATACTGAAATCTCAGTTAGTTTACATTTTTTATTTTGTTACTACAATCCATAGTTTTTTTAAAGCACAGGTAAAAATCACGTCGATCTGTGCAACGTAATTATTATTTTAGGGTTTAAGCCTTCCCAGAGATAATTTAAAAATATTTTGGTGATTTATTATTTTTCAATACATTAAAAATATGAATAAGAAAATAAAATTGACGTAGTCGTTAAATAACAAATCAAATGGTCTATGTCGTGGTATTGGTCTGACCCAGGACCCGATTTAAGTTTTCGTAGACTCAGGGTTTGTTCTCTTCTGGAAAAATTATAATAATCATTAAATTGAAATATTGTTGGTTAGGCTGTAACTTGAGAATTAGAACTCAAATTTTAAGAGACTCCTAAACAATTCTCTCTAGCATATATTTATTAATTATGGAAAATTTGGAGAGAAATAAACTGCTCGTAGAATATCGGAAGATAAAGTAAGAGAATGAGAATTTTTTCAAATGATGCTGACTGACGCTAAACTGCTTCAGATTAACGACACTTCAGATAGACTTGTAATCTGTTTCTGTGTGAAGATTTGACAACAGTCATGGACCAATCCTGTTTTTATTTTATATTTGAATGTTGGTCTGTAAATAGAACTTAAGAATGTTTTGTAATGGGCACAATTTAGATAGATAAAACGGGATCAAACACCAGAATCTTCTTGATTTCAAATTTACCGAAATCCAGTTTTCCAGGGCTACTCTTCCCAAAAAAAGGAATAAAAGGCGATTATAACACACCGACCCAAACGTGTAAATAATGAAGAAAATTATTGTTTCTAGGATATTCTTTTGAACATAGTAAATATTTTGCTCGCCAATTTAACAACTACAAAATTAGTTGATCCCTGTTATGACCGGAAATTTAATAAGGATTTACTATATCTTGAATAATATTTCACTATTTTGCGTCATCTTTAAAAAATCTATGAATGATCACTACCCTCTATATTATGATACAAATTGTTCTGGTAATCAGTCATAAGACTGGTCTGATGCTAACCTATCCTGCGCAAGCCTTTCCATTTCTACACTGTTATCACATCTCACATCCTCCCTAATCCGTTTTCTGTTTTTACTGCACACACTTCCCTCTAATCCTAATTTTACAAGACCCTCATGTCTCAAAACGTAGCCTATTAATCTATCCCTTCTCTTGGACAACGTTCTCCATATTGTTCTCTCATCTGTTATTGTGCTTATAACTTCCTAGTCAGTTACTCTATCCATCCATCTGATTTTCAGCATTCTTCTATAGCACCGCATTTCGAAAGACTCTAATTCTTTTCCTTTCCTGCAATTCCTATCGTCCACTTTTCACACCAATATAACGCCACACTCCATACGAACATTTTTAGTAATAACTTCCTAATGTTCATACTTATATTAGCGTTAAGTAAATTCCTCTTTTTTTGCCTGCGCTATCCTACTTTTTATTTCCACTATACTTTTACCATCCTTAGTTATTAACTACCTTCAAAATATCCCTTCCCAATCGAAAATCCTTTGTTATTCCACTATTACACAGACTACACTTCATCACTTTGGTTTTCTCTCTATTAATCCACATGCTGTACTCTTCATTCAAAATCACGTTCATGCCATTTATTATGGTTTTCTTCTGACTCCCCTAACACCACTTTATCATCAACAAATCTTAGGAATTTTATTTCTTCTCCTTGAGTCTTGGTTCCCTTTCCATATTCATTTTTAACTTTCTTCATAGACTGTTCTATATATATGTTGAACAGCATTGATTGCAGACTGTATCCTTGTCTTACTCCTTTCTTGCCTTTCAATTGTAAGTAATGCTGACTGCTATCTGTAGAGGTTATAGATAACTCTTCTTTCGGGATATTTTATTTCTGTCATCTTCAAAATCCTTAATAGTTAGTTGCAGTTTACATTATCAACGGCTTTTTCTAAATATGCAAATGCCATGAACGTAAGCTTGTTGTTTCTTATCCTGTCTTCTAAAATTAGGCGCAGAGTCAATATTTCTTCACTTTTCCCTAAATTCTTTCTAAAACAAAACTGATCGTCTGCTAACCCTCATTCTATTTGACGTTCCATTCTCCTGTATACTATTTTCGTTAATATTTTGCACGCATGAGAAACTAAACTAATAGTCCTTCATCTATCATCCCCAGTCTTCATAGGTATAGGGATAATTGTGTTGTTCCTAAAACCATATGGAAAAATTTAAACATGAGTGGACCATTCGCGACCAGTCTCATTCGTTACATCTCAAGAATATGTAATGTGTTACAATTTTCAGATTTGATTTCTCTGCAGTTAGAAATCGATTTTTTTACGGTTTCATTATGAAAATATCACTTTATCCTGTCTTTCCGTGAGGTTTAGGTAAATACTGAACAAGAAAATTCGGTCCAAGTTTTAATTCTATTCGTCCAGTCACTGGGCCACCTCGCTGGCTTTCAAGGTGAAAACAATTCGCAACAAAAAAAAATCGAGGAAAGAGTCCGTTCCTAAGTGGCCAGCGATTTGTAGTAGTAGTTGATCCCAGAGACCTTTAGTCCGATGACTTAGCACAACAAACACAAGCTAACGTCCGGCCCTCGCTTATCTCTCAGCTAACAGCATCAGGTTCATCATTCACTTAGGCGAAATGTAAAATAAAAACTGATGCCTTATATTTACTCCAGTGAATCACTTGAACGTGCCAATCACTCTTTCTTTTATTGAAGCAACTAATTTAAGTTTGAATGCTTAATGATCATATTTTCACAAATAATCTCGTCAATTGTTTAAAAAAACTGCCTCTGATTTTTTACATTCCTAAACTAGAATCAGCGTATTAAATTAATAATTCTCAAATGTATTACAAATGAAACTAACAATCAACCTGTTATAATATTATCTTCCCAAATACTGCTTTTCAAAAGTAAACAAAATCTACCCACAAAGCGAACAAATTGGGCACGACCCATATTATAATTAACTACAATAACTTGCCATATGTCAGTAATTAATAGTAAAAAAATCTATGGGTTACATTGTTTTACCATATTTAAAGAAAATACATTATAAATTAAGTAACGTTTTTGCAAATTACGGTGTTAATAATTTAAAATTTGCTAAGAATCTAAATATGTTGATAATAGTTTTGATAAACACAATCTTGTTAATAAGATTGAGTGTCTGAACTGTGGAGCCTGTTATATTGATCAGACAAAACGCAATCTGCATGCATACCAGAATTAAGGAACATTTTTCATTTTCAAAACAACCTTTAGATAAACAATCTGTGTTAACAAAACATGTGTATTTCAAAAATCACAGGATTTACGGGAGTTATGTAAAACATTTTGGATGCAGAAAGCAGTTTTTACTATCCGTTGATGAGCGAAATGCTTCATATTAGATTCTATAAATATTAAAAAATAGATAAGCAAATTCTAAATTCAATACACGACCCCAATATTATTATATAAAATAGCATTCTAGGAACTTTGAAGTATAATTCTTATAGTCTTAAAGAAATCAGTCGCAACAATACAAGTTTTATGACCTTTTTCTTTGTCATCCCTTTCCGTCGTTTCGTTTCTGGACATTGGAACACAAAAATTCTGTTAAAGTTTTAATTATAAGTGAACAAATTATTCAAAGTTTATTTATTTGTTGGATGTCAACTATGCTTTTTATTTTATTTTTTGTAAATAGAAGTCCCGAAATTTGGGGGAAAAAAAGTCTTTTATTTCTGACTTTTAGACAGTTATTGTATTTTATTTATAGTTATAATTTATTCAAGTAAATTTTAATTTGTTTGAGCTATGATTTAAAATAACTGTCAAAATGCATAAATATAAAATTTGATAGTCGTACTAATAAACACAACTTTACAATTTCTCACATGCAGTGAAATGGAACCCACGACGTTTTGATCGGAACGTTTGAATAACCGAAACGGCCTAATGAAAAATACGAGAAGTTTCGATCTGCTCTACGACTAGAACCGCTCACAACGCCCGATATATAAAAGGAGGCTCCAAGGTTGGCGTGAAATCAGCGAGTGAAGTATTAAGTATGTGCTCTAAAAAGTGTGTATGTAAACAGTAGTGAACCTTTTGTATGCATTGTAAAACGTTTAAATAAGTAATAATGTTAAAGCACTTTGAGCTGGTATATACCAATAAATAAAATTGAAATGTCTGTCTGTACGTTTAACTCGAACAGGCCCCGAAACAGCTCAACGGATTTCAGTGAAAATTTGAGGCTTTAAAATCAGCAGATTGAACTTAAATATCCATGCATATTTTATTTCGATATATTTCAGAAGATATTAATCTAATACAAATATTAATTCTACGGGAAGGTTTCTTGGTATTCGCGCGTCGAGTCTCCAAAAACCTAAATGCGTGTTGCCAATACTCTTGATCTATGCTCCGAAACGGATTAACGGATTTCAATGAAAATTTCATGGATTGGAATAGGAATTTTAACCTAAATTTTCGTATATCCGACATTTGTTAAAATTAAAACTTAAAATTCAGTATAGACAAATAAAAACTATTAAATTGTCACAGAAGTGACTCTGTGAATCAAAACTTAATGTCTAAACTTCATTGCACTAAATTGCAAGAAGGTTTTGACACGCTGGGTCATTTCCAACCTCCCATCAAAAAAACACTATTTCCAGTTAATAGATAAAAGAAATGAATGTATATTTGCTTGAAACATATGTGATCCTATATCATTCCCCCGATTGCGATGATACTCTGATGAGTTATTGTGCTCACCCCCGAGAATCTTTCGTCAACCTTTAAAATATTTAGGCCCTTTCCTTCCCCTTCCTTTCAACCCAAAAATGGCACAACCTCCCCCACAACACATTTGTAAACATTTTACAAGAGTTAGCACCCGAGTCTTTTCAACAAATCTATGTTCATATACTTAAAGAAAATGGTACACTTTATATATATATATATATAATTAACATAGGAGAGTAGGTTTATTTTATACTCTTTTAAGACATCCGTGACTCTTATTGTACCGGTACTGTTCTTTACTTCTTAAGGTTTCGGGAGCGGTTTTTACCCTGTTAAGGAACCTGTCGTATTTTCGACTCCCTTAAGGTGTCTGTAGAATTTTACTCCAGGAGTATTTTTTATTCTCCTAATACAGCGGGAATTTTTAGAGTAACTTATGATATTTTCGACTCCCTTAAGGTGTCTGTAGAATTTACTCAAGGAGTATTTATTATTCTCCTAATACAGCGGGAATTTTTAGAGTAACTTATGATAGTGTGCCACGGTAATGTACCCCGCAGAATTCTTGACTTGGTTAAGTTACCCCTAGTCATCATCCCCAAATTGGTCCAAAATATGTAAATCTGTCGATACCAATTGAATCACTTGTTGGCCATGGAACTAGTGCAGAATTAATTTTTTTCGGCCTAAAACAAATAATTACCCTCTCAACGCTGGTGAGTAAAATGTAATATGCCGTCTAACAAGTAGTCTATTGTAACTAAGTTAAACAAATTCAAGTGCTCAGGAGATATACTCCACAGAAAACACCTCAATAATAATTTCTTACAACCATGAAATGGTAACAAGTCAACAAGAGAAAGAATAGAAACTAAAAAAATAACATTTACATCTAGTCTGGATATGATAGTTGGCCATTCACTAAGTATGATGAAGAAAAGTTGAGAATATATTTCGGAATTAAGTTTCGTGGTCTTTGACTGAACTTCGAATGGTATCAAATCTTTACTTTGAATTAATTGAGAATATTTGAAACGAAGAAGTTGAGGAAGATTTATGGCCCAAGTCATAACGGTATATGGAGGTTAAAATACAGCGAAAAGCTACCTAAATTATACAAAAAGCCTAACATAGTACATACTATAAAAATATTTAGACTTAAATATCTAAGACGAGTAAGAAGAAATTAACCTTCTCATGGCCGAAGGTAGTAAATGTAAAGGAAGACCCAAGATAGGATGATTAAATGGGGCTTTCATGGATCTACAACACAGGTGGATAGAGGCTCATTGTAGGAACAGACGGAAGGTTATCATGAAGGAGGCTAAAAGACTCTCGAAGGACTGTAACGCCGCTTAAGAACAAAAACTAATATAGAATGTCAAGAAAACAGCCGTACAATAATCTAATTGGTAGAACCAAGAAATGAGAAAAAGTCAAAAATAAAATTACTTGATACTGGAACAGCGAGTTATGTAAAGCTTAATAAGCTGACAGACCGTCAATAGCATACACCATAGGCATAATCTTTGTAACAAAAGCTATGAATGCTTCCAATCCAGTATGAAAAACGGACTCGAAGTGGCTAGTATTTTTTCTGGTGACGAAATCCTATGATAAAAAATAAATGCCATATTTCGAGGATTATATATATATGAAATAAGGAAAAAACTGAAAAATTCGGTTTGTACTTCGACTTATTTCACCATGGTGTTGTTAAATTAATGTGCAAATTAGTTTAATAATAAAGCATTATTTATATTGCCGCAACTTTCGTACTGCTCCCGATGAATTCTAATTCTTCAGCAGAGTCTCACACGCACACACACGCATCTCCATACAACTTTTCCTACAGTACCGGCTGCTCACAGGAAGGTTTTCTCTGATGAGTTCGCATTAAGAATAATTAATTCAGTGGCACGCTAATTGTGTGTCAGGTAAATAGTAAGTGTTGGATATTGGGAGCCTAGCGGAGTTAGCCAGAGAGCTGTTATCTCACAGAAGCGGCCACTCTTACAAACAGGAAGTGTAAAAATAGGCAGCGCGCATATTGACAAGCCGGCTTCCGCTTCTCATTATAAATAAACACGGGAGACTACTTAGCATACGCAATTATTCGTACCAGTAGAACTCATCCCTCCAGAAATATTAATTAGAACAATGACTTCAAAGTTTGAAAAATTAATCTGTCTCAACAACCAAGTGCGGCGCTTATTCCACGGGATTTGTGTTCCGTGCAATCGATCTTCCCAACTACTAGCATTCTTTTGCTATCAATATTAAATTATATTCCATAGATCTAATAAGTTAGCTTGGCTTTCTTAGTCAGGAATATGGAATTTTAAGTATGTAAAAACTATTTTTTACGAGAAAAATAACGATTCTCGGTATACTTACTGATAACTATGCCTTAAAAGGATCCTTGGGATCTACATTTTTCAACAGTGTTTTGCATCGCCGTAAATAACTACTTTCAAATTAATTTTTTTCTCTTTTTCGCCAAGGTCACGTGACACTAAATATTTCGAAGGATTGTTAATTATGAACTTATGTATCATAATCTAGAATATCTGGTTTAACTTACTCGTCTTTGAAATGAAATTGTAATGTTGCATCAAGCACTTTTTATAATTTTGGAGATTACAATTGGGTTTGAGTATTTTGAAAATACCTCCGAATTGTTGATTTAAGTCAGAATGAACAGCATGACTTTGTCATTATATTTTTATATCTATACTACTAAATAGAAGAAATAAAACCCCTACGCTTTGCCGATGATATTATAGTATTAGGGGAGTCAGAAGAAGACTTGGAATACATAGAAAACGGTATGAATGCGGTCCTGGAGAAAGAGTTCAATGTGAGGATTAATAGAGGTAAAATCAAGGTAATGGACTGTAGTATGGGAAACGGCGGAATAGCAAAGGGTGTTAGAATGGGAAGGGATATTTTGAAGGAAGTTAAGGAATTCTGCTACTTGGGAGACGTAATAACTAGTGATAGTAGACATAAAGAGTAGGATAGCACAGGCAAGAAAGAGGAATTAACTGAAGTATGAATATTAAGAAGTCATTATTAAAAAGGTCCGTATGGAGTGTGACTTTATATGGGTGCGAAACGTAGACGGTAGGAGTTGCCGAAAGGAAAAGAATAGACGGTTTTAAAATGTAGTACTATAGAATGAAATCAGATGAGTGGATAGAGTAACTAACCAGGAATTTCGAAGCAGAATAAGTGGAAGGAGAAGAGTTTGGTGGACGTTGACCAAGAGAAGGGATAGACTAATAGACCACGTTTTGAGACATAAGGGTCTTGTAAAAAGTTTGTGGGGTAAGAAAAGAAGAGGGAGGCCAAGAATGTAATACACTAAGCAGATCATCCTGCTGGAAATCGAATTTCATAAACAGAATAAACTCTCAAATTTTTTTTAAATTTAATTAAGTTAACATAAGGTAAAAAAAGTATTTACTGTACTTTCTATCGTGAAAGTGTTGTCAGCACTCGCTGTTCTTCAAAACGACGTTGGAAATTTACAGACTGTCTAAGAAAATTTATAAATTTTATTGTTAGTTTATAAATGTTGATGGTGAAATTGTCACAGGGAACCGAAAGATTCATAATAAATTAAATATAGGAAACAACACGCCTTTGAAGAATTACGTGTATGAAAGGAGCAACCTTTGGGTAAAATCTTATAATCATGTATGTTTGGTAATTACTATCCGATTATATAGAGAATGAAAATTACCAATTACGTTGAACGTTTCTTCGTATTAAAATTATCAACACTCAGAGAGACTGTGTGTGGTTTTATTTACTCCGAATATTGACCTGAAAATAAATCAAATGGATCTTACGCATTGTTGAAGCTGAGTTTCCAAAGACAATGTCTGTTGCTGACCGTAAGATGACCCATCCACGCTTGTCCTTCGAGGATATTGAAAGGCATTTCCTGTTCAGAAGAGGTACAAGGATCCAGCTCTCGCGGCGTCAGTGAACTTATGTTCAATTTGAACATTTGTCCTATCTTTTTGTGAGTCCGTTTTTATACCAAAACATTATTCCAAAATATTTTTTGCCCTCAGTGTTAATGATTCTTTTTAAACGTAGCCAAGTCGCCGTCCTATAACAGGGTCTTCTTTAATAGTTTCCTTCTCACAACAGCTAATGACATTATACTACCTATATTCTTCTACTGTCTGACAGTTTTACTTCCATTCTTACTCATGCACGACGCTTAACACAAATTACGTTTAAAGGTGGTGATGACAATGGTGTATAATCATGTCATGAAAGTACTTTCTCCGTGTAATGCTGCAATGATAAAGGGGAAAACGGGGTTGTTAAGAGTAAACAAACACTCCTACTGGGCTGATCAAGGTATCTAAAAGTATACAGCGTTTTAAAAGACATTACTGCTAGTCAAAATTTCCAAATCAATAAAATCAGACGAAAAGTACACAATCAGTTAAATTTACTGCAGTAATTCGTTTTCAAGAAGTTTCCCGATCAATTATAATATTTTTTTAAATATATCATTAAATGACAATCAGAATTATAAAAACCAACATTCCGAATATTGTTAAAAATAATATGGGAAGTTTTTCAATTTGGGCGAGTCAATGTGGAATAAAACAAGCTGTGTAGAGATATTGACGAAATTCTTCTTTTATTTCTAATTTCCATGTATGCTCTTTCAATTTAAAAAAAAAAGAATTTCATTAATACCTTACACAGCTTGTTTTATTCCACTTCAACATCGAACCGCTCTTACTGAAAACACCTATACATTATTGAATTAATTTAATTTGTCAACAATTAGCTTCATTAATAATAATTCACTTACCAAGAATTAGAGATTCATAAATAAGCAAAATTGAAAAAAGTTAATAACAGAACCTAATTGATATCAATAAAATAGAACAAAAATAGTTGCAGAGATAATTTTTAATATTTATATAAATTAATACTTAAATTTAATAATAGAATCAATAATGTACTTTTGAAAGATGTTTATGTATGTGTGTTTTATAATTAGACATGGGTGTTGCCTATACTTTGCCCTAAAATATAATTCCATAAAATTTCAACCACACAGAAACTGTATTTATTTTTTAAAACCAACATAGTTAAACTTCCGTGTTCAGGACGTTCTGAGTGATGAATTTTACAGGAAAATAATATTTCGTTGTGGGTTCCACCTGATGTCTGTAACCTTAACAAACTGGCATTGAAACCTGGTTCATTTACTACCAAACAACTAAAATCAGCATAGTATAAAAAGAATAAACGTCTAAGTAGTCAGTCTAAAAACTTTTATTTTAACGTTAATTATATTACCTAGTGGACCAGATGTATCACCAAAATTTAGAAAAGAATTCTTAAAATCATAGTATTTTCTTACAGGTGATCATGACACAATTGAATGGAAAGCTCCTACCTTTTAAATGACTGAAAAAATTAATGTAATGACATGAAAATAAGACTTTTTTAAGTAACTGTTCAAAAGGTTTCGTATTTTTATAAGGTTAATACAGTATTTCAATGTGAATTATACAAATGAATTAAAATCAATCCAACAAAATTTTTTACACGCGAAAGAAAAGTAAAAGACTAATTTGTGTAACGTTGCCAGGTTAAACATTGTGAATGACCATAATATTGCCTGTACGTTTGTGATGTAGATGTTTCAGCGGAAGGTGATAATTAAGTAGTGATTGCATAAGAATAACAAGGATTGAAAATAATACCGGGGTCGTTCCTTTAAGAATATCCCAGGAGCCGTAGATATCCGTTGACTACCTTCCTCTTAATCTATTTCAAGTTAATACCTATGTCAGGAAATGAGTACAGGCCACAGAGCGGATGACCTTGTGTCTCAAAAAGAAAATATATAAAAATAGAAAGTTTATATTCTCTCAAAGAATAGTTCTCGTAGGTGGAACCGTACAGGAGAATAGAACGTCGCTACCTGTTTTTGAATTAAGTTTTCGATAAAATCAGACAGTTGAACAGGGTGACTAACTCGGAAGTCCTAAGGAGAATAGGGGAAGAGAAAACAATTTGGAAGACTTCGACTAAGAGAAGGCTCCATTTTGAGGGTCTTGTAAAATTAGCATTATAGGGAAGTGTGTGGGGTAAGAACAGAAGGGGGAGGCCAAGGATGGAAATTAGGATGTGAGATGTGGTAGCTATGTAGAAATGAAAAGGCTTGAGCAGGATAGGTTAGCATAAGGGATGCATAACACCAGTCTTAGGAGTGATAACCACAACAACACAAGTTATGAAACCTCGGTCAATTTGGAGAGGGTCTCACATTTTGGGCAGTGACAAGAGTTGTCCATTCATCCAATTGTAACAGTCAGCCAGCTGCTTCCTAAGCTGATCGAAGTATGGACAGGTAAATACTGCGCCGCACGGAAACCCCACTTTCCAGTCATGGGGAGGGTACGGGATAAATACCATGGGTCCGACGTACATGAAGCTGGTTACTCTAGGGTTTTACACTGGATCATGTTGAGGTGAAATACCGGTTATAATCCCTACACTTTGGCTCTGCGGCCGTAGTTAACCTATGGTTACCTAACATCTCCCTTCAGCATGACCTCCTTCTATCCCTTCTTGTTTTAGTGAAAGAAACACCAATTGGATGAACCTCAAGTGGTCCATTGCTAAAAAAAATTGTATAAAGATAATAAAACCGCAACTATATTTTCGCCACTCATTTATCTTAAATCGGAATTTACTAAGCGTATTGCATGCCTACCTCCTGTGGTGTAGTGGCTAGCGTCGCTGTCTCACAACCCAGTGGTCCCGGGTTCGAATCCTGGCACGGGCTTGGATGTTTGTGCCGTCATGGTCACGGAGAATCGATACGCTGACCAGGTGCCGCTCCAAATTTGGAATGTGTCATGCAAGATGACAGACGGAGTCGACCCGGTAGGCCAAGGCCCTGAACAGGCTGCAGAGACGAGGTAAACAAAAGCATATTACATGAAAATTGATATATACCCAGAAATATATCACCTACGACACTGGAAAATAGTTTCTCTTTTCACCTTCTTCAAGAACCTGTATGTCGCGCTTAACATTTCTCCGCACATAACCATCACAAACGGTTTTCTGCGGTTACAGGTCTCTAGTGGCTTATCTTCCACAGACTCCTGTCTAGAGCTCTTCTAGTAAACAATCCGCCGTCTTCAGGACAGCAAAACGTTTTCTTCTTCTCTTCCATTTATTCCAGCACGTACATCAGCGAACAATTTCTTCCCAAAACACGTTAAAACCAGTTCTTCTTTAATTTGTTAACTTTTAATTTATTTTTCTTTTACTTAATGCTACTATTATACGTAACTATGTATGTACAGCAGTCCATTCTTTCTCATATGATCCACCAAACAGTGAAAGCACAAAATACTTTAAATGTTGAAGTAATGGAACTCTACTAGGAACAAATATGCTAACGTTTGAGTGAGGGCTAAAACAAATAATTAGTAAAACAAAACCAAAGTAATTTAATGTAACTACATAATTCGGTCCTGATGTGGTCCCTCTTCAGCTTGAACTGAAGTTAACAGTAGACAAAATTGCGAATATATGTAGCTGCATTATATTTGTTTTGTTTTGTTTTGCTTTACTAATTGTCTGTTTTGGTCTTATTATAACATATAGTATTAATCCATGGTATATTCACCATGGATATGGATGGATGGATTAGCTTCAGGAAGATACGAAAATTTCGGAAAGTGATACCTTCACACTGGCTTCAAGTAAGAATACATCAAGTATGGGCATAAAGTGGAAAGGAGCACAGGAGTTGTGGTGTGGAAGAGAAACTATCTTGAGAAGTCTGATAGACTCGCAGCGCCGGAAGGTGCCAAGGTCCTGGGGAATACGGTGCGACTTTTCTCGTGTGAATCGCAGGCCTGACTGACATAATTACATACCACGCACGAATTAGAACAAACCTCAATATGGCCAATTAATAAGGAACAGCGAGAAATTTAACAGCTGTTTGCAACCTAACTACGTTTCTTCCCCTCTTGATCGGGCATTTTCATAGCGCGATGAAGGAACCCAGAATCTCACGAGATTAACAATTTAACTGAACAAATTCGGAAAATTTTGCTTTTACTTTTATTACTGAATTGGATTACTGGTGGAGCGGACTGATCTGAAATAATTTCTAAAACGACATTACTCAATGGAATTCCAACGTGCCCACAGGCATTAATGTTACGGTCAATAACTCAAAAATATTTGTTTAATTAGTTACATCTTTCTCGCTTGAAAACAAATCACAACGCCTGTTCCTTTATATTATATTGCGGCTTCTTCATGTTACGCAGATTAAAAATAAAAAAAACTATCTTAAATGACAAAGATGGAAAAATTTCTAACTGACCTCCGCTCGATATGGAGTCGATAAAAACTAATTTTGAGAATCAATTTCTTCATTGGTGTGGATTTTCTGTTCTAATTTTTTAATAAAACTATAATGTAACAATTGTTACGTAAACTAAAATTTTAACATAAAAAGTTATAAAATAAAGTATAATGAGCGGAGTGTTCGAACTATAAAACATGTTTTCATATTCAGGATTGCAATCCATGAATGTGTTGAAATTAGCAGAAACCATTTAAATAGCAGGAAAAAAAGTTATATCATATCATAATTCATATACAACAGTTTTGTTAAGATACTTTATAATAATTATTAAAAAAATTATTCTTATAAAATTTTAAATTATAGTTTATTTGCAATTTAGTGATACAAAGTTCATATCAAAGATGAAATTTTATCTCAAAACTAAGAATGTGTAAACTGGAGAAGTCCTAATATAAGGGATGAAACGTTTTGATTATATTTCATGTATGAAAAAAGTAACTAATTAAATAAATTTTATCTTCTTTATTCACGACTGTACTTCTTTTGTAACCATTAAAATGTCAGATTTAATAAAATAGGGTTGGGCATACATGAAGCCAAAGATAGCCGCAATCCGGTTGGATAAGTTTTATAAAGCGCATACAAATTCCACTTCTTATTTAATGTATAAAAGTGTGGGAACACATAAAAATATAATTATGGGAAACAAAATTATTATTTACAAACTCTATTAATAAAATTTTAATATATTAAAACTTAAATACCAAAATTTTCAAATGTAATATGAATGTATTTATTAATACAAAGTATACCATTAAAGGACAATCCTTGGTCAATTTTTTAAAATTTAACGAAAATTTGTTAAATCTGTTAGTCATAATTATGTGCGATGTTGATTGTTGAACTGAAAATGTTGTTTTTTCGACTTCACGCACTTCATTGTGGTTTACAAATATTCACAGCAAAATGTTGTACCCAAAATCGAAAATAGACAAAGAGTAGCTTTCTCAAAGTTTATTTGTATATTTTGATTGAAGTATGATTCAGGAAGGAAAATAGAAATAAAATTTTAATAGTAGCCGCACTTGTCTCATCAGAGAGCCGCATTAGCCCATTCTTGTAATATAATTATAATATTGATAATTTATAAATATGTATAAGCTTACAATATGAAATATTCATCGGTATAAGTATGTGTATAATAACGTAAACTGAACCAAATAATATTTATCTATCAAGGACATTGGGTTCATCTATTTATGATGGCAGTTAGAAACTTAGTCACATTTCTCGTGTGTTGTTCACAGGCTTTTCCGTTGTTAATAAGAAAGGAAGAATCTAACCAGATGTGAAGACCTTCATGGTCGGTTCTCTCGAATAGACTGAATTCAGTTGGTTTATATCTTTAAGAATTTAACGGGTACAGATTCTATTTCCCTGAAGACGAAAAGTTTTGACTATTCCAAAAATTAGATTCAATGGACCATCTGAGCATAACTCTCAAAATATTTACACTTGGTCGTCAAATTTAAACTTGAAGAGCTTTCCGCGATTTCTCAATGGATGAATTAGATCCAGAGATAATACACCTCCTCGTACATAGGCAAAGATGTTTGCTTTTCTTATTTTTTTAGTCATACTAGAAGCTAACTATTAATAACTGACAATTGGGAACAATCAGTTATTACTAGGGCCTTGTAGAATTGAAGTTAATATTTTATCAGCATTTCATCAGTAGATGACATTTAATGGAAATGCACTACATCGAATGCTTTGTGACGTGGTGAATGAAAACGAGTGAAGCACACACACGCACGCTTTGTTCCTTCTGATCATCAACAGATTCTGCTTCCGTTCCAGTTGGGATAATCTATGACGTGCTTGTATGTAGGCGGTTACACCCCGAGGTGAGGAAGACGGATCCCGAGGATTACCCTCGACGACCTTGCCATTCCCACAAAAGGAAAGACGGAAGAAAATAAAACATTTGTACTAAAGTGCCGCACGGTGTACAACTTAGGACCCTCTTTTTGTGTGTTGGTTGGATTAATTGACTACAGTCCCGCACAATAGCGTCGGGTTTCTACAATTTATAATTCACGTGACAACCTCCCAGACAAAGCATTTTATTTTCGTCAGTAAATAATGTCAATAGTTCTTTCGATCCCATATTCCCGCAATAGAGTCTAAACTTATTGCCACGGGAATAAAAGGTGTCTTATTTACCGACGAGGCTATTTATGAAACTATAAACCTCCAGCGATATTCATTCCCGTTCACGAGTCAGGGGGAAGCCACCGATTCGTAGCAGTGTGTGGCCACTGGCTTCATGTGGAGTCATATTTATGAGTCGATCTCGTGTTCAAACCCCCTCGGTTCAATTCCACGGCGAGCTTCTGCAGTTTTTGCTGTTGTAAGTTCAGTTGAGAATACGAGTTGCGAGATGGAAAGGGCATGCCTTGACATTTCTTATTACTAGCAGCAGTTGGAGATGCACGCAGCAGCAGGCAATGAAGCGTGGCCGGAAATCCGGACCGGAAGCGCTCTTCCCATCGCCGGAAGTGCTACAACTTCCGCTTTTGCTCAAGACACACGGCCTATTGATGGATTCCGAGCCGCCGGAAGACGTAACCCCGGTAGGAATTCTAAGCAGCCGAATATGAGTTTGATTAGGATTTTCTCCGAGACGTAGGACTCATAGACCGTGTAATATATTAAAGTTACCAATTACCTAAGGCTTCTACCGCCAATTTACATTTCAGCTCAATGACAAGAATATTGTTACAAATATTAAGGCAATACGTGAGTCTCGTACGGCTATCAAATGTAGCAAGTTCCTTACTGCACAGGAACAATGAGACGATAAAGAAATATCATCATGCCAGAGAAAAGCAGAAAGATTTTCGTCATATATTGGAACACTTTCCGTCCAAAATCCCTCAGTACCTACGTACAGTAATACAAACAAATCACAGGTCCTCTTTCAAAATTAAAACTGACCTATCCTTAAAAATCAGTAGGACAAAGGTGATATCTCTGGAGAAGTGATCACTTTTGGTGGAAAATCCATGACTACGTAACTTATGCGCCTATTTGAAATTTCGGTCAACAGTATGGATGCTCCATACGATTGAAAAAATTGAGATAGTAGTGGAAATATACAAATCCGGAACAAGGGTGTAGACTTCCAACTACAGACCGGTCAGACCGACGTCGGCAGTGTACGAACAGGTCAAAATCGAAAACATTTGGAGGAGGGTGGATGAATATATCCTGGACATCGCTGATGTAGAAATGAATATTCGTGCGACAGCCAATTATCAACCGCATGTTAAGATCTTGCATTGTTGATGATTGAGGAAGTATTGACTCGGTAGTCATAGATTTCGAGAAAGGCCTTCAATGTAGAATATTTTACTAGCTAAACTTCGTAATAGTATAGTTCTATAGGTTAGGGAATTTCGGAATAATCGCGTACTTACGAGTCCGGGTTAATGAGAAATTATGCCATCCAATATAAATTACAACGGCATGCCACAGGGAAGTGTAATAATGTTCTTAGCTTTTATGAATGACCTAACGCCGGGAACAGATTCTAAAATAAAAATTTTCGTGGGCAACTGCGTTATGCACAAAAAGTGTGGAGAATATCGAGGATAAGGTCGCTCATCAAGCAAATTTAGACAAGACTTTTTTTGGGGGGGAGGGCGATGGTGAATGGCTACACGAGGATGATCCTAAAACAAGCAATTCCCCTTTAATGTCATAGGAAGGGCATTGAAAAGGGAGATGTGGGAGGCAGAGCAAGGGTGGATTAGGGCCCCCGGCTATAGTTTAAGGATCCTACCCTGTGTTTCATCTGAATGAGAGACGGGAAAACCATTGAAAACGTGTATCTCGTAGGTTGGGCCTTTGGGTACTATTCTCACGCCCTTCCGAATGACAGGAGATTAGTTTGCTGTGGGGTCGCAGTATTACTTTCTCCGTGTCTCCACCAGTTTTAGGAAGCAGTTGGTCGACTGATCCAATGGGATCAGCGGTCAACTCTTACCGTATTCCCAAGGTCTTCGACCACAGTACATATACCTCCTAAAATAGGTGAAGATGTTTCGGCATGTGAGAAACTTGAACAAAAACAGAGTACGAGGTATTCACGACGCTGCAGGTGAGCCCCGCAGTCAATCTGGGGAGAAACATCCTGCGAGAGAAAACTAGAGTTGACTAGGGTTTCTTGGTTAATAGGCTACATGAGGGTGATCGCGAAACAGGCAACCCTCCTTTAAAAGCATAGGAAAGGCATTGAAAAGGGTGGAGGGAGATGTGAACCCTAGAAAAGCTGTAGTAGGTAGGTCGGGTTATTGGTCACTTCCTTCTGAATTCGACAAGATACATCGAAGAGCAAAAATAAATAAGATGGATACAAATCTTACTAAGAGTACAACAAATATTCACACTAAAAAGAGAACTACACTCCCCCCACCCACAATGTAAAATAGGAAGCGTAAAAGTGAATTTTGTGTATACCTGTAAATATTAAAGCGTAACTTTTAATAAGAAATGAAAACAGACGAGCAATTAAATTTATTAACGCGAAAGGCATCGTTACCCTTCAAAAATAGAATACTGAAAAAAAGGACAAAGCAACCGCATAGACTCCAATAGTTAGACATGTGACAGAATTTAGGGTAGCAAGTTAGGATCGTTACAGAGGGGAACATATCAATGTGGTCGATAAAATTGAGAATAGGGATGGTCTTTTATGCGGCTCAAATTTTGTGCGAGTACACATCTAATTAGGAAATACTCAAGGATAATAGGAAAATGGCTAGACTTAGTGTACTCTATAACGCTTGTATGAGAGGACAAAGCGTGGGAAGGTGCTGCCAGGGACATTTTTAAAGCTCCAGGGGTAAGCTTGAGGAAAGGGAAATTTATAAGCATGATAAATTAAGTAAAGGACAATCCATCCTAAACTGGATTGAGAAAGATGATTTCACTAAGACATAAAAACACATAGAACCGTATTAATTAGTAATATTGTATCAAGAGTCCTTTGCTGTATCCATGATTTCATACTGCAGCATACTGAATCGGGTAGAGAAAATTGAGTTATGAGAACAATACCAAAAGGAGAGAGAAGGTGAATAGTAGTACAGGGAAAATGGAGAAATATGTGACAGTATAAATTGAGAATTAAAAGTTAATATTCAATGACACGCTTCATAGTGTCAGGAAAAAGATATTAAAAGCACTGGTACAAATACAAATTAATTTCTATTTGATAGTCATTGAACCGTTATATTAATTTCTATTATTGATAATTACAAAACTAGTAACTAGCCTCCATACGGTTTTATTTATTGTAATGACAGTTTTCATTCGAATTGAAAACAGAAATACTGAAGTAAACTAAAAACAATATAACTAATATATAAGATCATTATGTAAAATATTTTCTATTTGATTAATTTTTGGCTGTTACATAAAAATTTCACAATTGTTTCATAAATTACTCATCAGTGATTCAAAGTAGCTTTCGTTCCTTCCCGCCAAGTTCATCTTACACAAGTGGCTGACTACCTTAACATGGCACCGTGTTAAATTTATTCATAGCAAAATAATTTGAAAATTTTGTACCATCTGATGTATAACTCGGTTATATAAAAACGATACAATTTTATTTTAACAGATTGAAAATAACAATTGTTCAAAGCTACCGTTAAAGTAAATAAATCTGTTAGGACGCTGGTTAATGGGTTTATAATTATCAATAATAGAAATTAATATAACAGTTCAATTACATCCAAATGGATGTTAATTTGTTTTCTAAATCAGTTACAAATGTTTTTACCAGCTTTAATCTGACACTACTTCAGTTTTATTTATTGGTACAGATATGCCAGAATCATTAAATCCTTACGTCATAGGAAACTCAAATATAATTGAGTGAATTTATTAAAGTAACGGCATCTGAATTTTCACAAGCTAAATGAGTCGAACGGTACAGTTATAAGCATTAAATTATAATCTTATATTAAGTATAGTGTAAATAATCAATATGAACTATAACTGATTGTAAAGTAGGTACGTGTGTTTCTTTTGAAATCAAGGTTAGTAATGCGTATGTAATATGAATGAAATCAGTTAATCCTTTCACTTTCTTACTAAGATATTAATAACAAGCCTAGAACCTTGTATCAAGTGTCGTTTTCTATTACCTTGAAAGCATTTCTCTGGTAAGGATCGAGGGAAACCAATTTATCTAATATCTGATCCAATTATTTTCTTTTGGATTGATCGTTTCTTACATATTTCTACTCTATTCCTGTTATTGTACTAAATTTAAAAAGACAGATCTAGTAATTTTTTTAAAAAATACTGAAGACGAAAACATATACATAGTTTAAATCCAGCTCACTTGGAAATGTTATTCGGCAGAGAAACCTAAATGGCACAAATGTTGTGAAATATGCTTAGTAAATTAAAATAATTGTTAAAAACTACTAAGGGTGTGATATGAATAATATATTCAATTTCTATAAAGACAGCCAAAAAATAATTGTTATTAAAAGCTTAATTCCGCCGATTCTGAATTCCGTAAGAAAGTGGCACTAACAAAGCTGTTATAAAATTTCACATACAACTATAAAAAATACATTATTATTTCTATCAGCTTGTAACAAGAATAATTATTAGCATTTCTTTAAAATTCAGAACGGCGGCGATCACCCATCAGTACTGTCAGTTTGAAAAAGATTGACTCAAACGATACGAATTAACTTTTCACTGTAAATTTTGGAAACCGAATAATGATAATTGAGTGCTCATTCTTCTCTAACGTATGACGACTTCGTCTGTTTAAATAGAAGTATAGAAAATAATTTAATAAGCGGAAATTAGAGGGAAATCGGGGCGGAACAGAACACTTATTTTTTTTTAAAAAAAATTGTAAAACTCGCTTAATCTAATATCAATATAACTTAAATAAACGAAATTATATTTTTATGACTTTTTAAAAAGAAGCTTACAAATTTCCCGTTCTGCCACATCCCCCGGTGTAGAATGGGATAGGATGTTTCGTAAATACATTTAGTGTAATAAAATTTAATTTAATTCAAGAAAAATCTTAACACCTTTTGAGTTTTCTTTCTTATACTTATTTAGCGTACGGTTGATCGCTTTATCAATGTTTCCTTTTGCAAAGAGATATTTTGTTGCAACTGCACAGTCCTTGCTAACATTTTCCCCTTTTTTCCGTTCCTTTTCCTTCCTTATCTATTCTTTTTCGGTACAGAATCCTGAAACACATTCTTATAAGGTGAGTCTCTAGTTTTTTTTGTCTTATGTAGTAGTGTTCCGTTCCGCCTCGCACGTAAGTTTTACTTTACGGTTTTTCACCGAGCCTTAATACAAGCTCATTTAAATCTAATACGTAACTTATATGCAGATAAGACAACTAGTTTACGAATATATGCCATTAAAGCGTTAAAAGGTAGTTTTGTCGATTAACTTCCGTCGAAATGCTGCAAAAATTACAAAGTCACAGATGTAAGATGCCAAAAGGTGGAGAACTAGGTCAAGTCGTCTGCCAGGACTTCTTCCTTGACCAGTTACAATGTTCCACCACTATTTACTAGCCTCCAGCACTACTACATAGTCATCCCGTTTCGCTCCGACTTTCCCATCATGATTCAAATACAAGCTCTTTCCCATGTCCTGGACTGAGGAATTGCTTAGAAAGAAGGACTACAATAGATTTTTTCCTAGCAATCTGAATAAAAGAAAAACACAAACTCGTAAATAGACGCTACAAAAAAATATAAAATAACGCCTAGATTTTTTGGCTCGAAGATCAGATGAAGAAATTGTTCATACTGTTGTTTTAGTTGCTCAGTAAAAAAAGACATTGTTTCTGGAAGAACCGGAATTTCGTCTTTAACGGGTCTAAATGACAACTACACTTGCAACAGTGCCAACAATTACGGATTACCTGAAATAACTGATTAATATGCAAATGAGATTCGTCGATATAGCTGCATCTCGAGGACTGGACATGATTAAGTAGGTTAATTAAAGTAAAAAGAACAGCTTCTCCCGACCATCGACAGATTTTTTTGTATCACATGAGTCACTTACTTTTGGAACGTTTTCTTTTTTGAGTTTGATCCAAGTACTGAAGAGATGGAGATCCTATGAAATAACCTCAAGCGTGCCATTGGGCAGCTGAATTATCTGCTGATATTATGATATTACGGAAAGCCAGAAGAGTTAGGTTACTTGATGACAATTTAAAGTAAAATTTAAATCTGAAATTAAAAACGACGACAATCTTTACGAAAATAGCCACCAGTGAATTATAGAACATAGAAACTTAAGTCAGGAATATTTGATGAAGCTTTTATATTCAGTTGAGACTGGGACGTCATGTTATTCGAACGTTTGTACCGGGAGGAAAGCAATGCAATTGAATGAGTATAGTGACGCAAAATCAGTTTCAAAAGAGAATCGGTCACTTGTTCTGGAATACTGGATTTTTTGTTGGCTCCGTTACAGTTCAACACGTTAAATCCATGGATATGACAAGGCTAGGTGATTAAGAAGAAACTGGTCAGCCGAATTATTTGACAGTCATACAAGGATACCGGAGGACTGCAACCAAAACCCATACGGGAAATAATTTCTCCGAAAACAATAAAATTTATAACGTAATTAGCACAATTAGAAAAAGTATCACAACGTTTATTCCATAATTGTGGACTCATCACGTGACGAATAAAAATGAGTCTTTAATTAATTTCTCCAGATAATGCTGAAATATTTTATAGAAAATTTGTATTTGGAAGACTTTGGCCAAGAGAAGGGATAGATTAATAGGCCACGTTTTGAGACATGAGGGTCTAATAAAATTAGAATTAGAGGGAAGTGTGACGGGTAATAACAGAAGGGGGAGGCCAAGGATGAAGTAAGCTAAGCAGATTAGGTAATGTGTCGGATGTGGTAGCTATGTATAAATGAAAAGGCTTGCGCACAACACCAACATATAACTTGTTTCACCCGATGAACTCCCAGAATAGAGACGAATCGTAGTGAAATTTGTTCTAATTATAATAGTTACATTATTAAATATGAAAACATTTGAGACTCTTAGCCTCTTATATTTATTTACTGTATTATTAGAGTAAGATAAACATTAATAATAAAGTTCTCCAAAAAAAACAGATCTCTGAACACCATACAGAACTATGAAGGTACAAAGGTGGGAGAATATTCATTTATATCAATTATCATTTATATCAATAATGATTCAGCTAAACTATGGCACAGTTGAATATTCTACAACCAGACAAGAGAAATTTAGTGGTCTTAATCAAATTATTATGTAAGTGGAGTATACAGCTGTGAAATGAGGTAAAATTACGTTTTTTTAAATTTTCACATTAATTGTCTGTTAATTTTATTATGTTTTTATTCAATGATATATTTGTGAAGTTGTAAACATCTGAGTGGTAGTGTTAATTCGTTTCCTGTCACCTGCATATATCAAAGACAATGGGCCCGGGGTTTGACAATATTTTGACCTTGGTTGCGGGCAGGTTAGTGAACCAGTGGGGGCAGGCAGAGCCGCGACTGTGCAGTCGATAGAGGGGGCGGCTCCCACGGAGCGCGGGGGCGGCAGGGCGGCCCCTGGGGGCGGATCCCGGACACGCCCACCGCCCCCGCGCCGCAACGTGGGCGACGCCGACCCCCACCACGGCGTCCCCATTAAAACTTCCTCACGTAATGTTTAAGGCACATAATTTATTACTAATAATCATTGATGATTTAACGAAGTAATATCTGCCATCAAACATGGAACAGTCATGCATTAGTTACATTTTTGGTTATTTTGAACCACGCATGTTGAGACTGCAGAACCAAACCTAACAGTCACCATCGACACAAACGCAATGTGATTAAAATTGTATTTCATACACGTCACGAGTTTCCGATAAAATGTCCGCAGAGCTCTGAAACCTCCCTCTCATAGCTACACCTTAATTTCCAAAATTTATTTATTTAAAGTCACGAGTAATTTATGAAAATTTTAATTAAAGGTTAATTGGTAAATTTATTCCGGCCATGATTAACACTTTCTTCCAGAAATGTTTTAATTAAGACCTAAAAGCGAAAAAAAAAGTAATTTAGAATTCAGTTTAGAGAACATAACTGCAGTTAATACTTTTAAAATTTTTCATTTAAACATGAAATAATTGATGAATTTAAGTTCTATATAATTAAAATTTTACAGTTATACGAATATCTCACAAAATCCCGGCCGAGACGTCGCCATTCTGATGTATGCTATATTATATTTGTTTATGTGATAACCTTTGCTGAAATGTGCACATATTTAGTATGATAATGTAATTTCAATAGCTGGAGCCTAGTAACTAAGTGAAAATATTATATTAATTGAAGAAAATGAGATGGCGGTCTGTATGCTCCTTCAATTCATCGCATCAAACTAATATGCAATCACTGTTACGTGTTGATTCCACAAATCAGTTTGAATTTGGATGGACCGTACAGTGAACGTAATATGGCAATTTAGACTCCATAAATATTTTACTCTGAAATAATCTTTATTTCTTAAAATACTAGCATGATTTACCGAGTTTATCTACTATATTTTAAACAATGTGCAAAGCTTAGATTCCATCCATTGCAGTTTTTTACGTGGCTAACTGTTGGTTTTACATGTTATTCTTGACAGTATTTCGCCATTTTATAGTTGTCAGACTTAGACAGAATATTATAACAATGTATTCTAGGCGTCAGAAAATCTTCAAATAAATTAAATTTTATTTTATTTGGGACGTCTGTCTTGTGTCGCATGTAAATTCCGTTCAATTAGATTTTATTTATAGGATTCTCAGAAGCTTTAACAGTTTTGTAACGATTATCATTACCTCATGGCCATCTCAATGTCTATGGCACTGTCCTACATATCGAATTCAATACGGAGACAAAGTATGAACAACGAACAATAAATGGCGCCAAAGCCATCCTTGTACTGATAATTGGATTATAGGCAATTATGAAAATAAAAATTATAGAAGTAGGACGACTTAGAAATGGAAAAAGTAGGATCAATAATGATAGCCAAACGTAGATACCATAAAAAATCTACACGAGAAGAAATAAGAAACCATTTGTTTCCAACATGTCCCATAATTTGTTGGATGAGCCTTCAGTTCATTCTTTCTTTTTACTGAAACATTCTTATTTCCTTTAACCCTTCCGTTTTCACCTTCCAATTTCTATTTCACATTTCCTACACGTTTCATTTTCCGTAACACAAAAATTTTACTGATCCGTCACGTAATACCCATATGACAACATTATAATTAAACCCATGGCGCAGTTATCAACCTTCAAATGGAAGTTGGTAATATTAAACTATTGGTGCTTGTGCGTACCTTTATTTTTCTCTCAAGGTCCAAGAAAGGCCTCGACAAAACTGTTTGACGCTTGAGGAAATATTTTGCTTATTTCACCATTCCCACAATTGCGTCGTAATTGCGGGAAATAGGAAATCAAGATTTTAATCGCCAGCAGAGTGAAAACTTTAGTAATCTCTAAACATAGTGATATTCTCATATATAATTATATCAAAATGGCGGCGCAAACAATGTTTCACATTGCCGATCGTATCTAACTCAAAAATTCATCTTACAAATACCCAAGTCGTTATTTCGAGTTGAAACATATTTTGCCCTTAACTGGAGCAGTTTCATGGTTCACATTTTATTAGCGTGTCGCATAAATTTTTCTCGTCTTAAAATTTGAAAGGAATAAGTTCTCAAATAATATTTTATTTTTACGCATGCTTCTAATAATAATATATACTTAACGACCATTAAGAAACATTGTTTATAATACGAAAAATCTATTAAACATAAGCTTTTCATAGCCAGACAAACATTTCAGTCAGACACAGTTTTACAAATACGTACAGGAAAGTTGTGCTGTTAAGTAAAAATTTAATGATCAAAAATATTTTAGAAAGATGAAAAATGTCTGTTGGTGATCGTTACAAATATCTTCTTATAATTTGTCCTTAGTTTAATAAATTTGCTAAATTAGCTCAGTAAACTAATTTCTACACGAGAAGCTCATTACTTTCCCTTTGTATTTAATATTTCACTTAACGTATAATTTTCTTAACAAAATTATAAAAGGAAAAATTAAAACCCAATTTTAATAATTTTATGGAAACTGGTCATTTTAATTTTTCCTTACATTAATTTACTTTGTATTATTAAGGCCGTAGTTTGTTATCTTACGAAGAAGAAAATAATGTTTCATTAACACACACTCATATAGTATTTCTTTAAACGAAGATGTGTTCGAAAAATTATAACCCTTAAGCCTGAAACCGATGATGGGGTACGTTAATACGAAAAATTGAAGAAAAGTCAATAACTTATTTTCTTTGAAGGAGTGGGGGGGATGGCAATAGGTTCCATGAAAGTGATACAGAAACAGGCAACTTCCCTTTAATAGCATAGGAAGGGAATGGACAAGGGAGAATGTGGAAGGTGCAGCAAGGTAGACAAGTGTTAACTAGGTCCATTGGGCTATAGTTTAAGGATCCTACCCGGTGATTCGCCTAAACGAGATGCAGGGAAAACTATAGAAAGCATGCATCAGGTAGGTCGAGCTTTTCGGTACTACTCTCACGCTCTTCCGAATGCTGTGGGGTCGTAGCATTCCCATCTCTGTGTCTCCATAGGTTTGAGTAGGTAGTTGGCTGACTGATCTAATCGGATCAGTGGAAAACTCTTATCGTATGTCCAAGGTCTTCGGCCCCAGAACAGACATCCCCTAAAATAATGAGAACTTTGAAAAAACACGAGAGTACGAGGCATCCCCAAAGGTAAGCCCCGAAATCAATCAATTCCTTTAGCTACAAACTAACTGATACTAACGCCAGTAGGTGAATTTGGATTTCACATATTAAAAAAAACGCTATTAGTGAGTTCAAAATTGAAAGGTCAAAACAAAACATGTTTTATTTTCATGTAACTCTATTTTCAACGACTTACCGATACACTAATATAATATAAAAATTATCAGTATCGTAAATGAAAATCATTTCTTAAATCTTGCTATTCACTCCGCACTTACAATCGTCATTCAATCAGTAAACAAGACCCAAGCCTAGGTTGCATATCTGTCCTATACGTTGTTAGAGATATTATGAGGTACTGCATTGTGTACAGGAAGAGTCAAAGACGGGAAAAAGTAAAAAAAAAGATCCAACATCTGAACAGTAAACAAACTAAAGTCCTCTTCAGAGAAAACGATAGGACCGGATTAAATTCCGGAAACTCGAGTTATTCTATCAATGACTTTAGCAATTGCATCTGGTGTTACTATTACGTTTTTTCTTATAAAAGAGTATATATCTTTTAATTTCCGAAACTTTTCTCTTCCTCATGAATAACAAACTAGTTGCTTAGACACCGTTATCTTTAGTATCGGAATATTACATTTGTATACCGTTTCCCACTTAAGTCTTCTGATGCGCCTTCTATAACATATACGTTGTTTATATGAAAAAATTAAAGATTTTCTAAACGAAGCTTTATTACTACTATTTCTGGAAAGAAACTTAGGTTTTAGCAATTAATCGCTTGGACATTATTAAGAAAATGCATTTCCCAAACAGTGCATGAGTATGTATGTCCCAGCTATAGGCGTCCAAACCACTGGTCCGAATTTGACCAAATTTGGCTCACGTGCTCCTCAGGGGCCGAAGTTGCCCATGATATTAAATTTTTTAAATATACTGAAGTTATATATGTGAGAAAAGTGGAAAACATTTTACGTAAAAGTTTTCGCGTGACATACAAGCATCGAGATCTCCTAAAGAGAATGTGGGTAGCCTAAATTCTTGATCTATAATACTATATATTTTTTAAATCATTACATTTCGCGTCATAATTAACCTATCGCTGGAAAAGAGCTAACTCCCTGAGAAATAATAAACTACTTTGGATCGTCGATACGATATATACGTATATTTGTTTTATTTTTCGCGGTGTTTCGCAATTGCTTATTTGTAAAAGCAAATAAAATATGCATTTGATATTGACATTCATCACAGGTAAAAATATTAAATTAAATAAACTTTAATACCAACAATATTGTATATATGTTAAAAAACGAACCTCCGTTTTTCCGCCTTTTGGGGCCGTTTTCCGCCTCTAGCAAAGTTGGTACTGAACTTGAAGAAACGAGTAAGAGGTCTTTCTCTTTGTCTCACCGCGAATTAGCATTATCAAAGGTGGATAAATCACAACCCCCACCCCCAGCTACAGCACTATAAAAATCTCAATTTTGAAAACTGAGGATTTTAGAAAATTTTTGAGGATACATGATCAATTGGAAATTCGATTCTCTACAATTTTGGTCATATGACCACCGGAAATGGGTACAATAAACTACCATTTTTACGATTATTCCCCATTTACACAACCTTAGATTGAAAATAGGTTGAATTTGACGACAGAAATAGATTTAAGCTGTTGGGAAACATAAAACCATTGTTTACACGCCCTCTAACGAAACGCGATCCCTCTGGAACAGAACTATGAATGTAGTGTACCCTAAGGTACTAAAGTGAACTTATCTTTATTTAAATTCCTGCTTTATTATTTACTTGAACCCGAGAAACGCCGGGTACTTCAGCTAAAATTCAAGTCTAGAATCATTTAAATGAAAGATTTATCTATAATAGTTTAATTTGTAGTATTACTTAATTGTTTAATAATTTTAAAATTCAATAAGATTAGTGTACTAAATTTAGAGAGACTCTTGTGCTTGATGCACAGATATTTTATATTGTGCTCAAATGTAGTCAGTTGCAGTCTCGAGTTTCCCATATTCGTAAAGATGAGTTGTCCATAGTGATGCAAGCCACAACAATCACCCAATACAGTATTTATTATTCTTTAATATGCCATACTCAATTATGCTCTGCAGATAAATTGTAGTTTACATTACTTGAAACTTTCAAGTGCAATTCTATAGAAAATACTAAACTTTACTAAAAAACGCTTATCTAAAATTGAGATACGAACCATTTTCCTTTCGTACGAGTTTAATATTAGCAGGCAGCTGTTTTTTAAAGTTCTAGAGGATCTTCTTATCGAATTGTCTCCTGAATTATCAAATTTCTCCCACACCGCATTAATTTATCACGTCGAATGTGTCCATATCTCAAAGGTGTGTCATCTAAAAACTATTTATCCACTTAGATTTTTACAAGGTTTAAGTGTGAGTCTATAATGAATGATTAAAGGTGGCTTGACGTAATGCTCACCAATGCTATAAATATAATGCAATAAAATTTATATTTTTATATTAGGTAAGATTTACAACTACTTACGTTTCACAGTTCCAATATTGACGTAGGCGGAAAGGTTGTCAGAGGAAAAAATCCTCTTATTACGACGAGAAATTTGGGTACCTGGTCAAGAACACAGCTGGAACTCTCAAACAAGAATAATAAATCCTTGGGTCGATCAGAACTTGCCTTTCGGTGGAAAATAACAGTTTTTTAAAAATTTTGAATACTTTTAGAAACTAGAGTTATAGTTGATAGTATTCAGGTGATTGTTTTCACTATGAAGACCCATGGTCACAGTAGGAACATATCTGATTTATTATTGGAGTTACTGCTTGAAAGACAAAAATTCAGTATCAACTTGCAGAGTAGCCAAAAGACACTTTCTAGGCCTGAAAATATAATTTTGAATTTTTTAGCTCAATTAAAAAGGTGCAATGATAAGAGAAATCACGAGACCGTCTCTATAAAACTTTTCAACATTAAAGGTCTATTATTTGAACATGTTTCAGATTTTTATCTATATGCCCAACAGAGATATCGCGTCTAAAACATTGAAAAAAATTGAAAAATCTCATTTTAGAAGAGCTGTAATTTTTAAAGGGAACGTCAGTTCCCTTTCATAATTTAACAGAGTTACGACACCATTATGTGTAAAAGTTCAGAAATTATTGCTGTTGGCAAACTGTTTTTTCTTGGAGAAATTAGCCTACGAAAATGGAATTATCTTCATTTGTAATCGACAACTTCGTGTTACATAGAGTACACGAAAAAGTAATATTGTGTTAGTAAATATACATTCAATTTGTAGGCCTGAAAGTTCTGAACACGATTCAGTTTATGTGAAAAGGATACCTCCACACAGTCGTAGATAATTTGGAAATTCGTAGATGCCTGCAAACGCGAAAAACGGCTGCTATTTTTTAACCGGACATAATATAAATGAAAAAAAAAATAGTTTTGAACTGCAAAAAATGAGGGAATGCACAAAAAAATATTAATTTTTTCTGAGATGGTGCGGCAATCACCTCTGGACCACTTGGCTTGGATTGACCCTATGGTATTTATTCCATATCGATTGCTCTTCTCGTTGCCGAGTTATAAACAAAAACGTTTACTGATGTAAGTGACTTGTAACCCTAGGGACCTAAATTTCCTGTTGTGAAATTTGAATCAACGAGTAAATACTATTACAGGTCTCATAACATTCCCCTTGCAGTAATGGAAGAATTTAGACGAATCTTGTGACTCAGAATACAATGTAGTCGGATACACACAAAAAGTAAAATTAATTGAATTGAATTACATTCTAAGATTTGAAAGATATGGCTAAAGAATGGATTTGATGTGAAACGGATTGTAAGGATAGGACCAAATAAAGCTATTATTACCTTCAACCACAGAGTATTTGGCAGAATAAAGGTACTAGAAATGTATGGGGATACCAGTAGAAACAATATGGTTCAATACCTTTACATATAAGGACTTTTTGCGAGTCAAGACAGCAGAAAAAAACTCCACATAAGAGGCTCGAAAAATCAAGAGAAGGCTTAGATTGGAGTCTGAGGAGGAAAATAAAAAATTAGAACGAACAATTTATGCATCTGGATAGTTTCAAGATACAGTAATATGCTTGTTGAATCTTTAACATCGATTTTCTCAGAATGTGATTTTTTCAAACGGTTTCCAAAACAACTCTTGAACCAATACATAAACTTCTTTCTAACTTTCAGAAAAGTACTGTAGTATATGCTTCTGCAACATACATTAGAATAAATAAAGTAGTATAAATATTGTTTTACTTATTAATATTTTTATAATTGAAAAATGATTTATTTTTTGCTACCTAAATATAATTTATAACAAACAGACTTAGGAACCACGTAACTTAATGATGGTACACACAAAACTAACCTATATTTTCCATATAAATAAGTGAATTAATTCAAATTACAAATTGAGTTATCAGGAAAACAGTTTTTATAAGTTTTATTAAGTTAAAACAAAATTAAATGTGGAATTTTTCTAAAGGATAAAGGTACAAAAAAGTTGTAAAAGGTTTTATGCGAATAATGTTTACCGTTAATGAGATGCAGTTACAAACTGTTCCTAAATAGAGCACTACTCACTTGAAGGATCAGAATTGAATGGAAAAATCTCCAGCGGATCCGGAGGATGCTTTACTATCTGAGCTAACCGAGTCGTTTCACCGGCAGGTACGAGTTGTCTAACCCCATTGTATACACCTCAGATCAGACTAACTCATAAATTTTTAATAAATCACATTCTTCACAGTCTTATTTTATAACTTCAGTGAAGGATGATCGTTTAATTCAGTTTCCTGGCTTTAATGGTCGAGTTTCGTTTGGAAGCATCTTTTCTGTTCTTGAGTTTTTCGCTATTTTCCAATGATGAAAATAAAACGAGTATTACAACAGTGATTCAGATCTTCCATTCGAAAGACAAATACGTACCAGCGTTTATTATCACGTGAATGTGTTTAAATAAGGTCCGAAATTCACAAAAGATGAATATTATTAGTCGCCCACTAAACCGAGAACACGCCAGAAATTAACAAAATCATGATTGATCAAGGTATGAAATTGCATTAACTTTCTGAGTTCACAATAGTGTCCTGTGGATCTGTGGTGTCGGTTTTTGCATCAAAACAATTACGGAAAGATTTGTGCCCCGTTTGCTGTTAACGGAAAATAACAATTTATGTGGTCGATTCAGGTCCGAGTTGGTGCTTTCAGGAGAGGAAAAGTCGGTGAAGTCACCCATTCGGAAGTCCACGGTGTCCATTTAGGAAATGACAAACGATAAATGGAATCTATAATGGTCGATATTGGACCAATAAAGGCAATAAATAAAGCAAAACGTTAACATTTGGCCAGGATTACAGGTCTCTTCCATCATGGCAATGCATTGGAGTACAGCCATGTAGTTAAATATGTGGAATTATATCGCCAACCCCCCCCCCCCACACACACACACAAATCCCTGTTCCCCTTCAATCGATGAGAGTTTGTTTCTCGTATTTGGACCCTGCGCATAATCACATTTTCTATACTTTGGATAGACTTTTGTGATTAAAGAAATTACGAACAACTTTTTAGTTTACTGTGTACAAAACGTAATTCATGAAAACGAAACTAATTGAGCGACAATCAAATCATATCAGGATGGAAATGTTAAGTTTCACAATTTGACATTGCAATTAATATTAAGACCATGTTGGCGGCCTGATCTAGGGATTATATACCCGGGCTGTTCGTACAGACTGTAAAATATAAGGTTTGGAATCGGGTGTTCTTAAACCATTCTTCCGGTCACCGTGAAATTTCACCCCAAAAAAGAATTCTGTCGATATTGTTAAGATTATGGATAATTAATTTCCCCCTTTGAGGCCAAAAAATTCCCACACCCATCGTCTACTCTGCGACTTCACGATTGTCCCTTCTGATTTCCTATACCATTCATACTGAAGCCATCAAATTTTGGTGTCGTGTAGTGCTCTGCCCACCTACGGTTTCTCTACGTTATTTATTTCAGGCCAAAAAGTTCCCACGTCAGTTTCTAAGACTTTGTCCCTTATGATAACATTCAAAGGCCTACCCTGAGTACATATAGAACTTACAACAGGATACAAGCGAGATGTTTATCCGCTACGTGCGTGCGGCGGAGGTGGCGACGACGATGGTCGCGAAAATCTAAAACTATCATAAATTAAATTAAATATTAGTTATGATTAATAATTATTGCATATATGACAGACTACGTCAACCAAAACACAATTTCAGGCTAATTAGACCAAAGAGAATATGTCTGTCAAACGTGACATAGTACTAAAATTTAACCAACATTGTAATGTACTTTAAATTAGTTAATAAATGTGCAAAATGTTTTATAAGTCACAGAGCAGTTGATTGAGGCACGTTATATAATAGACCAGGGCCGCCCACGCCCAATTTTATTTTTTGAAGATGTATATATGTATCTACACATTATTTCACGGCAATCAGACCGAAGATATAGTTAAGTATCTTCTTATAAATATAATTGGCCGTTTCTGTGTATTTTTTGTACGTATGAGCCTATTTAAAGAATCAGTAATTTCTTGACTGATTAAGACACTGAGTCATCTTGGTGTTTTGACGTCATAAAGTAGAGGGCGAGAAAATTTAATCACGTGTTGACAAAGAGATTATTGTAGAATTAAATACTGAAGCTGAATAATGTAAATTCCCGGACATCGCCGGGCATCCAGCTAGTAAAATATAAGATTAACAAAGCTAAACAACTTTTCTTTCTGTGTTTCGTTACTCGAGAACTGGTTTAGTTAATAATAACAATGAATTATGTAAGATTTTTGGACTAATTAATCCGAAACACTACCTTCTTGGAATAGGACCTCACTTTTTTCATCCCCGAGACAGTCTTTATCGATTGGAACCTAAAACTCAAAAGCTAATACAATGATGTAGACGAAAGAAAGTAATTCGAATTTGTACTGTAATTATCATTAATTGAACTAGATAGATGTGACTGTGCGTTGCGAATAAGAAAAAAATGTCCGCTAATTTCCACATGAATGTGCGAAAAAATTGGTTTCCGGGAGGGCAAATGTAAAGTGTTGTGCTTACATCAGTGCGCCTCTTTTACCTTGTTTATTACAACTTTTACCGACCGGCGAAGGCACAGGTCTTTGGGTCAAGGCCTCGCTGTGTCAAGGTCTCGGGTTCGAGTCCTGGGTCAGGAAAGCCTGGCTGCCTCTCCTCTATTTATCTTCACAAAACGTTCCACATTTACCGTGCCACTGGCGACGCTTTCTTAAGTCAAGGTAAAGACGAACAACGAAATACAGTTATCAAACACTTTTCACGACTGGTCAATACGAAAAGCTACATCAAAGAACTGTATAATAACAGCCATCAAATTCTATGATCACTTCATTAATGAAAGATTCTGTAACTTAAATACCTTAAGATGTATGTCTAAGGGGAAAAGTGCGACATATAATTATCTTTATTAAACATATTTAACGAGCATTAGCATTTTCTATAAATTCTTTGTTTAATACATTAAAACTTGTATACTTTATAGCTGTTAAATAAATATTTATATTAAAAAAGTCGTGTCGTTAAATATGCGTGATTAAGAAAATCGGTCATAAAATGAATTATTTAGTTAATTTTATATTCCTAGAGTGTTTGTGGCTCAAAACCATGCTGTTACAGTTAAGTTACTCAAACATGCATCAAGAATTGAAATGTTTATTAACACTCAGTGTTTCTATTGTGTTGAATTCCATACGTTTAATTAGATGTCCTAATCATTTAAGTAAACAAATAACATAGTGAATGAGGCATAAAAATTACGTATAATCATGTTACCAATACCAAGTTTGGAACTTCATCATAGGATAAATTGATAAAAATTTTGATACAACTTCTTTACTAGTCTAGATCATCTATAACAAAAAGATTATTCCTTAAAATAATTCTAACATTTAACAAATCTGAGTACATTTTAGAGACCTTCAGTTAAACAATTAATCCACTCATTTAAGGTTACTGAAAAACATTTTCCCTGTTGGATCCATTTCATCCGGTTATTCCTGGCAATTTTCATCAAATCATTGAACGATTTTACGATCTCCTCGACCACTGTTTTTTTTAAACCTATTTCCTTTCTATTGTCATCACAGATTCGTTCAACGATCCACTTTGTTCACTAATCTTAACCAACGTCTCGCGTACATCTTCACGGCTGACTTTCCCTCTTATATTTCTGTTTCCACACTCAAACTCATTATTTTTATTCATTTCTTCAAATCAGAATGGTCATTGAAACAATTAAAATTCCGCTTATGAAAGTTGTGTAATATCCCGTCTCCAAAGACCAGATTGATTCCCGAACCACAATTTTTACCTCCCAAGGTACCTACCAATTATTAACGTCGTCGACGGGTTAAAACTATGGTTGATGTCATCAACGAATGTGATCATGGGTCAATGCTCCCTTGCTTAATTCCACTGTCTATTAAGCCCTGTCCGACAACCAACCGAATTGAAGATAATTGTATAAAGCGTTGGTTCCGCGACACGCAACAGGTAAAAAAAGCCAAACGAAAAACTTCCTCTGAAGAATAGGAACTAATACGTAGATATAATAACCTTAAATGATAGATTCTATTCTCGATCAGATTATTTTATATTTGTATATTTAGCAATATCACGAATTTTATTTAATTCCACTTTTGAGTTGCTTCTTAACAAATTTTACTCAAAGACTGTACATAAATGTTCATCACTTACTAATTCTTTGGCAACGACGATGGAGATGTGCTCATGATTAAATTTGAATTACGGAAATAGTTAATGCTTTGAGAAACTTGTAGTATACTACCAGAACAAGACGTCCTGCTTCCATTATTAACAATTCTCTACCTACAAAGATGAGTTTCTGGTGAAGCTACATCAAAACTCCGTATAACGAGCAGTAATGCTTTCTTTAACAGACCAACAAATCATTTTCATCACAATACATCATCAGCACTTCTAATAACAGCAATTCCTTGTTTAATTTATTTCTTAATAGATTATTTCAATAGAATTCTAGTAAAAGAAAATGATTTTTCTATTATTATTCACTCGTCGAATAAAAATTATTTATTAAATTTAGCATTCTATGAGATATTGTATTTAAGATATAAAACAAGCATGAATCAGATATATGACAACTCTCATTATAATAATTAATGGCTTATTCATTGATTCCATAGTCTCCGTTATAAAAACCGAGATACAAATAATAATGCCTATTCACGAATTCATAAACATGTCACATACAGCGTATACTACTCCTAACTATATATTGGAGTTTCGACTTGCAGTCTAAAAGAAACGGTTTCCATGATGTCACTGCAAAGTGACAAGGATTTTATTTATTAATAGTTGAATGCCTGTGGGAGTTTTCTCTCGTAGGCATTTCTCCCCAGATTGACTGTGGAGCTCACCTGACTACTCTCTCTGGTTCTCACATGCCGAGGCACCTTCATCTATTTTGGGAGGTGTATGTACTTGGGTCGAAGGCTTTGGGAATACGGTAAAAGGTGTCCGCTGATTCCCTTAAATCAGCCGGCCAACTGTCTCCTAAAACGTGCAGAGAAACGGAGAAGGGAATGCTGGCACCCCACAGCAAACTCGTCTCCCGTCATTCGGAAGGACGTGAGAATAGTACCCTATGCAGGTTTCCTAGGGTTTTTCCTGAATCTCTTTATGTGAAGCACTGGGTAGGATCCTTTAACTATAGCCCGAGGGCCCTAGTCATCCCTCCCACACCCCTCCTTTTCAATTCCCTTTCTATGCTATTAAACCGATTTTGCCTGTTTCAGGAACACCCTCATATAGCCTTTTAAACAAAAAAAGGATTTTATTTCACTTGTAGGGGAAAAATCTACGAGACGGTACATCGTTCCACGGAAGGAAATCAATTCAATTGAAAATGTCCGATTTTGCTTCTGTCTACGACCGTACAAATTGGAAGCAACGAAACGAAATATGAGTTACAACGAAAGTAATTCTCTTAAAACAAATCGGTGATAAAGTTTGGAAGCCTGTAAGATGATGGAAGTGCTATCCATCGAAACGTGACTGTCTACGGAGATTACCCGGATTGAAACCCGAGTAACTTTTATTAATTCTCTTCATCGGGAACGTCTTCCATCTAAAATTGGTGATAGATACGTGAACTTTGTCTGAGTCTAAACAAACCTCACTGGTTTGATAAAATCTAGTTCAATTGTTTATTTTCTATTACTTTAAACTTTAGTAAAATATTGGTTCCACAATTAAATCGATTTTATCCTCCATTCACCTTACGATCATACATTACTTTAACACAGGGGTGGACAACCTATTGCATACTAAGCGCCAATTATTTTTAGAGAGACTAGTTCAGATGTGCCACATACCTCTAGGACATTATGTAGCGTCTTGTTCATGGTTAGCGGTTGGTAAATAGATGTGATAGAATCTGCTACGCTTAGGGGACAAAAAGAAGTAACTTTGACGCAGTTAAATTAGCTAATTTACGTCAGATAATGAAGCACCAATCTACAAAAGTCAAGAACGAAAGGGTGATAGCTTCATGATGGTGCTATAGCTGAAGATAACCCTGGAATACAGTTGTAGCTACTGAAAACAGCTTGAAACTTGAAATTGTCTGTTCTCACCGTTTGCCAAAAATACTGTTATTAAATTCTTCTATTTCTCACTTTTAGCTATTCATTGCATTTATTTTTAATAGTATTTGTAATACATGTCTAATTGTAAATGCTTTATAACAATGTAAAGGGACAAACTTGCTTAAAGATAAAATACGCCACTTTTAATCGTACAAAGCGCCACATCTGCTTTAATATATCACTCTAATCACATAAAATTCCATTTATTTATTTCTATTTTACGTAAAAATGTACTCGAAAGTACAGCGTACCCCAATTAGCAAAATGTTAACAATAAAAGTTTTGCTGATCTAAAAATAAGTCCAAAACATTTGACAGCCAGTAGTCCAAATTTAATTGGTGTGCCTAAGCTATAGCTTCAGTAACGAAGATGTATTTCATCTGTATGCGAACAGCTGCAAATAACTAAAAGAAACATTCATTTTCAGTTAATCTAACGTTCAGTTTTACGTTCAATACGTAGGTAAACCTGACACTAGTGTAATTTTGAAGTGATAAATGTCCCTGAACCTACAGCTAACAACAGACAATACCTTTGAAAGGGTCATAAATTTCTATTTCGCCAAGTGTTCAATAAAGAAAGCGCTTTCGAAAGGAAAACATTGCAAGTTGGGCCCGAATGGTGGACATGATCTGGTCGTGATAGGGCACCGGTTCGTAGCCAGGTATTCCCTCAAGACAAAAGGGTGGCTGTTACAGCACTTCCTGGAATTTACACGTAAATAATACTGGAAACTGGTCAGGTCTGCCGCCCTTACGGATGACTGAACTTGTTGATGGCTGGGTACAGGGCTATTGCCCCGTCTAGCGGTAACGAATCTCATTGCACTATTAAGTGCAAGATAAACTTGATATGTCTGTTGTCAGCATCACAGCCTCTTCATTATAAATTTGCAAAAGCGTGCATTTTTACAATTTAATATCCAAACATTAATCAGCTACAGTGAAGTTCTTTACTTAGAAATTTTATAAGATTGGTGGGTGAAATATTAGGTTAATGAATATTAGATTTTGCACCATAAGAATTTTAAGGAAAGAGAAGGAAAAAAAGAAGTGAGAGAATTGAGTTGATTCATAAATGAAAGAGTGAAAAAAAGAGACATTTCGGACCGTAAATATCTTTGTTCGATATCAAAGGGTAAAGATCATCAGTTATGGCATAAAAACGCCATCTATCTGGACTTAGTTTTATCGAGTAGGTCATTTCTTTAATAGCTGCAGATTCACATGTGTATGCTTTGAACTGATGTTCCTTACTCCCAGAACAAGGGAGTTACTGATCGAAACAATACGTTTTTACTCTTTGACTTAGCTTTTCATCTTCAGTTAGATTTTCTTTTCCTACTGTTTTTCTAAAAAAAAACAAATATACACCCCATAAATAGTAATCCAATGCAATTTGTCTCATTCATTCATATTATTCTCCTCGACCAAAAACCAATGAGGATTTTTACCTACCTTAAGCAAAAAATTACTAAAACGGCACCAGCTCATTACCAACTGAACCACTTTCATATGTAACAAATAAATTTAAAATCGTAATATATAGTATTTCAAGAATTTTCAGTCATAGAAATGTGTTCAATACTGTTCTGAAACATTGCCGACCTCTATTCTCAACATCATGCAAGTGCTAAGAATGAAAAGCCTAGATTGCCATCTGCATAAAACATAAAGCTACTAACAGCTTGCAATAGCGTCAATTATTTCTCGGACAATACTCCGTCTACTATCAATTATCATAGCTTCTGACGTTTCCTAATAGATAAATTAAAAAATGTCTCATTCTGCACTTTAATCGTAAACAATATTTTTGACCCCCTTTATAACTACACCATAGCTATTATTTTTTCCTAATCGCGTTTCACTTTATAACTCCCCTTTAAACACATAAAGGCCACAACGTTCTTCAACAGAATTATGTAATCGAAATTAAGAGATTTATCTATATTAACATTATACTTTTTACAGTATATTATTTGATTTATTTAATAGGCTGCAATTAATTTATTTTAAATTAGTTACAAGAAACAAGTCAAACCAATCTTTTCTTCCAACACGAGGCCATAGTAATTCTCGAATCTAAGAAATTTATTTGTTCTCATATTTGTACTTCCATATCGAAGATACGATATACCTATTATCTTATGTTTTTTTCAAAAAGTATGATCCTCCGGTGTTTGCCTTGAAAAATAATGGCCTGGTGAACTATAGGATATGGTTGTTGCGGAATTGTTAATATATTTTATTTAAACGCAATTAAATTATATTTCATCTACGAATAAGGAGACAAAAATTAAACTGTAATAAGGAAATCTGAGTAAGGAATATTGGGGTTTTCTTGAAAGGGATCCTATTTTTAGGTTCAAGTAATTTGTTTTTTTGTAATTCATTGCAAACAAAGCAGAAGTTAATAACTAAATGTAATGTTAGTACAATATGAATAAAGTACATAAGAAGATATATCTACAACAAATGAGAGAGAAAATACTTCACTCTGAAATAGAAACAGGATAATCATTAAACCCCATTACACAACACTAAACTAAATAGTAATGAACAAGTTATCAATTGAAAAATAATTACTGTCTGGGACAAAATGACAAGTGCAAATTATTTCATACTCTTCCTAACTTATATAATTTTTGTTGTGGAAAGGGAGGGGACGTAGCATATTCCAATGACAAAAATAATGCCATATGCAAAATATGTATATTATTGTAATGCAAACAATAAATCATACAATGCAACTGAAATATGGTACAAATCAGGTAAATAAATTATTTTTTGTAATTTTCAACCAAAATTAAGGTGTAGGGTATGTGAGAATTTGTAAACTCTAGCACATTCAGCCCATTAATGCAATTTACCATACTACTTATTTCTTAGCTCATAATTGTTACTCTTGTGATATTGTAATATTGCTCATAAATTAGAACAATTACATATATTTTTTATATTGAAACACTACAAATTTTATATAAATAATATTAATTATAAAACATTAAAATGTGTAAGGATATAAAATAATATATATACTCATTTTATATTTTTCTGTAGCTAAACTATACAACAGCAACTGGCTGTATGTATTACAATTTTCCCAAACACTATGATTAAAAAAAAGGAATTCGTCCTAAAAAATGAGCAATGTCTCAAGTTGGTTCGTTTTATCATTAAAATGGGATGGTGATATGTTGCTGGGTGTTAATATATACATAACTGAAATTTGATTGTTTTTATCTAATTGGATATTGAGTTGAGACATTAACAATATTTGAAAGGCATTCAGTTAAGAAATGCAAAGTTTTGATAGGAGTATATTATATAAACATCTGTGGCATGATTGCTTCAAAAATAGGTCCCATAATATTAAAATAGCTATTTCTCGAAATAATATAAACAAGGATTCTACAGAACTTATGGAAGCTTTTCACAAAGGACAAGATGCGTATTTGATTATCAAAATAAAGCTTTATATTGAGAAAGATATACATTTTTTACTTTCAAAGAAAAAATTATCAATTACAAACAATACTACACAAATATATTGCATATAAGTTTTCCAAACACTAGCCGCAAATTGTAAAAACATTCTCATCCTCACACAACGTGTCCACTTTGCGACGCTCGATTTCCGTGTGATACATCACAAACTTCTGACGACATGCATAAGTAAAGTTAGGAATTCTTAAGTTAACATAGACCAGTCTATCTGTATTTTATGTTTCCAATATTATGGAATTTAACATATAGTGACAAAAAGGACAGAGGTGCAAGAAATGTCAGATTGCACCAAGCATAAATGAAGGAAAAACAAACTCCACCAGATTAGACAGTTAACTTACACCTGACCATTAAATAACAACGATTACTATGTTAATACATTCTTACATCAAATAATACGATTGAAACACAGAAATACTTTAATGTTCATAAAAGTTCCACACATCTTCTGCACAAAGGGAAAAACTTATAACAAATGTTTAAAAAATAGTTCTAAAAAGGATTTACAAAATGGTTGAGATTTAAAATATTTAAGAAGTCCAACACCGCATAGAATATATCCGCGCTAATTTAGAAATTCAGTTTAATTCAATACTTTGAAAATATCATTCATTCAACACAACTTCACATTGGAACATTGAAAACATCATTACACATATATATATATCATTAATATATATTTCATTCACTCAATGCTCATAGTCGACTACATTTTTTGAGCAAATACACTTTTCCGGTTTTCAATAATAAATTCTGCTAACAATAGAACGGTTTTTAGAAGCGTATCATGTCACATGTAGGGTGTGACAATTCCAACGGGAAGACAGCTGTCCGACGTATCTGCAGACAGAATAGTAATTAGTCAATTAAACCTCTAATAGTGACTAGGCATCAAGTTTTTATTTATTCGACAACCCTTCGGAAATTGATGTTTTCTGCGGAGCGAATTACGTTACAATGGCGCCGTATAAGGGCAGTGCTTACACAAGCTAGACAATTGTCCGAAAATACCCACCCTAGGTGCTACAATATCTGAAATTGTTTTTTCAGTTCCACCATAAGTTGCCAATCAGTTTTGAGAAGATCTTCTCGGAAATAGTCTTTGCACGCATCAATGGACTGTCTTGAGATCTGAAACAAAAACAGGAAAACTTAAAATTAATATTAATATATATTTGATTTTATGATTTTGCTATTTTATCCATTTGGATAAATGGTATCTCTGTAAATTTACAGTCATCTATATATATATAAGGTCATGTCACTACTAGATTTGTATAAAGAATTTTTAATTTTCCCTTTAATTTCCTCGTAAGTATCTTTTAAAATCGCTAAGACGTGCAATAAATACAAGAAATTTTATTCGAATGGTTTAAAATTCCACATTCGAAATCAATACAGATTTTAATACTTAGCAATAGCTTAAGCAGACAATCAGTAGAAGGCACAATTTTGAATGGGCCTGGTTCCAATCAAACTCGCACTACTTAGAAGAGCAATTAGATTTCAACCCTTCTTCATGACTGAAATTTCATTACTCTTCATGAGTGAGTTTAAGTAAGAATCTTTTAGTATATATACATATAATAATGGTTGTCTACAAAAAATCATTATAACGTAATCCGCAGAGCTTATATAGATGAGCTAATCTGCTTGTAATTTTTGATTGGGGAGGGTAAGTCGAAACTCTGACCGACGATACGTCACGGTAGTAGGAACTATATGAACGAAAATTTCAACGATATATCGTTGATATATATATATATGTATATATACCCAGAAGATTTTAGTAAAAACATAATTATACCCATACCGAAGAATGTTGGGGCTGATAGGTGCGAACAGCGCAGAACAATTAGTTTAGAATCCCATGCATGCAAAACATTAACAAACATAGTATATAGGGGAATGGAACGTCTAATAGAATGCTAGTTAGATCAGTTTCGTTTTGCGATTAATTTTAGAAGACAGGATACGAAAAAACTGTCCTACGTTCATGGCATTTGTAGATTGATAAAAAGGGTTTGATAATGTGAACTGGAACACGCTATTAAGTATTTTGAAGACAACTAGAATAAAATATCGAGAAAGGAGGCTAATACATAAGCTATACAGAAGACAGGCAGCAGTAATTAGAATAGAAGACCAAGAAAAGAAAGCAGAAATCAAGAAAGGAGTAAGACTAGGATGCTGTTTAACTTTTATATAGAACAGGCGATGAAGAAAGTTAAAACGGAATATGGAAAGTGAATCATACTGCAAGGAGAAGAAATTAAAATGATATTGTAGGATTAGGAGTATCAGAAGAAGACTTGGAAACTATAATAAATGGCATAAACGTGGTCCTTGAGACAGAGTTCTCAATATGAGGATTAATAGAGAGAAAACCAAGGTAATGGAGTGTAGTTTGAGAAACATTGGAATAAAAAAGGGCGTTAGATTGGGAAGGGATATTTTGAAGTTAAGAAATTCTGCTACTTGAGAAGCATAATGACTAGAGAAGGTAAAAGTATAGTAGACATAAAGAGTAGGATAGCACAGGCAAGGAAGGCTTTCGCGAAAAAGAGGCATTTACTTACGGCTAATATAAGTGTGAACATTAGGTAATCGGTGCTAAAATGTTTGTATGGGGCGTGGCGTTATATGGGTCCGAAACGTGGACGATCAGAGTTGGGCAAAGGATAAGAATAGAAGCCTTTGAAATGTGGTGCTATAGGAGAACGATGAAAATCAGATGGGTAGATAGATTGACAAACGAGGAAATTCTAAACAGAATAGGGGAAAAGCGAACAATATGGAGGACGTTGACGAAGAGAAGGGATATATTAATGGGCCACGTCTTAAGACACGAGGGTCTTGTAAAATTAACAATTGAGGAAAGTGTGTGGGGTAAGAACAGAAGAGGGAGTCAATGGATGGAATACGCTAAGTAGATTAGTAAGGATGTAGGGTGTGCTAGTTATAAGGAAATGAAAAGGCTTGCGAAATATTAGCACGGAAGGCTGCATCAAACCAGTCTTAGGACTGAATACCACAACAACATATATATATATATATATATAACTGCGAAGTCAAAACCTATTTAAACATAGGCTTATTTGTTCCAAAATTGGTTTAAGACTATTTTGGGCATCATTTAACGTTACGCTGTTATGGCTAGGGAATAGAATGAAATTCAAAAGTTTTAAAAATTGTAAAAATAACAATAATTGTATTTTATTAACGACAACTGACTCAATACGAATAACCTAATGCTATGGTTAATAAAGCTTGGAGAAAGAACTTCTGTAAGTGATATAATATATTCTCAGATATTTTGATTTTACGTAATTAAAGCTTGATGAAGACGAGGCGTACAAGCGGAATGTATAACGTCACTCAAATGCAGTAATATGTTGTAATTTTAATATATTTACGTTGTCCACGAGAAATGAACAAGCGGAAGAAAATTAGGTTGAACCTGACAAACGTTTGAAACCATGAAAATGTGTATCATTTGATACTATAACGTGACTATAAGGTTGAATGTAATAAAAGTCGGGATGTTACAGTAAAAATTAATGATCCTGCCTTCGAACTCCCGCAGAAATTATTTCAATAATGGCAATTGTTTCATAACTACAATAAAAGCGTCCAATACGGATCACCAACAAACATGGAACGTCAGAAAAAAAAACAGACGAATATAAAATGTGTAAAAGGGGTACTGAAGTGATTTCTGAGCTGCTGTCTTCAGGGCCAAATATCTTTCCCTTTGACCACCACCACTTCACCTTCAATCGCTAATGATCCACGAAAGAAAAAACTTCACTTCAGTTTCCGATACCTATCCACCAACCTATTTCAAAATCATCGCCATCCACGTCTTGCTCCTCTCCGTGTATCCTGACGATCCACGAGAAACATCCCAAACGTCCACCACTCCATACCATTTGACTGGAAACCTAAATTCAAATAAACATCCCCGAGAAATTATTCTTCATAACCTACATAAAAAATATATCTTTTTTGATTCCCAACATACCGTGTCATAACAGTTGTAATTAGAAGATCAAGTCGGAAAATATTTCCTTTTCAGAACGAAATACCTTTTTCTATCAGAAAAATAAGAATCACCTTAGTCTCAGAAAACAAAAAAATAACACTAAAAAGGCAATGGGGTGGATCAATCATGCCCCGTGAAGAAGTATCCGCCTTTCGAATGCATAACTAACAATAACTTTAATTGGCAATATGGATCATCAACAAACATGGAAATAGTTTTTCAAGAAACAACCATTCTTCAACTTACACTGGAGAGGGCCTCTGAATTAATAAAGACAAATAACTCAGGTCATTTTAACGGTGGCCTTTTACTACTTACACTTTGTAAATCGGTCTCTCTTTTTCCACGAACGTCAGATTTTGATGTATGTAGGCTATGTACGAGTTTCATCGCATGGCGCGATATTTATAATAGCCTACCACCTTCGGATCGACAAACTTTCCTCAATGTCGTTTATGTTAAATATTGCCTTTAATGAGAACACCAGGCAGTAAGACCTAGATATTAAACACCTAAAACACTTTCAAAGCTTACGATGTATAGATGCATAGTGTCAGAGACGTAACTAGACAAGTAAATCCTTGCACCATGCAAGTCTTGGCGATTTTGTTTCAAAGCGGGTATAACAAAACTGGAAGGATTAAGTGGATTTTGAGAGTGGCTTTGGAAGAGCTATAAGTATAGTTATTTCCATAAGATTTCGTAGTGTTTTGCAGAGGCTGTATGCAGGCAGCTCTGGCGGCGGGGCGGGCGGCTCAATGGGCCAGATCAATACCGTGTGCCGTGGGCTCAATGGAGGTGCCTCTCATTCAAGAATCAACCGGGCAACGCGGTGCGATACAATACACACACACAAAATATACCATACTCACGTCGCAATGACCATGCAAGATTCATCATATAGTTCAAGCGCGTTTTGCCGACCCAATCAAATACGTTCCAGCGCTCAGAAAATAACAGAGATTTGGGGAAACCCGCTCAAACGAAATGACCAACTTATCAAGAAGTTTAGCATAAATGATCAAAGAATTCAAGTTCTACACTCTGCATAAGCGTTGAAAATACAGACCCACTTTTCTAAACCTGCATTAATTGGATCAAACATTATACATGAAAAAGAAACTGCACTTTAAGTAAACCCGAAAAGATGAGATTGGAAGGTTCTGAAAATGTGATGCTAAAGAATATTTACGGCAACAAATAAAAATGCAATGCCAATGAACGTTTTCTTGGTAAATACGAAATTTACATAGGAAGAATCAGGTATTACAGAATCAATCAGAATAGGACTAAAGCAGTTGAAGTGTCTGAACAGAAGCAGGTATTGGGTTGACGTTACTAAAGACGCCATAAAGGTTGGCGGGAAACGATATTGACCAGGTGATTGAAAAATATATCATCTACACGAAACTAGCGTATAAATTCGATAAAACAGTATGCTTCAAAAACCATATTCAGGAAACCCAGGAATGTAACCAACCTCTAAAAAATTAAATAGCGCTACCGGTAAACAAAAAAAATCTTCTTAAGGATGAAGTGGCCGGGGAAAAAGAAAAATTGAATATTAAAATTAATATGATTTCTATAAAATAACTCAAAATATATAATTGCCCAGATTCTGGAAAAAAACGTTCTACTTCTAGGAAATCTTTTCCTTAACATGGTGTGTACTGGCAATTTTATCTTGTTAAATTATTCATAACTGACTTTCGGTTTATTGTACCATATATTGGGTTTCAATTACCGCAATGTTAATGTATAAAATAAACAAGCAAACATCAAATAGGCAATAAGTCAGAATTTTTTCTATTAGTTAGTTGAATAGCACGTACAAACTCGAAGAACGACATTTATTATGTTTAATTTTTCCAGTGGTTAACTGTCATAAAAATCAAGATTAGAACGTAATTGGTTTTTTTAGGAAGACGTGTTACAATATGGTATCGGCATGGTGACAACTCTTCTTTAAAAGGGGTGCGGAATGGAAAGCATGGCAATAATTTAAGAATACTACCCGATATTCACCAAAATGAGTGCAGGACAAACCCTAAAAAAGTGCATCAGGTAATCAGGTAAGTCGGACTCTTGGTACTTTCTCCTCGCCCTTCCGATGACGAGTGGAGTTTAATGATCGGTTGTACCCCTTCTTCACGTCTCAGAGAAATTAATTTTTTTGGAGGTATAACAAGCTAGATGAGGGTGATTCAGAAACTGGAACCTCCCCTTTAATAGTAATTTAATTGAAAAGGGGAATGCAGATGGGAGAAGAACGCAGCCAAGGGTTGACTAGGGCCCCCCGGGTACCCGGTGATTCTCCTGGAACAGATGCAGGGCAAATCCTAGAAAACCTGCATCAGGTAGGTCGAGCCTTCCGAATGGCGGGAGAAAAGTTTGTTGTAGGGTCGCAGCATTCCATTCTCCGTGCCTCGACAAATTTAGGAGGCAACTGGTAGACTGGTTCAATAGGATCAACGTGACAACTCTTACCGTAGGCCAAAGCTCTGCGACCTCGAAAATATACCTCCTAAGTAGATTAAGGGCCTCGGTATGTGAAGCCTTAAAATCTGCATTAAGAAATTTATTTCATAAACGAATACGACTTGTGAATGAATTATTCGGACGTTCACATAATGAAAGGAAGGAACTACTACATTGCTAATGCCGCGAATAGATCATTAAGGGAAGAATATACAGCTGTAACTGCAGTAAAAAGTTGGAAATGCACTACTGCAGTGAGCAGGATTTGCGAAAATGGCTAAACAAAGCACATACTATTATGTTGCATGATAGATAGGACAGAAAAATAATGCACAATGCGATCGTCAGAATGAGATATTCGTTTTGAAATGAATCGTTCGTACCACTAGGTTTATTTCACCGATTGAATACAAGATTGAAAATTTGTGAGATATGAAAAAGTGCTTTTTCAGAAAAACCGAGTATACTATAGATAGTCATTTCCATATAATTGAATAACGAAGCTATCATTGTCATTATGACTTGAAAAACCAAAGTAAAATATGAAGATACATTTTTAGTATGAAGAATGAAGATCTTTAACGATCGACAGACAAGATGATCGCTAGCTAGTTCTTGATTGCAATAAGTTTTTAAGTAAAAACGATTACAAGGGGCACGTTAAAATATGTGTATGTATAGCATACGTAAAGTATGTTTTCACCGGATTCTGCCCATTGAATGTATCTAGTGTATGTATCTAAAGCAGCATCTATTAAGGACACTAGGAACGAAATTGACCTCACTCTTTAAATTACTATCTTCTCATATTTTTCTTCCCCTTCTACTGATTTTCTGGAAACCTACAGAATTTCTGTTATTTGCACGGAGCAGCTTTAAGTAATAGCAGACTAAGACCAATATTCAAATCTGCGTTTAAAATACTGAAGTCCGTCTTTCTGACTTTCCCGTTTGTACTATTTTATTGCAAATTTCCAGTAATGTATAGCTATTATCAGACTATTATTATAACCACAAAATTAAATTTCCTTCTTTCTACACCAATTTCGCTAATTAATAGTAACCAAAAATCGTGATTTTTAACTGTAAAATGTGATTTTGTTGTATCGCTCTTCTTCCTCGGCTAAGGCTATTCTATTGATTAAAATATTATGAATTTGACTATGACATGACCATACCAATTTTTCAAGTTGATAGTGCTGATTAACTATCGTGGTACTTCCGCTTTTGTCAAATTCAGTTGTTTTGCGTAGAACGCGTCTCTACTAAGTTTCGATTGCTGCGGTACTTCATTCATCTCCTTCCCCCACATTTCTACTACGTCCACTGCACATATTTCCAGTTTGTTTCCTAACTCCAGAGCTTACCATAATCTCGAGAAACAGTTCTTTTCCTGTAATTTACGACAAACGTACGACAGCGTTCTACGATACTATCATTTGTCACATTTTTGTATTTTGCTATGTAAGAAATTGCATTAATGAACCTCATTTTAAAAACTTATTTAACTCATACTGCTCATCGATTCCATTTGCTTTGTCCCACTACTTTATTACAGTCTCCACTAGTAATTGCAGTAATTAGATATTCTTTGATTTAGTCAGTGAACATTTAATTTAAATTATATAAAGACTATTCCTCAAGACAAACTTTTCGAGTTTTCTTAGACATCTAGCGGAAATGGGGGGGGGGGGGGACCCGCAGTAAATTTTTCTGTTCGCCCGTTGCCATTTGTTTACCTATTTTGTTGCGTTGTAACTAATCATAAAGCATTTTCCAATGACTCCAGCGCGTCCTCTGCCACCGGGCATCTGCCCATTTGTAGATGTAATAAATACATACAATATGCGAAAAAAGATCAGGATAATTTAATTTTAACACACTACTTAATAAGTAACGAAGTGTAGGTTTTATATTGGTTCACTTCATTTTGTTTATGCAAGTGGTACATCGAAGTAGGTAAACTTCTTTTACTACTCAGAGAAACGAATAGAGGAACCAATAATTGAAAATGAAACTGTACGGTCGAAGAATTTATGCTTCCTTGACTAAAGTAAAATTATTTCTACCAAGTTTGGGTTTAAGAACAGAGCTATAAGCACCAAGTATCATATGTTTGAAATATGTCCCGTCATGACATCTCCTTTACGCCGTTCGTGTTCGGCATATACACATCAGGCATAAAGTAAGTTACAGAAATTAGGGATGAGATTCGTTGACAACCATAAAGGAGAAAGGTAAGATTTGTGCACTGTTTTAATCAAGCGTGGAAAGACATGCAGGATAAGCTAGAAAACTTGGGAGACTGCAAAAAATACATGTTGGAAAATTTTACTCTGCATCAGAACGATAGTAAATTTAAAAAAAATTACCTACAACACTGTTCGAGGAGTATCTACCAGCAAATAGCAAGTTTAAAAATAATCCATGAAGTGAATAAGATGGAGTGGTTTTCCCGTTTATTTTTTGTTAGATTCTTTTCTTTAGTGAAGTACAAAAGCTTATAAATGTCAGGGCAAATTTTTTAGACATATTTATATTTCAAACTTGTATTTTTAGAAGACAAGAGCGGAAAAAATGTCGGCCGGACGTAGGACTCGAACCCAGGAACTCCCGCTTTCCGGGCGGGAATGCTACGAATGAGCTTATTACGAAGAATGCGATTAGCGGATTGTAGATGAGACTACCCTAATTTTACAGGAGTCGAGGGATGTAGAATCGGTCCTCGGGACGTCGACTCGTACCAGATCAGTGGTAGGGTGACTGCCATGAAAGTGGGAGGTCCTGGGTTCGAACCCTGGGTCCGGTCGACATTTTTCCATTCTTGTCTTCTAAATTTAGCTTTACGTTCTTTATCTGAGCTTCAATAGCATTTTTATTTGTTTGTAAATTTATTTATATATTTTACCTGAAACTGCAACCGGAATATATCTTATTCGCAAAAGGTTATATACGCACATAATAGGCATTGGAACACACAATTGATTCAAATTCAATAGTCTAATGAAACCTAATAAAGTACCAATCGTATTTATCTAGGACCACATTAGAAACATGTAAAAATAATTACGAATGCCAAAGACTATTTATTTTAGGTTGGGGGATAGTTCTGTTTAAGACTCGTTTTCAGCTTTTGCAATCTCTCTTTGTTCGTATGTCGCAGAAATAATTTTGACTGACACAACCTACATACAAAAACAAAATATTGAATGCACATTCGTAAATAAACAATTGAAAAAGGTAGCCCCATGCAGATTTCTACACATATTTACAATATAATTAATGTAAAATAGGAACCGATAGTGTTTAACACACGAGGGAAGAATAAGAGTTGCTGCCACTGAAAGGCGGGAACCAGGTGTTTCCCGACCTGTGCTCTGGAAGGTTCCATGGCATAGCCATATTCGTTGGGAGTAGTATTGAGCGACAAGAACACATGAATTAATTTAAATATGAAATCAAACAAATCTTGAATATATTGTGATTGATCTACTCTCAGAGAATAATAAGGATCAACGTGATGGAAATATTTTTCTTTCATAGCAGCATACCACAGCTAATTTGCAGAAGAGCTTCGTTTGTTGGATATTTAGCAGTGGATGGTTTGATTGACTTGTATCTGCATGAGAAATGAAGAAAAGGAGTCGACCTAGATATATTCAAGTCTTTCACAAATGATGAGAATTTGGCGTCAGGTAGGAAGAAGACATGAAACTCCGGAAAACTCGGAGGTGTACGTGCAAAATAAGAAATATGATATATTTACATTAAATCGACTCATACGAATGAGCCGATACTTGTATCATGGTAGAATTACAAAACAGAGCAACTTCTTTAACTATGTACTTACACTCAGCAGCCTAGCAGGGAGGACGACAGCGACGAGCGACCGCGCACTTGCAATTCCCGACGACCACTGGACGTTTGGCGCCGCGGCGCTCTGACGTCATAGGAAGAGCGGTGGAGGGGCAGGGAAAATGGCTTCAAAGCAGCCCTTCCCAAAATATTATCCGTTCTAATTTTAGCCGCTGTAATGGATTAGTGTCTGTTTCGGAAGAATTGGCGCTTTTAAAAGATTCCACAGCTGACCAGCACAGATTACTTCGAGAAGGAATATTAACATACCCAACGAGTGTTCAATGATTTTAAAGCTATTTATAACCGCAATACAACTACCCAACGAGATGGAAATGTGTACCATAGAATATCAGGCTTCCATTAGTGACTTGCCTTATTATTCAGAAATTTACTGATCTGGCGTTGATGCGAATCCAATAGTCAAAAATCACGAAAAATGTTAATTAAAGATCCCGGCAGGGGAATAAAGAAACGTTTCTCGATGGATAGGCTGAAGATAATGGAAGTGCTATACTCGAAACATCGCTGTGTACGGAGATTACCCGGTTGGAAACCAGAGAAACGTTTCTTTATTTACTAAAGATGTCAATTACTAACACTTGTTATGAATGTATTTCAACGGGCATGGAAACATCCACAAATAAGCTGAAGAATGAATTATTCGTAAGTATTTTCTCAGAGACCAGAATTCTGAGACTAGATTGAAAATGTCAACAAAAATTACCATATCAGCGTATTTACATTCAACATATTAATAGTTGATTTTGTGTGGTAAAAGTGAGCAAAGAATTTGTTGGTTATATTAGGTTTCACCTCGGCCATTGAGACCTGGAAGTAAGAATGGACGCTTCAAATGAATGGACCACTGCTCGCACCCTGGGCTGAATGACGCACAAGTGACGTCAATGCGGCACGTGTAGGGTAAAATCGGGTCACGTGACGTCAGTGGAGGCACGTGTCCTTGCAATGACTGAGATCGACTTAGGAGTTGACAAACCAATCAGGACATCAGATCTTGAAATAAGATGATAATTGTTATTTTATTACTAGAATTGTCAATGGACCCAAGAAAGTAGGTCACTAGTTGAAGGTGGAGAACAATGGTGGATGGCACATTAGAGTAGGGGATGAAGAAATTATTCGTATGAAAGAAGTGTTTCAATAACTCACCTGAGGGTGAAAAATTCATTCATAGTGAGTAAATAACCATGTACGAAGAAAGGAGCGCACCCGTTGGAGGGTTGGTATTGGCAAAATCAATGGTAGGCACGTGCCGCTGCGAAAAGCCCGCTGAATGGAGTGACGTCACCGGTGTGACGTCACGCGAGGCTCAAGCGCGCGCACGTTGGGCTCCTGTCCTGGAGACTCGAGCGCACGAAGAGGCTGCTAGCACCATTCACACTCACCCCCTCGTCCCATTCATTGTTCCATCTTTTCTTCAACACAATTAAAACAATACGCGTTAAAATGAAAAGACGGAAGGTATGAACTAAAACTCAATCCAGCAACCCCCGAAAATTGGACCCCATGTGAACCCTCCAGAGAGGTCAAACACGTGTAGGTTCGCTCCCTCACTGACGTCAGCGGAGGCTTCATTGATCTGAAGACCCCATTCATGCCAGGGTAGGTCTTACAGTCAACGGATATTGGAGCAAGCATAAAATGAAGGAAAAAAATTCTTAATTGCTTTTGCTAATGGTAATCAGATACAAAGATGATGATTTTTGTTAGATTGTATTTTAGAGATTTTTTTGTTCGATTTAAGGGAAGTAGGTCACACACGTGTACTCGTAGCTACATGAATGAAAGGTCGAGAAACCTGTAAAGTAGGGCGATGCTAAAAATAAACGCAGACTCCGGAACGGGAAAAATGCCTTTGACACAATGGATCCAACGGAAATGGAATGGATCGGAACCAAAATAATAGTCAGTGACATTAAACGGTTGTAAGCTTGCAAGGTCGCAGTTGCCAGACATTTTCATTGCATTTTGATGAATGAAAGGCCGGGACGCCTGACACGTGGAGACCTAATATAGACAGAGGCGCATGAATTGGGGTTATCACTAATGTTTGCCGTGATTATATCGACTCATGAGAGTATTATACTAATAGTTAATGTTTCGTTAAGAGGAAATTTTATTTATATATGAACACCTGCGGCTGATAGTTATGAAACGTCTAACTTCTTATGAACACAAATTTCATTCTTTTAGGGAAAATAAAAATTAAAACTGTTAGTTTTAGAAATGTTAACTATTCATAACCACACTACATTTATATATTATTTATTGATTAATAAGGAGTTGGACCACCATTTGCTTTGAGTACATGCGAAATTCATCGCGAAGGAGATTCGTAGGGCGTCTGTATAGTTTCTAACGGAATGTCCTTCTACTCTTGTGGAAAAACATTCACCAATTGCCGCAACGCTGTTGCAGGTGGAAGTTGTTCCTCACTCTGCTCAATGATGTCTGGCGATTTTGCTGGCCAGAGAAGCTATTTGATGGCATTCTGATGCTCTACAAACCACGCGTGAACCTGTTTGGCTGTGTGTATGGGCGCATTACCATCTTGAAGTATGGCAGTGTCTGGCAGCAAGATGCTATTCATAGTAAGCACTTCATTGTTGAGGATGTCGAGATATTCATTCGCAGTAATCCGGCCAGTAAAGGTAATGATCGGGCCAGCTGAATGCCACGATACAGACCCAAAATCATAACGGAACCTTCCCCGTACTTGACTGTAGGAAGCAAGCAGGCCGGATCGTAGGCTTTTTATGGTGTTCTCCATACATAAAACAGGCCGTTCGTAGGAAACGATGTAAGCGATGATTTATCGGACCATACCACATTCTTTCAGTCATCCAGTGCCCTGGTTTTATTATCGTGGCACCACTTCTTTCGCAGCTTTGCGTTGGCTACCGTTATGAAGGGTTTAGAAATTGTAGCCCTTCCATGAATGTTAGCTTTGTGAAGCTCCCGTCGCACTGTTTTAGTCGAAACAGTATTGCTCAAGTGAGTGTTGAGTTCTGCAGTCACATTTCCCGCGGAAGTTTGATGTTGTCTGATCTTAATCCTTTTAATGTTCGTCTGTCTCTGTCAGTTAACTTCGGCTTTCGCCCACTATTCCTCTTCGCTGATGTTTTTTGTCCTCTTTCGGTGTCTAATATATCACGTATTTCACCGATCATTGGTGTTAAACGTTGCAGAACAATGCATATAATATACTGCAAGATAACCTCAAAACGTAGCACATCAACTGGGCACTGCAGCCGCGTCGCAGAATTTACATGTACACAGTGGTGCCAACCATCAACAATCCGTACCCTATTGCATGGTGTTCCTTTTTTTGGTCCAACTCTATATATACACAAATAGCAACAATAGCAGCGTAAACGTGGGTGCGTTTTAGTTACAGATAAACTATTTAGTCTCTGACAGGACTAATTTCACGACAGCAAGGTGAACAAGGATATGCCCTGTATAACGCATCAATCTAGCTCAGTTCTGAAGTCAAAGATCCTCTGGTAAACCGTCAGAGTATCTGAGCAACTCTATGAATGTCGTCAGACGGGAAAACAAATCAAACAAGCCAAGTTTAAGAACGAAATGAGTATCGAAATAACAAGAATAGTAAAAAATTATTTTGCTCTTACATCCTACGTGGTATTCAATATGTCTACATGATTATGAAAGCAGCCAAATAATCCAAAAGGCCTGTCAAAGCATACAAGTGTTCAGTTGCTTGAAGATTGTTTTGACCTTCCAATGCTGAAACTAGTATTAAATTTCTATAAGCAATAGCTAGAATCTTCAGTTAATCTAACCTACATTCTATGTGGTCCATTGCGTGTCTGTAAAACAGGACCTAATTCCAAATCCACGAAAACATTTTCTCACGTTCAGGGACCCATGTGTTGAATGGAGCTACCGTGACCTAAGTCGTGAGGAATATTGAAAGCATAAAGCTGCGTGTTTGCCACGTGCCACCCTATCGATTTCTGCTGTCCCCTCATTCAGCATGGTCCGCCATTCACCTACAGTTTCCACTCATCCCGGTTCTTCTGGTCCAACTAATACGATTAGTTTTTTTTCTCTAAATAACAATTACGTAAACAACGTGAATTCCTGGTCTTTCCGTTTAATGGAACGGACAGGCTACCATGAAAACTGTTAAAAATAATTATGTGAAGTTACAACTAACATTAATAGACTGTACTCACCGACGGAATTGAATTATCAATTTTTCAATAGCAACATCGTAAATCAGTGTCTTTAAACACCAAACGTTTTCATCACTCAGGTTTCAAACCCATTCCAGTGACAAAAGGGCACTCAAGCATCTGCTTGGCTGTAAAGACAATTGGTATGGTTGAAATAAATCGAATTTAACTCCATAATAAGTTTCTCATGACGTCTCTGGTATACAACATGGGCGTTCTACACTAAAGTTTTTAGAAGAAAATTTAATATATTTTGCGAATATTTGTTTACTAGACAGTGAAAGTGTCGTGCATTTCGAAATACAACCGTGTTCATGTTAGTCGATTCTTTTAATATGCAGGTGAAGTGGTCCTAAAGTTATTGTTACGTGTTTATTTGCAGATAATTATATTCCTTTCCTGGGTCTACAACAAAGTTCAGTCAATAAAACACGTAAAAAAGGTTTCTCACGATAATATAGCAATTGTAAATTATGAAATATCTCAAGGAATATAAACCTTTTGGTGAAGTTGTAGAAATAGTTCGCTGGCTTCTAACCGGGGTTACGAGACAAAGAAGAGGAAGGTTTCGCCGCTTCCGTAAAAATATAACACATTAGAAGAGACTTCGCCAGGAGATGAGTCAGAATAGGTCATTGAATGCTTAAGCAATGTAACATATATTCTACTCAGCTAGAAGCCCGTGGACTATTTCCAATATCTGGTATCTTGTGTACGCGTAGAAAGTCACGTACGAGTTATATTCCTAGATTGTTACCAACGCAGCTTGGCATTCTCGCGATTAATGTAACTGAAGTCAAGGATAGAATGAAAGCTGATTTTTCGTGAAACAACAAGAATTTCAGTGCTATAGCATTAAATAATAAATACGATAAATGACATATTTCGTGTATTTATTTACAAATTTTATTAAGTAGATACTTTTCAAACGCATTAAAGGAGACTGTCTTGGAGCGTCAGAAAGGTGGATAGCAAAAACCCGAGTACTTTCGGAAAATGGTAGGATTTGGAACGTATATAAATTGATTATCGACCTGGAGATAACAGAAGATTTAATCGTTTAATAAATATAAGTACTTCATTGAGTTTCAGTAATATTATTAATGGTGACCGTTTCGATTCCGTACCCCTAAGCACTCTGAAATTACCAAGTTTTACTTACATTTCGCTTGAATTAAATTGTGTAAATTTGATATAAAATAAAGCATTATATTTAAAAATCTCTGTGACGTACACTGAGTGACCAAATTATTATGACCACCCCTTCAATATAATTTTGGGTCACATTTTGAACTCACTGTCTTGCACTTTCCAATTCCTTAAGATTTTATGGTATCGAATCTGGCTGCGTGATGGCGATCTCATCCCACATATTCTCAATTGGATAAAGATCTGGCGATTGTACAGACCAAAGCAGCAAGGTAAAGTCTCAGTAGTCGTGCTCTTTGAACCATCCCAGGGCAATGGGACAAAGAGAATTGTCCTGCTGGAAGTAACTCTGGCAGAGTACACCATTAATATAACAGGATGTACTTGAACTGTGATAATACTTAAATAACCATGCCCATTCAGACATTGTTTCACAAGAATGAGGGGACTCATGCCAAGAAAACATATCCCAAATCATAGTGGTGTTGGGGTACATGCTTTCCTGTTTTCTCCATATTAAAACCCTGCCATCTGCATGGTGCATATGTAATTACGATTCATCACACCGCAAATCCTTGTGCTCCTTTGTGAACTGATCTGGTCTCGTTAAAGGCGAAAATGTCAACGGACAAATACTCCATACGGTGTAATGTGCGGCGAACAGTTCGTTCAGAAAGGTTCACAGTCCTTGATTAAGATGCTTTGCTATTTGATGCAGTTGCTCTTCTGTTGTCATCGACAACTATGGTGTCTCCTTTCAGCTCGAGCAATGAGTAGCCTGCGTTGATCAGAAGCCTGACGTTGGGACTCGGTATTTTACCTAGTAGTCCACTCTCTGTAAACATTAAATAAAAACTGCTGCTCTGGAACACTTCACAAGTGATACTGGTTCCGACGCTTCGAGTGCCAACGATCATACCGCGTTCAAACACGGTTAAATCACGTCATTCGCACATATCTTCGAAAACAACACAGTACAAATGATGATTCATTTCTATTGAATTTCTATTTTATAGCTATCTCGCCCTCTAGCGGCAACACTGTGAGACTGTCAGGTAATTATAATAATTTGGCTACTCAATGTAAAATAACAGAAAAATCTCGTATTGAATCGAGACTGCGTAAGGCTGAACACAAATAACTGTCTGCTTCAAATCAATTAGGCACTAATTAATTAGACTTTTGACGACAAACTGTGGCATTCTCCTAGAAGAACATTTGATTGAGAAATCTATAGTAATTTCTTATAAACAGAAATAGTGCATGAAGCCTCTGAACCAACAGATGGTGATGAAATCTGGAAAATCCCTTGATACGTCACATGCTTTGATAGAATAAGTTTATTTCTAAGATTTATAGATAGGTAAACATTTCCTGAATGGGAAACGTTCCCCTCCTCATTCGGGATTGTTAAGAGTCAGACTTTGTTACAAGGTAATCAGACCCTGCAAGTGATAATGTAATACATTCCATACCTTGCTGACGAGCAGATCTGTTTCGTCGAAGTGTCTACCAAACATCTTGGGCGAATCTCCGCTTGTGGGTTCTATCTTGATGCAAACCTCCATTCCTTTACGGGCAGACTCCACGGTTTTGTGATTAACTTCGATACTCGTCACAACGCCCAGGTCCACAAACTGAAAAATAAAATAATTATTTCATTCGAAGGACTTTCTTTATAAGTCACCAACTTTTGCAAAGAATCGACGACAAATCGAGGAGCTATTCGATTCTCTATCGAAACACACATGTACGACACGATTATAGCTTCATAAACGTCAAGGAAAAAGAGAATGCGTATGTGTATTTGGTGCATTTTTATCGGGGGAGATAAAAATACGGCAAATATTTATTCCGAGGCGCTTTTTTGCGTGTGACACACATTCAGGTATCGTGATATGACGCACTACTGCCAAGGCTAGACCACACTATACTAAAGTCACATGCAAACAGACCATCTAAGAAAGTCAATTAATTATTCCCACAATCGAGTTGGAACACCGTGACAGATTTATACAAAAATTATAAGCCAATAAACTTCATGGGAAGAATATCACAAAACAGAGAGACAGACATGTAGATTAAAATGTTTATTCCTGAAAATGACTGCTACAGTTCTTAACTATGTTCAACTTCCAATCATAGCTCAGATTTTAGTGTGTAGATATTGTGCAAGTATCCGGTAATACCAGCCAAAATATCAAAACGGGCAAAAGCATCTGTGAATTTAATGAATATTTTAGGGAGTAAAGAAATTAGGTAGAATTGATCTATTAAAAAGAGTAAATTTATTTCACATTACCTCTTCACAGCAATGTTTATTTACTGCTCGGAAGAAACATCACTAGTACTGTTTCCATGATATAAAATGTTAATGCAGTCACTCGTATTAATACTCAACAAACAATGACTAGAAAAGCGTGTAAATAATACGTAACTCGCTGAACAAACGCCAAAATTATCGGATATTTTATCAAATCGATAGATTTTTAAATCGTAATGAAATACTTTTTTATATAAATTACAGGTTGCATGGCATCAGGCCTTTCCGTAGAGCAGGGATTCCCAACGATGGCGCCAGACACTATTCCATAGCGACATCAGGAAGACCGATTAACAATATAAAATAATTTTCAGCCGTCGTTTACGCACGACTTGTGTATTGCCGAGAGAAATAAAAAAAATAGCAGCATATAAAATAAAATCATTGTATCTTATAATTGAACCACTTTATTAAGTCTCTAATTATTATTACGGCTAGAAATCAGTCACGTCCATTGTAGTGTTAAATTTGAGAAAAAATTCATATAAATAAACAAACACCTATGTATGTAAATACCTTCCATTATTTTACTATTTATTATATCTGATATAGATTAAATGGTATTGACTTTAACATAATCTATTCTATGTTTAGCTTATAATCAAAGTTATCAATAAACAGAGGTATCAAGTAGCAACTAATAATAAAAATTAATGAACTAATACAGAGGTCGTAATAACATTACGGAACAAATTGGTGAAATGTTGGACACAAGCCGAATAGAGCAGTGAAAAAATGAAGAAAACCAACAGCAACCAGTTTTTTCCTTGCCTGTGCTATCTTTCTCTTTTCCATTACCTTGGTTTTATTTCTATTAATCCTCATATTGATCTCAGTCTCCAAGAATACGTTCATGCCATTTATTATGGTTTCCAAGTCTTCTTCTGACTCCCCTAATACTACAATATCATCGGCAAGCGTAGGGATTTTATTTCTTCTCCTTAAAGTATGATTCCTTTTCCATACTCCGTTTTAACTTTCTTCATCGCCTGTTCTATATATAAGTTAAACAACATGGGCGACAAACTGCATCCTTGTCTTACTCCTTTCTTGATATCTGCTTTTTCTTGACCTTCTTTCTCGATATTTTATTCTTGTGCTCTTCTAAATCCTTAATAGTGTGCTCCAGTTTACATTATCAAACGCTTTTTATTAATATATAAATGCCAAGAACGTAGAGCTATTTTTTCTCATCCTGTCTTCTAAAATTAGACGCGAAGTCAATATTGCTTCTCTTGTCTCTACATTCTTCCAATATCTTAATTCACTGATAAAATTGTACAGAGCTACGGCAAAATTGATTACTATCCCATGTTACCACATACGTTCCATTAAGAATGACAGCAACGGAAAATACACCAACAATGTGCAAAGAACAAATGTGTTAAACGGCTAATGTTAAGAATTAATAAAATCTTTTAAAAATATGGTTCTTAACAAAATCTTATTATAAGTGCTTAATGTTCTATAAGGTACGAATATCAGGTGTGAAACATTTTCCAAAAATCTCACGACACACAAGGTTTTTGTTTATAATGCCTTCAAAGTTTTTTTACATTTCAGATGATTTGTGACAAGAGTTATGAAAGCTACTGGTTTCTCGCCGTGATAAAAACCAGAGATAAAGAGGTTAAATCATTCATTATTATTTTTATTGTTATTACAGTTCAGAATAATGAGTTAAAAATTAACATTTTTTGGTTCTTAATTTTAATAAAATCGAAATACAGATCTCGATGAGAATTTTAATAATCGATACTCATAGTGATATGATCATACGCCAGTAATGAGACACTGGAGAATGCCAAGACCACACAGACTGATATTCTTGTTTTTATGTAATGTAAACTATTTTATATTTTAACATTTTATTTATTGCTTTTATCCAATAATAAGTTTTATTCAAAAGGTAAGTGGCGCCTAACGGGTTGTGAACCAATCCTCAGGAATCTTGAAACTATGTTTATAAAATATCAAGTAGAAGGGGACAATAAGATGAAACCATTACTCTAACAACATGTAGAAGCAATAGTTAATGCATACACACAATTGAATAATTTGTATTATTTGTACGGCGCAACGTTGTGTTTAGAAAAGTTTTGAAGTCCTCCAAAAGATAAAAAAACGTAATGTATCAAAAAAAGTCAAAAACAGAATTTGCTATTCTTTTAGCAATCAATAATTTGCTTTATGAAATTCTACACATCACCAAAAGTTTTGTTTATATTTTTACTGGCTTTTGTATGATTATGCGGATGCTTTCTTAGCTTCTATTATGTTGAAGAATTTCCTATACATACATTCGACGATCATATTTCGATAATTGCAAGTAAACGTTTTTGGTTTACATCTTGGCACCGTGCGAGTGGTGAATATAAAATATGCAACTTATTTATAATAAATTATATTATTTTTGGACAATTATGTTTTTCAGTTAACATGTTTATATACCTTTAGTAACTACATACTCAAACTTTGAACAGTATTCTTTCTTGTTGACATTAAATGCCTTAGAATCACATATATTTAACACAGTATCAAATTATTTGAGCAGCTTACCTCGCGTGTAAAAACTTGTTACTTAAATATTTATATTTTTTGTGATGAAAATGTTTACAGATTATTAGGGTACGGGCGACTCAGTTTCTGGTAAGTCTCGTACTGCAACTCTGACGTCAGTTTCCCAAAGGTCTAGAACTATTTTTCTCAAACGTGGTCATCATTTAGTTACGATTTGAACGTTGATTGGGTGACTTTCAGACAGTAGCAGACAGTAATCGCTGATGGTTAACTTTCGGCACAAACATTGGCTAACCTTGTGCTTAGCTCAGTTCCGGAACTGACGAAGCCAGCATACAAAAATGGCATTCTACATCCCCTAGACAGTAAACATATCCGACACAACTTACATCCGGTGCTTTATCTGCAAGCGAACCAGATAATATTAGTCGTCAATATTTATCTTCTGGAAATGCCCACTGACACAAATTCCTTGAAATGACATGCGAATTATAGACATTTAAGACGTGGCCCATGTTTCAAAACCTGGATGGCGCTACTACGGAAATCCCCGTTTAGTACGATACACGCCAACAAGCTGAGAATACGAGAGTTGGAAAAAATTTTTACCCCTGAATTCTAATTCTACGGTAAAATTTGTCATTTCAATGAAGGAATGAGTCATTTATCTTACAAGTTTCTTGTGGATATCTATGACAGTTCGGATTCTATTACGTTTAAGTTAAACGCCTCTGAAATTTAGAAAGACTTGTCTTGACTCATTGTTTGAGCCCAGGAAGCTGATGTTGCCAGAGGATATAGTAGTATAATTAGGTTAATGTGCTCTTACTGGAAACCAGTCGTTCCATATATGTATGCATGTAGTGAAAAAATGAAAAAGCCAAAGAGAGCAATCAATTCCGCAACACTAGTTTCGTGGCTTCAGTAAGTTTTTTTTAAAAAAATGTAAATTTTCAATACAGTACTGACAATGAATAATCTGTTGTTTTATGAATGATTAAAAAAATTAGTGCAATAATTTTCGCATGAACAGGTTGCCTCCACAGGACGACCCTTCAACCACCAACCATTTCTAAGTAACACTTTTTTTGTACACAGTGATTAACAAATTACATCATTAGCAGCAAAATTAGTCGTGATGAAACCAGTTTTGGTTAAGGGAATGAAACATTTTACGTAAAAACACAGAGATATACACAAATATAGAATAATGGTCATAGATCAAAGTCTGGACGTAAGACACCAAGTTTGTAAGGACAATAATCTGAGAAAAATTGAAAATACGGGGTTTATAACTAGTGTTTAAGTCAGACTTGACTCTGGAGGGGATAAATACAACTACTCAGTTATTTATGTGCTCTTAATTGAAACTCGTAGTCAAGAGAACAAATATAATTCAGAGTTATTAACACGTACTTTTGGCCTCGTCAAATGAGGTAATGGTACCTGAAAATTCAGAAGAGTGCAGTTTGTAACCTTAATATAACTGTTATACATAAACATTCAAAACAGGTTCGTTATTGCGAAAAGCTATTGTGTGTACATTGAAACGCAGGGAAAGGATGAAGTTCGATAGGGTCACATAGCAAAAATGTAGCTTTTCAATTCTACGACAGTTAAATCTTAACAATACTATTCCTTAATTGGTGCTACATGCAACAGACGTATCGGTGCTTAAAACTAACTACTGAGCGCAAATAAAATACGGGTAAGTATTTGAAAATATATAATTAAATCCCTGGATTTATTTTGTTCCAAAAGACACGAAGATAGTGCCATAGGAATATGCGAACCAGATAGTTTAATTTACAGTAGTTTCTTTTCAGTTTTAATATGCAGGTAAATTTATTTATTTCTATTCAGGTGAACAATAAGTTATATGTCGTGACCATAATTTGAGATATTTTCTTATATCACGCATACATGTCTATTTTTTTGCTTTAAAACACGTTTTACATTTTTAAGCAGTTGTTTTCTAATTATGATTATCTATAATAGTTTCAAATGACTCCATGGGAAATTAAATTGCAGAAATAAATTTGTTCATACTAAATTATTGTATTTATAGTGTTCTTCGAGAGGACAGCGTGTTGATATTAATCTTTATTCACGCCACAAACAATTGAATAGGACCTTGAAAAAATGCCTCGTAAATCAATCTCGAAACGTGTCCACGAAAATAACTCGCGAGTTAATGGTCGTTCCCGAATCGATGCATTACCATAGTATTACAGCAATTTCTGAGACAAATTGCTTTTTTGGGAGGAATAACAGGCTACATCATGAGGAGATCCAGGAACTGGCAACTCCTCTTTAATAACGTAGGAAGGGAATCGAAAAGGGGGAACGCGAAAGGGAGAGGAAGCCAGCTAAGGGTTGACTAGGGCTCCGGATTATAGTTTAAATTATTCACCTGAAAGAGGTAAGGGCAAATCCTAGGAAACCTGCGCCAGGTAGGTCAGTCTAATGAGTACTTACTTTACGCCCTTCCGATTGACGGGAGTGGAGTTTGATGTGGGTTCGCAGCATCTCCCTCTCCATGCCTCAACCAATCAACGGACAACCCTTATTGTATGCCTAAGATCTGCAACCCCGAAACTTAACCTCCTAAATAAAAGAAGTGTCAGAAATCTGGAAACGCCAGAGAGTTAAAGTCAAATACTCTTACACAGAAAGGCATTACAAGCAACTGTGATTCTTACTAGAAACGAATTCCATCTACAGATATTTAGTGCTCGTGTGAATATATTTATATAATACACAGAATATATATATATATATATATACATATTTATATTTGTTAATTTTAAGATATATGATTCGAGAAAAATAAAGTAATTCATGGATAAGGATGAAAATCGTAACCGATAACTACTTGGAACGTTGTGGCTCCACCATCTGAGCTATCCGAGTCGACAAGTCGCCAGGTACAAGCCTTCTCCAACTATTGTATGAACCTGAGCACAGGACCGCCTACAATTTACTTAATCACAATCTCCACTTAGAACTTAATTGAAGAATTTATATACGTGTAAAATAATCAAAGATGCAAAGAATTACTTCAAGAACAGAATGCTTTCAAACCAGGCTCAGCCATACAGCCGATGAAACGTAACAAGGAGTCAAGTGTCGGTAGAAATTTTCTATACTAATTCTTTAATTCAATTGTGTCACCTATATGAATGAGCTTCGTTTGAAAGTGTTTTCTCCGTTCTTGAATTAATAATAGAATATTTTGGAATCAACGATTTCTAAGTTTTACAAAACCTTAGGGTAATTACAGATCATTTGAAGCAAATAATATAAAACAATTAATTCACTAATAACTGCACATATCCTATGTAAAGCAATATTTAAGAATTTATAAAATTATATTCCTTCCGAAAACAGTATATTATTTCCAACTGTGAAATTGAAGCAACAAGCATTCAACGCACAATAATTATTGAAAAAAATCGATTAGACATACTATCTGAAAATAAGCTTCGATTTTTTCTTTCAAAATGCCTAGAATAGTGCTTTCAATATCATAACACCGAAGTAGATATGAACACACTAATATAGCACAGAAAAGAGCGAAAACAAATATTCGTGAATCTTGTATGTGTAACCTTTCGGCTACTGTTACAAAGCACACTGAATATTTTTCAGAAATTTATTCTGATCTTATCGAAGTTATCTAAATTATTTACACAACTTTATGTAAATCGGTCAACATGTGATAAGTCAACGTTCAAAATCTGGTAATTTTTACCTTCGTAGATAACGACTAAATGAGTCCAAGTAAGCAAATAAAATCCGTCAAATGTGAAGGGAATCGAAAGCAGAGTGAAAAGCGGATGATAACTCGTTAGTGTAGGGAGAGGTCCCATGAAATAAAAGATATTGTAATCGGCGATGAAGAGGATTAGTTACTGAACCGGGCAAATCCACTTCACCTGTTGAACATTTAGGCATTATTAACTTTGAGGGTGGGTGGATACAGTTACATCGCAAAATTTTGTATCCAGAGTCTGGCGTCGAATTTGGAAATTTAGCCACATTTGCTATATAAGGACTGTTGAATTACACAAAATTCCACAAAACGTATATTTTTCAGTGTTGGTAGCAATGACAAATTCTGTCGCTTAAACTCCACACTGTCCCGAAGAAAACCGCGATGAACGGGACCAAGGTTAAATCGAGAAAAGGATTGGTGCCCTAGCAATTAGAATGATTATGAAGTGAAGAAGGCAAAATTTTTAAAGCCTCATAATAATCCGATTGTTAAGATGAAAAGCTAACAGCTTAAGTCAGACTGAGCGGATTTGGATAGTGTGGGAGATGATATGGATATTTCGTGAACGAAGATTTGTTGGAGCTATTTAAAGATCATTATTATTAGAACGCAGAAGTCTATAATGGTTTACGAGGGGAAAGCTCAACTCATCACGACTATACCTGACCTTCAACAAGGCTGCTAAATCACACTGGGACTACGAGAAAATTCCTATCTAATAAGTTATTTCGCTACAAAGGGTTCAACGGATTTTTGGTTCCAATATTAATAACTAGACCCACTGCGTAGTATCGAATTTGAAGTGTAAATGTACAGCTTTAAGAAATATAGAAAGGCAGTGTTATAATGTTAATGTTATCCCCCGAAATGAATATTTAACTACGTTCTACAAAAATAAATTGCAGAAGTAAACCATCATATAGAGCCTAAACTGATTAGAGAATGTGATGGTAAATGGTATAATGGAAACGATTTCGTAGTCTCGAAACAGTGGAAACCAATTACACCTGTTAATAAAACACTCATATTTAAAAAGGTAACTAACAGATAATGCTGTAGATATCTACAACTGATATGCTGTTTCTGCGAACAAAGGCCTGACACAATCCTACCATACAAATATTTCAATCCGAATCACGTCTATATATAAATCACTGTACTGACAAATTAGCGTTGCAGCACGTAATTATGTTACAGACTCCCACGTCTATCCAATTTTGTAGTGGGAATATCTGAGATCAAAGCGATGAATCATCGGGTGACTGCAATGCGATTGTCTCTAGTTTAAGTCCACTCTTTTGTGGAATACTGGTATGGAAAGATGCATTATCGCCTTTCGCTTTTTTTCAGTCGTTCTCACAGTCAACAAATTTCTTCGGAAATTGTGATCCGTAATATGATCCGAACGGATGAAAGTTTCAATTGATCGAATACTGAAATTTATATTTTGGAACTACCGAATTGATTTTTATTAGCTCACTTTACCTCTAATAATATAATTTGTTGTGTTAGGGAAGGGACTTAATAATTTTCTAATTGTATATTCGCTTCGTAAATCAAACTAATTTTGGAAGGCAGATGCAATTTTTTTCTTTTAGCCTTATAAATCAATACGTGTTGCCAAAACTAGCACTTAATCGCCCAAGAAAACAGCATTTTACAAACAGAAACGACTCTAAAATTTAAAACCGCCAATTCCTAATTACGATCGTGATTTTCCAAATTTATTTCAACTACGAAATGAATTCTACGGCTTGCTTTTTATTTATTATAATTATATGCAGTGCCTGTGGAAATTTAATTCCTTGCGAAGTATTTCGCAGGATAGATCCCTTAAATACTCTAAATCTAGAGTCCACAGACTTTTTGCATCTCCTGTTGGTCTGCGTACAAGAGTTTCCGTCCTTGCTGCTTGTCCTTGGACCGTTAACGTCGGGTCCAGCAAAGGCTTAGGACCTCTGGGTCCCGTACCATCAAATTTTAACATGTTATTTACGAGATTTACACAATATTCGTCGACAAAAACGCTGCTTCGGTCCCATACAAAGCACAATTTAGCGTCTCCTGGCGAACTGTTGATACACCTGGCCACAATGGTCGCGATTCAGCACAAAGACGGCATTCATGGCGCGATTATCGGCAGCTTGTAGCCTACTTTCTCTGCGATAAGGGCGAGAAACCTTGAAGGGAATTACGTAAACCCACAAGGCTTCTTCAACGCATGCAAATTTAGAGCCGAACAGAACTTTTCACACGGAGACACTAGGTGCAATTTTAGGAATTACATTGACATTCTAAAGCGTTACTTTTCATTAAAAGTTTTATATTTTATTCGCTAACATTAATAGTGTAAAAATTTATAAAATTACTAATACCGAAGAAGCCCTTTACATCTGAGAGAAGATGTATTTATCCAATGAAAGGATTCCGATGACTGTAATACTAACTCTTTTACTCACAAATACCACAGACACTACAAAATTGACTGTGAATTAATCAAAGGTCATTATTCTACATGTATTTTACACACTCATGGATCTCCAATTACTTCCACATAACGACCGTGAGAAGAATTTTGTTTCGCTGCTCAACGATAAATTTTCTGTCGTATAGTCGAACAATGAATGATACCAATTACACAGCATTCGTCGGTCACATACATCTAACTAGGTTGTAATAAAGTAATAAAGTTTAAATATTAACACCTTAGCACGTAATTAGAGATCAAATTTTCCACTCTATACCAACCATTGCTTTACAACTTTATGCTGTGAAATAACAATCAGCAGAAGCGCCAAGTTTGAGGAGAGGAGTGCGTTACCCCGCCATACAGTGCTTAGAGATTTTGTACGCAACTTTTAGCGAGCAACGACCTGCGGACTGCCAGTCAGTTCCTCCACACCTTGTTGTAAGTGGTCAAGGCGTACGACCTTGGCAAGTGGCAAAGGATCTACGTGGAGAGTCGCAGATCGGCGCAGCTTCCCTCCATCGCCAGATGCAATTTGACTTGCAGATAAACATTTTGCTTAGTCCGCAGAAGTAGGCAGGCTTTCAATCCGACATTACACAAGGTCGTCCAAGGAATGAGTTAGTGGGGAGAGAAGCTCCAAGTCACGTACAATTTTCACCCAAGCGGAGGAACAAGACCAAGTCAGCATTCTCATACAAATACGGAACGAAATGTACACAACCTCAATACATCAACGCATTCAGAAGCCCATTGTCTTAGACTGCTGTCAAGGGAATAAATCTGTTAGAAAAGTACAGCTCTTAGCATGCACTAACCATGCACAATGTTTACATGGCCACGCGAGGCATAAATGTCTACACAACAAACGTTGAATGAAACGACTCGTATGTCCGTCAGAGCGCAAGAAATAAACATTAAATGAATACCACTGACCATCTTCAACTAATGAACCAACGACACATGTCAGCCGGATTGTCATCTTGTTGCTGGCTTGATCTAAGGATTCCATTCTAGAAGAAGACTATACAAAACTGAATATTGGAAAGTTTAGAAAATCGTAAACCCAGAAGCATGCGTCATGATTTAAAATTCCGAGTAATTAACAGAATAAATTTAAATAATTGGTTGAACATTTTCTGGTCCCGATAGACAACTCATCTTCAATCAAATACGTGACCTGCTGACAGACTGTCACTTTTAAAACTAATTTCGTAGACTTAAGAATCAGGGATAAGCATCCCTTTACTTTCTAGTCATCCCTAAACCTTCAAGAACTACGCGACAATGTACATAGTACACGACCTTGAAATATCAGGAAAAAGGTGCTTAATTTTCAGCAGCAGCAATACCTCGTGAACCACACGCAAACTGATTTAACCTGCTTTACACTTCTTTATGTAAACCGTAATGAATGTGAACGACTTGAACTGAAAGTATTAATTACATTTCTATGTCGTATAGAATGGTAATAAATAAGAAATAATAGATTTATTGTAATCATTTAAGAAGACTGTTCATCTTAATACCTACAATGGTGAGGTACAACTTTAGTAATACGCTAGTAAACAAAGCGTAATTTTCAACTCTGTTACGTTACACAACACAGTAAATATGAATAAAATACACAGAAGAATGTTTTAACCTCAAAACGCTGAAAAATCTTCCATGTCACTATGAAACAGTATTAGAACATTAATATTGTTTAAGTACAGTTAATACCTTTACAATAATTTTTCTAATCCTTGCTTTAAAACTTTATATAATTTTATAAACATAGCTCTATTTAAGAAGTTAAGATACTTGAGTAATTTTAAGTAAGTAAATAAGTAAAGAAATGGGGGAAGCGGTGAATATTACAAATCTAAATTATGCCGATTTTTTTAAAAAAATACTATGCTAATTTGCAAAGGAAATAAAGACTTCAAAGTTTAATTTATCAGGAGTTATAAACGATAGGAACAAATGAACGAATATAGAAAGGGTCAGAGTTTAAGATCTCCGAATGTAAGTTGCATCCGATGCATAAGGGTGATGTTAGCATGAAAATGGCGACGCCTCTGGAGGAGTCGTTTTGTGTGCTCCAGCTTATTAGGAGTGAATTAATTGATAAAATAGCAGGTTTGGTTCTGTGAAGATTACGTATATACATGTCTCTCTCGTCAAGAATTAACTATGGACAAATTACACTAAATATGAAATTTTATAAAATTAGGGGTAAACTTAAAAGTCTGGTTTGGACAAATGATAGGTAGAAGCGTAGTTTCTTGACAAACTTATAAAGTTGCGAGAGAGTCAAATAATTGTCTAACAGAATGAGTAAATGACGATATATAAGAATTCAAAGGACGTTCATTAGATAAAATTTTTAGCACGACATTGACCTTTCAACATAGAAACTGAGAAAACCGTGATACCCTGTTTATGAGACTTGACAACCAATGGTCCATACCTGTAGTCGTAGTGAACAGATTCTTTGTTATATGAAACGTCTATCACTAGTCTCACCTCGCACATCAATTTGATTCTCTTCGCCTATTTCACCCCCCTTTCATTCAGTATTCCTTAGACTAAATTTCCCTCCCATTTTCTCTCAGAATCCATCAACTTATTCCTTTATTCACAGTGGAAAACGTGAATAATGATACGCTAATAATATTTATTGGTGCTACTTTTTGGATCAAGAACAAAAACGACAGATACAATATTTTGTTGAGTCTTCCCACGTTTTTGAATTTTCTTATATTTTCTATCTGAGTTCCAAAATCAACATTTTTATCCCATCTGTCCTTACAAATCGTTTATGTTGATTCTATCTTTCTAATGAAAGAACTGCAACACACACGATAATGATTAATATAGTAATATTAGTCATATAAAATAAATAAGAGAATACCATCTTGAAAAAAACTCACTTCAATTTTTTTTAATCTAAATTACAGCCTGCCTAATGACCGGATTTATTTTGGAGTTTCCATTATGTTTACAGCAGTGGAGGAAATCAGGCTGTCTTGAAAACGAGGCGACAATTTTACATGCATACTGGTGGTATTTAAAATCTCCGCAAACAATTAAAGAACTAGGTTTGAAACTTGTTAACGACCTTTCATAACTATTTGCAGTTTTATAAGGATAATCAAGAAAACAAGACATTAAGTGAACCAGGGGAATATTTAAAACGAAGAAGGCGTGATTGGAATCGTGAAAAATTTTCGTCGACGCTTTACCCGAGATTCAATTGAAGCATCTCTCTACTCTTTGACTTGTTTATTTGCCTTATGGAAAAGTACAAACAAATCAGATACGAATTGAAAGCCAGAAGACTCCTGTGTGAAGTGAAAATATGCAATATAAGAGCAGAATTTAGATCGAGTAGGGGACGGGAATAGAGTAATGACCGGGGTTTGGATCCACCACGAGGTGTTCCGCCTATCGTATTTCGTGCCTTTTCTCTCTGTCATGGAAGACAAGCAGAATTTCTATTGTTCGACACTTAGAATTCCACCTCTTCCACGGCGATACTTTCTTCACTTCAAAACAACGCCACAAATATCAGGAAAAAAAATTCCAGTATCAAAGAGGCTGAGAAGTCGAAAGACGTAAAATTTTTGCAAGTTGTTAGTCATATAGAATAATATGGGGCAGAGCAGAAAAGCTTGAACTGTAGGTGGGAGGTGCCGCCGACACAATGGCAGTGACCTTGACCGCGACCTTGGCGTGCCAGGTGGTCGCTTCCGGCCGCAACGCCGTCTGGCTCATTCACACAGACACGACCTGACAACTGCACCGATTCGCATACTCACACACGCAGTCAAGGCAACGTTTTAAACCTCGGATTTATAAGAAGCTGGGTCGCATCCTCATCAATCACAAGATATGGTTTGCTAGGGAATTTTCGGCTTTCCCTTGGCTATCAAGTTGGCATAAGAAAGTTTCATGAACGAAGAGAAGCAGTCCCCAAGTATCCAACAGAGAAAGTTATTTTCAGAGGAAGAAATAAGAACTCGATCATACAGAACGTAAACCTACTTAATGCCACCTAACACAAGAGAATGGCCTGTAAACTTTCACATCTGAAAGAAGAAGCGTAGGATTGTAATGTGGTTTCATGTAGCACGCCAGGCTTTGTTGGTACGAAACAAAATGGTGTCGCTCAACAGATTTTGAGGAAAGAAAAGGTACCACTTGTTAGAAATTGTAGTTAACCCTGCAAGTGTATCGATTCTGATATCGCGGATTAAAATTTCGAGTTATTTTATTTCGCTAAAGTAAGTCATGTTATATGACGAGACTCTTCAAGAGGTTTATTTGAAGTATTTTAACGTCCAAAACGTCGAAGAAATCGCCCCCTTTTTAATCTCTTTCTTATCTCACACTAAGTTTTCAATAGCAATTTTTTTTTGGATACACTTTCCACCTTGCGCTATCATGAATTACCGTGTTATGACCGTACCTTCATCATTTTATTCCCACTTTGATCATTGTCTTCCGTATCATTAATTACAAACGCAAAGAGTGTTCACTGGCCCCAAATTCTGTTGTCCAGATTCATTTGTACCAATTCAGATGTTACGAGCCCCCTCCCAGGGTGCAGCTCCTGCCACCTCGCGGATAACCTGCGGTGTATATACAGCCGAGCCGTCGCTCACAACCCCCCGTCAAGCGGGGTATTTATCTATGCAACGTGGACCACACTTCAAAGGGCGAGTCGCCGACGATTTCTGACTACTCTGAACTACTAGCGTTGCCGTTCGCTGCTGCATGTGGAATCAAGCTTTTGAGGCCAATGACAGTGGAGTCTGCAGGTGTCCCGCTTCTGCTTGCCATTGTATGGAGAAGCAGAGCTGTCTGACATTTATTTTCTTGGTTTCTTTAAATAGGCAATTGTTTAGACAATGTGCAATATTTTCTTAATCATGAATTAAATTCATTGTTATAATAAACTGCTTCTTACATTTATGGAAGACTGACTAAGAAATTCAAGCTCCCTCCCAAGCGTAGAAAGATCCGGGAGTGGTATCTTATACTGCTACACAAACATCCAAGCCGATGGCAGGATTCGAAACCGGGACCTCTGTGTGCGAGGCAGCTACGCTAGGCCACTAGACCACAGGAGGTCGGCAGTAAAAATTGTAAAACAAATTTTTAAATACTAGTTTATCAGTTGATAAAAATTTTGCCGCTAAGGAATGCCTAGAAGGAACCAGGTCGAAAAAGTTTAGCTTTGTTTTAAAAACGGCGAGAACATTTAAAGTATTGGGCCAGTTTAACTAAAAAATAAAAATTATGGTGTAGTCGCTCCGTTGTTGTCATCGTGTTGGCAATCAACGTAAATGGTTATTTTTGGACTATTATTTGTAAGGAATATAACACGCACACGTTCACAAGTAACATACATATGGAAATATGTCGTCTTTAATTTACTTACTTTTAATACAAGTTTATTAGAGAAAACCTGAAAAATTATCTACATATGGAGTTAGTTCAGATATGTGTTTAAGAAGGTAGAAAACGTAGTTTCGGTCTACAAGAAATAATATATAATACAAGTTTAGTTTTACTACTGAACCAGATTTCCGCACATACTGATGATGTGTTATTTGTAGAATTCCTATCAAAATAACAATTGAGAGAAATTGTAGGCACTCCTCCTTTAAAAAATCTGACAGTAAATAATTTTTTACACTTCATAATTATAACACGGGGGCAAGTGCAAACGTTAAATTCAAATTAAAATAGAATTCTGGTGATAATGGTTAAAATTAAGAGGATGAGTAGCATAATTGTGTACATCGATACCAACCTCCCTGCTAGGTACGCAAATGGGCGTTCCTTCCTTGATAATTCCAGCTTCCACCATCACACCCATCACGATAGGGTCACGAGAATTGAAGATGAACTGAAACATTTGCCAAGAATTGCATAAGGTTATTTAAGTACTTTTTCTAAAGTAGCATTAGACTAAATAAGAAACTTGAAAACACCAACAACTTGTGAAACATATGGAGCAAAATAATCTTCAAGAACACGTTTTAGTACTCCCTTGTTAAAATGTGGAAATGGTGTTGATTTAAAGTAGCACACAGAAAGGACCCCACTTTCGTTGCATCAAAAAGTCAATGGGCCTAGGCTATGTTAAAACCCAAAATCTTGGGAATTCACATGCCCAAGCCTTCGAGCTTGTTTGTTTATAAAGAAAAAATAATTAACCCCTATCAAACAAAATTTCGAAGACACGTAAACTTCTTTGGCAAGATTGTTAAGACACACAATTATGTTTATAGAACTGAAATTTAATGTAAATATCCATTAAGGAGAGGATAAAACTATCGCAGAGATTCGAAGCGCTGTAAATTTTTAGAATTTGATACCCGCTCAAAAATTGGAAACTAAGCAAAAAAATAATTTATTTATGTACAACTTGGAGAAATAATTAACTAATACTTAATATTAAATATTACCAGGACACAATTACAAACATAAGGCTTAGCGGTAAATTTAAAGTAAAAATATCGATGATTATAGTCTGAGGTTCATTTTTACGCAATACATTGTTTGTTAACAGCTTCTGTCACTGACGAAGAAATACTTTTATCAGAGTATTTTCGAAAGTTTAACCACGGCATTGAAAAAATATATCGTGTAAGATAGGCCCGTTAATACGAAAATGATTTTATAGTTAGAACAATTTGTCGTCAAGCCACGAATTTCATTCTACACCCATTAATGCTATGACTCTCGACTACTACAACACTTAAATAATTAAAACATTAAAAAAAACTATGAAATTACTTATCGATCGGACATAAAGGTGTTCGTTATACATAAAATAATACAAAGAAAGTTTTATATTATTTTTAATTATTCCACAAATTTTGATTCTAACATAGGATATGAGATAGAATGTTAGATGATTGTTAGTGTCAGAGAACCATCTTCCCCACTGTTTTCTGAATGAACGAACCTGCGGAAGAACCTTGAGTTGGCAAGGGAATACGGCGATATTCTTAAATTCTTCCCTCTTCTTCTGACGCAGCTCCTCTCGATAAGCCATAAACTTGTCGAACAAGTGGTAGATGATGTCTGCCTGGAAGATCTTCACATTCAGGGAATCGGCGAGTTCTTGAGCGTCTCGCTCTATTTTCACGTCGAAAGCCAGAATCGTTGCGTACCTGAACAACAAACACATTGCTCATTCCCGAGCAGAAGACCACGAACACGTGAAATTATAGAAATACTTACTGGCTGTCGTGCTCTAACATAATGGAGGCTTTCATGACATCTTTCTTCACTACTGGACCGATACGTATGTTTGCATACTGGAATAATAAAAAATAAATTATAGTTCCATGGTAAAAATCATACATGCTTAGAAGAAAACAAATTAGTAATATCGACAGCATTATTATGCAGCAAGTGTACTTATCAGTGAAAATTCTTAAATACAAATTAATATACCAGCCATCATGTCAGAAATATTCTAATAAAATAAAAATTAACATTACGAATAGTTCCTATATTTTAGAACCTCTTCAGGTGCGAAAATATAAAAATTTAGAAGGTGACATAAGTCTCACTATACTTTATGTAATATAATATCAATAAATAATTACAATTTAGTGGGCAAGTTTCTCGAAGTATGTGCTTTACATATACAGTGAAGCCGAAATAATGGTCAAATTCGCTGAATTATTAATTTACATACTTTCATAGGCATTGAACTGTATAATGTAACATGAATACTAACAGAAATAAAGCAAATTTAGCAAATAGCTGTGTCAAAACAGGCTTACAAATTTCACACAACTGAGTTTAACTTAATGAGAATTAATGCAAGGAATGCAGCTACACAGATATAATAATTAAATACACCAGCTTATTATTGCCATTATACGAGGAGTAGCGGAGGTATATTTGATGAGAAAAAAAAATTATATACACGGAAAGACAGTAAATTTAAAAGAATATATTTGCAGATTAATGTACCTGTGACTATCTACTGTACGGGAAAGAATGGAAATTGAAAGAAGCTGTTGCGTTATTTACACGGAGAAGATGTAATTGAACGAAAAGCTTTCTGGTCAACGGTAGAAAGTTCCCTCGAAGGAATGGTTTAAAACATTAACAAATTTGCTACCAACGATTTTGCTAGTCTATAAAGATGGAATAAACTGATGAAAAAGTAGAATAAAAATTGTATTTATTCCAATCAGGTCACATATATAAAAATATGCAAAAAATCTTATTTAGCGTTCGAACTTTTTTTGAAATATGAATAATAAGAGTTCTTTTAGATGTGAGAGTCATTCTCTTAAAATTTTGATTACTATAGATATGAAGAGTTATTTCGTTGAGAATGTGTGTTTATCCATCATACTATTACAACATTTAGACTCCAATCACATTTGACAATTCCGATAATAATAAGACAACAGTCCAAAATATTAATGAGAAAACCTCAAATAAAGTCGTCATATTTTGCGTTTTCACTGGGAGACTGCCGTTCTTAATGAAATTTTTACTGCTGATGTTGACACAAATTAATGATTTTAGACGTGGGATCACAGAGACGTGTAACTTTATGAAGTCGTCGGCACAGGAGGTTCCTTTGGCGAGCCGTGGCCCTGGTTCGTTTCTTTCACGTCTAACGCGAATGTTTATCGACGATCTGGGAGTAGGACAAATGAAATTGTGCAAGTTAAACTTAGCAAAGATAACTAACACAGGAAGGGCTCGCGACAGACGTTTCCGCAACACTGGCAGCACCTTGGCGCTCAGCCTCCTAAAACCATCTCTGCCACTGCCACTGCCGCTGACGAGTTCAATAATACGCTCCAACTAGGTTTCGGCAACACTGATGGAAACGCAATACACAACTAAGCTGTCTTATTACTTCACGATTACGTGACAAGTAGCTCGGGGACACTGAGGAACAAATTAATCAATTTAAATCGATCATAGTATGTTAACCAGAAATTAAAGTTAAATCTTAGGAACAAAATATCAAATTATTCCACAAACGACACACAGAATTTAAAATACACAACTATTAGTAAGGCAAAACAAATATTGAGATATAGGACGTTATAAAATATACGCCCAAATATTCGAGAAAATTACAATAAACAAAAAAATTTCGAAATTATTTCACGAAAAATGAATACGTTTCAAGAATATTTTCCAGGGATACGCTCTTCTTTAGTCTCCAAAAATTACAGGTGAATATATCAGATAAAAAATAGTTGAGACATTTATATTCTGCCTTATAAACAATATCACACGAAACTACACACAAGATTTTGCACCGAAAGAGAAACATACTTTAGTGCTACTGTTACAATCAATTATGTCACAAAAGCAGTATTATACTTATCATATCTATCTACAAGTTAAATAAAAATATTTGGCAGTTTCTAGTCACACATCTTCAATGCGACGAGAACTAACCAAAAATGTCGCCGAAAATTTCATCAATAGCAATATTAACTCTAAGCAAATCTACACCAACCTTCACAATCAGTTAGAAACATAATGACACATTTGGAAGATGGCGAATCACAGGTTAAATTGCTACAAATGAGCGAACAGCAGTGTAATTATTTGATTGCCTGTGATCATAATCGCTAAAATGAGCTTCGACAAAAAATCGACGAGGTTAATAAACCGAGAATCATTCCTTAAATCGATGCACCAGGAAAGTGACCTTTCATTAATTAATAGTAATTACTGTGGTAAGATCACCTATACCCCGCATTCGAAATACATAACGAGACAAAAGAAAGGACACTGGGTCAGCCGTTTATCAAAACTCGCCGAGCGGAAGGCACAGGGTGAAAGAGTACGAAACGCACAGACTATGCGCTGAAATGGCGTGAGATTCAAGTTGTTAAGAGCGCACTAAGAGACAGCAAAATGTGTCTGAGCTTGGGAAACTACAGACAACATCTAAGAAGACTCCTCCTACCTTCCCCAAGCCACTGACAAACGAATGCAAACAGTCAATAGTCCTTTCATAGAAACTTATCCAACTGGAGTTCAATTTGTTTGTTACTTGTCCATGAAAACAACATTTTTATAAAAAAGAAATCCGAGAGAAATTATTCATATTATACATACAAAAAAGTAGTCATTTATTAACAAATTTTAATTTTATTTTTAAGAATATTTTTAAAAATTAACATTTGTCATAATAAACCCTCAAAATTGTGCTAAAGGAAAAGGAGTTACCGGAGAGAGATAATTAATTTGCAAGGGATATTGAATGTACAGGAGTGAAGCGAAGGAAACTACGAAATACAAAACGGAATAATGTAATTGAAAGAGAGAAACTATATACATAAAAATATCCAGGATAAAATGGCACGTTCATTACATTTTTCCCACACAGATCAGCCCCAGAATTTAACAATCAATCTGAAATTATTATAAAACTATAAAATGACAATCATTAAAAATATTCCGGCAAAAATTTGAAAAATCTCTCCTATCACTTATACATTATATGCAAATTATAATGGTATAAAAAAATTTCAAGGCGATTTAAAAAATCGTTGAACTTTACCAACCACTTCAAATCATGAGTATCAATTTTCACTCAATCGGCGGCGATTGATTTAACGTTAACAATGAAAATATTCCTAAGGTGCGAATATATTGAAAAAATACACGATGTGCAATGCAATTATGACGTAGATTATAAATGTTTGTTGAATTACTTGACTGATTTTTTTTTGTAACAGGCTACACGAGGGTGATCCTGTTTTTTTTTCCTGAAACAGGCAGCTCCCCTTTAATAACATAGGAAGGTAATTGAAAAGGGAGGATGTGGAAGGTAGAGCCAAGGGTTGGCTAGAACCCCCGGGCTATAGTTTAAGGATCCTACCCGGTGTTTTACCAAAGAGAGATACAGGGAAAACCCTAGAAAACCTGCATCAGGTTTTAGAACGTATAAATATTACAACCGTAAATTGCTGTAACTGAGAGAAACATACGCGAAAGGCAAAACACAGATGCTAAAGGCAGTCTTCAAGTTCACCTTCTCTCAGACAGAGTTCGCGTCGGCGCACAATAGATAGACCATCTCTCGACAGGTGTGACTATAACGTTTCATATTTTCCAATTCTAACCAGGTCAAAAATATATGCTACTGCATTACTCTTAATTTAATGGGAATTAAAAAGCGAGAATCCTTTAGAAAATAATTCCAATTTCGTATAAATGTAAGTTAACATTTCCCGTGCCAGAACCTTATCTGTGAGAACGGTCTTCGACATTTCTTCTCTAAATCGGTGGGAGTTCTCTGCTAAGCGATCTGTCCCAGTTCTTACCTTTTCTTATATTCTCGGTCATCTTCATATACCTTTATTCCTGACAAATCTTTACACTTTACAGAAAATATGAATTCCAATTTCCAATCAGCGCTGACTGATATTAAAAGGGACCATAGCAGCCGAATAATTACAATTTTCTACAATTTATAAAATCGATGCAAAAAAGCAGGTAAGCCTTCCTACTAACTCTGGAAAACTATATTCTATATTTAAAACTCTGTTTAGGGTACTTCCCCGTGAAGATGTTGCTGTTAGAAAAGTATCGTGTGGTCTTTTTGAATCGCATTACATTAATGAATCTTTAACTTTTTTACCAATATGGGAATTATGTTAAGGATAACAAAGACTTTAAGGCCATGTACTTCAAATTTTAAGAAATAAATATTATACAAATTTAAAATATTCCAGATTAAATTCTACTTGCAATGAATTGATGAAATTCTATACTTTCATGTTGGATAAACGAGTCTATCCTGCAGTAGTTTCGGGATTCTCGTGCTTTTGACTGTTATTGTTAGGTACAGTAGATTAGAATGATAAAGGTGGCGCTAAAACGATACAATTTTTATATCGGTTGAAGTCGTAGACCTAAGAGTAATGATTCCTGAAGTGATTTTTGGATCATAAAAATCGAGACACAAAGATCAAGCATCACTAGGAAATTTTAATTTCTTGACTTTGGATCACCGAAGTATATTCGCCTATGAAAGGATAGACGAACAACGTCATCCTGATCAAATATATGAAATTTCTATCTTCACTTACATAGTCGCGCTTCCTTTCGTCTCTTCAGTTGACCAGACAAAGTAATTTCGTCCACAATACCAGGTTTAAGGCAAGCACACCACAGTTCTTAAACATGGAGCAGAAGGAAGTATATGATTTGCATGGGACAGACAGATCCCATTCATTTGGTTTTCGAGCACGATTTGAACGGACGGATGAAGTAATTGTAGCTATGTCCTTGCTAAGGAGAGGTCTGGGCTCCGAAGGAATCCGGGAGAGGCCGCTAACTGTAGTATTGTCCCGCGTGGGCCGCCACAAAATATTCCCGGCGTGGGCTGCCGCTCCGCTCACACCTAGCTCCGACGAAATCGGTGGCCGGCGCCTACACGTGCCTCCTCAACTTCTAGCAGACATGGTAGACTTTCAACATACACGAAACCATTCGCAGCAGAAGTTATCGAAAAGATGGCTCACGTTGTTTGAAGGTATCGTTGCCAACGTTTCGCCCGCCCGTACTCATCAACAACCTGAAGGTGCTGCTGAGACAAACATTTACATCCTGAGCCGATGTTTTGTACTCGTAAAGATAAACGCATCAGCCACCGCGTACGTAGTAGCAAAAATTTATAAGCACGACGGGAAATGTGAGAAAATATGACAAGGCGTTTCTAAGAAAATACTAACATTAACGAATAACACGGGCACTTCGTAACTGCATATCAAAGAAATAAAGAGTAATGAACCACTCAATTTCAATTTGTGTTAAATTGGAATTATCTCAGTTATATTTCAAATAGGATGTTTCCAACACTATCGATAGTGTTACAGTCAGCTGCAATAAAGATGGCTTCCATGTAACACAATTATACTGAGGTTAGTAAACCGGAACCTACGCTTGCAATGCATGTCCATTTTTTCGTAAGTTAAATATTACTCCTCAGCAGAAAAGAAAAAAAAGGGCGAAACGGTAAGTTAGTAGATTATGGGGGCAGATTCACCAAGCATCCTTACATTTTTAAGTCTTACTCAATTTTAATTTTTTATTCAGAACCATTCATTCGAGTGATTTAAAATTTTATACGCACAGAGAGGGGTGTACTTTACAATTAGAAAATTTTATCTTTTAAGCCTAAAATATTGCCTGCTAAATTGAAATATATTCAAATATTGTAGATGCATTACTTATAGTGCTGGCCGTCTTATAAATAACAGCATTTTTTTAAACAATTGGAATTTTCAGTGTACTCCATAGTGAATTAGGCAATAATGATGATAATATAGTTCAATCTGCCAAACAAAAATAATTAAAAACTCGATTTAGTTAAAAATGTTTTGTGCATTATTATTAAATACATTTTTGTTGGTCTCCCTAATGATAATTGTAAGGTCTCTTACTATTAATGCGTGGTAAATAAACTCATATATGACTGTTTAAGTCGTCATTAAAAGCGGTTAGCAGATTTTACACTTCGAGAAATTTAGCTTCAAAGTTTTGTCAACGTATAAGTGTACGCTGCTATGCCCAAATAATCGAAACGGGTGAAACTTTCACCAAAGTAAGACTGGAAGCTTCAAATAAGAGCAACAATAAGAAAATTAATTTGCTTTTCCACTGATTGAACATCTATAAACTAAAATATGAGTATAATCAAATATAATTTACTGAATGCAAGTGCACGTGTTGGGGTGAGACAAAATAAGGATAACTTTTAAAAGGAAAACGTTGGTTTTGTAAAGAAAATTACAGCATAAACAGGCTCCTGACCATTCCACTGATCGCCTATTATTATATGTATAGGTTGTATGCACATGAAGCCCACTTTCCGGCCCGCAGTGCAGCCAACAAACTATACAGGAATGCCAATCCACATATCAATGTTTCCGATGTATTGTATTACCCCGTATGTCTGTTGTGTTTGCACAAATCTTTCTCAACTTTGGAAAAAAAAATGTAAAAGGCGATAAATGTAAAAATAAGAGATCCACTCTGCTAAATGAACCTACCCCAAATTAAACTCCAATTGAATAATAATGCTACTAACAAACGAGAACATGATACCATTTTTACTATCGTCCAAAAGCTCTGATTCCAGTGTTCTACGCCGTTCCTTTTATGGCTTTTACTAAAAATCTCAGGACGGTAATGATGAATTAAAAAAAATATATACGGTCATGAAATGTGACTGCAAATACATTATTTTAGTAGATAAGCCACAGTCTGCAGAACAAGTTTCTAAAAAATTCCTAGTCAGACCATTGAGTTAACATCATGTGAATAAAGAAAAACACGCGATAAATAGCAAAGGTTTTTATTAATTTTTAATTTTTTAATTGATAAACCAAACAGGATATCTGGATGAAAACCACACCGAGCAGTTGGACGAAACATGATTGAAGACTATATCGTCCAAATAAACAGATATTTGAAAGAAAAAAAAATTATGGATTCTCTTTCCGACTTTTGGCAATATCGAACGTAAAAGTGTCTATTGACTTAATGTAGAGGTCGTCATAAGAGGAAACAGAAAAGAATAACAATGAGGACAATTTTTGGAAGGGAACTTGAAGTGAATCCCATTAATTGAGAGTTGTAGGCGCAAGCCCCGTTAAATTATGAAAGAACCAGCTTTAGACAGAACGCCAGGATCGCATTCACGACACCAACGTACCCCAATATTTTTGTAGTTTCCGGTCGGTGAGAAAAGACCAGTATGCAATCACAGTTTCCGCTTCTGAGCTGCGAATGAGGTTTCATAACGGGCAACCGACCCAGTTCATCACCATGTTGTTGAAGTATTACTCGTAATTTTGTGTCATTGTCTGAAGTCTGAATTCAAGTATCCAATTCGGTTTTACGCTAATTTGTTACACTCTTATTGCTTGACGAACGATTCTCTTTTTTTAGTTTCAACAGCTTGACATTGTTATAGACGTTCAGGAAATTATCTTTCTGAAAAAAGAATGAGGCCATTAGGCCCCGAACAGTCTGTGCTGCAGTGAATGATGCGTTTGGGAAGCCACTTTTTAGACATCCGCAATAAAAGAGAGTATTATATCGGAGGACTTTCCTGCTTCGCCCCTAGAGGAAATTCAGCTTGTATATATTAAAGAGCTAATGGAATTGCCGGAGCGTGAGAAAAAAATTAATCTGCAAATTAGTTTTGCTTTCCATATATCTGCGTGTAGAACGTTGCTGCATGTACTCGTAAATAAGCAGTGCCAGGTTGGCTATCTAATTAGCAGAAACGGCTCACGTGGCGATCGTCGGAAATGAGAAAGAAACGCAGCAGCGGCTGGTTTTTTTTTCCACAATCATTTAATTTCCCCTTTTCAGTTTCACTCAGCGGTTTCATTTTAGATGTTTACCACACAATATCTACGATCGTTAAAGGCTATTGATTTTGCTACCGAAATATTCAGTTAATGTAATTTTAATGGTAGTATATTTACAGTTTGTCTTATCGTTCACATAATTTTAAGATAACACATGTTTCTCTGATGAAACTTCTTGATGTAAAATACGGTTTTATTGCTCGACAGTTTGTGATATTTTATCGTTGAACCGAACCAAACGTTTTATTAAGGCGGAGAGCCTAGCTCATCTAAATTCATATCTTTTCCCTAATTATTTTCCAGATTGTTTTTTCTAATAGGTACTAGATTCGATAAATATAAACTGTTATTGTCTATTGCTGTTATAGTTTACTTGCGAAACGTCAAGTATTTTTACTAGAAATGGGAAGTCGTGAAATTAATAGTGGACGGGATGAAGGTTCTGAAAAATAATAAACTCCGGTTTCAACAGTTTCATCCGTAACGTTGACAATGAAAAAATCGTGAGGTTGATATCAAGAATTACAGGCATAGATAATCCCTTATTACGTTTAATGAACCTGTAACCCCTAAGTTACTTAATTCAACATCATAAATAAACGCGATTCATTTAACATTTATTACACGAGATAATTGAATATAAAAACTGATAGATACATTCAAATATACAGAAAAATAAGGAGATGATATTATCTCTTAAATACTTTTAAATATAAAGTCAGTTAATTGATGAATTATAATCATTATGAACTTCATGTTCGGAGGAGTGAAGATTAACGGCATTTTGAGCATTGTTTCGAGGAACACAGGAAACTCAAACCAATATAATCGGTGATTCAAGGAAACAATAATGGACAATCTTTCCGAAAGAAATTATTTGAAAAGTCTCCATGCGAATAGTTTAGTGCCATATTTTTTAGAATAATATATAATGTTATATTTTAAAAATTAATTTAAGAGAAGGCATTCCTTGTTACATAGAGTTAAGCAAGAATGGAACATCTCATCAACTCGAAGCGTTGAAGGTTTTATGAACAAACTAGCGTTTGACTAGTCACGTCCTTTAGTGATGCATAAAGGGAACTGATTGATTTTAACATGGCAATATGTGAATATATGGGTAAACTCTCCCCAAAATTGCTAGGCGGTGTTTTTTTTCTTCATAAAACTCTAATTCAATGACAGAACTGAAGCAGCTCTCAGTCTCTCTTCAACGAAAAATTTGAGAACAATAAAAAAGACTTAATAACACAGATGAGAGAACAAGTAATTAATTGAATACTCCAATTTGTTTCAGCAGAAGTACGCAAAAAGGAAAAAGATACTTCTTTCGTTAAGCAGCGGCTAACACGTCTCGATCAATAAGGCAAGGAACCATTCGGAATGTCTGCTTTATTGACAATTTTATTCGATGGTGCTAGAAAAAATATAAATATTAATGTCATGTTATTAAATTTCTAACCAAATACGAAAGATATTACAATTATATTTCTCTCATAATATACGGGAACTATTTTATTTCACAGCTTGGAAAAAGGATGTCTGGCATTGTGTGCTTACGTAATCCGTAGTTTATCGAAAATGAGACCGTAGAGCTTACACAAATCTTTAAAACCAAGTCATAAAGCGAATCCAAAGTCCACGATTGTTTCCAAAGTTGCGCCGTATCTATCGATCGCTTCTCCTTTCAAGTAGGGTGCACAGTCGAATATGAAATGAAATTGTAATTACACAATCATTCAGTCACTTTTATCGAATATAAAGTGGATAATTATACTGGTAACGGGAATAATACGATAAAAAAACTGCGTTCATCACAATCCCAACTACAACAACAAAATATTTAAATCTAAACAAAATTGTATTTTGAATACTAGTAAAACACGAAGCACATAACTTATCCAAACTGTATTTTTCTCTTTGAAACGTTAGAAATGTAACTATGTGGACACTTAAAATTTCCTACTCAATATGTTACCAAAGTAAAACTTCCGCGACGAGGCAACAGATTCAACCAATTGCAAAATTTCATTTCTACAATATTATCAACTCTATTTACAATTTTCTATCTACTGGCAGTAATTTTATAAATAACTCCCGTCAGAGACAAGAACTTCAATAAAAGTAATTTAAGTACGTTAATTTACCAGATATATTAGTCTTTCGAATTTAGAGAGACCGTGGGGGGGTGGGAAGTAAACAGTCACTACAAAAATTAGACATATATAGGTATCACAGATAAAATAAATTTCTTGACGTTAACAGATCTCCTAGAATTGAATTTTGATTGTTACTCCAGATATTGCAGGGAAACGATCAGTTGAATATTTTACTTAATAAACTGTAAAAAGCATTTAATCGAAAAATGCCGATTGAAATCCTTCGTATACACGTTCTCGGACATTATAGTCTGAATTGTTAATAGATTCTGAGTTCCATTCAGTAATAAGGCGGAAACATCGTAGGAGTACTGAGAGCGTCATAAAAATAAAAACTTTGAATAAATATAAAATACCCAGAAAGGCACAAAATACGTTGGTCTGAAAGAACATAAATGAAGTTTTAGAGAGAAGACGAAAAATCGCGCTCATTTCGATGTATGAATACGTGGCAACTGACAAGGGGAACAGGTTAGACCAGAATCGTTCTGAATGGGCCGAAGTGGGCGAACAACACTAGGCAGCAACACAAGATTAAAGAAAATGCGGGAAAAAATGCTGGGCAGCATACACAATTTGACGACGTCCAATTATAAGCTGAAAATAAAATAATATAACCATAGGAGTCCTTGAAACAATAAATAAAATATACTTTGGTAATATCTAGAAAAATATATTGACAATGCATGTATCTAGAGAAAGATAGCACTCACAATAAATATGAAATTTAAATTTTATTTGAAGAGAACAAGTGACAAAGAAGTTGTTGTGGCGTCAGTTGTTGAAAATCATAAAGTTATCACAGACATTGCATATCTAAGTATCCATTTGTTAACCAATTGATTCAATTTTGATGAAGTTCGACATCTGATGTATAGGTTCTTTATCAATTTAAATAATTAAATGTTCAATACTGTTATTTAAATAAGAAGACTTTCCGAAACACCAACTTTACGATGAAGACCTGCTAAGTTCGCTTACGATCTGCTGGCTCGTGATTTGACTCGTTATAAAGTACAAGTAATGAGTGTCAAGAGTTGAAAAAATACCCTTAATACACGACTTTAGCATCTTCCCGGCACCATTCTGGGTGTTGAGATCCCCATGTGAAGACTGGTGGACTGTCTCAGTGAGTTTTCCAGACCTGCGGCCCTTCCGGCCGACGGGCGCGGTGTAATGTTACAGATTTCATTACAGCATTCATCTTCACTGACCTAGGAAAACCGGTCCAGGGAACCAATCCAAACTTCGAGACAAGACAAATCACACGCTTTAAAAATTCCTCGCCCCTCTGTTGCTTTCGTGATCAGAGTCTTTGGCGCAACTGTTTCACTGGTCCGCATTCTTTCGATGACGAAGGTCGACATTGCAACAATTCAGACGTCCGTCATATACTAAGCTTGATTCTGGTAATAGAGTGGTATCTCTCGACCGAGTAGAGTCTAATTGATACCGTAATAGTTTTAATTTGAATAACAATGATTTGCATTTAATTTTCACTTTCTAATTAAACAGCAGAGATGATATTTACAATTGTCAAAAAATGTGGAAAAGTGCATACATTAAGAAAGAAACCAGAAGTCTACAGCGTTTAACTACCATCAGAATTTTTGTTAAAAATTTGGATAAAGTAACGTAGTCTTTGAATCATGAGGATGTGAGACACGTTTTATATCAGCGACCTTGCCACAGTTTCGCACACGAACTCCTAACTTCATCAAGGCTACGCCGAGCCTGGATACTCCTGTCAGTCTACACGAAGACATCGCAATAAAATTTAAATACAAATTTAAACTAAGTAGTCTGTTATCCTCGAAATCGTAGACGAGTGTGTTCGCTCATAACAATTGACGGGTTGCTCTGGTGGTAACAACATCGCGTCCTGGGTTCCATTCCCAGTCCGGTACAGATTTTCCCATCCTTTAACGTTTTTGCTGCTTCTGTAACACCCACACCTATTTTCATGTTCCTGATTTTGTTGCCCTCTAAATTCGGTAATTGAATTTTAAGTATAAACCCTTTCACAATTTAAGATAGCCCTAAAGTTATTGGGAAATTATAAAAGATTTTGCTTCACCACATTTATCAAGGTAACGCTCAATTATTGGTATTAACCAAATTATACAAATTCGCTTCCCGGTGACGTCATTAATACACAAGTTCTTTTGGGACCTGCGCGAGCAGAATAATTTGACCAAAATCTCTCTCACCCCTATGGGTATTAGCGATGTCTCAGCCCCACACTGTCTTAAACAATATGTGTAACAAGTTTAGTTGCAATTTCTCCGGCCGTTTAAGAGCCTGTACAATACACACAAATTTTTATTACAAAGAAGATCTATGGCATCGCTGGACTAATGGCTTTTAAGTACTCACAAGCATTATACAGTCACAAAAGAAATGCAGATATAAAAGAATAATGAAAAGATATCGCCTTGGTTCACATTTGAAGTACGATTACTCGACAGATGTCGCATTGAAAAAGTATAACTCTTTCGCGATGTATATTTATAAAAACGTTAAAATATGGCATTTTAAATAAAAAATGTATATGATTAAAATTATATAACATCGCGTACACGTCACAAAAAAGAGTACATTCTGAATTTATAAATATTAAAAATATGAAACTGGTCGATAACTTAATTTCCACTTATATCGGTTTTGTCTAATTAAATAATAAATTACGACCACAGTTGACGTAATCAGGGATCATTCTTACCGATTAAAATAATTTGTCTACGGACGTGATAAATTTTAACACAAAGTTTATTTATATTTTCTGCAGAAGAGGATAACATGTTCGAAAGTTAGTGATTCAGATTTGTTGTACATAGTACAGATATTATTTTCATAAAGAAAATAAATGCTGATATGTTCCATGCGCCGTTAAGTGAAATATATAAGTAAATGCATATAAAACAAGTATGTTATTTTTCTGTATTAATAAATTATTTGTTCCTAATTACATTTACATCGTTTTCAGTTTTAAGTCATTTAACTCTACACTTACAAATACTATGAGGTATCAAACCTTATGATAATTGTGTGTAAATTTAATAATTCTTTTTCTTCTATGTGACGAAAATCTAGAACTCCAAAAGCCACATTGAAAATCTGGCGACTAAACAACGTACGGTTTGAAGCCAAAAATAACGAGAGCAACATTTTGATACCGTTGCACAATTTACAGTAAAAACGTTCTATTGATTTCAGAGTAATGAAATATTCTATTTAAAAACCTGGACTGTTTATTATTCACTGATGCCCTTTCATGGATGGTCCACAAGCAGGATACTAAATAAACCAATCCTGTCATTCACAATCTTTATTAATTCCCTGTCTGAAGCTTTCGGCCTGTTTTCCAATACTCATCTGAAATTGAAGGATTGAAAAGAAGCGTTACGTCCAAAAGCATTGCCTCAACAAACAAATAGTACGCAAACTTTCTTCTCATTTACCCTTTTTCATACAACTTCCGTCGTTAAAATATAAATTGTAATTCGTAAAACTCTTTGTGGCTCTATAGGACAATATTGGTTTAATAAACAATTATTTGTCTTCCATCCGGATCATAACAGAATTAAAACACGACGTTTACTTGATAATTCTACTATGAATCTGTTGGAAGCCAAAGAATTGCTTATCAAACAGAATCGACAGGAAAACCAATTATCTTCCATAATATTGGTTTCTTTTGGCTAGCTTGAGGAACGCTCAAAAAAGAGCATCATAATTATGCTAAGAAATATTCTATTTACGATAAAAGAGTAATATTACAGAATAGTAGTAAATCGTTCCTATTCTTGACACTTTGCGTGTGTTAGAGGTCTTTGAATTAATTAGAATGTGGTACATTAATAAAATTGTATATACAAATAGAGAAATCGATTAGATCTGAGAATAGACGAACTTCACTACGGTAAAATCTAATTTGAAAATTTCTCCCACTTGTATAAATTCGGTTAACTACAATTTATCTAATTCTCCTTTTGATTGGGCGTCTTTACTTCGTGCGAGGATATTTTGAATCTGCCGATGACTACTTAAAACGTCTCTACTGTCTCGGTCAATAACTACATTTCGCTTAACAGATACCAGTCATGTCAACAAATTCAAATTATAAGATTCTTAAAGTTTTGTCATCGAGGTGTAACGAAACATTAACGACTCCGAGAAACTTTATACTATACTATATTTTTGTTTCTAATAAACGTTAATAATCTTAGTTTTGTGATATGATTTAAATTGTTATAAATTAAATGCGTAGTGCAGTGTGATTTTTTTCAATTTATTTGTATTATTTGGTGCATTTTATAGTTGCCATTAAATTTTTTACTATCATGCTTTGTTTATTATAATAAAATGTTGATCTATTTATAAAACAAAACGTACCACTTCATCGACGAAGAACTAATAGAAATAATTAGAAATATATATTTTAAGGACTAAATCATGTAATGCAACACACAAACACTGTAGAGACAGGCAAAGTTGAGCAAATCTGCTTTATCTTGGCTGATTTGAAGATGATGTTTGTGCCGTGAATGAAAGTTTCGGTGTGTTGCGGCGCGGACTGTACCGGAGCGTTTCCGACAGCAGACGTGGGAGGCGGCGACTTCCGGTGCGAGCGTGGGCTCTCCCACACGAGTCCCACACATGTGTACGCTTATCACTAGCTCACGCAATCACGTTCCTCACTTCTTACAGCTCCACGCTCTCGCTTCATTTGGCTAATTACCACTGGAGTCCGCCCGGAAATTGTGTTTTGCTAGCAGAACGTCTACGCCAATAGTCAACCTGACTCGTTTCTGCCTTCTCTTTAACGCAGAACGGACCGGATCCTACGAGATTATTGCCAGGAGCCGCAACCGACAGTGATATCGTCCAAGCATCGATTTTCACTGAACGTAACGAAAAATCTGCACCCAGCTTCCATTCCTATCTACTTGAAAGCCTTCTACCAACATTACTATTGCCTATCACTACAATGAGACTACAGGAAACAAATTATAAGCAATGACGTTCGACTAAGATCACCGAAAAAAGGTGCCATGTGCCCCTTGAACCTCCAATCAACCCTTCTCCATTACAGATGGATGGATCAACTACCTTAGTCTTATAAATGAAAATCAATATTTATGTGTAAAAATAGCTCAAATTTCGTTCGTGTGTTTATGTTTATGTATGTTCCACATACATATCCAAGTGCGTGGAGGAATTTTGCAAACGCGGTCTTTACGACGCGTCTACCACCCATATGGCGGGGATGGAGGGGGAAAATCAGCCAATACTTCCGTCGAATACATACTTTTAGGTGTCAATTACTTTTACGGTGTTTCCCGCGACACTATTTATATACGTCCTACCCTAATGACATTTAAAACATACTACATTATGCCATTACGTAGCCTGCGTGTATGCGTGCGGCGGCGTTCGCGACAAACAAAAAGTATGATAACTTAAGTAAAAGGTATACAGGTTCCAAAAAACGAATATATTTGTACTCATAAGTACTGTCATACATCCGGTGATCGATACTATTAAATACAACTTAAGTGTCTGTTTGTCTGAAAGTTTGTCTCGAATAGGATCAATGAAAATTTGAGGGATTAAAACATGAATTTTAACTTAAATTTTCGTTTGTTTCATTTCGTTATCCGGTAGGATCCAGATGATATTAATTAAAATATTTGCAAAACCATTGAATTGCCAGACCTGTACAAAGCCAACTGCGAGTTATTAGGATTCCTATACCATTCATCCGAATGCCATGAATATTTGGTGTTTGCGCTGATCATCTCAGGCCAAAAAAGATCCTACCCTAAAGACGTATAGAACTTGCAGTAGTACCCTCACGTGTCATGCCTGTCAAACGAGATAATTAAATTTCTGCGAAGCGTGAAACAAAGCTAAAGTTTAACTAATATTATTAATTCAAAACGTTTAACAAGTCACAATACAGATTGATTATATAAAGACCCGCTCAACTTTATTTTGATGAAGTCACAGAATTGTTGAGACAGCATTATTTGAGATACAGGACTGTCAACATATGTTCGCTTTTAGTTTCAGCTCCACGCAAATTTATAAATCATTACTCAGATAAAATTAATGGTTTTATATTCCACGAAATATAAATATCTGTCCTGATAGGGTCAAGGCTGATTTCCGGAGACAAAGCCGAGAATACGCCTCGCAATCGGGAACAGATCCCGGAAAACGGGGGCGGATGGTCACCTTAATATAAGTGAATTCCCGAGTATCGTCGGGCACGCAGTTTGTTAACAATATAAACAACCCGCAGCGAATATTTCAGGTCTCATCAATCCAAAATTCAGTCGATACGGTATTACTTTTAAAAAATAATGCCATTTATACAAAATGATTGCAATAGTGTAAAAAATAAACTATTTATAAAAGTTTTTAATGTATATAATACGCTTCTATCTCACAGGCTTCTTTTTTGTAATTAACAATATATCTCCTATTAATAAATACCCTGGCATGGGCTTGGATGTTTGTACTGTCATGGTCGCAGGATTAAGACTGCTGGAGAATCGATACGCTGACCACGTTTCACTCCAAATTCGAAATGTGTCATGCAAGATGACAGTCCGCAGTCGCCCCAGTAGGCCCAGGCTAAATGGGTTGTACAGCTAAATGAAGAAGAATAAATACGGCTTCATATTTAAGTTTAGATTTAATGTAGTTTTGATATAAATACTAAATATTTTATATTTCTACAGCTGAAGAGCTTCCAATACACAAGAACGAAACGTAGAGCTAATTTTTATTTTAACCAAATATTTCTTCCAAGTTGGCTGGTTTATTCATATAAGATTCAATTATGGAAGACGTAAATAAATTGTTAGTTCAATGAGGGAAAATATCTCAAAAACTTATTCGAATCTGTATTTAACGATATTTCTTTTTTCCAAACGCAGTCGTCAAAACGAGAACACAAACTTTAAGATTTCATCAGTACACCCGGGATATACAGATACGCTAAGAGTTTCGGTGATACAACGTTCCGAAGACTTGCTCTGACAACGCCGTCATATAATAAACTCTGAGGCATCTCCCAGGGGTTTGTAGGCCACAAACTGGTTACGATGACAAGCTTTCTCACAATAATTCACAAATCCTACTTTCCAAACGCTTAGTAATCACTATAGTGCAGTATTCTATCGAGTTTTTTCGTGTCAAAGCGCTTACATCTTATTCGAAGATTAAATTTATACACCGCGATTAATATATTTTGCTTTAATATGAAATTTCGCAACCCAACTCAGCATGTGCGTATCTTCATGGATCGAAACATACCGAACGTAATTGAAGTATCGGACGTACGAGTGATTTGCAAGTCAATTGTCGAGTGCTGCTAGTAACATGGAGGATAATCTAGGCAGACGACCTTCACCTGGTGCTTCCACTACATCCACGCATTTTAGGACTTCGGTCCCACATGGCAAGCGCACACAAACGCAGGGACAAGCGGAATATCACGCCGGCCTCTACATTTTCTGAACCAACCCCAGGATAAACCACTAGAGCGCGATGTTTGTTGGTATATACATCAGCTTCAGTCGACACTTGCTCGAGTTACGTCATGGTGGAATTTCTTTCAAGAATTTAAAGTTTGAAATATTCATTGATTTGTGTATCAATACAAGTTAATTTCAAATACGTTTATCCAACAAGAAACGTGGTCTAACGAACCAATTACAACCTATTGATTGTCCAACGGTACTAAAAGTCCATTAACGATCACCGTCACGACCGTCTATTTGAGAAAGCAACAGAATCCTGGTAGTTCCCATATTCCATTCCAAATTTGAAAATTTGGAGCCGTTAATGACCAACCAAAGGAACGTTGTGGGTTAATTTACACATTTGTACCACGCTCTTAAGTTTCAGTCACTAACAGAAACACAAAACCAATCAAAACCGTAATGTAAAACAGCAAAATTTGATAAGTATTAGGCCTTTACGATAAACGTACCCCATATAAATATCATGGCACGGTAATTAAAAGTAGATGAGGCACGTTTTCCAAACAATTCTTGATTTCTGAAATAAATATACGCATTCAGTGAAGTTCAACAGGAGTCGCATACCAGAAAATTAACTAATTAATGGAAGGGTCACAGGGAACATAAAACAAAGTGGCAATTCATAATAATTAAAAATGAATTTCAATATAAGCAATTGTACTTGTCCATCTTACTAATCGGCGATTAAATAATAAAATAAACACACAATTCCAGGCTGATCCATGAAACCATTCACAAAGGAATCACGATATCGACCGATGGCATGTTATTTCAGTCACCCGAAAGATCAGTACGAACCTTAATACGACTTTGAAATAAAATAACGAATTCGACATATTCGGACCAAATCGATTTCATAAAATATGGGCGTACATCGCCGCCAAATTTCCCGATCAGTGACCACGCCGTGAAGGAAGAGAGACACCAGCGGTAACTACAAACTTCGCTCCTAAATCAATAGCACTCTGTGTTCTTATAAGAAACGTATGCACACGTATCTATTACATTACATACATGCATAAAATGTGCCAAAACTTGTAAGCTTCCTAAGAATATAATAGAAAAACCAAAAACGCTTTCAGAAATCGGTTATATTTGCAGGAGACCTATAAATCCCAAATGGCGACTTTCTCTTTCCAGTGTATTACACCAGGTAATTACGAGGAATAATCAGAAGTCATTGACATAGACCTACGAAAACTATTACAAATTTCATGATTAATATAATTTTACTCTGATAACAGCGTTTCTGATTAAAGTTCAATGAATTATTTCTAATGATTGACTACGAAGAAATAATGTTTTTAAATGTTATATTCTACTGCTTTAGCATGCTTTACGACACAGAACCAATATGGAACGCAACGGTTCATGTTTTCGGTGATTTCTGTATTATTTAGACTTTTTGATAAAATTGAGCGATTTTTAAGTTCCGCGTATTACATCAATTGCTTTTATGTTTATAAAGAATATATTTTGACGAATGCTGGGACTCATTCTAACTCCCACGGTGCCCTGGAAGCGACGAGATAAGATGTTGTTTAATTGCAGGTAGCGGCTCCGCAGTGAGTGGGCGGCGACGGACGCGTGGGCGCTCTGGCGTCGCGACGCCCCCTCTACCTACGCCCACGCACAATTGTTACTCTGCGCTAGTACAACGCGGGCCTGCATCAATATGTACCGTGTAGTGCGCGTCCTTGAGAGACTAATCCAATAAGAGACGTCGCAGACCACTCGTGATTCTGTAGAAAATTTACGCAGTAAAATATAAATGAAATACGCGGAAAGACGAGCACGCTGGTTTCCACCCACGCTTATCGAGCTGGCGAACTCCATTACATTACCGCATTCGTGCTACACAAATTGCGAACGCATTTAGGTCGCGACGGTAACCGATAATGTGTGTCTGCGCCCCCGCAATCGCCGTATCTAGACGTACACGTTTTATTAGCAGGTGCACCGACTGTCCTAAGACCTAATTGATCAGTGGCCGTACTATCGCACATAACGAGCACAGCTGCACGTACTACGGTTCTGAGTCAATTCATAAAAAGCGCAGACTTTGGCAGATGTGTAAGATGCAGCTCGCCCTTGAAGCAGCCGGCGCGAACGGAGGCGGGGCTGCCGACCTGCATCGGGAAGACGGACCCCGACCCGACCTTCACGGCGCATTTACTCAGCATTCCCGACCGGCCGCTGCAAGTAGTGAAAATCGAATGGACGGCTTTACATCATTCTCGGAACGTGCTGTACATGTTCACGTATATATGGGGACATAATATTCCAGTCTGAAATGATGACAAGTATAAACCTAGTATTATACCAAATAAAATCAAAAACTTGCATCATCAAACCAAGGCGCATGTATTAGTTTAAATATTCACGAAATATATAGAACATAAATTACGACTGTGAACGTAGAGTAGTAATAGGTAAAAAACAGACAAATCAGAAGTCTTTGATGAATCAACGAATGTAAGTTGAGGAGAGGAGTAGAGATCGAGAGATGGCTAGAAATCGTTAGATGAAACAATTACATCGTCAGAAGCAGGACGAGAGTTATGGCCAAGCAGGCGTCTGCAAATTAACTGATTACGATAAGAGAATATGGCGGGTGGTAGTTGTGAAGTGCAACCAACATGATTTAAGCGACCAATGAATTAAAATATCTGGTAGCAATATTACGACCGTAAAGCATGTACCCTTGAAATGTCCAAAACGTCAATAGACTTCCGTACTTATTACGAATGATGTACCTAGAAAAACGGATGAGCTATGGATATCAACTAAATCTGAGGGAAAAAGTGAAAGAAAATCAATGAGCCAAGCTTTTTTAATTATTTATATAGAACTAATTTATTTCTTTTACAAGCTGGGTGGTCGGGTCTGCTCAGAAAAGTTTCTAATATGACAATCTCTTTGTCAACACGTGAATTACCCACACCCTGGGGATAGTTGTCTTCCTCAACAGAGCGTTTCCGGTTCCAGGAACGTGTACAAACGTTGGTTGAAATTGTTCCACGCGTTTAAATTTGTATGCGAAACAAACATGCGGATATTTTATAAATACAATTAACGTTTGTATAATACTTAAAATAACGCAAATGTTAACAAACCAAAAAACAGATAATTTAAAAAAAATTGGAATTGAGAGTAGACGTTCCGATCATCAGTGATCCTTGTCAATACAAAAACCAGTATCCCTCAGAGCTGGCCTTGGGTATCCCACGAGATCATCAAAACGTATACTCTATTCTGAATTTTTGTAATCTTCTAAATTTTTTGTAACACCCATTTTTATTAATATTTTATTAGGAGAAAATTTAAAATACTTCTACTAAATTTTTCTCAAGTATTTATTCGAAATAAAGTAATTAAAACTGAGCTAAAAACTATAATAATCTGAAAGATCAAAATTATTTTTTTATGTGGAAATCCGTATGTAACTCTAATTTTGTTTCACGACATCAATCGTAACATTCCAGTGTTCCTAGCATCCGACTGATTCTAAGCTCATTCGGAAATCCTAAAAGAGTTGATAACGATCATTATGGTCCTAAATATGAGGGAACGTCACACCAAATTGAATTTTATACAAAACACTTAAATCCACGTTTAGTTACGTCTGTTAACATAAACGGCCGAAAAAAAGAAAAAATGTTAAAACACTTCACACTGCTAAGAGAAACTATAAGCTTTCGAATAAATATCTTTGGACAAATAGTACGTTTTTCTGGCAACGAATCGTATTATGGTGACATTTCCAGGCAAAGGGAATATTCTCAGATTTTTACAGCACGTAAAACAACCCCTTCTAGGCTGGAACTATAGACCGCAGGAATTTCCAAAAGTGAGAGCACCAAGCTCTGGCACAAGCAGTACTATTCGACCTAAAATGAGAAATAAATTACAACAACTAGGTATTTAACATTAAATGAAAAAAAGTGATTCAAAATCTGAGATCCAGTCTCGGGGATTGTGTCTTCTCAAAAACAGACGATGGAACACACTACAACTCGAGGTAAATGGACGACTGTGCATCGTATTTTGAGAACACACTCATTTGTGTAGTCGGTTATGGCTCTGAAGCATGTTCCTTGGGAAAAGACTATGTATGACGATTGAAGCATTCGAAATGTGGTGCAGGAGACGTTAAGCCGTTTCGGTGCATAAAAACAGATCCAGAGTATAAGCAATTGGCATCCACCTTTGGAGACTCCCCGTAGGATTAGTATTTATACTATATAATATATTCCGCAATATATTGAAATGAAATATGCACGAATATTTAAGTTAAATCTCCTGTTTTTCAACCCTCAAATTTCCATTGATACGTTGAGCCGTTTCGGAGCCTATTGGAGACATATACAGACACTACTATTTTATTTATTCATATGATATAGATACATGGCTGTCAACAATTGTTCGCTTTCGGTTTGTGATCCACGAAAATTTGTAATCACTGAAACGTAATCTTAATGGCTTGATAATAGATTGTTACACGCCTAAATTTCCGTCCTAATAGGGTCAAGGTTGGTATCCGGGGCCAAAGCCAAGAATACGCCTCTCAGCCGGAGACAGGTTTGAAACCGGAGACAGTCTCTGGAAAACGGGGAGGAATGGTCATCCTAACTAAACGCAATCGAACACTGGATCGATCCTCGAACGAAATTTTTATACAACGAGTCTCGAAGGTGTAATAATAATTCTTCGTGTGTCACATAGCCCTTTTTTTTAAAAAAAAAACATTTTTATGAAATAGGAGTGGTAAAGCGAGAACTTAGAGCCAGTTAGGGAAGGGAGACGTTCAGAACAGTTCACTACTCTGCTCGTCTTCAAGGAATAAGTAGCATCAGATCAGAGAAAAAGAACACGTCATTTTCAGCCCAACCCTGGAAGAAGGCTTTCTACGTCTTAGTTGTGATATAATTTATCACTTTTACTTAATATATTTCCTCTCCAAATCAAACATCACCCGACCAATGCTATTTGTGTAGTAAATAAATCATTCATTCAAAGTCATCCAAGTAGGTAAATAATGGCACAACAGGTGACAAAGGGGAATTGACAACGCGTTTATCTCGGAGCAGAAAGTGGTGAAAACGATGATTTGGTAGAATGGAGATCCCATGACATCTGCGTATGCCCCCTAATCCGGTTTCCTGTCTGCGTCCGTTGTGATGAAAATCCTTTCCGGCTTAGCCGGGCTGCTGCTGCTGCTATACGCGGGGGCACATCCGGCTGGACATGGCGCAGCGCAGTCTTTCTTACCTTCTTCCCGAACGCACCTGCCTCTCCAGCCAATCTTGCCCAGCTTCCTTGCTTCATACAACTCTCAAAGCTCGGGCGGTTTTTAGGAGTGTAGATACAAATTAAATAAATCTAATAAATGCAAGGTAATTTCCAGTAACACTTTTCGATGTTGAAGACGACGGCAGTAAACGCTATCGAAACCATACAAAATAAAATAAAATTTCATCCTTCGTGATGTAAGTCTACATATTTTCCGTACGGCTCTAGTAAAAAATATCATTTGCGTAAGAATAGAAAATATAAACGGTTAATGAACGCCGAGTTTCCGTGAAGATTTTATCCGAATATAAACAGTAATTACAGAACACATATCAAATAAGGATGGAACTATAGAATATTCATTGAATAGGTCATATGACATTACTAAAAAAATATTTAAGTACTTTATGAAGTGGGCAGGTATTGGGCGTCACTAAGAGTTATGTCACATATGAATTGGTATTCGATTGTTTATGAATAAGAATTTAATACAATGTCACGATACGGATTCAAGACCAATTTTGCTCGTACCGCTTTCGCAGCTAGTTATTATACGGATATCCAGTAATGAAACACATTAACGTCAATTTTCCCAAACTTAGTATCATAATAACTAGCGAATGAAAAAGTGATATCTTAAAACGAAACAAGAAATTTCAACGTGTCATAGTAGAACAACGGATAAGCGTGAAGACACTTATAATAATGCAATTAAATTAAGAAGGCACTTGTGCGTGTGCGCTGATGCCACATATCACGTGGTCGCAATAGAACTTAGTATACAGCTCACTGAAAAATACATTGCGATTGTTCGACAACGCTACTCGTCTCGCCCTTCACATGTCGAACGTTCTCAATAGTAGATTCCAGGTCACAGCCATCTAATTTTAATTGGACTATAGATGTTCAGAACGAATCTTCCCGAGGAGTTTTAGCAAAAGATTGTATCGAGACCAAACGAGGTCTGAGATTAATTTTAAGTTTCACAAAGTTGAATTTTATATTGAAGTAATGACACAATAGTATTCTTCATACTGTTCTCTATCGTTCAAGCGATTAAATTATTCTGAAAGTTGTCATTAGAATATGTTTATACTAATATAGACACATACAATTTAATCTGAACGTAAAAAACAAAGCGCCTCAGAAATAGACACTCGCTTGCATCTCTGTACTGACACACACTATTTTACATACGTTAAAGTGCTTCCTTTATTCGAGAATGTATTACTTCTCACTGGTTGATATGCAATAATTAGGTAAAAAATCTATACCAAAAAAATAAAATTGAAGTGCCTGTCTGAAATTAGTCTCGAATGGTCTCCGAAACGGCTCAATGGATTTCAATGAAAATTTTAGGTATTAAAACAGGAGTTTTAATTTAAATTTTCGTGTATGTTCCATTTCTATATTTTGCATGGCTAATAATGTGTTAATATAAATTTTGTACATCCATTGAATTGCCGCGCAAAACTCGACTAGAGTAGAATATCTCGGGGAAAAAACAGCTTAGTTTCATTGACCAATTTTGACCCTGCTGTTGTATGAAGCTTTTATAGTCTGACGTTTGATTTCTTGCCATTCTCGACTGTTAGTACATAAAAGACAATTTACGCGTTTTTTATTACTAAGCTACATGAGGGTGATCCTGAAACTGGCAACCCCCACTTTAATAGCATAGGAAGGAAATAGAAAAAGGGGGTTGTGGAAATGCAGAGAAAACATTAGAAAACTGCATCAGGTAGGTACGGCTATTGGGTAATGTTTTCATGCCCTTCCGAATGAAGGGAGACGAGTTTCCTGTAAGGTCGCAGCATTCCCTTCTCCGTGTCTCTACAAGCTTTAGGAGGCAGTTGGCCGACTGATCCAATGTTTAGTTTTTTTTGGTTGACAGGCTACATAAGGGTGATCCTGAAACAGGCAATCCTCTCTTAATAGCATAGGAAGGGAATTGAAAAGGGGGGATACCGGAACCGTTCAAAACCATCTGTGAGTTATAAGGTTTGCCCTTAGGCGTTCCTATACGATTCAACCGATTGCCGTGAGAAGATATTTTTTTTTCTCAAATTAGTCGTTACCCAAATCTGTATAAACCGAATACAAAGCAACTGCGTACGACATCAGACGAGGTTTGCAATATATTCCACATTGCGAACAAGATGAATGGACTCGCTTGTAGGCACAATAATAAAAAAAAGTAAACGCGAGGACGAGACACAAGCTCTTGCTCAGCATCCGGTGATATCAGACTAAGAACTGCGCGGAAATCAACAGCTCCATCACCCCTAAACTAACACACCGGTTACGGTGTTTAAAATCCCAATCGCTGCCAATAATGCAATATTTGTTTACATATATATGGTCTAAAAACAATTTAATATGGCTGTCGAAATGAAATATTTGTTTCAATCGGCCACGGAGAAATCGTGCAGTCCATCACATTATTCAAATCAGTTTTAGCTTCATTTAATTTTTCTTTAAATTTTATTCACTATAACGTGATGATCAATGAGATAAGTAGTGATTAAGAATCTTTTTTTAATGAATAACGTTGTTGTTGTGGTATTTAGTCCTTAGATTGGTCTGATGCAACCCTCCATGCTAACCTCTTACGCAAGCCTTTTTATTGTCGCCTAAATACAACATCCCACATCCTCCCTAATCTGCTTAGCGTATTTCATCCTTGGCCTCCCTCTTCTATTCTTACGCCACACAATTCCCTCTAATGCTAATTTTACAAGACCCTCGTGTCTCAGAACGTGGCCTCTTAATCTATCCCTTCTCCCTCCAAATTGTTCGCTCTTCCCTTATTCAGCTTCGAACTTCCTCGTTAGTAATTCTGTCTAACCATCCGACTTTCACTATTCTCCTATAGCACCTCATTTCGAAAGCTTCTATTCTTTTCCTGATTGCAACTCCTATAGTCCGCGTATGAATAACATACGCTTCATAATACTTCTACACTTTACTGAATGCAGAAATTAAATATTGCAGTTAGTAATAACTCATGTTTGAGTAAATAAATAAATAGTTTTTTTAAGAAATAGGAATTATTTCACTCTAGAAAATTTACGGTCCGTTTTCTGAGAGCATAAAACTTCTTTGTTAACCTTAGAATAAAATGACTAAAATCTGTAATTCTACGTTCATATAACAATGTTTCAATTGTCTGATTGTTACACGAAATCTGGAGTTCTGGCATATTATAGTGAACAGAGTAGGGGCAGGAAGTCCTCGAATTTACCAAAGGATTATAAAAAATTTGACAAAGTAGCTTGTCCATCATTCGGTGGTTAAACTCTCGACTCCTAGCCGAGGAGAAGGCGAACCTTCGAATATAAGATAAAAGTCGAGGGAGTTACACAAAAGGTAAGTTGGCCAAAGCGCCACCTCGTTGGCAGGTAGCAGCAGTGGGCCTGTAAGCTGCACGATGTGGTGATGAGGCTCTTCCTCCCAATGAACGTATCCTGCGCCGTAAGGAGGAAGTCCTTCATTGGCGCAGGGGTGCACAACCCAATTCAAATTTCATCAAAATCGGTAGCATTTGCGCCACTCCAGTTTGGGCAGAGGAATATACTAATGTGCACCGAGGCTTTCTGCCCCTTATAGAAGTAACTGTAAACCTAAACTGGAGGACAAGTAAAAAGGCTGAGCAACCAAACCCCGAACAAATCCAGATTTCAGATATAAAAATAAAAATATATTTTCCACACAACTGAAAGGCTGAAGATAAAAAGAGAAACCATGAATGGTGGAGCAAGGGGAACACAACTCGTGAAATATTGGAAGCGCAAGCATAAGGCACAGTTCAGTCTTCTTACGGTTATATTGCAGACAAGATATATGACAAATCAAGTATTTACAGATAGGTTGTACAATAATTTTGTGGGATAAGATGATTTGATTCTTAAATCAAGAGGGCGAGATATACAATGTGGTAAAATAACCTATATGGCTACTTATAAATTAGGATATTGCACATTTAACGAGGCTTAAGTAAACGAGTCAGGTATAATTTAAAAAATTGTATTGGTGCTTTTACTACTAATCTCTAAAATTAATTGCACATATAGTCAAACATAGGGGTATAAGTATAATTGTGAGAGCAGACAATTTTCAAAGCAACTGAAACTTTTCTAAAAATATTTAAGAACATTTGATGTAATAAAATGAGTGAAACGTGATTTAATTTGGCTTGTTAGACAAATGTAGACTACAATACAGAAGTTAGCAGTTTACCTGCTTTAAGTTTTACTTTTGAAAGATATTTGTTTCTAAAAATTGATTTTCCTCACAACTAAGACCTGTTCACAGCTGCAAACAAATGCATATCAAGATTGGTAATAACTGACACACAGGTAATACTTGGCATATTTAAGTCACAATTGTTTTTGATGGAAATATTAATATAATGAAGTCTGTAACTTTACTGAAATTGACTCGCAGGAAATTTCTTAAAACAAAGTGGCAAGAAAGACAAGAACAGCTAGCTGATGCAGCTTAAGGTAGCAATACTGACAACTTCAAGTTTGAAGCACTTCATACAAATAATTCCCTTTCATTGAATATCACCACTTTTTGTTTTTTTCCCCCCATTAACATACAAATACAAGACAATTAAGATCAGTTAAAATTACTCTTTCAACTACTAAACAATTCCATGCTTCTTTAGGAGGCATTTACTGCTATTTATAAGGCTTATTTACTCACATTTGCTGTATCAACAGATTTATCAGAGCTCCTGAAAGCCTATATTTAATTATGACTTTACCGATCACTGAATTTAGATAATAAATGTTTCAAGATCACTAAGTATTAATCATATCTTATGAAAATGTTCCTTGCCTTAAAATAAAATAAAACTTGACAATTATATCTACATATCAATCAAATTTTGGATCATGCACAGTAAATATTTAAATACCAAACTAATAAGTTTGTATAACAGTACAAATTATATTCATTTTGAATATCTGTAAATACATTTACAGTAATTGTATGAAACACAACATATAAGAAAAATTTATTTTAAAAATGCAAAACACTTGTCAGTAATTTTTGTACACTGTAATTTAGGTTTATCTTCATGAAATTTTAGAAAAAATTACATGAATGTAATTTAAGGATATATTTAGTCCCAAAATATGAGTTGCAACAAAAATATACAATATTCACAAAATTTTCATGTTCTATACAGAATTTGAAAACTAATGGATAGCATTCTCAGATTAATAAGAATTTTTTTAAATGAATAAGTGACCTGACCATTTACTTTGAATATCTAAACATATGAAATATCTCTATTTCACTCAACAATAACTTGTGTACTATGCAGGTTATACAACATGCACTACTAGTCACAGGCTTGTTACACAAAAATTGAAGTCTTGAGAACTCTACTCAAACACAAGTAGCAGGCCAGTCAAGTAAAACTGATTTACTCCTACTTCAGCACTTAACAAAATAGCTGTTGTAACATATATAAAAAGTACACTTGCCGGTATCTTCGAAGTCCGAAGAAATTCCAATAGGGCTTCAAGTGACCCAAGGGTGGATGCTTGTACATAAACACCACGTTCCTGCAACTTTATATTGCTCAAAGCTGATCTTAATTCTTTTGAGACTTCATCTCTCAATATTTCTACCTCATCAGGTTTTTGAGCTACTTGCAAGTTAAGCCCTATAAAAATTAAAATTATTTTGTGATACATCAGAAAACAATACTTAGATAATTAGATACTTAGATAATTAGATAATTAATTACCTGCTATGGCCTTTTCAAGTTCTTTTGCAGCTATTTTGACTCCTTGAGCAGCCATTATTTCTTTATATTCAACATATGCATTCTGAAAAAAATTTAAATTCATATTTCATTAGTACAGATTCTTATATGAAAATCAAAGGTAAACAAATTTTGTATGCACTAGTAGCTTGCACAGAATACATTAGCATGGAGAGTTTCATCAGACCAGTCTAAAGACTTAATAAAAGAACATGCACTAATAACATAGTAATGATCAACATATATGTTAGACATTCAATAAAACTTAAATAAATCCATATATTGAAAGTTGCCAAGAGCAGATTGAGTTGCTCGAAAATTTGGGGTATATGTAGCTAATATTACTTTATACTAAACCTTTTTTCTTGAAATGAATAAATGCTTTCTAGTGGATACTTAACACATTTCATATTAAAAAAAACCTTAAATAGAAAGTAAATCACTTTTTGACACAGAAAAACAAAGATTACCAATTTTAAAAACTGTACCTTTACACGCAGTTCCTTCATAGGTTGTGGCATCAACAGTGATCTAATCTGAGTAACAATAGGGCCATCAGTTCCAGCCAGCACCATTGTATCTCCTTCCCGAAGTTTGCCATTTATTAATATAGCATCAATTGTTGTACCAAGCCCAGGAATTGCTTTAACTTCAAGTACTGTGGCCTTAAATAATTAAACAACAAAAATGTAAAGTTTCAAGTAAACACATTGTTTATATAAATCTTAGTGTGTTGTAGAACAAATATATTTAATATAAATTCATACTTTCAAACAACAGCCCTACAGATAAATTCCTCAGCATTAGGTCCATACTTAAACATGATAGATCAAAGTATTAGTGTACATTCTATTATTGAATAATTTAACCAATACAATTTTAAGTTGTAGGTACAAGTAAAAAACCAGAAAAATGTCAGATTTACATTAACGTGTATAAAACAGAATATAAACTCCATATTCCTTAAAATTCTGAAGCAAACTTCAGATTAAATAGATTAATTCATAGCATAAGCAAAACTAATATACAATTATTCAATAACCTTGAAAATACCCCAGTTTTAAGATTTATATTAAAACAAAATAACATACCTGGAGTTCATCAGAATACATCAGTCTTTTGGCAAGCATGTTCTGACAACTTTGTACAATAAGTGCCAGCAAATTCCCCATTCCTTCTCCAGTTATGGCACTTGTGGGAACCAAAGAAACATAACTACGAATATCAGGATTTTCATAAAACAAGGCAGCATTAAAACCCTGAAATAGAAAATATATTTACAGACATACAATTAGACTGAAAACAGTCATTAGAATATATCAAATAAAGTACCTGTTCAGCAAACTGCACAATTACTTCTTTCGTTCTCTGTTCAAATTCAAGCTGGGTATTTGACGCTTGTCCTTTAATTATGTCTCTAACATCTTTCCTACCCATGGTCTGCCAATCATACAACCTGAAAGTAAGTCATATGACTAGTTTTATAAATGAATCATTCAAACTCAATTCATAAATTCAGGAACTAAATAATTAACAAATTAACACTTAGAAATGTCTCCCAAGCTAATATCTTGAATACACGAATGCCTGCCTTCTCTATTCTATCAATTTAATGGCGTAATATTAGAGCACTTCTGGTCTCAGGAATATAAAACAATTTTTGAAATTCTGGTCACTAGCTTATTGTACTGATCAACTTTCCTCATGAGTAGCAATTTCTACAAGAAAAAATAGACTGCAACTATGTTGTAACTACTGAAGACACTCTGAACTAAACTCCATAAAAATCTTCACAAAAGAAAATATACCAGCAGGTTTACCCCACACATTTATCTCAAATACTAATTTTACAAGATCCTCATGTCCCAAAACATGGCCTTTTAATCTATCCCTTCTCTTGGTCAAAGTCCACCATATTGCTTATTACTAAGGAAATAATAAAATTTCATTTGTAAACAACAGTATAATATTTGCAGGAACTACACTGCCATTTACAATTTTTTATACATGAATATGTACCAGCTTTGATTGAAAAAAAGAAAAACATTATTCCAAAAATCAGTTCTCCAAAGCACTTTGAACAATGTTATTTGGTTAAACAATTCCTCCCACCCATAACATCATTAACTAACAAAATCAGCCATAAAATGCCAAACTAAAAACAAATTATTACATAAATTTTCACATTGCAAATACCACAGTGAAAATATAAATAAAGTTACAGATATACTTTTATTAAATTATTACCCAATGAATTTCATCAAAAAAAAATTTAAAATTAGAATGAATAAAATCTGGTATTCTGAAAATAATTTATCTATTGTAAAGATTAATAACAGAAAAATGTATTCCATAATTTTACCTTAATAACTAACACACAATATAAACTCATTGACTTGTTTCTTAATTGCTATATAGATTATGTTTTTAAATAAATAATTTAAATTCCATTAAAAATATTAAAGACAAAATTAACTTACTGGAAAGACATAATGTTATCTACAAAATTAAATGTTTTGATTTTAATGCAATGTATATCAGGCAATCTTAAAGAGCTTTAATAACTCACATTAAAGAGCATAATAACAACAGCAAATTATATATTTAAAAGTACACAGTTGTGTCCAACACACATACCTCATAAGAATCATAATTTTGATTAACAAAATGTTGAAATTTTAGATGAAAAAAAAATTACTTCTCTAGAATTATGAGTGAAATGTTGTATACCCTCTTGCACTCAATGTAAAAAATGATTTGAGTAATTTGAACAAAATTTATTATCCTCTTAGTTTATGATAGTTGAACTTTTTTAAAATTCCTTTCCCATTGTTAAAATTTAACTGCTGAAAAAACTTCTTGTAACCATATCATTTTGGCCGTAACTGTCACAGGAGGTAGTCCATGACACCAAATTCTTCTCACGTATACTTCAATACATTTAATAATTAAAAACACTCACCTATCAATTTTGTTTAATGCAACAATAAATGGTGTCTTCTTAGACTTCAGCAGGTTTATTGACTCTAATGTCTGAGGCTCAAGACCATGCATAATGTCTACAACCAATATAGCAATATCACACAATGATGAGCCTCGGCTTCTAAGATTACTGAATGATTCGTGTCCAGGAGTGTCTATAATAAGTAACCCCGGAATTCTCAATTCAACCTCAGCAAACTAAAATAAAACAAGCATTTTATTTAATACATGTAAATTATATAATTACTTAAAATTAACTAGTAACTGTATTTTGACAAATAACACAAAGTATTTAAAATATCAAGCTATAAACCAATTTTAAAAATGTTAATAACCTTGCTGCTGCAAATATATAACATGATAATTATGAATTTTTCAATATCAATTCTATCACATAAAGACCAGACTGAATTTTAGAAATATATTTACAAGTTTTAACATCTTTGAGTGTTAACACTTTATTTCTCTCTCTTTTACAGACTTATACTGGATGTAGGATTACATATTTTAAAGGCATCCAATGGCAATATTAAGTACACTGTGTTCATTACATCATTGAAAGTTGACTGAGGCTTTTTACATTAAATAGTTACAGTATATGGTTAAATGTGTGCAAGTTGTACTAATATACATATAAAGTACAACATTCATTAGAAGGTGAATATAAAGGCAAGTAGTGAAAATTGTTACTCTCAGATTTGCTGTCTAATTATCAGTTTATGAAGATTTTCTTGTTCAGAAAATTTGGTCTTTTGATAGCCAATTGAATTGGTCTGATGCAGTTCTCTATTTTGTTGTATATAAATTCATAAAGGATAATATATCTAAACATTTGTGTGTTAAAATCAAATAATTATTTTATTACAATAACTTGAAAAATACTTACCCCTTTCACAAATTTAGTTTGCTCTTTAATAGCATCTATAGGAACATTGGTTGCACCAATTTGCTGAGTAATACCTCCAGCTTCACCATCCTGAACATTAGTTCGTCGCAACTTATCTAAAATCTTTGTTTTTCCTGAAACATTAACAAATTTAAAATAAATTTATCATATATAATTTACAGATGTTTCTAAAATATTATAAAAGGTACAGCTTAAACTTAAAATGCCTCCTATCCTGAATTCCAAGCTTCAATTTCGGGTAAGCCTCCACCTTTCTCTCATTCCCAACAGACTTATGTCATACTTCAAACCTTAAAATAAAAGTTCACTTAACAAAGGAGAAAGAAAATATTTACATTTCTCTCAACATTCTCAAAATATAATGAACAGAACTATGATATTTTATTTGCCATATTCAACTTCACATTAAAAACAACAGCTACAAAACTTTTTGTTCCACAAATAGAACAAAAAACATTAAAATTACTACTCAAACTATAGTACTACTTTTTCTTTTGCCTATAAAACATGTTTTTGATACATTTCAAAGTTGATTCCATTTAATCTGGACTTTCAATGATTTGGACAAGTTATGGTCCCAACAAGTCTCACCTGTATGGTTGCAAATCAGGTGGACAAAATCAACCCCACTGCACCAACACATTCCTGTGGTGATAAGTTACCTCTTACCAGCATTTGTCCCTAATCCAGCTTTGAGGTTCTTTGTATACACTTTAGCTCAATGACATAGCATGGGTTTCAGCAGCCTAGGGTGTAGAGTGTAGACCAAATTCCCCACTACAAACAAACAGAGGTCTGGAAGGCAAGAGAGTTGAGAGGCTCAAAACATATGAAGAATGGCAACGCCCTTGGGATGAGTCCAATAAAGGCCGATGGACCCATAGGTTAATAAGATCAATTAAAGACTGGATTGATCGGAAACACGGAGAAGTGAATTATTATCTTACTCAACTCTTGACCGGTCATGGCTGTTTCAGGGCATACTTCTACAGGTTTGCCATAGATAATTAACCTGCATGCCCTGAATGTGGAGTTAATGAGACACCAGAACACGTGTTTTTCAGTTGCTCGAGATTTTCATATGGGAGACGAGCATTAGAAAGCGATATTGGAACTTCAATAACACCAGATAATTTGGTACCCAATATGCTGCTTTCACTTAATACCTGGAATAAAGTAAGTGCATATGTCTCTACAGTAATTCAAAGATTAAGAAATTACGAAAAATAGAGAAATAATAATGTTTAAAGGAGACAGAGAGAGCTTGACGCTACGACTGCTTCCTGTGAAGTAATGTCTAACGACGGTCCCACAGAAGACACACACAGTCGTCGTTGTTTTTAGTGGGTAGAATCCCACATTACTATTCAGTGCGGACCCTGAGATAGTGTCTTTAGAAGATTTTCACCTGCCCTCGCAAAAAAAAATCCAAATGGTTCCAAAATTTACAGAAATTCCAAAGAACTTTTAGCAAGACAAAAGTAAAGAGAAAAGGTTCAAATATTTACTTCAGATTACAAAATATTATTATTGATTATGAAAATAGCTGGGTACTGACATTACCCAGGAATTCCTTTGTATTAGCCCACAACAGAATTTCATTTCACCATTATCACTTTGTCAGCACATACTTGAACCATCACCAAAAGTATCATACATTGGAAAATTTACCCTTTCACATCTCCCATCCAGTGAGAACTGACAGAATGTTGTTTTCATCATAACCAGTGTGATGACACAGGAACTTAATTGAGTCAAGAAATCTACTGCTATATTAAATAACTGAAAGTGTGGAAAATGTGTGAGTGAGCACAGCCCTGACCCTTCCTTTATATGAGCCCCAATCATATGCACTGCAACTCATAAAATGTTTTGAACTTTTATTAACTAATTAAAAAGTATCACTACTTACATAAAATGTTATTTAAATTTAAAAAATATTTCACACTTAAGATATAATATAATTATATCACTTGACAGGCTATATAAATGTCTCTCCTGTGGCAAAGTCTATATAATTTGTCTCGTTGAATCTATTTGCGAGATCTCTGGCGGAAGACAAAAAAGCTATTTATCTGAATCACGTGACATCTTTTGAGAAGTTTTTGAAACTATCTTAAGTGTTTGACCTTCTTGGCCTGAAATGGAGGAAGAGGTCTTTCAAAGATTGAAAGAAATATTCTCCAAGGTGAGAAACACAAATTACCAACATTTCATCACAATCAGATGAATGGTTATAGCATTGCATACAAGACAAACATAAATGTTTTTATTTGTATATATATTTTGTCACCCCCTGAAAGTGACTCCAAGGAGGGCAGGTTGCCTCCACCACTCGTGCTATGTTACACCATTGTTTCAGACAGTTGTTTATTAGTCAATTGTGTACTGTAATAAAAAGTTACAGCCAATGTATTCTAAAGTTTTGATGTGCACCTCTGTACAGGAACTGTTCCAGTCATTTTGATACATCTTTATCTCTCCACTAATCAATATCTCATAGGATTTAAATTATTTGGAATGTTGAGATAGAATTTCCCCCCACCCCTATTTTGCTCATAGAGCTGATGACCTTTTAAGATAAACATCCTTTCTAAAATCCTACACTTAAAACTATAAATGTCTGTGCTTAAAATTTTAATAGATACCCTGATTAAATTAAATTACAACTATACATACAAGGATAACCAGGACTTTTCTAGTGACAGTGGAGGATCTCACACTTGCTTCCTGGGAAGGCACTCTACCACTGAGCTGGTCAGTCAACAACCCGAGGACAGATTCAATATCCCTCCACTCCTGTAAAACTAATCTAGGCTCACCTACAATTTAGTTACCATATTCTCCACAACTTAATTTCTAGGAATTCAGTGAAGAATGGGCATTATGTAAATTGATCAAAGGTTCATATAATTAAATCAAAGGAAGTATATTATCTTTCAGATATTCACTCACCTGTATCTACATGTCCAAGAACACACACAACAGCTGCCCGCAGCACATCAAGTGATTTGTTCTTTTCAGCATCTTCTCTTCTTTTCTGAAAATAAAACATGACAAGAAAACAAGATAAACTTATTGAAACTTCATAAAACAAGAGGCAAACTCTTCAATGTTCAGGTCCAAGTGTTTTTTTTAAACTGCACTTACAAATAGAAAATGGAGGAGGAAAGAAAGTGAAATAAACTTAAGCTATTTATAATTTATAAATTAAGTTAAAAATAATATCTACCTTTATTCTCTTGTTCTTTTATTCAATGTTAAGTGGCCTAGGGGTCACCGGACTACCATTTTCAACATTGATGAAATTTTGACAGAGTATGAAGCCTTAGTTCAACATATCAAAAATTTCCGTTCAAAATATGCATTTCTATTGTTATAAATACTTTTCCATCGAAGCCTGTGGTTCTTCAGAGTAGATATGGTTTGAAAAATCCTATTTTTGAACTTCAATATTGTGACAGCTGTTGGAGACTAGACTCTGAAAATTTGTTTCTAAGATAACCACACTTATAGATTACGAAAATAAAAACGAAAACTTCCTAATTTTTTTTTTGGATTTTCAAGAAAATAAAGTAGGTACAGCCATCATATTTTATAGTTTGCATGTCTATATAGCTGTCTATTATTCAGATGATTTACAGCTTTGCAGGAAATCTACTTTGGTGAAATTCGTGCAGCAAACCTGGCACCAAAGTGATAATGCCAAAAAATGAGCTTTTTCTCAAGGGATAAATCATTCAGGAGGACATCAGATATCATTTTCTAGTTGACACCATTAGGAAGATTAGGCTTTCTGTAATAGAAAACTGTTTAGGTTTGGTGTCTCGATGAATAAGGTCTAAAAATTTTGGGTCAAAGTGCCATCGACAAATATTGTCTCATCACGTTTCATTGTGCAACAATTGCAATAACATGCTCTTAACTGTTATTTCAATTTCTTAGGTACATTTCTCACGTATGAAGTAAAAGCAAACTTGTTTGGATAAATTGCCTATTTCCTATTATTTCCACAAGGTCACCTAAAGTCAAATTATTCCATCCCAGAGCCACAATTTTCTTTTTCTGAGCTGTAACATTAAATGAACTGCTATAATTTTGTAACACTATGAGAAAGAATCAAATACAATACACACAAAACTCGTTGCGTGGGTACATGGTGGCTATGCACTTTCAATCAAAGATTGGCAACCCCATGGCCCACAGTAAGGTAAAAACAACCATGGGCGGGTTTCTTTGCCTGCAGGTTCCCAAGCCTTAAAGTTTATATAAATGTATACTTTATATAAATTTATTATAATAGAGTTCCCAAGCCAGTAGTTGGTGTCTCTATGGTTCACAAACCACAAGTTCAGAAAAACACAATTTACTGTTTCATTGCCTCAAATTTGTTTATTGACATGTTAAGTCACACAATGTGGTAAATTATAATGTCAGTGCATAGACATTGTATTTGGACCTGGAATAACAACAAGAATACGCTATTCTGGAACCAAACAAACTTCCTGCTTCGAAGGCTAGTTAAGTGATGAAGCCACACCGTGTGAATACATATAATTAATGCAAACATCACGCTGTTCATTCAAAACTTCTCCAATAGTGCCAATCCACAACTTGTCGACATAAACACAAGCAACGTAAAATCCCTGCAGAAGAGCTTTAATTGGTATGTGTTCAAAAGTCTGACATTCCAATCAAAATTTGAAATTAATCATGTGACAACATTCGAAATGCTGCTTAAGCATATTTTTCATTCATCAATTGGCACGAATTAGTCATTTGCCCTTATTCAGGAAACTGGGTTTCCAAATTTAAAATGAATTTCCTGCTAATTTCTTAGCGTTTAAATTTCATCATTCGTAACACAAAGGAACTTGACTCTAGCGATGTATGTTTTACCAAATTTAAGCAAGACTTCATAGTACAACCAATCAAAATTTCATCAAAATTGGAAATGGTTGTGTGGGGATCAATCCTCAAATTAGCACACTAACAGAAACATAATTTCATGCAACATTTCCTGGAGTGATATATCTGTTTTCTACATTTTGAGTACTGTAAATAATGTAATGACTTGATCTAAAAATATCAACATCTATTAATTTTCTGAACAACACTGGAGATTTTCAGGAGCATCACTCTGGAAATATCTCATAACAGTCTTGCTTATTTATTCCCAGGAAGCAAACCGTTAAAAAATATGTTTATATAAGAATGTGTAGAAATGAAAGTAAAAACAGTTTTCTGACTTTCAAGTTTATGATAAATAAAAAGACTGCCAAAAATGAGCATATAAATTTATTTATCACTATTTATTCAAAAGCGACATTTCGTCTCCATTTTGAGACTTCCTCAGGTTTAAAATTTAGCAATTTATCTGTTTACCCTTTGACTCTCCTAGCTGAAAAGATTATTGAATTTACATGTGAAGAATTTAGTGGCACACATGGACCATCTCCAGCAACGGTTACAGCCGAATCATTTCGTTCAAAACATGGGTTCACCCTTAAATTACTTAGCCTAAATTCACAGTCTATTTCAGGATTCAATAAAGAACAGACATTATTTACAAGCCCTCAAACAGTGTATTGAATAACTTAAGGAAACAACAAAGAAAATATGAGCTTATGTCTTGGGTTAAAAGGAAAGGATGGTGGGGGATGGGGGATATTGCGCTGGGCTTGGAGTCAAATCTAGTAACTTGTCCACCAATGTACCGAGTGGAGGTCCTGAGTTCAACTAAGTGGCTGCAATTGGTTAGAAAATACTTGTATTTATATAATCATATTTGAAATCAACAGTGTAGGTATTGAAATAATTGCTGTTCCTGAACAACAAATTTTGTTCCAGAACTTTTTAATACAAAATGACTGGTTTTTAATTTAGATGATAATGAAGAATAACCCATGGTATTAATCAGTCACATGAATAAATAAACCAAAACTCTATATTAACATTGATTGGAATTTATTCCATTTTTAAGGAGCTTTTGGCACATGCCATAGTCATCTAAAAAATTAAAAACACAAATTAATTGAAACATTACAAAATTATATGGAATTTTTAAATAAATTTCAATCAAAATTGATAAATAGTTTTGGTTTATTTATTCGTGTGATTGATTAAAACCAAGGGTTATTCTTCATTATCATCTAAACAAATTCTGTTAAAGTGATCAACTCTAAAGCAGGAGACACACATGCAGCAAAAGGGTAGATATCATTCTAACTTCATGAAAACGGTATTCATATTTATCTGAAAACAATAGACATGGTTTCAAAATCTGCAACTTACTTGTATTCTAGCTAATGCTTTTTCACGTTTTCTCTCAGCATCCGTTTTTCGTTCTTCTTCACTATCATCAGACTCTTCTTCACTACTTTCCTCTTCAGATTCATCTGATTCTGCATCTTCGTCGTCGTCTTCTTCATCATCATCTTCTTCCTCCTCTACATCTTCAGTACGACTCTTCTGTTGGTCAAGACCCTTCTTATTTGCTTCACCTTTATAATTTTCTGATTTATCTTGAATAATATAAAAAAGATAATACATAATTATAATTTTTAAGTATAAACCCTGTACACAACAAAATAAATTGTTATAGTTATCATAAGAATAATAATAATTATTCAGTCATTTAATATATGTCAACACTTTTTGTATAAATGGTAATTTTGGACAGGGCATTTCATGTAGTATATGACAAATACTCGGGACGAACTTAAGTATTATCAAATTTGAAATTTATAGAAAATTGCCTTTTTGTAATAGCATTTACTTGTGCCAATTTTAATGTTGAAAGAAATTAATTGTAAAGCTTCCTCATTGAGAGGTAGATATGAAAAGTAAAATTGCAAGAACTTTAATCATGATAAAAAATTATAAATATTTGCGTTAAAATTCCTAGGAAATGTAAATCCTGAACTACAATATTTTTGCACAATTGTTGTAAACTTCAAACTTTTGAGAAGTAGTGAGTAGATGAAGTCAAAAGTTATAAATCTGGCATATTAAAACAAATTGCAATGTCGACAAGTGCAATCGATTATGAATAATAGAGAATATATATTGTCAATTCATCACAGGTGGGCTTATATTTTTTCATATATTTCTCTCTCAAAATTGAGTAGAATTAAAATAACTACCTACCAATTTCTGCTCAAAGTGAAAGTTGTATAAAAAGATATGAAAGCGACACAGCCTTGATGCCTTATTGTACTAAAAGGCTGATTAATATTTCCCCAAGTATATGTAGGAAAATTGGTGATAGTAATGAACTGTTTCATATCTTTATAGTAAGAGTGAGAGAGTATTTGGTAATAGTAGTAAGAGCTTTTGTTCTTTGATTTTGTTTTAAAGTTCATAGTTCTTAATTAACTTCAAATGTTGAAAGGTTTCTGCTACTTTTAAAAACACTAAGACCACCCTGGAATAAGTGCAGAACTTCTGTGAAAGGTAAGTGTTCATTTCAATCAACAATGGTGAAAAACATTGAAACTTTAATGAATAATATTAACAATAGTTGTTTATAATAAAAATATCTGATTATGTTAATGGTGAGCAAATATCAATAATAGGAACAAAAATATATTTTAATAGTTAATGGTAGCTGCACGTATGTACATTTATATAACACAGAACTTTCTACTTTAAATAATATGTTGTTTCGAGCCAAGACATACCACTGTTTTCTGTTATATAAATGTGAGTGGAAAATTATCTTTAAAAATAATGTATATTTAAAGATGCTTCACTTTTAAAGACATACTAAAATAAATCGTATTTTGGAAATTAAATCATAGCATAACAAAGATACTAAATATTATATTAAAGTATGTTTAAAATTTCAAAATAAAATACATGAAGTTCGAAAAGTGATACCTTCTTCTTCTTCTTCATCCTGTGATGAATCTGCATCCCACGCATCTTTCACATCTTCTTCTTCATCTTCCTTCACTTCCTCCTTTGCAACACGATCTTCAATTACAACTTCTACAGCTTGAACTTCAGCTTTTTCTTCTGCTGCAATAGATTAATAGATTTCAAACCATATTCATTGCTATTTAAATAGTTATACACCAACAAATACTTTAAAAACAGCACACTTTTACTATGTAGATTTTATAAAGTTGAAATTAATATTTGTAATGCTGTTTTTAAAGTAATTAAAAATAATAAAGAGTAAATTAGCCAATAAATCACTAAAAATTTAATACAGCATTAACTTTATTAACATTAGTTCATAAACAATGTTTTGTTCCTATATTTTAAACCCCATCTGGTGAATTTTAAGGAAGGAAGAAACTTAGGATGATGAAAGTTAATAATAGAGAAATATAGCACACAATCTCATCCAAATTTTTAAATAAAAAATTAAGAGTTTCAACACATTTTCACTCGAACTATAACTTGTTCCTCCATATGAAAAACAGAGCTAGAAAACTTGACTTACCAATGCAACAGCAAAAAAGAATACATATAAGTACACATATCTTATTACTCAGAAGGAATACAAAAACTAGGCACTAGGAACAAAATTCATGTAGGTTTTCTCAATAAGTTAATTAGTTTTTTTTTGCATTGAATTTCAAACTGGCACCATTGGCAGCAAATATAAACAGAATATGAATTTAAAAAAAGAAAGAAGGATAAAAATTTTTAAGGTTACTGCATCAGTTGCATAACCCAGAGAAGTATTAATAATCGTATAATGTAATGCAAAAAAAAGCAACAGAAATAAGATGTGACAAATGAAACCCAAAATAACTTTGAAAATGTTATTTAAAAGCTGACTTTCAAGTAAGCAAGATCTGTACAAGTAAAAATGTAAATTTCTGTGCTTGAAGTACACAAATTACAAAAAGAAATAGCCAAAATACAAAACAACATTTCTGCTATCCTTGTAGCTTTTGTCAGGTGATTGTAAAGTGAAAGAGCCATAAAAATGACACAGCAACAAACCAAGTGACAAACACATTAGCTATTGATAGAATAAATACTACAAAATGTTTCTGCTCACCTTAAAAGATAAGGTATTTATTTAATTACTCATTTATTGTCTGTACCACTAAGTGAAAATTTACCTTGTTGTTCTTGTTGCTGAGATTTGCCACGTCCTTGCCGTACCCTGGTACCCGGTCTAGGAGCACTGGATTTTTTTTCTCCTACAGCTGGAACATCTACTCCTTGAGCTTTAAGAGCATCAATCATTGCTAATGCTCTGGCACGATCAGCTTTCTGCTTAGCAGTGAGAAATTTTCCCTCTGCTTTTAGCCTTTCCTTCCTTTCCTTCTCCTTCTGCTTCTTCTTTTCTTTACGTTCCTGTTCTAACCTCTTTTGCTCTTCTCTTGCCTTTTCTGCTTCTTCTATCTTCTTTTGTCTTTCCTCCTCTTCACGAGCTAGCCTTTCCTCTTCTTCCTTCAGTTTCTTCAGGGCCTCCTGCATTGCAGCAATTGTTTTCTTATTTGGGCCCTTACCCTTTACCTCTTCTTCTTTCCCTTTCTTTTTCTTCTTCTTCTTTTTATCATCATCTGAAAAAAAGATTTATTTAATGGTGCATACACAAAATATAAAATTACTACTACAAGAAATCTATATTAATAAAAATGAATGTATGTTGGTTTCCTGTCTCCTGTGTGTTCCTATACCAGTCAATAAAATTGTGATGAAACTTTGGTGTGCACACACCCTGGAAGGTTTCTGATGGCCCCTCTAAGCACTCTTAGGGGCAAGGATAAAAAATTTAAAATATACATAAATGGACAACATTTGTATTGAATAAGTATTTTTCAAACTCAATGAGATTCTTCCCAATGTTATTTTGTATAATTTCAACCCAATTTGTCATAAGAGGGAAGAACCCACTGAGGTGGAAGTGAAGGGAAGTTTCATACAAGTAATATGAAAACATCAAAGATTGGTGTCTATCCCAGAGTTATGAATATCATAGAATTTATTTCGGACACTCAACATGCAACTTTTACTACAGTCCCATAGTTGCGGTGGGAATGAAGGTCAATGTGAAAAGAACCCACATTGGTGTCAAATCTAGAGGTCATGGAAGTCACTGAATTTCAACATCCAAACTGCCAGTTGAGTTATATTTCAACTCCCAGATATGGAGTTAAAAGAGATAAAAGAATTGTGCATAAAATCTTATTGTGTGGAGCAATTTCAACCAAATTTTTTCCATGTGCACCTGGCAACCCAGGCAGAAACAACCTTAGGAACAGATTGACATATTAAAATATTCCAAAACGTCCAATATTTGCGTGGAAATATATTTTTTTCGGTTCCATAAGAGTGAAATTTTTTCTCCTGACTTTGTGTATTATTTAAAGCTCATTCCATTTGGGTGGGACAACTCTTAGGTATGGAGTGGAGGCGTTACATGTTGCAGGTTTAAATATGCAGTGAAATTTAATTCTGATATTCAATGTGCCAGGTAAGTTGTAGTACAGCCCTCAGGTTGGGGTGGAAGACCATGGAAAAAGTTTCCCATATAAATGTAAATGTGTAGAGCAAGATTTACCATAATCAAAACACAAATTACTTACAATCCAAAGACAAACACGGTTTGGGCAAAACAACACCCTATGGGTAGGGGGAGAAGGGGAGGAATTTTAAATGCATTCTAGAACTTTTATTACTGTTGAATTAAAAGTTTTTAGTGTCACTTAGTTTTATAGTACAGTATGAGTCATAATGACAGTTATGATGAAATGCACATTCCTTGCACTTAGATAGAGTAGGGAGTGTAAAATGTCACTCACACAAACTTAATCACACGTTGAATTCAAAACTGCAGCAGGCTAATTTAAATAAATATCTGGACAAAGCTGGCCAATGAAGAAATAATTTCGGGAAACTGAAAATATATATCTTATTACAAATTTTCTAAAGGCTGATGGACAGAATATTTAAGCCACATACTGGCTACAAAATCACAGAGTTATAATAATTATTGATTTGCAAATATGTCAACATCTGTAGATGAACAAATGAAAATGAATTGAAGCAAGTTATGTTGCATATATATTTTATATTATCACAGTGTAAATTTTGTGTTCACACAGTTCATTACAATTATATCCAAAAAACATACTTAAAATTTACATATTAATAGTAATAACATAGGAAAACTTAACTTACTAAATGAAATTCAGAAATTTATTCATTCAGATTGTGTATGTACTCTACAGATAAATGCTGTATAAAATTTTCTAAACACTAAAGATTTATAATATACAACAATTACTACTAACCATCACCATCTTCTACATCAGGTAACTGAGTTTCTCCTTGCTCAGATTTTACTTCTGAAATAGGTTTTTCTGAGTCATTTGGCACACTTTCAAGTTGCTCTGGCTTGTTAATAACTTCCTGAGAATCAAAAGGTTATTATTAATACAATTTGGTAGATTATAACATTATGCAACACTTGCCTGAATAAAATCACTACTTCAAACTGATTAAATTAAACCATATTTGAGGTGAATAATACAGAATTATAAATAATTAATTACTAATTTCATAAAGGTAGTTTTTGTAATATAATTAGTCTTTCATCCTATTATATTAATCTATATACTATCCTCCAGAGACTATCAGTTAAGCTACTTAAGAAGAAAAGAATGCACATTCCCAAACCAGTTAGACATGCAAGAGGGTCATATTTTCTCCGCCTGGATCTTTAATACCCTTTTGCCAACAGATATCGCATGTTCTGTTAACTGTTCAACAACCCAACCAACAAAACCTTACTACTTTCTATTTCATTGGCATACAGAACCTTAACTCTACACACTGTTTGGTCTACATTGGAATTTAATTCAATACTAAAATTTCATCACATAATTTGGTTTTGTTTGCATTTAGAGTCTTTCTATGAAGGTACAACTTTTATTTCAATACAACAATCACTTAGACTTACAAGATTATAATCAATGAAATATTCCCTGCAGCCTTAATAATCACATTTGAAATGTAGAACAAAGTTTTTCCAATCTTAAAAGGGGATTAAAATTTATAGGGGTTCCAGCCATATATGCCTGTTTACAGCATATGAAGAGCATTCTGGATGGAATACTGAGAAATTTCACACATTGAAAATATGAAACAATCTTGAAATGTGACAATTGTTTTGCAAAAGTAATTTTAGTTCAAATAAGTACCCAAACTTTAATACTTTACCTGCTTTTTCTGTGCATTCGACATTTTCTTCTGCTTTTCTCGCTCTTTCTTGTCCTTCTTCTTTTGTGCAGCAGTTTTCATAGTACTTTCCACTTCTTCACCATCTATGATTTGAACTTCTTTTGCATCTTCTTCACCAACCTCTGTATCTGCTTTAGCTTTCTTCTTGGACTTTTTCTTTAGATCTGATTTCTTAGTAGACACATCTTCAGTCTCATTTTCTATTTTATTTTCAAGCATTGGTTGATCTTCACTTTTTACACCAGAATACTCCATTCCTAGTTCTGCAAGAGCCTTTTCTATCTCATCTTCATCATCATCCTGCTTCTTCTTTTTCTTCTTGCTTTTTTTACCACCACCTTTTTCCTCTTTTGTCCTTTCATTTTCCTCAACACTTTCAGCTTGTGTCACTGTTTTAGCACCCTTGGAATTTTTAGGTTTTACACTTTCATCTTCTGAATTAGCACTTCTTTCCTTTTCACTTTCAGAACCTGTATCACCATCTTCTACTTCAAGCAGAGCAAAGCTTTTTTTCACGTTCTTTCCCTGTTTTTTAACTTTAACATTTTTTTCATTGTCACTTGTATCATCATCATCAGAATTTAAAGAAAATACATTTTTCTTTCCTTGTTTTCCTTTACTTAGTTTTGACTGCTGCTTGTGTGTCTCTTCTTCTCCTCCTCCTCCTTCTTCTTCACTCGACTCCACAATTTTCTTTACTTTCTATATAAAAAAAATATTTTTTATTAAATATGTAATAACTCTTTATCATTATTATTATTTAATTAAACTGAAGACAACATGTTAATCTTTTAAGTTCAATAAAATGCATCTGCAAAGTTTGTCTCAATGTAACAACAAATATAGCTAACATTAAAAAATATATAACTATAGAATATTGCACAAGCCAATACAAATAAGAAACCAAAAATGTCAAATTGGGGCCAAATACATTGTGGACACTTGATATGTGAGTGCATATTGTCAAATATGTTGAGTAACTATCTTGTTTATAGCATCTGATTCAACTTACAAAAGACAGTACAATATTGTTCTGAATTAAGAGCCAGGCTATTCTCTAAAAAATGTGAATACACACTGAAATTCCCCCAAAAACTCCAAATAAAGCTTTCATTTATTGGCACATTTCCCACTAATGTTTTGCCTTCATGGTATGATAATGGTAAATCCTTATTTCAGCACATACTTATAAGATGAGGTACACATTGAATTGTGTGGATGGTACAGGACAATCAGAAAAAAAGAACCACACAACACCAAAACAAAGCAATGTTAGCTGGGTTCATAGATGATGCAAGTAATAGTTTCTGTGTCAGATTCATCACAATTATTAGCAAGCGAGTCTCACAAACTGAGCTTTTCTATCTACTCCATCTGTGTTCATGTGAGTCTGACTTAAATTTCTTTCCTTATGCTGAAAATTTTCAAAATATGATTCAAAAAATTTCTTCTTAGAATCTGTATAAACTGTACTCAACACACTGACAACAATCATTCTAATGATAAACTGCTTATAAGCAACACTACAATTTGCTCTTATGTGTTTAAATTAATTTAAAATGGTATTAAGTGCTTGTACACAACCCCCCAATGTCCTTATAGCAGTTTGTGTCAAATAAAAACACAGTATTTTAGCAATATACAATACTCATCTTTATTCTTACCAATGAAACATGCAAACCTGATAACTTAAAATAGCCATTGTTGTGCTTGAAAATTTGAACAAAACCATTACAAAAATTATTTCTACTATAAAAATTTATCAGGTTTGCAGATGAATATAAATTATACTAAAACACAATACATTTAGCAGGAAAACAAAATCTTGCAAAGTTTTGTTAATATCTTCTAATTTAAGAGAAATGATATTAACTTGACATTTCAATAAATTTAACATGCAAGCTCTTTAGAAGCACAATTCACTCGCCAGCTACATTGCATATGTACATAAATGAATACTCGGTACATGCACAACCTAAAATTTGTCCATATAATTTTAGGAGGTATTCGTGCATTAACTGAAAAAAATATGCATTTACTAGTATAAATTAAATGGCTATTGTGTGCTCCTAGAAGCTTTTTATAGTTCAAGTATATTTGTGTTTTTAAAAAATTTCACCACTTATGAGCAACACTACATTTTTAATGTACCGTGCATTTAAAATATGCTGAAATACTGTGTATCACGAACTGTCTGTATTTAGGATATTTATTTTTATATTTTTTATGCTCAAACTCAGTTAATGAAAAACATTTCACTCAGGATAATTTAGCTTTTGAAAATTGTAAATGCTGCTGCTGTTGTTGCATTCAGTCCTAAGACTGGTATGACACAACCCTCAATGCTAAACTATTAAAACGTGGCCTATTAATCTATACCTTCTCTTGGTCAATGTCCTCCACATTATTCGCTTTTCCCCATTCTGTTTAGAAGTTCCTCGTTAGTTACTCTATCCACCCATCTGATTTTCAGCATTCACCTATAGTGCCACACTTAATATCCCTTCCCAATCTAACACCCTCTTTTTATTCTGTTTCCCAAACTACACTCCATTACCTTGGTTTTCCCTCTATTAATCCTCATATTGAACTCTTTCTTCAGGACTCCATTCATGCCATTTATTATGGTTTCCAAGTCCTCTTGTAAATGCTGTATATTTTAATAATTCATAAAAGCTTTTCCTACCTTTGATTGTTTTTTGTCCTTCTTTTTATCTATTCTAAGTTGGTCTATATCTTTTACAATTTCATTTACATCATCTTCATCATCTTCATTTTTTTTTCTATCCTTTTTCCCTTTTTTCTTCTTGGCTGATAAATCATCATTTTCTTCAATTGGTTCATCTTTAGACCTGAAACAATTCACATTTTTAATTAACAAAAATAATACACAGAATAATTAATATTGTAAACATACTACTATAGTTGCTGGCTTCCAAAATTCAAAGACAATGTTGTTAAGAATATGATGATGAAAGTAATAAAACCGAGTGATGTTGAATATAGGAGTGAAATAAAGGAGAAATAGTTCGTAATTCTTTTAATAAATTGGAACCCAATGGAATACATGAATTGATATAAAATAATTGTAAAAGAGAAGAACAAATGAAGACACAATATACATTAGAAGGGCAAAAATAATGATGAAAATAAAAGGAAGAAGAAAGAAGGTCTTAATAAATAATTCAAAAAATCACTAATGGCAGCAAGAATGAAGTAAATAAGATTTTAGGGATGGATAGTAATAAATAAACAAAGGTATTTCAAGGATGGTCATTTACAATGAAATGAAACACATTAGGAACTTGTCTGAAAATTTTGGAAAATTGTTAAAAGAAAATTATATTTGGGGATTAAATACTGCATTGAAACTAACAAATAAGATAAAAAATTGGTTACACATGAAGGATAAGGTCGAGAATAGCAGAACTATGAACGGTATTTATAAATTAAAATGTGACATGAAATATATTGGCATGAAAATGGAAGGAAGACTAGATTTTCATCAGAGCAATGCAAAGGACCATTCAAAAATAAATAAAGCTTTCTCGGTGCACTTAAAGAAAAGACAAGTGTAGATGGGATAGCTATGACATAATACAAGTTGATAGAATGAAGTATAAAAAGAAGGGCTTTTAGAAAGATATCCAGGAAAATATGGAGAATTAGTATATAAGACCGGGCTGGGGTTAGAACCTGTTATCTTCCACTTGACTGAAGCTATCTAAATCACCACCAGCCAGTGAAGATATTTCCATTCTTATCTTCTAATTCAATATTTGATGTTGTAACTTAAACAATGAAATAAAATTGCCATCCCACAATAAAGTTTAACAATATATTGTATTTTACTGTGAATAAAATGTAAAAAATTGTTTTTACCCAATTTGATAAGGAAACAAAGAACTGGTTTTGTTGTTAATGCTATCCAGTTGAAGGCGGCCTAAAATTTTTATAAAATATCTACATCGTTTATTAATTAGGAAGAAAACAAGCTAAAAATCAAGTAAGTGGCAGAAAAGTTTACGGTGATAAATTTTGCTTGGTTAACTTAAAATAATAAGAGTTAATAATATATTCTCAAGAATACTACAATCTTCAAGTTTAAAATTTAAAGGCAAAAACTTTTTAAAGAATTGAATTAATGTATATATAAAATAATCTGTAAATTTAACTATGTGCATTTTTCTTTAAAATAACCTAAATCAGTAAGATACCTTGATTTTCCTTTCTTCTCCTTGCCTTTGTTTGAATCATCACCAATAATCATTTTACTCTCAACTTCATCATCACTGAAATAGAAAAATATGCATACCAAAGTTATTAAGGGTTTAAATTACTTAAGTATTATTAACATATATAATTGTTTAGAACTATTGGTTTTTATTTACATATAAAAAAAATGCATTCTCTGCAATTAATTGGTCATATTACAGTGGTTTTATGAAAGGTAGTATGGATTCATTTATTCAAAATTACTTAAGTTTTTATTGTTTTAAGACACATGGTAATGTTTATTTGATTTATATATATTTTTTGATTTGCAGCTGTAAATTTCACTGGAACCATTCTTAAATCATTTCCTTGTGCCATAATAAGATATTTTATTTATTATTGATTTACAGTTGTAAATTTCACTGGGAGCATTCTTTAATCATTTCCTTATGCCATAATAAGATATTTTATTTATTGAATAATGTGTTTTAATCATCTGTCCTTAAATTAATCAAACTCTGTGTTTAGGGATGCAATATATTTTAAAAATATGTAAAAACTGAATACCAAGTTTAAAAAGAATAAGAGAAGAAATTGTCTCAAGTCCTGACACAAAATGTTTAATATTACCAAGAGAATATTATTCAAATATAATTTTTACTGTTTTAATGTTGATGTAACTCAAAATTTAAGAGTCTTTGACAACCTAATACAATCTATAGCTAATAGCACAAATATGATTTCAACAAAATAGTTATACAAGATTTGGCTTTTACTAGTCTACTTACAACGAGGAGTTGAAATTAGAACATGGCAATGTATGAACCGAATGACATGGTGCATAAAATTATACGTCACACGGCTTATAACATCGCATTCGTATAAAAATTTTTAAGTGGTAATGCGTTAAAAATAAAATAAAAACAAATTAGCACTACAATAATATTTGGCCGGGAAATATGACTTATTCGCGCACGCGAAACTTGCAACACAGTAAAACGGAAAATATCTCAAGTATTTCACTCCGTTGCTTTCAAATTCATTCAACTTGATTCGTTGTCGGTTTACTTACATTTCGTCTTCTTTGCTATCTTTTTTGCTTTTCTTCGCCTTTCCCATTTTTAAATCGTGTTATATTAGCTATTTCTTCTAAACACACTTCAAAATGACAAAACCGAATCTTTTTCTAGATATTTGTATCTCACAGGCACTAAAAATAGGTAAGACAGTCCTCTCTTGGGTTCTAAATGCTCTAGTATTCCATGCCCTCTATATAGTACCATATGTATTTTGGAAGCGTGCAAAATACGTGATCGCTAGATGACACTAGTAATAAGATCAGTGTAGTTCAGCTGTTCATTTGTCGATTGTCCTTTTTCCAAATGGATACATGTAAGACAACGTCAGAAATTAAAATTAACCTTTATGATCTTTACAAATATCCTCCCCGAACAGTCCGTTAAAAAACACAGCTTATCAGATTTTAATTTTAAACGTTCAGTGGAAAGAATAAATTTTCCAACTATATTGTCATTATTATTAAGACGAAATAAATGAATCCACTGAGAAAATACTTATGAAATTATATTTGTAAAACAAAATCATAAAATAAGCGATCACGAATCCAGATGATAAATACGTCTTTACATTTTTGTGAAAAGGAATATTGACAGCCTATTTGAATTTCCTGTGAAGTCTTTATCCGATATGCTAAGCATCGTCTTGATCTGCATTATCTCCCATTGACAATGTTAAACATCTTCCTCTGAATTTAAATACCAGCAATCAAAATGCTTTCTATTTGCCACAATTTTATTTTCAACTCAATTGCATGCTTTTTGTAGTTATATTCCGCATGTGGTAAAACTTTTTTGTGAGACGGAAGTGGGTGTGGCTGCCTTATCAACGACGTTTAGAGGAGTAAACGAACAGCATTAAACATGAATTACTTACTAATGCGTCTCGCAATCGGGAATGATAGCAATGGTCATAAAAAATTTACAGGATCCTTAAAAAAGGCCCCGGGGTTCTAGTCAACCCTTCACATACCCCCCCTCCCCACCACCAACACCACAAACACTTTTCAATTAGCCTTCTATGCTATTAAATGGGAGTTGCCTATTTCAGGATGACCCTCATGTAGTCTGCTACTAAAAAAAACTGGAACACACTCTTGTAGCTAGTTAATCCCAATAAATGTTACCCAAATAATAATAAAAAATTCTTCTTCTTAATAAGGTACTTCAACGTTCCTTTATGGAATGTTTTGGCCTGTTCCACTACTGCTTTCCATTTCTTCATATCCCGTACAATTTCTATCCAATTTTTGACTTTCATCTCCTTAATGTCTTTGAGTATGTCATCCTTCCACCTGTTTCTGGGTCCTCTCTTTTTCCTTGTTGTTAGTGGATTCCAATTGAAGATCTTTTTTACCACTCTGTCTTCATTCATTTGGCATGTGTACATACCATCTGAATCTCAATGCTTTAATGTGATTTATTATATTCTTATATTTAATAATCATATCTATTTCTGCGTTGTTTCCTATTTTCCACGTATCCTCATCTACTTTAATGGGACCATATATTCTCCTTAATATTCTTCTCTCGTATCGCATAAGCTTTTGAATATCATTGTTTTTAAGCGTCAATGTCTTCGCCACATAAGTGACTATTGGTCTTATTACAGTCTGATATAGCCTGAGTTTAGCACTTTTGGATTATTATTTATTTTCACTCTTGCCTTTGTTTCTGTCAACGTTAGACATTAATTTTCTCATTTTCCATGGTATTTCATATTTAGTTAGTCTTTCTATTATTTTATCTCAAATGCTTCTGTGTAATCTATAAACATGTTATATAACTCTATTCCATGCTCGTAGCACTTCTCAAAGATCTGTCTTATTATGATGTTGTCAATTGTAGATCTATTTGGCCGGAACCCGGCTTGGTAATCACTTATTTTCTTTTCAGCAATTGCGGACACTATTATTTAGGATAAGTGCAAAGATTTTATAGGCTATATTTAACAGTGATATAGGTCGATAGTTTTTACATTCATATTTATTTCCTTTCTTACAGACTGGGACTATTATTGCCTCATTCCATTGTTTGGGGAGCTGGTGATTTCTCCAAATTTTAAGAATTAGCCTATGGATCTATTTTTTTAGACTTCTTCCACAATATCTAGTTAGCTCAGAAGGTAAATTATCGGATCCAGCTGCTGTGTGTTCCTTAAATGGTTTATTATGTAACCGATCTCATTAAAGGACGGTTCTTCTACATCGTCGATTGCACCCTCCGTTTGTTCGTTAACTGTGACGCTTATTTTTGTTTTATCTATTGAATTAAATACTTCTTTGAAGAAGTCTCTCCATCTTTGGAGTACTTGCTTCTTGTGTTAGTACTTCGCCGCTTGTGTCTTTACATAGTCCAATCCCATCATATATCAACTTCGTTTCTCTTATTCCGCCGAAGAAATTTTTGGCTTCTTTTTTCTTTAAGTTTTCTTCAATATTTTTAATTTTATTATTGATATAGTTTCTTATCTTGTTACAGAATATCATATTGGCTTTTAATCTTGCTTCTCTGTAACTTTCATGACTGGCTCTGGTTCTTGTCTGTAAAACTTTTCTTCTTAGTTCATTTTTCTCCTGCACAGCCTCTTTACACTCTTGGTCCCACCATTCACATTTTTGTCATCTCTTTCTTTTTCCTAGGGTTATTATATCTCTAAGATCTTCCCAGTCATCATTTATATTATTTACCGGTTGCCGATTTTTTAACATTTCAGACATATGTAGTCTATATTCTTTTTGTTGTGCAGGATCCTGCAGTTTTAATGTATTAAATTTTGTTATTTTGTTTCGTTGTGAAGTATATGCTCTCCCGCAACTTTTCGGTATGCTAGCTCTTTACTCTTTTGTATTTTAATCCCCAATAATCAGTAATGTGTCACTTTTGGTTACTTTCTCGATTTCTGTTTGTAATTGATTGTAAAATACTTCTTTTTCTTCTCCTGTATGTTTGTTTGTTAGTCCGTAGACGTTTATTACTGTTATTAGATTTACCCTTTAGCCTGATTCGACATATTAGTTCTGTTGTCGGATGAAATTCGATCACATTTTCTAGAATGGTTTTCTTAATTAAGAAGCCCACACCTGTTTGACCTGTTCTTTTATTTGTGCCTTTATAGCAGAGAGCATAGTTTCCACTTTTCATACACCCACATCCATTCCATCTTATTTCTTGCAGTGCTACAATTGTTATTGTTGTCTTCTCTATCTAGTCTTTTAGTTCCCAGGTTGTAACAGGGTTTTTACATTCCATGATCCTATATTCAGTTTCCGATGTCCTTGCCGGTCTGTTGTCTTGTATCAGTCCTATCTCTCAGTACACGATTTGTCTATTTGCCATAAATTTATTTTAAATTCAATTGCCTACATTTTTTTAGTTATATTCGACATTTAGAAAACTTTTTTGTGGGACAGAAGTGGGTGAGGCTGCCTTATCAACGGTTATCAAATTATTACGTTTTAAAAAATCCATATACTTTCACTGTTTATAATTCTTGACAAGTAATTGATTACCACATTTAATATCCGTCAAATACTAATGAAAAGTTGAAGAATATTGTTAAATCTACTCAATAAGGTTCGTAGAAGAATGGCCTAATTTCTTACTCTTTCCAACACAAAAAATAATAATAATTCAACACGTAAATTATGGTATTTTTTCGCATTCGCAAAATGAAAACAATCAGTTGACGTTCTTACAACTTAACTTATTAACTTATGTGGTCCTATAAATAGCATAAACGCACAATTAAAATCATTTGGGTCATATACTTTGGTGTAGTTCTGCGCAGAATGTGGTAGACCTGTTTAGTAGCTCATTACAAAAATATTCATGGAAAGTAATCGGGAGAAAACTAAATTAAGCGAAAATATTTGGAATTTTCCCCAAAGACTGTGATTCTAAAAAAAAAATTCACCCTGAGGACTTTTCAAGTGGTGATACCAAGACTGAACAATGCATTGAAACTTAACTCACTCGTTCTTATTTTCCTGGGATCCCCCTCCAAGCTGTCATCATTGAAATATACATCTAATTTTTGAATGCCCTAACCTTAAAGCGGCCAAAAAAAGGTTACTCAAATGAGGATTTCAGCTGCTCTAGCCAAGCCAGCAGGGACATGATAGAATTCACAATCGGAACATAACTTATAACAGAAAACATAATATGTAAATCTCAATTTATCTATATTGTTTGAAATTAGGAAGTATATGTGCGTGCTGGTGTAATTTTCGTCTGCTATAGGTTCCAGATTATTTACATTCGCTTCAATAACAATATGCAAAGTGCTACTGGGATAAATTGATATCTTAATATTTTTAAGTAATTTCTATAATAATTGTTAGAAAATGTAATAAGTAGAAACTAATAATTTTGTATCAACTCCACCACACTCCAGACAATAAGTAAATAAATATATATCCCTTTATATACTGTAATATACTTTTTGGGGTATAAAACATTAATTAATTAATTAATGGAACAAATTATGATCAATTTTAAAAATTTTCATTTATTAATTTAAAGTGAATACACGGGCTTAATCTCAGGGGATTTTGGGTCTCTCGAGAGATGGAGTATGCAGTAGCTGAAAATAGAAAGAAAAATCATTAAATTTTATTTATCCAGAGCAATGAGCAAGTTTCACAATTTTTTTATAACTTACCCACAATTACTGGGCCAACAAACATCCACCTCTCGAATGTTTGTGCGTCTCTCTGGCGTCTTGCAGGATTTGATCACGTCTGGACACGTCTGCTCTCGTCCGTCCTCTCCTCAATTCGTCTGACTTCTGCTCATCTGCTCTGCCCACGTCTTTCCTCTCCTCCACTCGTCTCAATTCTGCATATCTGCTCGGACCACGTCCGTCCTCTCCTCCACTCGTCTCACTTCTGGCCACGAGCCACCCATCGGCTTCCCTTTTAAATCTTCCGAAGGGAATTCCCCTATTTCACAAAATTTTGGGGTTCCCTGCCCTCATTTTTACACTCGTTCGGCGGGGGTTCACCATCGTCATTTTTTACACACGCTCGGCGGGACTCTCCCGCGGGGAATCACCATCTTTCAGCCGACTAGCCATTGTTGTTGGCCGAACTGCGCAAAATCCGCCTTTTTTATCACAATACTATTCTAATTTGACTGAAGAGAAGGTTGAAGTATATATTCCTAATAAATATAATGGTCTGCTTCTGTGTATTTTTTGTATGTACTGTATGCAAATCTAAACACGTGGGTTGATTTAGACCAAATTTTGTACACTCATCATTGTGTCCAGACAACTCCTGGGGTAAAGACACTACTACCATCTCTGTGGGTTGGATTAGACGGACGAAAATTTAAAATCTGAAAAAACTGCTTATATTTGCAGAAAATAAATAGTTTTTGGGGTTGGTATGATTAATAATGTTTCTCCCAAAGTTGTATATAATTTGAATCACATTTGTACTAGGAGGTGGGCATCCATAGGGGTGGGAGTGGTAAAAAATTATGGTAATATAATTGAGCTATGTTTCAAATGTGGTGTTGTCAAAGTTATTAAGTTCAGTTCTGACACTCAAAGTGCAACAATTGTAGTAGTTCATTCCTGGGGTGGAGAAGGACGGGGTGAATTAGGCCTGGTCAGTAGATTTCTTGACTAAATTAAGATACTGTGAATCAATGCAATGGTTATAGTCAGATCATGGTGTGAAAGGGAAAATTTAAAAAAATTGAAGTGTCTGCAGTTAGTTTAATCATGTGATGATAATGAGATTAATGCTGAATTAAATATTGTAGCAGGCTGAAATAAATTAATTCCTGGGTAATGCCAGGCACCCAGCTCCTCTCTGTCTGTTGTTGTATTATTCAGTCGTAAGACTGGTCTAATGAAATTCTTTATGCTAACCTATCTTGAGCAAGCCTTTTCATTTCTGCAAAACTACCTCATCCTCACTAATCTGCTTAGCATATTTCATTCTTGTCCACCCTCCCCTTTTTATTCTATTACTGACTGATCTAGATTTCCACCTTGATACAGCTCTTCTAGACATTCCTTCCATCTTTCTGCCTTTTCTTCTTTGGCTTCTTGACTCTGTCCACTCTCCTGATGTTTTGCTAATATTTTTTCTCTCTCTTAATGTTTCTTTGATTTTCCTAAAAGCTGTGTCTATTTTCCCTTTCACCATGAAATATGGAACCGCATGATAGTCTGTCTCATTCTTCTCTCTATATATATGCTGTTTTTTAATAGAAAAGACAGGTTAATGAGGGTTATGGTGGTTCTCCCCTATAATAGAATGGGATTGGATATAGATGTGGAAGGTAGATCAAGGATTGGCTATGGTTCCTGGGATGTAGTTAAAGGATCCATCCTGGTGATTGCAGGGTACACCCTTCACCAGGTAAGTTAGATATTTGGTACTTTTTTTTAAAAAAAATTAATTATTTAGTACATAATTAGCCTATTTTCTGGAACATCTATAACAAAAATTGTGTTACGGAAATTTCTACTATTATAAGTATATATATTTTTTACAATAATACTAACTAATTAACTAAAAACTAGAGAAATGAGGGTATAGGGCGAAGGGGGTAGTAGGATGAAGGGAAAATGCTGTAAGATCACAGCTGGAGGAATATGGAAGGGAAGAAAGAGCGGGCACTCTAATATGAAGGGAGAGGAAAACTATGATAAGTAGTAGCTGCTTCCATCCTCTTTTTTTAATACATTAAATGGAATTTACAGACTAAGATATTACATTTTTTTTGTTCAGCTATTTTTTAAATTTATTTTTAACATCAAATTTGGAAGCACTTGTCAGCAGAGTGGTCTGTAGAGCAGACTGTGTATTATGCAGGACGCTCTCCCTGCGTAAGTTCTACCAGTAATACTGCATGGATACACAGGAGGTCAACTATCGCACTATTCTTGTCTCCTGGGCTTCCCTTTGGAGGCAGCTGACAGCCTTTCAATGTTTTTTCTTCCTCCTCCCATCCTGCATCTCCACTTCTCTAGCACAGGTTGTACTTCCAGCTCCAGAATTCCAGTTTCCCTCATTTTCTGGTGTCCAGAAGATGAGGGTTTAAGCTGGCTTCATTGTGTGTATTTTTTTTCTATTTTTACCGCCAATTTGATGTGAGAATGTCAGGAATGTTCTCGTCTGTTACATGATATTCTGATCAGGGTTCTTCTCTGAATTTGGAGGATTTTCTTGCTAGGGTTTGTCAGTTTCAATCTGTGTGCTCATGAGCTCGCAAGCATATCCCATTCTATGTGTTGGCGAAAAGTTCTGCCCTCATCCAACCACACCCCGAGATACCTTAGGGACTTGGTTCTCCTAATCGAACCGTTGTTAATTTTTATAACAGGATTCCGCTTGAGTGTACCTTTTAATACCAGATATCTCGTTTTGTGCCTGGAGATTTCAGGCTTACTTTGGTTACACCACGAGTTAACTTGCTGCAAGCAAAGCATTGACTTAGCTAAATTTGTTGTAGGGACACAACAACCCTGACTCCATGCCTTGATGAAATTTGGAAGGCCACTTGTCGACTGGTTCCATGGGTTCAGTGAACCACTTTTATTGTATGCCCAAGGTCTGTGACCGTGATGTATACATCTTCAAACTGCTTAAGGTTGTCTCCGTTTGTAGGATACTTATTTTAAAATCCTTGACCTGTGGTAAAAGGGGAGGAGGATTAGAAACCCAGAAGGAGATAGCCAGCCGTTACAGACTTTCCAGAACTCATTTCTTTTTGGGGTAACAGGTTACATGAGGGTGATCCTGAAACAGGCAACTCCCCTTTAAAAGCATAGGAAGGACATTGAAAGGGGAGATATATGTGCTCTGGGCTTTATATACCAGGCATCATTTGAACACACTGCAACTAATAAGGTTAGCCTTATGCTTTTCCATATGATTAATCTGATTGCCATTAAATTCTGGTGTTTAGCAGTGATCAACCAAGAGATGGTTTCTGTTAATTTTTTGAAGACTTATGTCTTTCAGGCCAAAAATGCCCTTCCCTGAAGACATATAAAACTTGAAACAGGATAGATTATGACCTCACGCAGCCTATCCAACAAGATGATTAAATTGCTGTAAAATAATGCTTAAATTTATTTGACCAACATTTTATGACGCTCTTCAATTTATTAATAATTATGTAAAAATATTTTATAAGTCACTTATTAAAAAACAATTTTGTTTTTCGTAGATGTATACACAAAGCTACACACATTATTTCACATTAATCAGACCGAGAGTTGTTCAATAATTGGTGAGAAAGCAAATGCAGAATAATATTGGAGTTAATAAAGTTGAGAGTTGGAAGAGGAATTAATAGTTGAACAAACCCTATTATTCCAAACCGTGAGATTAAGGTGATACTCCAGCATTTCGGATGCTTGAGAGGAGGGATTACCTGGTAGATCCAAGAAAGAAAAGGTCAAATTATGCCCTTTCAATATTCATTATATAGAGGTACAGTAGTCCAGTTTTCTAAATATTTATGAGCATAGTATTTTGAACGTACAATCCCTTGAGAGAAAGTGTAATTTTTATTGTTATGAAAAATATAAATTGTGAATGGATGTACTATTTAAATTTACCCTGCCCTATTATTATATGAATAAATGTGTTTTATGTTATTAATGAACGTAGATTTCATGATGAATAATTCGGATGAAATCTTCACAGTTAACCAACTGGGTCAGGCTTTCAAAAACACACAACATTTCTGCAGACATTTTATGCAGCCGTCATCAGTCATCCGTATTTTATGTTCTTCATTTAATAAAACAATTCATGAAACTATTTGTAATGGTCAAACACATCAGCCCAGACATTCGGACACCAGCAGACTCTGGAATGTGATGGACAGAGGCTGGGAATGGAGTGTGGATTTCCCAAAAACCTGTGAAGAAGAGGGGTAACTGTTACTCCCAGAGAAGAGTAACCATAAATGTTATTGGTTAATATCCATCCCTGTCACCTTGGGATATGAAATAAAGAAATGGGGAAGAGGTATTAGAAAGGCTTACAGAGATATTTTTGGAACAGATGATTGGAGTTTAGGCAAGGGAGATTGTGGAGACGAGAGCAGTGGATCAGATGAGGTTAGAGGCAGATTGTGGAGACTAGCAGATGGTCAACATTATCAGACAGGTAATACAAGGAGAGGAATAAACTGTAAAGTGTCCTAAACCAGGAAGAATAGCAGTGGCGGCTCTTATTTGGATCAAAAATGACCCGAATTATAAGGAAATTGCAATGAGGAAGATATAGGAAGGTTCATTATGATGACACGGAAATTACCCTTGTAACTTTTTGCTGATTTCCTATACTGCCAGGCCTGAGTTTTGCTCTATGAGAAGGCCCATATCATACGACCCTGAGTTTCGAGATCAAGAATTGTTAGTTTTAAGAAATTAATTTGTATAATTTTTTGTGTAAATATATATGTAGTGTTTAAATAAGTAATAATTGCTGGCTTTAAGTTTAAAAATGAGAAAATTGTAATATTGATGTAAATTTGTTTAGGATAAAATAAATTGTTTTATTTTTTATTATAAAATTTCATCCTTATTATAATAACATTGCACTAAAATAAATAATATCCCCCTTTCATCTCATGTTGATGAATAAACTATACATAAAGACTTTGAATTAAAAAAATAAATTAACTCATTTTTGAAAATAAGTAGAGCAATGAAGGAGTTTGAAGAAATTCTAATGTCTTTCATATATGCACAGTAATAAATAAAAAAAATTCTACTGTGTCATGACAACATTTAGGGAACTTACATTTAATTGTTTTTATAACTGATAAGTTTCCTAACAATCAATAGTTATTAACACTTTTAACCTAAAAATTTAATAATTTATTCAAATTATTCTTATATTTTGGACATGTAAAGGGCTTGTAGGCATTGCAAAGACATATTTCAGTAATATTCTTTCTCATAAAAGGAAGTGAATATATTAAGCAATTAATTACTCTAAATTGATTAACAATATTTTAAAGGAAAATGAAAATACCTTGAATTTCATTTTGTAACAAAAATACATTTATTTTTAACATAATGTACAAGAAAATGTTTTACATGTAATTGTCAATTTTGTAAATGTTATTTGTCAGAAGGTGATGAATATTCTGACGTGAATACAATTTGTATATCATATAAATATGCCATGTGTCTGATTTTTAATGAATTTGTAGAATATAAAATGGTATGCACAGTTTTCAATTTCTATGGTTCATAGTGTAGAACCACAAATGTATAATACAAAATCCATATCTATTAAAACATTATTTACAATAATTTTTCCTCATTTGAGTTTCACATTACATTTAAGTGAAACAAATTTATTATTTACAAATCAGAGGTTCTTGAGTATTTAGTTGGTAACATTTGTTTTCAGGAAATATTGACACAAAAATTTGTCAATGTAGCCAAAAGTCTAGAAATTCAAAACACAATGATGCAAGTAGGGATTATTGACACTGGAAAACACATGTTAGCTGTTACCTCAGCAGCAGTGTTTAAATTATCAGTACAGGCCTGTCCACAGCAGTTTGAAGTGAAACAAGAGAGTGATGATTCAATGAGATGATTTCTGCTGTAGAATCCCCACAAGCCACAAGTGTTTTATCTTGATAAAATGTAAATGATATCTTCCATTAACTTAAATGATAGATGTGATGAGACGAGCCTTGAAGTTCACTAACCTCTCACTTGTCTGAGCTAAGCGCTGTGGGGGGAAAAAAGAAAAAAAAAAACAATAATTATTCAGTACACTATTCAAAACATAAGTATTAGTTAAAAATCAGTAATATTTTATTATCTAATGTATATGAATGGATATGAAAATTATAGCATATTTCAGAGAGAAAATTAGTGTTTTTAATTTAAGAGAAGGTAGAGAAATATTTAGAATTGTGTACCATTCTTCAACAGGCATGCTTTAAATTGAAAGAAGACCAAAATTTTCACAATGTAAATAATTAAAATAATAACTAATAATAACTTTTGTTTTAAATGTCTGCTTATTTTTATCCTATAAAAACAAACAAAAAAGTAAACATTTTTGTTGAAATAAATTTTTGGTTTCAAAATTTCAGTCAATTGTAGTGGACCTACTGTACAGATCATTTAACCAATCACTAAATGACAGATAAGCCACATGGTGATTAGTTTGTATCAAGTGACTCTAGAACTAAAGACTCAGTTTTTCTAGATTAGCACAAATTTGATTCTTACATTAGAAATGGAAAAGGTCCAAAACATAGAATGAAATATTTTCAGTAAAGTATTTAAAACTGCTCACCAGGATTAGATCCTGCATAAGGTTTGCAATTCCTCTATTGGCAATGATAAACAACCTTGTGATGGGTCCAGGTACACCAGCCTGATATCCATCATCTTTTTCAACATGAGCTTCTCCCACTGCGCCTGCACTCACTCCTGCCTCAGCACTTGCCTCAGTATTGCCACTACCAGCAACTAGCTGTAGTATGGTAAAAAATCATATTTTATGTTTTTTTAATTTACAGATTTTTATTTTTAATGCATCTCTAAAAGTATTAATTGTGAGAATATATCAATTATTTGTCTTCAAAAGTTCTTTTATATAAAATTAAAAGAGTACAAAGCTTTTTCCTATGTATAATAAAAGCTATTAACTATTAATACTACATGAATACATTTGTTGGCATTACATGAATAAAAACCAATGAATTACTTTCCTGTTGAAATATATATTTACTAACTTTACCTGTTTTGAAAGTACATAAATCTATTTCTACAAACTATTTCTTTCTTAATTATTTATATATTGACAATCCCTTTATAATTTAGTTCTTCCTATGTTTCCACTTATAACTTAAATACATGTCTTATTTTGACATAACATTATTATACTAGCTAAAGAAAACATGATAGTATAGTCAATATTCTAAAATTACTTAACACTATGACATTACAATACAACACTACATTTCTCAAATACAATTCAAAATTTTAATGAATTATGACAATTGTAATATTGATTATTTAGTGTATAATTCATTTATGGTTGCTTATCTCATAGCAGCTCTGCAATATCATTTCTATACACTTATAAATATTTTTAGATTTCAGTTTACAGGAAATATGAAAATACAAACAGAACTTAAAATAACATTATTAAATGTAAGGAATTTTCATAATAGTGCTGACCAAGTTTTTCATTTATTATTTGTTTTATTTGACAATTTATTTGACCTAATAAAAATCAAAAATAAAACAGAAAAGCTCAAATATGTTAACAATTTTCTTTTAATTTCCTGCAGTGAGCATTGACATGTTAAAGTTTCTATTGACTAAAATATAACATTATATGTTTCATACAAATTTTCTACTTCATTATAAATATGTCTTGCTGTATACATTTATATTATTGTTCAAAAATGGTTTAGTCATGCGTCAAATGTCAAGGTCTATGGTATTAGTGCTTTAGTCAGTAACACATGTTATGTCAGAAACAGAATAAGGAAAGAAATGTTAAAAAGGAACTGAAAATAGTATTGCTCTGTTAAGATATTCTGATATTTTTAACTATCTGCAAACAAGATACCTAAATTTCCAGAAGCATCCTTTTAAAATACTCTGAACTAACAGGACTAACAACACAGAGATGGAATTTGCAATATAGGCCTATATACAAAACTTAATAGTTCAGACTATTCAGCCATAAACGTTTCCTTTCCATTTTTACATACAGCATTTGACAAAGGTTCTTCATTGAGCATAATAATTGAAAGCTTGAAGAATCTCTTTCGTGAGTGTTTCAAAAATTTTGTTCAGTTAGTCCTAAACCTCTTTCACTGCCATTAAGTTTACTGATAATTAGTGCCTTGACAATTTATTCAAATAGAGAGATAGGGAGAATTATAAAAAGTAAAACCTGTCTTGAGTTGAAATTTCATTTTGAAATTTGCTTTAAAATTACTACAAATACAGAACGAAAATTTTATTTTTATGTAATTACCACTAGACTTGACTTTGAAACATAATAGTTAAACAATACTGGTCAATACTACTACCAGACTTGTTAGTAAATACTTTAGTGCAAAAGATCATGCAGCAAAGTGAAGGTGAGGCAAGCTCAATATGTGAAAAAGATAAAAGAAGCAAGAAAACTGTGATAGGAAGCTACACTTACACTGCCACTAATTTTTTTGAAATATTTTGCAATGGGCTGATTTAAATGTCATTATTTCCAAGATTTATGATTTTAAGTATTGAAATTTAAATTTTAATAGTTATGCTACAATTTTTCACTGAAGTCAACACAAAATTGTGGATTTTGTAGAATGATAAAATTTAATAAAACCATGTTGGCAAACTAGACATAGGACAGTGCAAGTGTTTAGGCATGGCATAGGGTTTTTCTTTTGACAAAAAGCAGCGTCAGTTATGCATCTGAGGCAGGATATCACAGATGGTGGTAGGACCATATCCGTCTGAATAATTGGTGTTTGGATGCCCTGTAAATATTTCAGTCAAATTTACTGTTAAATATTGATTGATACTGATAATGCTCTATTAAATTATGTTCTTTTATGAAACATAAATGTTATTTAATAGTTTATTGTAATCAACTCTTGCAAGTGTAATGTATTAGAAAACAAATACCTAGTGATACATTTGGGTTATTAATTACATTTAATTTCATTATGGATTGTATGCTGAAATGATTTATTTAATAAGTTAATTTAATGTTAGTGATGAAAGGGAATATTTATTTATAGTAAATAGAAAGAGTGTAATTTTAAATGAGTGTTGGAGGCAATTAAATCTTTACTGAAGGGCTGTAGATTATACTGTCCTATTATAACACAAAACTAATTTGGATTCACAATGTTAAACAATATTCTCTAGAAGAATTTTTTGTGGTCACAGCTTCATATAATAGCTTGAAGCTTGCCAAAGTATCATATCAATAAATTGCACTAAATCTGACTGAAAGATTAATGTTGAACTTCTCATACAGTCAACTGTGGAGTGAACATGGTCCTTCACCACCAAGTGTCACAACTACCACGCTCAAAGGCGAGGTATTCTTGACATGGTCATTACCGCACGTGCAGTGCCATTGTTCTTGTTGTTGAGGCTAGAGACTGACATCTGATTCATGCGAGAGCTGGTGGTTGTTTTGGTGACTTCCAGGCCTAGGCTTTCTGTGCCAGCAACAACACGGTAAACGGTGCCCGCAGCTCGTGCCGCACGATCTGCTGTCCGCTACATCAGTTAGCAACAGAGTGGCTAGTGAGGAGACTGGAGTTAGAGTAACTACATTTGGGACTGTGAGGTAAGGTTCAGGTAGCAGGAAAATAATCAGTCACAAAAGTAATAATATATAGGCATATTATCAAATTACACGTCAGACTTTGATTCACATTGAAAAAATGTTTTAATTCATCTTGCTTCATAATTATGTGGTTTTATAGTTGTGCAAGAAATTGTAAATGAGTTAATTGTTTGAATATTTGTGTTATTTATGTAAATAATTAAATTGTCAAAATATGAGAGATTAAACATTTAAAATAGACATACAATCTTTATTAAGGTAAACTTTTTTGACTCTCTATGTAGCATAGTTTGTTGTATTTATAAGGGTTGTTGAAGCCATCATCACCACTATTGTTATAATCTTTATGTGCAAATTATGCACGGATAAGAACTCAATTTAAGCTAGTAATGAATATAGGTTATGATAATAGCTGATTTCAGAAAATTTGTATTTGAATGTTTATATATTTGATCAGTCAAATATATGAACTTTTTGTTTAAATACTCACTTGTACCAACTACATACAGAAATTATAATATAGTAAATCTGTGTCTTTGAAAATATTTTTCACTTGTTAATTCTAGAACTGAATTTAGACCACAAAATATTTTCAATTGAAATACCGTAAAAAATTCCTTTATGAATATTACACATTTATTATTTAAGTTTGTTAAATAAACAGTTTATTTTTATGTCCTTTAATGAAGCAATTAACTTGTATTATATAAATTTTTCTTGATAATTTTCTTAACTCACCCGAATGATATCAAAGAGGAAATTTCCAGACCCAGCTCCAGACCCACTGGAACCACCACCAGCTCCAAATCCAAAATTGATGAGACGTTTATTTCTATCAGCCTCTTCAGGATCAGCTTCTGATGATGGAATGGGGGCTTCATTGGCCTTAGGTGCATCGTTTCCTCCACTTGCTGCTAGTTCCTGATCATTGTTCTCTGTGAATGGGACTCTCACTTCTTTTTGTTCTGATTCTGATCCCGCCAATTGATTTTCTTCAGGATTAAGCTCAGACTGTAAATATATGTATTATGATAAATGAGCTACATTAGAAAAGCATGTTAACTAGAAATTTAAATATTGCTTACCTTATTGTTGTTTGTAAATTTTCTGTAGCTTGCTAACTATTATACTTTATGTTTGTAGATTTAAGAAAATTGAATTAATAGAATATTGAAATTTGAAATGGAAAATGAGGAATACAGAACTTTTGTCTTGATATTAATGAAAATTTTATAAAAAAAATACAAATACATAACCAGTATTTTTGTAACTATTTTTTTAAAATGAAAACTATGTAGTTGTTTGATTTAATTAAACCGATTTCTGTAACAATTAATAAATTAGTTCTAAGCATAAAAAGTAATTTGCAATCACTCATTTTAAGTTATTCACCTCACTTCTATTTAATTCAGGGTTTATTACTATTATAATAAAGAAAAATTATTAAAGATTAACAAATAAATGAATAACTATTAGCATTTTGTCCTTGGCTTAGTTAAGAAACTGATTTTTAGGGAAATTGCCTCATTACAGTGGTAGAAATAATTTCTTGTGAAAATACAAAAATATATTTTAACAATTTATTAGTTCATAATAGTAATTACATAATTATTTTTTTCTATCCTTCTGACTAGTTTCCTACAGGATTTAAACCAGAGTTTAAAATTACTTCATTATTACTTTTTGTATAATTTAGTCAATCAACCAAAATAAAACTATATCAGATACAAAATCTTTTTTTATAAAATATTCCTAGTACTAACAAAACTTATAAACTAAAATATATTAACAGTGATCCACCAGAAATGGATTCTTTACTTAACTAGGTATGAATAGTAAGTAGAGAATTTAACAGAGTTGTAAACACAAAATCAGTTATGCAGGCAAGAAATGACATTCCCACACACATATCAGCAATGCCATGAAGAAAGCAGTTCCAAGAAGACACTTAACAAACCTCTCAACAAGAAGCAGGCAGTTAGAAGACACTGAATTGCTTCCCATATCTGTCAATTATATGGGAGGAAACAACAAGCAGTTATTGATTTTCTCTGTGTAGCAGCCATTAAGAATATTCCCATATCTGTCAATCATATGAGAGGAAACACGTAAGTTGGCTGTCTTGTGAGGTAGCAGTCTCCAATTGTGTTCATTGTGGCAGTGAACAGTTAGTGAAGAGAATTCTTATTGAGGTTAAATATTAGAAGTTAATTGTAATAATTTCAATTTGAAGTTGTAGTTATGAAAGCATCTCGTGCAATAAAGGAAAAATAAAGTGCACCCTGTACCATTCCATGATTATAATCAGAATTTACAGATACAAAATCTAAACTGGATTTTCAAAATATTGTTATTTAGCTTTAGAAACAGTTAAGTAAATTAAATTATTAATGTTTCATCAGCATGCTAGTTATTATATTTAGAAAAGTTATTGTTTATTAATATTTGCCATATTTTAAATCTTAAACCCATGCACATGTATATCATTACACTAAGCTCTTCGAAATAGGCAAACTAAATCAATTTGGTTACCTTGAGTAAAAATGTATCACAATGTAACAAGAAAAATTAAGTTACTGTAATAACTTGATCAGGTTAAAATAACATTGTTGTTAGCTGAAAGAAACCTTTCTGAACTAGAATGAAACATGCTCTATACCGAATGACATGTGATCAGTTTATTGATATTTACAAAGTGATATTATACAAAATGTTGGTTAAAGTTTTGTATGTTAATTATTTATGATTGGTAAATAATCACTTAGATTTTGGTGTGGACTCTATTAGGTGCTATTTATTTGCCAGTGCATGCACCAGGCAAAAGTGGAGTGAGATATCAGTTGCATAGAAAGAACCTCAACCTTAGAGGATATATATTGCCGCATTGCCGTTTTCTCTTTCTCAGCGTTGGTATGCTTGCAAGCCGTTACAAGAATGATCGTGGGCATATAAGCGTGAAATGATGCGGTGTATAACAATTAGATATGTGAAGTAAATAAACACGCTCATTTATAGCTCGCTGTCTTCAACTACTAATCTCTACAGAAATAAATTAAATATTTTAACGGTTCTTTCATCGTGTTTTTGCATTTGAATTTATAAATGAATTATGGCACTATCGCCTTCATACAATGTTTAAAAAATTTAAAGAGAAAATAACAACACGGCCTTGAGTTATTGAGCAATGAAATATTTGACCCATTAAGGGCCGTTATTTCGCTAAGTAGATCGTATTTAAGGGTAACGATTAAGGATCGTGCAAGGATGCAATAAATGATTTACATGCTGGACCGTAGAGACTATTTACAACAGATGCTTTTTCATTGTTGGTGGGTTTATTTACACTGTCCACTGTCTGTAGGTTTGTGTGTGAGTGTGTATGTTTGCGTGAGTATCCTATGTCGAGGCCGGAGTCTCGGTTTCCGTTGCCTCGGTGGTGGGCATTTCCGTGTCCGCCTCCGTCTCGTCCTCTGCCAGGGGCGGGTACGTAGGAAGCGTTATGCTGATGCGCCTTTCGCCTCCTCCGGATGTCGAGTTGTTGGACGCTCCTCCGCCTCCGTTGAGAGCACCTCTCAGCACTGCCCGCCCGATTACGCGGAACAGGTACTGAGTGATCATTTGGATTTTCCTATCGATAATCTAGAATCAAACACCAACACGGTCGGTCGTCTTTCTAAACTTGAAGGGCACCTCGAGGAGGGAACCTGAACGACTCCGAACATTCCGTGCATCACACAACAAGAACAATTACAATTGCAACCAGTAAACACCGAAGGCATTCCGAGTAAAGTCGGAGCAATTGGTGGAACAATGAATCTGGATTTGACAGCTAGTATTGCAGAGATATGCGGTCAGTACTGGGGAAAGAACGAATTGTAATATAAACTCCGAAAATTTTTACTAGGGGTAGAAGGCGGAATCTCGTTACCGTAGTCAGGTTACCTTCACGAGGTTCCAGGCGTAATCTTGAATTATTTCCCAGAATCTCTCGATTCTTTGAGATGAACTGTTAAAGATGTAAGCAAGTTCGAGTTGCGATGATTTGAAGGATTCGAAACTGATAGACAATAGAAATAGAGAAGAAATCGAAGACCATGGTGTCGATGATCGATTTGGAATTGGTGCCGAAAACAGCAAGGAAGGGTTAATGCAAATACATTTGAAAGACTTGACAGCCACAGAATATGTAAGGCGATACCGTGCACTCAATTACAGACCTGGTGGGCGTTATAGGAAATAAGACAACGGAAATTTTTTCAGGGTACAACGTGTTGCAACTTCATTGTTACGCAATTCCCCATCGGGCGTGCACCACGTTGACCGTTAATTCGCTAAATCCTCATCGGACGGTAGTTCCCCCGGCTTCCCCTGTACATGTTTTTATGCAAAACTCAATGAACTTGATAAAAAAGGAAGGGTAACATATGAAACTAGGTATATTTTAAAGCAAAACTAAATAGATGTTGAAATTTATGAAATTATAAAATTCGACCGAACAGAACAAATTACCCCACTTTAAAATTTACAACAGAACTTAAAATTCCAAAAATATTTCTAATTGAAATAAACAACATTTTACGTATTTATTCGACCTCAGGACAGAATATGTGTTACATGAATATGAGAACAGACACGAGGGGTACACACGTTGACGCCGCGAACGAGAATTTGTTACGTAAACGAAGTTGTCTGTCCAGTCCAGACTTTCTACAGGCTGTCTGGCCCTCAGACTATTACACAATTAGCACTCTTGCGACAGATTCCGGATTTATGGTCAACTGGCCTAGGTTGTTTTTGAGACCTAAACGTATTAATCGAATCGAAACGATCGCCCACAAGATTTATGTGACCACGTGCACGTAAATGGTGAAGCAGCATGACGAAACTAACTTCGTCGTTATGAATGAGTCGAGGAAGAACGAAAGACTACAGTAGCTGTAAGAAATCTCAGCACGTCTCACAAATGGACCAGGAAAATGAACTGCCAGAGGTAGACTAAGAAGGTCGTGGCCGACTGCCATTCAATATCTCAGCGGATGAAAAGGGCAAAGTGAAAGTCGGCTGACCTTTGCTGAAGTGTGTGTGGGAGACTGTCATGGCGACGACCGTCTGGAGGCATCACGTACCTGGGACAGTCCCGGGAACAGCTGCCTGAGGGTGGCGATGGTGCGCTTGTCCCTCGGCGCTTCCTCGTACGTCTGCTCCGCCAGCTGCAGCTTCGCCAACGCCTCCTAATACCAAATATCTACGTTACATCAATTCCTTTTATAGATCCCCACGACCTTACAATTATGAACCTCATTTTCATATAATATTTCAAATTTGTAAAATAAAACTGATTTCTTGAATACTGAACAAAATTTCTTTAGCCTAATTACGACAATATATAAATGTGAACTGCATTAATTTAATAACTATACTTATAACTAACCCCTTCCATCTGAATAATATTTTCTGTCAGTATCAAAAACTTAATCAGAGCTTGTAACGACAACAGAGATTTCGGCAACGTATTCCTTTATTCTACTCATGTATCAACTGTAATACAGTAAATAACTTCTACCAGTTTTGAAAATCACCTGTGTGAATGTGTTTCTCGCAATCAAAATCGGAATTTTACCCCTTCAAGAAAAATCAAGAGAAGCTCCCACAGGTTTTCTCCTTATAATAAAGAAGCTTGTAGGAATTTATCCTCAGAGTGATGATGAGGATTACCTTCGGGGATGCTTCGTTCTGTTTTTTAAGGTTCTCACATACTGATACACCTTGATCCTTTTTGGGAGGTGTATGAATTGGGGTCTCAAAACCTTTGACATACGGTAAGATCCCATTTAATTAGTCGGCCAGCTGCCTCCTAAATTTAACTGGTGAAGGCATGGAGAAGGGAATGCTGCGACCCCACAGCAAACTCATCTCCCGTCATCCGGAAGGGCGTGAGAATAGAACCCGAAATTCCCGACCTGCCTGATGCCGGTTTTCTAGGGTTTTCCCTGCGGATAGGATCTTTAAAATATGGCCGGGGTCAACCCTTTTATACCTGGCTCTCCCTTTCACATTCCCCCTTTTCAATTCGTTTCCTATGCTATTAAAAGGGAGGTGCTTTCCTTCAACCTTCCCCCCAAATCTTTATTTCCTGACAGTAAACATTATAATTCTTTTAAATTGCCATTATCAGAACTGGATGAAGAGTTCTCGGGATTCCAGTCGGGTGATGTCGTTTGTAGTCCACAACGTTTCCATGGCTGACACCGCCATCATCTTCATCATCATCCGGCTGGAATCCCGAGAACTCTTATTCAGCATCTTCGTCGGGAAAATCTACGTTCTCTATTATCATAACTATTGAGAAAAATGCGTAGAAACAGACTGAGCGAAATCGACATTTAATTTTTTATGGTCAAACACTTTTGGTCTGATTAATTGGACCACAGTGGCTGAGAACCTTGTAATCTGGACGTTTGTTTTCAGTGACAATTAGCTCAAATTCACGAAGGTGAATCTTTCTCCATCGAAGATTCAGGATCTAATGGCTGGCTTGACTATTGCGAGTGTTTCGTGGATTAAATTACTTTAAAAAATGCAATAATAAGACTTCTTGAGTTTTAATTACTCATGCTCGTTTTACTTGAAAACAAGCTGTATCGTAAACCATTTTAAAACTATTATTTTTCCCGACACGTTGATCTCCTACAGATGTAGAACTGGATCTGATTTCACTTTCGATTTCTTTGGTGGTTGCTGTAAATACCCGACACAACAGGTAAAACGTTTGTCAGCGAGAACATGGTAATTGTAGCCCAACCACTTTCCTAGTCAGTATGTAACTTCGTTCAGGCTTAAAGGAAGCAATCGGCTAAGCGTTCTATTACAAATAATCCGTGTTAATGTGCATAAATTCAAATGTCGTAAATATTTAGGGTTGGCCGCTTTATAACAATGATAAAATGTGACAGTGCGCTATATTTATCTTTTTATGAATACCAACCTTAAAAATACGTAGCAAGCACTAATTGTCATGTCACGTTTCAGTTTATAAATATGACGTTTTGTAGTACTAAAGTGTATTGTAAAGATTATTGGGAAAGTATAGCAAAATCTTAGTTTTGTAAATTTTTAACTTAATTTAATTCGATAACTGTATCTGAGGAATAAAGAGGCATCGAATGTTAAACACGACACGGGTAATAAATATTCATTTATTGGATTTTAAATTGTAAGAAGGGGCAGTCAAAGAAGAGATACGATTCAGTCTAAATCTTATGTATGATTGGGAGAGAGGAGATGAAGAAAGATGGAAGAATTCAAGAGTCAGTATTTTTAGATATTAATACCTATTATTATTTTTTTATATTACATGCCTTTGCCTTTTCGTTGTCCGGGTAGGGGCAACAGTTTCGCGAATTTGAGAACGTTCTAGTTCGCCTTTCGCTTCGTTGCCAGCCGCTGAGCAAAGCGGGTGACGAAACTTCTAAAAACTCAAGCCTGCTAAGTAATTCCCAATCGCGGTCTGACGAGTTTTTATCCCCTCCAGGCTCCTTCAGCGATACATTTCAAGCTTTCACTGGCTCTGACCGCTGTATATTCCCCCAGAGTGTTCCAATTCAAATGAGCTATCTTACCAGAACTAGCTGGGGATTTTAAGTAAAATTAGATAAAAATAAAGACAGTAAATAAAAATTTGTTGCAAATTCTGGCACTAACGACAATGCTAAAATTGTATTAAAATTACGACAGATGAAGTCTACACATAAACATCTAATTATAATCAGGGCCAGATGCTATACTTTTTCTAAATATTTTGTCCTGTGATATGTCTGTATATCTTTGTATTTATTTTAAATATGAGGGCGTATTCCAAAAATTAGCCTCTTTGTCAGTAATTTATAATTAAAATATGAAATGTTACGACGTTTCGCCTCTCATTTGAGACTTCTTCAGATAAAAATTTAGCTGTTCATGGAACCTCACTCCATAACTCCTTCGGTTGTAAGCAAAGCGAGTGAGAAAATGTCCCATTATATGGGACTGACAAATCGCGCGAAGATCCTGGAAAACGTAATGTTTATAGCCATGTGTCTAGGTCGACATTCTGGAGTTCAATCAGAGGTTACTTAGCAGTTGCCATAAATGACAGCACCGAAAACTTCATGATTGCGATTCTAGAACAATATGAAAGTAGGTCAATTACCCATATGTTATAAGACTATTGTAGCTTGGAATGGATACAATTTTTTATTGCGGCCAGTATTATATTTTTGTACGGGACAGATGTAATTGTCTCGTCAAGAAATTTGTAAATATAGGAGGCAAGACTTCTCATGATGATTAAAAATATTTGATCGTAGGATGGTAAATTGATTAAATTTGAAATTATCAATAATAAACCGTAACAGACGAACTAACTGATTGAACCACACGAACCTTGGATGCAAATGGAAGGAATTTTTACGTCGGCTTTGGAGAGAGGATTATTTTCGGCACTCTGTTTGAGCTTTAACCTTGTGTGGTGAAGAGTTTCTCTGCGTGTTTGAAGACGCAGCTCAGCACTCTCGCCGTTGGAAAGGAGATATGACTGGAGAAAGCGCGGAAGTGACGTAATGCAATGGGTAGATGTGGTCGCTTTAGAAAATAAGCCACACTCTATTTTACATTTCGTTTCTGGGTTGTCAGAGACTCCAAGGTACGGGCCTCCAATTCTGACGTCGGTATCTATTTTCTTCAAGTGAGACAGAAAGGCTAAGTTCCATTCAAAGATAAAGGTGATCCTGAAAACTACGAAATTCTTGATATATTTACCATATGATAAAATATTTCAAGAACTAGTGGGTGAGAATTATGATACTCCCGTGATGATTACAAATACTAAATTAGTTTGAAGTATTTTTCTTTTCGGATTAACATGCTCCGGTAGTTCGGTCACTGTTATGGGAAACTATAATTACTAATAAATTATGTGCTGCTCGAAAGTTGATTTCTGTTTCTCAATTCAGTGAAAGTTTGTGATTTGACTTGGGGGTAATCTGCGAACATTCTTGAGTCATGACGGACGGTGTGGCAAGGCAAGTGGCATTTTCCACTATTAATAAATATTCTTCGTTAACAAAACTTTCAAGTTATTTATAAATTCATCGCATCGAACCGGAGAAAATAAGTTTTCTAATTAAATTTTAAGCAAATATTAGCTTACTTTGTATTAATAGAAATATTCCTACTGTCACTTGATATATTCCTGGATGAAAACAGCTTGTTTTGGTACAATAGTTGTACATTGTTAAAAACGCTACTTTAATGTTCACAATATCGAAACCGATTGCAGCATGCCAGGAGAAACGTTCGGGCAATTTCATGTTTTTAATGTATTATGAAAGCAACCAGGCAAAATCATTCGTATTTAAGTAAATGATTTTGTGTCAGGTTAATTTAAACGAATTACACGAGACCTTTAATCTTGTATGGATGTAAGAGCAGGACATTTATGAAGAACGATGAAGAAAAATGGAGGATTTTGAAAGTAAGATCATAAGGAAAGTTATGGTCCTAAGTTGTGTTAACGGTATATGGAGGAAAAAACAAAATAAGCTACTTAAACTGTATATGTAAGAAATTAACCTTCTGATGAAGTAATAGCTGTGGGAGATTATCTTAGTTCTCGCAGGTGTCTCTCCCTAGAGAGATGATGGACTTTACCTTAGGGAATGTTCTTTTAAGGTTCCTACATGCCGAGATACGTATATTTTTTTGGAAGGTGTATGTTCCGGGGTCGCAGACCTTGGGCATACGGTAAGCGTTGTCAGTTGATCCTATTGGATCAGTCGGCTAGCTGCCTCATAAACTAGTCGAGGCACAGCAAACTCGTCTCCCGGAAAGGCCGTGAGACTAACCTGTTGTAGGTTTTCTAGGATTTACCGTGCACCTATTTCAGGTGAATACCGGGTAGGAGCCTTAAACTATAGCCTGCGGACCCTATTCAAACTTTTGTTGCCGTCCTTTCCCTTCCGCATCCTCTCTTTCCAAGTCACCTCTTTTGATATTAAAGGGGTGTTACCAGTTACTGGATCACCATCATGCAGCCTGTCACCCACTCCCTTACCCCAAAGAAAGATCTAGAGAAGCTTTGTAGGACCTATTAGGACAGAAAATAAATCATGGTTGATAGATGCTAACGGTAGCAATAGATTGGAAGTTAGGCTAAGACCCATGAAGGACTGTGACGACGAAAGGGTCAATTGTTTTATATATTACAAGGGAATTATCTGAACTATTTTCTATACGAATTTGCTCATAATTAAAGCAAGTGTGTTTCGGCCACACAAAATTTCTGTTAGTTAATTGAATGTTGTCGGGGTACGATTTTATAAGTGGAAGGAAAATGTTTCGGGCTTTCAGCTCTTGTAAGATCATCAAATTTTGGGGTAGCATTATTTCAATTTTCATTTCCCGAAAGGAAATAATGATTACTTAGTGAGCTTTATATGGATTATATCAATGAATTATTTTTTATCATCATTTCTTTTGTCCCTCCAATCTATGTTTCCTTGTGTGATTCGAGCATTGATGACGCATCGATTGTTGCGCGTGGGAGGAGTAAAACATCCATTGTGCAACTGCGGTTGGTAGCAGATGCACGCGGAGAAATGCATCTCTGAACGACTTAATAGCCTGTAGGACACGCCTAGAAAGGCGAAAGTTGCGGGCGCTCCTTGCAGGACAGGAATAACTGGTTGGTGTGCGGGTGAACGATCGCTCTTGCAAACAATATGTGAAATCCAGATCACATGCCTCCTTTGACGTAATCGCTCTCATTCACACTTCGTCATCATTTATCGGGAAAGTAATATTTCTTTTAAAGGTGCGCTCGCACAATGAAATTAATTTAGACATTCTTTTAATGTCATTGTCATAATGAAATACCCTTAAATTGTAATGCTCCTTGCTCTCCCTTCCGCATCCGTCCTTTTCAATTCCCTTCCTATGCTATTAAAGAGGAGTTGCCTGTTGCAGGATCACCCTCATGTAGCCGCTTACCAAAAAAGGGGGGTTTACTGGTAATCCCAGCTTTCACCGCCGTGGGTTAGTTTAAGTACAAAAAATATTTGTAAAGGATTTCGGGCTTAAAACAAATAATTTGCGTTGGCGTGTTACTTGACATATTCTTTTTAGCTATATTCTCAAGATTCAAGAACGTCGGAATAAATTTAACGGTTTCTTAGCTATATGCTATTTTTTCTTTACTTTAATTTTGTTAAGTATTCGTTCACACGCTACGTAGAAATGTACTTATTTTATAACTCAAATTTATTAATTTAAATTTAATTATTGGTTTCATATTAATGAATTTCGAAGCAGTAATTGCTTACAACCGAATGTAAGTTTTATATGTTAAAGATCTCGTAATAAGTAGCTGAAGAGGTCCTAAAGTAAGAACGAAGCGTCCAGCTTGTGTTTTCATTATTCTATGTTTTATTATGGATAATTTGGCCATTAATATTTATAATACAAATTTATTTATTTTCAACTTATTTAAGAACCTTGAAATAAGAGCTGGAAAATAAAGATATGCTTTCATATAACATTAAACTCTACTCTTTCACAGCCAGTTTATTCCACTGCAAACTGAAGTGACGCAGTTTACGGTATTTTCATGCGTAGCACCAAACGAAAAGGAAAGGAAAAATTAGTTCCTATTATTTTCGTAGTTCTACATAAGGTTTAATATGAGAGTATTTATAAAAAAATTATTTCAGTTACCTGAGGACGAGTGGGATGAAGGAGGGTACACTGTTTGCCATTTCTTTCGATTCGCTTGACAATTAATTTCAATTTGTAACAGAATTACTTCAGTGAAGTAAAACTATAATTTAATAAGTTTTATTGATGAAGAAAAAAGTATTTGTTTAAAGTAAACCAATTACAAAAAGAATTAGCCTAATTAGAGACGTTTTCTGCATACTTGTTGCTTGCATTTTTCAATCAACTGACGAAAGCAACTAGTATTGCAGAAACGTTGTGGGGTATTTACTTCATCGCTTATTTTTGTCTGTAAGCTATTCTTTATAATATGTAAACATTATTGTTTTTGCAAAATAGATTAGTAAATTTTATACATTTTAAAATATTCAAATGAAAGATAAATTTGTTTTGTGGAAAGGGGATGAGAATTTTAGTTTCAAAATTGGTAAAACATAGAAATAAATTTTGGTACCTTAAAGATACCGTTAAATATGTTTGATTATGAGGAATCGAGGAAATCTCAGCCGGATCAATAATATTGGCTAATATTATACCATTTTTCTTTGTACTTGGACAACGAAACGATTTATAATTGACTAATAGTGATAGTACAATACTCTAATTTCGCTGGGTATGACTCTAATGAAGACAAAAAGAATAAGACCAAGGAAAGTGTGGTTGGAAAAGCGTTTTTGTGGGAAACTACTACGAGATCTAATTGGTTTCAAAAGAGCAACAAACACTGATGAGGGACATTTATTAATATGTCTCGCGCCACAATATTGACAGGGCTTCAATGAAAATAAATCTTTTTAATTTTCAACAACATTTTTTGTGGTATATACATCCGACTTTCGATATACCGAACGACTCAATAATACTGACCGTGTTACTGGACCTTTACAATACACGATTTCTTTTCATGCTGAAACGAGGCATAAAACGAAGTTATTTAATGAATTCATGAGGATTGTTTCTAATTTTGGAGGAAGTTTCAGTGAACTCTGGCCCTCATAGAATCGGAAAAAGATATACGGGCTCAGCCGGAAGTGGAAGTTGAGGAAGCATTATGTATATAATGTTAATTGTGGAGGAGCTGTAAAATTGCTGTAAAATCCGACCTCAGTTTTGCTTAAACTTATTGAATTTAAAAACGTTCATATATTCTATGACACAAGGCGAACAACGTAGCTTTAGTGGATCCTAACATCTATGAATTATTATAGAACTTGTCTTCGGTCTGAAATATTGCGAGTCAACTTTTGAAAGTTTTTATAGTCTGTTAGTACAATATTTAATATTGCTTTAATTCAAAAATACCCTAAAACGTCTCATTTTATAGACCGATGAAATAACAGGGAAAACAATGGACTATGAGGTAGAAAATCAAATCCTGAATACACAGCAATGAAACCTGATTACGAAAATACGCGCCACTTTTAGGAAAGAATGTTCCTAAGTGTCTTTGAAAATATATTGACATCAGTAATTTCATTCTTATTTATTATAATTTTCCCCGCGGTGTTGACACTAATTATAAAAAGATATCCTTTAGTTCGAAGAAATTAATTACAAAATTCAGGAAATTAGAGAATTAGGTTGCCAGACAGGTTTTTGTGCCTCACATACCTTTACGAGAATCACATTTTATGCTCAGCGCAACAAGAGAAAGTAATTCTTTCCCGTTAATAGTGTACAATTAGTGCACTTGTAAGACTGCGATCTTACCGCGACGAAATAAAAACTTTCGGCCTCAATTCCCGACAGCAGCAGTTTCGACAGAACTAATTGGTCATGGCCACTTGTAACTGGCACCACATCCGTGTATCAGCCTCACTTTCCTTTCCACTACTTCGCAAATTAGCAGCCTTTATTACATAATTCACTGCAACAATAACTAAAAAACAATGTAGTGTCACACTACACTTCAGGAAATATCAAGCAAGGTACAGAACCTTACTGTTTCCCGCGAAACTTGATTTCAATAGACTATCGAGTCAAAATGTGTTATCTTAGCTATTCATAAGACGTAATTAAATGGACCAACATCAATCAAAGTTCCCAATTCATATAATTATTATCGCCTTTTAGAGTCGGTTAAAATATCGTCAATCTGAGACTAAGAAATATATAGATGTAATCAGAGTAATATTAGCCTTCATCTCATTACTTATATAACATTCCCAGATTCGTTCAATAAAATAAATTTTCAATGGAACTGTTATTGTTACTTTAGTATACAAATATTGGGAAGTTGATTTGATATTACATTTAGTATTCACTGATAAGTAAAAAAATTTATGGTTAACATTGCAAAATAGTAATTCACTTAACAAAGTAAATCAAAATTCATATATTTGAAGTCTTTTTTTCTCACTAAAGCAGATTACATTCCTTCACATTAATACCGATTGCGGCTATGGTGTTGGATATTTGTTTACATTAAGTTCATCAATTAGAACCCATGTGCATATTGATGAACGTATAAAAATTTGACAATAATTCTAACTTAAATTCATTCAAAACATCCATAATTAATTTATAGAATGAACTAATAGTTATATTAAAAATGTTAAAATTTTAAACAAAAAGTAAAAGCTAAAAACAATGTTTTTTCCTTTTTTTAGGGCCAATTAAGGTGTTTAATATTTTAGACTTCCTTCAACAGCTTCCAGGGAAGTTGAAAAAGTGAAAACTTATACTTTAATAAATGCTTTCAAAATATTCCAGAATTGAGAATAGTTTCGATAGCCGGGAAGTTTGGAGAGCGAGAGGAAGTGGACTCGTCTCTGGGTTGCAGGCATGAGGAACCCGCCGATGTACCAAGGGTTGTCACAATGCGCCGCCACTCCAACTTATGACCTTCCCCCCTTTCGTATATTCATGCCGTGAAATTGTGAAACTTATAGTTGGAAGTATAATGACCAGTAGTTCTATTCAATGACAAGCTACAGTTAATGAGAAATTTTGGGTTAACATCTAGATTAAATTCCGGAACTTTTGTAGTTAGTTATCATAGAATAAATAGTTTTATGCTACTATGAATGAGAATGTGATTTGAGAGTAATAAGGAACGAATGACGTTACGACTAAGTTAATTGGCCGTAATTTGTAGATACCATTATTGTTAGATAAATTGTATTTTAATTGTTAACGTTTCTCATTATTAAATAAAATTCTACAATTAATTTAAGTTAATGCCTCTGAGAGTCTCATGCTCGGCCTAGGTATGACGTTCTTAGGCAAGACGATTATCAGTTCCCTGTTAGGAACGTGCGGACCGGGAAATTTCAATTTCCAAAGTCGATTGTTGTATTTATCAATCAATATATTAATTTTCATGAGCAGTGACACCCGCGCCGACGTTCGTCAGAAAATAGCGGATAAGCGTTACAGTTGCAATATTGAATGATCAAACATTGTGTTTTTCTTCGAAATTTTATTGAAAACTGCAACATTTTTAGTGTAACCAATCATTCAATAAATTTACTCTGACCGTTCTTGCCCTTATTTCATCGTTGCATATTAAATTAATTCACTATTCATATTGAAGATATCTCAATGAACTTGCCGAATCAGTCTTATCGAGTCATGTGGTGAACTAACCTGACGCCATAAATTTCTCCTCTTGTCCGCTTCTTCAGCTTTCGCCTTTCACGCCACAGGTGAGCCCTGACTCTTTTGTGGTGTGTGAATTTGCGTTTCATTGCAGCCTGTTCTCCACCTACTCAACTTGTTTCCAGAGGATTGTGTCGGTTCTTCTATGAATTACCATGACAATGGGGTTTGGACCGGCTTCAAATTAATTAACGAACCAAAATTTTTTTTGGACAAAAAATAATATATATGTATATATATAGTTTTCGTCCAAGTTAGTATAATTTGGAGCCAAAACATCCTTAATTTGTCATTCAAGTGCAAAGTAATATAGAAAGAACCCTTGTTCATTTGATGCTTGGGTATGATGAATTTTGGGAAATAAATGACACTAATTCGAACCGGGACTGATTACGAACGCTTTAAGTTTGTTGCAAGTTGAAAATGAGATACTCACCTGCAGTTCAAGGGGAAGTTGAACGGCCTGAGATTCTTCGGAGGCCACTGGTAGAGAGGCAACCAGCGAAACCAACAGGCTCACTGCGCATAGTACGAAGGGCAGCCGGGACATTCTGAAATAAACACATATATTTATTAGAATATTTGTTGCTCACATAAATAATAAATCAACCTGCCAAATTCATGATTCAGATAAAGGTTTAGCCTAAGTTAAACAGTTTTAGAATATTTTTAAAAGTATCATATTGAGAAATTGACGGTTATACTTCGAAGCTAATGTTCAATATTTTTATGAAACAAACTGTGTCTCGCTGGTTTCTGAGGTATCCTTGAGCTGACATTTAGGACTCAAACCCGACGCATAGGTAATCAGTTTTGTATTAAAGGTGATTATTTTTGTATTCTATGGACTGTTTGCGTATAAGTTAATAGAGTTTTGCTAAATTTTTAGTTAGTAATATGCGTCAATAATGTTGGAATTTTATTTCATATTGTAGAATGTAGTCATCTAAAAATATTGTAACACGAAAATGTTTGACCTAGAACGATTCATACTCAAATGAATTTCCTGGGAGAATATAAATTTGTCATAAAAATATACTTTGTGCAAGACAATCAGCGTTCATTATTCCTGAAATATAATCGGGCTCCTGTTATAACCGCGCGTTGAAATCTCCATGTTTTTATCATTCATTCTTTTGAAATTGCGTTAAATCGGTATAACCACTAATGATATAAATAGAAGCTGAAAGCAACACGTGGACAACACGTTTGAGGATGACTTTTATAATATGGTTGATATTATTTGCCAGCAGATGCTTTGTGGTTTCAACAGCTCGTTATGACTAAACAAGTCAACGTGTCAACTCAAAGAGGATCCTTGACAAGGAAAACTGTGGCTTTAGAAGTGTGCACGTAAAAGAAATAAATGTAGCTATTAAGTTACAGACTGGCAACTTCCTCATACAAAAAGGCGGCTCGTAAGTTGATGTGCTTAATAAAAGCCTTTAGATAAAGTTTATAAGTGCCGTGATGTGTATGAATTTAGAAAGAGTGCTTTAGTTATCCGTTTAGTGGGTAACGAAATTGGACATTGAAACGGATTGTGGGTAAAAGTTTATAAAATGAATAATTATTCATTTGTTGACAGTATTAATTCCGGATACAATCATCTCACAAAATACTTGTCCGATGGTACAATTCAAAATAATATTTAATAAATACCACAAACTTTAATACATCAAAACCTCTAAAATTTTATTCACATCGCGCGAGAGTATATCAAAGATGAGATGGATTCTGTGAACAATTTTCAATAGCTCTAAGATCGCAAATAGTTTTCAAATAGTATGGTTTAAAATATAATGGCTATAATTTATTTACGTTTTATGCGTTCAGGAATACGCAACCGATATAATAAAAATTTATTTCTGCATGTCACACTGAATTTGTTTGTTTTCTTTGTCATAATAAAACGGTTGTTATATAGAAACTTCTATTGTAGGAAAAATTAACGTCTGTGATAAATAAAAATGAATTAACGACTTACATACAAAATTTTGAACATAAAGTAGACGTTTTGACCAACCATTATGGTCCTTGTCAATAGACTAAATCTTTAGTTGATTAGGTTATTGATAAGAACCACAATGGCTGCTCGAAACGTCTACTTTGTTCAATTTTTTTAAAGTTTTGTTTATTAGTCTGTTATACGGGTCATTAATTCTTCATTTGTAAAACGTTTATTTAATCATCTGACATGAATTTTGTTTACATTTCCTGGCCTTATATACTTTCCTTCTGTTTACAGATATATTTAACTTTATTCTTCATTGTGATGCTACTTAGTTTCTGACGAAATTCCTTAACCCCATTGTCCGTAACTCGTCTACTTCAAACTGCGTGTTAAACTATATTCCCCACCCCATTATAACCAGTCAAGTTAATCTTGTTGAAGGTTTATCATTTTATTAAAGAAAAGACAGGAAATAAGCAATAAAAAAGTGTTTAATTCCAAATACTTGCTGTTCGGTTAAAGAGCGATGAGTAATATTAGACACTACTCCAACAGGTATCAAGATAATTATTAAACGAAATCCTAGTTCTATTATGAACAGTATTTTTAAGAGTAAGAAAGTAATAAAACCATTTTTATGATGTACTTTTAGCAAGTTACGTTACTCGTTATTTAATATGCGGCTGTAAATATAGGCTAAGTAAGTAAGAAAAGTGAAATAAATGTCTTCATTGACATTTTTTATAGTGTTATTAGATTTATTTATTTTCATATTTTTAGGTTAGACAAATTGTTTCAGTTAAAACGGTCGTAAGCCTTAATTTAGAAGTTAGGTATGCGAAGAAAATGATTATAAGGGTCTCTTTCTGGTTCAAGCATACTGTGGAGTATGGAATCAGCAGTGGTTTTACCGTAAAATTTTAATGAAATGTAAGTCCAGGTCTGCAATCTGGAACATCGTATCGGCGTTCTAAGATTAGTAATCTCGATTAACTTTCACCGACTGGAAGAAAATTGCTTATCAGCTGTGTGAAAATGGTATAAAGAGAGGCCGGCGACCTCGGGAAATGTAGCCTTGGCCTACAAGATATGATCGCCTCACCACTCGGCCAAGGACGCTCCCAGGGACATCAAGGAGGCTCAGCTGTTTGCATAACATCACTGAACTTTCATCCATTTGCATACGACGCTCGATATATGCAAATCTATTTGCAATGACTAAATCGGGTTGGCTATTTATTTTCTGTGCCTTAAAATTTCAATGAAATTTGAAGTCGGATCTATTTGCCGAGAAACAATAGTTATGAAATGCGACAGGAACTACTGGTGACGTTGAAGAACAACGTTCAATAACTTAATTATTTGTTTTGTATGTTTAATTATAGAAGACGATTTACGTGGCACCAGCAAAATACCGCGAAACTTGGGTGAAAAAATATAATTGTCACCAGATAATACGTTCAATTTTCATTTAAACATAGCAGAAGTCACAAATGAAAATTGCCGTGATTGTTTTTTCCGTTACACGTTTTAATTTACGAAAACCCTAGTGTTTCGAAATGTGTCAACCTCTTTATTTGGCTTGGTGGCGCTGTGCAAACCTGGCAAGTTCTATAGGAACATTGCCAAAGGCCCCTTTCGATGTAACTTTGTATAATGTTTGCATAACATTTCATTGACCAATTTTCTATCAGGACTATGAATTATCTTTTGAAAGCCTAGGGTTATTTTGGAATTTAACCAATGTCGATAAGATGGTGTCTTTACCTGGTTATCCACTCACCCAGTACACATTGTTTACTTTCATACTAAGCTAAGACTGAAAATGCGTAAATGTTATTTCTTAGGGATAAAGTGATTGGATGGAACCTAATGTAGAAAAGGTCTAATTCTCTTTCATGGCCTGGATCCAGAACAATCCCTGACCTCTGCAATTCTTCACGGACACATCGGTTCCGACGGGTGAGTCCGCTTTCCCCGGCAATAGTTGTATTTGAGCTGCTTTAGGCTGTCGGTTCAAAGTCAGGGCTGACTGCATCCGGCCTTGCAGCATCAGTTCCGCGCAGCCGGATGCTGACAGCTCAATTGCAGACAACGCCAGCCGTTTGTGCAATACATCTCGTCTTATGGAAGTTAGGTATCATAATTACATGTCCTTCTTACGCCCTGTCCAGTTTTGAAATAGCTAATGAAACTTCGTTGAGACGTGACTGGAAACTAAATTGACTGAAAACGTGCCAAAATAATATGATACACTGTTTTCCAGATCAAAGGAAATATTTGAAAGAAAATGTCTATCACAAGAAAAACAACAACTAAAAATCCTGACTTCTTCCCGCAGTAAATTTAAATTTTATGGAGAGCTAAGTTACCAACCGTCGAATATACATACTTTTTTCTGTTTCCGAGCAGTAACATCTTTCAGTAATCTTCTGTAAAATTGACAGCCATATCCATTACGTGATTTCAGTTCAACAGGAAAAGGAAAACGTGGTGATATTTTCAAATAAAAAGGCTAAGTATTTCAAAATGTATAGGGTAACATCTGCCAATGCGTTTAAAATAATTTGTAGTCTCAAATCCACATGGAATAATCATAGTTGGGAACGTCCTCTGGAGGTGACTACGCCGTGGGTGATCCACAAAGTCTACGATATTGACGAGTCAAATTGAGGAAACTAATGGAAACTACAGGAATATTCTATGGTTAAATGAAATCAATTCTGCACGATAATTAAAAATACTACCGGTATGATTCTCCTAAAGGAAAATAATCGCAATTATGTGATCGAATCAATGCCTCGGTAGTTGCTGACGGGTTTCTATGTGGATGGTATTTCTCAGAGAAAAGCTGCAAACGAAACACTGAATTCGTGCATGCGTATTAAATCCAAAGAAGGTAAAATTTGCTGCAAATGTCATGAGTTCTACTTAGGAAAAAGTGGAAAAATAAAATTCATTGTTACGTGTCCCAGAAAAAAAGTGCTGTTCCACCATAGTGGTACACCTGTATAGTTATGGTGGCAAAAATGAATTGACAAACTTTATGCGCCAGATTTAATCTTCCTCGAAATTTATTTTCTTTCTTGGTCGAGAAAGCTGGATAGCCGGAAAAGGATTACGTGAACTAAGAAATTATTTTCGAAACTATCACTTATGTTGAGAACCTTCCTAAAATTCTGTTTGTGGTGGATTTAAGAAGTATTAAAAACGATGCGTTGATTGTATCTGGCTATAAGGAGATTATGATGTGTAAATGTTATAAGTTCATAGTGACCATGCAGTATACTGTAGATCGACATAATTAATATGCAAATGTAGCCAATAAATTTTCACCTCAGCAGCGCTCATTCAGTTGTAAATATTCAGAGTACCTGCTTTGGAAGTTTTTCATGTATACGTGAACTTAAAAAATTCGCCGTTTAGAGTTAAATCCTTGGTTCAGCCGAATGAAGCAATCGTCCGTATCAGACTGAATGAAAAACTAATAGCTTTTCCCGAGTCTTAGTCAGCTCTGATGGAGTCTGCCAATTTAAAAACATGATATATTGAAATTATCTCTGATGACGAACAAATTGGTATGCATTAACAGCGAAAGGTTTTACTAACCAGCCCGAGGACTTAGCTCAGACTTTCCCTACCAACGAGGTCGCACTGCCTCTTTCTTCCTTCCTGCCAACAATTTCTCTTCAGGTTTCATGAAAAACTGACCTATCAAAGGAAAACAGCCTGAATTCCTTCTGTGCCCTTGAAATTGTATGCTGGATGAATGACGATGCGAAAGTACCGGTGTAAGCGTTCAATGTTATCGTACAATTTTGATAGAACTAGTCATGCGTGTTTCGGTTATGAGAAATATTAACTATTTATCTAGGGAGCAAATGGAGACGAAGCCAGGTCTTGAGATGAACTGTAAGATTCGCGAGTTTCGTAAGGTTTCCGAGAGTGTTGCATATATATATTTTTTTTCGGACGAAAGACGGACAGGCGCGCATTGTACAGGCAAAGCTCGTAATCCCCCGTAGGATCTTTACATGCGTAGCGTGAATCTTACGTAAGGGCGAGACTTTCGTCACTGTATAACACTTGCCAAATCGCCTTCCTAGAAAAGAGAAAGGCCGATAAAACGAAATAATGGTCTTCGGAGAAAAGGGAGTATTCACCTAACTATAAATTATTACGCTAGTCTAGGGATTGAATCTGATATCAACATGATTACACGTTTGCATGAAAACTACTCTACTGCAGTATACTAAGGTTTCTTGTTTTTTTTGTAACTTTTGATGGAATTGGTAATAGACATCGTATATTACAGCGCTTCGCTTGTTGATAAAATCAATTATTGGTAGCATTTCACTTCTGGTATAAGAATTCCGCGACCAAACATTCGGCGATTGTGGTGGTTTCACTTTGAGATTCACGTCTGTGATTAGTTACAGAAAAGTTTAATTCCAATAGGTGATGCGATTTTCCTATATATCTGATTATCCTTTTTGAATCAAAAGATCAAGGCTTCAATGCTGGCGAAAGGCAGGATTTCAAACACAAGCGACCGTGACCTGAGTGGAACAAGGTATCAAAGAACCTGCATTCAAATCCTCACTCAGAAAGACGGTAGCGTCCCCATAGTCATTAGCCATTTGCATTTAGCAGCACATTATATTTAGTTTAAACGTTATATATTTTTTATTGTTACTTATAATTTTTCAAATATTTTTGGTGTATGAGTAAACGTTAATTTTTTGTTTCCAATATTAATTAACGTTGCTTAAAGAAGTGCGTTACTTCTAGAAAATTGGGAAATTTCTGACAGTGAATTCATGGGAATTCTGTGCATTTACTGAGAAATTCTTAAAGAATTAAGTTTCACTTTTAAATTGTTATCTGAGTACATTTTCTCCGGGACAAGTTGCAATATTTCGACACTTGGAATGTGGCGCTGTTTTCTGCGGGTAACGTTGTGAGTTTATTACCCATTTACGCATTTGTTCTCAACGGAAGTTGTCCAACGCATCTATACAGATATACGGCAGAGACTTTCCCTTTTACGATCGTAATGGACGATCTCAGTATTGTTGTCCGAATAACTTCTGAAGATGAATCGTGAAAGTCTTCCTATAAACGTTACGGCACTGTAGTACGTAAATAAAGACTTTCAAGCGTTTGACAAATTACTCGAATATATTTTGCGAGCGGTGTTTTCTTTACTTTTATGTTTCATTGTTTCCGACACTACTATGTATTATATTTCACAATTCTGACAGTTGGCCATAGTTTCAGTGGTTAATCACTTTATTAGTTGCGGGTAACGTGCATTTTATTTATTACGCTAATCTGACTTCTATAAATTAAACACGTTATGTATCCACAATTTTGGAACTTCAGGTATAGCCATAAGCAGACAGCATTGTTTTTAGTTAAATTTTCAATTTTGGATATAATTCACATGTTGTTTATATAATAGTTTTTAACGTCTGTAAGTTTAGACTAATGTTTTGATGGGGCCAAAAACAGAAAAAAATTGTTTCCTGGATTGCGTCCAGTGATGGTTAAGTTGAAAAGTTTATAATGTGTTTTATAATATAGAAAATTCTGACATACTGCCTATTTGATGTGTATCTGTTTATTTATTTCGATAAGCTATGATGGTTGTTCTTTTTTCAATTTGGATATTATTTATCTAACCTTGTGAAAATACCTAATTTAGTACTAGTAAAATTATTAGTATGCCGACTACCGTGAATGATCACGAGCAATTTCATAAGCTGCCTTTTGCCCTTAAAAGTATATTCTATGTGAGCCCTCAACTGGTATTCAAATACTCTGAATATATTAAGTATACTCAGGGACCTAAACAACTTGAAGTAGGATTTAGGATCTCTATACGACCTCATTCTACCACGCTGTTTTCTCAAAATTATATGTCAGTTTTACTTATTTACTATTATAATTGGTGTGGTCTATTACTTATCTCATTCTTCAGCGAAAGCCTGCACCTGTCGTAGAGAACCGCTGCCCGTCACTACGGACAATACTTGGCCAACCAACTGTCCCACATTCGTACGTGTTTCGCCTGACAACCAACAGGACTACACTACCACATTTGGATGCACTACTGGTATTAGTGTTACCTCCAGTCACATTACACCTATTTTCGTAAGTTTGTCCAACATGAACAAAGTCTAGTATGAGGAGGAAACAGCAGTGTCGATCTTCATCTCGCAGCGGTTAATAACCAGAGGCCTTAGAGGACTTGTTCATAATATTATTGAACCCTCTTCAAAACGAAGGGGTAATATGGTTAGCGGCTCCATTGATCTGCTAAGAGATATCATTTTAGTCTTTTCAGGAACGCTTTGATAAAATGTATGAGATCCAACATGAAAAAATGTGTGTGTGTCCTTTAGCATTAACTTTGCCAACCCGTTGACTTATGACGAGTATGGTAGTTTCTTAAAGATTAATTTTTTTTCGGAAATTTAAATAAAGATTTATGTTCTTCACAACTTTATATAAAAATTACGGTTCTCGTGAATAATACACAACGAGATGGGATCAACCACGTGGGAAAATCATGAGAGTATAATACAGTTCGAATCTCCAATACATTTTTTCATTAGTTTTCCTGAACAATTGAAGAAAATGAATATCATATTTTACAGTCTAGCTTCAAAGGGAAGCATAGATGTGCAAACAATCTTGAGCTGGACTCAGCTCAATGAAATATTTCAAAGTTGCAGAAGAATCCGCAATACTCCGTAAGCAATCCGTTTAGTAGCTAGATCTTTATGAATGATCGGCAAGTTGAATTTATCTGTATAAATAAAAATGAATGTATCTTCTTTTGTGTGTCTATACCATTCGATTCGTTGAAATTTTGGTGAGTTGTAGTGCTTACACCATAAAAGGTTTCAGTCCAACTTTCGAAAACTAAGGTCCCTTTCTTCACCCTTTGCAGATCAAATAAGGTCCCTTTGAAACAGTTGCTAAACGTATCATCAGATGGCTCCAGAGTCGCCTGGAAGGTATACGAATTAGTTCAAGAAATTTGCGGTTGGTGGCCATCGAATCGTTTGAACAAATCTTTGTCCCATATACTGAAGGAAAAAGTATACTAAATGTCCACAATTCAAAATAGGCAAGTACAAATATTTTTCACCTCTTAAATGTAGCAGAAATGTCCAAGACTCCGTTCTTCATCGGGATTATTCTTCACTTCCTTAACAAATCGGGAGAATTTTTACTCCGTTAAGGTACTGAGATTATTTTTAGCTCGCTATAGGTAAAGGTACTGTTTATACTTCTTTAATGTGTCATGTTTATTTTGGCCTGGAGAATTTTTAACTCCTTTAAAGTACCAAAAAACATACTTTATCTTCTCATAATGTATCGGAATTTTTTTAAAGTATCTGAAGGAAGCACGCTAATTTCATACATCAGGAGAGTTATAAACTCGGTTAATGTACCGCCAGTAGTCATTGAATTTTAAGATAACCTCAAATAGATATATGTCGGGGTGCTAATGGAGTTATTGACGTCTAACAAAACTTACGGTCTCGATGCCACTTAAATTACTGTGGAATTAAATCATTTTCCGGGCTAATATAAATAAATACCCGGGAAACGCCGCTCATTTAAATAATTTTGAAATAAATAATTTAACATTATTTATTGGTAGCTATTCTGTTTTTGTTTTGGTAAAGCAGTATGATCCTTCCAACAACACCAGTAAATAATCATTGACGATGGTATGGTGGAAATATCGTTACGGTTAAGAGTATAGTGTTCATTTATCTACATAACCTAAGCAGTTATATCGAGTCTTCGGAATTCCACCCAATTTAGGATCGAGTGAGTACACAAATATTAATTATAGCCTCACCCTGCCTTTGGATCGTCGAGTACACACGTACTTATGTCGACGGAATCCCGGTGACGCTCCATATATCTTCTCGTCTACATTTTTTCTTATATCGTGAAAATCAATACTTCAGTATTTCATTCATCGGATTGTTTTTCGAGTGCTAAATTATGATGCTAACGTAAATAAAGTAAGTTACATTAATAAATGTGACTACGTGCCCCTGAAGAAATTATCAATACATTTCGAATTTGTTTCAATGTATCAAAAATAAGAACTATAACTATTGTAGTAACACTATTAAGAGACTGGAATAAAAATATAGTAGCGAATATAAAATAGAAAGGACATTAAAGAATGAATTTATTTTTGGTACATCAATGACCCAATGACCTGTATAATCAAAATTTTCAATTAAAAAAATATTATATTTTCTTTTTACGTCTGTTTCTCTCAATCAAATATATCTTTAATGACCATTTACACTTTTTAGTAAAATATTTATTTAACAGTACAACAACGTTTCTGTGCATATATCTGCTCTCCTCAATTAGTTTCACTGTAACGTTAAAACTGTTATATAACTATAGTTTCAGATAACTCGAAAAAGGTAAAAAATATGCTGAGAAGCGTTGTTGTGCTGTTAAATAAAGATTTTATAAAAAGATGCTAACGGTGTGTTAAGGGTCGTTTATATATTTTATTTGCATTATATTGGATTAGAAACAAACACAGAATTAAATTATTAAACATTCTTAGTACATTAATTTGGCTTTTACAACATCATGTTCTCGACATACTGCTGCCTGGCGATAGAAAGTGAAACGAAACTGGACCAGCTGACCCATTGACCGTTCATAGCGGCCCACGTACCATGTAAAAAAAGTGACCCAATTCCTAACCACTTTTATGTAACGTTAGCGATGCAATAATGACTTTATCGGTACAATAAATGTAACATAAATTCCTACTATAGAGAACAAGAAGCAGACCTTCACCATATGATTCATTTCAAAGTTATAGCCTTCAAGCGTAAGTCATCCTTACTCCTAAGCCCAGTAATTTGTTGCCCATTGAGAAGTCAAAGTTGTCCTTCAAAATGACGGAAATTTGTTACATGATTCACCACCGTTTCGCATTATTATTAAGTTCCGAGTTTCAGGGTCCAGACATTGTAATGTAAACCTGTACTGATGTTTCTCAACTGGGTTTGCTATTGTTTCTAAAAGCAGTGAGAGGAAATTCATTCTAGAATAACAGTGTTAACTGTATTTATAAACATGTTTCTCATATATTACTTTCACTTAATTGTGAAAGTAATCAATATGCCCGTAGAGTAATGGCAGATTCATGTCCGAGTAATTAAACAAGATTTATCTTTCAGAATTAGAAATTAAGAAAACAATAAAATTGAAGTATTATCTGACATATTCACAAATTAATAAGATTCTGTGTGGCCAATCAGTCGGAAATCTTTTTATTAAATGAACAGATTAAATACTAAATAAAGTTTATAATAAACGTTTACATAATAAAACAGCCTGTAGGTTGGAAAAAAACAGACCAAGTTTCCATTCTTTTCACTTTTTATTCTACATATTGTATTTTAAATGTTTATTTTGTACTTTTAAAGTTGAAATCACACCACATTAAGTTCCAAATTTGGTAACGAAATGTCGTGGACTAACTACTGTTAATAAAGTTTATATTAATTTTTTTCTGCCTTATAGGCTGTTTAACTGGTTATTGATTTTCAAATAGTCAGATATTGTAACTAAAATACTAAATGTTTAAGTTAATAATAAAATACAGAACGTTTCATTCCTAAATTTTAGTACTTCTTCAGGTGTTGTGGAAAAGGAATACATTTCTATTGATGTAAGATAGAAGATTCCTAAATTTACACATAAAATTATGAAATTTGGAAGATAATTTTGATATTATCTTATTTGAACTCTATTGATTTTCACACCTGATGAGATCTAAAAAATTAGAGATCAAACGTTATCTATTTCATTACCTACTAAAACGTTCATATTTTATATTATATTACATCAATTCATTTAATTCAATTCTTTTCGATTATAGTGACCAGACATAATCCTATTAAAACAATTAAAATTTCACTCTTTTAAATGTGTTTGTGGGCTGTTTTTGAATTGCGTCAAATAAATTTTCTACATCAGCACCTTAAAAGACCAATGCTAGTTACAAAAAATGGCATTAAAGGCTAAATGAATAAAATAAGAAATCAAAATGACCATGGATAGTTGTCGAGCGGGTTGTAAAATAAAACAAATTCGTTAAAATGATTTAATGCCGATTTTCATTACGTTTTTAAGTAATACTAAATACTATGTGTATAGCGAATCAAGTATTGCTATTGACTTTTCACCTTCGAGGCAACTAAATACTATGTGTATAGCGAATCAAGTATTGCTTTTGACTTTTCACCTTCGAGGCAACTAGTAATTGCAGACAGAATTCGCAACGCCGATGTCGACGCATTACGGGAAAGTTAGAGAAATTTTAGCTAATTAACGGAACCGTAGCGCCATTTCTCGGTATTTCAAATAGGGCGGCGAAAGGTAACTGGAGGAGACTGGACGCAGCGAAGGAAGGTGATTGCGGAGAGGGGGGGAGGGGGCGTTATAAAAAGGGGAGGGGAGTGAGGTAGGTAGGGCGGAGGAAAGTGAAAGGCAAATAATAATAAAAAAATCGAAAGGTTGGTGAGGAAAAGCGAGGGTAGGGGAGCCAGCGGCACGCGCAAGAAACGCTGGGATCGGACCAGACTGGTTTCCATGTGTGTCAGCCGGCTACAGCCTTGGACATTGCGCAAGGGATTCCGCCAAAGGCAAAGACTCTACACCTCCCGACAAGGACCACAGACTAGTAGATTACTGACATTTAAGAATTTAGGAAATAAAATTTTTTCTTCGAAAAAAAGATACACACGTGAACCGTTTCCGCGCTTCGGAGAAAAATGAAGCAAAAATATATTTTCTTATTTTGCAGCGAATAATCCGTCACACTAATTCGAATTATTTCACTTGTAACGGTTATTACAATTTCCGTCCCGTGGCCGAGAAATCTGTCTGCAATGCACTGTACCGCACTTCACCACTATGCACTATGCACTTACTTGGTGTTGGAGGAGCACTGGCGTCGAGTGTTGCGCACTACGTGATGGGAGAAGAACAAGTGAAGTGCGCCGGCCCCCCTTACAAGGCTTTTAACGCGGTTCGGCCGGAGAGGGGGGCGCGAGAAAGTCGGAGGGAGCCGCTCAGGTCCCACATGAGAAGAAACCAGCTGATCTTGTTTGTCACTTTTCTCCGGTAACCGCGCTGATCCACGTGCTCCTATGGTTTCGTTCTTTCTGTCGTTTCGCTTCCTACTCTACAGAGGTATCGGAACACTTACTTCCGGAGGTACAGATTTGAGTTCAGACCAGGGGAAACGACAGGGTTGAGAGGTCAGAGACGATGTTGAGGTTCACGATGAACGGAATCACGCGGCAATCAGAAATTGCTGACCACCTACGGAGAAACTATCTGAAAATTCTCTAGCATGAATTTTAGTAATCATGTTTTCAATTAAGCTGGAATAATCTTAATTGGAGTTTCCATTGACTTAATTAATAGCCAGTCTACGCAGCATCCATATTTCCTTCTTAAACTTTATTCAACAGTTATTTTAAAAAAAATTAAATTGGTGATCCATTAGTTTCCAATTCTACAAACTATCTTGTTTCGGAAATGAAGCATTGGAATATGTATATTTATAATTTATAGCTCAACTATCATTGAATTTTGAGCTGCTTGACACGGGGTTTGCATCTGAGACGCTGCTCTCAACTTTTTCTACGTTGTCAGTTTCACATATTCCTTTCTCTCTGTGATTTCGCTAATTTCTTTCTGTCTTGCTTGTCCTTTCATCGTTATTGTCGTCTTTTATCTCGTTTTCTGCTTAGAGCACGACAACATCCTTCAATTAGGCTTCTTTACATTTAATAGTGAATAATTCTGTCAGCTGAACCCAATAAACAAATTTCTCCTATTATAACAATTGACCACCAGAATAAAAGCAGCAGACGTTTCTCAGTAAACAAAATAAACAGTATTTTAACTGAAACCAAAATGACACGAACAGAACACATGACATTCTAGCGTTGTTACATTACTCTCTGGAGAATGCCAAAATAAATGCCACATTAGCTCATCCATATATTAAGTCCATAATTGCATTAATTTGATTTTTTTAAATTTCCGTGTTAAGCCATTGCCAGTTCTGACCTTTGTAAATTTGTCTTCAATGAGTTTCCTTGTCCTTTAAAGACTGTTGTCTCCGATTCCGTACTAAATGTTTCTTATTAAATTTAATTTTCTTTGTGCCCAACATGGATATTTACTCATATATTTATATTATGTAAAGTTTAAACTATTATTATTTACATGGATTCAGAGATGACAAATTATATAGGAATATATGAGTGCAAATCCATAACGTATTAAGAAACGGGTAATGTTAATACAATATATAAATAATAATATAGAGTCTACTCTCCTCTAAGTTACGCAAATATAATTAGATTTATTGAATTTGCTGAAAGAATTTCGTAATGTTCAGGAAATATGACAATTGTTGGATAAACAGTTCTTGGGGTTCCACCCGGGTTAAATTAAGCTTAAGCCACGGCGTTTCGATGGCGTACTCAGCCATCTTTCTTTCACTTGAGAAATATGGCAGAGTACGCCATCGAAACGTCGTGACTTAAGCTTAATTTAATCCGGATGGAAACCCAATAACTATTTAACCAGAATATACACCAGAAAAATCTTAGATATTTGATTACTATTGTTATTTTGAATATTGTGTCGTATTAGCATGACTTAAGATTACAACTTATTAAACTCATTAATTTATATTACAATAATATTAATGGATTACAATTTCTAAATTGTGTAATATTATTTTTTGGTATTTATTATCAAGTATGATATTATAACTGACCTTACCAGCGTCTATGACTGCACTTCTTGACCTTACATTACTTACAAATTATAAGCCAATGCAATATATAAAAAAGACAAATAAGTGGGAAGCTAAAATTGGGAGTGATGTTTTCACACTAGTGGTTGGCTGAATTCTGTACGGACTATTTGCTTATTCTATGAACAATTATCTGTGATGACGAACCAAACGTTTCTATATTGTTCGACACACACACATTTTTTACCCACTCAAATATTTTTGTATCCCTAATTATGTTACCAATGCTCTCCTTTTTACACTGAAATATTTTGCAATTTTATCAATCAGACAATGGTAGGCCAAAATAATAAAAGTCTAAGTAAAAAAAAATTAACGTTGAGTTGTAGACACTTCATTAAGTTTCCCATTGTCTAGTGGATGATTAGTAGCAAGAGAATAGAAAAACTTACGTTTGAAATGGCATAAATCTTCCGAGTTTTGAACGATGAGTCTGATTTACATTCTGACGGAACGTTTCCATTTATTATTGGTTGATGCTCTACCTTGAAGTTAAATACTTTTGTTAATTGTTCGAAACGTATATAGTTTTCTTCCTTTTGTTTTATTTTTTCCAACTGTAACATTTTATTAACATTCCCTCACTTTTTCGCCGGTTGCATGATCTCCGAATGTATTAATCTTATCTTCCAATTCTATCCGTGAGAAAATGAAACAACTATTTTAACGATATACGAAGCATGTCCATAGAAATTCAAATCTAAGCAGAGCTATGTAGGTCTGCTTTTGGTAATACCCTCATAATTACACTCTGAACTTTTCCTTGAACGGGAACAAAGTCCCTTTCAATTCCAAACATTGGTTTATTTTACCTCTTACTTCTTAGTGACATTTGTAGCATTTTAATTATATTATTTATTATAGACATCACCGTCTTTACCTTTTTTTGTTCACATATTTCTATGAGGGTTATTGTCCCATTATACAGCGAACGGAAGTTAATAAATATAAATTTCCGTCTGGTACCTTGTTCTCCTCATGAACTTAATCTAATATCTCAAACAGTGGCATATATATAGGAAGACACAGTATTCATAAAGTGACACAACAAACACCATAGAGAAATTCCAACCGCACACAGACATGCATAATCAAAAATAAGAAGTAAAACCATTGAAAGTCAGAGAATAAATTTATTTGTTATTTAAATGCGAAACAATTGAACTTAAGGACACCAAATTTTATATTAAATCATATAAAACTCAGAAAGTTTAGTTTTTAGTTTTTACGTAGTTTCAGGAGTGAGTACAAATTTATTAATTCTATACATAATTTCGAAACATTATTTTGACTAGTTTTCAACAAGTGTTTCAGAGGACATCAGCTTATTGAAATAAATTTATATTATTTTGCCGAATTATATTTTTTCGTTTGATTTTCAAGAAAGATGACTCAAATCTTACCTTTGAATTTTGCCAAGGAGATATTCTTATTTCTGTATTTTCAAAGACGTGTTCTTTAATTAGTTTTGACAACACGAAGTCCTCAACCAATTACTCTACACTGAATCTTACCTAATCAGCTGATCAGCATTAACGCAACAGGACCACGAATGCATATAATTTTGAAACACAATCTCTCGAGGTCAGAATGAATTAGCTCCATAGTTACGCTTTGAAATAAATTTACAACAACGGGGGACAATATGAGTTTCTTTCGAAACGTTTGTTAATTTTTCCCTTTTCCTCCTTATGTGTCAATACTATGCTCTTTTATTTCATAGCTGAAATTCCCCCTTTTCCTTCATCCTCTTTCAATTGCCTCATTCCTTCCACAATTTCAATGTATATGTATAGCTGTATTTTTTATAGAGCAACTATTAGAAAAAACAAACCGATATTCTTCTCGATTGGCTGATATATGATTGAATATACGAAAATCAAAAATGTTGAGGATTATTAAAAATTGAAAACGGGCGTAACTTTGTAAACAAAAGTATTTAAATATGTTAATAAATAGAAATTACACCAAGTTCGGACCGGGAAAGTAAATTACCCGTAATTATGATGTAGATTATTCAGAATTTTGAATAAGATTCTGAAACACTTAACCGTGTAACTGTTTGGCCTTTGAAAATCCGGTTGGTTGTGGTAACGTGATTAAATAATCAAGACACTTTTGAACAGCAGTGAATGTTTATTGTTAAAAATATATAAAACATTTCAGATTTAAAAATCAAATAAAAGATATTTTAAGTGCTTTTATTTATTTCCCTTAGATTAAGGAACATGATTTTTAAAAGACTATTTTTACTCCAACGCCCGAAGAAAAAGAACGTTCGCGGAAACGTATTTATTAATACATAATCCTTGTCTGTTTTGCCTATCTTTTAATTATATTTAAAGTTGATTATTGTTGAGACTTACGTATTCTCATTAGAATGACAAAAAGGTGATACGAATATTTTAATTATTTAATAAGTATAGACCAGTTAACTCAGTCAGTCTCTTAAAATTATAATTCAATTCCTCAATAATTAAGACCAGCAAAGTGTACATTGATACAGTTTTAGTTTCTACTGTAAGATTGGGTTATTTTTCTTTGGTTAAATGAACCTATTATATTCTTTGTGAATTCGTTAATCAGAATGATTTATGACACACACACACAATATATATATATATATATATATATATATATATATATATATGTGTGTGTGTGTGTGTGTGTACCAACAGTACGGTTTTCGTTGAGTCTCGTTCCGCTCTTCATAGTTAGTAACTAGGATGTCCAGTAATATAGTTCTTAGCACGGCGCCCTTTCGCTCTTTACTCATATGAGTAGCTAACCACAAACAGCTATCACTTACGGTAAAATTATTCGCTATTGCTGTCTCAGACGTCGTCTTTGTGACAGCTCGACTCACAAACTCAAACTAGGTTGTTTACACACTTAGGTATTTATCTACATATTATTAAATCCTTCATTGTATGTTGTTGTCCTTAATAACACGTTTCTTGTATTACCAGGTGAATAATGAACTCTGCAGAGATCCTTCTAAAATGTAATTTGTGTTGTCCTTGAGAAGTTGTAATATTTTTTACTTGACCAGTTCTTGAGTCTTCAGAATATTTCATGTTTTAAATGGATTCTCGGTAAACTGATTAAATAAAGAATGATCTGAAACTTTGTCATTATTAACATTATTCAACGTGACCCTTAATAAGAACTGATCAACTCTATTGTAGCAAAAATTAAATTAAATCCGTTAAGTTCAATAAAATGTTAAAGTAAATAGATTATTACATATGAAAAATATAGCTCAACAACTAGCCGAAACTAGCAACCGATCGGTTAATGAATGTCATAATGAGAAACATTGATTTTGTTGTTGATGTGATAATAGCTGGTTACATCCTATCAAAATTTACAAGAGGATCTGACGAGCGCAACGTCCTATTTCAGCAGAGGATGCTGTAGAGAACGTTCGTGTCCTTGCAACGTCATGAAATGAATGAAAGTCGATGTGGAGACGTGAAGCAGTAATGCAATCATGAGCTTGGAATACGTTTGTAAGTTTTTTCGTTTTTTTGATTATCATTGAGTATTTAAAAGTTGATTTACTAATAAAAGTATATAATTTTTAGTTATTGAGAAACTATAAAAATTATTTTCATACGTATATTGAATAAATTCAATGACAGAAATCTGAAGCGTTAGTGTGTTTTAAGCTAAAACTCGTGTAAATGTGTGTTAATCTGACTAATTTGGCTCATTTTGTTAATATCTTTATATTTATTACTGTTTATATCACATTTGATATTTTAATTTTATTTCACTGACCATACCGATTACATTTTACTAAACAGAACAGAAAGGAAAAGAGATCTGGCCAATCTAAAATCCAATTCTCCCCCACAATTTTGTTAACAAGTTCGGAGTATTGGAAACTATAACCTCACCAGTTCTGTGTCTCAACTCGAGCAAATCGAGTGGCAGAAAAAAAGACAAGATCTTTTATAAATACACAAAGGGAATCGTGCCTGATGTCACATGAACGTGGAGGTCGGCGGAAAAGATCTCTGACCATTAAGACCAAACCAACGGTTCGGGATTTCGAGGTTCGACCACACCGGTACAAAAAGATGCTAGGAGAGAATGGGCTCAATCTTGTTGCCAAATAAAGTTTTCAGGTTTACTTTCTTAATGGGGCAACAGAAATTCCTACATAACATTCAGATAACTCATCCCTGTTCTTGTAGCTACAGCGAAAGAAAGATCCGCTCACCAAAGATAAGGCTTAATTTTGGAGAATCTCTTTGCTGCTGTACAACTTCATGAGGATGATCTGACACCCAGATTCCAACATTATCAGCATTTACCTTCCCACTATGAAGTAAAGTTGACTCACCACTGAGCACTACACGATGAAGTCATCTTCCCCGTGCAACACTTACAAACTTAAAAAGTACTCCAAAATCATCTCGCTATAAAATATGTCATGTGCAAAACTTTCCACACTGTCGTCTTTGGCAACTGAAGCTCAAGACTTGCTTTCCGAAGAGTCTTCTTAGGACTACGAAGGTAAGATGCTCTGACATGGTCAATATCCATCTCAAACACATTTAGTTGTCCCGCGCCTCTCCTTTTACACACAAATCCGATCGTTTCGAATTATCTATACCATCTGTGGATGCTTTTGTCTCACGGGCGATCACAATTAAACTTTAAGCGAAACGTGCGTTAAAAGGAAAATACAGACTCACTCTTAGCAAACTGCAGAACGCAAAGCGATTTCCCCTCTGACGTAGTCCACAATTTAATTAATCCCATTATTCACATACAGTATGGGTATTGAGTGTTATTGGGCCATATGTATATTAAATTAATTCAAGAAAACAGAAGAAACGTTTTTAATAAATCTCAGCAACGACAAATATAGAGTAACAAGTAGATGACCACACATATGTTAAAAAATTACCGTGAACGCTAAAACAGACAAGCTCACTACAAATTGTTCGCTGCTAGAAAAGAAAACGCAAAAAAATAGTCACCGACAATGTTACTATTCATAGGATGTAATAAGAATAATTCCAATCATATTACTCATGCGATCTTTGACTAGTAAAACTCGTTATCTGAGAAATCGAGTTCTGCAAACATTTGTGTAATTGTTCGCATATAGAGATACGGATCACTTAAGTACCACTAAATAATTGATTTAACCAGCTGTAATTTCATCCTCCAACCACCAACTTCCCAGCTGAATCTAATAGCTAGTAATTACCTTAAGCATTTTAGAAGTGAAAGGGAACTGATGTGCTGACTCTGAAACACGCCGTGAAGTGCCGAAGTAACATATAATTTTCAAAATGAAATTACACTGTGAGCACTTGAATGGAATTGATATCTTATTGACTCTTTCTGAGTTCGATAAGTTTTGCTGACAGTTTGGACATGAAATACAGATCCTCCATCGCGGAATAATAAATTTCTTTAAAAATTAATCTTTTTCATGAGAATAAAAGTAATATTTTACCGATCTACCATAATACTATGAATAATTGGAATTCAAGCATTTTGTTATTAACAACTAGTAACAAAATTTGAGATATTTTAAGAGCTAACTATAACAAAGCCTTAGCATCTCTGTTGTTATGCCTTGCCATAATATGGAAGAAAGGAATAAAACTGGTAGAAAAAATGATTGTATACACGTATTATCTCTATGTAATAACATTACAAAGTTTTTTTAAACAAGGCTACAAAATTTTCGACAGCATTCAATTTACATAAAATTCTCAATAAATGCCCTAAGTGTGTTTAATTTTCACGAAAATTCTGTTGTTCGATACAAAATAATACCGTCAAAGTAATCAACAAAAAAATTCAGGGTTAAAAAATTAAAGTCTCTATATTTTTTTATTAGTTATCTTTATCTTGTAAGGTTTATTTGTTAAAAAATTCACTGCTGAATTAATTTGTTATTCATTAATAGTGTATTAATAAATATATTTGCGGAAATGTCTCAAACCTCGTTGGTATTAGACGGTTATCGACATTACTTCAAGTTCCGTTTTTTTAAAGAACTCTTCATTCCTATAAATGCATAGATTTATTTTTGATACATAAATTTACTGATATATTAAAAATATTAAAAATGTAGCCATTAGTTTTCAAAAATTGTATAAACTGTTTTCATAGGATCCTTACGAAAATTTCGATAGTCAGTAAAGTCAATTAATGATTATACGTTCCATAATATTTTTTTACATTCATTTACAAACTTAAAACCTGCTTTATATACATGTTTCAAAGCGAAACAATATTTTTATATTCATTAATTACTAAAAAATTCGTTTTCACGCCTTCTAAGGTCTAATCAATATAAGAGAAGTAAGTTGCTAATTAATTGACATATTTATGTGCTTGTCTTAATTTGGAATAATTGTAAAAGATAAGCGAGTAGTAACAGTCGCGGAGCTGAGTGACAAGTTTGAGGGAAAGTTAAAAAAATCCATGTAACAACGCTAGAGAATTTTCCCGTTGTGTTCCTTTTGTTGACAGTCCTCGTGATACTGCAACAAAATTAATGAAACGTGAAATTACAACGCACTTTCAAAAGCGTATTTCCTTCCGGTCTTCATCTATTTTCATCACATAATTCACTTCCTGTTTCATTTATAAATTGTGCCGAAAGGTTTCTCTTTATTTTTTAAATTCAACTAGACGTATTATTAGGATAGTATAATGAAAATCCTTGTGCAAGGATTAAAGTAATGAAGTTTTGAAGATGTTCAGTCTTAATATTACGTAGTATTTCTATTGTAAACATGGTGTAATTTAATTTGTTGAAATATTAAAATTATAAACTTACACGACGGTGACCTTTTTCAAAAAATTATTGTTATTTGTTTTCATTCCGTTTTTGTGGTCCTGCTAAAGATGAAAGTTAACATAACTTTAACTACCTTTTTCCATCAACCAATGGTCTGGGCAGTCAAAAATTAATAATCATAAAATAATATACTTCAAATTTGCCTGTATATGTGATATAATTTTTAAAAGTGATACAAATTTGGAAGTAATAATTTTACTAGGGTTATATCAAACATTAATATCGCAAAATATTTGCCAGTAGTCTTCTATACCTGTAAAATTAAAAAGAGTAATTGTTTTTAGAACTACCCTTCAATGAAGAAAGAAATAGAAATAATTAAAACTTATTGTAAAGGTCCTGTCTTAATAAAACCAATTTACAATAATTTATAAATGATTTGTTTGTGAAGATATTGAATCCACCTATTCATATCTTCATTTGAAGAAAACCTAATTAATAATTAATGAGGACTATGTTCGTGAATAAGAAGAGAACTAACAAAGAAATTTTCCAAAATTCATATATTTTTTGCGCTATTCCGACACTTATATACCAATAAAACGGGAACATTTTCTTATAGGAATTACATATTAGTGAGTATAAATACACTGAGTGGCCAATTTATTATGAGTACCTAACAGCGTCAAAATGTTACCACTAGAGGGCGAGATATCAATAAAATGGGAATGCAGAAGAAGTGAATTATCAGTTGTACTGTGTTGCTTGCGAAGACATGGGAAAAGGACGTGATTTAAATGCGTTTGAACACGGGGTGATCCATAGGCGCTAGAAACGTCGGAACCAGTATCAGCAAAACGGCTGCACTTGTAAAGTGTTCCCAAACAGCAGTTATTAATGTTTGTACATGGCAACCAAAAATCTGGGTCTCAAAGTCAGGTTTGTTGCCGTCACAGGTTGCTCAAAGTTAGAGCTGAAAGGAGACTTGCCAGAGTTGTCCAGTGCAACAGAAGAGTAACAGTGCTTCAAATATCGAAGAATTTTAATCAAGGAACATCTCTGAACGAACTGGTTGCCTTATGGGCTCTGGAAGCCACCGACATGTTAGAAAAACTGCCTTGAAGAAGAGCAGACATCTTCAATTCGCAAAAGAGCACAAGGATTTGATGGTAGATGACTGGAATATTGTGAAGTGGTCTGATGAATCGTGATTTCCAAAGCACAATGCAGATGAAATATAAATAAAACGACACCAAAGTATGGGCCCAAATTGCCACACTTCCATATGGTGGCGGCAATATTATGGTATCGTATGGCACCAATGATTCCTGTGAAACAACATATGAATACCCAAGGGCATTTAAGTATTACCGTAGATCAAGTTCATCCTGTGTTGTTAATGAGGTACTCTGCCAGGGATGGATACTTCCAGCTGGCATTGTCCTCAGATTGTTCGAAGAGCATCACGAAGATCTTACCTGACGTTATTGGCCTGCACAATCACCTTATCTCGATTCTTTTGGGAATTTGTGGGATGAGATCGAACGGGCCATCAGACAGTTGGATCCAGTACCATCAAATCTTAAGGAATTGGAAAGTACAGTTCATCAGATATGCTCTCAAATTTCTTATACCATCTACCAGCAACTCATAGAATCCGTGTACAGAAGTATTCAAGCAGTATTAAGAGCATAAGGTGCCCAACATTTATTGAAGGGATGGTGATAACAATTTGACCAATCAGTGTATTTATTTTACTATAAATGAGGTTACAACTCTGTGGTAAGTATAGCTCTAATAAAGCATAATAGCATATATTTATTGATAAATAAGACGTAAGTCTTATGTAGAAAGAGATGGAATGAAGATTGAGGTCGGAACAGGCAAGAGGAAGTAAGTAAGACGTAAATTCATGTGTGCTGTTAAAAGGAGAAGAAAGCTTGTATAGAGGAAAAAGAGGGCAAATGGCTGGCTATACATACACAGATTGTTATCATTTGTTAAATGTATTCCCTATTTGGATAATATCTTAAAGCTAAGGTTGAAAATAGCTCTAATAAACCTGAACAATTGCAACGTGGTCAGTTGGTTGTTAATACTTGTAATCTCTTTTATTTATTGTATCTCGGAAACATGTGATCTTAGAGGTCTAGAAAGCTCGCTTAAAGAATTTACATTCAAGTAAAATGGAGACAGGATATAATTTGAATTTACTGTGTAAGAGCAGTATGGAAAGTATTACATAAGTGTCGCTGTTGGTCATTTATACATTACGGAAAAGCGTCGTGTTCGGATTTAGAAATCATACCCAACCAAACATGGTAACTTAAATTCATGTGCACTGTATATGTCTATAAATGTCTGTGTTTGTGCGCGTATTTAACGAAAGTGGTGAATATTTCTTGTATGCCTATTCTTTTTTCCTTTTTGAACTTGCTCTATCATCACTGTAGCGAAACCCTTGACCACAATTCGTGATGATCCCATTACAAAGAAATACTCGTCTCTTCTCGAACAGTTAACTCTTTTTGCATTTCTTTGAAGTTTTATGAAGACAAGCATAAAGCGACGTTGAAGGTCATGCTTCTAACAAAACCTGAGTCTGACTGTTGCTTTTATGTCCTTTCACCACCCGCATAGAAGAGAAAGAAAGTACATAGTGGGCTCAACACACCCAGAGCTTCCTGTTTGCTTTGAGCCTGACGATCTGACAGTCTGTTTTGCAGAGAAGAGAGTTATATTATTTGTACGAGCCAGAAACATCAAGGTGTATCGATTGCTTAGAATACTTCTATAAAAATATTTTACAGCATAAAAATCTACAATAATTGAAATATGTGAATGACATTATTCACGTCTGACAAGTTCTTTTGTCCAGGCCTACGACACAGACACCACATGTTTTGTTGGTGTATGATTGGAGGTTGAAGTAATTAGAAAACAGTTATTAATACTTGTTATTCATTATGCAGCAGTCGCTCGTCAACCAAAATTGTAGTTTCGGCTTGAAGATTCTGACTCGGCTTCATGTGTTGGTATTACAGATATATCGACCAAAAACAAATAATAGGGAAACACGGATAATCTCACTTCACACTACGAAGCATCCTCGGGTGAATTTGCAGACCGTTTATTGCTTCAACTGAAATGTGAGTGCTGGGGAAGAAGGTATTTGTCTGAAAGTAGGTGGCTTGCTCAACGACCCTGGTTGTTTCTTTAGTTGACTATTGTTCATTTCTTAAAGTTTCTAAATATCAAAGGAACTCAACCCCTACCCCCAGTAGATAATAGTTTTCAGTAATTTACTATATAACTTTCAAACAAATGCCGTGTGGATACAATTTTTGATTCCTGATTGCCTTTGAGTCACTCCCTTCTCCTTTCTATTGCTAACTCCGTGTTCTGCATGCCATATAACAACTAAGCCGAAATTGTAAATAGACTCTGTCATCCATTTCCATAAGGTACTTTTAATTTAACACAAAACATAATTTTTGGGCTTCTCTCAATTTACTTATAAATGGTTCTGAGATAAATTAACATATGAAGACAGCCCGCGCCACTCTGATTAATTAAACTAGTTCATTGAAGACCAAAATTCTTGTATAAAATAATATTGATCGTTAAACTACTTTTTCTCGCAGATCTGATACAGCAATCGGTACAGTCTTGCAAAAGCAAATTTTAAATAGAAAAGCTTTAGTCGCGGCGTTCACTCCTCCGCAGGGATCCACTATTCACTCCAATATATATAAACATAATTAAAGTTTTCGCCTTTTTTTAGGACAGGGCAGAGCAACCTTTAACTCCGGGTCGTTCGGGTTTTACACGCCGGTCATAAATCATAAAAACTAACCACAAGATTTTTTCGGGTAAACATCTACATGAGGGTGATCCAGAAACAGGCAACGCCCCTTTAATGGCATAAGAAGGGAATTGAAAAGGGGGGATTTTTGTTGTTTGGGTTAACAGGCTATGTTGGAAGATGCTGGAAATATCTCAATAATTACAGATCAAAACTCATTCTTGAGATAGAGAAATCGACAATGTGAGAAATATAAACATGTCATTGAATAAGTTATTTATAACTCAGGCCACCTGTTTATCGTGACAATTGGTTGAACCGATAAAGATAATTACAATGAAAAGTAAGAGAAAAACTTGGGGAAAAAATATATAACATAAAAAATGGAAAAAAAGAAAATTTTTCTATCTTTTTAAATATGAATTTCGAAACTAAATACTGAAAGTAAAGGATAGTTTCAGATTAGAGATAGAAATTCGATTATTAATTAAGAAATACAATTCTTGGGGCAATAAAGGATAGGAAAAATTGCCAAAAAAACATGTAACGCAGTGGCGATCACTGATCCATCAAAAAATATATATATATGAAGTAATATTCAGATTGTGGTTATATAGTATTTATTATTTTCCTGTTAGATAATTATATTTATTCAATCTCCCACCAAGATCAACTCATCGCAAGCCGCCGCTGGTCCACCATAGATCGTCTCCCACCAAAGATTCTCCACCTTTTTCGCTTCTTGCATTCAGAGACAATTTTCTTTTCTTGTTCTACTCATGAAAAAAATCTGGTTTCTTTACTAATACAATAATTTAATACGCCGTTTATCTCAAGTTCTGAAGATTTTTTCAAGTTTTTATTCACGGAAAATATATTGATATATGAACACCTTTTATAATAAAATCATATTTGCACAAAATTATAAACGTCTCCCGGAGTTTTATGTGATGTTTTTTATAAAGTTCAAAAAATAAAAATAAACTTTCTAAAAAGAGAGTGGCCCCCACTCATTTTTGGATAAATTGTTGTTTAACATTTTGTACGAAACAGAAATCTGCCCGATATTTTTCATGCAGTAAGTATCTGGTGACTTACAGAGGGAGAGTACGGAGAGAATGCGTAGGTAAGAACAACGGAGAATTAATGATTCCAGGGACACCATTTCCTGGTGTTGTCAGAACAATAGTTCTCAGAAGGAAGTCGTCGGTCGTCTCACTGCTTTGGCATCTTTACATGGTTATTTTCTTACGTCACTTAAAACAGCGATAATGACGAATTATCGTTCTTTCAGAATATGACTTCCTTTATTACTTTACTCTCAAGGAAAAAAAACAGTAATTGAATAACAACACTTAGTTTTAGATTACGAGGAGGTAGTACATTAGTTTGAAATGATACTGGTCTTTTAGATGTATAGCCGCTATAAACAGATACCAGTTGTCAAGATTTTGTGTACACTTTTTGTGGTAGGAAATTCCATCTCAGTTCTCTGCCCACCAAACCGTCTCATTAAAATAGTTACGCGACAACGTCATAAAATAACGGTATCTTAACTGTAATTAACTTAACCATGCTTGTGATAATAGATTGTTTAAATGATTGCCTCTCTCGCTAAGCATCTCATAAATGATCATTTATTTGAAGATTTTCTAAACTACATTACTAAGGGAATAATAAGGGAGCTGATTTTAGGTCTCATTGGCGGAACTTGCAGAGAATGAGGAATGCTACCTTCGGCGATGCGCTCTTGTCTCTTTGGTTTAGAATTAAGTTTCCTAAAAGCGCAAGCTTTTATAGATGTATGCTCCCGGAGGGAGAGGGAGTCGCAGATCTAAGATAGACGGTAACGGTTGTCGGAGGACGCCATCGGCCATTTGTCTCGTAATGAAGTCCAGGATTAGAGAAGGGAATGCTGCGTCCCCACTCAAGCCATCAGAAGGGCGTGGGAGGGGTAGCAACTTCTGACACACCCTTCGTATGCTATTAAAGTAGAGTTGCCACTACGAGGATTACCCTCATGTAGCCTATTACTTAAACAAAACAACAAATCCAACTAGATTACAAGAGCATAAATTCATTTGATTTTACTGTCGTTAAATAAACGATTATTTGAAACACAAATAGATAAAATGATTTATTTTATGTTTTATAAGTGAAATAATATAAACCGAAATTAATGGTAAGCTTAAATCTTATCAACTATTTAAACTCTTTTACGTGAAACAAAAATTTTGTTAAGTGAAACAACTTTTCTCTGCTACATCATACTTTCTTCAGCATTTGAATAGATTATTGGGACTCAAACAATAGACTTCAATTATTCTCCTAAAAATATTAATGAAGGCTCCATTTCTTGTAAAACTGTGAAATAATATCATTCTATAAAGTTAAAGTACTTAAAGATATATTTATATGATCAGTTTAGAATGATGGTAAAAATCCTTGCTCTACTAACAATACTGGATAGAGTTGATAGTGTTGAAGTCAGCTGCATCTAAATATTCTATAATTTTTTAAGAATAATATCAAATTCAGAAACCATAGTGGTATTACTCAATTTCGTGTCAGCTTAAGCGGTGACAAATTGAGAAAAAATTACACCAAAATTGCCTGTGTTTCCGTATTTCAATTGCTCATGTAGATGTATTTTTAATGGTCTAACCATGACCATGTTTACTATTCAACGGTACTTTGTTGAGCAACTTACAACTACTTGTGACAAAATAAAACCAACTGAAAATGATTTAGAGTAGCAGAGAGAGAGAGTCGATTATCATATTCACGTTCAAATATTAGTATGACCTGACACAAAATTGCTGAGGATCCGCGTTTATATTGTATATATATATATATATATATATATATATATATTTGTGTGTGTATATGACATACGTACAAAGTTTCTTTAGTATGAATTTATTTTGTAACTTAAATAATATTTTGAGAGTATGTTATAAATAAAATAATTAAATTAATCTGACTTAATATTTTAAATAAAATTAAAATAATGGTCAAAAGTCAGAACTATAACAATTTTTAACTTTAAAACGTTTTGTCGCTAACTTTCGGGACAAGAATTTTAATTGTAAGTAACTACAACATACCAAGGTTAATAGCTGGGGACCCTGAATTGACGGGGTATTTATTTATATTATCCCAGCACATTATTTAATTCTCTGGTCAACACAGGATTAAACGGGCATCGTACGCGTCACAATATGAAGCTCAATTATACTACCAGTATCTCGAAAGAGTAAAAAATATTCCCCGTACATAGAAGGGCTAAAAATATTTTGAGGAAAATAACTGAATAAAAATTTTCTTAACACTTCATAATACTACAACAATACTCTCGGTACATTAAAGAAATAAAAATTGCCAGCAGTAATCTAAGAGTGTCAAAAGTATTTCCGGTAACCGAATAGAAAATAAACAATAACTGTTTCTTAAGAAGGCAAAATTATATTATAAGATGGTAATAATTAGTTTCGATGCCATAAGACGCCAGAGCCACGCTCCTGAAGGAGCCAGGGGTTAATTTACCCACAAAGTGTTCAAACTGGACCTAAGGGACATATAAACTAAATTCGATTGAAATAGCTCCAATTCTAACAGAACTTAATTTACCCCCCTGATAATCACTAAAATTAAACTTACGCAGAAGTGTGTTGTACCCTGTCCCGCCCAATTAAGGGATAAATTACAATTTAAATCGCATGCTAAATGTTAAAATAAAACTCAAAGGCTCAAAGGGCACCAATTTCTTTACCAAACTTGACTGTTTTCTTTTTCTTTTCATATGACGCCCCATGCACCCCATCACTATGAATACTACACTTAAACGATGAATAGGGTTGAAATTATACCCAACGAAATTAAGCGTAAACGTTATCAAATTAATTGACCCAGAAAAATATATATTGGAAGGAAATAACGGCTTTTATGGACATTTCCTCCCCATCCACGCCCCCCCAGATGGTTGTAGCCATCTCTTACTCCAACAGTTTTAATTACCTGGTCACCTAAAACACGTTTTCAACGCGTTCTCATAATTGTTCCATCCGTTAAAAATATTATATGAAAGTTTGTTTTACCGTTTTCCATACTCTCTTGGGGGATGAAATATGACTTGAATTGCATTTTTTATGACAAACCTAAATTCAGCGGGCCATATTACACTGGTTTAGATCCCATTATTGATTGCTTTCTGGTTATTTTTATGTGATGTGCCTCCAACCCCACCCCTAAGATTATGAATGGGGTTAATGGGGAGGAGAAACTGTAAAATTAATTGACCTAGAAATGTATTTATTGATTGAAATATTGGCCGTTTTTATTATTAAAAATTTTACACCCACTCCACCCACGCCCCTGTGATAGTCGAGTCTTACCCCAAAAGTGCTGATTTACGTGTTCTAAAAAACACGTGTACCAAATTTGGTCGAAATTGATTTACTCATTTAGATTTGTATTCGGAACATACATACAGACACACACATATACAAACACACACAGGCAATTTTACTATGGGGATGTATATATAAGTATGTATTTTTTTGTACAATAAACTGAAGAGGTCCCAAAAGTTGTGGATGAAAGTTTTAAATTTTTATTTTTCTACTTTTGGTCATTTTTTGTATTTTAATTAGAATGTTTTAAGAGTAAATTCTGAAACGTTTAGTAGGATTGTGGTTCCCTCTATGAAACTTTTTACTTCAAGTTCGGGGTAAGGTATTTTTTATACCATAGGTTATAAAACGTGGAAACTATGTAAATGATTTATTTTATGCTTACTGCTAAATAAGTCGTCAAATAAAATTTCGTCTTACAAGTACGTTCTGCATGTTGTATTCCACAATATGGTATAATATACAGAAATTCCATTAACATGGCCTTCGTAATTTTAATCATGAATAGTTGTATTAACTTTTGTCTTTGTTATTCATTATTCCCAACTGCAGTTATAAAATAATATCACGAATGAAATAAATCAGCGCTCAGTTAACAGGCGTAAAATGAAAATAAATAAATAATCTAGCAAAACATTGACATTTGCATTTCTATTCCGGTTTGTACGAGATGGAATAGTTCTTGGCAGTTGATTTTTATTTTTAAACAAGTAGAGGAAGCAATAATTAATCAAAGTTGCTGAAAGGGTGTATTAATTTTAATTTTTAAATAAATATTTAAGAATGTTAATAATTAAGTAGCTACATTCTGCAATATTGGAAAATACATTAAACGTGATGTAAACTTTCTGAAAGTCTCGTGTGAATATAAGCGTAATTACTTGATTACACTGGTTTCTGTATTCAGTATTATGAATAAGATTGGAACAACTTTCATCTAGTTTGTATAAACTTGCGATTTCGCGAGGTAAATTTCAAATGTAACTAGGATTTCAAATACTTTACGCAATTATTCTTATATTAAGGATTATTTATTGAAAAATGAATAATTAGTTTTATAAATATTTATTTTCAAAGAAGTAATTCGTTTTGATTTGGGTAAAGTCTCTAAAGAATATAATTATAATAAAACTGGCACCATGAAAGACTGGAAAATTTATTTTTCCCAGAGTCTCTTTCCGTTACTACAAAGCGATCTTTTCAGCTATTAGATAATTTTAACTAACTTAGTATAAAATTTTTTAATTCCACTGAAGGTTAGTGAATTTTTTACATTTAAGAATTTATCGTAAGTTAAACCATTCATTTTTCAATAACTGAGCTCAAATTTAATGTAATTCCAAAAGAAATAAAATACAATTTTAATCATTTAACCGTTCAGGGAATTTAAAGAAAAAAAGACTAAATATATCTATATTTATAACTATGTAAAAAAGGCACAGAACTTTACTATTACGTTTGGATGTTAAGTATTGACATTTCTGTAAACAAGCTAATCCAGTGAGTTACTACCAAAAACATAACGAATTAATTAGAATAAAAAGTGTGTGCAAAGTTTCATTTTACAAAACAGAATTGAGCTAATAAACACCTGAAGTACCTGGAAGACGAAACATCTTTAGATAGAATCTCCTAAGCAAGCGTATCACCTTGTCATAGTACAAGAAGCGAAACTTACACGGTTTCGCCAAGGAGGAATGTCACGCAAAGTAAATATTTTCACCAGTAATTACACCCTTCCTTTGTTACTTATTTTCTATTCAAAGTCTGTAGGTCCAAGCGACTTATAGCAAGCACACTTCACAAGAGTGTATACTGAATAATAAACTCCTACTCGTCTTTAATATTTATTTCTACATGGCTTATAAAAAGTTTTTCTCCAATTAAAAAAATATACGAGTAGTGCGTTTGTGACCGAAACATTCGGGAATATCAAAAATCTACTGGAAAGTATTTGCAATCAATCCAAACTAAACAATATTTTATAATAATGAAGTTAAGTCCTGGTAAGCTGCGAAATTTCTTTTATGGCTGGGAATTTTAATGAAAATATCCTTGTAATCAGGAAAATATTGCAATGGGACAAAACTATATTCTTATACATATAACCAGAACAAACCAACAATCTTTTAGAATGAAAAACTGTTAAATACAAATAATTCTCGAATATCGTAAGCAATCGTTATTTATTGCTTTAATTTTGATATATTACGTTATATATATATATCTCAATATTTCACTCTTATACGTATCTGTAATGTGAAACGTTTCTAAAATTTATATTATTGTTATCACTTATATATCATGCACTTCTGCGAAAAAGATATGCCATATATTTTTAATTGAATATCAGAAGAGTGGTTAACGCTTTTAAATAAACTAATCCTATAAAGTTATTTGTATTGATTATATGTAAAAAATACTCGTTTCAGCTATTATTTCATGTACACTGAAACAATATAAATAAACCATAATTTGTATTACGGGAAATTATTAATAGTGTTACCCCACTGTTGAGGCACCAAATTATCAAACGATTATTTTATGTGATAATTGATACCGGCGTTGAAGTCAGCTACTCACGTCTTGTTATTATCTTGATGCAGAGATTCCATAACTTATGTTTACAGCAAAACGGTTGGGCAGGGCTTTCTTTAAAGTTAGGCTCTTGATAGTGTGAAACTTTATTTGAATGTATTGACATACACCAAACCTTATTATAAAATATTGAAGCTTATAGAGATACTATGCCAATATAAATTAATTGAAAAACTAAAAATAACAGTGGTGGGGGATATATCTCTTTGTCTTAGCTTAAATTTTATTTTTAAAAGCAAGGAACAACTTTCAGAGTTTTTCCTGAGAGAGAATCAAAAGTGTAAAGTATGAGAGCTGTATAAGTTCCCGGTTGCCGCATGAGCGCCCTCCTCCCACTGATGTACGGACGGGCGGATGTCCGTCGATGTCTTCATCTCCCAGACTCATCCAGAGCCACGTCTCCAGCCACCGGAACCAAGCTGATTCTTGAACTTCCATAATTCAAGAAAATTGTCTCCCAACTCCAGTTTCTATTGCTTACATGTAATTGACTTTAGCGCTGAGCACTGCTAGCCATGAACTCTACAAATGTTGAAGAATTTTAGTTTCAACAAAGAATTTTGCATCGACCCTCACACATCGATGTCCAGCATATAAATTTTCTTAGAGAGGCTATCTGGTTAGAAGTTACCAGAAACTCACCTTTTGCTTCAATTAGCTATCACGTTTCATCAAAGACGTTGAAACACTCCACAAATAAAAATGTCTATTTCTTGCAGCACGACGAGCTTGCTTTTAATTTTAATTTAATTAAATATGTTAACTTAAGAATAAAAATGGAATATTGATTTCAATCAAAAATAATGTCACATATGTTCAATACCACAAATAGATTATTTTAAAAGTAATATTATTGTTACAGCTGCGATTCAATTTAAGAAGTACGATTTGTGACCTGAGACGTTAAGAGGCAGGTTTGTATAATACTTATGATAAATGCTTCCAACGCTTACTTTCCCGAGAATTTAAATTGCAAATATCTTTTGCTGGTCGTTTAACGTTTCTCGGTGTTGTCTTGAACAGACACAGACATATATGCGTGAAGATCATAATTACAGTTAGTTCTCATTTTGAATCTATGAATATAACTTAATGTCAAATGTGAAATCAAATACAATGGCTTCAGCCAGGAGTAAAGGAATTCAAGGCAATGTACTAATTGGGCTGTGAGCTGAATTAAGAAGTCAGAATGCTAATAGGAAGTATAGGTGTAACAAGTTAAATCGGTCAAGGCCATTTGCGGAAAATCTGACCACATTTGTTATTTGAACTCATTACGTAAGTCGTACTAATAATAAAATAATGGAAACAGATATCTAATAAATTTAAGTCGAATGCAACTGTATTTAGTAGAAGGAAAATAATAATAATTATAAAGTAAGAATATAAATCAGATGGTTATTTTCAAATAACATAAACATTATCATGTAAAAATATAAAAATTATTAATAATAATAGCGGCGAAGTGTTACTTTATATACCTAGAGATTTAAAAAAAAGTGTTTGTAACACGAACTTGATAAATAAGTTAGGAACATCACACTAAGCGATAAATAGCATCATTTTCAGTCATGAACAGTAAATTTTATGAGAATAAATATCGAATATTAAACCGAAACATTTATTTAAATCATGTTGCATTTAACACCTTATGTATAATATTACATTAGTAAGTTAAATTTCAGGAATATAATAACTGACAATTCAAAAATATTTTATTCAACCACGGTTTCCTATCTTATTGTACTCTCATATTTTATTGTATAATGGTAGTTAAATGTATCTTATTAATTAAAACAGACGTAAAGTAAAATATTATTCATATTATAATAGTATAACTAAGGAAAGATTGAGTCACAATGTGGGTGAATTTGCGAACTATCTCTATTTATAAAAGAATTGCCGCAGCTGTTGTAATATTTCTGCATATAATTATTTTCTGCTCTCATTTTGGTAATAGCTTTCTCTCAATATTCTTTTTTCCAACGAAAATGCGAGAATGAATTTAAGGAAATACATGCGGTTTCTTTAATTTGTAGCAGTTTTCTTAGATGATCGTTATCTGCTCTTAATTTATAATTAAAGGTAAACTAGTGTAAATTGTGAAGACTGAATACACAGAAACATGAGCTTTCTTGCAAAGATAACTTTCACTTTTTCCTATATATAGCTTCCGCTAAAATTTTATTAAGATTTTTTTCTAAATTTATGTCTCTGTTACTGTTACCAAATAATAAGAGGGGGATCGCTAATATTGACGATAATCGTGTCTCCATATATGGTTCCCTGAGTACAGATTATGTTACATTGTAGGTTGGCGTACTGAATATACTTGATATTGATCTTCCATTATTTTGGCAAGCTACCTGATGAGCCGACCAGATGAGAAACGAGAAGCACGTGCAAGATCAACGGCCAAGGTTGCGTGTGGTAATTGGGGCAAAGATGTTTGACGCAACTGTCGAAGGTCGAGTCGTTTCCCAATCTGCGAGTATTCCAGCTCCAGCGCTTTCTCTGTCTACGAGGATGAAATTTTCAACTGATGATCCCAAGGTCAGATCCTGTAGATCCTGTCCGGACGTCTGGCCAAGTTCCACTTACCAATGCAGCAGTGGACTCGGGGGTGCTTGATCGATATACTTTCATAACTGTGAAGAAATTGGGTTACTACAGAAACTTTTCTTTTGTAAAGTTTCAAAAACCAAACAGTTTACATTGCGTGGAACAATAGCACATTGTATTAATGACGACTTTAACTGATGCTTCTGCTCTAAATAACCAAATTTAAAATCTGATTCTGTTTTCTACTTTAGACGAACAAAATTTTAAGACTCATAGTTACACAAAGTGCAGCCTACTAATATATAATTTATTTATTGATTTGATTTTAGCCTCTTACTTTCCCTTTTCCTTTTTCTTTTCAATTATAAGTTTAAACGTCAAGTGAGATATTTATTTCAACTCCATATTAAAAGAAGCCTGCTAGGAATTGGAGGCGCTACGTAAATATAAACATTTACAAGGCATCCCACCAATTTACTCATTGATTCATAGGCAATATAAAAAAACTAAATGACGAAACTAAAGATTTATTTGATAAAAACCTTACTTGACGCTGAATTTATTAAAAGTATGAGCACTTGGAAATCATTATTGTTACACTAGAAGAGTGTTTCGATTTCACAATATACAAAATACATAAAATTCCGTTAGAAATTAATACATCAAGCAATTATAATGAAAACTGGATTGCATTTGTTCACAAATCTGAACCAAAGATGTTTGACGTGTTGCATTCGAGGAAGGACACTCAACAATCCCACGAGGAGTGTGCATTAAAGGGGCTATTTGCTAACATGAAGTTCCGGACATTGATTTCATCATATTTTGTTTATAAGAATAAGAAATATTCGTTCATATCTTTGGAGAACTTTTTAATGCCTTCTCTTTTTTGTCTCGCATTAGTCTCTGGCCGGATAAGGACTCTAATCAGGTTAACAATAAAGATATTAAACCTAATACATACAACTGTACAATGACACTAGAGAATAGTCAAAGATTATAAAAATATGAAATAAGAAAGATTAATAGCTTAACGGTTGGAATACTACATATCAACAATCAAAACTTCGTGATGCTGCTCAATAAATCCTCGCCAAGTTGATATAATAAGAGTTAGTATTTGTATTTCATGTGAAGAAATTTTGAACTTTTAATTCCAGTCTTTACTTAAATTTGATTGGTGTCTAAATTTTGTTTTGAAATGACATAATTAATCATCTTGTAATCATGGCTCGTTTGGTTTGATCTATGTAAGTTTATGACAGTTCATTCCTTTTACTGAATTCATTGGTAAAAAGCGTCATGAACTTTTTTATCGACACAGTATTTCATATTTTGCATGACAGTGTATAAAATATGGGTGGTTTTAGTGTTAAGCTGAGTATTATATTGATTTGAATAGTCATGGTAATGAATAAGTTAATGCTCCGTACGATTTGTGTTTGGACAAGAGACCTTTTGTTGTCACTATTATTAAGATTATCATAATTTCTATGGTATCTAATATTCTCGATCCGTTTTCCTGTACCGCCAAAGTTAACTGTGCTATGAGATTGACATGTTTTGTATGGCTATTGGAAAAAACTTGTCTTTTGATCTTTCAATTACTAATTTTAAATAATACTAGCTATGCCCGAAACTACGTTCGCGCGGAATTAGTTATTTTTATTTTTCCCTATGATCGCTTCACGGCAAACCTTATAACTCGCAGTTGGTTTTGAACAGGCTTTCACACGTTTTCAACAATAAATGGAGTGAGAATGTTCACCCACCCTCTCACTCTCTCTATCATGCTGCCAATGTTACACTTATAATAACACAGTATGTGGGATGGATGGTTTAGGAACACCTAATAGAACTTATAACTCGCAATTGGGTTTCACGCCCCCTTTCGCGCGGCAATTCAATGTGTTTACATTAATATCTTCTGAACTTTGAAAGCTATCTAAATGAAACATGCACGAAAATTTAAACTGAAATTTCAGTTTTAATCCCTAAAATGTTCATTGAAATCCATTGAGCCGCTTTGGAACTTTTTCAAGACAAATATACGGACAGACATTCAAATACACACTTCAATTTCATTTATTGGTATAGATTTGACACTCCTTTGTAGAATGCCATTACATAAATTTAAACCATTATTGTAGATTATACTTAATAACTAAATAATATAATAGGAAAATTTGTTAATTGAATATAGTTTTACAATCTTCATTTCTCGCTTAATGTTATACAAAAATCAACTTTGGACACGAAATTTGATTTAATTCTAGCTGGGTGCCCGGCGATACCAAGGATCTTAATGCTTAAATATAAAAATCAATTTACTTAAGCTATGATACTTAATGTTCCTCGCGAACGTCATCGTCGCCGCCGCACGCACACACGCTGGCTGCGTAAGGGCATAATGAAACGTATCCTGATATACATTTCAATAGGGTAGAATCACAGGAAACACCGTAAAGGTAATTGATCCCGAAAAGTTCGACTGAAATATCGGCTGATTTTGTATGTTTAAAATTTTCAGCCCCTCCAAATCCGCCCTGTCAGCCGTCTTCGCAAAGAACATGTGTACAAAATTTCTTTGTAATTTCTCCACGCGTTTATATTTGTATGTGGATCATACATGCACACAAACACACACACACGTACAATATTTGAGCTCTTTTTACACGTAAACAATGAATTCCATTTATAAGAATAAGGATATGATCGATCTGTTTGGTCTGTTTAGCGCGAAATAACTTGTAAATTTGATGAACGTTTTATTTAAGTACTTAAAAAATAAACAAAAAGGTTTATCTCTGGAGTGCGGCGTACACACTGCGCCATACAAAAGCGACGTTTGGAGTTAATTTTATTATTTTTGAGGTTAAGATTCTTCGAATTGTTTTGCAGGTTTCCTGAGTGTATGTATTAATTTGTTTAGATCATTTTCTTATTTAAATTACTGGCTTAGTAAAGTATTTTCTGGAATATAGATGTGTGAAGTGTTAGCATAAACTGTTAACTTATAAGTATTTTTACCTGGAAATAAAATACTATACTGTTGTATCTCAATATCAATACATGATAAATTAAAATATCAGTATGAACTGTTATTTACCATAGGTAAAAGTTAATTATTAAATTTTATAACTTAATAAACTATTTTTATACTTGCAATCTATGCTAAAATATTTTAGTATTTTGCATTAGAATGTAATTTATTGTTAAAAACTTAAGGTCCTTGAAGTCTTGCTTCCTCTAAGGATCTACGGAAAATAAATTTAATGTGATATAATCTAAAATTTAAGTTAATGATATTTCTCAAGGTTATATGAGACGTGATTGTGGGACAGTAATAACTGATTATGATCACTCAGGCTTCCATAGATTTGCAGCGTCACATCCCTTTTACTATTCCCGGTAGCGTTTCATTGCATGTGTGTGTGGGATGCTGAAGCGGAAAACCACTTGGCCACAGGCTCTTCTGACACAAGCTATCTCCGTTAATGACCACTTTCTCCCACCGGAAATACTGAATACATTTAACGCCGCAAATAGCTGCTTATTAGGCTCGCTCTTCTGTTTTTCTTTCACTTAGCAGTGTTCTACTCGGAAAGCCTCAAACAATAGTTTAGTATTAGAGCTAAGAAGCTGTTAACGTAGTATAACAAGAACACTAATGAACAATTTCCAAATCCGTTAATTCTTACCAATTCATTGTGCGTACGCAGCTATTGACTACATGTTAATTTAACTTCATAACCATCGTGTGTTTAACTTCCTGAATTAATTATTTTGTTTAAATATAATATTCTGTAATTATGAAAAAAGACAAGTTTTCTTCTTTGAACGTTTATAAAACTCAAGTTTCTAATTAACTTTTCAGACAATTCACAAACTAAAAAAGGTATAAATAGGTACCAAAACTTAATTACTTAAATATGACCTTTACATTTATTTTCAAGTATTATTTTACTAAATCACCGATTTTAATGATAATAATGAAATACGCTTGGTTTTAAATCATTCTCAAGAAATTTAATGAAACCAAAATTAGATTTTAATTTTGATTATAAATTTCATAGTATTAAAATTAAGAGAAGCTTTTGGCATATGCCATAGTCATGTACAATTTAAAAACCAACTTAATTGAAACATTACAAAAAACAATATGTATGATATTTATACAATATATAAGTAAACTTGATCATAAATTGTTTTAATTCTTTAATATCCTGCACCTTACTAAAATTTTGTGCATATATTCAGTAATATATAATTTCTAATTATTCGTGGAATGTATATGATTGGTTAACACAGTGCATTTGTCGAACTTCGGGATTCACAAATTTTACAGTTCCTGTGCCTTCCGAAAACAATGGGCAATATGCATTCAGGAGTCAAAAATAGTACACTGAAAATTATTACAATGAGTCCAGAACAATAACTGTTTTCTTGAAACGTCGTAAAGTTAAAACATTGGAAAACTTCTCTAAATTTTAACAAAATATATAATGAAAATTAAAATATAATTTTGGTATTAATGTTTTTGTGACTGCTTAAAAAACCAAGGTATTTTCATTATAATTACTACAATTTTATTTAATATTTTAATTTAATACTTCTTTCGTGCGGAAGTAGCTCTTTATATTTTTCCCTATAAACAACAAGTATAAAATATTGATAAAGTGAGATCATTGAATTTATAAAAATTACGGTATAATTTATTTATGCTCTCTTCAGGGCAAACCATATAACTAGCAGTTAGTTTTGAACAGGTCCCACTTTCACACGTTTCAGAACATAATCCTGACTTACTTCCATACAGATAGAAACGTCAATTATATTTATTTATTGGGATAGATTATATTTATTTTATTTGCTTTTAAAAATGAGCAATAACTAAATATTAAAATTTATCTGAGCTGACAAATAAAACCTATTTATGTATACATCTTATCGACGATTCAAACAAGTTTATTATTTCTCTGTTAACAATAGGTTCATTACGGAGCGAATCCTGCTGCAACAATAAATGGATAGAGAATAGTCCCCCTCCCCCTCTCTCTCTCATGCTGAGAAAATTACGCTTATGATAACACAATAAGTTCGATGAATAGTATAGGAACGCCTAATACGACGTAACTCATAGTTGTTTTCCACACCGGCTTTCACGTGGTAATTCAAGGAATTTATAAATATTTACATTAATATCTTCTGAACTCTGCAATATATATAAAAAATTTACGTTCAAATTCCTGTTTTCATCCCTCAAATTTTCGTTGAAATCCGATGAGGCGTTTCGGAGTCTATTTCAGTCAAACGTTCAGACTGTCAGTCAGACAGACAGACACTTCAGTTTCATTTATTGGTTTAGATATTTTAAAACGGAAATTGAATAAAAAATATTAATTTAATGTAGAATACTGTCATTCTTTATTTGTATCATAATTTTAAGTATCCAATTTGATCACACCGCCAATTTCTTGTTATTACCATGCCTTTAACATACTTCTATTGTCATATAGAGAACTGCTTTATAAAACTATGGACAGAATTATTTGAACTTGCCGTCTATTGGATTGAAAAATATTAAAATATCATGTAAAATTGTGGATAATAATTCCTTTCTCTTCTTTAATTATTTATTCCCTGGTTTCATGGAATCCCCAGAAGATATCCATTCCAAAATAATCTATATTAACACTAAAATAACAGTATTTGACAATAGATCTTGAATCAAGCTATTCCAGAGTGATGTCACTCCACTCGGTAGATAAATAGAAAAAAATACATGTGGAGAATGAAGAATCACCATCTACTTCAACTAAAAAAGAATTGCTTCTTAATGAAGCTCAGTCGAAGGCCAAGAAACTAAATTTAGAAAATTTAAATGGGAAAAAACTAAGCTTTCGTCTATTTTAAAGTTCATAGTTAAAAAGAATATTTTTTAAGAGTTAATTATTAAAGCAAATCACAACAAATTTTACTCGTACGCGGTGAAATTTAGAAAACAGAACGAGTTCAGAAAACCAGTTGTGAGAGTCATGCATCATAGAACTTTTTATATTCTTGAATCACGCCAAAGTAACGGCTTTTAATAAAACAAACAGATGGTGGAAGAAATAGTGGAGATTCTACGTAAATAAAAAATTGTAATTGCATCACTGTTTCTAAATGGAAAGTGCAGATTTTATGATTTTTTTTCTCGTAGCTTAAGAAACGCGTAGAATTATACTGACGTGAGACACGTTTTACAGATATATTGATCACAAATACGACGAGTTCATTGTTTTTCTCATTCGCCATGTATTTTACTTGCTCCATGATAATTAAAAAAACAACAGTTTAATTGTGAATAAAAATGATTGAAGTAATAAAGTTTTTAATGTAGATTAAAAAAGGACTTTGTTATATATTAAAATAATTAAGTAACCACTCTATAGTCCTCGACGTTTATTGTTGAATAAAATTAGGCTATCTTGCAACTGTTATGGTCATCATGAGGTTGTTTTTGTCGTTTCACAGCCTGATGATGACCATAATTGTCGCAAGACAGCCTAATTTTATTTAACAATAAACTTTGAGGACTATAGAGTGGTTTCTTAACTATTTTAATTTTTCGTATTACACAACCAAAATAAATATAAATTGGGCAATAATCACTAGAGTGCAAAAAAATTCAATAAAATAGAAGTGATCAGCTTATAAACATTACCTAGTCTAATAGAATTTTGGTAGTTGTTTCGTATGAAACTAACATTTTGAATCTATAACTCTTTATTTAACATAGACTGTTTGATGATGGATTAAAAATTAAATTGTGAAGTTTTCTTGGAAAAACCAAATAAATAGGGTTTGATTGTATCATATCTATGATTCTCTTAAAGCATAGGTAATTAATTAAAATGCATTACTTACCAAGTTATAGAAAAATTAATGAAAACAATCGTCTATGGTATAAATAATTTTTATTAATTATGTGACAAGTATCTGGATATTTAAACCGTGTATTTGTTGAAGGGCGACACTTAATTTAATCAAATCTTATATTTTAATTTAGCGGGTTTATTAAATAATGCTGCTATACTTTATTCGTCTTAAGTATTTAAAAAACTACTTCTAAATATCGCAGGCTTACCCGGTGTATAGATTTAGTAAATGATTCTCTGCTTATTAACCGGGTTAATTATTTTTGTTACACATGGGCGTAGATGAATTTCGTTGAATTGTGTTATGATAAACAATTGACCAGATTGATAACCGATAATCATTATTAAATGTAAGAAGAGATAAAAATTGTACAGTTGTAACGTATATGTGAAGAATTCATAACCAAGTAACGTGACAGAAGCCCATGAACTTTTTGAATGGATGTCCTCGAAGACTCTGCTAATAACTTTGGCAATGCTGTAACTACGCGGGCAGGCCTTGAACGCAGATTCTCGAAGATTTGACGGTAATTGCTGCTGGAAAGTAGCTTATTACATCAAGGCACTCTTTTCTCACAAATGAATCCAAAATAAAATTTTCTGGTTGTTAATTCATTATAAAATAGTTACAATCACTCATATTTCAGGATTAAACCTCTTTTAAGTTAATTATTTATGCTTAGACAAATATTCACGTTGGGCTCGTACCATTCAGTTCGTCTGTGCTGCCTTCCTCAATTACCTACTTTGCCCAACGCGTGGCCAACTACGTGGCAATTTATGGTCTTACCATTGCCTTTTAATGCGACAACTGGAATTTCAGTTTTCTTACAGATTAAGTTGTATTCTTAAGCGTCACCTTGTTTCCGGTATCACGGATCTTCCACATGTTATCGAAAGGGATGATTACACACATTTAAACTTTTTAAAATTAATGAATGAACATACTACAATAACAAATGATTATTAAACCACTGGTCTTAAGGTTTGTACAAACAAAACAAGTATTAAATAATTTGAAGTTATTATTAATTAAATAAATAAATTTAAGAATCAGTAAACAATTAGCTCATCTCAGTCTGCGGTATCCACAGATTATCGTAACCATTTAATGAATCCGTTATACATATTGATGCGTATTGAATTACCTGTCATTTTATGATCCATCCGTGCTGACTACTTCTGTAGATGATTGCTGTTTCACCGGTTGGAAGATAAATTCACCATCCTCATCCGGATGACTTCGTTTCAGGCAATCCACGTTATTAAAAAATTCCTGATTCGTCTTTTTATGACTACTTAGATTTACACTCTTTTATGACATACCAATGTTGTAGTTCACTGCGAAAATATCTAAATTGTCTGTAAACCAACGTACTTTTATTTACTTAACTGATTTGTTATGGAATATTTTCCATTTTATAATGTGCAATATTTACATAAAACTATAAATCTTAAAGCGACAAAATTACATTTATAATATTCAGTCAAATAGTCTTTATGCATTACTCATAAAGCAAAACTTAACCCTTAAGCATCATAATTCATCAAATTTCAAATAAAACCATAAATTTCCAAAATTATAATATTTGTCATTCTCGCTATTCTATTGTTTAAATTATATTTTCTTTTGCAATACTTACTACAGACAGTTTATTCATCTAGAGGTTTTAGAACAAATACTAAAATTGCAATCAAATCAAAACAATAGAACTATTAACGAACTTAAAAATATATTTCACATAATTGGACCTCGTTCAGATTCCAGAAAAAGTATTTTCAATGTTTTAGGAATACTTTAATAATTATGGTTCGAAAATGGGTCCGGTAAATTTATTCCATGGGAAATACTTCTAAAAATATTATGTTGTACAATTTTAATTTCTTTTATAAATATATTAGTAAAGGGTGACCAAACTAAAAATTCATATAATTTTATATTTGTTTGGAAACTGAGTAATTTACATTTCCTTCTTTTTCCTTGGCTCTGCAGCCCATTGATGGCCTTGGCCTATCGGGTTGACTGCGGACTGTCATCTGACATGACAAATTACGATTAAGGAGTGATACGTGGTCAGCGTATTGATTATCCAGCAGTCTTAATACCAGTCTCCGTGACCACGACACAAACATCGAAGCCCATGCCGGGATTCCATCCCGGGACCTCTGTGTTGTGAGGCAGTGACGCTAGACACTAGACCACAGGAGGTCGGCATATTTTCTTCCAATAAATGCAAACATTTGCATCGCTCTTAATACATCCATTAGTATGTGCTTCAAATGTCATTTATTTAGCGAACATTTCACCCAAGCCTTTAATGCTTAACCTCATTCTCACCACGCGAAAAATTTATAATGTTTTCTGTATTACAATTTTCTTTAGAACCATTAATGCCAATTCCCCATCTGTAAACAATTTTGAGCATAATCCTATCATTTGTTGTCCACGTATCTGGTGCTCCTTTCAAGTCCTCGTTGGCCCAATACCTGATCCTCCAGGCCAACATCATTGCATTCCTTTCGAATTTTGTTTAAATTACACATTACGTTAGAGATAATTTTATATTTGTAAACTGATTTTGGTGCACATTAATTTATAATGCTATGTCATATAGATTTACTCTATTTGTTTACCATCAATTGCGTTTCTCTAACTTATATGTAATACATTCATTCAGAAACATATACCTATCAACTTAAATATCCAAATTGCATACTTAACTTTGTTGCGATTTGAACTCTTGGGGTTTGCCTTTCATCCATTTTGTTGAATTTTGATACCTTTTGTAGCATTTAATTATTAGTACAGTCAATAGATATTAGATTTTTAATTAAATCTATAAAAAAAGGTTAGATGCCGTAATTACTTGAAACAAGTACAAACGACAGAACTTTTATCGTGCATTTACTTCTAACATAAAACGTGGACAATTTCATTTTCATATAACAATGAAATATATCATGGATAATGATGTATTATGTTTAGGTGCAGATGGAAACTATTGCTTGTGAACTATGGACTTGACAATGAGTGCTTCCTGCATTTCTGCAACTGGCGATTTCTCTGATGGCTAAAAAGTTACTGTGGTCAACCACGAGAACGTGGGAGAAAGACATAAAGGAGAAAGGCCAATTTTGTTTATCATTTCCCCTCGTGTTATGGCACATTACAGAACTCGGTAAGAAAATGCATTGAATCATATGTTTCCTCTTACGATGTTTTGTAAATTGTGGTTGACACTATTATATTTCTTTTATAACCCCAGAAAGTGGAGAAACGTTTTGAGACCTGAAATACCGAACATAAAATATATTTAAACTTATAGTATTATACTATTTTTAGAACCGAACAGACTTATTTTAATTGTTATAATTTATGAAAGAGGATTTATAATGTAAAAACTGTTATAATTACCCGTCGTGAAAAATTAATATGTGATATTTATAGTGAAATCAAAATATTATTTTTATTTTTTGGGAGAAAATATTTCATGGAATGATGAAACAAAGACATTAAATCCAGTATTTATAAATATACCTTACTCTATGAAATGTTTTTTCACGGTACGTTTAGTTGAGAAGTTATGAGAGTTTTGGGTTTAAGCTATGCCCTTTGCACTTTAACCCACATAAAAATTCTTTGAGTATTGAAGACAAGTATTTAGAAAGATTTTAGTCAAACAGACTGGTTAAGCTTAATTTTTTCAGATGACCTTACTAAATAAATATAGGGGAAGTCTGGGCAGAGTGGGTAAAACGAGATAACCTATTTTTCTGACTGGATAGTGCTGAAGTTTAGTAACATGATCACTGGCCAAGGAAGAAATCTCGGCAGTAGACTTGACCAAGTTCTGACTGCACGTTGTGAATGAACTCTTGTTTTCGCGTTTTCCATCTGTCTATAAGTTTGCCAGCATTTCGACAGAATGTAGGAAACGGCTCGCTTTTAACTCTTTAATGTTATATATTCGTAAAGTAGACGTATTAGTTTTAAATCTGCTTGTATTATTAAGTCTTGGTGAAAAATCTAAAACTAAATCTTGTTTGCGGGGAGAAACAGGATACTACTGTATAAGGCAAAATATAATGTGTTCCTCAAGAAAAAAAGAAAACCTGACAGCTTCACCTCATAAGAGAGATTTACAGGATGTTGTGCCTGAGAAGAATAGATAAATAAAGAAAATGGCTAGAAAAAGACTGTGCAGTTGCAATAAAATCTTTTTGCGAAAGGCAAAAATGATAAAGCCATAAACCGTACGCAAAATAACCGGTAGAGTGAAAACACCATAGGTTGTTTAAATTTAATTTTATTGCATATATTGTTATGTCCGTCCTGGCCCAGGAATGGAAAGGGGGTGGGGTTGAAATGGAAATTTGTAAATTTCTTTTCAAAAATTCCCAAAAAACCTAAGTTTGTTGTGTAAAGTTACATTGATATTAGATTAAATAAATAACAGAATAAAATAATGTTTTATACATTTACAAAGCGGGTTTTCTTTTTAGAAAATTTGACAAACATTGTTAAACAATAAGTGTTTCGTTCTGCCCAGACTTTCCCCTATAAGTATTTGCATGTTCTTTTGCCCAGATTTGTTGTGATTAGAGGCAAAGTTGGGGATGAATAAAGAAAATCTTTTTTTTAAGAACAAATTTAGAGCTTTAGGTACTACGGCAACAGATTTTTCTTGGCGTAAACAGGAACTGATACAGATTTCATATCGTTTTAGTTAGAACCCAAGACGAAAAAAATCCTTACCAACCATGATCAACCTATGTAGAGAAGTAGATAAAAGTAATTCAGTAGGAAGGAGCATTTACTGATATAATTAAAATATCGGTTCAATTAAAGTTAACAGTCTGTTTATGACCAAGTAATTATATTATAATTTATAACAATAATCCTCATAATCAGTATTATTCAATTAAAAAAATTTATTTGGAATTCAGTCTGGCGTAGTTTTTAACCTCGCCATGATCTCTTTCGCAATATGTTTTATGAATACGAATAATTTCATAAAAGAACAAGACATAATAATTCGTAAGAAAGAAAGATTCTGTTTAATCTTAACGTCAAGGAACAGAAATATCTCATTATTTGCGCGAAATGAGGCATCCAACGCAATGCGCGGAAACCGCGATGAGCAAACCGACATCCGAGTGGCGTTTCTATGTTCACCTTATCTCAGATGACCCTGGATTTCTTTCCGACCGACTTTCGCACCTTTGAGTTAACAAACTGAACAGGCTCTTAGGAAAAGCCTCTACAAGAGTCCGTGGGCTACAGTTATTTTTAGGAAAATATTCTGCTTACTGATGCGTCTGATGTGATCAATATGATAATATTTTCTGTCAAGCCCACATAAGATCAACATCATTGTACTCATGCACATTATGCAGTCAAATTGTGAAATCTCTCAAATCTTGAAAAACAGTTGAACAGATTTCTATTAAATTGTTTTCGTTGTTATAGCTTTTAGCGATATAAATCTGTTATCCACATTCTCGATACTAATTAGTGAAAGTTCCAAAACCTGATGTTAATCACTTGGAAACGAATTTAGTTTACTATAAAGAGAAAAAGCTGGACAGTTTCTCTCTGAAGCCTTCAATACGTTGAGTCACATACCTATTGAAAAATATAAAAACGTAAAGATAAAAGTGTCCTTTTCTCTTTTTGTCGTCGAATTGAAAATTGCCTAGGTATATTAGAATTCATAGTATGCAATACTATTAGCTTTCTTTGCGGAAATACTCCTAATAAACACTATTTTCATGACAGTTCTAATAAATAATCTGCTTAGATATCCAAATGATTTCATTTATGGCCTCTTAACGTTTTTCCCTAGGGCCATAAAGTGTGAATTATTAAGGACTTTAATTTTTTTAGTTTACTTCGTACCCATACAGCGCGATTACTTGAAATTTGTCTTTTGTTCGACGATTGTCTATCTCAGATTAATCCAAATTACTCTTCCCCTTTTTGGAAAAATCATTCAGGCATTTACAAGATGATTGAATTGTTTTTTCTAATGTAACTGAATGTTTGAGATATGCATTTCGTACCTGCATTTACAACGAAGGTTCTTGATTTGTTAATGAATCCAGTCGGTGGAAAGAAGCAATTGTATCGGTCTACGTAATATATTATGATCACTAGTTTCATCTTTATCATATCTGCGCTGTTAGAACTAAACTTAACACGTTCTGGTTTTATGTTATAACAATGAAAATATAAGGAAACGTATGAGTAATTAATTAACATTACATGACCTGCCAAAATGTAGAAACGGTAAACTCTACTGTGTAATTTTTAATGGGTTATAAAATATGTGCCATTAGTCGAATTTTTTTCGTTTTCATAGGTAAATTGTAACATTTATAGATCGACAGTTTTGTAAAAGCTCTAATAAAATGTGTAAAAATATTATTTAATTTTCTTTAAATTCGCGTTCTCGTCTGTGGTCATAAACGACTGATCATTTCTAAATGTTTCAGTAATGTTTACAATTGCTTATAAAGTTGAATTTCATTTATCTTGTCATTAAAAAATATATAGGTAACGCTATTTTCAATTTTTTTTAGTGACGGTCTATTAAATTTCATAAATAGTATTATTTAGTCTTGTGACTTTGTAGTATCCTCCATTTCTTCCTCTCAGTGCAATTCGTTTATGCTGTTTGTAATTTGTGCAATAAATAAATTGTAGGCTTTCTACTAAATTTGATAACAAATGGCAAAAATGAATATTTACATTGTAGAACAGAATATTTCACGTGACCACCGCCGCCGAAGGAACTTGAAAGCGACTTCAACTACATCACAAGATTCACTTTGTGTTAAAATAATATGAGGCTTCAGAGTTTGTGATATAATTTATGTTACCATTACCTCACCTAAAAACTGTTCCGATTCAGTGAACCACATAACCTCATAGAAAATGTATCTTATCTTCATCAAGTGTGATTGGATTTATATAAAATATTGTTTTAATAAATGCTATTAGTTCCTGACAGATGGATTTTTATTCTTCAAATGCAACCGTTATGATTTATTACAGTACAGGTGTAAAAAAATCTGCAACGAACAATTCACAATGAAGTATATATCCATTCATTAAAAACCACAAGATACGGATGTAATCTTCATATATTTCATTAAGATTTTATCATTTACACGAAGAGGAGTGGAGCATGCATGACTGAAATATTTCAGAAATCTTCCTCCTAACGTTAAGGAATGTTGAGTAATACAGTTAAATAGAAACGTGAGCTTCATAATGAGCCACTCTGTTTTTTAACAGTTGATTATTTTTGTACAAATTTAACATAAACTGTTAGCTATTTTAAGAGTGTTCATACCATGTTATGAATAGCATAAAATCATTTAAATTAAAGAGTTAGGAAAAAAAGTAATATGACTGCAGCGCGGTGTCCATTTCATTTTCATGATAAGAAGAAATAAAGTTCAAATTAAGAATCGTAATCAACAGACGATCAGCTCTTCAAAAGAAGTATCTTGGGAAAAGTTTTCAATCAGTATTCAGAAATGAAAAAAATATTGGCTATAGTTTCCCTTTATTAGTAACAAAATATTTGTGACCAGTGAATAATACACGAGTATTACACAAGGACAAAAATTAATAATATTAGAAAACATTGTTTAAGAGAATTTAAGGGTAGGGACTGTTTTGTAACACGGTTACAGTTGCATAACAAACAAATGTGACTTAAATTTTCTATTATAAGTAAATGTATAATTAGAAACAAATAAAAAAAAATTAATAAAAATATTTTTTACCCTAACGACACTTTCATTTTAACTGCTTCAGGTGCAATAATAAATTATTATAAATATAAAAAACAAAGATAACAAGTGTTTACATACATTATATTTTTATACTATTATATAAAATTTTATGGATCATTACTTACAAATTCACGAGATATGAACAGATATAAATTCTAAATTATTGTTCCTAAAGATGTTTCAATGAAAGAACGCAATATCAAATCTGAACTGTGACTATGTTATATTAAGATATAAGTGAGAATTGTATATTATTGTTACAAATGTGACCATTCTAAGAGTTGTATGTACCAGGAAACCTTACAATAAAATTTATTATTATTATTATTAGGTGATCCTTAGCACATCCTTGAAGGCTTGCATGGATGAATGGAAAAAGACTATTCTAACTTTAGTATCTGCCGTTTAATAATCATCCATAAATGATGATGTCAATAATTGTATTTTAATCTCAGTTTTTTAAGGTTTGTTTTATATGATTACGCTAAATTGTTTAGTTATGTTAGTAGTTTATTTAAAAAGAATACAATTTCTTTTTAATCCAACTAAATATTTCTCCCAAGGTATTATTTCGTGACAAAAGTTGAGTGGCAAAATTTTATTTTGTATTCAATTATCTGTAGTCCAGAATATTAATCAATTTCTTCATTTCTTCGCCTTCGGAGATCAGTATCACGGACATACACAATAAACAATAAAACACTTTGCTCTGCTTTTAATTTTAATTTCGCTTCACTTATATATCCTCGCCTATAAATATTCCTTTTGTCGTATAAACCTGCCAAGTAGCTCCGCAGTAAACTTTAAAATTCTCTTACAATTTCCGCCTTTCTCGGCCAGCTACTGTCTCTATCCCAACAACATTTTACTCAGTTCTTACATATTAATGTATTAATTCACTCATTCTCCTAGAACAGCACATCAGGACTTCTGAAATCTTAAAAATATTATATGAAGTTTGGTGTTCACTGTGTCTCATTTGCATTGCTCACTTGGTTAAACAGGCCGTCAGCCATAAATTACCTTCGGACAACACACATGACAGATCCCGCAACTTTAAAATTCTCACAAATATTCTGTGTCCTCTCAATATTACCTCATTACAGTACCCTTCAAAAAATATACTTTGTGTTCACATTTTTGGTTGCTTACATCAACTATTGAGACCGTGGTAAGCTTCCAATTTTCCAAACATTTAATTTTTTTCCCACCTTGATCTGCTTTATAATAATAACAACGAGCAGGCAGGTTTAGTTGAAAATTTTGCATTGATTTCCTGTATCAGAAAATATTAATGAAAATTTCAATAGATTGTGTTCGGTTTCAGGGCTCTTTATAATACTCTGACGTAGTTGTTATTACGAGAATATTTCTTAAGGATAAATAGACGAATAACATATATTTAGTGGGTTATAAGAAGGAGAGTTTGATGACCAAATTTTATTTGCCCTCAAATTAAAATGGATCAATGTTGTTTGTTAGAAGTTCTATAGTTAAAAAATTCCACCGGAATCCTATAGATTTCTCTTGACCAGTTTGTGTCCAAAATATTAGGATGTTTACGTGGTTGAGAAACATATTTACTCTTGTGAAATAATTGTTAATTATAAAAGATTCTATTCCCTATATCTCACGACTCAAGTCTGGATTAAGGAAGTGACTTACCTGTTTTAAACAATCCAACTTAAATCGGCCTTAAGTTAAAGGGTTGAGTGGTCAGTTCAGTTGTCAACGGTTTCTGTACATAAATAAAACGGTTTAAATAATTATTAATTTTTCTGATTAGAAGAAACGCTTTGTCGTTGTGCGTGGGAAAGAACTGAGGAATGGGAACACCGTGCCAACTCACAGGAAAAGGACAGATGACGAAGTTTCGGGCAGTCTTTTGCCCAAAAGCTCGTCTTGGTGAAGTCGGAAGTGCCGTCGGTCCGTGACGTGACGTAAACAAGCTGGGACTTAATGACTGTCATCTGGAAGTAGCGAAATCGTAGCAGGAAGGCTTGCCTGTCACGCCAGGATCGCCTTGTTTACCATATCGAGCCCTGCATTGCGTAACAATGCGAAGAAAACGCAGAGAGAGAGAACACTCACGGCCGCGAACCACTGGCCACAAGAATGCAGGGAAACTGCACGCAAAGAAAAAGATCCTTTAAGAAATAAACTGAATTAATATTTGGAGAAAGGAATGTGTGCGTTTGTTAAATCCGCCTTAGGATAGGTCTGGTAAGTAAAATTTGTTCGCATGCTGTACTGCTTTACCCACTTGGCTTCTTGAACCTGGCAGACTCTATTCCCTCGTGGAGCAGAATTAATCAAAGGAATGAAGGAATCTTCCTACACTAGGGTTTTACGTGATCGAAGACTGGAATGTTACCAAGATTATTAAATATTATATATATTGAATCCCTAAGCCAGCGCTTTTCATATCTTTAATAGAAACTCTCAGGTGTGCCATCCACTTGAACATAACGTATGTTTCCATATTGCGATGAAGAAGAAATCAACAATAATTGCCCACAATATTCTCTAAATAAACAAGAAATCAGCCAATATGTCACAAAAAAACTGTATGTTCATCACATTACAAAGTTCTCTTACCACGTGCGTGAACATCTTCAGGTACAGACAAACGTCATAGAATTGATTCTTAAGTTAATTACAGACGAAAAGATATTTGAAAACAATTATAAATTCAAATTGAAAATATTTCATTAAAATATAAAATGTTCAGTTTTTAATTAATTATTAAAAAGTTAATAATACAGATGTACATAATGAATGTCTTCTTGAAGTTTGTCTAACAACGTTTACGGCCTTGGTAATGAATATTGCAAAAATTTAACAATGAGAAATGAAATAAATAATGATAATTTACATGAAATTATGTTTGGCTCTAGCTGAGTAAGTAAAAAAATGTGGATGAAACATCGCAAATGAACTTTTTAATGTTTCATAGAAATAATGTATTTTTGAGATAGTTGCTGATTAGCTGTTCATTTAATCATTTATGAGAGACACATAATAGAATTTTGACATTAATTTTTCTAATTTAGTGTTATATTGGATAAAGATAAAAGAACTGCCTCCTTATCGTAGATAAGCTATAATTTATAAGTATAGTATATGACACACACGTGTGTGTATGTTTTACATAATAATGAATACTACTCAGTTGCGAAAATAGCTTTAAATTATATGTTAAATCGCATTGATAGGGTAAGACGTAGTAATTAACACAGAATTACATATGTTTATTCTAACACTTACTGGCTTATTCGTTAACTATTCTAACATTTCACTTTCACTCTTAATTAATATAAATAAATTATAGTATTTATCAAATAGGAACAATAAGGAAACATGTGTTCAAGTAATTTTCTGTTGTAATTTAGGGTTATAGGGGAACTCGACACGGAACCGGACAGCTGGATAGAACTGGATACCCTTCTCCTTCCTTTTGACTGGACTGAAGTTTAGTAAATAGGCGTGGACATGGTTACTGGTCAAGGAAGACATCCAGGCAGCCAACTTGACCAAGTTCTGATTCCACTTTGTGAATGAACTGAATAAGTGGGAGCTTAGTGAAAAGTCAAAACACATTGAAATTATTAGTGACAGGTGACTACATTGTCTTTGAATTGATAACATTTCTTACGGCTATAATTATTACAATTCTTATAAAAGAGATAACAACATATTATTAGATTAATATTATAGTTCATCACTGGAACTTCTACATATGAATTAATCTTGTTAATAACACGTGAACAACGTGCGTACAGGAACTAGCCGAGTAACAGAACGCACTGTTATATAAATGCTTTCCCATAATTATTCCCTTGTAATTAAATCGAATGAATTGAGCGTTAACAGATGGAAATTTATAATTAATCATAATTATTTTTCGGTATCAATTAGTAATGGACGAATGAAGTGGTAATAAAAAACCCTTTGACGGTCACAAGTTTTTTTAAAATTATTTTATTACAACAGTAGCTTTATACAAATCAATCAATTTCTTATCAGAAACAATTCATTTCTTAATTTATTATTAAGCTTTTTAAAAAGATACAAGTAAAATCTTTGTGTACCTATTATACTTAAAACAATTCTAAATTAAAAACATTATCAGGAAGATGTACTTCTTAAAATTAAAAATTTTTGTGTTACTCAACACGTCGTCTGGTTAAAACTGGCGGAAACATTGGTAAAAACAAGTCTAGACGTCATGATCGATGGTGTATGATTACATAGATTTAAAATTTTAAGTATTTAACTAAATTATGTATACATATTTGTAGTATAATTATTCCATAAAAAATATTTACAATCATTTTATTCAGGGTATAATATTGAAAAATAATTTTACTACTAGCTAAACCCCGCAATTCGTTCGCGCCGAAATAGTTATTTTCATTTTGTCTTAAAAACGAAGCAACAGATACAGAATTTTGATAATGTTGAATTAATTGAATATATAAAAAGTACGGTATCATCTATTTATGATTTCTTCAGGGCAAACCTTATAACTCGCAGTTGATTTAGAACAGGTCCCGCTGTCATACGTTTTGGAGCCAGCTATAAAAGGGAAGTTGCCTGTTTCAGGATCACCCTCATGTAGCCTATTAACCCCCCCCCCAAAAAAAAGTGCAATTACTAAATATTAAAATTTATCTGACGCGATAAATAAAAACCAATTTACCTATATATCGTATCGATGATCCAAAGAAGTTAATTATTTCTCAGGGAGTTAGCTCTCTACTAACAATAGGACGCCACGAATCCTACTTCAACAAAAGAAGGAGAGCATCGGAGCATAAACAGATCAAGAATACAATTGGAGACTGTAATGCGCGAATAAGATATATATATATATATATATACATATATATGTATAAATATTATTATCGCCTGCAATATATTGAAATGAAATATGCACGAATATTTCATTTAAATCTCCTGTTTTAAACATTCAAATTTTCGTTGAAATCCGTGAGCCGTTTTGGAGCCAATTCGAGACAAGCATACAGACAGGCACACAAACACTTCAATTTTATTTATTGGTATAGACGATTTTAATTTATTGATAGATTCAATGAGTACCAATTTTATTTCATTCATTTCTCAAGAACTAAACTACTGCGCTACATTGCCCGGTGGCAGTTGTAACTAAACATATTTGATGAAATAAAAATACATTTATCTATATAGAGGAAAAAAAAGGAGAAAAACTGGAAAAGGTTTTATAGTCTTTCTTTCTACGACGCTTCTATACTGAAAACAAATAATTTTATTCAGTAAGTCTAATTGCAATTGGCTACAATAAAATGAACGAATTACTGTGATGTATATTAGTAAAATATAAAGTTTAACTGATACGAGTACTAAACTGGTACTTAACATTATTAATATTAGAAATAAATGATATGAAATGATTCAAACTTACAAATACTAATTTTGAAAATGGAACTAAAAGTCTAAATAAAATGTATAGTGGAAATTATTGGTGAAGAAGGGATGTTTTTTCTCACTGCGTTTTAGATGAGATAACGCATACCGAGCTACTATAAAAGTGAAAATCCTTGAGTTTCTCTCCCTGGAACACTCGTAAATATCATTCAACAAAATCTACACTTCAAACAGGTGGCTCGTACTTACAGTTTTCATAAAGCAGAAACGAAAGTATTAAAATACTTTTATTATTGATTAATTTGGTACTCATACTATTAGAATTTGCTGGAACTGTGTTATTATTTAAAGTTTGGAGAGTAATTTGAATAATAAGTGTCTATTTATATTTATTTTCTCACTATTATTTTCTTATAAAAGTAATTTATGTATATTTTAGTTTCCCAGCTGTATAATTTTATTTCTTCGTATTTAATTGGCAATTGATTTACCCCTTTCCTAATTAGTGGGCTGATTGTATTAATTCATTTATGTAACAAATAGAGAAATCAATAATGAGGACGAGACTCCTCCATTCTGTGTCATAGCAGTTGATTGCAAATAAAAAATAACTTTGATTGAGTATCGATTCACAGATATCCTGATACATCTCATTATTTACACGAAGAAGAACCATATATTTAAATAGAAAGTGTCATTAATCCCAGCACAATACCATTATTCGTAGTGTGTAATGCTAATACATTATTATTTTCCTTTAACATCCGCCTCTTGCTTTAAATTCATCAACCTTTTAGACCGTACGAATAAAAATATGAAAATTTATTGAAACATGTTTAGTAGTTTTCGATTTTATTATGTTCTAGCGTTTTAGAGATAAATATTCCCAATTAAAGTTTGAATAAATTACTCACATTAATGTCTGAAGCTTTTGTCAGAGTCATATTTCAGATTCTAATACTACTGAAATTGATTCGTTATAGAATTATTCCGGCAATTAAATTCTGATAGAAGTAATTCAGACGTGCATTATATATGTTATATGGGCCACGTGTATATTATTATTTTAAATGAGTGCATATACATATCCTACTTATGTGCATTATTAATCAACATTATATACAAGAGATAATAAGCATTCTTGTTCGTCAACGCCAGTAAAAGTTTTTAAACACATACGGTAACTAATTTATGTCGGCCTTTAACAACTTAAGTCTGCAAATTAAGTCGTATAGATAGAAATTAACGAGCGTCGAATTAAAGCTGTATAGCTAATTGAAAGCGGGTTCGCTCTCCGGCACTAATTACATCATAATTGTAGTTTTATTTAGATCTACATTAGGTTATATACTAACTTCCGCAATTGAATATTTGACTTTTCAAGGACTCGTTTAAGACAATTTAGGTAAATTACACTTACTTATTGTTAAAGTTTAGTTCGTTACTAATCAGTTTAATTTACTATGCCTTTCACTAAAACAAGATAAAATGTGTTCTGAACTGAAGTTAAATGAGTCATCGATAATGCTATACATTTATCCTTCTTTTATGTGCTCTACAAATTTGTCTTCCATATATATATAGGGTGTTCAGTTTATCTGAAGACATTAAAATATCTCGAGAACCACACATCGTTTCGAAAAACTCGACCCCCTTCCCCTGGGGAAGAGTGAAAAAAGCTTAAATGGGAACCATCAATTTTATCGCAGATTCGGATTTTCCAGAAAAAATTACTCCAATTTGACTTACGGTTCGAGTCATTTTCGTCACATATGGCATTGTAATCGACAGAAATCTAGGTTTAAAAGCAGAAAACTTAACTTATATATTCGTCCATATTTAATTTCGATAACGATATTAATATAATCTATACTAATAAATAATTATAATATTAATATTAATTCTACGGGAAGGTTTCTTGGTTTTATCCAGCATCCAAAAAGTGATACCCTTGATATATCCTCCGAAATGGCTCAGCAGATGTCAGGGTTTGAAAAAGGAATTTTAACTTAAAGTTTCGTGAATGTTTCATTTATATATCTTGCAGAGTTCATAGGACATTAATGTAAATATTTATAAATCCATTGAATTGCCGCACTAAAGGAGGCGTGAAAACCAACTGCGTGTTCAAGTCCTATTAGGTGTTCCTATACCATTTAACCCACTTACTGTGTAATTTTTCAGCATGAGAGAGTGAGAGAGAGAGAAGGGGAGGTGAGCATTCTCACTACAACTATTGTTGTAAACGTGTGAAAGCGGGACCTGTTCAAAACCAACTGCGAGTTATAAGGTTTACCGTGAAGCGATCATAAATAAATGATACCGTACTTTCGTTATTTGGGTGAAATAAAAAGAGCTATTTACGCGCAAACAAAGTATAAAATATAATTATAAATATGGGATTACCATTTGGTTTTTAGTGATTAATTAAATGATGAAAATGAAATTATGCTTCTTAAAATGTTTTTAGTAATATAATGTACAGTGGATTATAAAATTTCTTGTGTCTGATGAAAATGACGCCAGAAAACGAAAGCTACAAACTAATAAACGTTTTAATTGAGATTTTTTTATATACGCCTTCCATAGTTGAAGACGCATGTTTCCTAATAGCTCGTTTGCTTCATTATGTCTCGTTATGAAGCATGCTTAAAACTATAGGATATTTCAATAAGCGCGGGTCAATGTTCAAATGGAATAAATACTGTGGTTTATGTATTAACGAAATTATTTTGTTTATTTAAGAGGCCTGTGTATGCCCTGTCAAAAAAAAATTCATCAGTACCTACACACAGATCGTTTTATTCCATTTCAATACATCAACATCGAAATTGAAAACGCGTATATAGGATATGAACCACTAATATTTCACTACGTACAATTTTATTCTATAAACTAATAAGTTATTATAAAGTTCAAGAATAAGTATTTTACTTCATTGAAATTATCCTTGCACACATTCGAGTGAAACATTGGCAGTATAAGTGATCTTCTCATTAGAATGCATGAAATGGAGTATTAAACAACCGCAAAGCGGAAAGTTGCGGCGACTAAGCAGAATCTAAATGACAATAAGATGGTGAATCACTTCTGAAAATTTGCTTTCTTCTGGTTAAACTGAGCAACAGTACTTTTACATGCTGGCTTATAAATAGAAATTCATACAGGAAAAATAAAAATATTATTGTTAAAAGATTTTTGTTTTTATTTTTTTTTATAAAGTCATTTAATAATACTCGGTCTTAAAAACATAATTTGAAGTAAGTGCAACGTTTTCAAGTGAATAGAAATTATATTGTAGTATTCCTTAGTTATTAGAATCCATAGCTTTACAGTTCGAACAGTTTAGAAAGTTTTGATTCAAAATTGAAATATTTTTTGAACACAAATAGTTGGAATCTGTAAGGCGTATCAGATATAAATTTAATATTTCAATGCACGATATGTATGTAGGGTATGAGTATAAATTATTTCAAAATTCGGTTAAGAATATTGCACGAAAATACAGTTATTGCGTAGGTAGTATTTCTTCATCATCAAATACAAGTGATAAATATTGCACAGGGATTTGAAACTCCAATCTATAATTGAAATAAACTGGGAAGTATTTCGGAATCATGCTTTATCGTCTACAAATCTTTTTATTTAATAGAGAAAAGTTAATAAATTCAGAGATAAGAAATGGACTTGCCTGAAACGATGTCGGTCGTCCTAATGCCACCTGGACCAGCTGTCGGCACATGACAAGTTTGATTTCATAACACAACGCACAGGTGTTTTATTATAATGTTTATGTTTTTCGTGTATTTTTTGGACATAAAACGAGGTCGTATTTCTCAGGTTGGTACAGAGTCCAACTATAACTTAAGTTTAGAATCCAACTTTTAATAAGCGAGAGTCATAAAACGACATATTAATGAGGATAGTTACACATTAATAAAACGAGAACATGTAGTTTTGTGATACAACTATTTACACTGTAATATTATGCAATTTCATTTATTATAGCTTCTGATCTTATTAATTTCTTAATATAAATGATTATATTTATATAACTATGTTTAAATTAATTCAATGACCAACAAGTCAGAAACAATTTTACAAAACGCCCAATATTTTCTAATGTAATTTTATTATTTTGTTATAATTCACTCAGTCAGTAAAATTTTTAAATAAAAAAGGCTAGTTCGTATCTTACGAATATCATATTACAATAATTACATTAATTAGCTATATAAAATGATTTGATTGTGTTTACTATTGTATAGTGCTGTAAAAAGAGAACTACTAACGAGTTACTGATTGGGGACAAATAAAGATTAGGGTACCTCAAGGTTCTACTCTGGGCCTATTGTAAGTTTATATATAGCTGTGTGCACGGCGATTCGCGGGAATGAAGTTATATTAGCACGCTACAGTATTAAATTCAACAGTAATCTCTTTGTCAACATGCAATTAAACCATCAGCGAGAGAATCACATCATTTAAAATTTACCTTTACACAGAGATGAATTCATTATAGCCACCGCGATGGCTCAGTATCTTAGTCGAACCAAGAAACCTACTACTGCCTTAAATAAGCTCAGTAACTTAAAAAGTTTGTAAAAAAATGTTCACTACAAAGAGGGACAACCCCAAACCTATTTATTCGCTCACAAATATCTGCCGTTAATGTACGTTTCGAAATTTTAGGAACCTCTACTCCCGCCCCCAGTTCCCCTTTGCAGTTCTTGCTTGGCTCCGGTTCGTAAGAAACACATGTAAAAAATTTGGTTTAGATTTGTAACTGACATGTGGACAATGAAACAGTCAATTGTTTTTAAGTAGAAAACACTTGAACAGTCTCTTCAGACTGATTACCGTGAAGTAATGTACATGTCTACGAATTATAAAACGCTAGCTATTCCCGCGACTTCGTTCGCATGGAAATATCTCTTTTTATCTTGTCCTAAAAACGAAAAAACAGGTGCAGAATTTTGATAAAGTTGATTATATAAAAATTACGGTATCATTTATACATGAGCGCTTCAGGGCAAATCTTAAAATTCGCATTTGGTTTTGTTTCGGTCCCGCTTTCACACGTTTCGGGGCAAATTCAATACAAACTTCCAGACAGACAGCATCTTCAATTATATTTATTGGAATAAATTTTATTTATTGTATTTGTTATCAAAAATGTACAATTATTAAATATTAAATTTTATCAGACGCGACAAATAAAACCAGTTTACCTATACATAGTATCCACGACCAAAAGAAGTTTATTGTATATCAGGGAATTAACTCTCTGCCAACAATAATTTAATTACGGCCCGAACTTGCTGTAACAATAGATGGAGTGAGAATACATAACTTGCAGTTGGTTTTAACGGTGGCATTTGCACTGCAATTCAATTAGTTCATAAGTATTTGTATTAATATGTTCTGAGCTATACAAGAAATGGAAATGAAACATGCACGAAAATTTAAGCAAAATTCCTATATTAATCCAGTAATTTTTCATTGAAATCCGTTAAGTCGTTTCGGAGCACAGATGAAGTGCATGCAGTTTTTGGAAATTTCGGTGCACGTATGCCAAGAAACCTTCTCGTGGAATTACTATTTATATTAATATCTTCTGAAATATATCACATAAAATATGTACAAATATTTAAGTTCGATAATTAATTCACTCAGTATGCACGCAATTACGATACATGGAATATATCAGAGCTCAGCAAACAGAAATCGAAATGAAGAAACAATGCCAAGCTACGACGCAATAAACTTGCACATGTATTAATGTGTAAGTCAAATGTCACAGACTATTCAAACGGTTATGTTTAAAATAGGGGTCAAAACTTTAAAAATAAATTTTGGATCTCGACAACAGAGCCACAGGAATTAATGTATATAAGATTGACTATCATACATTGATGTTTCCATTTTATGAGGATTTAATGATAGAAATCGTTTCAGGCATAATAGTTACGAATAAACTCGAAGCCTTAGAAGAAGGATACAATAGTGTCATCGAGTTCAATTTCACTTAAATAAATAATATATTCTTAAATACAATTAATGTGAAGCAGATAACTGTAGCAATAGGATCTAAAAACGTTAAATTATAGTGAACATGAAAGTCAAAATGCAAAGGTTTATGCGTCTGTAATAGCAAAATGCGTTTAATATACTGGAAAATAAATTAAATGCACAGTTAAAATAACATAAATTTTCATTTATCTCAAGGATAGAAATTTTGTTTACTTATAATTAAATTGAACTTCATTGACAAGCTTTTCAGGGATAAGATTATGGGAAAGGTAAATTTTTTGTATTACGACAGAAGAGTTCTTATTTCGTAGAATTGCGTCCGCTTAGGTTTGTATTTCTTTCTTAACCTATGATATACTTTTATAATTTTGTGTACTCAGCTGGATGATTTCTTTTGGGAAATAAACTGTTATGACAACCGTTCCGATCAACAAGTCAAACTGGCGAGAGGATAGACACTTTCGTATGAAATTAATTAATTGTGAGGGGCAAATGCGGCCAGGTATATCACAATTGAAGGTGGAGAGATTGGCATATCGGTGACATTGATCTCGTCTTTGTGCGTTTCGCTCTTGCTTGGCCGGCTGCGTGTGACGAGGGAAATTCAAAGCACAGTGCGATATGCTAATGAAGGATGTGTTGGGGAAAGCTCGCAGTTGATATATCTGGCTTCTACATGGCATACCACATCACGAGAACACGAACACGCATATATCAGATTCAAGTCATCTATAACTAGTGAAATAAAGGCAACGAATATTGTTACCATGGCCGTTTATATATATATATATATATATATATATATATATATACTACTGACACCTTTGATATGGCTGTTAAATTGTTGCATAATAGACTGACGAGTTAAAATGTATATTATTTACAGTTCTTTGCTTGTCTGAGAGAATATTTACTTAAATTGAAATATGAAGATTCTGGCGGCTAGTCCGAACCTATGTTTAATTACTCAAAAATATGGAAGATATAATATTACGTCATTATTTAATTGTATCGACAGTAGAGTAGCTGTTTGACTTCGGTACTAATATAATATTTTTATTTCCTGCATAGTATGATTTTAAATTTACACCTCAAATACTGATCAACTAATGTTCCCAAAGTCTGTGATACCATCCTGATTTTGTTTCTACAAATAAATATGAGATTAAATTTCTATAGTTTTAAGTTCACGAAGAAACAGGTGTTTTTATTAAATTGTTGGTTCCTCAAGTTTAATTTTACAATTAAATATACCTTAAAAAGTAAAAGAAATACTTCAGTGAAGCCCGAAATTTAGAGGAACGAAATGGGAAAATGTTGACCGGACCCTGAGATCAAAACCCGCTTTCCGGGCGGATCACTGAGCCAGTCCGAGTCAACTCGAGGATTGGATACGATATCTCTAGACTTATATCTGAAAATTGTCTGGAATTAAATGTAATTAATTTTTAGGTATGTTGTTCGACACATGCGAAAAGTGAATTAAATTCTATCTAACAATTTAGTTTTGCAGTAAGTTTCATACCTGATGGGGAATTGATACACTGACCACGTATCACCCCAAATTCGGAATGTGTCACGCCTGATGACAGTCCGCAGCCGGCTCGGTAGGCCTCAAGAAGGCTGCTGAGCCATTGGAAGAAGAAGAAGTAAGTTTCATGCATATTATTATATTATAAATTACAAGTTCTATTAAAAAATTATTAATGGCATCACATTAAATTTATTCGTGAAATAAATAGAGAATGAATAAAATCAATAGGTCAGAATTGATCCTTAATCTATTCCATTAGATTCACGTCAATACATACACAATTTTTTTAATGTGCAACTTCAAATTCAATGACGATTACAGTAAACATTGCTGCTTTGTTTTTCATTTTAGCCAAATAACGTAAAGTTCATCAGAAGTTATTCACTTCAACTACCGAATTTAGCGTGGAATATTTTATATAGAGATTTTTACATTACGATCTTCAAAATTCAGTTTCATACCTTTGGCTGAGCTTCAATAAATTCTATTATTCTCGAATTAAAATCAGACACATTTGGCCAATTTACACAATGTCCATTATTTACTGACTTCCTAGGGTTAGATTGTGATTAGTAAATTGTTGATGAGACTGAGCTTTAGATATAAAAGGATGGAAGAATCTCGAATTGTTTCATGGTGTCGTCTCCGAGTGGCTCAGTGGTTAGGAAAATTCCCCGGTAAATGGTAGGTACCGGGTTTGATTCCCAGGCCCAGTAGAAACTTTTCCATCTTAAAAGCACTTTATCCTTTTATTGAAAATATATAGCTGTAACACTCTTAGGCTGAGGTTTGTAAACCCACTAGTGGCCATGATTCTGTTCCCTATTACAGCTACGAATATTATTGATGACATCTTCCTTACATTTTTAAATGAACTTTGTGATTTTTCGTAAGTTCCTTGGATTCCATAATATTCAAAGTACTTCACTATTTTGATAGACGCCGTCAGAAAGTTACAATCCCATCGTGACGAAACTGTTGAGGATAAATAGTTTTACCGCAGTGATGTTGAAGGATGTTCTAAATGTCAGTTTTTTTCTCCTGGATATCAGGGTCTATGCCCATGTGTTTGTTTGAGAAAGTCGGCCGCGTTCTCTGGACCAGCAATTTCGCCTGGCCTTGGTGCACTTGTTTCGCCACCTAGATCGATGACGTCATAAATAGAGAGGGCAACAGCATCCTTTCATCGTCCCAAGGAAAAGTGAAGAGATTATCACTATCACTACGCGAAACTTTCTAAATTCTTCACAGCAAAAAGTACAGGAACTATGGCATTGTAAATTAGATAGAATGATAATGATAATTACACCAACAATTATAAATATTTCTAATAAATGTCAAAGCACTATTTTATAATATAATTGACAACAATTACCAACAGTAATCAGTACGGTACAGGCTGTAAAATGAGATAATTTCTTCAAGGGATTTATTAAATTTTGTTACAAAACTGATATTTATTTATTATGATTATAATTTTTACTTTTTTTATCAGTCACTTAAATAACCAAAACTATATTTTAATTTAGATTTCAAAGTTTATGAAGAAGAAGCTTTCGGCATTGCCATAATCATCTACAAAATGAAATACAATTTTTTATGGAAATTGTTTAAATTTATGACATAAAACAATTTGTTTTTCCTAATGATTTAATGTTTAAAAATATTCTACATACCCTGATGTAATTTAGTATGTATATAAAATTTCTATTTTTTTATGGATTTGTACGCGATTCCAGACTGTGCTGGCCTACACAGACCATTTTCTCTAACTTCGGAGTTCCAGAAGTTCATGCTCATGTGCTCATCAAGCACAATCGGCAACATATAATCATGAATCGTCGAAAATTTACATTTAAATTCTATTCAATGAGTCCTAAAGATATAATTAGCCACGTCAAAAATTTAAATGACAAAAGCATCGATAATGATCGTAATTTTCAAATCGACTAATCGAATCTTGTAGAACGAGATCATTAGAAAAACCAAATTTTATTATGTCATAAATTTAAACAATTCCCATAAAATGTTTTGTAATATTTCAAAAAATAATTTTATTTGTTGATGGTTAAGGCAATGCCGAAAGAATAAACTTTAAAATCAAAATTATAATATAGTTTTGGTCATTTAAGTGACTGATAACAATAAGAAAAAATTATTATCATAATATTATACATGTTATAGAAATTTTTTCAATGCATATAAACTGATAAAAATATTAATAAATAAATAATTTTACATTGATGGAATCAATTTAAATGTTTTAAAATAATTCATTGCGAATTCTCTCCATAATGGAACAAAATAAAATTAAATAAATTTAATTTAGCCAAAATTGTGCAAAACTATAGATTCAGTACTTTGTATATATTATTAAACTGCTTTTTAAAAATCTATACAGAATATGACAGTTCTTCTCAATAAACGAAACATTTATGTTTCTGCTTTTTTAAAAAATTGGGCGTGCAACAACCTCCCCCTTCTTCTTTAAGGAAAATTAATTTTTCAAATGCTCGCTTTAGCTCACAACGTCAGAAGGCGTTTCTAAACTTGTCCTTTCAACATAGTGTTCTGTGACGTCACCGCACCACGGTTTATATCTAATGATTCACCTGTACTATTCCACATACATAACCATAGTGGAAGGGAGGACAATTTGGAGGACTCTGATCAAGAGAAGGGATGGATTAGTAGGCCACGGTTTGAGACGTGAGGATCTTGTAAAATTAGCATTAGCGTATGGGGCAAGAACAGAAGAGGGAGGCCAAAAATGGAATACACTAAGCAGATTAGGGATGTTGTGAGATGTGGTAGCTATGCAGAAATGAAAAGTCTTGTACAGGATAGGCTAACATTGAGGGTTGCATCAGACCAGTCTTAGGACTAGATACCATAACATAACAGGCTCACACACAACATTACATCTAAAGTTTACAATTGAAACCCTTTACTTCCTCTCGCTGCCAACGAGACTAACCGCTCCTGCATGTCTCTCTGCCCATCAACGATGTTAACACTGTCTTCTTATTCCTCCTTCAGAAAGAACAACTGACGAATCCGCCGGCACAAGAAACATTACAAGCGTTCAACCTACACTAACAACTGTAATATTAAAGACTGAGTTTTCTGTCGATACATTTTAAGCATATAACATTTTATGATTGACTACACAAATGGGTGTATGTAATGTTTAGAATAATATTCAATTTTATAAATGATTTTTACTACTTATAAAACGAAGTTTGACTGACCTATTATAGTTATGAAATTTTGTAGAAACTGTTAAAACCACTCTTATATGCAAAAAATCAAGGATTTCAGAATAAGTTAAATCAACCTCGCTGATAAACTAATTTTTTTAATAATCATGTACATCTCATTGTTAAAGTACGGGTTAATTGTTATTATAAAAATATACATATTGAATTTAGGAAGGGGTACAGTACAGGGATTAATACTTTTGGGAGTTCAGACCTAGAATAGAGGTAATTTTATAATCAAATTATGAGGTCTAATAAATAAAATAAAAAACAATAAGTCGGAACAAATTTTATTTTATTTTGGTTTCCAATTATTAATTATAACAGTTCTGTGAGCATTTACATAATGTACAGTGATCAGGTACCCATAAATTATTAGTTACATATCACTGTTTCCTGAAAGAAATTGACGTTACAAACCAAACAAATAAAAGTTCCATTTATAACAAAGTAGGAGGAATACGCTCAAAGAAATCGTCTAAGTTAAATAATTTTTTATTTATAAGTTAGAAACATTTCTATGTTAAAGAAGTGAGTTTACTATGAAACTAGTTATGCCCGTGACTTCGTTCGTGTGGAAATAGATCTTTTTATTATGCCCTAAAAACGAACTCCGGAACGGAATTTTGATTAAGTTGAAGTTATTGAATGTATAAAAAGTTCGGTATTATTTATGTGTGATCGCTTCAGGGAAAATCTTATAACTCGCAGCTGGTTTTGAACAGGTCTCTCTGTCACACGCTTTGGAGCCAATTCGATATAAAATTACAGACAGACAGAAACTTTAATTATTTTTATTGTGGTAGATTATATTTATTTTATTAGATTTAAAAAATGAGCAATTATTAAATATTAAAATTTACCTGACACGACAAATTAAACAAATTTACGTATAGATCGTATCGACGAAGAAGTTTATTATATCTAAGTGAGTTAGCTCTCTGCCAACAATACGTTAATTACGGCGCGAATCCTACTGCAACAATAGATGGAGTGAGAATACTCGCCTTCTCTCTCCCATGATGCCAAAATTACGCTTATAATAACACATTAAGTACTATGAATAGTATAGCAAAGCTTAATAGGACTTATAACTCGCAGTTGTTGCCGGCTTTCCAGAGGAAATTCAATGGATTTATAAATATTTATATTAATATCTTTTAACTCTGCAAGATATACAAATGAAACATACACGAAAATTTAAGTTAAATTTACAGTACCAATCTCTGAAATTATCATTGAAATCCGTCAGGCCGTTTTTGAGCGTATTCGAGATAAACTTCCAGACATAGTCACTCAGACAGACACTTAAATTTTATTTATTGATATTGATATTTTAGCCGTCCTCATGTGGTCTAGTGGCTAGCGTTGCTGCCTCACAAGACAAGAGAATTCTGGCATGAACTGTGTCGTCATGATTACGGAGACTAGGGTTAAGACTGATGGAGAGTCAATAGGCTGCCCACGTACCATTCTTAATTCGGAATGTGTCATGTAAGATGACAGTTCGCAGTCGTCCTGGCCAAGGCTCTTAATGGGCTGTAGAGCCAACGAACACAACACGTGGGGTGGAATTTATGGTTTCCGTGAAGCTGCGTCTAAATGAATACTTTTACTATTGTAATTACATATTAAAATATTTATAAGCTGTATTACACAAAATGCCGACCTCCAGTGGTGTAGTGACTAGCGTTGGTGCCTCACAACTCAGGGGTTGGCATGTGCTTGGTTGTTTGTGTCGTTATGGTCACGAGGACCGGGATTAAGGCTGATGGGGAATTGATACACTGACCACGTATCACCCCAAATTCGAAATGTGTCACGCTAGATGTCAGTCCTAAGCCGCCTCGGTAGGCCTAGGCCCTCAAGAGGGCTGTTGAGCCATCGGAAGAAGAAGTAGTACACAAAATATACTGAAATGAAGTTTGTCTCAGATCGCGAAGGTGAATATTTCTAAAGAGGGGTCTACCTGCGGGGTTGCCTTCATCTCTCTCTGGTTTTGATCTAAGGTTCCATCAAACGCAAGCAACTCTACCTGTTTTGAGAGGTGTACATTCCGGTGTCACAGACCTCGGTCATAAAATCAGAGTTGTTTCTATCGGTCATTTTCATCCTGAATTATTCGGGAAATGGAGAGGAGAATGCTACGTCCACATTGAAAACCGTCATCGTATGGGTTTGGGATAAATAGCAGGAGCACGACCAATCTCATGTATGTTTTCTAAGGTTTGAGCCGCATCATGTTTAGTGGAATCGCCCGGGGTCATGGTTAACCATTAGCTGCCATTCTCTCTCATTCTAATTCCCACTTTCAATTTCCTTCCTATGATACTATACACGTAGATAACATCATCTTGTATGTCATCTTAAAAAACTAAATGTAAAACAGAGTGAAAATAATGGAAGTGTAAGCGTCTAAGTCACTTATTAATTAATATCGCAGTTTCTAATCATAAAAAATTAAAATATATAAATGATTTCAATATATTATTTTTCCTAATTAAAGTGGTTTACTATCAAATGTTTTAATATAATAGTTACGCTTGAATTGAAAACGATTGATCTTGCTTTTATCTATAAATATAGTTTAATAACGTGGTAATGCGTTTTTTTACAGCTTTCAAGTAACCATGTTTATGATATTCACATTTGGCACAATTTGAACATTCATTCTGAGAAGGAAAGTGATCGTGCTCGTTTTCTGGAGGCAAATGTTACCAGGAAGAGGCTTGTCGTCGACTAGATATATCGAGTAACTCGTAAATCTGCACCACAAACCAGTCCAAGTGCATAGGAACCGGACAGCTCAAGAGCCGGAAACTGAAGCTGTGCTCCAGATACTCACCCTTGGTTGCCACGGATTTGCACGGCTTGGAGCAGGAAGAACGACTCTCCACATTCCTGGGAGAGCCGGTTTACCTCCTACCTGTCAGGACGATAACCCCAAACACAAATCTGTTTCCATCCATCAGATTTACATAAGCTCTTAATTAGAAAATGGCTTAAAGTTGGAGTTTCGATCAACAATATCTCAAACGTGCTATAGCAAACTACATTTTTGAAGAAATCACAACTTTCTCAACTACATATTTAGGAATTATGGCTTCTTAACCCACTACACTACTTTAAATTTAATTTATTCATTATTCTCTAAGTTGTTTTCTTCACGCGAACGAACGTACGCAATTTCTTTCAAAACCACAAAGAAAAGAGAGAAAATGGCGTAGCCGCTAATCATTGCGTAGACGTTGTTTACTTAAGCGTAACATGACAGAGAAACAGTTATGTCACCATTGTTGCGTCTTATATACCTGTACGTTTCAGATCCTGGAACCAGATGGGTATAGAGACCAAAATATAGACATCATAACATAAAAATAGAATATAAAATATAGAAATACTAAGATTAATCAAATAATTATCTTAAACAAATTACATAACTCTGCTAATACAAATTATACCAAACCAACAGGAAATAAAATTAACATTTGTTAACAGTGGCAATAACAATAAAGTCATAAATAATTAGAGTATAAAATTCGTAAAATTATGAACCTACAACTACTCGACCAACGCTTCATGGAGATCCGGAAACGTGGGTCGTAACGGGAAAACCGGAGTTCCATCATGTAGCCTGTTAACCCGCCCAAAAAAATAGAGAAACAGATGACTCTTGCACTATGTGAATATAAATCACTAAAATATCTTATATGCTAAAACCAATTTTAAATATACATATATACTTTTATTAATGTAATTATACACACACACCCATATATATATATATATATATATATATATATATATATATTGTGTGTGTGTGTGTGTGTGTGTAAAAAATAATGTATCAACAGAAGAAAAACATTGTTAAAAAGACCTGTTATTGAATCTAGAAAACATGTCAACTAAGTTATCAATAAAAAATAAAATAAAAATACCTGTACGTTTATACTTTGTCAACCTTATATTAAAAACCGATTGAGTGGACATGACAAATCCTTCACCCGAACATAACTCCATATTTGAAAATATTTACAAACTATTACAAAAATCAACAGGGCACAGTTCTACATCGGGACTAATGTTATATATATTTGTAATGAGGAAAACCACTGATATCAAGATTTAACAATAAAACCTTTTACCCCATTCCGGTTCTTTAAAATATATTCTTATTCACTCTAAATTAATATAAACATAATTTACATTAATAAAAATATAATTACTGTTATTAAATATAAATTCCAATATAATATCATAATTGTAGAGAATGTTTTATTAAAAATAGTGTTCATCATAGTATAAATTATTTTTAATTTAGTTTTAGAGTTATTTAGTTTATGGAAATGTTTCTATATATGTAAATTTCTTCATTACTAACTATTAGCTGGGTGCACGTTTTTGCATGAGTATTTAATCCGGAGAACGAATTAATTCTATACTAATCTCATGATAGTTTCCAACGGACTGACGGAACTTTCTATTATTCGATCTTACCAGGACTGGCCCAAATCATTTAATAATTCCGTGATTGATCATGTCACCGATTTAAAAAGGATTTCCGAAGAATACCAAGTATTCCATGTCAAAATAATTCAAAATGGGTTTTCTAACTCGAACTTTAAAACTTGAAGAATGACGCCACACTCCTACGAATTTGGAAGATTTTAGCCTATTACCCCATGTTTTCACATTCTTTAACAAAAATTACGATCGCCTTTTGCTATGGGTTCCAGTGTTTGGCTGCTGCTTTCAAGAATATATATATATATGGATTAGGTAAAGTTATTTTTGTATCATTAAATTATATACTTATCAATGCATCATTGTGTAAATTCCCAACTAATAATGAAATACTGCCTGCCACCCAACGGAACTGAGCTGCGATCGTCTTCTTCTTACACAGTTCTAAAAGTACTGGCAGGATAAAAATCTTCTGATAAATTAATGGAAAACATATTTTACATTTACACTGCAGTCTACGACAACAACGAAATAGTTTACCAATTTCTCTGTTGCATAATGAAGATCCAACACAGGGAAACGAAGCGTTGGAGGCCAAATTATAGTTTAATATTAAAGTTACTGACATAAAAGTTATACCCAGTATTTATTATCAGATAAATTAACACATTAAAACTATATACGTCTGAAACTGACTAAAAACAAACGGTTATTCAATGCGTGAAGATTCTAAATCACTTCTGAGAATAAAACAAAAGAACTTTTCGTAGATCCAGTAAGTGCATGAGCCTTTATCACGTTTCTTAAACCTGTATCTCCATTGCACAGGTCATAGTGATTATATGCATATAGCGGTCAAATTTATGAGCCGCAAAACCGCCACAGCTATAGCACAAAATAAAATATAGAAAAGGTTATTCCTCCAATATTAAAGCTTTGGGGCTGACGTTATATGACGAGTTTATTCATTTTCATGAAGAAAGAAGATCCATTTGACGTTCATGTCTTTTCTTAAAATTGGGATAATTTTAATGGTTTTGCTTTGAGAATTTTTTCTAACGTTGGCCATAAATGTAGCTACCAACAATAAATGATTATCTGATAAGCATGCCTGCTCTAAATTGTCTTAACGGCTTAGAAATGTTGGCCACTGAACATGAAAGGAGTAATAAATTAGATCTGAAAGAAGTTATTCGTAATTAGGCAGGATGTAAATTTATTTTTATTTAGATTTAGACTTTGTATATTATTTAACAAAATTTATTTATTGTTTGCAATATGTAATTAAATTATTTCTGAAAACAGTAAGTTTTTAAATGAATTATCCTTAGGTCATTAAATATCGATGACTTTGTTTCAATATTGTTGCTTTCATTCAAATTTGTATTTTTCCCTGCTTAACGTTACTCTTTTATAATTATTTTAAATTTTACTTTGTAGCTTGGAAGCAACATATTTCGAATTTGCAAACTAATTAAAGTTTATCCTGGTATAAAAACAGATATTTATTATAAACAAATATTCAATGGCGATTTACGTCTCCTGAGGTTACCTGAGCATCTGTAAAAGGACATCCCAATACATACAAGCATAAATTGAAGGAGTACGCTCTATGAAAGGATATCGCTTAAAAATTATATTTAATTTGAAATTAGAACTTAGTGGGAAATAATATAAATTTATAACACTGTATGTAAGGAATACTAACATAGCACTAGTTTAAAAATTATTCTTTAAAAGGAAAACATGTCTCCAATAACTGGGAGGGATTATTATATTTTGAAGGAGTTAATTGATTTTATTGTTCACAAAATCATTGACCCCACTGACAGCGTGTACCTACCTATCCAACCAGATCGTCATAGACGACGTTTGAGAACTACATTATCTGACAAGGCAGCTGCAAATCTTGATCTACAGCATAACATGTCAGATGATTCCAGTTTCTAAGCTTTCACACCCGGTGCCGCGGGCAGAATAACTGCCATGTCAAATCACGGCACGTTTCAAATTCCTGATTTTTCTCAGAGATATTGCAGTTGAATGCTGTAGATTATTTTTGCTGAACATATTTTTTCAAGTAACGCTTCGTCAGAATGACTATCATTGAAAGTATATAGTACAAAAATATCTCCATTACTAGGAAATGTTATTAAAAAAAGACATAATTTTAATACGACCTATTTGATTTCTGATTTAACTCTTTGAAAGCAATAAAATAGAATTTTTCAAACAACTTACTAAAAACATTTTTTTTTGAGAAATACAAGTTGATGTTTCGTTTTCTTACGAATAAAATTACCACAATAAGTTAAGTTAAAATAAAACAGTTTCTTAGTTTATTTTAACGACCCATTAACAATTATAGTTATTATGAACTACCATATGATCACCTTGCACTCAGGAACATTTATGACAAGATGCTAACAGACTATAGTTGTAGAACCATTCATATATTTTGTAATATCTTGTGTTTAGCAAGGAACGTGAACAGGAATTGTGTGTCTCTTTCCGAGTGGGCGAGTTCCTCCTTACTGATCTCGTGAACACCAAAGGGTGCATTATCTGAGTCAGAGTGGCAGGTATACAGTATATACTTTATCGTTAGTATGTCCCCACATCTACTTCATATAGGTTGAGCTTCTCTCTTAAATAAGCTCGCATGAGTAAGCATGGTGTTACTCGAACAGATTCTGGATACGATAACCTGCTCCCTTCTAGCAAGGAAAATAGTCTGTAGGTCGCTGCCATTACTTGGATATTACTGACCCAGGGAGTCTCTTCTGTCTCTGAAACTATCGTCCTTAACAATAGAATTTGGTTATTGATTTGATTTACACCCAGTTATGTATGGGGTGACTGTTATTTACTGAACTCGCTGAAGGCCAGCCATCTCATTCTCAACAATTCCCTCATGTGACGGGATCCAACACAGGAAATTCGGGTTACATATCTCCAATATAGCCTCCAAGGCATCCGAGAATATTATAGTAGCTTCCTCCTCGAGAAGCTTAGCCACTTCAGTAGCTTCTAGAATGGCAGTTAGCTCATGTAGATTGATACTAGCTTCACTTTCCAAGGAACCCGTGAGAACTTCAGTAGTGGTGTATATGGAAAATCAAATTTTGCCTCCCCTTACGGCTGCATCTACGTAGATTTACTTGGTGACCCCTTTACGCTCAATAATATCGTTTAAAAATTATTCCATACCATTGTACTTAGTTTAGCATCCCTTTATTATAGTAGGGTCGTGTTAATATCAATTTTGTCACTCAGTTAAGGAGATGGGAAGTCAGTATTGTGAATCAGTACCATTGGTATACTTATGTTATGCGTAAGGGTGAAATTGTGTAAGTACAATAGTTTGGGAGAAGAGAAAATATTAAAAATGTTGAGGGAGAAGAATGGTGACTACGGAGGAAACCAATACTAAAAGGCGAATTAAGATAAAGCACATTGACATTCCTTGAATGTGTAGAGCTCGAGAGGAGCTCAAATATAGGAGTTAAAATCATACTCTTTTTAATGCATCTCAAACCCCGCAGTCTTGTTGCTAAGAGTTATTAAATCACAAAATAAGGTGTAGACGTACAGCTGCAGACGATATTATCGTCTGTATTTGGATTCTGCCAGAACAAGGAATTGATATTTTCTTCTGATTCCATCTAACATAACAACTATCTGTCAGACTTTCAATCTCGTAGTAGCTTCCTGTTATTCCATTAAAGGAGCGGGCGGACCGAAGCACGAATCTCTGATGGATTAGAAAGGAAGAGCAACGAACAACTTTACGTAACAGTATCCGTAAAAAAAATCGTTAATCAAAGTTTAAATGTCTCGCAGTGACAAGAATGGATTGATACTGTCATTCAAATTCTTCTATTTTAATTTTTTTTAACATTTCAGTTACAAAAATGTTAAATTTATCTACTGTGTGACGCTTTTTATATCACAGTGAATGTCAAACAAGGTCGTATTACACTCTTTACTTGTGTTGTCCGCTTTTTATTATTTGAAATTTAATTCAAATACTGAAGAATTTTTTCAAATTGAAGCTCAGTTGTAAGCTATGAAGCTGAATTTGTAAAATTTGAAATTATAGAAAGGCATACCCCAAAAGAGTATAATTTTTTCCTGTCACTTGTTGACACAATGATTATATTTTGAACTCGTTTAGAACTACGCAGTATGCTTTTGGTTAGCGCTAAGACCGCTGAGTAGGTGTACAAGGGTGGACAGAATAAAAATATATTAAAACAGGGGCTGCTATTACGGAAGTAACCCTTCTTTAGTTATCTTTACCTTATACGTGCAGTGTTTACTAAATTTTATTCTATAGTTTGTTAATTTCATTCCGTTTATTATTTGCAGGGAAGAGTTTGGTTAAAGAAAATACGTTACACACAAACACTAAATACTATTAATTCTTTATTATTTTTTGTGCTTTAAAACAAGGATAAAATTCGATTCGCCTTAAGTATTATCTTTATGATCTTAAAAAACTTGTATGATTTACATACTCTGTAATTCATAAATGAATTTGAGAACGAGTATTCTTCAATATTTAATATATTCATATAAAATAAGCATAATGCAATTGAAGCTAGCTTCTCCTACAATTTACCAATCATGTTCTTCACACCTAAAAAGTATTACAATTTTGCATAGTTATAACAGACACAGTAAAACAAGGTGTTGAACTACAACTTTAATTAAATTATTGATTAAAATATATAATGAATATAATTTGATATTAATTATGTTTGTTTAAATTTACATGGTTTATTGTGAATCTGCTTTACAGTTATTTTTAGATACCAGTCACGTAATAAAAATTTCTTAATTTATGAAAAATATTTTTAATGAGACCATTGATAAATATTATTTTTTGCATATTTCATTTTCTTCTCGTTATAACTTTAATTTTCCTCAGACGGTGTGTCTGAATTTCTCTTGGTTAGTTTGTCGTGAGTTCACGGATTGGTATCATATTCATGAAGGTATGAATTTTATGTGAAGAAGGCGACCAAAGGTTCCAACAAGAAGACACTCTCCTGAAATCGACGAAAGTCAGCCAACACTAGGTCACGAATACTTCACAGTCGTCTCCGGCAGTAGCGCAGTTTGGAAAGGCCATGACCTTCGAGAAAACTGCTGTCATCAAGCAATTTGTCGGTAAGATATGCAGAAGCGCCTTAGAGACATTGTGCTTAACGTATAGATAACTTATACGACGATATAAACATATGTCATCGATTCATATATAACTTTTTTGGCTTACGCGCAGCAATTTTATTTGATGTTACCAAGAGATTATTTGGTACTCAAATGTAGTGCTTATAAATGTATACTACAACTTCTCTTGTATATTAAATTTTACTAATAATAAAATTGCTCTAGGGACAAAAATAAACTAAACATTACATTACATTTAAATATTAGGTTTTAACAGTAGAGATTTAATATGTATAAATCAGAATAAAAATACAAGTAAAACGATAACCGGCTGAAGGTTTGAAAATAATGAACATGAAATCATCTGAAGAGATGCCAATTAAAATTCATAAAAGCGTTTCTCCTTTCTTGAGGTACAGCACGGGCTAAATTGTTTATTGAATTTCACGTGAAGGGTGGAGATTAGTCGATAGTCAAAAAAAAATCGTAAAGCAGCGTTTACCAGTGACCGATCAAAGTCGGCCTACTATACCATAGAAAGTCACTGAGCTGACCGAGAAAGTACCAACCAAAAACATCCACGTCAACTGTTTATTTATAATTATATATATTAATAACACTATGGCGGAATTATAAATACTCGCCAGAAAAACATAAAAGAAACTTAATATAATGGTATCTTATCTTCTGTCGTTCCGTTTGAATGGAATAAAGATTGGATGAGTAAATTCAAATTAATATTTCTAATTTTTAATCTCAAACATAGGCATTTTAAGTCAACTTCAGAGATTTAGAAGAATAACAAAACGAATTTTATAATTAGGTATGGATAAGTGATATATATTTATATCAATAAAACTTCATTTAGTAAAATGAAATTTGGCACTATCTGAGGATTAGAAGTATTTTTAGTAATATAACTGGTACTTAATGTTATGTGAAAGGTACGCACTGATATTTTAAACAAAATAAAATTGAAGCAGGCAACTCCCCTTTAATAGCATAGGAAAGGACTTGAAAAGGGGGGATGTGGAAGGCAGAGTGAGGTAGCCAAGGGTTGTCTAGGGCCCCCAGACTATAGTGTAAGGATCCTATCCGGTGTTTCACCTAAAGGTGATGCAGGGAAAACCCTAGAAAAACTGCATCAGGTAGGTCGGGCTAATGGGTACTACTCCTGCTCCCTTCTGATGACGAGAGACTGGTTTGTTGTGGGAACGCAACAAACCCGCCTCCGTGCCTTAGACAGTATTGAGAGACAGTTGGCCGATTGGTTCAATGGGATCAGCGAACAACTCTTACCACATGCCGAAGGTCTTTGACCCCCGTACATATAACTCTCAAACTTCTCAAGGTCGTCTCAGCCTGCAGGAGTCTTAAAATAATTACCTTGGCCATAGACCAAGGGGGGGGGGGTGGAAGAGGAAAACCAGGAAGGATGAAGTCAGCCCTGACGGACTTACCAGAACTCCACCTGGCTCTCACTCATTTCTCTGACTGGGAGCGGCCCAACGCGTCGCTTTTATGTGTCGCAGAGTGTAAGCCGCAATAGAGAGAGAAACATTTTTTTAAATTTCCTAAGTGTTTAAAATATATTGTTAAAACGTTCCTTAAATTTACAAGTTATTTCACGCTAAACAGACCAAATAGATGGATCAATTAAAATGCAATCCATTGTTTATTTATAAAAAGAGCTTAAATTTCGTACGTGTGTGTGATTCTGTGCATGCTCCGCATACAAATCTAAATTTTGGAGCAATTACAACGAAATTTTGCACACATTTATTTGCGACTCGTAAATCAGCATTGTTGGAATAAGACACGGCTACCGTCCACAGGGTTGGCGTTAGAGGGGGCGTAAATTTTTAATATGCAAAATCGGCCAAAATTTCCGTCTAATCAATTATTTTCCGGGATTTATTACTTTTACGGTGTTTCCCGTGAATAATAAGTTTATTTTATTTTAAAATATAAAACTGTACTGTGTTTTTACTAATAAAAAAATCAAACTGAATGTCAGCAAAGCTCTACTTTTTTAAGTTATGGTTAGATTTTTGAAATGATCAAATTACAAATTAAGTTAACTACAATTTTTTTAAAAAAAACTTTAATAAATAGCGTTTTGCGATATACCGGGTGATTTTTTCTTTGTAAAATTATGAATTAACCCTTTTTATCATACATTACAAAGGATATGTTCAAGTTTGATATTCGAGGAGAGTAATGTTAAATATGGACACATTATCGAATATGTTAAGAGTTTAGTGTTCTGGGTTACAAACTCGAAGCACCGAAGGAAGTAATTAAAGATATTAATAGGTTTTGAGAATTTAAGCAAGGTCCGTGGCAGGCAGGAAGCTTGGAGCATGCCATGTAATCGCCGGACGGATGTTACGAGCGTGGGCCACGGGGTGAAAGTGGATCGGAGCGGGACCGGGGTTGAAGGCAATCCTGCCGAGGACGGAGAAAACATCTCGAAAGTTGCGCCACGATTAGCAGACTGGTGTGAACGTACTCCACGTATTACCGCTGACGTATGGAAATGCGTTTGTTCACTTTCATCCCAGTTGGACGAGCGTCTTAGCATGTAAGCTCTGGACTCGCCGACCACTCAGTCCGGAATAATGTTCTAAGTCTGTTTTCAGGACAGATTGACATTTATTTATTTGTGTTCAAAAATATTGAAAACTGGGATGTCTTTTTGTCAATTTTACATTGCCAAGAAAATCAATATTATTAACAAGAAAGCGTGTACGAATTTCATCGACACAGAAACATAATCTGTCACCTTAAAATATTGCGACTAACAATTGAAAGAGTGTAAGCATCCTTCTTGTTAAGCTTATTGTTCAGAATCCTCAATCACAATACTATCCTCGAATAAGCACATTCTTTCATGTGAATACCCAAATATCCTTATTTTATCATTTACACATTTTCTTTAATAAGTAGTTCTCGAAATGTTTTGCATTTAACTGTGTTGTCTCTCCGTCAATCTCGTACCCAGTTTTCTAGGCCTGGAAAGTTCAGGCTGATCTAAAAATTTCTCATCCGTTATTTCTTTCTGTTAACAATACCTTTTACATACTTCTGATTTGCTACATTATTCACCGGTGTTTCATTTCATATAAGAAATATTTATATTAAAATAAAGATAAGGTGTACGTCTTAATTTTGTAGTATTCTGAATATTGATAAAAAACCATATGATCTAAATCAAGTAAAAACGACACAATTATACTATACAAATAAATAATGGACAAAAGAATTCAATTAGTTCATTTTAATAATGATAATAAGATATTTCAAAATACTCAGGCTATGTCTCTGTATTGGGGGGGGGGGGGGGTAACAGGCTACATGAGGGTGATCTTGAAACTGGTAACTTCCCTTTAACAGTGTAGGAAGGGAATTGAAAAGGGGAACGTGGAAGGTAGAGCAAGACTAGGGCTCCCGGGCTATAGTTTAAGGATCCTTAGCGGTGTTTCACCTAAAAGAGACGCAGGGAAAGCCTTAGACAACCTGAATCAGGTAGGTCGAAATATTGGGTAATATCCTCACGCTCTTCCGAGTGACGCGGGAGATGGGTTGCATTCCTTTCTCCGTGTCTCCAACTGTTTTAGGAGGCAGTTGGCCGACTGATCCAATAGGATTAGCGGACAACTCTTTCCGTATGGCCAAGGTCTTCGACCTCAGTACATACACCTCCTAAAAGATATGAAGGAGCCACGGAATGTGACAACCTTCAAAATAGAAACAGAAAACGATGCAAGCCCCATCATAACTCTGTTCAGAAATACCTCCGAGAGAAAGCTTCCATATGTATTCTTCCGAGTTATACTGAACCGCTTCATTAATAACAATTGGAATCAGAATTAAATTTTATAAGAAAAATCTTTCCGCTATATAAATATTTCATGACATTTAAACGGTCGAAATGTTTGTGCGTGAACATTTAAATAAACACATTTATAATTAAAGGAATGACAAGTAGTGGTTTTCTATGAGTTTGGCATTAAATTAATTTTGATTCTGATTTTAGGCAGCTGTACAAACTTAAAAAAAATATTTTCTGTTTAATCTATTTGGCTGTTTTTTTCTTTGTCAGTAATGTAATCACAACATGACCAAGTCAGTAATTCGGATTTAAATCAGGTGTTTAATGTATATTTATAAATTTATATTTGACGGTGGAAATTGTAAAAGAAAAAGAAAAAATAAATTTCGGTATATAACTATTCGTATTGTTCATCGTATGAGTAATAATTTGCAATTAAATAATTTTTTTAGATAAATATAACAGGACAACTTTTTTATATTCCTAAGATTCTGAAATTCTATTAATTTTATGACTATTAAACCATTAATAAATACGTTTTAGTATTTTATAGTGTAATCATTTCATACGTAAGCAAAAGTGTCAAAAAAGATTTGAGATAAATTATTATATCTCTTAAGGCTTTTTCTAATTTAGGGAAGTATATGATACAGAGAAAATAAATAGTCATTTTAGACAGGTATTACGGATTGTGTTAATTACAATCATTTAATCAGTTGTAAGTTAAAACTAAATGTCGAATGTCTGTTACCGCGTAATGATTTTTGGAATGGATTTACAGGATATTCGAGGAAGTAGCTTATTTAATTTAATTAGGCTGGCATACTCATTAAAGCTACGCACTGTTATCTTATATAACCCTTGTAATTTTTAACATATCATAAAATATAAAATTACGTGAAGTCCACCAAATGATTTCGTAAATACAACGAAAATGAGTACTTAGTACTGAATTTGGCAAGTGTTAAGGAAAGCGTAACTTTCTTGCGTTTATGGAGGCATCAAGGTACTCGTAGTATGAGTAATTAACATAAACAGGAAAGTGTTGAAAGAAAGGTTTCATATTGTCTTGCAAAATTAGGTAGTGTGACTCGTACGATTCAATGTAATTTTATATTTGCCATTATTCCTGTTATAATTATTGCTTTCACGTTTATAAAATTACAAACGCACAAACACTCTTAGGTCCTATACGTTTTTTACAAAAACAAAATACTAACATCAACAAATGTTTTTTTTATAAATAGATATTTGTTTCGTGTTGCTGGTTTCGCTAATATAATTGTCCATCAACGTATGCATGGAAACAATATAGAAGATTTAAACGCTAAACCTGCCTTAAACCCTTCCAAATACCTATCACCAAGACTTCACTGTCTCTGGGACAGCTAATGACAGCAGCTATAAAATAAAGGGATACACTCAAATAGAACTGATATCAGTTTTTTTGTGTTAACAGTGGGAGGTGACCTTAGCTCTCGCAGGTGTCTCTCCCTGGGAGCTAACCGTCGGGGATACCTCCCTTTTCTCTCTGCTCTTTAGGGTTATGTTGGACTTACTGAAAGAATATTAATGCAACTTTCAGAGCCACATTTACTTGAAGGAAGGCTTGTTGTATTATAGACATTCTACACGTCTTTGCCATCGGCATTTTCACTTTTAGGGAGAAATACTCATTTATTAAGCAAATTAAAGAAAAAGAATTACTTTTTATCAAAGTCTATTATGAGAGACCTCGAAAAAAGGGGAGAAGTGATTATTATCCAAAATTCTAAAGAAATTATCGTTAGAAAGTGAAAGAAGAAACCTGATGTTTATTTCCTATTCACTAAACATTCCGTGGAAAAACAAATTAGCAAGTCAGTTGTAGTTCTACAGTACAAGAAGGGTTTGATCAAGTCGAGTTATTTTATGCACCTGAGAAAGGGTAGTAGATGGTATCACAAATTAACCTTTGAAGTTTATTTGTATACTGCTATTATCAATGTGCTTTCGTTTACAATCATTTTCACGGAAATAAAATTCAGAGAAATGTTTGTGCTTGATATACTAGGTATTGAGAACATTGGCGGTTCAGTGGCACTTAAACAACAAAAGTCATTTTTCTGATAAGATGTCTTACCAAACTTCATGGTTAATGGAAAGAAATTGTTTGTAAGTGAGAATCTCGTACACGGAAGTCTTCGTGGTGATCTTATGACACTAGCGTAGTATAAAACAATTGTTACTGCAGAGCCATGTGGTCAGTTAACATTTTCATTGCTTTCTTGTCACATACACACCGTTTACATGGAATAAAACCGAAGTTTTTCACAAAAACTCTAATATACCATTTTTACATTGGCTGTTAGGGAAATATTTATTTGATTCAAAGGTGGCAGCCAAAGTGTTAAATAGAACTGACGTATACTTATCACAACCAGAATTTTAAGGTGTTCCATTATTTAATATTTTAAAGGTTCAGTATTTTTGGAGTTTATTATTTCTATTTACGTTTCATAAAATACGATTCTCTCTAAGAAAGTCCTTTCAAACGATCATTCACATAACTCCGAGCTGCATCATACTGATTTATGAATGGGGATTTTTCGTAGTGCCATTTCACATAACTATATTTAAAAGTGAGTGTTACATTATTTCAAATACATGGGAAAAGAAATGCTTCTGTTGAAGCTCAGATAAAGTGCATGAAGGTAAACTTAGAGCATCATGATGGAAAACTGTCAACCGGACCAGAGACTCGAACCGAGGATCACACGCATACCACTAAATTTACATTCACGCTTTTTATCTGAGCTTCAATAGAAGCAGATATTTTCACCTCTAAATTTAGCTTCATGCTTTTTATCTGAGCTTCAGTAGAAGCAGTTTTTCTCACATTCATTTTAATTCTATGTACTTTTGTTAGATTCACACGAAATCGTTTCGGGAGAAGTCAATGCTGAGTGTGTGGTAGGATCAGAAGTGTGCCATGTACTACGACCTTCTCAAGCCTGGTGAAACAGTTAATACCAACCGCTATGAGCAATAATAAATTTGAAGCAGGCATTGATTGAAAAACTATCAGAATGGGCGGGAAGAAATGGTAATGTCATTTTGCAGCATGACAAAACTCCCGCACATTCGGCCATCTGGTCAAAGGCAAGGCAATATTGCTCCCTTGGTGGGGAACCCTTACTCCACCCGTCGTATTCACCAGGCTTGGCTCCTTCAGATTACCATTTGTTTTCATAGATGGGACACGCACCGGCTGAACAGAATTTCGCAACATCCTATGGAGTGGAAAATTTAGTTTGGAATGGCATCCATAAATTGCCAGAAAGATGGTCAAAATATGTAGACAACGATGGCCAATATTTTGAACAAATTATCTTTCACCATCATTCCTAATTTATTGGGTATCATTAATGAAATTTTTTTAAAATTTGTACACCTGGCAGAATTAATAGTGAAGAATGTGATAAGCAAATTGTAAGGGAACCTAGATTATTTATACAGGAATGGAGAGGCTAGTTTAATGGCATAGATCCCGTCCAATAAGTAGAGGTCCTGCCTTTGAATCCCGGGTCCGGTCCACATTTTTCCATTCTGTCCCTCTAAATTTCATTATGTATAAATGTAACGGGTACGTTTTCGTTACAAATACTTTTCATGTAATGAAATAATTTGTTTATTATACACACTTTCTCCCTAATGAAATTTTAAAGAAAATTGTTTCGAAATGAGTATGTGATATCATTATGTTCCGCCTATACAAGGGTTGGAGAAAATAATGTGAACACCATGAAATAGAGTACGACTTGTTGCAGGTTGGCATCACTGTCTTCGTGTAAATTCTGCGACGCGGCTGTAGTGCCCAGTTAATGTGCCACGTTTTGAGGTTATCTTGCAGTATATTATATGCTTTGTTCTTCGACGCTTAACACCAGTGATCGTTGAAATGCGTGATCTATTAGACTTAGAAAGAGGAAAAATCGTTGTTGCGGGGTTAGCGGGAGCATCTGCGACGAAAACGACTCAACTGTTTAACGTTTCACGAGCGACAGTATCCACAGTAATGACAGAATTCATAAAACATGGTAAAACATCATCAGCGAAGAGGAATAATGGGCGAAAGCCGAAGGTAACTGACAGAGACAGACGAACATTAAAAAGGATACCATTAAACCTCAGCGACAAATGTGACTGTAGAAGTCAACACTCACTTGAGCAGTTCTGTTTCGACAAAAGTGCGGTGGGAGCTTCACAAAGCTAACATTCATGGAAGGATGAAAGAATGTGGTATGGTCCGATGATTCATCGGTTACATTCCTTCCTATAAACGGCTGGGTTTATGTATGTAGACACCAAAAGAAGCCTACGATCCGGCCTGCCTACTTCCTACAGTCAAGCACGGGGGAGGTTCCGTTATGATTTGGGCGGCTATATCGTCGTATTTAGAATATCGCTGGGTTTCTAGCACTCTGCATTCTTTATTCACGGGAAATTAACCTTGGGAATACTATTTCACAAATGCTAGATACAGCCTGTATTGTACGTATATATATAGGATAAAAATTAAATATTTAGGTTTGAGACGCAAAAGTTCCATTAACTTAATTTGAAAAGTTACACTTTACGATTGGCTAAGGCAGGATTGGAGATTCAGCTTCGGAGACTAATATTTTTTACGTTTTTTGGTAATATATTAAAATTAGGCCAATTCTCAATACACATTCCGCAAGGTTGTTAAGGCGCAGTAATTCATCCAAATACTTTTTTAAGCGTTTAGTTGAAAAATAAGTCTTGCTGAATATTTAGTTGCACAATATCTCTGATACAGACAAAATTTTAATTATAAAAATACGTTTTGACCTTTATTTGGAATTAAGATCAACGGTTTTAACTTGAATATATAAAAAACGTTTATTTCAAATTATGTGTTTTGCATCCTTGAAGCAAATCTATATGGAATCGCAGTCTATGGAGAAATTTGTCTTTAGAAAGTATTTATTGCTAATGAATAATGCAAATGAGTATAAGATATTTTGAAAAAATATTTCTTCATGATTTATAATAACCTTGGCATTTATGCTGCAGCACTGTATTAGGAATTGCTTGAGGAATAGTGACGTAATAGCTATTTTATACACGAATATTTGTTTTTTTTTTGAGTTAACTTTCGAATTATTTATCTTTTACGTCATATCGTAATTCAGTGTCACGTAAGACGGACTTGTGTGACAAATTTTTTAGAACATGTCTTTCTTATATTTTATCACACTTTCTATTCCATTTACTCCTCAATTGTTACTGTGTAATAACACTTTTATCTGATCTCACACCGAAATTTGCCTACACGAACAATTATACTTTGGAGGAAGCAACTTCTTCAAAAGAAGGACTTCCGTGAGATTTTTCTCTTTACATGTGGTGCAGTGCGTGTCACCTACAATTTAATTTCTCTTCATTAACTATTACACGATTCCTTGTAACTAGAATGAAAGAAATGTGTTTCCTTCCGTCTCATGTGCAAAGATAAAAATGTAAAAATGATAAAAAAATTTACACTGTTGATGTTGTAGTGGTGTTCAGCCCTAAGACTGATCTGATGCAAACCTCCATGCTTAACAATCTTACCACATCCTCATTAAACTTCATAGCGTATTCCATCCTTGGCCTCCATCTTCTGTTACTACCCCACACACTTCTCTCTCATGCTAATTTTACAAGACCCTCATGTCTTAAAATGTGGCCTATTAATCTAACCATTTTGTTGGTCAACGACCTCCATGTTGTTCTTCTTTTTCGCGAAAGTCTTTCTTTCCCGAGCTATCCTACTCTTTATGTCTACTATACTTCTACTATCCCTACTTATTACGCTTCCCAAGTAGCAGAATTCCTTAACTCCGTCAAAATCTCTCTTCCCAGTCTAGCACCCTTTGCTATTCCACCGTTTCCCAAACTACACTCCATTATCTTGGTTTTCCCTCTATTAATCCTTATATTGACATCTTTCTCCATGACCTCGTTCATGGCATTTATTATCGTTTACAAGTCTTCTTCTGCCTTGCCTAATACTACAATATCGTCGGCAAAGAGTTCGGTTTGTATTTCTTCTCCTTGCAGTTTTAGCTTTCTTCATCGGTTGTTATATATATATATATTGCTGTTTAACGTATATATATACGTTAAACAGCATGGGTCACAGACTGCAACCTTGCTTACTCCTTTCTTGATTTCTACTTTCTTTCCTTGATTTTCTATTCTAAATATTGCTGCCCGTCTTCTGAAGAAGTTCTGTTTCTCGATATTTTATTCCGGTGCTATTCAAAATCTATATTAGTGTGTTCCAGATCTCATTATCAAAAGCTTTTTGTGAATCTACAAATTTCATGAACGTAATTCTGTCTTCTAAAAGAGACGTAAAGTCTCTTGTCGCTACATTCTTCCTAAAACCAAACTGATCTTCTCCTAACTCGCATTCTATTTGTTATTACGGTCTCCTATATACTATTTTCGTTATTATTTTGCATGCATGAGATACTAAACTAATTGTCCTGTGCTGTTCACATCTACCACGCCCAGTCTCGTTCGGTATGTGTATAATTACGCTTTTACTAAAATATTTTGTTTTTATTCCTGTTTCGTAACTTTCGCAAACTATCCTGATTAGCCATAATATTGCTTTTTCGCTCGGTAATCTTATCAACTCCGCTGGAATATTATAAATTTCTGGCTCAGATCTGTCAGCGCTCTATGAAACTGTGACGTTAAATTTTGTTCCCCAACTCTTCATAATCCACCTTCCCTTTTTCTTCTATTACTGAATGATCTAGATTTCTATCGTGATTCAGCTCTTCTAGATTTTCCTTCCATCTTTCTTCTTTTTCCTCTTTAACATTTGTATCTCTCGAGTTTTTATATTTACGCCTTTCATCAAAGATTGTTATTATTTATTGTGTTATCCATGATTTCCTATTGGCCTGAGCTATTCTTCCTATTTTATCTTCTGCTCTAGTCATTTCTTCCTTCAAGATTGCCCATTTCTCTTCTATATTTTTTCGTTCTCCTTTCTCTTTTAATCTACTCTTGATATCTTCTTTGAAACTCTAACCCACTCCCTGTGGTTGCAGTTTTCCTTTTTGCTACCTTTTTGTCCTAATCCCTTTATTGAGTTTCCTCGTGTTCAGCCTGCAGTTCATAACCTACTGTTCTAGAATATAAAATTTTAGATATAACACATTTATTATATGACGTTTATTTATTTGTTGTGCGTAATAAATAATTTTGTATTAAATTGTTAAGTCACATGGACCATAAAAGGTCATGAGCGTCTGTAGCTAAAAAATACATACTAATAATTAAAAAGACTGGTATCTAAGTGGGGCTAAATGTCTTTAACAACATCAGCCAGCGTCATGAACTCCAACAACTTCATAATAGCTGCAGGGTGGGTACCAAGCTCTTCAATGGTGAAGTCGTCTACAGTGGCTCTTCTGATTGTGGAGAACTTCCTGTAGTCAAACAGAATATGTGGGATGATTAAAGCCACCTCACACATGCTCTGTAAAAGAGATGAAATATACTAGTTTATGGTAAACAAAGTCCTAATTCTGATGACTAACACCTGTTGTCTTCTGGATATCCCTTTAGGGTTGACTGTCCTTATAAATAATTATTAGTTCCATATTTAATTTATTGTTGGCTTTTAATTTTTACTGTTCATAATTATTATCATTCCATCGTAATAACAGTTAAATTCGATAGTTAAATATATTCTACCAGATATTGAGTTGATATAGATAAAACTGAAGCCAAATAGGATGATTTTTATTAAAAACTGAAATAAGTCTGAAATTTTTGAATCATTATGGAGAAATTAGAACTCTTTACACTTACAGGGTGTGAGGGGTAATAACAGAAGAGGGAGGCCAAGGAATGGAATTCGCTAAGCCGATTAGGAAAGATGTGGGATGTGATAGTTATGCTGTAATGTAAATGCTTACGCAAGATAGGTTAGCATGGAGGGTTGCATCAGACCAGTTGTAGGATTGAATACTACAACAAAAACCACTTACAGGACTATAAACACATAGTTTATCATTAGGGTCTGTAAACACGTGTAGACTTATGAACAATGTATGTAATAAACCATAGAAATTTAAAAATTCAATTAACTAATTATTGGTTAAGTAATAAGAAGGCTTTTCGAATTGTATGAGCAAAAATGGATGAAGTTGAAATTAATTACAATGATGATTTATTGTTAACATTCTTGATATAATGAAAATATAAAACGCCACTGTTAAATGTATACTAAATAAATAAAGAAGTAAATAGCAAACTAAATTAAGTAATGAAATAATTTATGGTAATTTATTAGTAGGATTGTGTTGCATTGATGAATATGTTTTACACTTTAGATTCGTTCATCAGGATGTTTTTTTACACACATTTTATCCTGAAAACAACATGGTCTCTTTGAATCTTGCTTCTCACCATATACTGAGGAACTACGATGTCTAGTAACACAGTTCTCAGTACAGCGCCCCTCAGTTATTCGCTTGTACAAATAGCTGACTATACAAGTTATTACTGCCCATAAAATACGAGCAGGAATAACGGCATCTTCCCTCTTACAGTCTCAAGCGTATACTCTGAAATCACCGAACTTGTAGACTCAGACCAAACTGTTCACTCTCTTTGTTTTGAATAGTATCGTGGAGCTAGCAACCCATTAAATAATAATAATCTACGAAAGGGATATCATATTTCTACAAAAATATCTCTTAAATTTGTCTTCTTCCTTATCTAATTCGAGATAAATAAATTTTATTCCAGTGAAAATTAAAACAGAGCCTTTTTTACTTAGAACCATATCTTACAAACCTTGCATAGAATCGAGTATTCTATGTAAGAACCACTCAGTCATCCGCTAACATTTTGAGATTTCGTTTATTGTAATTTCAAAATAAACTACTATTACATATATTTATTTGTTCATAAATTTGGATTGCTTTAGTTTTAATATTATAATTTTATCATCCTGTGATTAAATATTTGGCAAATTTATCAACAAAAAAGTTCTTCTTCCTATTGGATTGTTTAAACATTTTCAATTTATTTTGCATTATTTTATTGATTGATTTAGTAATTACGTTTAATAATTTCGTCAATTTGTACCATTATACAGTTTTCGTTTCATCAATACACCTTTGTTCCTGGAATTGTAAACATTAACACGGATAAACGTCTGGATAATCAATGTTCAAATATGTTTATAATAAATAAATAAAACGGTCCACACGTCAGAAAAAACGTTACGTTTTTGGAACTTATTCAAGTTCAACCCTCTATGCTAACAAATTTGTTATTGATGAATATATAATAATTGATAGAAATCAACGTTATATTCCAAACCTCCATTGGTCTAGATGCTTACCGTCACTGCCTCGTACCATAGAGGTCCACGGTTCGAATCCCATGGGCTTGGACGTTTGTGTGGTTTGAGAAACTGTACTGTGGTACCTCGACTCGGATTTAAGTTACCCTAATCGGGCACAGTTGCAAATAACCTTGCAATTGGTGCGACTATAAACAATTAAAAAAGATATTTACACATTGTTTAAGAAATATTATGCCAAAATAAAAATGAAAATACTTAAAAATAATTTCATGGAATATGATGCATTTTAAGAAATAATAAAAATTATTATGATATTACGGGATATATATAAACTGTGCCGACCTTCTGTGGTTTCATTCGCTGCCTCCCGGGTTCGAGTCCTGGCATGAACTTGGATTTTTCTGCCGTCATGGTCGAGAAGACCGGGATTAAGACTGCTAGAGAATCCATATGATTACCACGCGTCACTCCAAATTCGAAATGTGTCATGCTATATGGCTGTCCACAGGCGATCCTGTAGGCCCAGGCCCTCAATGGGCTGTAGAAACGAAGAAAAAGGATATAAGCTGTATTATTTTATTTTTATTCGTATTAATGTATTATATAATTATGAATATAATGTTCATATATAATTTTTTTCTTTAAATTTGTAGATATTCAGTAATATCTTTTCACTTAATACTTACACCATTGAAGAAGTTCAAAATAAGGAAATATACTTTGTGTGTTATATTGTAATAAATTTTTACTGATAACTTGGCTATTTTATTTATTTATTAATTTTATTTGTGTCAGAGAAATATTTAATTTAAAAAAATACTTATTTCTTATTATATTTTGAGAGATGAAAATATGTGTAAATAATGAGGTACTTACGATGTATTATTATAACGTTATTAAGCATTTATTCTTCAGTGTAGAAATACTAATATGTTACTGCAACGCTAAGAGGTTATTCTTTAATAATGGAAATTGTTATCTATTTAGGAACCACTTGAATTTCATTATTCCTGTAGATTAATTGTGATAGTGTTATAAGTAACCTCTATGATATATAATATTTTCAAAGCCCGTTAACACTAAGCCGTTTCGCAGAATTAGTTTGTAATTTACAAGAACGATTTATCTACCTCAATGAAAAGCATATAATAGTCTTATCAGATTTATATTCTTTATTTGTTTTCCGCTGTATTAATTAAGCGATAAGTGTAAACTTTGGAATGACCATAGATAGTAACTGCCAGAATTCAAAATAAATTGAAACCATACTTTTTTATATAACTCCACGCTATTTGAGCAAGACACGGCTCAGATAAATGAGTCATGCAATTATCACACCTGACTCGTGTTGTAATTATTGCTCACTAACATTTAATGACACGGAAAAGAAAGAAATCCGAGGATTACAGTACCATTTCGTAACTTCGATATAAGGAACAAGGAAATGTACTTAGTCTCTAGCTCTTTCGTGAGTGGGTCAGCGGCACGCACTTAATCTCAAACTATTGTAGTACATTGCATCATACACTCACATTCACTGGGATAAGTAAGATTTCTGTTTTATATTTTCCATATTTTAAAATTAAATTAATCCTATAAAAAGAGAGCTTTTTAACTCCAATTGTCGATAATCGGAGCTTCTTTCATCAGATGAGGCGCAATATTAATTCAGACTTAGAATTATGAACAAAATATATAATGTTTGTTGTGGAGCCGCGAAATATGATTCTTAAGTTCTTTATATACTAATTGTTAAAATGACTCCAGTATGTAGCTCTAAGGTTCTGGAGAACGTAACTAGTTAGTTACTGATAATTAAGAACAAATCACATATTTACAAAATACTACTTTCATTTTCTACACACAAATATATTCTGTTTAATTCTGTTTAATTTAAATGTAGAACAGGCGATTAAGGAAGTTAAAACTGAATATGGAAAAGGAATCATACTACAAGGAGAAGAAATAAAATCCCTATGCTTTGTCAATGATATTGTAGTATTAGCGAAGTCATAAGGAGACTTGCAAACCTTAATAAATGGTATGAACGTGGTCCTGGAGAAAGAGTTCAATATGAGGATTAAGAGGAAAAACCGTGGTAATGGATTGTAGTATGGGTAACAGTGGAATAACAAAAGGTGTTAGATTGGGAAGGGATATTTTGACAAAAGTGAAGGAATTCTGCTACTTGGGAAACGTATTAAGTAGGGATGGTAGAAGTATATTAACATAAAGGGTGGATTATCACAGGCAAGGAAGACTTTCGCGGAAAAAAAAGAATTTCCATACGGCTAATATAAGAGTGGACATTATGAAATCGTTGCTAAAAATGTTCGTATGGAGTGTGGCGTTATATGGGTGTGAAACGTGGACCATAGGAGTTGCAGAAAGGAGAGGAATAGAAACCTTTGAAATGTAGTGCTATAGGAGAGTGCTAAAATCAGATGGGTGAATAGAATCACTAACGAGGAAGTTCTAAACAGAATAGGAGATGGGCAAACAATATGGATGACGTTGACCAAGAGAAGGGATCAAATAATCGTCCCCGTTTTAAGAAATGAGTATTAGAGGGACGTATGTGGGGTAAGAAAAAAAGGAGGCAAAGGATGGAATACGCTAAGAAATTTAGGGAGGATGTGGGATGTGCTAATTACGCGGAAATGAAAAGTCTTGAGCAAGATAAGTGAGCATGGAGGGTTGCATCAGACCAGTCTTAGGACTGAATACCTCAACAACAGCAAATATACATTAACTTTCTTAATAATGAAAGTAGAACCTTATATTAAAACTATCCTTAGAAGGAAAAACAATTATAAATAAAATTTAAAACTTCCAGTCTTTTAGCGTCAATATCTAACTTCTAAATAATGTATGCGTATAAGGCCATACATTCATCATTAATTTTAAGAATCGTTAGTTTTTATCCCATGTTAAATTTCATATCTAGTCTGATGCTGCGTTTCAATTGTTCTTATTTGAGGTCATTTATACGATAATTCTTCGAAGTTCAGGTATCCGAAATCACTAGATATGTTTTTTATTCGCGGAAAATCATGCATACTGCGTTCAGAAAGCTGAGGTAATAATCTCTTCTTATGTAAAATCATTTTCTTTGATGAGACAATATGAATATGATGTTGGTGTTTCTCAGGTGTAGTAAATAAGAATTTATTGTTCGCATATTTAAACTTTTGTCTATCACCAATAACTTACAAGTGTTACAACCTTTCTTATTATGCTTAAAAGTAAATTAGTCATAAGTTTTAAGATATTAATAACTATTATATTAACAGTAGATAATAGTAAAACAATATTAAAATTAATGGAATGGAGGTTAGACATTTTAGAATCTGCTATGTAATTTTTTTTTGAATAAAGCTGTTTGAGTTTTCCTACTATACATTTATTAAAATAGTGTACAGTGTTAACTGTTGAAATGACTCAAATAACTGTTTAATAATTGGTTTACGTCGCCTAATATTTGTAGGGAATAAATTAACAGATTATATGTAAGTATTATACTTTTTACAAGAATTCTCATTGGTAAGATTCTTATACAGCAATCGTGATTAGAATTAAAATATATAAACTGATATTTATATCAGTTCACTATTACTGAATTTGAAACCGAATTAAGTCATTATCGTGTGATGTCCACCGTCATCACTTCTTTTCATAGAGTCTGTCTTGAAACTAAGATGTATATAACGGAGGCAATTATCCCGCGTCTAATGAATAATTGTAAATTATTATAAAATCTTAATCCCGTATTTTAGCAAAGAAAAAGTAAAATAGTATAAACATATTACATGTGTGTAATCCATCATTACTGAGACACAATCGAGTGGATAATGTTGGATGACTTCAACAGCTCAGGCTAATGGCGACTACTGGGCATCGAGGGCAAGAAGCTTCATGTCGAAGTAACGCTGTTCTTCCAGACACGTAAAGGCACTCGTTTCATGACCTATGGGTGCGATCGGAAAGAGTTTGTAAACCTAGCCGCTGAGAGTGATTCGTTTTATGATGAAACACTGAATTATTCAAACGTCCGTGACCCGACTACGTAATTTTCCAAATCATTGCAATACGATTCTCACCCAAGAGGTGACTCAGAATTTCCTCTGCGGACTAAATTTCTGCCTTGTAACGGATTTACTTTATTTAGTGTTTTACATTTAATTTATTCTTATGTGGATTTAATTAATTATAATTTCATTTGGATTGAGAGACAGTTTGTTGAATAATTATAGTTTTGAAATTAATTGTAATTTATTTCTACACTGATAAAATAAGAAAACACACTATTACTTAATGCATAAAATATATGAACGTACTGATACATGGAATAAATTTACAATAAGAATGTTCGAGGATAATTTTACAATGATTCGAGGCTTTCATTCCTAAGAGACAGAAAAAATGTCATCTATTCTCCTCAAGGGTGCCATATTTTACAAAAAAAAAAGATTTAGACGACTAAAACAGTTTTCCTACTTTTGTGGAGCACGATTTAATGCCATATTTCCTCAGTTGATGCTTCGTCGGAATTCGTCATAGCGTGAAGTCTTTCTGGAATTCCTCGTTTGCGTTATCTCCTATTCGACCCATGCGATCGCAAACGGTTTTGAGACTCACGTTGAGGGTGGTGTGGTGATTCATGACCCTTACAGTCGGGTAAAGCAAAAATAATTTAGTTTTTGTTATTTACGTATACAGGACGGAAGACGAGAATGGCTTGGTGGGGTCGAGTAGGCGGGAAAATGCAACATTGTTGATGGCCTGGAAGAGATTAGATTGGACAGTTGTTGCAGAGAGGCTGCCGGAGAGAGACGCTAGGGAGAGACGAAGCAGTGGCAGAACAAGGCGACATGTATAAAATTTAGTTTCTGCACATTGAAGAAAGGAGATTCATTTGGTGGGAGTACAGAAAGTAAAAAGACAACATTTGATCTGAAGGAGAGGCACTAGAGAATCTTAATATGAAGAAGACGTGACCCAGGAAAGGAACAACCGGTATACGAACAAAAACGAAGAACGACGTCATCAGGCGTTAACATCTGGTAACGGCATTTTACCCGGCTTTTCCACGCAAACCATTCTCGTCTGATTCGCGATTTTAATTTTCAACTATATCGTTCGTCACCCGCGTTCCCGGGAGCAGCCATTTAAGAAGCTGCATAGATTATTATTTTTGCTTTTACCGACTGAGCTAATGATTAAATTGATATCGTAAATTTATATGGTTTTCCACTATAACTTAATTTGAGTTATAGTTCTATTCAAATTAAATACATTATTATTATTATTATTATTGTTTGTTTGATTGTACAACAATATTTTTGATGGTGTAACCAACGAACACCACAGTGGGTTACCCCAATCGTTTGAATACAGAAATTACTGCAATCGGCTTTTCTGTAGTACCTCCACGACTTGTATTCTGCAGTGTTTTAGCGGATACTACGTCAGCCTGCCCTTCTATTTCAAGTACTTTCAAACTGTCTAGTCACTTGTGGTATTTGGAAGAAAACTACAGTTTCTTCTGACGCATGGGCGCAGGACCACACTTCAGTTGTTGGTTGTTAACTGTCCTTAAACGTCCCGTTCTCCTTCAAAGTTGACGGCTGCTGTGATGTAATTGTTCACGCAAAATCAATCAGCAGACGAAACCGTGGCAGTTGATATTCGCCTTTGTCCCCACGTGGTTTCATGCCACCAGGTAGAGGGTCCCCCAAACTTTCTAGATCCCTTAAAATAGATTTTTGAATTTTTTTTATGCTTTCTGCAGATCGTAATGTACTTAGATGAAAGGTGTTTCTTGCTGAGTGACATGGTCTTAGGGAATATCCTTTCCACTTAGCTGAGCTGCGGCTTTTGAGCCTCAGGAAAACACCGTTGAAGTGCACCACTTCTATTTAAAATAATTATTTCGTCGGTTAATGCTGTCCTGATTCCATGATAATAAACGTATAGCGCGCGTTCTTTTAGCAGTACAACCGCCTAAAAATCGTTACAGAAAAATACGGAAGACCGATCAGATGAAGCGATTAACACAATGCCCTTCAGTGGGAATTAAACTATGAAGGAATACTTAATATTTTGTGAACGATAAGTATGAATTTGTTATCTGTTTACAGACTTGGAAAAAATAATTGTAAATGATTACACACCGTTAAGATAATTGTAGATGATATTCTGAAATCAACGAGAATTTCTTCAATTATAAAAGAACGTCGTTCATTATGGAAAGAGTTTTTTTTACAGATATATAAATTCTAAGTAAAACGAAAATGTAACAATATTTTGCAAACAAATATTGTTTTGAAGTTTCCATAGAAACCTGTTATTCAGTTTATTCTCAGCACTGATGAAATTTTCAACTTTCATTCCTACTGTTAAATCTAAAATGAAACCTAAAGGAACTTATAAATTAAAACCATTCCTAACTGCAATTAAAATGAATAAATTTTGCTTTGTTGAACAAGCAACATGAAAGAAATGCAGAAAATAAAGACTCATAAACGTCTTTCAAATAAATTTAAGGAGCCAGACGTATATCAAGAGAGAAAGCTTGGTCATCCTCTAAAGCAGAAATTAAGGGGCAATAAAAGTAAGACCTTCGAATTATGCAACAAATTAGCGCTTGTCTTATAGTCGCATTAAAACTTCATTGCGCAGAGATGATAAGCCAAAATGCCACGTCCGAAAACTTAAAGGTAAGTAAAGTTTACGCTGGTAAAAAAGGCTCACGTATTCTGAATACAGACTAGTAATATTGATCCTAAAATAAGTGCAGTATTGGCTGCAGCTTGTTTCGAAGTGAAATGTGCTTGTGATGAAATAAATTAATTATCAGTTATGACATTGTGATTAATTATAAGTTTTGAGCATAATTTGTGTCATTGGGCTATACGAGCTATTGTAGACTCTCCATGCTAACCTCCTGTTCAAGGCTTTTTATTTCTACAATGCTACCACATCCCACATCCTCCCTAAACTGCTTAGCGGATTCCATCCTTCGCCTCCCTTTTCTGTTCTTACCCCTCACACCCTGTAAGTGTAATGAGTTCTAATATACCAAACGCTAATACTAATTTTAGAAGACTCTCATGTCTCAAAACGTGGCCTATTAATATATCCCTGTCGATTTATGACGGGGCAAATCTCCTTGAGATAGTTTGTAACGTGAGTCTCTAATTAAATTAAGCAATCGCTGTTCAATGATGCGTAATTTATTTTCATCGTCACTTCGTTAGACGGCCCCGGCACAGATTAATCATCATTCTTCTTTCCTTCACGATAAGTTTTCTACCACACCACAGGCGACATCAATTTTTTGCATTGTTCTTATTTCACACAGTTTGAAATTCGTCTATTAATCTCGTGAAACAATTGCTACTGTTGGTCGCTCTGCTATGAACATTTCGGTTAAACATTTTCTTTCTTCTATTTGTTCTATGTGATATATATTGTTGAGTGTTGCCATCCCTAGCTTTCTTTTGGCGGTGCTTCAAGTTGTGGTAGCTTTGAGAGTACCGACGTATCGTGACCGTCGCCGAGTTTATAGAGAAAAAATACTTGTGCAAAGTGTTTGTAATAGTAGTCTTTGGTAGGGGGGAAGGGAAGATCACGGGTGAGAAATTACTGCGAAATTTTCTACTTGATTATTGCATAAAGTATTATTTGAATGTTGTAATATTGGATCTCATTAGATTGATGAAAGGTATCAGCCTTGAGTATAGCATCACTATAATTTGGATGAATATAAATACCATTCAAAGCCTGTTTTAAAGTTCAAAGTTTTGATTAGAGCCATTTCTCACAAGAGAAATTAATGTAAGGAAGTATTTTATGATAAATTGCCGCAGTAAAATTCTTACAAGGTTTGTCGCGTTAGCCGACTAAACAAGAAACGAGTCTCGCGCCCAAAAAGTTATTATTGCATAAATATTAAAATTCAACTAACCCAAAATATATGTGGTTAAGTAATATCTGGTAATAAAACAAATTTATTTCATTAAGGATTTTGAAAGACAGTTACGTGGTATGCACAGTTGGTACGACTCAGCATTAGTAACAAGCTTGTTCTGACATCACCACCGACGTGTACAGGATAACCAAATTCATCCACGAAACTCCTAAATTTGTACACGAGCCAATGTAAATAACGTCAGCATAATGGTAATAACCCAGATATTATATTCTGAGTTATGTACTGTCGCGTGAGGATTCGTAAATAAAATACGAATGATATAACAACACACGATGATTAACCGTTAATTAAACGGAGACGGTTAGAGTGTCACTAGTTAATTAATAAGACATTCATGTCAATCGTATAGAGATGTTACCAATATTTTTTTTCGTATTTATGTTTGTTTTGTCTATTAATTTTTCTAATGCGTATTTAGATGGACGAATTATAATCATTAAAATGCTACCGCTTCCACTCGCAGTCACTGTTCACACAACACTGAACTCGCTTGTCTCTCTCTCATTGTCGCCCTCTTACTGCATTGTCACACTACATCATTGTCGTCCTATGACAGCGTTGTTACCCCGACAAAACTAAATAATTATAAATCACATGAATTGTGTGAAATTGAAAAAATTCTCTTTTGTTCAACAATCTATCTGTTTATAACAAAATGTTTAAAGTCGTTCAACCTGTTCGTTCGCTACGAATTATCGATGTGAACTGATCTGTAGAAAAATGCTCGTCCTCCCTGGCTCAATGTACGTTTGGTCTTCAGCTACCTAAAAATATCACAATGTTGAATTAACGTATAGCTTATTTTTATTTGTAGAAACCTACCATTATAGACAAGGAAATTTCAGTAATAGGGGAATACGTCACGTCAAAATCATAACGATTTGTATCTTATTGGATTATGAAGACAATTATTTTTCTTGGTCTTGCGTTATTTTTGTGCGTGTTTCGAATGTACATTTGGAAACGTCCTGATTTCGCTTATTGGCGAGGTAATTTGTCAAAACCTTAATTGTTTTACTCAAATTCTAAATAAATTGTTTCATTATATTTAATTTTCCGTTCTTTAGCCATGCAGCTAATATCAAAATTAACCGTTGGTCTTTCTAGTGTTCTGACGGTAAATGGTGTAGGTGGTGAAATGCGTTCCAGCCGGAAACGTGAATTCACTGTCTCAACACTCGCTAAATCACGCGATGAGAATTGCGTGAGAACAGAAGCAACGGACGTGGCAAATTAGCACCTACATAATTGCACTTAGAATTGGCCAACACAGCAGACGTCTCAATGCAAGACGACCTCCACCTCCATCACCTCCAGCTCAGGATGGCATAACTACAGGCTTTAATAAGAAGGTACAATATTGCAGTTTTCATTTTATCAAGATGTTTTGGTGGCCAGCAAGCATTCGGAGGCTAAAATGAAAAACGAAGTTGGAAAAATACAGGCTTTCCTTGAACAAACTGATAATTCTGGTAATACGGCGTGAATTGGAATTAATTAAGACGTATTTATATTGGACTGATAATATCATTCAAGAAGAAAAGCGTGGATTTCGTAGATTGTATTAATGGAAACTATGACTTTTGGTATTCAAAACGTACTATTTTAGATACTCGAATACATTGAATAATGGCCATTAAGACAGACATGAAGTAGGAAATTTTACAATACGTAATATGATAATATACTTAAGATAAAATCATTATTATATGGTATACATACACCAATACATGATCAAGGATACGTATGAAAAATAAGTATTTTAAAATCAAAGCTTCAACGATTTCAACTGATAATTCAAGACATAAATTACTATTTTTATATTAAAACATGAATCGATAGATTGAAAAGAGTATTCTATCACTTCGAAACAAGATCTAAATATAACGTAAGGCTTCAGACCTCATTAACAAATTTCCTTGATAGCAACTTGCAATGTAACATTGATTATGACCAAGTTAAATTAAAATAATGGAGTACATCGCGCAGAATAATGACTTAATGAAACACAAGACTTAAGAATTCTTGTGTATAAACGATATATTACTATGAATGAACTAACCCGCTCATTGTGTTTATAAATTTGACTAATTAGAAAACTATTTATATGCTCAATTAAAAAATATAAGAAAGAGATTTGATAAATTGTTCTAGATTCAGCCATATAGGAAAAAAGGAAGATAGCATATACTGTGTATTTAGTATGGGCCAAAATAGTAAAGTAACTTTTCAAAATAATAAAATGGATTAAATTGCAAATGATAATGTACTAGAGGCTTACAAAAATTATAAGCTTCAGGCGAACGTTAAAAACGGAAATTTCAGGGTAAGGTAAAAAAGATGAATAATAAACAAGTGAAAATATCTGCAATCACAGAATAATTTTATTAAAATGATGATCAGTATCCCATTGTAATGAAAACTATAGAAGCAACTCCGTAATAATTCTGGAAATAAATCGAAGATATCATTTCTTAATCTCTGCAGTTTATGTCTCAAAGTTATGATATGAGAAACTGTGTATTAAATTCATCTATGTTTCGTTCTGTTAGATTAAAAACTTGATTTTGAAAATAATTTTATTGGATAAATATGGGGTCACAAAGTACAATCATTTAAAATAAGAATGACCAAAGCCTGATCTATTTTATGTATGCTCTTGGGCTATATGGTTATATACTAACGCGTCCAGCAAATAATATTTATTAATGAATAAGTGATCAAGAAATTAGGAACGAAAACGGAGATTATAAAACTAAATTGTCGAGAGAAAATATTGTCAAGTGTGTGGGACTTTGAAAGAGAAAGTTCTCTCTCCAATATTACAGGAGCAGCTTCTCAGCGAAGGGGAAGTCGTTTTCCGCGGGCGATCGAAGCTACACTTTCAAACTTCCTTTCGCTACAACAAACTAAAATTACTACTTCAGGCTAATTTATGGACAAGTGATTCGTACAGTTACAGCTTTGAAAGTTGTAATTTGGGAAAGAAGCCTTTAATTGTCAAAAGTTTGAATGCTAGACAAGGTGTCGAGTGAAATGGAATAAAGGGAGAAGATGAACGCTGGGAGAAAGCCAGTTCCCGAAATGACATCGACCTTGGAAGGGAAGACTAAATTAAAAAGTCTGAAATACACACGTATAAAATAATTTGGAAAAATCGCATCGTTCTTCGGACTTAACATCTTCTCCTTCCATACTTTCTACTGTTAGACGGAGAAAACTTTATAACCAAAAGATGGCATCTTTACTGAGGAAGAAACTAATGATTTTACAGCATGAAAATTCAGCATAATGATTATTAGAAAGTTGCTACTTCATTTATTGTAGCTCTTACACAAAATTTTTGAGATGTAATATCATTTGCTGTTTGTTTAACTTCTTTCCGGAATACAAACAGGCCAATTGAGAATTTATACCGTGTAGTGTGTTAAACACGTACATTCGCCAATATTTCCTAAACGAGCAATTGATCCTTTCTAATGGTCAACATTAATGTGAATAAAGTTAAGCATGATGTAACTAAAATAATAGTGTAACAAGCTGCTATATTGTTGCGGATTATGAAATTATGATCCATTGTATGAAGATATATGTGTAGAAATAAAATTTATTAGGTTGGAAAGGTTTGGATTGTTTTCTTGATTCCATATGTAAGCTATAATATTCACTTAACCATTTTCCTCCAATTGTACGACTTTTCGGCTATTGTTAATTCATATGGTTGATAGTAACACTTCAAGGAACTACTGAACTTCCAATAAATACCGTTTACAAATGATGGGTGTTTAGTGTGTTATGTTCTTTGTTTCTTGTTTCTTGGATGATTATTAGAGCACTGTCTGATCTTCACCTATATCCTGTAGACATACTCCTGAAAAAACAGTTACCAGCGTATTGCAGAATTAACTAGTAGTTAATTATATAACCAACAGCATATTAAATGAAGTTTACCATTCCAATGAAACCGTGTTGATTCGTTTTTATTAACGTTGACTCAAGAAGAATTATATAATGCTAAATACTGAGTTCGATCAAGTTCAAGAATTTTCTAATGATGTATGCAAGAAATTGATTAATGTACGTACTATATTTCGCATAAAATGTGGAATAAAAGCTTGTAATATCGTCCGTAATGTTTAAGTATTTCAATAGTTTAGGTAATGAAAAGAGAGAATAAAATATTTTGCAGTTTTAATACAAGAAATTAAGAGGATGTTTTCAAGATTTTCTACAGACCATAGTATGGTAATGGAAAGAAAAGTCTATACAGAATTTAATTAATAGAAGAAAGACGAGAAGGGAAAAAATTCGACCGGACCAGACTCTCGAACCCCTTTTTCCGGGCGGGTGTTCTACCACTAAACTAATCCGAGTCAATTTGCAAGAGCCGATCTAACATCCCTCCATTCCCGTAAACCTAAGCAAGGCTCACCTACAATTCACTAATCACATTCTTCACACTTTAACTTCTAGGAACTTTGTGAAGAATACATAGCGTAAAGTGATCAAAGGTGCATGGAATTCAAGTCAAAGGAAGTAGAAATGCTTCTATTGAAGCTCACGTAAGAGCGTATTGCGTAAAATTAATCATTATTGTCTTTCTTCTAAATTAGCTATACGCTCGTACTTGAGCTTGAATTAAAGAATTTCTACTCCCTTTGACTTAATAAATAATGTACAATAATATTTACCTGTGGAGCAATGTTTCTAGACTTTTAAGTACAGATATGCCCAAGAATGAATAAATAAGACTCTAATTTCGTCCAGAATGTTTAACGAATCATCAGGTGACATAAATAAAATTCGTGTACATAACTGAAACCTACTTTTTTGCCTCTTATGTGGTCTAGTGGCTAACGTCACAGCCTCGCATGACAGAGGTCCCGGGTTCCATTCCTGGGAAGGGCCTGGGAGTGTTGTATGTGGTTTCACGCTCCCCTGTTTAGCAAACTTGACTAATCAGCAAATCAGTTAAGCAATTATAAAGACGCTAATGACACCTAATGTTTGTGAGATTATAAAAACAATTAAAGAAATACTTTTCAAATTCACTCATAATTAAGCGGGGAAAATGCCCCAAGCGTCAAAATGTATATAAATTCAAAATATCAGTGTCATATCACTCTGTTTCTACATATTACCGGTATCTTAGTTTTGACCTTGAACCATAATTTTTTCACTTGTATTTGTGCTTGAAAAGTCCCAATAGGTGTTCGAAATATCATTTGTGCGGAAGGTTTAGACGTTTACATCAAAGGTACAGCTGCTACAGAAATGACAATAAATAGCATTATTTTCTTTTACAGTTAGTAAATTATTTTACGTTTTGCATTGGATTTAAATATTGACATTAATTGAAATAAAAAACGTTTTGACGGTCACTAGTTTCGTCAACTAACGTTACACAATCATTCTTCTATAATACAAACGCCTAAAAAGCTTTTTGTTTAATTTTTTTTGTTTTTCTATTAACCCGGTTTTCATTGATATTCATGTACGTACATATTTTTCCTGAAAGACAAGTGAACTATTATACTACTTGCTGAACGTAGATACTACTATTAAGGGTTAGCTTTATGATTGTTTTTGGAGCATTTAAGCCTGAATAATAATCAAAATATGAGAGAATATATTTTTCTCGAGCGAAGTACAGCGGGATGCATAAACTACATAATCAGCAGTGACTGACTGTCGATCTATATATGACGGGTGTTTTTTATGTTCATATAATTATTTATAGATTATTCTTTATCTGTGTGAATGATATGTATGTAGGATTTATTGTTTTCAATTATTTTACATATTTTATCCTATAATTAAAAACAAATAAATCCAAATTTACAATAAATAAAAATACGGCCAAAAAGTCAGTATATAAATCTATAGTGATAAATTGTAAATTTTTAAAGTCAGAACCTATGTTGTAAACCCAACTTTTCTATGGCCTGCTACGATTTTCAGTATAGTTACCTGTACTTCTATTTACAACACCAAAATTAGACCGGAGTAGTACTTGTGGACTGAAACTAATACAAAAAACAATGTCGACCTTCAAATGATGCATTTTGCTATAAAAACCGTAAATATGAAATGATCCCATTATAATTTACTTCATCATTATATCTATCATTTTACAGCCATTTTTCAACATTAAGTTGTTCAATTTACGGTTTATCTCTTTTTCTGATAGCTCTTCTAACATATATTGCATTAATCTGTTCTATATTCTTCTCAATGAAAAGATACGCTTGATTATGGCGTGTAAACGTTTTTTGTGAATACTAGTATTTCGAAAAAGGTGCGGAAAAAGTCTGATATCGTTAATTTATTAAATCAAATTTTTGACCAATTTCAGACTGTAAAAAGTTTATTTAATTTTTCACACAGACGTAAAATGAAACCTGTTAATTTTCTGATTTCATAAATCAAAGGTATAAATAATTACGCCAACAATTGACACATTTATTTGTTGAACCATATATAAATTTACTCAGTGCTTGTAGAGGAATTATGAAGTAGACAACGTGTCCATTTAATTTGAATGATTTAATAGTAAATATTTTGTGGAAAATATACGAGAGATTGAGTGCAGTGGAGGAACGCATATAATTGAAAATATAAAGTATTATTTACTATTTTATATAATAATTTACATAATTGTAACCTTCTAAATACTTCAGTTAGAGTACAAAAAACTTTCTAAACTATTTTTACGTCTAGTAGTTTGACGAAATGGTGTGCAGAATTTACTTCATGTTAGACAGTAATTTCTGAAATGAAATGATACTCTTGAATTTGAAATATATTTGAGATATAATAATAATGCATTTACGGAGTAGTGTGTAAAAAATAAGATAGGCGTAACTGTATGAAACCGTATGAGAGGTAATGTTATGTTATAGAGTTATCGTGTTTCGTAACACTATAAGAGAAAGGGATGTCCCTGGAATAAAGAACTCGACTGCTTTCCCCTCAAACATGAACTAGTTCAGTTTATTTGCAATATGACAAGGCAAATGCCTAGTACTTATATTTTAATCTTGTTTCAAATACATCCGAGGGATTAATTGAACAATAGTGCTTTCAAAAGCTAAAAAAAAATTATATTGGCACAGTAATGAACTTGAATAAATTTTTTATTTATGAATTAGAATTTTATAATATATTCTCCTTATAAACTGATGCTTCTTTACATGCTTTCTCTATGATACATAATTGATATAAAACTAATTCTCAACACTAAATGTAGATTTTCCTTAGATCTCCGTGCCCGTAGGTCCGTTGAATAATCGTTAACTCAAAACATTTGAATTTTATACATACAATTTGTACAGAATTATATATTTTTGAGGCGGAATTCATTGTATATTATGATACATGTTTTACTTTCGTTGATGACCGAGTCATATTCTTGAGTTCAACGTTTTACAGGTTGAGCTGTACAGTTGCGTAGGTGATGGTGATGTAGAAAGCGTCTATTGCGCTGGTAACTAGGTAAATAAACGACCAGTAACACTGGTTCAAATAAATCAATTCGTAGTACGAGCTAATGTTCAGAAAATACGGGTACCACATCTGAAGGTATGGCAGCACTGGTTTATCACACTTAAAAACTACAATTTACTTTGTTCAAGTTGAAGAGTAAAGTTGTACTAAAAAGAAAACGTTAATTTATTGAGCATAAGTACATGCTTTCGTAAATATTGCAATAAACGTTTTTAGTATGAACGTTTATTCTTTCATTAATATTATGTATTTATAAATTTAAATACAGTTTATTAATATTAATTCCATATAAATGTACGAAAATATAATCAGAGAACGGATCTCAATGGCCAACTGAATACTGAAAGCACCCACATATTTATATAAAGAGATATTTATCGTTAAACATTTTTGTAAAATTATGGAAAAAGAAAAATCACTCCATAATGGTATAAAAATTATTTTATTCTATTATTTACCTAATCTATTTTCAATATAACTTAAAATAAAATGAATTTAGATTTTTGATGAATTATTTTAATAATAAATTTAATTAGAAATAGTATGTTTTGTATTATAATTTATATATAAAATTAAATTTTGTTAAAGAAAAATCTTAACACCAATTGTGTTTTCTTTCTTACACTTACAGTAAGGTTGGTCGCATTATCAATTTTTCCTTTCGCAAAGAGATTTTTTTATTGCACAGCAATTTCCAGCATATTTTCGTTAATTTTCTTTATCTATTCTTGTAGGGCGAGTCTGTCAGTGTTTACTTTTTTATTTCGGAACACATTACATTTTGCCTTCCACAATAGTATCTAATTACTCCCCGCTCGCATGTTTTAGTTTAAGGTTTTTCACTGAGCTTAATACAAGCAGATTTAAACATAATACGTAACTTATATGCAGCTAAATACATCGACTTTACGAATATATACGAACTTATCCTCTGTTGAAATGCTGTAAAAATTATAAATTCACAGATGTAAGACGCCAAATCAAGAGTTCATTCACAAGATGCAGTCAGCACTTTGTCAGGTTGGCAGCCGGGACTTTTTCCTTGGACAGTTACAATATCCCACCCCTTCATTCTTAACTCCTGTACGATCCAGTCAAAAAATTAGGGTATCCCGTTCTACCCCGCTATCCCATTCCGCTCCGAGTTCCCCGACATATTTTGGTAAACGCTATACAACCCTTTAATTTGTACAAATAAAATATTTGTTGCATCATAAGAATATATGTACGTCGTAAGACAGAAATCAGTAAGACAAAAAATGTGACTACGGAACTACAGATGCCACTTCAGTCTTCATCCGATTTTACGTCAAAGCATTATCATGAACATCATTCTTAAGTACTGATCAGCAACAAACAAAAGCTGAAGAGAAACTTCGTAAACAAACAAAAAAAGAACAGTTTACGCTGATATTTCCATACAATTTTAACGATAATTACAGCCTGATTTTACTAACATTCAGACTGTAATAGTTCGCTTATGGAAATTTAAAATATTTGATACAAAAACATAAAAACTACCTTAGCTAAAATGGCCTTTAATTGCTTGTTAACGGACCAGAAAATGTTAATGAAATGTCTCTATCTCTACATATATTTGCACATATATAAAATAGTAAATTGAAAGTTACCGTCATCAGAGGGGGGTGAGACAAATACCGCGACCTACTTGATGTAGATTTTGTAGGATTTGCCTGCATCACTTTGAGGCGAATACCGATCCTTAACCTATAGCCCGGGGAACCAAGTTAATCCTTGGCTGGATTGCACTCCGTTCCACATGCCCCCTTTAAAACCCCTTCCAATAGATTTAAAGAGAGCTGCCATCAAGAGGATTACCATTATGCTCCCTCAAATCCTCAAAAAAGAAATATAAGGAAAAGATATAATAAAACTACTTTTAGACTCATATTCAGTATTGGAGCCGCATCAAAAACATTTAATATTAAATTTATGATATTTAAATATTATTTATTATTACAGATTTAAAGTCACGCCAACCATGGAAATTTATTTATTTAATTACATAGACAAAATTTGATTCATGTATGTCTATTCTGCGTTGCATTTAGAAAAATCTGATACGATATAACATTAAAAAAGAATGAGATCAAGCCTTTTCAAAAATATAATACGTATTAATAATTTGTACAACCACAAATTACACAATGCTACTAACAGAGTTTAAAAAATGGTAATTCATGTATCATAAGAAATTAATGCAATCATTCAATAGTATTTGTATGATGAGAATGTTATTGGGCTTTTGCATTATATGGAAATAATGTGACATCAAGGAAGGTTGCGATGATCTGATGCTTTTAGGCAAGGGCCTCCTTAACGTAGTTATCCATGCAACTTAGTAGGGATAGCGGGGAATGATCATTGCGGAAAGCGAATTGCTTCGGATAGAGACGTTTGTTGAGATTGACGAACCACATTAGTCTTACAGCTATGGTCTGGCAAAGTGAAATCCATGGTCTTCTTAATAAAATATAACCAAGTTAATTGCCCTCTATACATACACAATTCTCCGATTGTTGGAAAAAAATTCCTAATCTCGGACTCCAGACTATCCTTTAATGCCCATATAGACTACTAAATCCTTGAAGCTAAAAAACAACTTACGATTTTAAAATTATTAGCAGCTAAGAAATGGGGGGGTGGGGGGTTAACAAGAGAATTCTCACTTATCTACACCAAAACCTGACTACGGAGACCACGTTTCTGCTCATAAAAGACAGCTTAAAAATATCAACCAAAACGAGGCCTTAAGAATCATCACGGGGTTCCTTTGATCCACCCCGATTAATAGTCTGAGAATAGGAGGAAATGATGCTTCTCTAATCCTTCGAAAAAAACTTTCTGTCCTCTCATATGCAGTTAGAGCCAGTATCGCATCCAACAAGATTATCAGGGAGCAAGTGATCATTCCCGATCAATTTACCCCACCGGACCCTATTCCTTTTCATTCGCTCCTCAAATCTCTGCTGTTGAAGGAAAAGTTTACCTATCAACCATTGACCGACACACGCTCTCCCACGTTCCTCCCTTGAAGTTATCACTTCTTCCAATTAATACAATCCTGATTTTAAGGACAAGGGTGAGTGCTTCTGGGATGAGAAGATTGAGTATCTTTTTGGGAAATATAATCGTCCCAGAGTCTTTTTCTCAGATGAGTCAAAGTATAATGTTGGGGTAAGATGCTCGGTCATTTCAGCTCAATTCAATGATTCAATGTATCGAGAAGACAGCAGGTTGTTATTGCAAGACTCAGATCTTTCCATTTCCGCCTTACACATTCACTTCTCTTTTCTACGTCCCCTCAGCCTTTATGCTCAGATTGTAACACCGTCCTGACTTTGTCGCACATCCTTTTTGACTGTCCCCGCTATGACACCATCAGAAGGTCCACGATTGCTAACCATGCCAGGCTGGAACTGTGTGCCTCTCCAGTGGATGTTTACAGTCTTCTTAATTTCACTGTAGAAATTGGAGTTTCTGAAGAAATATAAGCACTTTATATGTGCCGTTGTGATCGGTTTTTCTCTGTTCTAAAAGTGTCTGTTTCTTCTCACTCATTGTGTTATTTGCAATTTCTATGTAATTTATTGTTTCTTTTTGTAAATAGTTTTGTAGTCGCCAAGAACTTTCACTTTTGATTATGTGTTGCAGACTATTGGATGATAACAAATGAAGTGAAAAGTCAAACATTGCAGAGATTCCTTCGGGTGTATAGCAGTGATTTATATTTATGAATAATATGCTAATATTTACTGCAATGATCGCATGTGCTTGAGTCTATTAGTATCTTTAGTTCACAATTTCACTTTGACCGCAGCATTTAAGTTCAATGAAAAGCCTGTGAAGGCAAATATTGCCCTGGTTTCCATTAATCAAGGTTCTAATAGCTGAGCTTCCGCCCGACAGAGGCATTCCTAAGCCTGTTATTTGTGAAAGCACATAACAGTCAATATTGATCTCATCTCGCTGCGGTACCCACTACCGGTTTTTCCTTTGCTGTTACGGAGAAAAAGAGAGAGTTCTTGTGCACGGAAGTCAAATATTTGTCCGATGCTCGCAAAAACTTGAATATGCGGGGAAATGCAGTTGACCACAAATCCTCGGGCAAAATAGATTTCGGAGGCACTCGAGGAGGCTGGATCGCAAAGATGTTAAGATTTTCTTTTCACTTCCTTTCAAGTCAAGTTAAGCTTACTCCATCTTTCTCAAAAAGGGTACGCGATTGTATGAACATAAATCTGAAATATAGTTTATAAAAATTTAAGTTATATAAATGGCCTTTATTAGTAACGTCGGTGTTCCGTTAATTTTATTTCATATACGGGCTAAAGAGGAAAGTTATCCCCCAAACTTAATACGTCACGATTAAGCCCCTCCTGACTTTGTAATTAATTTATAGCCTTTATCATTGACACTTTTGTAATATAGTGAAGTTTTCCCTTCTTTTTATATAGATTTTTAAAACCCATCAATTAAAATTTTGTAATTAAGTAGCAGTTTTGCAGCACCAATCAGAGGATGGGGGAAAACTCTCCACCAGTTCCCATATACGTATTTGTATTCAGTAGCGGCTTACCGATTAACAAAACTGCTAAACAAACATATTTAAACTCTTATGGCATATGTATCATATGTATTCTTTCGATGTTGCTGAATTTGTCGTAACATAGAATGCAAATTCCGCTTTATGTTAAGCTTGATAACGCTTCTCACGGCCCTTTTTCTTTTGATCCTTTTCACCGTAATTTAAATTTTTGCTCACATAATGCGACATTGGCCTGTTTATTTTCTTAAACTGCGAAGAATTGTGAAAATGTTTTGAAGGTATCCTGCATCACATTGATTGATAATAAATAAAGATAAAATTTTAAGCTTACAAATATTTTAATAGAGAAATTTATATATTTGATAATTAAAGGTATTTTGATTAAATTACTTATTTATTTTTCTTAATAAGTTAAATTTTTTAGTTTAATTTCTGTTGAAACTGCCATTGTATGCAGTCAAATTTAGATTTTGATACTTTTTGACTTCCTTTTGTTCGTAAAAAATTATCGTGGTCTAGTGCCTAACGCCACAGACACATTACAGAGGTCCGGCGTTGGATTCCTGGCATGGGTCTCAGTATTTGTGTGTGTTTTCAAGTACACTTTATGAGTTTACCCGACAGAGAAAACGAAAATTAGGTATTTAAAGAGCAAGCCGTTAATGACCTCGTTGGTTGGTGCTACTATAAAATGAATTTAAAAAAAATTACATTTAAGGAAATTACCTGAGAAACTCCCAAATATGTCGATCCAATTAAATAAAACGCTTATCTGTAATTGGTCGTAAATTTATTTGATTTAAATTAAATTACTTCCAGAAACTAGTTCTTACGATTCTCAGAAAGCAAGTTTAACATAATCCATTACAAATACTGTAAACGATACTTGTAAAATTTATAACATCTTCAAGTATTTAATCTTATTTACGTGATAAAAGAAATGAAATAATTTTCCGAAAAATCAAAATTGGAAGATTAAATTTTTAAAACTTTTTTAGTCAACTACTATTTACAATATGATAATACTCTTCTAGAGGAGAAGGAAAAATGTCAACCGGCTGTGAATCGACTCCGGGACCTTCTCTTTATACGGGTTGATCTTTTCCAAGTGAACTTTCCAACAATACATTTACTTCCTTTAGGGCCTTTGCGAGCATATAGTGAGCTATTTTTTGGTGCACCAAATACATTTCTATACACTTAGTCTTTCCTTTAAACCAGTCATCAGATTGACATGAAATTTTAGTGTATTTTATTGCTGTGTCCAGAGAAGATTTCTGTCGATCAGAGAATTTCCCACCCTTAAGACATATAGAAGTTGCAAATTGGTAGCCAGAAAACGAGAGAATTAAATTGCTATTTAGCGTGAAATGATACTAAACTTTAACTAACATTATATTTAAGTAATGATACTTTTTAATTAGTTAATAAAAATGCAAAATATTTTATGAGTCACAGTGTACTTGATCAAGAAATACGACTCTGGCGCCCTAGATGGACTTTATTTAAACTAATAATCGAGTCGCTTATTATATACCACATTAGCGGAATACAAAAAATATCTTTACTCATATAGAATATTAAATTTCGCTATATTATCATAAATAAAGAATCATTTTATTAGTTTTTAAATATGAAAAATGCCTTATAAGTCTCAGTTTAGATTGATTCTATAAAGACCATGGCTACTTAAAGCCAATTTTTTTCGTAGATATGTATACATATTATTTGACTGTAATCAGACCGAATAGGTGATTCAAGTATCTTTCCTAAAATTTGATAGACAGTTTTAGTTTATTTTTGTTCAATTATGTGCCGCGTAAAAATTTAAATGTGCGAAGTAACATGTTCCTTTCGACCTGGAAGCAAGGAAATTTAATGCGTACATAAGCTGTAGATATTTGTATGCGAATAAATATTTTCACAGTTAGTGAGATTAATAGTGTCCTTTTACGTATTATACATTTCCTCATGTCAGAAGGTTTCTGTCCTTCTTGGAAAGAAATAGATTCATTGTTTCCCTCCTTTCGGGCCAAAACAGGTCGTAGCCCTAAAGACACACAGACATTGAATATGAATAGTTTAGGCCCTCACGTAGATTGCCAATCAAGATAATTAAATTGCTGTTTAGCATGAAATAATGCTTAAGTTTAACAAACATTTTATTTAAATATTGATACTTTTTAACTATTTTAATGCAAAATGCTTTATAAGTCGCAATAAAAAAAGGATTCTGAACCTTGATTCCGGCACCCGTGACGGAATTTTCTGTAACTAAGTCATTTATATGATGTGACACTCGGGGAAAGCTATTAAAAAGCATCATTACTTAAATAAAATGTTATTTTACCCTTAATAACTAAATAATCATAAGTAATAATACTTTTTAATTTTTTAAAAATATTCTAATGTTTTATAAATCGCAATGTAGAATATTTACATAAATAAATAACAGTATGTACACAATTATATTTGTCCTAGATATGTATTTCATATATATCTATACATAAGTTTTAGGTTCCGTCCTACCTTAATGACATTTTGAACTTATAATAGGATACATTATGCCTGTATGTATGCAGTGACGGCGACTACGACGTTCACGAAAAATAAAATGTTAGTTACATTTAAGCAATATTTTCCCGGGCTTTGCCGGGCACCCAGATAGAGTGTAATAAATTTAGCAGTTCTTGAAACACTTCTCGTTCCAGAATTAAATGTAACTCATAGAGAAATAAGAGTTATTGTCATGAAAAACAGTAATTTTAATAAATTAATTTAATTTGATTCAATTGTTGTAATCGCTAAATAGTTTGCATTATTTTTGAATGTTTGATTTTTAATTTATTTTACATAGAATTGAAAATATTAGTTACGAAAACCATATATAATTATACTGTTTCTTAAAATATATAACGAACCATGGGAACATTCTTCAGTAAAATGATAATTTCTCGATTTATTCACTCACTTGTTTATATAATGTATCCAGTTTCCTCGGTTGCATAAAACGATAGAAAATGTTAGATAAGTTGAGCAAGTATGATGCTTTCTACCGTATTTCTAGGGTATCTCACTGGAATGAAGTCATAATAAAAACACTAATCCGTTACTAGTGAAAGTCTTCAATATGGCTTTTATCTTTGGCTTATAAGAAAGAATGTGGCTGCTATTTCCCTATTCAATAGAATACAAGGAAGCATCTAGGAGGAAGCCTAGTTTAGAGTTCACAATCGAAACATTACCCGACGACCGTGACTAGATTCAGACGTGATTCAGGATCATTTTCAATAGACCTTTACACGCTCCTTCAACGCTTATCCTTTTCGATCTCAGGGCTTCCCAACCCTGTGGCATCACAGAGTGGATTATATAAGAACAGTATAATCTGGGTGTGTTATAAAATATACATTGCAAGCTGTTAAGTTATTTGCATTAAATGACAACGGGCTAATTAGCTTACATCTTATGAAGATAACTGGGATCAATTATTTATCTATATTTATAGAAACGGTTAATATAAATTCAAGAATATTCTCCCTAACGTTTTTTATTTCCAGAATTGAAGTATCGTGTTTACCAACGTAATTCGTTTCTCATTTTGACGCTTCAACCGTAATATATATATATATATATATATATATATATATATATATTTCACAAGAGCAATGAATGCTTTAACCTCAGGTCATTTGGAGATTGTCAACGGATTTTCCCACTTTCTACTACGAATTATGTCGACGACCTGTGATGCAACAAGATCCGCGTGTCTTTGAATCCGGGTTGCAGTTCATAGTTTCCAACTAGGATATGATCGGTTCATTCTCAAATGTTTTTACTTGAAGACGTGACCTTTAATGCTATTAAATTATGACATATATAATAGTACTTACATTTTTCTAAAACATTGATTACAGCATAAACCATTAGCTTTTAAATAAATTTGAATGCCAGATCATAGCACTACCCTCACTTTCATTTTGTATAAAACTCGGCCTCGTCACGAATAATAATAATACGTTTGGTACGTAATGAATTTTCGCTTGCACATACTATTATTCACATTATCTTCCTATATCGATATTTTAGATCGGAGCTATACTACCGCGTTTCCTTTAAGATTGTTGGCATTATATCAGTTTGGTAATTAATTGAATTTAGAATATTTTCCTATATTCGGTTTGTATTTAAAATGATTACATAATTTTGGCCTTGGGAATATAATTTACTTAGAGCATATGCAAATTAATACAAACAATAGCCAGACGCAGCCCAAAAGGCAGTCCTCCGCTAAAACAGCGAAGACAGACTCAAAGGCCGCGAGACGTCACATTTATCTGAAAAACGTAGTTACTATCCGTACGATAACTGATAAAATAATCGATCGGACAAGCGAATATATTTTATTTATATTATCCGAAACCACACACTGCAGCCGTCAGCAGGCGTTACGCGTTGTCCCTGTTATTATTTTAGCATTGGTATTTTTACACTAGTTTTGTGTGGCATCCTTATGCAATATAAATTGCTTTCAATTATATCTGTATTCTGCACTCACTAAATTCAGCGGCGGGTCCAGGATTGGGAGGGGACTGCGCAGAGGAACGCAATGTAATTTTTGAAAAAATAATTGACATTGTTGGACAATATTAAAAGAAATCTAACAAATTTTATGATTTCATGATGAAATTGTTCTTATTAATAAACATAACTGAAAATTTAGGTACTGAAGTAAATTTTCAATCAAGTTAAATATAGGGTATCCTTTCTTCGTTAAATGATGAATAATATTATAATATGCTGGTCGTTGTTTTATTGGTATAATAACTATATTATAGTTTCATTGAAAACTTTTGGTTCGTAATACATTAAAATTATAAATAAAACAGATTTGAAATATCTCAATAAAACCTATTATTGAACAATTAGAATTTTTTATTCCATGTAACAATTGTTATATATATCTAATTAAGTTTATTTAAAGTCGCATCAACAGAAACTGGATATTGGCAACTGTTCATTTAAGTTTTTACATCAAATAACATTGTATAAGTTTTTTTTTAAAAAAAAGTTAACTATATCTTTTTGATGTCTCGGGGAGTAGTCCATTTCCTCGAGGCTTCCAAATATTTGGTCTCTTTCTTGATGGAATCTGCTGCATCCATATGTATGTTTTATGTTTGATTAGGTGAAGGTGGGTGATTTTAGAGTGAGGGGTACGGACCCTTGTGGTAGGTATTTACTCCCTTCTATTTAAGGAGGGATTTATTTTTATGGAGTTTAAGGTGGCTGACTGTGGGTTATAGTTATTTGATTTCGTTTCTTTCCGTGTGGTTTCCCAGTGCCGTTGAAGCTTGGCTTGTATGTGTTTGGAGATATCCCGGACGGTGTTTATTTACTTTTCTGTTGTGTTGTCTGAGTTATTGGGGCGTTCTTGGCTTCTTGAACTGCAATGACGTTTCCAGTGATGTTTTTGTGCAACGGAACTCTTATTACTGCTGTTCCAGTTTCGGTAATTTAATGAAATTTCTCGTGTATTAGCATTTTAAGTTCGTTAAATTAAATTAAGAATTGATGTCTGCCACTTGGTCTAGGAAAAGGAAATTGGTTGCCGCAGTATCTTAAAATAATTGATATTTTGTTTGTTCATTTCCTCATGTTTTGGCAGTTTAAAACTGATTCGGATACATTTATATTGTGTCCGGTTCAAAAAATGGCCGCCGCTTTTGTTGTAGCGCCCACGCCGTTTTTCGCGATTGCAGGCATCTACGAAATTCTAAATTATCCACGACATATTATTTTCAAATAAACTGCATCGTGTTCAATACACTCAGACCTAAAAACTAAATCCATATTTACTGACCTAATATTATTTTTTCATGCACTCTGTGTACTACGAATTTGTCGATTCCAAATGAAGAAAATTCAATTTTCGTAGGTTATTTTCTCCAGGAAGAACCTCAATAATTTCCGTACGTTTACACACAATACTTTAGTTACTCTATATAAATTATAAATGGTAACCGACGTACCTTTTACAAATCACAGTCTTTTAAAAATGGGATTTTTCAATGTTTGAGACGCTATACCTGTATTGGACATGCAGATAAATTTCTGAAACTTGTAAATATATTAGAACTTTATAGTAGCAAACTACGATATAAATTTGAACTTTGAGATTTAACTCAACGATAATATAAAAAATTGTTAAACATATCAAGAAATTCTCGATTTCCCATGTGGGATAAGTGCGTTTATCAATATAATACTTCTAATATTTAGATACTTTAAACAGAGAATACTATTTTAACAACATAATATTATATAATAATTTGTGAAACATATTTTTCCACTATTATGTTTATATGAAGGTGACGAAAATAGCCGTTTGATGTCCGGGAAAAAATATTGGGTCATTGAAAGAAACCGGTACTAAGGTAGAAAAGAAGGGGTTAGTGCTTTGTAATTTAAATTAATTATTTTCTAAGTTTATTTGTTCCAGCCCACATACACTAACGTTTCTAATTGAATTCATAAACTGAAATGTGTTGACGTGAAATGTAGGGTCCTTCTACTTTTCATCTCGCTGTCGAGAAAAATAATTTTAGGAACTATTATAGTGCCATAAGGGAAAGCGAATGAAGTGTTTAATTGTTATGAGAATTTTTTACATATTTTATGTGTAGACTATATGTTTCACTATTGATAATAATGTATTCCTTTCTTTCCAGGTACAGATCGGAGGTTTTTCATACTAAAATAATTTTGACAACGTGCATCATTTGAACTTCAAACAGAAGAGCGATGCGACATTTTGCTTTGCTTACTATTTTGTTTTCATTATATAATAGTCTCTCAAGATTAATTATTGCTCAATATGTGACGCATCGCTTCTTCAAAGAGCTTCGCAACGTTGCATGGCCTCATGAGCTCTCCTGTTCAATTACTTCCCTTCAGGGACTTTGCAGGGCGTTGACATTTATTACTCTCTTACTTCATAACTCGCGTAAGTGTCAGAGCCACTCATTCACACCCAGACCATTGATGGCACAAATAATTTATAGGAAGAGCTGACTATTTACTTTTCAGGCGTTTTTGTAATTTCAGAATCTCTTTGATCTGAGAAAACATGTACTTGCATACAATTCTCGTAAATATTGGAAAACATTGGGAACAAGAGTATCAGCGAATTGAATTTGAGTTTCCCTCTTGTAATAAATTAATTTTCAAGCGTTACCACGAATTACAGTTAGTATTGGTGTTAAATAGCTTGTGATTAGGAAAAATAATCTCTGGTGAGGAAGGTCCAATTTTTATCTCATCAGTGGAATCATAAGGATAGTCCCGAAAAATTTGTGAATGTCCTTCTAATAAATTCTCATCCTCTACATTTACATTCTTTAAACATAATTTTTCTGACATCAAGTTTAATAATATATAAATAAAAATACAGCCTAATAAATCAGAAAATAAATTTCAGCTGTAACCGTCTCTGGAGTTAATTCGTGATGCCAAATTACTTTTAATGTAATCAGTTCGTCCATTTAAAAGTTTACTTGAAGAAGTCTACAAAGTTAATTAAATGCTATTAAAATTTATTTGCTGACGTATTTGGCCGTATTTTTATTTATTTATCATTTGCAGTCTTAATTTCAAATATCAACAATACGATCGACAGCTTTGCGTGTATGTCATTTCTTCTCTCTCTGTGTGTAGAAAGTTTCTCCAATTTTTGCCAATTTTGAAGAAGTAAATAGTGAGCAATGTTGAATAAATTATCAAAATATAAATATCATGTTTATATACTCTTATCCTCTTATAATTTAAAGGTTATTAAGATATTTTTATTTGCCCCCCCATATGTAGAATAACCCAAAATGTCGTGCTGGAACATTGATGTGATCTAGGTTTTTTGACAAATTCAAATATTATATTAATTTATTATTCAATGAAGACAGATAAATTTAACTAATTAACAAATATTTAGTCAATCACAGTATTATGTAATAATTCTTTAACAGCTATTGAATAATTAGCTGTCCTAAATTATAGGTAAACCAGAATTATATTGTACAATATGAATGAAAAGAGTTTTACTATAAATTAATTTTTATTACATTTCCTTTGAAGCTAACGGTTGTCTTGTTCCCTATTAAAACGGGCTTATGTATAAAAAGATTGATTACATTTTTTATTTATTGCAGGGTTGAGCAAAGAACAGAATACAGATTAAATTATCTTTAGCTAAACACATGTTAATGGGGCAATTGACTAACAAAATCATTTCACTTTGTAGTTTTGGAGGGAAAAGGATCAATATTATTGCTGACTGAAATCTTTGAATTTTATATCACATTTCTCTGAAATTCAAAAGTAAAATGTTAGTAATAACATTAAAAATTCTGCATAATGTAAATGTTACTATATCAGGAGACTGTAAATTAGGTCCCAGAGAACATAATGAAGCAGAGTTAAACGGTTAAAAGGGCAGCAAACTCATTCATCAGTAAAGCGGAAGGTTAGACTTTTGGCATCGAAATATTGCTCCATTCCTCCCACAAGGGAACGTGTAATGACTCAGACTGGTTTTTCTGAGTCGCCGCCTTTCCACTTTCGATTGCCGAAGAGGGATCGTGAATCATTTCGAGGTCGCTGGTTCGTTGCCTGGGAGTGGCCGAACACTTTTTCGCTAACCGGTGTTATTGCCAGCATGTTCACTTTCACAGTTTCGCCTACGGTACTGTGAAATTCTACATGTCAGAAGTACAAAAAAGAAAAAAAGGAAATTAAACATGCACAAAAATGATGTTGTGTATAAATGTGCTCCACTTTGACTAATTTACTCAACACCGCTGCTGTAGTTCACCTTGAACGCACTGACCACTCATGTGGGGAAACACCTGTAATGGGCTTGCAGAGAAACTTTAATACAGTAATTTAGATATGCCGAGCGAACCGCAATTAAATGGAACAGACTTCAGATGTAATCTTATAAAATACATTAGACTGATCTTCAGAAATAAATTACGTTTTCGTTTGGCGTTCCATACCAACTTGCAGACCGGCTGGTCTGGCTAATTTTAAAATATGATTACATTGTTGGGATCCATATAGAAATGAACACACTCTAGCTTTTAACAAGATACTAAATATTTTCTAACTGTATAGTCGCTAAAGACCTATCAGTTTATGCGACTTAAAATAAAAATTAAATAAAAGTACAAAAGCGGACTCAAATAATGTTGCGGATCGATGAGAAATATAATCACTTAATAATAGGAAGGAACATGCCAGGTAATTACTATATAAAGCTTAAACGGGCGAAACGGCCTGGAAGTTACTAAAAAATTACTTTACGGCGAAAATTTGTATCTCTAAAAATAATAACTCTTTCAAAATTAAAGTAAAATGACAGAACACAGAGTCGAAAAATTTTATTTGTAAATTGAACAATACTCGACTGGAATTCCTTGACTGTAAAAAAAGCTGATGTCTTTTTCGAATAGCGCTGATAGACGTAGAATAAGAAAAATACTATGAACATTTCAGTATTTCATATTTTCTTGTATTCTTTGTATTGGAATTTAATTAGTGAGCGTAAATAGCGCTGATCACTTTAGACGTAGAATAAGAAAAATTCAATGAACATTTTAGCATTTCATATTTTTTTGTATTATTCGTATAGGATTTTTAATTAGTCAGCGTAAATAAGTGGAAACTAAAATCTGAAAGTGAATGATAGAAATTCCTACACAATGCCTGCAAATGGAGAAGGGAAGTGAAATAAGCGTATACCTGACTTTTTATTTTGTGCTCGAAAATTTACAAAAGACAGTATAATTATATAAGTTAGTATTAACTATATATATCATACTTATTATGTATGCCTATATCTGCCACTACCCAATACTAGCTAAAATAATAAAAAATACAAAATAAAGGCTACATATAAATACTAAAATGTAAAGGTTCCTATACGTCTATTTGAAGTTAACTTATGAATATACCCACTCGACATATTCCACGTGACTTTACCGACAAAACTTGTGAAAATTAATCAACTATGAATTAATGACTGGAAAAAACAATACAAAGTTCATCCAACAGAAATAATTGTTGATGTTGACAGCGACATAGTGACATGTCGTCAGGTCCTCTTTAATTGTATATGATGTGATTTAAAACAAGTAATGCGGACAGGAGAGCAAGGTATCTTTAATGAATCCTTCTTCTTTTTCAGATCTACAGCCCATTGAGGCCTGGGCCTACCGGGTCGACTGAAATTCACGACAAATTCCGGATTTGGAGTGATACGTGGTCAGCGTATCGATTCTTCATCAGTCTTAATCCCGGTCTTCGCGACACCCAAGCCCATGCCAGGATTGGAACCCGGGACCCCTGGGTTGTGAGGCAGCAATGTTAGTCACTACACTATAAGAGGTCGGCTTTATGGATCCTACCCGATGATTACCTAAATGTAACGCAGGGAAAACCCAGAAATTCTACATCAGGCTCTCCGTACTTACCCTTCGGCTGAATTGAGATTAGTTTTCTGAGGCGACGCAGCATACACCAGACCAAATTGTTACACTAATATATTATAGTTATTATAGTCAGCAACTATTAGCGATGGTTCATGAATAATTAAGGCCAATTTTTCTATTTTTCAAGTCGGTAGCGGAAAGTTAAAATTATAAAGTGCAAGTTTCCTGTTAAATATCTTTCAGAAACCTAATTATTGTATATTTCTAAATAATGCACTTCAATTTTTTTTTCGCTCACTATTCCCATACCCAGTGACAACAGTTTAATTGATAAAAATTATATAATTCGCCCTTTACAGTACCAAATAACAAATTTAACTATATAGCTCTCTTCCTTTTTTAAGAAACAAATAGTACAACCTTATTGACTTGTTTACAAATTGTGGTAATCCGGTTATCTTCAGATACTGAAATAATTTAAACTTTGTTAATAATACTAAAGATAAACTTAATAATTTCGATAAACAATATTGTATACACCTACTATCGTTACGAAAAAACCCACCAGTATCTGAATGGAAAGTAGCCTTCAAAAAGTACCCAAACCATAAACCAATATTCACCGACGGATCGAAAAATGATCGCGGAGTCGGAAGCGCCTGCACCCTAAACACTAGCACCATCAAAACGTCACTACTTCTACATGAAACAATTATACGGCCGACCTGGCAGCCATAAAATTAGCACTCGACGCTTGTGAAGCAGCTAGCAATAAATCCTTCCTATTAATCACAGACTCACTTTGGCCCAGCAATTTTAAGCAAGATTCTAAACTAATTACATCACTTATACTAGTGTAAACTGTGGATAAATAAGTGCCTCAGTGTTGCCTTGGATCTACCTTTATATAAGAAAATTGGTGTTTATAACATTTTATAATATGTTGAATTTTTAAAAATTGGATGGAACTATAAACGTGAAGAAGGTGCGAATATGCGTCGAAACGTTGTTTTATTAAAAAAAACTGTATGAAAGAAACCGGTTGAAAATTATTTCATTTAAATATTTTAATATTAAATGTAAATTGATGTAATAAATTATTACATAATATATGTTTGGAATAATAGTACAACTGAAACTAGAAAATCTAAAGCCGTGTTAAATTCTTCTGATATGGGCTAAAGAATTTAATATTCTTAAATATTATAAAAAATACATTAATCATTATTTAATCTACAAGTTTTTTGTTTTAGTTGTTTATTATGTTCATAAAACGTCACGCTCATTTCACCGAGACATCTGTCTGTTCTTAGAACGATGATCTGCAGATGAGCTGCTGTGGCAGTGACTGGACAACAGAGGAGAGTGTCTGTTGTATCAACAACGCAGAGGTGATTTCACCAACTCGGTCTCCCGGAGAAAGTAGCAACGGAGAAAGCCCCCTTCTCTGACCACCCAGCTCCATAGAACAACCAGGGAGCGAACCAGTGACCCTTCAGATACAACATGAGATTCGAAGAGAAAGTACCGCTGCTTCGATTGTAAACTACTACCTTCGTGACTGTAAAAAAATCGGTTTTTTCCTTTGGAGGCAAAGTTCGAATTTTATCGATGCTAAAAATTAGTTACGATAGATAAAAAGCCTGAATAATAATGACCTATTAACAAAATAATATGGTGTAGTGGTCAGCGTCATTGCTGGTCCAGGCTTAGAATCCCGCTGAGGGCATGGGTATGTGTGTGCGTCTGTATCGTTTCCAGCATAATAACGGAACCTAATGCAGAAATTCCCCAGTCACGTTCCCACGGTACAATACTCCAATGCTTCATCGCGTCATCATCAAACGGCGAATGGTAACGGGAAACCACCGGTAGCAATATTTCCCTAGTTTAATGAGTAAAGAAGATTAAAAAACATTCAAAATTAATTTGAAATACGCAAACAATAGTCTATCTCTTCAGTATCAAGGGAGGAAGATTGTTGAATATCACCTTTGTATCAAAAGAAAAAATTCCTAATTTTTACACACAATATATAATTAGTAAAAAATCTGTAAATTTGAATTATGGAGTCAAAATTTGTACGAAGGAAAATGTTGATAGTAATTTTTGCTTTTACTTAGAGTGGGAAAATAAATAATAAACACAATACATTAATAGTACACATTTCAAACAAGAGGTATCTACAAATATTTTGGACATTGATTTAATTTATCATTTTTATTTTTAAGGAACACGATGTTTTTTATTCCAGAAAAAATTAATAAAATACGACTTTTATTTTCAAAGGTAAACGAAGAAATATTTTAATGATCTTTAATTCAGCAGGTATTGGAATTCCTTAGACTCGATCAGTGCGATGTGTAAGAGATGCGGAGATCATCCTTGGCAATTAAAAATTTTCAGCTTCTCGAAATGCCTCATTGTTTGATTTGAATCATTTATACATTTTTAATGTCGATAAATGCGTTTGAATATTGTTGGATATATGGAATGAGCTAATTAATACCCAATTAATTGCCCAGGAAAGTATTTGTGTTGAAATCGTCACATTTTCTAATTAATTCAGGAGAATTTTTTTTCAAGGTTGAAAATCTGAGTGAATGATTCTTTGCATACTGTACGCAATAACATAACATTTTTTTGAACACAACAAATTCAGTGTTGAGAATGATAATATTGGATATAATACTTTAAATAAATGTTTAAATGAAACAAAAAAATTAATGAAACAAATTCAAAAATAATTTAATACAGCTAGCTTACATGTGTCGGTCCTGATCTGAGCCCTCTTCAGGTTGAACTAAGGTTAACGATACACAATTTTTTTACATTATAAAGATATAAAATTAAAGCCAAAGAATACTGTAATTAAATAACAAAAAATTATTAAAATTATCCAAGGTAATCAGTATACACTTGAAATATTATATTTAATTTATGAAACTTTATATATACTACTGAGCAAATCCGTGTCCGTTTTTACATTCGGTGTATTCGTGTTGTGTTTAATGTGAAGCATTTCGGAAACTAATCGGGATTTGTAATTGCTGTCTTTGTCTAAAATGTGGAAATTATCCCAGTTAATAGTACAGTTAGATTTTATACATGCTTTGAAATGGCGGATAATTTGTGTTGTAGAAGCTTGATATTGGATCTGTGTTCCTTAATTCTGGTGCTGATGGCTCGTTTATTTTGGCCTATGTATACACACGCTCATTACAATTTATTTGATAAACTACATTGTAAATTTTGTTTACGTCAACTGGGTCTTTCAAAGGTTTAAAAAAAGGGGGGGTAATTATTGAATGATTCAGTTATGAGGTGCGGAATATCCCATGCGCGCAAAAAAATAAAAAAATTCCATTATTAAAATTATAATCGCGTCAACAGTGGACGTTCTTGGCGACTACAAAAATATTTACAAAAAGAAACAATAAATTACATAGATATTGCGAATAGTACAATGCGAGGAGTGAGAAAACACAGACACTTAGAACAGATAAAAAACGATCACAACGGCACATATAAACTGATTAGGTTTCTTCCGAAACTCCAATTTCCTGCATTTGATAATGCAATATATAATTAATATTGCGTAAAAGAATGGCATGTTTAAATAATATCTTCCCCTATTTAAAAATACAGTTACATCGCCTCAGATTGCAGCTGTTTCAACTAAATGGAATAGTATTGTTGATCGGTGAAATTCTGACGCGGCCGACGATCGCCCAGGTATGTAGTATATGATTTATTGCAGAAGTTAATCCTCGTTGGAAACAAGGAAGTGAAACGAAGGATGGCTCCTAAGGTCAGACGTTACGTGGCGTTTGTCGTGAAAGTGAAGTTGGTTGCACGAGGCGAAGCGACGCGCCGGGACGGGACGGGACGGGGTCGTGCCCGACTTCTGGAGGTCAAAGCCAACGCAAGGTTATTAGGCACTCTGCCTTTCTTTCCGTTCATGATTAACAATCTGTTTAATAATGAACACCGTTCCGTGAAATAAAGGAGGATGACTACGTCGTGAGGCTTACAGATAATCAACTAAATCAAGAACGTACAAATATATCTGACAAATTTGCTAAAAACGGCGAAAGTAATATTTTGTTTAACAACTAACAGTCAAGATATTATTTTTAATAGAATCTTAGTTGACAAACCAAAAGCAAAACCGTTAAAAACATTTTTACCATGTCAAAAATACATTATCTTGTAAGAAAAACAATCACAGAAGTAACTAATTTATTAAAGCAAACTGATACACAAATTAAGTTTTTCTAAATTGAGAAAATTAATAAGTGCAAAGCAGCCAAAGAGGCTTGGCTCCAAGTGGTTGCGGATTTCATGTTGAAATGGAAAATAGATGCAACTTATAGGAAAATTAAAGAAACATTCGGAAAGAGGAAAATTATTAGAAATAACATCACGAGAGCGGATGGGAAGCCAATTCTAGATAAAGAAGAATAGGCGGAAAGATGGAAGGAATATAGATCAGTCATGAATATATGAAGGAGAGGAGGTGGATGATGAAGAGTTGGGAGACAAAATGTTAAGGTCGGAGTTTGACAGGGCGCTGACAGATCTGAGCAATAGTAAAGCGCCAGGAATCGATAGCATTCCAGCGGAGTTGATAAGATCATCTAGCCTAGAAGCAATATCATGGCTGTTGGGGATACTTAAAAGATTGGCGCCGATAGATGCGAACATCACAGAACAATTAGTTTAGTATCCCATGCGTGAGAATTATTAACGGAAATAGTATATCGGAGGATGCCAGTTAGGAGATCAGTTTGATTTCAGGAAGAATGTAGGAACAAGTGAAGCAATATTGACTCTGCATCTAATTTAAGAAGACAGAATAAGAAAAATAGGCATTTGTAAATTTAGAAAAAGCCTTTGAATATACACACACTGCTAAGGATTTCGAAGAGGGCAGGGACAAAATATCGAGAAAGAAGAGTTATCCATAAACTCTAGAGAAGGCAGTCAGCAGTAATTAGAACTGAAGGGCAAGGAAAGAAAGCAGGAAATCAAGAAAGGCATAGGACAAGGATGCAGTCTGTCGTCCATGTTCTTTAACGTATATATAAAATAGACAATGAGGAAAGTTAAAATGGAAATGGAAAATGAATCATAGTGCAAAGAGAAGAAAAAATCCCTTAGGTTTGCCGATGATATTGTAGTATTTGCTAAACTGTTTGTCCTGTGATATTCGCATCTACCATTATACATATGCAAAATAAAAGTTTAGTATAGACGAATATCTAAAAAAGTAAAAATAGTTTTTATATAAACAGGATATTCAAATATTTACAATAAAATTACGTAAATATGGTTAAAATATTTCTTACAATTAATTTATTCAATATTATATCACTTTAATAAATAATAGAAATTTTTGAGAGAAATTACTTTTTACGCTCAATGGAACAGAAATGTGTTTTGTGGACATGACTATAAAGATAATTCTATGAATGAAGACAGTTAATATTAGCAACTAAATTCACTTCAATTATTCACTCATTACATTAAATTTTACTTTTAAAATTGAAAACGATTACCAAGTTTCTTGGATGGTCATAGTTTCAAACAATGACCTACTTACCAATTGGTACAATAAATCTACTTTTTCAGGAAAAGTACTTAATATCAACTCTAACCTCACTCTTGTTAATAAAACTTTGGACTGGATACATCGGCCTCGTTCTCGTGCAAATGCTTCGTCCTTGCCTGCTTCGCTATAAGTAATAATATAATTTTTTACTTAAAGACTTCTGTTCAATTAGTCTACTTACTAGCTGACTTTCAAATAATAATGTTCCATGCCAGTTAACTACTTGGAAAGTATTACAAGTCTAACTTCTCTTATCACCGGACTGTGGAGCACAATGTTTTCAATTTGTCACGTGAAAAATAATTAGTGTATCTGAAATGCAATACACATACCTTACAGTTTATCAAGCGATTCATAATTTTGACGCATAGCACCTTTGTGTCATTAGATCATCAGCACGTAATTTACTGACGAAGTGCGGGCCTGTAGTCAATGCGTTCAGATTAGGGACCCAACGTCTTGGCGTTACCGAAATCCAGCCGAAAAGAAAAAGTTATTAATCACTGCTAGTATTCTTTAATAGAATGTAACGTATTATCAAGATCTTAATCACACGAAAGTTTCTATATAGCACTGCACAGCAAATCACAAAGATAGTGAATATTACTTCACAATGAGTATTGTTTGTTTCATTTTCTTCTGAGTCTTTCCCTCCCTACCTTAATTCGTTTTCATCTGAGCATAATAATATACGAAACGTTTTCAGTATATATTGATAGTCTCCTCAAACCGATGAAAGGGTCATGTGTTAATACGCGTATAATATGGTAGTTTCCATTTTGAAATATTATGTGTCCATATATCTTCTGTAAGTTATGACATATTGGTTATATATTTTATATTGGAACAGGGATTACTTATTCATGAGATCAGGTTTGGCTATACATCTTACATTTGTCAGATAAATGTTTCCATGTATTCTAAAAAAAATCGTTATTGGAATATTGATGACACAATTGTTGTTTCACTGATATCCAATAAATCTTATTGTTTGAAAGTTTATCTATCTCATTATATCCTTTGAATATGTCCGAGGTATGAACAAATAACTTAGAAATTAGTTTCTGTTTGCGGACAACTAAGAAACCGTTAATTGACCTGAGGCTAGCAGCGAAAGTCTGATGAACCATTGCTGTTACCATCACCGCTTGGGACATACCCAGTGACGTGCAAAACTTTACATCTCACACGCCATTAACACCTATGCCGTTTCATAACTTTATTTCATAAGTTTGCAGCTGGAAAAGTGGACCAAACTCAATGAAGATTCCATTAGAATCATCGACAACGCGTTCTATTCGCAGCCAACAAATAAAAGCCTTCGGCGACTATCTGAAAGGAAGGTAGGTCAACAGGTTATTACAAGGCAATAAAATACATTACCTTGGATTGTTTCAATTTTATTCCTCAACAAATTCCCCTTTCACATTAATACATTTTGTCCAGCATTTGTCGAACAGCTGAAGACGACCAAAAGTATAGTCCTCAAAATTGGCATTATTTAGGCAATGATTTGCCTTTCGACGTTACATTGTAGGCAGAGTCGGCGGAGAGCAAATATGGCGAATAAGTTTACTGCAACCGTTACTTCTCAGTTCTATGATGATTCTAAATTTTTCGCCATCGACATCACCATCTTCTTTGCCATTTTAAGCATGCAGTAATCCATTGATCTGACTGATGTTTATAGTGTGTAGAGGCAGAAATATTTATCGTCAACAATTCTGTAGCGGCGTAAGAACGAGTCTTGATTGGGAAGAAAAAACACCAAACTAGAAATAAAATCCACAGTTTATTTTAGTTGATTATCCGCAGTAAGAAAACTCTGCACCTTAGTTCCTACAATTTATGATGTTGTCTCTATTTAGGTTAATACCGATGGCCTCAGCAACTCTTTATTTAATTCTAGAGTTGTTTTTATGTACGATGGTAATGTCTTGCATATTAAAATTATGATTAAAAGTTTCGAATGTGCAGATAACGCCGTGTTTACCTAGGATTTCGGTTTTAAGCTTAATTTATTGTTATAAATGATTGTTCTCAAATTCGCAGTTCAAGCAATCAATTTTACATACATCTTTATCTTCAATGAGTTTAATTTTATCATTAGTTTTGTTAGAAAATATGTATGTTGTAACGGTCAAACACATCTGCTCGGTGCGGAGTCAAAAAAAGAAGATAGCATTTGAGCCAGAGGCAATAAAATTTCATGGCGCGCCTGGGGTGTTTCCCAATTTTGGTGAGATTAGGCGACATCGGCTGGTGTATTTCCCCAAGTGTAACCATAAATGTTATTGGTGAATATCCATCCCTGCCACGTTGGTGATATGAACCAAAGAAGTGGGGAGTAGATTTTAAAAAGGCCTGGAGAAGAGATTTCGAGAGACTTTTGGACATATTCCGAGGAAGATGGCAAGACAGATTTGGTTGAGAGATTTCGAGAGAGATTGCTGGACAGATGATTGGAATTTTGGCAAGGGAGATTTCGAACAGATTATCGGCATTATTGGACAGCCAGTCCAAGAAAAGGAGGATAAACGGAAATTCTTCCTGAACCAGGAAGAATAGCGGCGACGACTCTGAGGTGGAAATTGCAGCGAAAAAGAAGCTGACACGGTAAATTACACCTGTAACCTTTTTGCTGATTTCCTATACTGCCAGGCCAGAGTAAATGTGTCAAATATTCTAATCTATGAGAAGACCCATAATATACGACCCTGAGTTTAAAGTTAGAATATTACTAGTTTTAAGAAATTTATTTGTTTCTTTTTTATTGTAAATATATTGTAACATGTAAAGTTACAGCCCAGTCAAAATCTATACCAGCAGAATTGTAGCTTGCGAGTTGCAATATTTTGGGCAACTTTCGCGCCACGACACAGACAGGCATTGTTGTCGGGGAGACGTATTGTCGTTTGGCTGATGTAAGCGGAAGCGTACGGGCAGTCCAGGCCAGAATGTGCTCTTAGACGGTGGTGTTGTAGGACGTGATCCTCGCGGCCACGTGATAGTCAACGGTTATCGAATCAACCCCAGATTTAGGTGGTGATACGCCGAGAAGTATTTAAAGTCTTCGTTAAGTGTTCAATTAAGTTACGTAGTCGAATTTTGAGAGTTGTTATTTGAGATTACCAACTTCGTGCTCATATTAAAATTAAACTATTAAATTGATCTTTTGGTGTTTTTATGAACAAAAATTACCTGGCACCCTACAAATTCCTAAAATTATATATCAACGCAGAGCTGAGCCAGGTAGGAAAGACCTGATCTGCTACAATATGTAATGCTAATTATGAAAGAATTGCCGACTTAAAGCTTAAAAATAGCAACATTGTAAGATTAATGTAAAATTGCTTTGGATCAAGTAAATTGTCTTCTTTTTTATTATAAAAGAGCTTATTATTAATATGTACTAAAATTCTACTTAAGCTAATTAATATCCTCCTATTCATTTCAATGTGACTGATTGGTTTCAAAATTGGAGGGATGCCGATATTTTAAATAAATAAAAATGAAATTGTTAATGATTCATATTTAAATTTCCGTTATTAAGGTTTTATTGTATATCATTTCTATTAGTTCTTAAGTTTATATATATACACATACACACACACACACACACATATATATATATATATAAAATGATTATATATATAAAATGATTATGTCGAAAGCATCCTACTGATATAAAAATTTTAATTTGAAGGCTGTTTTTGGTTTATTCAACACTTATATTCCAGTAAAATATGATTATAATTTAAACAATATTTGGTCATTAAAAATAAATTATAACTTTCAGTTTAATAATTGAAATATAGCCAAATTTGTCAAATTGTTAAATTTTGCTGACAAATTTGGCTGTATTATATTATTTAATAATTTATAAATTAATATATGTGACTTATGGACAATTAAGTTTTAAACAAATTATTAAATAGGTTTATTAATAAAGTTACATTTAATATTTAATAAAACACACGATCCATCTTGGCTCTTGAGATCTCCTTAAATGTTACAAGATTAGTAACTAGTTTTGGTTTCCAAAATTTCAGTTTTTGTTAATTATGATATTTAGACATAGTTTCTAAAAAGATAAAAATTAATTCAAAGTATTGTAACAATCGAAGAGAGGTCGAATGTCATCAGTTCGATACATCGTGTTGTGACAAGCATTTGGCGTCACAGTAACGTATTAATATTTATGTTCTGGTTGCGAAAGTTCTTGTTCTTTTTTTTCTGTTCTTTGTTTTTGGATCTTTGGTTATATGTTGTATTTGGTCTGTTTACATAAATTCATTTATAAAGAAATAAAGTTTTTAAAGTTAAATGCAAAATTGATATCTAAACCTAAGTAAACCCGTACAAGACTCATGACGAACCTCATCAAAAAAAGGAGTGTTATCCCCCAAACTTAATACGTCACTATTAAGCCCCTCCCGACCTGCATACGACACGCCCACTACTAACGGCGACGACGAAAATATTAATTGCATCATTTGCCGCGAATATTTAATCACAATATTAAATTATTGAAATGTTAAATATAAAAGTATTTCCTCTGTTTTTGTAATCAATTTATATACTTTATCATTCAAACATTTGTAATTAAGAAAAAGCTTTTCCTTCATTATATATAGATTTGAATAAATTGAATTAATTTAAAGACAAGTAGCAGTTTTCCCTTCCTTTCATACAACGCTTTCATTGACGCTAAATCATTATATTATATTTCGTAATTACAATTATTTTCAGTTATGTTATTCTCAAAAACATAAAATATACGATATATATATATATAATAATTGTCTATATTTTTCCGAATCTAATTGCTTTGTTAGTATATCTTTACGGTTCGTATATTACTTCACCAGATCTCATCGAGGTTGTTAATTAGCGGTCATGCTTACTGTGTTTCTCTTTTCTCAAGTAAATGGTTGAACCCTTGAAACCTTTCTGTCGTTGTTAATAAGAGACGCGAGAAGGTTCAATTTGATTTCAAAACGGCCATCGCGAACACTAAGACAAAATGCCGATTGTGTCAAAACCTTATTTTAACTGTTTGGGTATGTACTTAACTCGTTTCCCATATGTTTTATAAATCGGCAAGTAGACTTGAGGATATCTTAAATTATCATCAAACATTTGAAGAAACAAAATTTGTAAATTTAGTCTGAAAGTGCTAATGAACAAAATTTACGTTACATAAGGTGGGATGGAAAACAATTTCATGGATAGAACCAAAAATTAAGGAAAAGTATGAAATCAAGAATACAAAATTATGGTTTTTAAGGAACGCCTTAAAGGATGAATAGACTGTTAATAGCTTTATACATTATGGACATATATTTGCGTTTAAGGGTAACCCAAATTCCGATAAGCCACTAATGTTTCTTTTTGGTTTGAAGAATGAACATGCAGTTATTTTTATTTTTTTAATCGTGATGGAATATCCAATGAAACACTTAAGCCCTTGTGAATAACCAATAAACAATTTCCCTCTACACATCGCCTGAAATAAAACGATTTGTGAAGTTATAATAAGTCAATATGCTGCCTTAATAATTGTTTACTTAAATTTGATTTTGTCTGTTACTCTTTACGTTTCCCTCCAGATTATATTTTTCAATCACTCCAAACCTATTAAATATCCATTTTCATTGTTTTTCAAGCGTTTCACTTTATGGAGAGAAGCCTTCAACACATTCGCCAAATCCTTTGTATTTCTATAGAATTTATTTATTACCTTTCATTTTTAACAATCGATTGTCTTTCTCTAAAGACAATACTAAAGCTTTTAACTTCTCACGTAAAATAGGTTTTACAGAACATTTAGTCATTTTCTTTTTAAGAGAAAAAGTTTTCTATTTCGTTGCAGACGTTAACTGAGCGAATGAGAGAGAGGTTGAGTAAGACGACAGGGTATTTAGCATTATAATTTCAGCTTGATAGCTCTATAATTTTCGTACGAGGAATATACTGAGAATGACCGAAGAGAAAGTACCGTTTAAAGTACAGAACTTATGCCATCTAACGTCATCGTTATTTCTCTTATAACTTTCTCCGGATTGTCATAATATGGTGGGCAGTTTAGCACAATATTTGTCCACAACATATTAGTAAAACTTTTATACGCGCCGAAACGTTCAGGTTACAAAAACGCACGTTTTGAAGAAACAGATTCCTAATTAAATTAAAATATATCTATTACAATTTTGTACAACAATAAAATAAATATTCAGGTGCCAAACTGTCAATTAATTTGCTTTTAGGTTTATTCTACGTGATTGGGCGCTGTTTTACTTCGTTGGTCAAACGATGAAAGGAAATTGGCAAGAGATTAATGTTATCGCTAGAGGTTATGGTTAGTGTATTTACGAAAGTCATGCAGTAATAATTCAATGGAACCATTGCAATTTGTGGCCTTTACTTATCATTTATCTAAACAACGAACATCTATATTCTTGTCTTTATTCCAAATTAGCAATAGCATTTTCACTTCTTTGACTTGAATGTCTATAAATAAATGAAAATACGGCCAAACATGCCAATAAAAAAATTTAATTGACATTTATTTAATATAAATACACTTTTTCATCCATATTCGTAGACTTCTTGATTTTATAATATTTGTGAAGAATTGCACACAAATGGATGAAATGTATTTATGTTAATTAATTTTTTTTGCTGACATATTTGTCCCCATGTTTATTTATTTATTTTACTTATGTCTCAAAATTGAATTTGGAACGAATATCTGAACCATCTGCTTGCCGTGCTCAGATATTAATTGAATCAGGTTTCTGGACTGTCCATATTCGTCACTGTCATGATTAAATTCTGTCTTAGTTTGGCAGGTCCCATTGAGCAACATGTTACTGGACTAGTTTCGTAGAGCGATACGCACGCCTTCAAGAGAAACCCTTTCCTATTTAATCTGGAACCAAAAGCGTACCTACAAATGCAACTAATCGTGAAGGTTGGCTTTGATACGGTTTTTATGTTGGAATGAATTACTTGAAAGTGAATTTGGTTTTTGCTGTAGCCTAAAGCTTCATGGAAAAGAATAGATTCTTCGTTATCTCTGATTCTTTATTGTACTATAATTTTATATGGATGTTTAGCACTCTTTATTTCTGTGATACACAAAAATTGAAAACATGTGGACCAGAATGAAATCATAAATGCTGTAATTGATTTCTCTGATTGATATAGAAATATAATTTTATATGGATGCTTAGTACTCGTTTCACGGTGATACTAAAAAAGGAAAAAATTATGTACTTAATTTAAGTTATTAATTTCTCAGTTAACAGCATTCTATAAGAGTTTAATTGCTATGAATAAAATAATTCTATATTATTATTATGAAGTGTTGTAGCTACAGACAAGTCCTTGAACTTGGCCTGAAGTTTCCTTCTGAACCTTTCCCTGTCCTCAACTTCATCCTTCAACATCCAAGTCGTCTTCTTTCATCCTTGAAGTCGTCCAGCAGCTGCACTCTCTATTTACAAGACTAAACAACTTTAATTTGCAGTATACATGTATAGAATACGTAATGGTCTAATGTTTAGGCAAAGAGCTTCAATAGATATGTGGTTTTTCTCAGCATATCCAATGGTATTTGCTTTATACAGAAATAGAGGCTACTAATTGATTCGTTTTGGACATGAGAGAACCTGAGCTATAGGAACAAATACGTTGTGATGGTGATGTATTTTAGTATTCAATATTCGATTAATATTTCAATTCCAATTATAAATTCTATACAGAGAAAAGATCAATAAAATTTTACATCAAGCATATGGAAATTTTAAATAAAAATAATCCGAAATGAAAAGTTTACTATTTTATTTAAAAACAATTATTTATTCAATTGTCAATCAGAAATATACATTATTCATGGGGTAATATGCTGAATTAGGAATTAGCCATCCAATTTTATTATATGATGGGATTGAGGACGACTCCAGCAAGAAGTCCTCGAACTATTTAAATGATTAATATTTATATTCATGAGTGTAGACTTTTCCAGGATTCATTTAAATAATAATGCTTATATTATTTCATAACGAAGTAGTTATCATTCAATTACTCCGTGATATGATAAAGACTTAATAGTTATCAGCAGTAGCGACTCGTGAGTATTTAAAGATATGTGCTACATCACTCCAAGAAATAATTTATACCTGGATAATTGCCCTTACATAAGATAATAATAATAGTAAACGCCTACAATGTTGATAATATTCCACGACCCGTAATATACAACATTTTGATTCGTCAAGATAATGAGTAACGGGAAAGAATTTTTAAAATTGTGAAATATAAAATCAATTTGGTGAAAATTTCTTAAATATTTTAAATAATGAAAGTTAATTTTAGGAAGAAGCCCCATCTTAGGACAATGTTTTTTGCCAATTAATATAAGTATACCACATCAAGTCCATAGACTGAAATCCTTTTATTAATTCATCAAAAACATTTAAAACTATCCTGATGAGGCAGCGTCTGTGTCAGCACGCACGTCACGGCCCTGTTTTCTTTGTAGCTGATATAATTGTTTATTCTTGGACGAGCATGGGTTGAAAAGGAAGTACTGAGTATGCGCATTTCTCATTCCAGACAGTATTCTCATGCTATAAAGAATGTAGCCCAGATGTATGCTGGAGGGAGCGCGCTGGAAGACGGGAAGTTTAAGTATTCGAAACCAAAGCAGACATTTACATTCTTGAAATTCTGTTATTTTAATTATTCTTAAAATTAAGAAACAAATAAATCCCCCTAAATGATTTCATATGGTGTACACATGATCGCACATGCACCAGCCGCTACTGGTTATCAATTAATTAATAAAAGTTAGAGCATATTATTTCCCGGTGTAAAGTATGTATGATAAGTTTAGAAATTCTTCCTCGGAATAAAAACTATGAATAAGAAATTATTAATCATTCTTTGATGAAAATATGATCCTTCCTTAATAATTTTTAAGTTTGGTAAAATTGATTTGTACGTCAGCTTTACTTTGGGTTTGAAATATGGGCTGTATTGAACTTTGATGTCATATGCTCATGGAATGGAGTTGAATGAATGATTATTTATTGACCGCAAACGGATAAAAAGTAATTAGTGACTTGATTTATTCTATAAGTACAAATTTCAAGTTGCATACATATATGAATTGAAATAATCTATTACATAATTCCATCAACCTTCTTCACGTCATGTATTTCAACCAAATTTATTTTGGCGTAAGATTTCAGAACATTAAAATATATTCCATTGCGCTGATTATTACAGTATATTCAGCACTATATTTTTCTTTCACATTAATTTATTACCTGTCGGCTTACTACGGGCATATGTATTTTTGCGTTCTTGTTTCGCCGCTTAGCTGGTAGAATAGTTCAATTCCTTGCGTAAGTAGGAATGAATCAAACACCGCGATCGGGATGTCACCGCCCTCTATCTGACGCAATTGGAATAAAACAGAACGCAACGTGATAGATGGCCGAGCCGATCACGTGTAGCGAATTTTATTTGCTAAACATACCTTAGCATTTGCGTTAAACATAATTTGAATCACGAAATAAGTAGGTAATCATGATGAAAAGCCGTTATAACACAAATATCTTAACTTTGATTGTTACCCAAAAATTATATTTCAGATCGTATTGAATAAATGTATTAGATGAGAATTGAGTTTCAACTATTTCATAATTATGTATTTATTGAATCGTAGAAAGGGCGAAGGAGTTTTCTCATTATGAAAAATCAGTTTCTTCATTTGTTTCCTAATTTATATTTACGGTCTTTTAAATTTTATGGAAGATTAATATATATTTTAAGTCAAATGTAATAAAAATACAGTATACAACTTTTATAAATACGGAACACATTATTCCGTTTCTTATTTGGACTTTCACTTAATTTAGTTGATCATAGTATGATAAATGCAAAGACCGTTGTATAAAGTAAGATGTTTTCGAAGAAAGTTCAGGTAGATTCAAAAAATACTGGGTGAATATCTGAAGTAACTTTTACTTTTCAGCTCTGAATGAACTGTAAATGTGATATTTTTGGTGGCCATGTAGTGCCATGTTCTGTGTATCTTTATGCAAATAAAAGCTATATCTGTAGGATAATTATGTTTCTTCTTGATAAATTATTAACGCTGTCTCTTCTGTTTAATTTTTAATAAATATTCATAATTAAATCGTTTTTTGAAAGACGGATTTGTACAAAATTCTACCGCATACAATTATAAAAATTATCTCCAAAAATTAATTGATGGATTTGAATAAGGATGGCCAACCATGCAATAATTTTTTTTAAAATAATATTAAATGAACTGTATGAGCATTGTAAAACACCAATTATTAACTTTATTACTGAGCGTTGTTATCATAATATTAACGAAGAAGCCGTATTCTAATAGTTTTGCAGCATTTGTCTGTAAACTGCTGCTTAACATTTCTTCAGGACTCACGCTATTAATGCCACATTAGTGGAATGTTCGGACTTCATGCGTTGCGTGATCGTGGCAACTGATGCGTGAGCATACGCTATACTTCCGGACACTTTCGCCGTTTTTGAATAAAGGAAGGCGGCATCCATTGTTGTCAGGAGAAAGTCGTATAGGATCATCGCGACAGGTGGCAGCACAATAAGGCCAATACAAACTACATTTTCTAAATGCGACTTTCGTAACTCAAGTAATTAATCAGTTTCAATCGTAATTAGTGGCTCCTGTAAGAAAATATTACGAACACGACAGTCGGAAATAAGAATATAATTGTGTAATGAAAATAAAATACATAATTTGGTTCATTATTTAAATTTTTATTGTGACAATTAGTCAGGGTTACCATAATCAAGAACCATAATTTTTACATTTTTAAAACACGAATTCAAATACAAAAGCTCAATTAAAATTTTTAACACGTTTATTTTACGGTAAAACTATATACACGCAACGCTAATTAGATAAAAGTAATAAGTCAAATTGACAATAATGTTCCAAAGTCAAGCACAAGAAATTCGCTCTCGAGTACGGAGATATAAATATGTTGAAACGTTAATTTTTCTTAAATAATTCATTAGAAAGTATCATCCGGTTGAACTTTTAAATTATTTATTGAAGACGTAAGATTAATCTCAATTTTGAAAGTTTTAAAATCAAGATAATAAAGTAATGATGATGTTTTGGTGACCTTTTCAAATTCTCAAGTTCGTAGGGGAAATAGGGGCGGAACGAGATACCCTATTTTTTATTGGGTAGTGATGGAGGATAGTAAATTGGGGAGGTACATTGTAACTTGTCAAGGAAGAATTCCTGGCAGCCAACTTGACAAAATTCTGAAAGCTCCTTGTGAAAGAACTCTTGTTTTGGCGTCGTACATCTGTGACTTTATAATTTTTGCAGCATTTCGGCAGGTATCACTAACCTTCGCTTTAACCTTTAGGCATATAGTAAACTAGTGTCTTAGCTGCATTTAATTACGTATGAGATTAAATTTGCTGTAGAAGCTCGGTAAAAGACTAGTCTGTGGCGAACGGCTCTACTGTGTAAGGCAAAATGTAATGTGTTCCTCAAGAAAAAGAGGAAAAACTGGCAGACCCAACTTATAAGGATGAGTTACAGGATTCTGTACTCAAAAAGAAAAAGATTAAGAAAGAAAAAGAACAGTCAAAAGGAAAAAAGTTAGAAAACACTGTGCAGTTCCAAAATAAATCTTTTTGAGAGAGGAAAAATTGGACAAGCGATAAATCGCAAGCTAAATAAGTATAATAAATAAAACATAAATAGTGTTAAAATTTTTCTAAAATTAAATTTTACTGTACTAATTGTATGTAAAAAATCCTGTGGGGAGTGGTATAACGGGAAATTTGTAAGATTTTTTAAAAAAATTCATAAAAAATATAAATTTGTTGGTTTTAGTTATATTGATATTATATTATGTAAATATTTGAATAAACTATTATTTTATAATTTTATGAAGTCCTTTAATTTTACAAAAATTGCTAAACAATGCGTGTTCCGTTCCGCCCCGACTTCCTAAATATGTTACAAAATAACTTTATAACGGAAATTTCAATATAATATATCAATTTAAAATTTTTGGACTATATGATAATTGGACCTATATTTTACGTTTATAGTTATAATGGCAGAATTTTTTCCAACAACTAAATGTAAAATTATTTAGCATTTACTATTGAAGATATGGTACACAAAAGAACACACTGTGAAGGATTAAGCACTGTAACTTCTTTAAATATAGTGTTGATTTAAATGTAGCACAGTGATATTATATTCATCATTTTGGTATTATGGTACTCGCCTTTTTGGAATAATTAGAACGTAACAGTACAACGTTTTGAAGGTAAATATAGTGCATATAACAGCTGTATGTGTACTGCTTGGCCTGCAACAGTGATGTATGAGGTTTCGTTTCCTAAAATTTTCTTCTACATTCAGAAGAATAGACTGAAAATTTAATATTTATTGAAAATAAGATTTCCTTGTCACCAAGCCAATCTGGAAGAAAATATTGAAGGATAAATTTTTTGGTTACTATAATAAGGAACAATTGAAAGAAATTAAATAAACCAAAATTTTGTATTTCGTGTTTGTTACAAAATTTTACCAGATAAAATTAAGATGATTGTCTTCAAAAATGCATTTCTTGATTTTGAAATGAGGATGGGTATCCCTTTAAAAGATAAATGAGAAGCCAGATTGTTATAGAGCTTTGGCGGAAATTTGCAAGAAGAACTTACCTGAATACAAGTTTGACAGATAATTGCGAAATATAAACTTCAAATAAATGTAGATATAAAAAATGAAAATATATATTTAGAGTGGACAGAGAAGTGAGCATTGAATATAACGGATTAAGAATTACATTCAGAGACACCGTCCAATTTTAATCTGCTTTAACATATCTTCGTTAATTATTGTTTCAAAGAACTCTGCTTGGATTTTCGGGTTGATTGTTCGTATATCAATCTATCCATCTGTAAATAATTTACAATGCATGAGAAGCTGAAAATGCTAATTGAAGATTTGTCATTTAAGAGAGTTATTCAGATTCGTCTCAGTACACAAAGAACATATGAAACTAATATCAAACATTCATGATTGCTAGCTAACACCTAATTTGCAAAAGTGTCCTGCAATTTATTTCCCACAACGGCAACTTGCATTACAGGCGCACACGCAATGACGGACTGATACCGTATATTATCGTACCGTTCTCCAGCTACTCGTAACACACCACACACATATAATAAAACCTTTCAGCGTCCCTCTCACAGAAAAAGTAATCATTAATTCATTTCAAAAAAATGTTATAATAGCCTGCTTCATTTTTAGAATATCGAGAAGAGAGTTTTCTTATCGCAAACAGCTTTTTCTTTGATAGATTGAAATTTGGCTTACAGTAATCTCATTTCTCTTTTTCAGTTTAAATAAAATTGAGACGAGTACTGCAAAAGAGAATTTGGCGTTAAGTGAGTTTGTAATATGCAGAATCAAATAAAGATACCTCATCGTACGAGAGAAAGGATATTTACTTTTATGAAAACTTATCTTCGGAAATTTATTGTTTCCTTTGTAATCTAACCTGTTGTTTCACCCAATATACCAAGCTCAACATATTGGTTAATGCGAACGACAAGGAACTGTATCAGGCAAATTTATTTAGAAGCCTCAATACTTGATAATAACTGAATATTTCTCGAATATTACGAACCCTACCTGGGTAGAGAGGGGTGGTTCAGGGCCAAGTAGATTGACATAATTTATTAGGCGCTTTTGTTGGGAGGGCAGTGGAGATTTGTTCTTCGTACAGCACACATCTGAATTTATTTTATTTAATTTGTCTTTTATGTAGCGCAAATTTCAACTAATTAAATTTTTTTATACAACTTAACGATTTGTGTGTGTGTGCCCGTTGAAATACGTTGCTACCCCCAGTTATCGAATTATTATTTTAAATTTTCATTTAGCGTAAATACCTGTCAGTGTGCATCTGTTACAAGCATAATCAGGTTGAGGTAAACAATTCTAGGAAGAAGTTTACATGATAAGATATCCAGGTTCTCGGAAACCGCTCGTGACCTGCAGAATTTTCGCCAGACAACCAGAAAACATTTACTAGATTTCGCTGAGGATGCTGAGGCCTGTTGCCATCAATTAGGGGAGCTGTAATAAGACGAGAGAGGGAAGAAGAGCTATGCAAAAAATTTTCACAAAAGAGATTGTGTACAATATAATTAAGTAACTTATATAAACATTCTGACACAGAATTGCGCTCACATATCCCACGAAATTCAATTTGCCAGTATATCTGCCCATGAAAATTATCCTACTAAAAATAACTCGTGCTCCTTTTATTTTAGAACTAGCTAGGGGTTATTTGTATTAGCTCGGTACGGAATTTAATTCGACACTAATGTGCTTTACGCGATATAGAAGGCGTTGTGATGCTTCCCTATGTAAGAACTAGTTTACAAAGTCATATTAACAGAGGGAGATATAAGTAATGGAACTCTCTTCTATTTGCCATTTGTAGGTTCTCATCATGATTTCAAGATTAGTTCAAGACTTTTTCAAGTCCTACTCGTAATTACGGAGATATTTCACTGTTATGTCACGGCTCACTCCGCTACAATCTCTAACATGATACTCACTCATCCCAAAAGATAACCTCTAACCTCAAAATTCTTTTCCTTTACACATGTTCGTATTTTGGTTTTAAATATTAAGATTCAGTTAATAAAACAGGTAAAGAACCTATTGAATTTACACGATAGGTTTAATGGAAGCAAAAGTTTATACTAGATATTTATTTCCATAATCGTATTAAGCCCTAAAGATCGAAGGTTTTCCTGGTGAATTGAATGAAGAAAAGCTTCTCGGGTTTCCACCCGGGTATTACCGTAGAACATAGATGGCAGCGAAAGCCATCGAAACGTCACTGTTCTACGATATTACCCAGGTGGAAATCCGAGTAGCTTTTCTTCATGATATTAAGTTTCAGCTCTTAAAATAGGTTTATTTATAGAAGTATATAATTTTTTTAAATAAAAGTAAAACTAGCTAACTACTTTGTACTCAAGTGTACACTCTCTGGACCGTGGTTTCTTTGACTAAACCCAAGGCGAGCGTATACTTAGTGTCACGAGCGTTTCAAGTAGAGCGTTACTCAGTGCTATGATATACATAGGGATTTCGAAAGTGAATTTGTATTTTTAATTACTTAATAAATTCATAATAAAATATTTGAAATAACTTAAATCTTCCCATTAACGATGATGCATTACACTGAACACATTTAATTATTTGTTTTTGTCACATAAATTCGATCAGTGCTTAGATAATTTTAATGTGAGTTATTCGTTTCACATAAAACCATTTCAAGTTTGAAACTAATTTATAACTATTTAAGCTTGCAACTTTAGGAACCTGTTATCATTTATATCTCGCAAACTTCAGGCAACTATGACTCAGTGAAGGCGTTGACGAAACCGCTCTGCTCTGTCCTACACCCATCACATCACACAGGATCACCGCCACTTTCTGCTTCGCCGTGCATGTAATTTTTCCTATTGTTAAGCGTTCGCGTTTCAGGAATTGTCACTTGCTCGTTGTGTGGCAGATTATAATCTACGGGAAATTTTACGCAACTTAATCGTCGTTTTTCAGCATGCGATGCGTATAAGAGATTACGTAAAGCGCAATTCTGAGCTCAAGAGAGATCCCTTTGTAGTGTTTTAAAGATGTCAGACTGATAACATCATGTCCCGGCGTGTGTCAAACTTTCACTTGTCCACATCAACAGAAATGCGAAGTGACGCAAAGGTCGCGACCTCGGCGTGGTGTCGGAATGTAACCCTACAGCTTCATCTGCTTAATTACGATCTCCGGTATTACGACCTCCTTGCTTACGAAAATATACAACTTTCTGCTTTTCTTCAATTGATTTTGGGAACAAAAATTTCGTTTAAGTCGATTGATTACACTTAACATTTTCAAGCACTTAAGTTTTCATTTCAAAAGAAATTTTCTGTGGAAAATAATTAATAAAAATAAATGTACATTTCCTACATGTTTTAAGCAGAAGAAATACTTTAAAAATGTAGAGAGAGCTAAAACAGTTCTAAAATTCGTGATATTCGATTCGGTTGTAGGGGAAGGAGAAGGGGAATATTGTCGTTTGAGGAGGAACTTCCCCTTTAACGGACTACCTGAACGCTACCTTCATAGTTAAAAGCATTAATTGAATTCATACGAACGGGATATGGAGATCGTTTTAACACACCCTATACTTATTATCTATTACATTTTACGGATGAGTTACATATTGACAGCAGTATATTATTTGCTAGCGCTAAAGTTTTCAGAATTGATTTTACACTAAGAAGTTTCGTTTAAAAAGTTAGAGTTAAAGTGAGCTCCTGTCTATCCCCACTAAAATAATGGGCCGAATTGTCCACTGCGCATTGTGTTCACACGTGATTAGCTAAATCTCCCGAACTGTACACAACGATTAATCTATAATAAGACTTTCTCATTTTCTCGATATCGCATTAGTGTACCACGACAACTTTCAGAATCTCATTACGAGGACAATGTCCTGCTTCTCCTTCCACATGTTAAAAAATCCTAACCGGGAGACTAATCTGCGACTTCTGTGATTCGAGGCAAAGACGCTGTAATAAATATTGACGTTAATTTGTGACACAGGACACGATTATTTGTAAGTAGAATGCAACGTCCAATTTTACAGTCGTAATTTACGCTATTTACTGCGGTATATTAATATTATAAAATAAAGAGGAAAATAAAATATACAAAGTATAATTACTTTATTAGAAAAGAATAACTAATAATAATTAAATATTATAGTTCATTCTGTCTAATCACGGAGTTACATTTTGTCGTTCAGAGTCTAAGGAATAGTAAAAAGTTGCTAATAACAAATATAAACAGCCACTGGAATAATTTTGTTAAAATGTATTAATTTTACATTTTAAGTGTTAGTACATATGTTTAGGCCTCAATTTTTATGAATATATAAATAAAGAGAACCTTAACCTAAATCACAATATTTTGTCATTTATTGGTAAGAAGAGGTTAAGCCTTCCAAGTGTATTTGGCACATACATGACTGCTACCTAAGTCTGTTTCAACGCCTATAATGGTTTTCCAATGGGAACCGTCCTGCGTATAACGGCAGAGAAATGGATAAATATTGTCACACCGTCCCACTTCCAACAACAAACCCTTACTGCAGCGCAACTGCGTAGACAATAATGTGACACGAGTCTCATGAATTTTATTCTTCTACAGAAGTCAGATTTTCAAGGTCAATTCGGCTCCCATTTGAAAATAATTGTATTGTCTGTATGAGAAATAATGATTGCACGTAAAATATGACACAAAATAATACCATAAGAATTATTGTGGTTTTGAAGGTCTACTTCAGTGTGTATAAAATTATTTTAAATAGTTTAAATTTAAAGCATCTCTGATCACGTTTTTTATATCATTTTCAACATAAAATGTTATCAAACGTTAAATGTTACCCAACGAAAATGATTCACTAACCGGAGCAAGTACTCATTTCTGCATAGAACTGTAAAGGAAAAAAGCTACTAACCGTTTTGCCTTAGAAAACTGAGAATCTAAAATACTCATTGATAAATTAGTTCAAAGTCAAATAATCTTACTATTCTTGTTAGTTGCATAATAGCAACGCATAGTGAAATGGAAGTAATATTTTTTCATCATCTCAAAATTGAATGTAATATAGGTGGGTTTAAAAATTGAATATGACGGTGAAGTGAATTAATTAATAAATTTGTCTTAAAATAAGCAGAGAGTAGATGGTTTTAATTATCGGGGTAAAATAATTCAAAGGACTGACTCAATATTTTTGATTCCGTGTATTTAAATTTAGCTTTATGTCTTTAGTTTAAGCTGCCAGTTAATAAAGTCATAAAAATAATGATGTTATAAAATTTTTAATTACGATTTAAATTCAAAGTTCATCTGTGAACAAATCTACAGTGTTCTCACTCAGTTAATCCACACAAGAGTTGTTAAAACGTCTTATATAAACCAAATTTTATTGAAAACCAATAATCGGACAATTTATGAATAATAATTAAGCTTTAAATAACGACAAGTTACAGATACACATTTGTGAGTTCATGTGGTGACTAAGCAGAAATTACATAAATAAATTACGTTGTAAAAAATACAATCAAGGAGTATTAATGTACATTTTGAAGGACGATAATAAACCTCGAGTTGATTGTACATTGATTCTGCGTAGTCATAGCTGAAAAAATTACAAATAAATACCGAAGTGCTGACCTCCCGTGGTGTACTGTTCAGCGTTTCTGCCTCACATCACAGAGGCCCTGGGTTCGAATTCTGGCGTGGGCATGCATGTTGTCTGTGTGTATTCAAACTGTGAAACTACATGTCACGAGTTCCCACCATCGTAGTCGCTAATTAACAGTGTAGTTGATGCGACTTTAAATAAAGAGATAAAATAATACCAAAGTGTTATAAATTTAATCTGAAAATTTGAATAACCTGTCTGTTATTGGCCGTCTACTACACTTTTATTTAATAATAAAGCAGACTGACGTAAAACAAAAGTATTCGTTAAATACCTTATTTATATGTTGTTTACTCATTTTGTATAATTTGTAATTTTTTGGGGGTAACAGGCTTCGTAAGAGTGATTCAGAAACTGGCAACGTTAATAACATAGGAACGGAATTGAAAAGGAGTGATAAAATTATGAAATATATTTCTATTTGCTTACCGAATGTATGATAAATTGAATATTAAAAGTTTTAAATTATACCAAAAATAACTTTTTGATACGTATTGGAACCTTCATGTTATTCCAATATAACCAATTTTTGTCACGATGACTTATACTGTCAGGAATAGCCTTAAACTTGTGAAATTATTACATATTTTGTGTCAAATACTTTTAACAATTGGTGATAATTATAAAAAATATGATGATGGTCTGAAACCGTACAGATACGATTTTTAAATATTTAAATAAACTATCTGAAGCCTGCAGTATACCCTTTTATACAACAGGCGTGAAAATGAAACCACATTTTTTTTATTTAGCTGACTATATATGGCCATCAATGGGTACAAAAATTGTTACCAGTGAGTCTATTATTAACGAAAACGACCCTCACACTTCATCTGTAAAAGCTATATAATGTATTCTGAAACAACTTTGAAGAAGGTTAATTAAGCACTATTGGTTGAAACGATCTGACAGTTTAAAATCAGACTTACGTACTTGTATATGCAGTATGCTAATAGACTTAATCCATTAGGGCCCTACAGAAAAGTTCCAGATATCAGCGATTCAAACTGTAGGTATGAATCTGAAGCTTAAAATAAATTACTAAAATTTATTAAGATAAAAACTGTAATATTGTGTACTGGAAGTTCCGTAATCAGTTTTAAGATAATTTATATGAGTATTCAACATCTGATTTTTTTGTAGGATAAGGAATTAAATATAAGTTAGATCTTCACAAAAATGATAACCACTCGATATTAAAAAAATCAATATAATAAAAAAATTTCATAGAATTTTATTGATTTTACTTAAGCTTTACTTTTGTAGGATTTTTAGCTTTAAAAGGTGTTGATAGAACGAAAAATTCTACAAGACATCCTATCTGTAATAATTCACAAATCTCTTGATGTGTTCTACACATCATAAATATATTTACAAGATGTAATTTAAAAGTTTCTTATAGCACCTGAGAAATAAAACGGGATTGTGAGGGGATGATGTGGGATTAATAACCATAATGACAACAAATCTCTCTTTTCAATTATGACACAAAGTGAAGCTTGTTTAGCGTGTGTGAAAGGGAGAGTGTACGGAAGTGATGCATACGGAGATCGGACGACTCCTTTCTGGATTATTTCACGTATCACGGACGCTCAAGGCGCCACCCGAATGTCGGCCATTTGCTAATTGGGAGGGCGTCACCAATTTTGCTCGCTTTCTCCGCTCACTGCTCTTCGCATTTTTATTTAACTACGCCCTCGTCCAGGAGATTCACTTTCCCTTTCTCTAGCGTCCTGCAGTCACCGTCGAACTCGTCGTAACTGTTATATCAACAATACAATCCAAGCAAGGAAGGACGCCTGAAGGGAAAGGTCTGTGGATTGGTGAAGGAAGGAACAGAGCTGCGTATGATTTGCATCGTGCCTATGCTCAAACCATATTTCATTAAATATATGAAATTACAAGAAATTCTAATTACTTTTCTTTGGCAGAACTATTCTTTTTTCTCATAGAAGAATTGTCCTACAAAATTTTACTTATTATTCTTACAACATATGTAAATTAGATTAATTTGTTTTCAAGTGTATACATTTTTAATTTAATTTTCTACTGACACAATCCTAGAAATTTACGGGTTAATAAATTTTGGCTTTAATACTGCATAATTTATTATCATATCTGTGTCGAAATTTCATAAACTTTTTTCTTGCGATTATTTGGGAAGCCATTTGCTGAAAACAAATTAGCAAGACGTTAAATTCAGCATCAGATATTTATTCTGATGTTTCGAGTTTATTCTTTATTTAAATGTGCAAACAGTATAACCTCAGAAAATTGTCATCATTCGGGTGTCATCTTTTCATATATTGTAAATAGTAATGGAATCAGAAAATGACTGCGTGGAACTCCTATCAATCTTTATTCCCAATCAGATAGGAAAGCGTTACTACAATCTTCTATGTTACAATGTACGTACTTTACGTATGGGAACCATAAAATAAAGATTCCAGTTACTTTATAGTACATTAGTTTTTCTAATGTACAGAATTGCCAAAACAATTAAATGAATTTGTCAGTTCTGAGAAAATCATCTAATGAAAAAGATATATGAATTATACTTTACATTATAAAATAATACGATCAATATAAAAATTATATTTTACGTATTCCTTCATGTCAAAGAGAGTACTGGCAATAGTGAAACTGGACGATAATTTATTAAAACATCATAATTGCTTTTCATAATAAATTAGATAAGGATTAGAAATATTCTAAACAAGAATTTGAAACTTAATTCTAAAAAGATGTTTCGACAAACACCTGAGGTCATTGTCAATATTTATAAGAGACTGGAGTAATAAGAATAGCAAAAATACGAAAGGGACAAAGACAATTTAATAAACCGTCATATAATTTATTTATTTAAGAAGTGTCGTGTTTATGTTGAGAGATAACTTATTGGGTTTAATTTGTAATATTTCAGAAATTAACCATTACTTAAAATTTATTTCCTTATCTAAAATAACATAATTATTAAAATTGAACGAATTATTTTGTTGCAGAAAATTGAAAAATGTTTATAAGAATGAAAATTAAAATTAGCTGTATGCACCTTAATTTTTATTTATAAAGATCGTTTACTCTGCAGTAAGATCAATTATTATAAGAAATTTTATAAACAACATTATGGCAATCAAAAAAATTGAGAATATCTGTATGTTTTTTAACAAAGTGAAATAAAGAATTAACAGATTTGAAGATTACTGAGATGTTGAATTTCTTAAATAACATTTTCAGTTTAGTAGAAATATCATCGTTGAAAGGTAATACAACGTAATTATACGAAGAAAATTTTGAACACGATTATTTGTATCATTATATGTCACATTTTAGTTTTCCGTTCACCTCCATTATATATAACCGTGTTACATACAGATTTGAAAATGCAATGATGATTAACACACATTTAAAGCACTTTTTCGAAGTGCGCTCCGACTAACAATGAACATCGTAATGACCCATGGTGGCGTTGCTTGTCAAGGCGAGTTTAATGACTCGTATATATAAACGTGTTCTAACGGTTTATTTTCTTTAATGGTTAATGTCAACTTCTGGAGGCGAGGGAACGGGCAACCGAGAAAGTCACTGTAGGCAGGCCAAAAGAAAATAATCACCATAAAACTTTCACAACATACAGATATTAACAAAAAAGACATTTTTTACGGTTTTAAGTTTGGGAGTTACAACAGTATGATTTTATACTTTTCTGATCAATAGCGCTGGATTCAACAAGGTTTTGAAAAGATTTTACAATTTTCTGACGTTGAAAATTATAAACATGTGATTGCTAATCAGTCTGTTAATAATTATAAACAGAAAGCCCTTTTAGTGTAAGTATTTTAACAAAAGATTCTAAAACATTAAGCTTCTTCCACAATCTGAGGACCTCAACAGGTGTGCTCTAAAAATATTTTAATACATAGATACACCCATTACGACTTATTTCAATAACCCCATTTGTCCCCTGATGTGCATACCAGTGTTTTAGTTTCTTTGAAGCGATGAGCTTCAAGGCCTATAGAAGAAATGTAGTGTTTTAAAGTATTTGTTAATTTACATGTGCAAGTAACTTTTGTTTTATTAACTGACTTCTTGCTCAACATATATTATTAAACTCTTTAACAATTATACATTGATGTAAAGTTTTATTGTAAACAATAATTACAATATTTCCTATTGTTTTGAAGAACTGGTCAGAATCCACGAGTTATACAGAACAAACATCAAAAACGTAATTAATTTTCCGATTGAAGTGTAAGCAGTGTATTATGCCGAATGAAAGTGGATCAATTCTGATTCTAGGAAGGTGATGTATTACTCATATCAGTGGTGGCTCGTGAGTATTTAAAATTATGTGCTTCATCACCTCAAGGAACAATTTTTACGAAAATAATTCCTCTTAGATAATGTATTAATAATACTAAAACTTCTACAGTGCTTATAATATTTCCGGACCCGTAACATGCAACATTTCGAATTTAAACTTACAGAGGTTAATAACTATTATTTCTAATTTCGTTTCCATAACGTGTAAGAGGAACGAATTTTTGAAAATTGTAAAAATATAAAGTGCAAATTTCTAACACTACTTTTCCTTCTTACATATTTTAAATAGAGAAAAATTATTTCGGAAGAAGCCATACTTCATGGCAATTTAATATATCGGGATCGTGTGGTAATTTTATGAGTTCTGAAAGTTTTCTAAATGTTTCTCGTTAAATGTTTATTTATTTCAAATAACCTTCCGTTAATTTAAATAAACCACAGCAAGTCCACAAACAGTAATATTTTTATTAATTCGTCTAAACATTTAAAACTGTTTCCTAATGAACCCGACTGTGTGAGCACGCATTTACGGCCCAAAGCTGTGCCTTTTGTAGCCTACATAATTGTTAAATCTTGGATGATCTGGGGAAAGGAAGGAAATACTGCGCATGCGCATTTCTTATTCTAGACAAGATTTTCGTGCGATAAAGAATGTAGTCCAGATGTATGCAGGAGAGAGCACGTTGGAATGTAGGCAGTTTAAAGAATTAGAAATCGAATAATAAAGTCACATTCTTGAAAAAAATATTATTTTTAAGTTTCTTATAGTTACGAAACAAATAATTCTTTCTAAATTAATTCAACTGCTGTAGCATAGGAACACATGACTCAGATTAATTTTTACAACAGTGAATCTAGAAATATGCTGTGACGTCAATGATGACAACTGTATCGAAAAAAGTACTCAAGCACAGCTCAATTATCAGCAGTTCGAACTGAAGGGAAGCATTTTAGCTGATCACTACAATTTGTTATATTGATATCTGGAAGCAAGGTACTTATTATGGATGGATTTTACATAGCTCTATTAACACGTACCAAGAACGGTGGATGGTAGAGAGTGATCTCTGGTTACACAACCAAGGGATGTGGACGGTGACAGGTAGAAACATGTTCCGTAGCTGGAGGTGGTGAAGCAGGTTCCAATCAAATAGTATTCCAGAAAGCGAAAGCCTCTTAATATTAGTCCGCTGCTATTTGCGCTCTATTCTACTTCCGGAATACTTTTAATCATTAGAAAGCTTCATTCCTTGCTTCAAATGAATCCAATTAAGTGCTTTTCTATTTATGTTCTCTTTGTGTTTAATCAGATAGGCGGACGTCATGGAAAAATATGTTCATATTGAAATATAAAATTTTAACTTCATTCGATTAGAAGAAAATTTTGAAGGGGCATGTACTGGGGCTATTAAGATACGTTCCCTGTAATTTAACATTTCAAAGGATTTTAAGGGACTGATTACGACAACTTTACAGAATTGACTGAGACGTAATTCCAACCGCAAGAACAAATATTTCGAAGCACTTCTCTCTGATGTCACAAAGTTTAATGTCGATCAAAGCGCTGAATCACTATTTCTCTTTAAATGTCGGTGCCAGTAAAAAGTAAAAGTGATGTAACACGTTAAGGAACTACGAGTGAGGTAAACTCGACGCTTTCAATGTTTGAACACTGCTACTCTTTAAGTAAATCAGATAAGAAAGTAATTAGGTGCAAAATTCCCTACTCAGAGCGTTTCCTGACGGAAATACAGCTTTCCCCTACTTTGTTTACCAACAGGTCTGTAAGTTTCTTTTAGAGCATTATATATCTAAATTGAGTTAAATTATCTTTTATATCTTAGAAGAATCTGTGCCCAGGTTGTTCAGAAAAAGTTTTATCAACCGGAAAGGAAGACGGTGAATTACTTATTATCCATATTTTATTATTACTTACATTGGATCTTCCTTTTAATCTTAAGAGACTGAAATTTGCTATTGATCACGATCAGGGGAAATGCTTCGTGAAACCACATTTCACACAAGGACAGCTGTATATTTTTAACTGTACTTGATTCTAGAACTGAAACCAAAAACATTTTTTAAAAGGATTACGTTTAATAAATATATTAAATAAATATATAATGCACCATGTAACCTCTTTAAAGTGCTTCAGGAAAATAATTTCAATCTGTGCAAAACGTATAAATTCTTTTATAAAGATCCTCTATTTATCCTTTTGCCAAACAAGTGACTAGAAACATATCACAACTAAAAACATAAAAAATTAATATTTTAGTTTGTGGTCAACGTTAATGATCTTAAAATGTAACATCAGGCGTTGAAATTATAATCTTTTTTGTGTCCATTCATAGAGTAAGTCCGTGTTTTAGTATTTATGGCTCATGTTTATCGTTTGTCTTTTAATTTTAGGTGAGTATATGACAGAAATATTTGTAAGGATTCAATTTAAATATGCCTGTATATTTTCAACGGCGTTTTATCATTAATGTATTTCTGAAAATTTTTGGATGGCCGTTGTCTCTTTTACTGAGTTTCGTTTTAATATATTATTTTCTTTATTCTCATTAATAATATTTTCTTCTTCTATATTTATAAACGTTAATACGACCGATTGTTACATTTAGTGTTTTGTATAATATCCGACACAGGGCTTTAATAAGTCTCAAAAATATTTTTAAACTCCTTTAATAGCTAGTAAATTGTAAAATAAATTTTGCAATGTTGAAAAACTAAAGGAGCTTTCGGCCAGAATTCATCTCTACAAAATACGATAATTGTTTTAAACATTTAAATTATATATATATATAATCTCACCATCATGATTTATAACAAAACGACCACTGTTTTACAAAACGATTAAAGTCATTGATTTGATGTATCGTAACTTATAGTAATGCTGACTAATAAGTAATAAGGAATCCTGCCAAATTGTTGTTGAGTTTCTTTTTATGACTGATGAATATTGATTATTTATAGAAGTTTAATATAATTATTCTCTGATCCAAATTTTTCTGAAACTGGACTCGATAATTGTATCAATAGTTTCCTTAGATTTCTCAAAAAATTGTCTTTTGGTAGAAAAAGAAAGCAGAGGAGTGATGGAGGTTACAAAAGCAACCCCACTCCTTTGTTTGAAGTTATTGTTGTCAGTGTCGCCACAATATATGCATGAACGGAGGCCATTTGTATTGACATCTGAGCCATTGTCTTCAGCTTCGTAATCTGAGGTTTTGCGTAAGAGCTCGGGCCGTGCTAATGGGAAGGCCCAATTAGTTACTACATCGCACTGCGGGACTCGAGCTCAAGGTTCAGCAATCAACTCACATCAAGAGTCAACACCTTTTCCTTAACGAGAAAGAAAGAAACAAATACAAAATGACTTCTAGAAACTTACCAATGTGTTGCCCAATGACTGGGAGCTGTCAAAAGGAATCATCTTATTCTTTTTATCACACAGCCAGCGAAAGTTGTGCGGGATTAGCCAACGATCCGCTTGTTTCTGTGGGCAATTCACGCTTCACAGGTTGTGGTATTCTTAACACGATTGTGTCGAGGAGTGGTTTGCACTGTTACATTCTGAAATCTGTGAAGTGCGAGTTAAAAGCCTACCGAAAGTGCAGGTCAATGCCTCGGAACAAATGATCCAGTGCTTTGATCGTTGGAGGCTACAAATGGATGTATACCCAAAGAAGTTGCAAACCTCAGAGGCTGTACAAGCTCTTCAATTAGTAGTATATATTTCTATAAACATTCCGCTCTTTAATTTTAATTACGTAATTGTATCTTGACAGAAGCAATAAATATATTGGATTCCTTAATTTCATGAATCCATTTCTCTCCGACTCATTCATATTCGTAAAAAGGGAAAATAAATCGTTAAATTACTTATTGTCTGATTGAGGGAATTTTTACCATGAGCCTAAATTTTAAATCAGAATATGTTGCATTTTATGGCATTATGAAAATTCTTAATAATGGAATACACCATTACAAAGTAAGGGCTGATTAAACCCTTCAAGTTCCCGCCAAAACTATACATAGACAAATAATAAATAAATTTTCTACTTTGGCTTAAGTGTTTGGAAAGTTAAGAAATAGGCTTAACAGATAAGTTGTTTTCTTTTATGTGTATTAATACTGTATTATTTATAATAAAAATAAACACACTAATGTATATACAATTATAGTAGGTCTGTTCTTGAGATGTTTCGAGAACTAATTGATTATATTGCCATCGTATTAAAATGGTTTTAAGCAATGAAATTTCATTTCTCCCTACGTATTTGAGTTCATTCTATTTCGATTTCAGTGTTTCGCTTAATTCAATACTTGTGCACATATTTGGGACTAGCATTGAGCTAATCCTTTTGCCTTCTTTTGTGTAGTCTGAACTAAATATTTGACATTGTCACTAGCAACTGTACACGATGAGGCAAGAGGTGCAACGTTGCCCTCAAGCATCAGTTTTCTTTGCCAATTAGCGTTACAGCTAACAGAAAGTTCAGGATGCTCAGTTTTAGAGCAGGAAGTACGAGATTCCTGCTTTCGTAGACTTTCCTAAGTCCATAGAAGTCTATTCAAACTGACGCTTGATTTAACACCTAATGGCGTTCAACTGTAAGTGGTAACTGTCATGTGACATGATTTATTCAGATAAATCATTAGGCGACAACGAGAGTCCCCTGTCTCAACAACCTTGACGTGATTTTTATTTATTTACTTCCAACAAATATAATACTTCCTTTTCATTGCTTTATTGTGCAGACAGCATCATCAATTGCCCACATTTTTTAGTTTTATTTTGTCGACTTGACTTTTCCTTAATGAGAAGGACAACTGCATTGTTATTTTTATTCACTAACAGGGACAAATAAGTAAAGTTTAATTTTTAATATTCTTGTAGTATCACTATAATTATGGAAAAGAATGGACGTCTTGTCTGACTTAGAGTCCTCAGGATACTCGGCTGAGGATATTACCAAATGTGAGGCAAGAAATTTATAAGAGTCATAAAGTAGTAGTGTATTAAAATGAGTATTAATATTTTTGATATTACGTCTCTTTCTAATTATATAAAATAAAATAATTCTTTTCCTATTCACCGTGTCGCTGCTCCATTATCAATCACTCGTAAGAGTCATCACGAAATATTCAACAGGTCACTGTCACTGACCTTCCTGCGAAACATCTATCACTTCAGTTTTTCTTTCTTTCTCCATGGCTGTACAGCCTATTGAGGGCCTGGGCCTACCGAGTCGACTGCGGACTGTCGTCTTGCATGACACATTCCGAGTTTGGAGTGACACGTGGTCAGCGTATGGATCCTCCAACAGTCTTAATCCCGCTCTTCGCGACCAGGACGACACAAACATCCAAGTCCATGCCAGGATTCGAACCCGGGACCTCTGGGTCGTGAGAAAGCAACACTAGCCACTACACCACTATCACTTCAGCTACACATAATTACTATAACATAGCTTGCTGACTTTAAAATTTATAATTCAGCATATAAATTTATTACTGTTTATTCAAAAACGATTTTTTTAGTTTAAGAGGCTGTTTGTCTCTCACATAAACATTTAATAATCTTCTCGGGTGAGGGAGCCAAGGAGATTTTATTAATTGCGAAATTTGTAAGTTTTGAACCATGTTTCTTATATATAAATTAAAAAATTATAACATAAACCCATATTCAATTTCTTATAACATTGCCACACTTGAAAACCTGCAGTTGGGGCTGAGGTGTATCGAGATAGACTGGAGTAACGTGGAGTCGGGTTCGAGTCCCACTCAATGCATTTTTATTATTTACTTTGTTTACCTTTCATTTCTAGTATTTTCTGTTTTGAGAATGTTCTGTTTCTGGAATATTCCATGTATGTATAAATTGTACTGGATTCCGAATCGGGATCAGTCTTACACAGTACGAGTCTTTGTACAGAACTTCGTCGTTAAGTAAACATCTATACCCTGTGTATGTAACTGTATCTCACGATCCTACAGAAACGTGACACTATTAGATTTGTAGTGCTCCTGAGTAATCGTCAGAAAGGAGACGAAACGTCTTTTTTGAATAAATAGTGATAAATGTATATGGTAAGTTATTGGCCGTCTTTTTATTTTACTATAACTATACTCATCACACTATCATATCTCAATAACTAAGAAGATAAGGACTGAAAGATCAGGAACGGACCAGGAATCGAACCCAGTGCCTTCCGATTTCGGGGTAGGCCCTTTCTGAGCACCCGCCCGGAAAACAGAAGATCTCTAGCTCGATACCATGTCCAGTACTGATCTTTAAGGTAATTTTTGTAGTCTTCTTAGCAGAGCTTCATTGTAAGTAATTATTGTATTTATTACATACTTGATTATAAAACATTATTTTGCTATAGAATGTAGATCGCACAATACCGACGTACAAAAATTTCGTTCATTTCATTATTAACAATTAGTACGTACTTTATTTCGGAAACCTCTCGCAGGTGGGAAATAGCGGTAGTATTAAAATAACTATTTCAGTGTTATTTACCTCCCAGGAAGGGCGCTGCGGGAGTTTTCTCGCAGGCGCTTCAGCCCAGAGTGACTGTGGGGCTCACCTGATCATGTCGGGAATGCCTCGCACTCTCTCTGGGTACTTTTTATCAAAGTTCTCACTTGCCGAGACACCTTCACCTATTTGAGGACTGGGGTCGAAGACCTTGGGCATATGGCAAGAGTTGTCCGCTGATCCCATTGGATCAGTCGGCCAACTGCCTCCTGAAACTGGTGGAGACACGGATAAGGGAATGCTGCGACCCCACAGCAAACTGTTTCCCCGTCATTCGGAAGGGCGTGAGAATAGAGCCCAATGCCCGACCTACCTGATGCAGGTTTTCTAGGGTTTTCCCTGCAACTATTTAGGTGAAACATAGGGTAGCATCCTTAAACCATAGCCCGGGGGCCCTAATCAACCCTTGGCTACCTTACTCTACCTTCCGCATCCCCCCTTTTCAATTCCCCTCCCCTATTAAAGGGGAGTTGCCTGTTTCAGGATCACCCTCATGTATCCTGTTAACCCAAAAAACTCATGTAGCCTGTTAACCCAATATATATATATATATATATATATATATATATATATATTGAATAATAATAATAAACCAAGAGATGCCTGTGTGAATTTTCTTACGTAGGTATTTCTCCCCAGACTGACTTCCGGGCTCACCTTTGGGAATGCCTCGTACTCGGGTTTTTCAAAGTTGTCACCTGCCGAGGGAACTTTATTTATTTTAGGAGGTGTATGTACTGGGATCGAAGACTTTGGGCATGCAGTAAGAGTTGTCCACTGATCCCATTGCATCAGTCGACTAACTGCCTCCTAAAACCTACCTGATACAGTTTTTCTATGGTATTCCCTCCATCTGTTTTAAGTGAAACACTTGGTAGGGCCCTTAAATTATAGCCCGGGGGCCCTATCCTTAAACTATAGCCGGGTACCTTAGTCAACACTTCTCTACCTTGATCTACCTTCCACAATCCCTCTTTTAAAGTCCCTTTCTATAAAGGAGATTGCCTTTTTCAGGATCACCCTCATATAGTCTCGTACCAAAAAAATTGATTTCTTCATTTGCTATATTTCTGCAGCTTTCATGCCAGGTATTGAACTTAAAAAGTAACAAATAAATAGTCCACGTTCTGATCTGGTATTGACGGAGATCTTAGGCAGATATAGGAATCCGGTCTTAATCGTTTTGGTAACGAGAAACGGAAATTTAATTTCCCTTTAAGATGTTCCTGGAACAAGAGTAGAATTAGTTGTAGATATATCAAAGAGTAAGGAGATATAATGATTGGCAGATATAGTTTGATAGTAATACTCATTAATAGAAAAGGTGAACTGAAAGGCACGTGCTTCCGGATGGAATGGTGGATTGTAGGAGCAAACGTAGTATGTTAGTTAAATTGCTCTATAAATTTGCAATATTTCGTAGATTACTGGGCTGTTTCACATATTAGCAAGTATCGGGGTCAAATAATTGACTGAACTACAAATTCGCCATAATAAGCGGACTCGTTTTCGACGGCCTTGTGGCTTGTCAAGGCTCTCTAGAGTCGGCAACCTAGATAGAGGGGCGTGGAGAGGTAGAGAGGTGGAGAGGTGCTTTGCTTTCTCCTCGCTCCTGCTCCCAGCTTCTGGGTTCGTTCACCGCGTCGCCTCTTCGCGTCCTTGCCACGGCCGACCCACATATCCACGTGCAATTAACACCTCCTTACATTAGTCTTTTTTATGTCAGGAACCTTAAAGGCCATTTGCTTCTAGGTCGGGACATTAATTGATATTAAGTAATGCGGGGAAATTTTTTTGCTGCTTTATATTACGAATGCTTAGTTTGCTGTTTCTTTGGCACACAGTTTACGCAAGTATTGGTATTACAAGATGCCCTTAATTCGTATATATTTTTTGCTTTTTCAATTCGGTTCTTCCATATGCCATATGGTTGGTAAACGGAGAGAAATTATTCGCCACGAAGTAACGAATCTAATTAGGGGAACCCAATATTGAGAAAGAAGGGGTCATTTGTTAGTAATTGGAATGCGAAGTGGATAATAGCTTGAATAGTTAAGAAATTACGTATGCTTTTCATAAAAATAAGGTGTCTCTCTATTTTAATTATATCGCATACCGACGGGCCCAGGAAGTCGATAGAAAGGGCAGGGAGCCGAATACAGTTAGTTTCTTAATTAGGTGTCTTATACAGAATACGAATGACTTGAATCTGATAAATATACTGCAGTCCCATGTCTCAAAAATTAGAGCAGGAGGTAATTAAACGTGACATTTCGAATATCGGGTGGCACGAAAATGTTTCATACTTTGATCTACCACAAAACTTACACTTATTATATCTCTTATATGTCGTAAACAAATTATTGGAATTTATTCGGTCTCCTAGTACATTTTATTAAACCAAGGGAGGCCAACCTTTTGCATATCACGCGCCAATTTTTTGACAGACGAGTTCAGATGCCTTGAGAACATTTTATAGCGCCTTGTTCATAGTTAGGAGTTGTTAAACGTATATGAGAACACAATCTGCTACGCTTGGGGGCGAAAATTTGACGCAGCTAAATTAATTAATTTATGCCACTTTAACGTAGCACCAATCTACAAAAGTCACTGACAGAGAGATCAGCTTGGAACTTTTCTCTCTGTTTGCTAGAAGAACTGTTATTTAATTCTTCTATTTACGACTTTTAGCTATTCATTTAATTTATTTTGTAATATTATTTATAATACATTTCTCTTTATTTCTTGTCCGAAATAGAAACGGGCTAAAAGATACAATGCGTCACTTTTCATTGTCAAAACCCAACGTTTGGCACATTTCCCACGGTTTGGCCAACTCTGTAATAAAAGCTGATGTTTTTGCCTGAACTATGTTTCATATTATAAAATAAAACTTTATTTGACGTTTGATTTCAATTGAAAACGACGATGGTACTATGACAATTTAAATTGAGATATTTACTCATAGTCTTTCAGTTTTGTTTATGTCCCACTTGAAGTTAATACAAATTATCTTGAAACGTAAAAAAATTGATTTTATTAATGGTCTATTTTTAAGCATATTGTACTGTTTCAACATATAACTATATTTACTAAAATAATAATCAGATTTTATTTTTATCATTGAGCTAAAAAAGTAATTACCTTCCCTTGAGCGCGTCCTTAAATCCCTTCTTGTAAATGTTTTTTATTTCTAAATTATAGTAAGGACGAGTAAACCTTCTTACAGCGCAGAAAACAAGTGAATGATTTTGTTTTAATTAAAATTTATGTAAATCAATAATTCCCAGTTGGGACAGAAATAATGTAACTATGCTACAATACAGCAACAAGCCAACAAAAGTCACAGACTAATTATAGATAATGCTCGTATAGTATTGCCAAAATAAATACCATTTTATATAACAATTTGTTTTCTAAATAGTAATAATCTAATTATTTATACTTTAATTCTTTAACAGTTAACTAACATATTTTCATAGGTCAACATATTTTTCACGTCTTTATCAAAAGAGTCAAATAAAATTTTAATTACTTTAACTGGAAGCAATATCCAGTTCCAGGACATAATATTTTAATTTATTTTGAAGGTATGTATAGTTATAAAATTAAATAGGTCACTATTATATTGTGAAGAATATTTTATATATAAGGTTATTTGTTTAATATTTGTGTTCTGTGTAATGATAAACAATTTTGTTTTTACAGATGACGGATAAGAAAGAGTTAATTATGAAATACAAACATAAAATAATAAATATATATTCTTGAAGAAATTACATAAATGCATTAATATTATTGCTAATCTGTTAGGCATTTCTAGATACAAATCGTAAATATTATTCCAGAACGGTAACATATATACGTTATACAAATACAAAATTATGTAATTATAATAATCCTTATAAATATAATATGATCAATTCTTATAAAGCATTAAGTTGAAGAAGAAATTGTATTGACAATGTTAATAAATACAATATTTCCAATTAACTGAAACGTGGAAGTCAAGTCAATTATTTATTGAAACTAAGAACTGATTGATGTATCTAGAAGGTTATTAAAAAGAAATCTCAGATTTAAAATATTTTCATTTCTCATGAACTGTGAGAATGAAAATTTATGAGAAATAATTTTTTCGCGCCTTCTTCAGGTTTATAATCTATGAAATACATATTTCAATTTGAAAATACTTATATATAGCACATGCATATATATAAGTATTTTCAAATTGAAATATGTATTTCACAGATTATAAACCTGAAGAAGGCGCGAACATACGCCGAAACGTCGTTTAAATAAAAAATAAAAACTGTATTTAAAAATCGGTCGGAAATTATTTAATTTCTTATTTAATAACAGACGTTAATGAAATAATAAATTAATATTTTTAAACATAGTTTATAATTTTGTTGTGAATAATAGTGCATTTGTGTCAAAAGTAGACAGGCAGCAAACTCTATTTCTTTGTAGGCAGTTTATAACAATACAGATCAATTCCTGCAATGGATCGACAAAATAGAAGTATAAGACCAATGCATTTCCTTGACTTTTGTCCAACGATTATAAGTGAGTTACGTGGACAGATATATGTTGACCTTGAGATGTGATTTTGTACATATAGTAGCAATTAAACGAGATAGGGGATGAAATGTCAATGCGTTTGAGAGTCAGCCTCGTAATTACTTGACCCGATTCTTTCCATCCCTTTCACTTATTGCAGAAGATCCGGATAAAACCAGTGAGACATTCACTTGTCTTCAGGTCTGTAGGACGTTGTAATTATTTCAGGACCAACGTTTCCTAAGAAATGAAGCCCACCTAGAGAAAGGAGAAACAAGTTAATGATTTGCTGTTATTGATATTATAAAATCTAAGTGAATCGGTTTTTGAACAGCGCTCCAGCTGAAAAGCATTAGTAGTTTGAAACGGCTTATTTTTTACTGAGATGGTGAATAATATTCTGAAATTTGATACATATTAAGTGAAAACATTGATTTTTATTAATAATGTACTGTTTCAACGTAATTACTACGTGGCAAGTAGTGAACCATTTATAATTTCACCAAGGAAAATGATTACTTTCATTTTAATCAATTAATTGCTAGCCATTATTTCATTAACATATTTATGTGGTGTTCTTGTCGATTATCTTTAAATAGCCGTCTCGTAGCTGGTGATCGTTGACTAGTTCTCACCGTATCCGATCGTCAATGACTATTGCGATAACATGTCAATCGTCCGGGTTGAACCACGTTCTTGTGTCGTTGAGGTCATTTCAGAAGAGTAAAAGTGGATCAATGTTTTTTTTAAAAAATTTATCTCTTAGGTTTATTGAGAGAATAAATCTGTCTAAAATTTATGCATCAAAACGGTAAACTATGATAGTGAAGTGCATGCAGACTTTTATTCAATGGGCAAAGAAGAGTGCACATAAATTATATTTGTTTGTAATGTTCAATAATCAGTTTTAGTATGCAACACTATAAATTGTAAATTAATCAACAAACATAAAAATATTTATATTAAGCCTTACTTAAAAAATTCCTACATGTATCTTAGTCTTCATGTAACTAATTCCATATTAAAAGACTACAAACAGTTCAGATAAATATTTAAGATTAAATTTAATTTTGTCAAATATAATTATACTTATATTTTCCACGTAGGAATTTCTTTCTTAAAAACAAATGTAGGTAAGTAAATAACATTATGGTTGTAAATTGCATATAAAGCGAGTTATTTAGTTAGCCATTTTTGTCCTTTCTCTAATATTAATATCCGTTTATCAGACGTATGATAAGAATTTTTTAAAAAATTGTGCTGTTCCATACCAATTTTTTCATTATTCATAAATTTGACTTCATCTAGACAACATTCCCTCCAGTATACGAATGAGTGTCCGTATTTACCAATGTAGTGATCTTAATAGGAAAATTGAGTACATTTGCTACTCACTCCAAAAATAATGTACACTATTTTTATTTAAATTTATTTTTCATTTTACATATTTTTAATTTATAGAGTTCATAGATAGATCCTTTCCGCTTATGTTACAGTTTATTTCAACCCGTAAGTGGCGCTGTCATAGCATGTCTTCAAATTAGTTGCTGCACTTGACGTTCGTCAAAGGCAACGTTTTGTTATAAAATTCTTCTGCTTAGAGAACGAGATAGTGGGAAACATTCACAAGAGGTGTACGGAGTTGCTACTGACGATCGCATTACAGTAGGTCGATGGGAAAGCATATTATGTGGTGAAAGAGGGTTCGCCAATATTCCAGGCACTCCTCGTCCCACACTGCACTAACTTTTGACAATGTATAGAGAGTTAACGGCGTGGTTTAGGTTGACAAGCGCATCACAGTGGAAAAGGAGAAGCAAGTGCTTGCAGAGTACTGAAAGAATTGGAGATGAAAAAGGTTTATGACAGGTGAGTTCCAAGGATGTTGACAGAGGCTGACAAGGAAAGCATGCAGAGAACTTTAGGAATCGTACGGGAAAGTTGAAAAAAATGTGACAGGCGATGAAACATGTCTCCACTAATTTCAACCAAAGACGAAGAGGCAATCAGTAGAGCTGTTTTTCGGTTCCGAATGACTTTTGCTTGTGGAAATCACGCCGCGTGAAACCACCATTAATTCTGACGCATATGTGCCAACTTTGAAGAAACTTCAACCACGACTGAGTCGTGTTTGACCACATCGGGAGAAGTCTCCTGTCTGGCTGCTTCACGACAATGAACGGCCACATGCCAATCAGGAAACCAAGGATGAGATCAGAAATCTAGTATGGACAGCATTGAAACACTCGCCTTACAATCCTGCGATTACCATCTCTTTAGTAAACTGAAGACATCCTTTCGTGGAACGGGGTTTGGAGATGATTCTCAATTGAAGCTGACAAACTGTGGCTCAAACGTGCTCGTCCAGACTTTTATCATCTGGGTCTACAGACCCTAGGTCCAAGGCAGCGCAATGCAACTGAAATGGATGGCATTGTGTGTAGAAAAGAAATTTTGTTTCTGAGAGATATACATACAAAAAACTGAAAAAAATAGAAAAAACGTGGAATGAAAATATAATTTTCGAATAAACTTTACGTATTACTTTTGGAGTGACTCTCGTTTCAATATTTATTAAAAATATTCAGTTTTAAAATTCTTGGTTTACAATTGAGATAAAGGCGATATATTTACAAACTACAACATGAAAATATAATGAAAATAATAATAATTCAATTTCAAGAATATGAAAGGATGATAGTTGTCATGAGCTATATATTTAATTCTGAAATATATAAAATAAAAAATGTTATTCATAGATATACTATAAAATGTAGCTGAAAATTCTTATCGTTGTCATGGGGTTCATGTTATATGTTATTTGAATTTTATAGACTGTAAAATCTTAGAAAAATGTAAAAATTAAAATTAGTGTACCTTATGTAGTGTGAATCATACGTTTGTTTAACTGATGAAAGTATCTGTTTTCGGTAAACGTTTACAATTTCTTATATTCTTCTGTTATTATAATGTAATAGTATTTTTTTAAAGACGATTATTATAAAGTCACCAGTAAGATAGAATTTTGCTTATTTTACTTGAACTGGTACAAGTTATTACTTCCTGTAATTAGGTTTTGACTTTATATTGCTACCACAAAGTTTTTGGTTCATTAATTCCAACAGTATGTAACTGTGACGTAAATTTTGGAGTCAGTTATTCGTTTTAAGTAATAGCAAAAGTACGAGGTGTTATAGAGGTTGCTGGTCTGAACTTATCCATCACAGTTAAACCGACTGACATAGAACTCTTGAACTTGTAAAGAACAAATATTTCTTGCCGAGCACATCAAAGTAGCAGTAAAAATACGGCGATTTGCAAGCAACTCAGTGACACCAAACTTTCAGCTTTCTCACGTAGCGAAGCAGCGAAAGTTTTCTTTGGAATAGTGCTACGTCAGGCAATGGAGCCACATATGGCGCTTGTTTCTCCAAAAGTTTTCAAGTCAACTCAGTTTATTCATGTTTGTAGTTGAGCTCGGGCTCGGTGCCAGCAATTAATTCGCTTACAATAAATATATACATAATATTGCTATTCATTTATTGAAGTCTTTAATACTATTTATGAGTGTTCTCGGGAAAAGTCCCCAGGAACTCTATTAGGAAAATCATTCAGGCCCCTCATTGACTTATTAATAAATGAAGATATTCCCACCCTGGTTCTTATATATTGTGCTGAAATCATAAAAGGGTTGTTGCTTTTGAACTCTGCAATTAGTGATACGGAGAAGAGAGTGTGGTCATTGAACTCCAACTTATTGTTTCATACTATAAATTCTTTAACCAGATTTTGAGTTCTATGAACTGTACGTGCTCTTTTCCAACGAATTCCACCGTATTCTTTATAACTAGTATCGTGATGCGCTTTTTAATCATATATATGAAGCTTGAGGGAGGAAACTTAAAAAATCTATTAGAAAAATTGCCATTCATATTACGGGAAGTATTTAGTTATTCGAATTAATTATACTATCGCCGAGAAACAACCTGATACATTAATCTCATTATATATCCTCCTAGGTGCTTTAATGATCGATAAACTTAGCAGACTACCTTTCGTGCATCTGTCACCGTCGTCTTTATCTATTGCATTGCATTGGATGGATCAGCCATCCTCGTAGTCGTCTCTTGACTACTGCTGAAGTCTACATGGCTACATGAAGAAGAATCTTGGTCTTCACAGCAGCACGATTGAGAGTAGTTACGTCTCGATTTTATCAACCTTTATGATCGTTCTCCCTGAACTACGAAATGTCATTCGTCCAGACAATCGAATGTTCTAAATTTCTGGAGCCATTTTGTTTATACTTCCAGGCTTGGATCCACACATCGAGGAACCTGCCATGTTTATGGTTACATTCAGACACTGGGGATTAGAGCACCAACAAAACGGCGCCGTTGAAACGCACGTTACAACTTGTCGACTTCTCAACCCTTGGTAATATCTGTAATCAAATTATATGTTATCAAAAATAAGTTTAAAATTACTTGACTATCGCAAGAAAAGCCAACTATTTATATACGATAAATGTCGTCTCCTTAGTATTTATTTTTTTCAAGATTAATTTTATAATGTTTTCTAGACATTGAACTGATATGATACCCTAATTTTTATAATTGTACCTGCTAGATATTTGAGGCCATAGATATCCTCCACTATTTATAGTTTATAATTTATATTGGATGGAAATGTAATTCTCCTTCTTGTAAGTATTATTTATATGTTTTTGGATGATTTTATTTTAGACTGACTTAAGTATGACAAACCTAAAACTCTTAGTTCTTGTTGATGTATTTCGTCTCATACTCATTTCCAAAGTCCTGTAAATTATTCAGTCATCCGACCAAAAAATACTTTCTGTTTGTATGTAAATGCTGAAGACAATAAATAGCACAATCACATTTTCTGAAATAATTTCAAGATCTTCATGGATGTTCATTTTGCTCTGCTTCAAAAATTGGCAAATCCATCCCAGAGCACGATGATCGACACCAGTGTTGGTCAATTTTTTTTATCAGTATATGATTTGTGAGACTTGGTGGAGTGCTTTGACAACATCTGTGACCAGTCCATATATTTTTCTTTCTCGTCTATTATTGTTGTACCCTTGTTAATTGGCTCTCGCATGAAAGTTACGCACTCAATCGACGTTGACCGTCCCACAATCACACCCCACGGTCTCATTGGGAATGATTGTCATTTTATTAGCTAAGCCAACAGTTTTCATTAGATGAACCTGAAACGTACCAGTCTATTAGAAAGTGAACCTGACTTACTAATAGTGAACATAAATTGCTCTCTACAATTGATGCCTTCCCAAAAATTTTCATCGGGAACAAACAATTTTAATTTAATTTATAAATAATATTTTTTAAACTGACTGCTGTGATGCAGCTGGAAATACAGTTCCACTGTACAGATGGAACCAGTCATTCCTGATAGCCTGATGAACTGCGAGCTAGTGTGAACTGATTAAAATATAAGAAAACTGTGTGCAACTTATTATGTACGTTGAGGTAAAGTAATTGTTGTCTGCTTTTCCTTTTAGTCACGGTTCCTCGAGTTGCGGTTAGAGAGTTGGGATTTCCTTACGTGAGTCTTTTGATTGGGCGAGTATGTGAAGCTGACCTAGCTCACAGGAAAGTCTTTTTTTACTAATTATGGAGATAGTAATCATTTCCGGACTGCAAACCGGTTTGTCAAACGAGAGTGAAAATGTACTTATTACCTGGTTGTGCATAACGTGTTTTAGATCACGAACAAAGCAAAGGTCAAATTGGTGATGCTCCTGCTTGAATGCCGAAGTCGAGACAAGAGAGGATCTAAAACATATTAGCAATATTGTAATAATCTCTTGCGAATATTTAGTTTTTGGTGTTTTGTCAAACAATTGTGCTAAGGTAAATAATGTATATTTAGTGAATTTCATTAGCAGAAAAATTTATTTAAATTGAAGTACCTCTTTTCATGTAGTTGGAATTCAAGACAAGTTTTTAAATTCCACGAAGATTATTCCAGGTTATACATTTCAATGAGAAATTAAACTACACAATTCAGAATAAATCTCTTATTATTATGAAAATAAGGACTGCATTCTTAGCCTTTCTAAGCATTGTTGTAAGGTTGGTTGATAGAAGTCACAGTTGCCAGTACTATTTTGTCTTTGCATTACAGTGTTACTTTAAATAAATGTATTAAACAACAGTGTCGTCTCCACGTTACTAATAAAACGTCTCATACTCATTTCCATTTCCTTGTTCGTTTCTAGTAATAGACGTAGTGGTCAATAAATTACCGGTTTAAAACTGGAATAAAATTAATTTATATATATGGACCAGTTTTCAATACGTTAAATTTAAAAATATACAGGAGCTACTACTACTATTAAATTAATATGACAATTACACTATAATAGATATTGTTATATAATCAAAATAACTAATTTATATTTAGCACCCATTTATATTGGTTATATAATCAGGTAAAAAGTTTAATTTGAATCACAATCCAAACATATCAAATATTTAATTCCCTATGCCATTTAATAATAATGCCGTTGACCACATATATCGTCCAAGAATTTTATTGCATATATATTTATAACAAACTAAGTTTACTGTTTCTGAATAATACTCTCATGCATGCTTATAATAAAATAAATGAATTTGAATTTACATAAATATAATACTCTCAATTTGATTATATAGATTCGTTGAAAACTGGGGCACTTAAAAAGGTTCCCACTTACGGCTTGCAATTAAGTGACTCAAGAATGGTAATGACTAATATTAGTATTTTGATAGAATGAGATAACGTTCCTTATTTTCTTAATATATAGCGTTCTACATCGAAATTATGAATAATTTTTGTATGTAGAGTAATACTTATTACACATTATTTAAACAATAAATGTGATTTTTAAATGACAAAAAATGTAATGTTTTTCGAGAACTGAACCAAGACTAAATATTTTAGAAACACTTATTGAAGAAGGTGCTGGTTTGGCTTTTTCTGCTATTTATTTACCTATGTATTACTAATTCCACAAGTGTTATTGTTGAAAATTAATCAATTAATACAATCACAAAGAAATTCTTCGCCTGATAAAAGAGTTCTTATTCTAATTATCTGTACACTAAAAACTTAATTTATCTTCTATCCTTCTATAGATCCATTGATGTAGCATGGGTTTGCAAGTAATAAAAATTAGAATTGATAGAATTCAGTTCTGAATATTGGCAGGAAACCTGAAAACGCTACTCCATCAAATAAAGTTGACCAGTTTAATGCCTTAACAGGTGACTATATAAAATTAGCTGTGGAAATAAGACAACAATTTTTGAACTTCGTAACTTCCTTAATTGTCCTAAAGTGCATATTTAACCCAAAAACTTCGTTACTTTATCTCAATACTTTGAAGGTTTACGTAATATAACGCATATTGTTCAACATTGCGTCGATTTGCTGCCTATAGATAATTAAGAGGGACATTCAATAATTAAAGAGACAAAAATATGAAAGAAAATAAAGTTTTAATGAAGGTGTTTGTTACTTTTATGTTTTCAAATAGGCATCATTACGATTCTGAGTACATCTGACGGATAAAAATTGTTTCCTTTATAGGGTCATACAGCGATCAAAGCGCGACATTTAGCCAACATCTTCACGCATACTTTCCTTTATAACCTAAAAATTTAATTTAACGATGGTGTCTCCGTTCAATGCTCAGGTTTCTTTTTTACGAAGATGAAAAAGTAGTACAAAAATTTATCTGAATGATTTTACAGTACTCTGAAAGTTGTATAAACGACGAAAATTTTTATAACTCTGTACAACAGTTCAATAAGTTGAAGTGTCAACTCCTTTGCTTGATACCAAGATTATTCATGACGACTGACTTATAACTGTTGAAAAAATATATAAAAAAGGTTGCAATTACTGCTGGCACAGTTCACAAAGTTAAAAGTAATACACTCGAATGCAGAAAAAACAAAGAAATTAGAAATACTAACTCATCCTCCCTACTACCCATATTTGGCTCCCTCCCATTTTCATTTGTTTGGTCCACAGGAGGAGGCATTATCTGGAAGAGAGTTCAGTAACAATCAGGAGATCAAATAATTTGTAGGAAACAGCATAAAACGTCAAAAAAATTACTTGTTTGTATCAGGTATCGAAAAACTGTTTCATCGTGGAGACTATGCTGCGAAGTAGTAAAAGTCTCGCCTTGTAAAAATACTAAGTTCATTTTTCTAGATCGATTTGTCTCTTTAAGTAATGAATGTCCTTCGGACACTAGCCTGTAAATTAATTATTACTGCAGCAAAACGCATTTAACACCATAAATGCGAAAGTATACTCAGAAGATTACTAGTATTAAGTCAATGAAAATTACTTAATAAACGATTCATGAGCGGGTTGAAAACGATTGTATAGAAGTCTAGTCAATCAATTATGTCAAAAAAGTATAAAGATTAATGGAAATTTTCCTTCGGTGCAGAAATAATTTTTCGAAAATTGGAAACAGATCATAATTGAACACGTACCCATTTATATATTAAATTAAATAACGTTTCAATTACTTTGGTATGAAAATATTGGATATAAATATTTGATCATTTAATTTTCTAAATGCCATTGTCTTGGTAGAACGTACAATAATAACATTTAATTTGTCATCGCACATTCGGAACTTTAAAATAATTATTAAAAGTTATGGTATAATGATGTAAGGATGACGGTACTTGCTTCACTGTGGTTTGTTATACAGATTCGCAGTTTATTCGTTGGGAAAAGTAATATCCGTTGTAGCGATGACTAAGCAGCATTAGTATTTAGCGGTTTTTTCTTAGAAGAAAAACCTGGGAGAAAGTCTGATTATGTCACTTACGGATCTGCGAGACAATACTTGGAATATATGTTCTTAAGTTATATCATAGTGAACGGATATGAAAAAATTACCACAATTAGTGTGATATAGCCGTAATTGAAATTATAAAGCTTAAAATAAAATGAATAACTTAATTGTGAATAAATATTCTATAAAGTCTCCATTACTTTGATTTATGAAATCCTACTTCTTAGGAATTTTAATTTCATGTCGAGGAAAACCCCTAACGAACAACTATTATACGAATAACTGTGTTCATTAAAAAAACTTTATTTTAGCCTTTTTTGCATATAATAAATTATAATCCGTGTAATTGTGTATTTATTTATTATATGTTTGATCAGTTTTAATATTTTCAAGGTGAAACTTTAAAAGGGATAAAAGCCATTACTTATTATCATAATGCTAAAAAATATTTGCGACAGTAATCTTGGGCCGCTGTTATAAGTAACTGTCCACGTGAGCAAATATTGAATTGAATAATATATTTTTAAATACAAACACTTCATAATTCAATAATAATATAATTAAAATTTATGGTTAATAATATTTTTAGTATATTGAAACTATATTTCCGAACATCTTATTGAAAACACACTGCAGGAGTCAAAGAAAACGAGAAGAATTATCTTCGGGAACAGCTGGCCATAGCGACGTCTTTGGAAGAGTCAGATCTTTGGGAGAGAAGGAGCGTCTTGGATGGCGGAAGTTCAAAAATGACAGATCTTGGGAATAAAGAAATGTTTGATGACCTTACAACGAGAAATACTATATAGACAGGGTTTAATTTGGAATATATATAGCTTTTGCACGGCTGAAACACCGGATTGATCTATAATAATATTTTCATTTCCCACACAAGAATTAATACCATTTTGCTGAGATAAAATAGTTCGGTTTATTACAACACGCAATAAACAAATATTTTTTAAATGTTGAATTTATTTTTGAGTACAGTTAAAGTTGTTACAGCAACACTGGCAAGTAAAAAGCCGTTATCATTATTATGATCCTCTAACAAGTATGTATGCGAAATAATTAAAATTTTTATGTTTCAGATTATCCAAAGAATAGTATATGCAACTATTTAAAATATACCTGTGCGTGCAGTTGATAATTGTATAGTAAGAATTGAGATTTCTCCACATGTTACTCTCTTCAGCTTATCTTCCTTCCCTGCACACTTGCTTTATTGCTAATATTATTACCGTTTTGACGTCAATGAAATAATATACGAACAATATATTTGCCCAATTTGTGCCAATTGCTCTCATTTTTCAACGAGGCATGGAAAAATACCAAATTGGCGTGGTTTCAGTGACAGATTTTCCGGCGGGCGTCAAACGACAGTAACGTGATTATGTGCGAGAAGAAGGACGTGAAAGGAGCAAGAACGAGTTTTCCTCCAGTTACGTAAATAAGGTGGCCCTGGCGACAGCTTCGTTATCGATTCACGTTCCTACCGGAGAATCTACTTTTCAAAAATACCAATAACTCTCCCTGCTCCAGCGAGGAATCGTGTAAGCCATAAATAGCTCAGGCTCACAATTCAAGGGAGAAAGTTACGCGGATGTTAATCCATATATAATTTTATTTATCTATACTTCATTTATGTCCTCGTGACCTACAAATTAGAACTTAAATCGTACCAATAAGTATATAAAATTTTGTATAAATTCCTCTCAGGTTTCCAACCGGGTCAAAGAGATTATCAGTGACGTTTCAATGGCTTGCTCTGCCATCATCATCAGACTGATAATCTCTTTGAGCCGGTTGGAAACCCGAGAGTAATTTATACATCTATACCGGGAAAGACCTCGTACTTTAATATAACATTTTGACTGAGATGTACTGGATGTTAGTTTCAAATTACAGACAGTAGAGTTAGGGTTTTTATATTAACAGATAAATTAAAAACTAAAACAAACCTAATAAAATAATTTCAAAAGAAATTTCTCTTGATGCGTCACATCACTACTGCATACTGCGGTTATAAAAAGTACTAACTCAAGTACACGGCGTTGCTCGGGTTCACGTAAATAATAAAACAGGTTTGTAATTAAAGATAAGTTTATTACAGTACTTGAAGGTACACTACAATCTATTTCCATTGTCAAATCCAAGCTATTTTTTGCTAGGTTGTGTAAATGGCTAAAAACTTCCAAATTACGATTTTTTCAGAAAGGTGTCATATTGACCCATTTCCGGTGGTCTGAGAAGAAACAGTCAAATGACCAAAATTGTTGACAGTTGAATTTTCAATTGTCCTCAGAACTGTTCTAAAATACTCAGTTTTCGAGCTACAGAAGCATAAAGTTGGAGGAGTTCTAAAATAGAGTTTTTTATTGCGTTGTAGCTCAGGGAAGGGGTGGGGGGTGGTTGGTCCACCATGTAAATAAAGATATCTACTCTCTCGGTGTGACAAAGATAATAATCCCTAAGCCGAAGTTGAGTATGGACTTTGCTAGAGCCAGAAAACCAACGGAAACCACTTTCAAAAAGTGAAAAAAAGAGAAGTTAAACTGACATTTCACTTTTATCGCTTATATACAGTCATGTTGTTATTAAATCTTATTTAATTTAATACTTTTATCTATGACGAATGCCACTTTAAAATGAATAATATTTTAGTTGTTTTTATAAATGAGCAATTACTGAAATTAAAATTTACCTGACGTGAAAAATGAAACTAATTTACGTATAAATCATATCGACGATTCAAAGAAGTTTATTTCTCAAGGAGTTAGCCCTATGCCAACGATAGGTTAATGAAATCCAGACATGTTTATAATTTTTAAAAAATTATACTATTATAGATCAAGAATATAGTCAACACGCATTCACTTTTATCGATGCGCGTTTGGAACATGAAACCTTTAAAATATAAAAATGCCTACTTTACTCACATATATAACTTCAGTATATTTAACATTCTGGGCAGATTAGGACCCTGACGAACACGCGTTCTAAATTTTGTCGAATTCGGGAAAGTAATTTGGGACATACATATTGACGCACTGAAAAAGGATTTTAGATGTATAGATATCTCATAAAATTTGTGGACAATCTTTCAACTTTAAGAACTAAAGAGAAGAGAAACTGCTCGAAAAGGATTAATTCACGAAAAAAAATCAATTCGTTATATGAATGCTAATTATGTAAAGAAGTAGCCCATTATGAGACAAAAAACGTGATGCAATAAATACTACACAACCCATTCCTTGTTTCTTTCGCCAGGTGTTGAAAACCACAAATCAGGTGACAAACTGAAAAGCGGCGAGTGTTTATTACAGCATTTGAGATATTAACGTCAATTATGAAAGCAACGAGGACAGTAAAACCGTTTGGTGGCGTTCAATTTATCACATAGGTTTGTATGTTAATTAGCTAATTATTTTTCTAATTAGTTCAATTCATATTAAATGAAAGCAGGGGTGACAGGTAAATATATTATGTTTCATGTTTTATAGGAGAAGGTAGAGAAAGGAATTCTGAAACATACTGCATTTATCGACGTGAACAAATACTTTAGTAATAAATTTTTCGTCACTTTGTTATTCAAATCAAAATTAATAACAGTAGATATGTCTATATCGCGCGAGAGAACGAAAGTTGTAAAATGTATTATTATAAAGATCAAGATTGGTTGAGATAGTTAATATCAATACTTTACTTGTAATAATATAGAATTAATTTAATGAAGTATCTAACAGACAATATTAGGAGACAGAATACCAAATTTTAATACTGTTGGGAAAAAAGCACAAGACGAATTATGATTAAATATATAATTTTGATTAGTAACATTTGGCATGAAACTGGTTCCGATGAGCCACCATGCAACAAATACTCCGGGAAAACCTGCGATCTTTGTTAAATGAGTTGTTGTTGTGGTATTCAGCCCTAAGAATAGTCTGATGCAACACTCCATGCTAACGTATCTTGCGCAAGTCTTTTCATTTCCGCATTATTGGCACATCCCACATCCTCACTAATTTGCTTAGCGGTTTCCAGCCTTTGCCTTCCATCATTTCCCTCTATTGTTAGTTCCACAAGACCCTCACGTCTTAAAACGTGGCCTATTAATGTGTCCCTTCTCTTGGTCAACGTCCTCCATATTGTTCGTTCCGCCCCTGCTTCGAACTTCCTCGTTAGCCATTCTATCCACCCATCTAATTCCAGCATTCTCCTATAGCACCATATTTCAAAGGCTTCTATTATTTTCCTTTCTGCAGCTCCTACAGTCCACGTTTTGCATCCATATAACGCCACACTCCATACGATCATTTTTAGCAATGATTCACACTTACATTACCCGTAAGTACATTCCTCTTTCTTTCGAAAGCCTTCGCTGTCTATGCTATCCTATTCTTTGTCTACTATACTTTTACCACCCCTAGTTATTACGCTTCCTAAGTAGCAGAATTCCTTAACTTCCTTCAAAATCCAATATCTTTGTTATTCTACCGTTTGACATACTACACTCAATTACCTTGGTTTGCCCTCTATCAACCCATATATTGAACTCTTTCTCCAGAACCATAACATTATGGTTTCCAAACCTAATACTACAATGCTATCGGCAAATCGTAGGGTTTTATTTCTTCTTCTTCTTGATTATTTTTACATACAACCTTTTAACTTTCTTAATGAATAATTAAATGAGTACAACAGTCAAATTAGTCAGAAATAAGTTTTAATAAGAAATTTAAACACGTTAATGATATATGGAGAAGAGGGTAAGCTAAAATCAGATATTTAAAAAAAACACTTGGTTTATAGAAAGTTCTGAGACGAGAACTATTGGGCGTAGAAGAGAGAACGGAAAACATATTTTAACCCATTATTGACAAAGGCGTAATCTATCGCATCTGAAAAGGTTCTCAACGCTGGTTCTATACCTCATAATATAGTCATTAACACGATTTTAGTTTTTTTTATTAAAAATTATTTCTGACTAATTTGGCTGCTGTTGCAACAGTCGCTTTGAATCCAAAAGACCAAGTGGGGACAGCATAAAGATAATGTAAGGGAAGATTATTATCTTTAACAGCCGTCTTGAAAGAAATATATATTTTTAAAACTGTCACTGTGTATTAATTTACTGGATTTATAGTTTATGCATTAACAATAGGTTATGTTATACAAGAGTTGTTATATAAGCTATTGTAATAAGCAACGACAGATACGTAAACGTCTTTTGCAGAAAGACCGTAAAAAGTGCCTGATGCATGTTTGTTTGAGTGATATTTAACAATAAATGTAAATTCAAGTAAGTGAATCATTTCTATAATGGCAATTAACAGATCTGTCAAATAACATAAGCACTTATCGCATGGCTCGGACGTATGAATCGTTGAATGTTCAGAACCTCTGAGGTAGAAGAAAGTTCTCTACCAAGTAAACGGTAACGCGATACTGATTTAAATTAGGGTTGGCGCTCAAGGCAATTTTCTGGTAATACATTAGAAGATCCTATTGAAGTACCGATGGAGCATTTGAATCATGGACGGCATTGTTGTGATAAGAGGAGATATGCTGATGACGATGGCAAAACTCATTATATTTTAAAGTCTGTTAATTGACTTAATTTCTATTATTTCGGTTGTTATATTGTGCCCATTTATATACAGAGTGGTCAGTTTATTTGAAGACACTGAAATATCTCGTGAAAAACACATAGGATCAAAAAAAGTGCGAATAAGAAATGTTTGCCTTAAATGAGGACATCTAATGATACGAAATTAGACTCCCCCCAAACCAGCACATCCTGGAATGGGGCAGGGAATAGTTAAAAAACTTAAATAGGAACCCCCATTTTTTATTGCAGATTCGGATGTTCCAGAAAAAATACTCCAATTTGACTTACAATTCAAGTTATTTCGCTCAAAGACAAAAATCAAAATGGGTAAAAATCGTTGAAAAATTGGGATATCTCAAGAAATAGACACCAGATCAGCAAAATAAAATTGAATGTGTTTGATATTCTTACAAGTGCTACTTAATGACACCATAACTGTCCACCCACCCCCACTTTCCAGGGGTGGGGAAGCGAATTATATCAAAATTTTCAATGAGAAACCAATTTTTTATAGGAAACCTTGATTTTATAATGTCAAATACCATTGAATTGAATTCATTATTCTTGGAAAATATTTCGCAGATTGCGCTGCCATTGAAAGAATACGGAAACGTTCATTTATTGATAAGTAATAACTACGTTTGGCGTTACCCAAGAACAAAGACTTGGGCGTAGTAGTTTTCTGTTCCCTTGGGGTGCTTGTTTGATGTCTCTTTGTCTCTCACAATGTATGTTGCTGGTTTTAGGTGCGTTTCATTGTTCAATTACTAACATAATTCGCTTCGAGACGAACATTTTTCATTCTCACTTTTTTTGATCCTCGAGATATTGCAATGTCTTCAGATAAACTGAATACCCTGTATAGTGTAGTCATAAATGTTACTATTTACTAGTTACTTAGCATACGAATTTCCCGTTCTTCTAACTAACGTGACGACAAAGATTCGTATAATTTGGATAGTTATCTGATGTTAAATGACGTGTTTAGTGTCTCGCTGTGAGATGTGGGGCAGAGTCTTCATTGTGGAGCCGGCCGTGGTAATGACGCACTGTGAGGGAATCGCGGTAATGGTAGTTGTCAGAACTGTTGTTACGCCCAGCTTATGTCATGTGGACTGGCGCAACTCGAGTGTTGCAAAACTTCTAACCATTCAAACCGAGCTAAATCAAGTACTCATTTATTCCTAGTCTCATATTAGCGTAATCGGTCTTTTCTTGTACTGCAGCTAAATAAATGTTGTGGCAATATTCCACACCACTTTAAGTACAACTGTTAATAAAACTGTCATAAATTACGCGCAAAAGGTAAAAAAACCACAACAAACTGAGCCTACTTTATGTTATATATGTGTGTGCTTAATAACAACAAGTTATCCAAATACACTATAATTTGGTGAATTTCCCTTGACATTATTCAGAGTCACTGCAAGTTAATTTAAAGTGACTAATAATCCAGCGGTGCATGTTCCTGCCATAATAAGTAATAAGAAGTTTAATTTTAGTATCCCTATATTTTGTTACCCATCCTACGTACAGAGAAGAAACCAATGTTATCGGTTCTCACTAGGTTTAGTTTATGGAACGATATTCACTATTGACGTGATAAGAAACACCGGGTAAGATTCTTAAACTATAGCCCGGGGGCCCTAGTCAACCCTTGGCCACCTTCCACATCCCCATTTTCACTTCTCTTTCTAAGCCATTAAACGGGAGTTGTTCAGCTACAGCACCCTAATTCCCAAGATAATTCCATTTGGCGCAAAACGAAAACTAACAACAACCTTCTCCGAGAACTCCCCTGTCAAATACGAAAACCACTGGTTTACTAATCCCTCTCAAAAAGCTAATCTATTTGCCAACATACTCAAATCGCAATTCTCCCCTAATACAATCACGAACTGTCATCTAAATCAATAACCATCTTCTTGAACCACTACAACTCTCCCCATTACCTAAACCATTCACCCCTTCCTAAATACGCACCACCATTAATAACCTCAAAAGTAAATCATCTCCTGGAATCTAATATCGGCAGATCATTTAAAACGCCTACTAAAAAAACACTGTTCTCATCACAATAATTTTCAATGACATCCCACGTAAACCCTACCGCCTGGAAACATGCCAATATTATTATGATGAACAATCCTAACAAACCAAAATTGCTCCCCGAAAGTTACGGACCCATCAGCCTCCTACCAACCCTTTCGAAACTATTCGAAATGCCCTTCCTTCCCCTCCTCTCTAATCAACTATCATCATTCATCCGATCTGATCAATATGGTTTCAGGCCTAAACATTCGTGCATTCACCAACTATATTCTGTCGCCACCTTTATCAATAATGCATCCGAAAATCTAAATTCCTTCATTGGTGTATTTATTGACGCAGAGGAAGCCTTTAAAAAAGTCCATCATCCATCCCTCTTATCCAAAATAAAAAATGAACTTAACGTCACACTCTTCAGAATAATTTTTAAATTATCTTACTCGTACTCGGTCAGAATTAACAATCAATTCTCCAAAAACCTCCCCCATCTCCTCTGTCGTCCCACATGACATTCCCCGTCATCCATCAACTAAAACAATATTTTTGCGGATGACATAGCTATCCTCCACCAAACCTCTTCCTTCACCTTTGGTTTTGGCACCGTTAAAATAGCTCTAAACGGCCTGGAAATCTGGCCAAAAACTGGAGGTTCACCCTCAAAACCAAACATCCCCTCACTCATTCATTCTATCTATTTGGTTCCCAAATCCCAATAAAAAACTCCAGCACTTACCTAGGAGTTATTATAGACACCAAACGTTCCTGGAAACAACACCTTTGCCACATTTCATCCAAAATTAACACTAAAATAAAATTACTCAATCCATTCCTCAACAGAAACGCACCAATTTCCATCTCCACCGAAAGACTCATTTACCTCTCCGTAATCCACCACATATGGTCGTACGCATGCTCCATTTGGGGATCAACTGCCAACTCCAATTCAAAACAAGCAAAACAGAATCCTTACAACCATTTACAACTACCCGTGGTACTTTCGAAGCTCAGTAATTCACAATGACATCTAAATTCCAGTCATCTTCACGACAATAAATTCATGAATATCCTCCTTAATCTAAAGCTCCATTTATCATTCCAATGACACCATAGCCCTCTTCCACAGCAATCCACCTCCTCCTCCAAAACAACCGCAGACTCAAACGAAAACTACCAACAGACTACATCCTTCCACTCTCTCACTCCGTATAACCAAACAATAATTTCTCTCAGAGTTAGCTGGCATCTCATTCTCCTCTTTTCAAAGAATTATTCCTTTATTTCTCTTCATCCGATTCCTCCTATTACCGTAAACTCTATTAATATTAACCACCAACACTAAGTAAATCAAATATTATTAACTGCAATAACATAATTATGTTCACAGCTCTGCCGTTTCTCTCGCTTTTAAATTGATTGTCAATGGACTTCACAATTTATTCAAGTAATCATGTAAATTATTTATTCAGACAATATATACATACCTTGTTATAATAACTGTACTATTTTCAGATAAAAGTTTTCTAAATAAAAACAGGGGGAGTTGCCATTATTTAGGATCACTCTCATGTAGTCTGTTACCCAAAAACAGGCCTGGGTATATTATTTTCTTTAACACTCCAATTTGAACGTCAATTACCCAGTTTAATTTTTAATACGGTTTGTATCGCCTGGGATCTATCTATTAGATGATATTATATTATCAATTTATCTGGTTATAACGGGCGGCATATAGCTGTGCAAATAATGTGCGGGAGATATAGGAAGGAAAGATCGATAAAATGTGTAATTAGAGTTCTTTAGGACTAAATAAGGACATGGTTCGTGAAGAGTAGAATTAAGAACATTATTAATGTATATAATAACAATAAAAAGTATAATGCCGATTGGAATTCAGTAATTAATAATTTTATCTAACGTTACAATCACCCAGTAGTCATATACACTGACGCGTCAATATCTCCGAGTTGGATGTGCCATGCTCAATAAAAGATTATTAAAAACCCAAGGAACCCACAAGAACGCTACACCTGTTACGGCTGAGATTTTCGGGCTATTGATGTCAACAAATCATTGCCTGGAAAATCTTGCTCCAAATACGTTAATCCTTTGCAACTCATTAAATGCTATAAAAAGCGATAAAAACACTGACATATCTGGATAAACTAAACAAGATCAGAGACAACATTTGGCATTTGAATATCTATTATCATAATACCACCAATTCCTGCCCACAACAAAATTTTAGGAAATTAATTAGCTGATCGTTATGCTAAATAATGCATCCACCCATACATGCTCCGCAGATTACATATGAAATAAATGTAACACGAAATTGATGGGCCATCGGAACCTCGGCAGAAGATCAAGTAACAATGGACCTTTCTACCTACACCTGAACAATCATCAAGATCTACTCTTCCCCAGGGATACACATAAGGAAGAATCAAATAGTCCTTCCCAGAGTAAGGGCCAACCGCACAAATATTTCTCATTGCCATACTTTCTTCAGGGAACCGCCACCCCAATGCAACTCTTGCAAGATACACCTAACCATGGTCCATATCCTTTACCACTGCCTGCCCCAATTACAACAATAGGAGGATAAATTTTATTGGATCATATGGACCAAAGACGTCACATCCTCGGAAGAGGAAATGAAAATAATTTTAAAATATTTTAAAGCGATCAATATGTATGAAAACATTTAACTCAAGAAAATCGTAAACATTATGTAATACATTTATCTCATTATTTTATTTTTATTTTTTTGTATCTTAATGTACCTTCTGAGGTTGCAAATAACATTACAGTTACCGCGACCTAAAATAAAAATTAAAAAAACACTTTATAAATTAATATTATCTTGAATTTAATTTCCTTATTCAAAATAATAGCATTATCAGAATTAAATGAGTGATTTTGTTTATATGATATTTGTTTTAATATCATCAGTTGCATACAAATACTTACAAGGGCCACCATTGATGGTCGAAACGTCTGTAGTGTAAGTTTAAAGTACTTCATTTTCTTCTGTAAATATTTCATATATAAGTGGTTAATTCTTAATTTAAATATTTCTATTTATTTTACATTGTTCACCTCAGATTAACAAGTGAAATTTCAGCTTAGAATTCAGCTTGAGTGACTTTTCTGGTCTGGCGAGCTGTAGTTGTTTTTGTCCAATCAATCTAGCTTACGGTCCCTCTTTATAAGACATTGTTGCTGCTGGTTGCATACATCAGAATCTATTGAAATTCGTGTTAGAACTCTGCAATTGTATCATTTTGAATCTTAATTATCTCCGTTATCGGTCCGTAAGCAGAGCATCACGTTTATATGGACTTGTTAAATCAGACAAGTATGTTATTTAGAATAAATAGTGAAACTAAAACAGAATGTGGATTATAAACAACTGGTAGACAAGATAAGATGAAACACTATTTTTTATTTATGAGGATCATCAGAAAACTCCATATTCTCTGTCTCCCAAAATATATTTTTATTACAGATAATTCGTAAAGGAGAAAAAGCTGCTTTCTCGACAATTAATATTCAATTTTTATTGAAAATAAGACGTGCTGTGACCATAATTGACGTCCTCTTCTGTTCTTTACTTGAAACGTTACAGAAATTTTGTTTTCCAGAAATTATTGACGATTAATACCAGCTTTGGGATTTTGAAGAAAAGGAGGATCAAATGTGAAAATATCAATCACAATTACATCTCCAAAACAACTTTTTCCTATGAAATATAAATACATTGTATTTTCATTATATAATATGAAAGGTGATTTCTCACAAATGTTGAAAATTGAAGCATTTTAGAATGAAACTACATATATATTCATAAAATATTTTATTATGATTACATCTCTTGGCTTAAAACTTTGGGAACACAATTCGCATGTTATCATTACTCACGAAGACTACAATTTAAACTGCTTTCTATTTTTACGGCTTTGATTGTATGACACCTTCAATATCCATTAAATGAAAAACAATTTCTGCATATTTTGATCTTATATGCTTACCAGAGGATTTTTCTTCCTGAAATATAAGATATACAGGGATAAATATATACTTAAATAAGTCATAAAACATTTATTTACAAAATAAGTCAAGGCTTTCGTGTAAAACGATAAATAAAATTTTAGTAACAACAAATTATAGAATAAAGATAAATGAAAACATGAAAAAAGTGAAACTCCATGTTAAAATTAACTATAATCATGGTATTGGGATTCGGTCATATTCCATACACGCTATCTAGAAGATGGACATAAAGTGTTTGGATAAGCTATGATTTATACACTATCTCAATGGATAACGAGAATTGGTTATCTCCGTGTATTTAGTGGGCATAAAAACACGAAACTTGACATCAGATTTTAAGAACACTCAAATATCTAGGGGAAGAAAAGTGAATCATAGTACATCTTCCATAATTTTGTAGCTAGTATCTTCCAGAATGTTGGTGGAACCTTGCGGATCCTCGAATCAGTCGCAATTTCCAGAATCAGAAAACTCGGCCAAAATCTTTGAAGACAATATTCAAAATTATTGCAATAAAATCAGCCATTGCAAAATATTTTGGATGAAATACTTCCACAACAAGTCATTTAGAACGATCTGCCTACAGCATACAAAATACCTCAATAATCAATCCTTGATTGTCTCAAGAGGTGAGTATTTTATAGCTTTTGACTTCACATAAGTTGTAACCAGAGTGAGGGAAAAGAGAAATATTTTAAAGACTTTGACCAAGAGAGGGGATTGATTAATAGGCCGAAATTTTGAGACATGAGGGTCTGAGTAAAATTAACATTAGTGTGCGGGGTAAGAATAGAAGACGGGGGAAAAGGATGGAATGAGTTAAGCAGTTTAGGGAGGATGTGGGATGTGGAAGATTTGTGGAAATGAAAAATCCTTGCACAGAATGGGTTAGCATGGAGAATTGCATCAGACCAGTCTAAGAAATGAATATAACAACAACAAACATATCTGAGACAGTAATTTATTTTAAGTAGGGGGTTGTAAAATATTTTATATAAGAAAATAAGGAATAAAGGTTAATAAAGAGCATGTTGGGCCACACCTAAAATAAAGGAATAAATGCATATATAGATGGTCCGCCTAAAGGCCGGGTACTTTAAGCGTATTTGAAATAACGTTGAGACTGAACGGTCATGAAGGCAGAGGAAACGCGAATCCCCCGATTACGAGTCCCATGTTTCACCGTGCAACGAAGCTGAGACCCGCGTGACCCAGAAGCCCAGTTGCAACACCGTGTCGTTACGACGCCCAGGAATGAGGAGAAACTAAAGCAATGCGAATGTCGCCTAAGCACACGCCCAACTTAAGACACTTGCTACACTCGCCGCCGTTTATTATTAACATCATATATAACACTAAGATTTAACATTACGTTAATTATACTCCGCGGGATCGTTTTGAACTCCAGGTGGGCCTCTGAATATGTAATAAACTCTAATTTTACGTAACGTTACAGATCGATCATTCGTTAAGTTGATACTAGAAATCGCTTACATTTGGTCTAATGTTCACAAATTTAATTTATTACACGTGACGCTGTTTGCTACTAAAAATTAGTATAATATATAATTAGCATAAATATAGGAGAATGTTTCTGTGGAATTAAAAGGAGGTGAAAGGGACGTCTAGTGAATTCTTAATATTCCATTTCTTTTACATATTATTAATGTGTTACATGAAGTTCCTTAGAAAAGGATGCTTATTTTTGAGCATAAATAAAAAAGGGCGTTGACGAAACACCGGTAGAAAATTTAATCTTTATGTAGATCTTTTGTTTATGACCTTGGAAGGGATCTAATAGCACGCAAGTTTGAAATATCACTTCATAAACTATTTTGACGTGTGAATTGTTATTCTCCGTTTTTGAAACGAAAGATATGGTTACATCTAAATATGAAAACAGAACAGTTACTGGACTTCTTAATTTATTCAAATGACTTTTTACAAATACTTGTAATTTAAGTTAATCTATAATATAAAAGTTGTAAAGTTTTGTTAACTAGTAATGAAATTAATTTAATACATAACTATTATTTGTCCTACACCTGATTCCAACTCTATTTATTTTCTGCTAATTCTCATTCTTAGACTATTATTTATCTATATTCCTATTACAATCTAGCCTGCCTCTGCGGGGCTGCATCTTTATTGCTCTGCACCATACAGAAAGTTTTTATGAATAAACCATGATCATCATATAGGGATAAGGAAGATCTTATTTCTGCGTTTCCTGCCATCCGACTCATATCCTAAAATTTAGGACGCATACGTTCAAAAAATTAGCCAACTTTGAAAAATTTTAGAAACCATTTTAATCGACTACATTAAATATTTATATTTTAAACTCTCCCCTTAATTCATTGTTTACTGGAAAATTTACTAAAAAGCATGAAGATAGCGTAATTTGACACTCGATGATTTTGAGTCCAATAAGTAAGTGAAAGCGTCTACAGAGGAATCACCCAGAATGAAACCCATTCTAAATTGGTATTAATCTGATATTATTTTTAAATACAAAAATAAATCAGTCAAAATCTGAATAATTTGAATGTAATACCATTAATCTCATGATTCTTCAATAAAATAAGTACAGCATTTTGATCCAACTCTTGGATCTGATCAGATACTCCTTGTCTCTACAGCCCATTGAGGGCCTTGGCCTACCGGGTCAACTGAGGGACTGGAATATAACATGACATATGTCGTAATTGGAGTGATTAGTTGTCAACAAATTAGTCCCCAGTAGTCTTAAACAATGTATGCGTGACCGTGACGCACAAACATCCAAGCCCACGCCAGAATTCGAACTCCAAACCTGTTTGTTGTGAGGGAGCGACGCTAGCCACTACACCACAGGAGTTCGGCTGTGTAGATACTGTATTAATAAAAAATAAACTAAAATTAAAATTATTCAATACAAAAATCTCTCAATGATATTGTTAAAGCAAAATTTTAATTAGAAAGTAGTAAAAATTCTATTAGCAGTATTCAAACAGGTTAATAAATTTTGAACTACCTCTCATGCAAATTAATTTAGAACGGCTGATTTATTTTATGAAGCCCATTCTAGTGAAATCGTCCTTGTAGCCAGGTCCACAGCCTGCCAATTTAGGACTCGCCGTGCAACTATATATTGTCTTTACGTCCGAAACGTGTGCTGTTTATAAATGATTAACAGCCCGACAGCTTTTGCAGCAGATGCATCCGAAGGAGTTTCACGCGTCAAGGGCGAACGATGTCCCCTTCACTAAGCGTTTCGTTTCCTTATGAAGACTGATGAAAAACAAGGCTCACAAATTGAAGTATAACCATGGTTCTACATGCTAATTAATTTTTGAGGTTCTCTAATTTTATTGCACGTTTGAGGATTAAGTTAACGCCAACGACCACTGCCGAGTTATGATAGTTCAGAAAATCATTTCTTTTACGTTTACTTCCAGTTGGTGAGTCTAATAGAATAAGGTCAGTCCGCACACAAGTCAGTGACCCGAACATGTTCCCGATCAGAGAGTTGAAGGACCAATTGAAACGCCTGATGTAGCGGGTATAGGTCAGAATTCCGAAACTCATTTGCCCGACGCATCGTTTCCCCGACGACTTTACCCAGATTGCCGTTTGCCAGATAGGACAATATCCTAATGGGTCGTTTGCCCCAGGCATAATTTCCAGAAAAGAGAGGTGCGTTTTCCGAGAGGGTCAAGCGACCGCATCCCGATGACGACACGCGACTTCACTTGGAACACAAACCTATCTAAACGTTGCCCACCCTCTGCTTCATTGCTCGCTTCGGTATGTATTGAAATACATTTTCAGACAATGTTGTAATATTAGGCGATGCGACGCTATATTCAAGAATGCACGTGCTCGTGAAATTAAATCTGAAATCGCAAAAAGAAATCCGAAAAATGACAGATCATAACTACTGTAAATTTAGTGAAAACTTGTGATACATAAAGGAATGTAGCTGCTCTGAAAAGCAGAACATCAAAGTTGTCGAAATTTGAATTGAGAATATTTTTATAGGGTTTAAAAATGATAAGTAACGGCAACAAATCAAATTGCCGCACACCCATTATGCATTAATTAGTAATAAAATGTGTGAAGTAACTTTTGGTGTGACTTAAAATTCGGAAGTAAGAAACAGAATGCATAATTAAAATAATCAGGAAATATTTGCTGCAAATTGCCGGATTATGCAAAAACATCTAACTCGCTCCATAAATACACACAAATATGCGTTAATAAGAAGCTTATTCATTATTCCTTCCAGTCTAGTTGATTCATATTATGGGCATGCTATGTTTTTTTATTTCATGGAGGTTGTAATGAATCAGAACCTGGGGTTAGAATCTATTTTTAACAAACTTGATTAAACTTTTCCCATTTTAGTGTTTATTTAGAGTTGCACTAAGTGACAATGACCGTTAGCGACTTTCTATCATTTGGGAAACTCACACAACATCCATCATACCCATTCCAGCATTTGAACCCGGGATCACTGTGGTGCCAGGAACCAACGCTCACCATCACAACACAGGAGCCTGGCTATTCCTTGAAGAAAATGCTTTCGATGAAGCCTTCATTCCATAGAAGGCTAAGGGCGAGTCGTTTCCAATGTCAAGGAAACATTAGATAAGCGTGAGAACAATTGGCACTCAGACGAAAGCACTTCCACATCCAAAATGGGCCATTTATGACTATTAAACATACTTAAACTGAATAAAATATGGGTAGTGATAGAAATTTAAAATTTTTATCCCTCATACTTATAATAAATATAATAAAACTGGTTAGTAATAAAATATTAAATAGCCGAATATTACATAATATTTTTTGTGGTAAATGACGTACTTTGAAATTCCTTTATAATCTTTTACTCGGCTATTACTATTACTAAGAGGCGTGACATACAACCCGCTTCCTTTCTGTGAGAAATCTCTAATATTTTGCCTGATAAAATTTAATGTTTCTTAAGTTTACAACTTCTTCAAATGGAATTGAATTTCACTCTGTCTCATTGACAAATTGTCCGCTTTTCTTCTTTGAAAAATGTTTCACTGAATTAATTGCATTTAAAATTTATAGGTTCACTTAAATTTGGATAACTTTTGATAATTTTAAAATTTTTTAAATAATTTTATGGTTGGCTTACAAAGCCGTATTATAATATTTTCTCTTCCACTTTGTTAATTCAAGGTATACCTTTCTCCTTATGCTTTCGCCCATTTGTTCCCGTCTGCGAACATTGTTTCACAGTAAATCTCATTTAACTAAACTCACTAAATAGTATTTTTACAAATTAGCACAATTAATGATCATAATTAACAAGTACAATCAGTTTTTACATTAACGCAATAAAACACTATCTTCACGAATTCCGGCCAATTGAAAGTAAAATGTCACGAATTACGCATATAGTATTTCCAAATTAAAATATTATAATTTCTTAAAATTGTCGAATGAGTTCTTACGTGCAGTATAACCTGCAATGAAGCCTCCTTGCGTCAATGATTTGAGATTAGCTTCCAACATGCCAAGTTGTCTTAATAAAAGCTCCAGCTAAATTGAGATTTCGGGGCAGTGGTCCACTGCTTGTCTACACACGACAAACGTTATTTATCTCCACCTGTACCTACCAAACAGCTACTGGTACAATTCACAGCTGCTGGACGAATGCCCAAAGTGTTAACGATATGTTACAAGTCGTGTTTATGTTAAGCAAAATCCATGTCTTACTTAGAGTTAGTTGCGTCCCTACTAATCGATTAAAATTTCTAAACTGAATTAGAATACTATATTTTCTCAACGATTGCTCTATTATCAAATATAATAATATAATACGTCTGTTCTACAACGGGGTAGTTCCTTGGAGATCAGGTCACATTGTTGTATTTAATAACTTTTTTATATAAGTTACTTTGGTGACACATTTAAATTTTACAGTATCTTTAAAAAATATATTAGTTATTGATAGTTTAACCCATTTAAATTGAAAGTAATATTTGTAACAAATAATTTGAGGATCACTTTGATAAATTCCCATTGGCTTGTATTCATTGTAATATTTGTATAGTTGAATTAGTAATTCTTATATTTTCTAACATTTTCTGGTGAGAAAATAAATTAAATATTCCCATATAGAATTTTTTTACAAACATTATTTTTAAACTATTTTGTATAATTACTAACGACAGAATAAATATTTATTTCTTATTACACTCATTTTAAAATGGTATAAACAAGATAATAGATACTGGGGATTGATTAGATGGGGTTTCCATAGGCTACGATAAAGCCTGTGATGTAGTTCCTCGTTGGGTAAATTAAATAAAACAGGCATTCTTATATCGACGAAGAAGGTTGATGGAATGAACAATCGCAATTCGAGAGGAGCAATTGCTTCCACAAGCGATGGATCCCGTATTTGTGATGTCCAGAAAAAGGAGATGAGAATAGGTGAATAGGAAAGTCGGTAGCGTAGGATTTTTGTCACCTTGATGACAGTCAAGAATTGGAGCCTTGGCGGATGTTTCGATGAAATGCACAAAGAAGACTAGTTCATTGTGACTAAGGCAGCCAACACAACAGTTCAAAGAATAGAGAGGAAAGGAAATCTAGCAATTAGGTAACTGCTGGAACACTTGAGAAATAGACTAACTATGTACATATGGAAGAGGTAGTCATTCAAAGATGGCTACACTTCCCCTTAACTTCTCGCCACAGTGAGGTTCAGCTGATCTCTCGATTCTCATACGCCAGTTGGAAAAATTTCTCCACTGTCTGACTAACCAGGGACGCTTATCACAGCAAGTCCAGAGTCGCCGGATGTAAGCAGTGCTAATCCTTATTCAATAATATATATGACAACATGATAAAAGAGTGGTACTACGAGTAGAAAATATTTTAAGTGATAAATAAAATAATAATTTTCGGAATGGGAATTGTAACGTCGAAATTTTTTTCAAAGCTCCGTAATTCAACCATTACTATTTTCAATACTTATCAACTATTTACCTAACAATTTAAATAATGGGGTCAGGGGGACAGCGTCATTTATAGAAATATAATGAAAGAACAAGAAGATCTAATTATGGTGAATAGTTGGACTCAGGGAAATAAAATGGAAAGAAAAGAAGCTCAATTTCGTATACAAAAACGACGTTGATAAATGAGACATAATATAGATTTGTCGGGAAGTAATTCCAAAGGCGACGAGCTGCAAATATCTAGGAATATAATTCAAAAATAGGTTTGGTGAGAGGAACAGGATTATTTATCTGAAATTCGTTATATTTCATAATGAGGAACTTGTAAAAAGGTGTCATATTTAAGTTAAGGTTAACTAATTTAGGAATACGGGGTGGCTTGTTGGGATACCTATCAAAATAAATCAAATAAAAAGAGATCAGAAAAGGTTACTGATTTTGTGCGAACAGAGCAAAGTCATAGAAACGAAAAGGCAGAAAAATTAGAATGGGCGTTATTGTCACCATGGAGGGAGAAAGAAAAGCTGCATTTGCTGTTCCAAGCTTATACGGGACTAAAACATTAGGTCGAATTAGCTTCAAAGTGCTAAAGCCCATTTCTTTCGGCAGATGTGACCATCAATTAAAAGCAGAATGTAGAAGACAAAAATCAGATGTTGACAAATTTTCATTCCTAAATAGGATCATTACCGATTGGAATAATTTACCTGTGGGGTTGGGTAAAATCCTCTGCAGGAAAATAAATGTAGGTTACATCTATGAAAACGTGTGAAGTGTTTTTCTCAACAATATAAATTGCTAGTAATGCATAATCCAATTTAAATGTTTAATCTGAAGTGAAGTGTTAAAATTAATATTTTCTTGCAGTGTGTTTATTAACAAGTATAAACGGTAAATTTATATTTGAAGTAAGATGTATGCAGGAAAATATAATTATGTATCTGCTGCCTGGCTTACGCTGTATTGTGAATTACCACATTCAAACATACATGCATACATTGAACTGTCTTTTTAAGTTCCATAGATTTTCTTTGCTAGTGCGCAGATGTGTTCACCGTGAACGCATTTGGAAAACATCTAATCGTTATTAAGGGTGTGACCTTTTAGATAAATAATAGAAATAGGAAACAATTAAACACGATAGAGAAGTCGTCGAGAAGAGGAAGGAAGCTCCATTATGGGAAACATATTTGGAAGACATTAAAGATTGAAAATAAGTGACGAACCTGAATTCAATTGAATCAAGCGAAAATAGCTAAGGGTATTTTAATAGGAAATAAAAGTTTCGTCAATGTGCAGATTATAATCAAAAGCATCAATGTATCTGCTCATTATTATTTTACTTTCGAAACCACAGGCACTTGGACTTTCTACAGCCAAATATGCTGCCCATAGTTTATGAAAAAGTTGCGCGTAACTCTGAAAGCTGAACAAGTTATAAAGGAAAAGTATTTCAGGCATAGTTATTCTTACTTATATGTCATTACAATTGTAACCTACGGCGAATATTAGTTATCTTTATAAAAGCACCATCGCAAATTCAGTCCACTAATAGGAGTTATTTTTGTTGACGCTAAAGTTAAATAACTTGATTATACGAACTTTTCGTTCCTTGAGGTAACCAGTAATGCTTCATATATTTTAAAGTAATTGGGGCTGCGACATCTTGTATACATTTAAATCAAACTAGTGGAATCAGTGGCATCATTCACATTTATGCAATAATTGTTTGGAGGAAAGCAGAGTGCGGAAGCAGCTTAGATGACGTAATTTTTCACTATTACACAAATGCACTTGGTCACAATAATCTTTCATGTTTTCTCTTACTTTCCTCAACTAATATTGATAATTCTTTATTAGTGAGCATCCGACATCACTTAGCTATATATGAAGGCAATAAAAGTTTCTTTCCTTAATAAACAATACCATATACATGACTATAATCGAGTATAGTAATCCACTGTAGGTACAAGACCTCAGCCATAAATCAACTTTATTTACGACACAAATTTCTTAAGTCATTTTTGCTTACTTTTTTGTTACCTACGTGAAGCTGTGATCTTTTGATGTGAAACTCCAGAATCTCCAAGAAGAAATTTCCCCATTCAGAACTAATCATACTCTTTTTATTAGTAGAAGTATATAAATAATTACTTGCGGGATTTATTAGTAGAAGTATATAAGTATGTCCTTACGGGATTGGTGTTCGTATTAAATTATTGACGGCGGTTCCGTCTGATAAGTAGTCGACAACATATTAAATGATTTATTACCGTGTTCAGAGTAGACGTCTGCAAATAACAGTTCATCAAGTTGATAAAAAAGTAATGGGACATTATCCTGTTTTTTTAAAGAAAACAATTAAATCAAATACTTTTCATTAATAGTCAGTTCTTCCATAATTAGGTTTCATTTCCTGTATGGTACATACAATAAAAAATGGATTTTAAGCCTAAAATGTATTAGGGAATAGATATAATTATTACATATGAGCTGTCATAATCGTTGTTTGACTGCAAAATATATTATATAGACAACATTCTGCTGAGTTAATTCCTTAAGTTGGTTTTTGTAATCCATTAATTTTCTCCAGTTATATTTTACTGTCTCCAAGGAACAACTTAGATTAGTTTAGATTTATTATTCAATCAATTAGTCCTCGGTCAAGGAAATAGGATACGTCAAATATAATATTACAAGAAATATACAAAATTTTACAATTGAGAATTTAATGACAAAAAGAGGAAAGATAAAATTCAATCTTCAATTTTCAGTTGACGGAGGAGGCAGCAGAAGATGGTGCGTCGGTTCCATTGGAAAATGAAAAAGAAAATAAGCCGGCAGTTAAATTCTAGTAGAGTATAGTTGTAACATAATAGGAGAATTTGATAGGATACCAGGAAACAGAATTGCTCATTCCTATCTATGAACTCTGTCAGTGAATAATACGTTTCATTCATTAAGAGAGATTTACAACTCTTCATAAATAATTTTTGAACCCTTAAAGCTTTTATTATCTCCGGAAGAGTATTGTACAGATTTATACCGGAATAGTGAATGCTTGTTTCAAAAAGACTTAGACGATGTTTTTTCAACACGGAGCTGAGAGCGATTTCTTGTGTTGTACGAATGGCTTGAACCGTTTACAAATTTTAAAATTTCTAGAATATACGTACAAGGCAAGGTTAAAGTTCCAAGTTTGCACCAGACGCTATTCGCAAGGCCCGCTTTTGTAGTTTAAAAATGTGAAGCGCCTGATGAGAATGACCCCATTTTGTAATACCGTAACCCATGACAGAATGAAAATATTCATGGAACATCATTTTTGATGTAGCTCTGTCGGTTTCCTGAGCTAACACTCGTAATGTAAAGCAAATGCTAGTTCTTCTAGATACGGAAACGTTTCAGTGATTTACTGAATAAATAAATTGTTATATTTATAGTAGGATAGATTAGAACCTTAAACAAGCATACTGGAATTTCATAATCCGTCACGCCAGGGATGAACTTAAGTCATTGTTGGCGTGCTTCTGCCAGTTTTCGTAAGACGTCACTTTATGCGATTTAGATGACGACAATCATTCCGCTAAGTAACTTCGACTTCATCAAGAGACTGGTGACCAATAGCAACTGTGAATGATCACATCACCGCAATCCACGTTGCTTTATTACAACTGTGCATCACCCGTTACCAAATTATTTGCTGTTCCCATTTGAAAGTAATCCGGTTCTCATTTGTTTTCAATGCCATCTTGAAGTTTAACATTCATTAACCTTTAAAAGACGGCATTTAAATTCCTGCAGTGGGGTCTCCCGACCGCTGCATTTTAATTCAGCTTTGCAGGCATTTGCTATAGTTACTGCACAGGAAAAAGGGGACCGGTTAGCAGGTGAGATAAATAGCCCTGACATCATTACGCACGCCAACCATCATCATAGAAAGAGCGAGAAATAACTCAAATGAAGTGGGATCGAAAGTTCCCATTCGGCCAGCGGGACCTGCTCCTTGCCGGGAACAATACTTCCCTTTCGTCCGATAAAGGTTAATCTTGCTATCAATCGATCTGAAAGTTGTCTTAATTACGATTCGTGTAGCGATAATTTGCAAGAACTCCGTTTTATATTTTGCGATATTTTTGTCTTGGGGATATACGGGGACTTGTTACTAAATATATGCAGTGGGTAGGTGCTGTAGTGCCTAATCAGCATGGGTTCAAAGATGGATGCTTTGTATTATTATTACTTTCGCGATCGGAAACCAGTAATTACAGACCGGTTAGCCTCGCATGTGTGAAATGCAAGCAATTTGAGCGCTTGAAAGTTGAGTACTTGCGTCAACACTGGGACGAAACGGGGTGGATTTACAATGGGAAACATGGCTTCAGACCTGGATTCTCTTGTGAGAGTCAGCTGGCCACAGTCTACCAAGTTATGTCAGACGTTTGATAAGAGAACGAAAATAGAGGGGATAATTATAGATTTTTATAATGCTTTTAATGTCGTGTCGCATGATCTATTCCTACGTAAGTTAAAAAGTATAGGTACACATGTTCGGGTAGTGAAGTGGATACGGGAATTCTTAAAAGATCGTTCACTCAGAGTTCACTTGAAATACAAATAAAATGAAGTCAGGAGTCGTTCAGGGAAGTGTGATCGGTTCATAGTGTTCCCATCGTTCAAAAATAATCACATATTAAACTGTTTACCAACGTTTGAATGGTTTATAAGGAAAATTGTAAACCTGAAGTATGCACAGATTATTCATGATGCCTTAGATAAAATTTCCCAATGGTCAGTTACAAATAAAATTCAAATAAACTCAACTAAGAGTTAGGCGATTGTCTTTACAAAAAAATAGATACGACCCTCAAATTTGGTATAACTTGGTATCGAAATACTAACGGAATCAAACCATTTTAAATATCTTGGGATCACAATTAGTAAATTGGGGTAATCAAGTGAGTGAGGTCACAGGTAAAGAGTGGAGGAAGATACTCATTGTAGAAAGGGTCTTGAGAAAAAGTACGAGAAAAAAAATATTTCTGTTAACAAATCACTAATATTTGAGAATTGGGTAACATGTTGAGGTTCTTGTAGAATTGAACACACACTAGCGTTAGAAAAAGAATACATAAACGGGCTGAGAAAAATGTTTTTCGATTAGAAGTCTTTAGTGATCGGAGGTAACATCCTAAGTTGAGCAATATATAAAGGTGAACCAGCCTGGAAATAAAGAAATCTTCTTAAGGCGGTGACATACCTCTAAAAATGATCACACTTTCAAAACTAAAGAGAAAGGGAAACGTCACTGACGTCTAAAAGAAAAGTATTAATTTGTAAATAGATCTGTATGCAATTGGAATTGCTTGCCTGCAGAAACATTGACGACTTTTCCGATTAGTGTTCGTCAGCTAGGATGCGGGAATTAAAGTCAGCATTTTGTTATACATTATATCCTTTCTTAAAATCAAAGAAGTGCTCAATAATTTTCTAAATAAAGTATTAAAATATTGAAGTGAACTCAGAGTGACTCATTCTCTCTCTCTCATTTATTTTTCAGGTCCAATATTAACTAGACAGTATAAAATTGTATTTTAGTGTGAATATACCTTAGGAGTTTTCTCTTGCAGACATTTCTCCCCAGAGTGACTGCGAGGCTCACGTGACTAGGTCGGGAATGTCTCGTACTCTCTCTGGGTTTTTTCAAAGTTCTTACATGCCGAGAGGGGAGGCATTTGTACTGGGGTCGAAGACCTTGGGCATATGGAAAGAGTTGGCCGCTGATCCCATTGGATCAGTCGGCTAACTGCCTCCTAAAACTGATGAAGACACGGAGAAGAGCATTCTGCGACCCCACAGCAAACTCGTCTTCCATCATTCGGAAGGGCGTGAGAATAGTACCCAATGCCCGAGCTATGTTATGCAGGTTATCTATAGTTTTCCCTGCATACCTTTAACTATAGCCCGGAGGCCCTAGTCAACCCTTGGCTACGTTGCTCTACCTTCCACATCCCTACTTACTAGCTGCCACAGGCCAAACGACCAATAGAAGCTAAATAATAATAATAAAAAAATAAATAGCATGTGATTTTCTTCTGGTACACCATTCGAGTAAACCCTTTATTTCTTGGGAGCAATTAAATCTTTCTTTTTGTTGGAAGAGAGATTTTTAGAGAAGAGAGTTTTCCCCTACATATTATTATCAAATTTCTTATTGGTGAAATGGACAGACGCAGGTCCGGCCCTATATGTTGGTCGTAGTAGACAAATGGCGGCAAAAGAGAGCAACGAAACCGCCTCAGTTAGAGTACAAGGAAATACTGAAAACGTTTTGACAGATGGCAATTTTTCCGTTCTTAACGATTTAGAACTATATGATGAAATATTCATAGTTATTTCACTTTTCATAAAACATGTTCTTAAATTCATTATTTCTCATAAAACTGGATAAAATTTGTGCCTTACTTACAGAATTTTGTTAAAGTTGCTCATAGCTGCAGATACGTGTGAAACAAACTTCCTAATATAAAAATAATTATTTAAGAGCTATGTCTAATTAAAATAGCCATGAATAGAGCAATCAATTCAATATGGAAAAGTTATTCGCGATTTTACAAAAAAAACTCAAAAAGATTGTTTCAGTTTCTACTATATATTATTTTATTTATTGTTTTAAATTGGAATTCTTTAAAAATAGTAGGTAGTATAGTTTTGTTGCAAATGGAAGCCGTTTGACAATCTGTTGAAGAATTCATGGTGTTAAGTGTGTTTTAGCATAGACCTTAGTACATTGTTGAGGAACTAGTGTAAGACAATATAATATATTAGCAATATTATTATATCGGTATATTATAATATCGGGTACAAATTATATATCTTGTATTCTCTGCAGTACTTAATCATACCTTATTGTAAGTTAAACATGATTATATGAATGTAATTAGCAACAAAGAGCTAATAAGAATTAAGTAATCATAACAAATTATGGAAAATCTCTTACTCGTTCCACATCCCTACTTCTCCTTATCTATGGGATCAATGGAATATGATTTAATACTATTACTTCTAATGAAGCTCGTCCTTGTGCTGTCGAATCCAATTTATGGTACATTGGCACATATTATTGTCCAGCGGCGCTGCAGAATGGGTATTTTGTCGTTCATTATTCATTTGTAACATAAGACGTTTGTCTCTGTCTCTGCCGGAATAGGTGCCATTTGAAAACCATTTAATTTAAAATTTACAATTATTCTCAGCTCATTAAAATTGAAAAAAAATTTTTTTCACTAAAATAATTTTATGTAAAATTATTATTTTCTTAATTCAATTTGTTACGTTTACTGGTCCTTTAATAATTCTATTTTTTATATATAATTTAAAGTTATTTTGAAGACTGGGGCGACATTTTTCGGGTTTGCCTTAATCGGTAGAATCTCTGGCAGAGTTTTACAGTGTGGATGGAAATCGGAAGATACTTTTGACTTTTTATTGAGGTTATGAATGATGATTTGCAGGAATAGGTTTAATTCAATGTAAGTTTGGGACCCAAATTTATAAGAAGGTGTAAGATAGAAACCCTTTTTGTATGGTGATTCTTTGTGGATCGGTGGACGAAGAATTCACCGAGATGGACAAGACACAGTAGAAATGAATAAGGTGATAGTCTTGGAATAGATTGCTAGAGATGGCTGTTGGAAGCGAAGGGAAACAGGATTTCCAAAGCCATTAGAGATTGAAGGTGACGTGGTGGGAAGAGAATGGATGAAAATGATGTGACAATAGCCTATTACTGATGAAGGTTTTGTACCTTTGGAGGAGCAGAGATTAATGTGAAAATTCAATAGACTTAATATCATTTTGTGAAACCCCAAAACTGCTTCGAAAAACTTTTTAACGTTGAATATAGTATTTGAATAGCATCATATATAACCAGAAGACAAAAATGGATGATAACAGAAGAACAGAGAAATCTCTAATGTAGGACGTACCAAAAATATAATTGATTATCTGTGATGGATATATAAATAAAAACCATGTAACTCTCTCCGAAGAGTTGAGATCACGTTTTACATAAGTTAATTACTTATATATTATATATCGAATATTAGGCGTAAGTATAGAAAAATAAATGGCAGCCAAGAAAGTCAGTATAATTTAAATATGATACAATTTTATTACGAAAATTCCATCTCATATCATTATATAGTTTTACTTCAATCTGATGCACAGAATTTATAAAAAAGTAAATTAATTATATTGAATACAAAAATATATTGCTTGTATTTAATTTATTCCGTTAATCTAATTTACGTATCACTTTTATAATAAATATAATACGTCATCAGGTTCTAAGATAAGTCGAAAAATGTAAACCTTCATTGTACTTTCACGAGATGGGTCTCTAATTTACTTGTATTAACTAATTTATTCATGTCATTACTTCTCATTTCTCTGTCATCTCCACCGTTTTTATACAACGAAAAAATTGAAATTGTTTCAATGACAAATGTAGTTACGACACGTAATGAATAAATGATTCAATAGAATGGTTTCATCTTGTAAAATAGTTAAATCTTATCCTAAGGTAAAATAAATTTCCTTTTTATATTTATTTCCAAGAACCCGGTAACAATCTCACAAAAATCAATGCAGTTTATAATTTAAAGAAATAATTTGGACTCGATCCGAGATCCGAACAGACGTTCAGGTAAAAATATGTTCTGGTTAGTCTCTTCAAACATTATCGTTTATTGAATACCTATGGATGCTCTGAACGTAAAATAAGATTACTGCAAATAATTTATTATGACACTGTTCGTTTTAACAGGTTCTGCGAAGTTAGAAATATTATAATATTCTTTAAATACGCAAATAGTGTTGATGGATACAGCCATGACACAAGAAGGCAATGAGTAATACAGTTGAATGTGTTTTCCAACGAAAACAAGCTCCAGATTCACGCATTATTTGTTTCGTACAGTATGAAATTATAAAGCTACGACGGTTCATAAACATTCTACAACTCAACGTGGGAGGTTAATGCTGCCACTCCCTGCAATAATTATTCAGCGAACAAATTTACCCACCGTTGGATCCAATGACATTTATTATACTCGAATTTTTTATTGAGTTTGAGTCAAAGCTGGTAATTAACCGAAGGTAAAATTCATGGACATACTGAGGAAACGATTGTAACATAAAGACAAGCATATCAGTCGGAGAAAAGACTGAATAGGTTACAAAGATTTAAAAAAAATTTGCACTGTCAAATGTAATTGTTATAAAAATACAAATAAAATAATTATAAAATGTGGTTGTTAAAGATCGTTAAATACATGTTATTATATTTTTATTTAATTTTCGTAAACGACTTTAAAAATAGTTATATATATTTATGTTAAAATACTTATTTGACCTCAATAAACGATCCTTTTATACCATTTTTTAATGTATCACAGTAAAATTATTTTCTATATATATATATATAATGATCGATGAAGAAAATTAAAGGAATCATATTGGAAGGAGAAGAAATAAAAAAACTAGGCTTTTCTGATGATATTGTAGTGTTAGGAGAGTCAGAAGAAAAATTTTACTGTGATACATTAAAATATAGTATATATATATGTTAATCCTTAGCGTAGTTAAATTACAGTGGAAACGGACAGAACTACTGGAAATAGAAAATAGGGAAACAGGCCTTGAACAAACGCTACGCTTGATGTACATGGAAATGGAAACGAACGGAACGAATTAAATTTTAAGATTCGAGACAAGCTGAACAGGAGACTAGTCAGCCAACAAGCCCGTTAAAAGGCTCTTTAGGAAAAAGCGGATCAGATCCGAATGAGGCGAAAGGGGCATTAGAAAACTGACGAGGTAAAGACAACGTCCAGTAAAGAGAAAGCCGAATCTGAATGGAATGAAATAGAACATAAGAAAATGAAATCTGGGCGAATAAGATCAAAAGAGGACAAGAATTGAACTCGATAGAAAAATATAGAACGCAACAGTTGAGATAATCTGGGGTCAAAGCGAAATCGAACGAAGATGGAAATGAAGTGGTTGATAATGAATGGAAACGAAACGAAGCTAGTAGAAATGAAGAATCGATTCAGTTGAAACCAAGTCCAGGAATTCTGGCGTATGCAGTAAACTATTTGACTACTTTTATAAAATCGTCTAAGATTGTTTATTACGTCAATTTATGCTAACTATATCGCATTTTTTATATATTACTATCCTAATTCACCCAAAATTTTGTGATAAAGGCTAAATAAAATAAAAAGACCGACAAACGCTTCCTTGGCTGGGGCGCGGAGTCGTGACGTCACTAGATATTAGACAAGGAGACCGGCCTTGCCTCTTTCGTTGCGATTTCGAAGAAATGGCTGATAAATGGTGTCCAGTAATCCAATGTACAATGCCTTCGACCAACGCAAGGTATTGTCAATGTATTGTAATTGATTCTCACTCGTAATGTTACGAAATTCATATCAGGTTATTTAATGTTGCAGCACTGAAAAAGCAACTCGCGTCTCTAGGAAGGTATATTTTGGCTGCTGGTGGCCTCATGGAAATATTAAACAGGCGATTGATCCAAACAATTTTACTTTTACTTCATACGTAATTCATGCAGCTAATAAAGTAAAATACCATTTAAGAACACGACATTTGAACGGTTGTTGCACAATAAAACACGATGAGACGATATTTGTGACTTTGACTCGAAATTATAGACCTTATTCTTCGAGACATCAACAGTAAACATATGTTTTCTATTACAAAACATCCTGATCTTTCTAATTGTCAGTTAGAAAACGATATCTGGTGTCCTAAACGATTTATCCCGCAGAAAAGCTCATTTTAGGCGTTTTTCACTTAGGCGCCAAGTCTGCTGTACGAAATTCACCAAAGTATATTGTCTCCAGAGCTGTAAACCGTCTGACTAGTAGACACTTATGTAGACTTATGAACTACAAAATATTAATGCTGTACGTACTTAATTTATTCCAGAAGGATTCCTTAATAATTAAAAAAAATAGACGGAATTTTTTTTACCAATTTTGGAGGTCAATGTTGGCCAGTGATGAGAGTTTTGAAAATATCCGTTATCATGTTCGTAATTAAAGTATTCGGTTTATCTTAGAAACGAATTTCCAGGGTACAATCTCTAATAATTGAAACAATATTGAAGCTCAAAAGTGACAATTTTGAAACGACGTCGTCGCCGACGAACCGCAGACTTCGACGAAAAAGCCCGTATATCACCCATAAATGCTTATTTCAAACTGAAATTTTGCATATGTTCATATCTAAGGCTTCATAGAGCAAACTGTCAAAGTTTCTTCGAAATATAAAATGGTCGCGCGGGAATCGTTCCTCAAATTGGGGACACTTGACATGGAACGACCCAATTGCGTCCACTTTGGGCAGGTTTCTGCTGTCTGCTTTCACGAAATTTCTCTCCACTTCATAAAAATGAGAATGTTTGTGCATTAATAAAACAAAATTTACCATTAATAACCTAAAACGCTGATAAATAGCCAATTAAGTGACACCTTACACGCGAACGCTTAAAACTTAACCATACAACACATCAGAGTACCAACTTGTGACGTCACCAGGCCTGCAGCCAATCATGTAGCGTTTCCAAGCATCTATTTATTTATTGCAAATAATTAACATAGATAAAAATATGGATACAGCGTAATAAAATCTTCAAGAATGACCGTAAACGTTGGTATATTTTGAATACAATGAAATAGCCTATCCGAATACTTTGGAAAACCATAACCGAAAAATTAGAACGGAAAAATGTTGTGGTCAAAAATAAATAGGTTGTATGAAAACGGAAGTAATATCTCACAATAACAGAAAACAACCGAATACATTTGATAGGAACAGAACGGAGACCTGTACTGTACGGAACGGAACGAGTCGGATTGACGCGGAACTGAGAAGACGAGGCCTGCAAGGAAGATAAAGGAATCGGAACAGGATCTGAATCGTGATACATGTCGGTGTTCGAGCACGTGTAGGAAAGAGCCACCCCGTTCCGAAGTGGTTTTTCGCCACTTGTTACGCCAGCTTAGGCGGCTGCCCCCTCCACACAGCCAACTCTCGCCGGGACGGAGCTGTTATATCAGCAAAGGGCCTCCTCTAGACACTCGCCATTCCTCTCCCGGTCTCTGCAGCGATCTACCACTCGGTACGGGTACGGGTACGTACTGTAACAAACACTCAACCCTCATTTAAAAAACAAATTTACAATTTTTAAAATTTGCATAACATGCTGTGCTATAGCACATACAACTTTAAGTGGAGTCTAGATTTTGTAACTATATGTGAATGATTTAAGAACTCGTAAAATTTATCTATAAATATTGTGTTAGCCGTATGTCGTCATATTTCAAATATAAAAAAATGTAATAAATATTTTCTGTATAATGTGATTTGATAGATTGATTTGTGATATCAAAAATATATATATAGTCTAAAGTAACCCTAGCATCAAAACTGCGGGAAAAATTTTTTTCTCGCAGTTTTGAGGCTAGGGTCACTTTACACTATATTCGCTTTATCTCAATTGTATCGTTTCTTCGTCAATCGTTTGGTCTATTTATTTTTCACTCTAACAAATAATAGCAACAGTTAAATTATATAATAGATGACACGTATATTTTATGCCTTTATCTCGTTTTATGACATCAGGACTTTATCGACCTATATAGAAACTCAATTTACAACTCATTAAGATTCCTTATTAGTCGACTAAAATAGACTAACCCTCTTAAATATGACTATAGTATTTGAATTGACATATTTCTGTTATTTTAAATAATTAGGAAGCATAATTGGACAAATACAGTGAGTGATATTAGCAATATTTTGTAAGAGTAACAGTGCTAATAAGGAGAATTTCTTATATAGGCTATAACTATATTTTTTAATCAAAGGTGTACTGTGAAGGCCTGCTAGTAGATAGAAATTACTAATACAAAATGTTGTCTGAATTTGGTCAATTTTTTTTTCATACGTCACTTAACATACGCTAACAATGTGTATCATTTAACTAAAAACATCAATATCATTTTGTCCTCTTTTTTTAAAATAATCACATTGTAAATTACACAGTTATCAAAAACTTTAAAATTGGGAAGCTTTTGTTATATTCATCCCTTCACGTGACACGTCTCACATGTCATGAGGGCGAAGGCTCCCTAATTTTAAGGTTAATGATGATCATTGTGTAATTTACAATGTGACTATTATAAATAAATAAATAACAATCAAAATGTGTTTCATGTATAATTACGTGAAGCGTGTTCCCTAGTCGGGCTCTTCCGGTAATGCAACATTGAACACATTCTATCATCCTCCCCATATATATATATATATATATATATATATACATATATATTATAAGAAGTACACCGTATTGCATGTAATTACATACGAGCCCTATGCAGGTTAATTTAACGTTAAGTCCTGTGACCAGTGAAGCATGCATTGTAACAGGTTTTGAGACCGCTACTTGAGAAGTGTCTCGTTCTTTTTTTTTCACATGTTACGACACTGCTGTCCGAAACCAGGTCAGCGGTATCCTAGGGGGTATTCTAGGAGTCTGTTCCATATGGATTCTGGCAGGCGAAAGTTGCCATTAGTGGACATTAATGACCACCGTCTCTATTTACTCAGCGAGAAGAAAGTTTCGGAAAGGCAGCTGCATTTTCACCCAGACGGAATATCTCCAGGTGTCGAATCATTACATGCTGCAGAGACTTGATGAAGACCGGGAAGATGAGGTCTTTGGGAAATTATGAAGACGGAATTTCTGCATCGTTGGGTCAGAAGATTTGGACGCGTCCTTCCAGAATTTGAGCAAGTCCGACAAGCTGTCATCCTATCACCCAGAAGTAAGAGGGTCTCATCGGCCTTGGGTCAATCTTAACGCATCAAGGCACGCGTCTTCTCTCCAAGTTGGGAACAGGGATTAGTTGTGTAACACTCACTAGTTTCATATTCCGACAGGAGACTGCCGAAGGCTGAACCAGGAGACCACGTGCCATAACAATTGTCCTCGGGCGCCATAAAGGGCCATACGAACTTGGTGATCAACGTTCGATTGCTCACTTATAATTTTATGATTAAACGCAAGACACTGACAAAAGTTTTAATAAACTTGTCTGTGTATGCATCGTTCCCTGTCAAAAGTAATTGATCTTGAATTGGCATGTCGTCCAGCACACCATGAACATTTTTCTTGAATATTTTACAACATTGATGAATAGAAATAGAAGGACAATTTTTTTGGCATTAATTTTGAGACGAATCCTGTGAGAAGACACATGTCACACTTTTGACTATCTTGGCTAAAATTGAATAAATTTTTACAACGTAATCGCTAGTCAAACGTATAAAATAAATTGGGTTGAATTAAAACTGAGGAGAACTATTATACCGGTTTTGACTATTGGGCGTTATTAAGTGTTCTAGTTTGTGTAGCAGAGCTCCCAGATGAGAGAAAGGGAAACTCGTGAACCGGTTCAACGTGGAGAACGTATTGGGCGAGCCTCCACGGTGTCGCTGAGGCACAATGAGCCGTATCACGGAAAGTAAAAGGAGCCTGAAGGCTGAAGCGCTTTCTACGGCGTGCATTGCTCCCACGCAACACTCACCATCGGTCTTGACCTTCCTGAAACAGCTATTGAGACGAACAATCAGATGTTCAGTCGCGTCAATACAGGCCATGGTCAGATACAAGGTGACATCAAATTGGAGCCAGAGGTGACTTCATGGCATGAGCAATTTTTCCTAGAACGATCCCAAGCTGATATGGGAACTGATCTTCATGGTCTTTGGGATTCTTCTTTTGTACGAATTGGAAAATGTACTTTTTTAAATAATCCTTATGAAATAACGCTGGAGCCTCTTGGCGTTGATATAGTCATTCGTGACTGGCTCTACTACTGCTGGGAAAGATGTGTGGATGCTCCCAGGGCCAATGTACTGTTTGTGGGTTGGGCAACGCGGCAGTAGCTTTCTACCTTCACTTTCAGAACGACCTTTTGCACTACGGACAACTGGTTCCAGACACAGCACTACAAGGCACTGCTTCGCACCATTGTCGCTAGGAAAAAAAACTAGCTGGTCAATCCTCCTCGCCTACAAATAATATCACGTAAAACACATGTGAGAAAACGGTAACAATTGGGAACTTCACAGATTAAGGAAAAATACTCAAATTGATAACAATTCATATAAAAAACGTATATTTCCAGATGGAAAATATATTCATTGTATTTATCTCTACAGTCAATAGAAAAGTCAAGATTTTAACTACGATGAAATCGGGATAAGGGGAAAATGTACTGTAGTATCCATTTCTAATCTTCCAAGATAACATATTTCAAGAAAAAATATGACCACATGTTTTACGTTATTAAAATAACTTCGAGACACTAAATGTCCAAGATGTAATAAATTGGTCTATATTTTAAACAGAAGGAGATAAAATTTGTAGCATAATTTCTAACCGACAAGATTACAAAACATTCCACAGAAATTACAGGTGTTGATGCAACCCTCTATGCTACAGTACAGAGAGCAGAGAATATAACTGATTACAGAGTGGATAATAAATTTAAATGAAAGAATTACATACGGTCTCTGATGACAAAATAATGTGTTGAAAATAGAAGCAAAAAAGTACTTTAACTCTAACAATGTGATAAAAAGTCCCTGTATCGTTTTTTTGATCTCCATATATCCAAGTGTAATTGTAAATGATTTCCTGGACCGAACGTATGAAATTCTAACTCTTGATTAAGTTCCCGATTATTTCTCAGTATTTCGACGTTACTCTGAGTAAATTATCTGTTGCTCCACAAACATCAGAATCACTAAGGTTCAACAAGTCTCTACATGCCAGTTGTGCAAAATTTAATTACTACTAATTTACTAAAAGGTGTAAAAACTTCTCTATTATTATGTGACTACTTGTCACAGTTTTCCACAACACAAAATGTATAAACAATAAATTCATTAAAATAATAATATATCATATGAATATAAATGGCCATATAAGTCAGAAAAATAAAGTTTAATGAATGATAAGATAATTATATATATATACATTTTCTTTTTAAAATTAGGACCACTTCTGATAATGACAATTATAATTAGAAGAAACTTAAAATATATATTAAAAAGTTTTCATTTTTATTTTCAATTATATCTACAATTAACGAAAATTTAATGTTAATATGAGACCATGTTAAGAGAAAAAAGTATTTGTTTACTGACTTATATGGACCAGTAATAACATTATACTTCAAGAATGCCTGTTATTTTCAAGTAATTTTTAATTCAATGTTTTTATATGGTGAAGGGACTTTCAAATCTATTAACTGCAGAAACACTTGCGAGTGAAAGTTGAGAGCAATCTATTGTGATCCTCAGGAGTGAAGATGACGTTAGCCCGGCTACTTCTCGTGGCCGTCTTCACGAGCTCAGTTCTCTGCATCCCCGTCGCTCTTCCCGATGAAGAAGAGATTGCGAAACTGCCTGAGGCGAAGCAGAAGATCGTCAAGGTATGTAACTGGAACAAACTTTCACTTAATTTCGAGATATTCTTAATTGTTGAAGGGAACTGTTAAATTAAAATGGGAGATTTTGTTACACATAATATGTCTAATTGCAAGTTAATATTTCACATAGCAATAGAATATAGATAAGACTGGTGGAGGATCGATACGCTGACCACGTGTCACTCCAAATTCGGAATGTGTCATGCAAGATGACAGTCCGCAGTCGACTCGGTAGGCCCAGGCCATCAATGGGCTGTAGAGCCAAGGAGGAAATAGAATATAGAATATGAATTCACATTTTACCAAATTAACATCGCTCACTACAAACCTATACAGTGTTTGTTCTCCTTTCTGTCAAAAATGATTTTCTTTTTTTTCCTAAAATGTTTTATTATACCACATCATATCAACCCTTATTTTCCAATACTTATACTTTCATTACACAACTCCAATTAAGCCCATGACATATTTTCCATATTATTCCACCACATTATAAATCAAAACCCCATATTTATTCCATACACGTTACACTTTAACGTTGACTTAATTCCATACGTATTTAATAATATTAATACTTCCCTTTTAAGAAAAGTCTCTTGTATTTTCTCATATCATTATTGGACTGGTATTACAGTACCCAATAACCAATCTTAATCTGTTCCAATATTGAAAAAATTATCATTTCTTCCAAACATTCAGGATAAAATAAAAGTGCAGAAGCTCATTGCTTTCGTCAATTTGTAGCAAATAAATCATGTTTCTTTTGTTAGTTAAGCTCCACATAACTTGTTATATTTTAGTTTATTATTACCTCCAATCCGAGGCGTCGATTTCAGACAATATGTTAGCTTGGATTTATGAGGATTCATCCTCATTTCAGTATTAGTTGAGTAAAATGTTAACGATAAAATTTCAAAACAGTTGAAAACAAATAAGCCGCTTTGCCATCAAACATTTCAATATTTTTGGAATAATTTTGGATTTATGAAAAATATAGGCGAAACGTCGTAGATGTGTTAAATAAATGTAAAATATTTGCTGACAAATTGTTTGTATTGTTTCTTTATTTATACTTAATTGTCAGAATATAGATTATTTTAGTTAAAAACAATTTTTTCCCAGGGATCTAAATAAATTGTCAGGAATTTTCTTTGTTTTCCTCTTTGTTGACAATCGACGTTGTTCTGAAAATACTCCACGACTCACGGTATTAGGATTATGAAATTATCAACAGAATGTTTTCGCAAATTATTATTATTTTTAATTAAATTTCACTAAGAAAAACGTAGAAGCATTTCTATCATTATGGTAATAGTATTAGAGACACGAGAAAATAACATTTTTGAGTAAAAGATTTTAAAGCTAATTTATAATGGAAAGGAAGAGAATTGAGCTGATAGTTTTCTAAAATCTTGTTGAGAGTGAACAGAAACTCAAAATTGGAAAGCCGTGTTGGATGCAATTTTTGTTCTTTAGTCAATTTTTGTAAGTAAATAATGTAGTCAATACGTTAGTAATAATTTGATACAAAATCAATGAACGTTTCGGTCCTATTTTGGAATTTCTTCAGGTGCCAATTGATAGATAACAAATTTAATATTGACGAAATCGGTTTTTAAGTTTTTATATGATGTTAAATAAAATAATGTTGAGGTGTATCTTTATTGTAATAAATAGGATAGAGAATATTTACTCAAATACTGCAAAAATACAAAATATTATTCAGTATGACATAATTATTATCTAGTAATTAATTCATTATATTTTCTGACAATATCAAAACAATTCGTGTTAGCAATAAGAATGTAGGTCAAATGTTGAAATAAATGCAAAAAAAGTGGGTTTTCGGTATTGCAAACGATTTTGTAACAATAAATGAGTGGTTGGGTGGTTCGTAAGAGCAACCGCGTTACTTGCAACAGGAAAGGGCGGGGAATCTCAAAACAACTCCTCTGGGACGTTACATCATTTCTTCACATACGCGTATGTCTACGTTAATTAGCCGAAACGCACCTTATTATGAAAGATGAGCTGCATATTTGGAAGTCATTTCGCAACTCTTGTCTCGCGGGCTAGTTTCAGTGCCGCGAAATGTGGGCGAGAACTTCTAATATCAGCAGAGGCATAAAATACATGCATAACTCGTCATAGTCAGATATAACTACTATGTTGGTACCGCAAGCAAGGACATAATTTCTGTTATCTGTGTACTGTCGCTCCAAAACAAAAATGTTCACCTTTCAAACTCTCTGTTAAATAAATATAAAAAATTAAAGAAAGCTTATGCAAACAAACAGAAGTATATATACAAACACGAAACATCGTTTTAATAAAATAATAGCTCTGTAATTAATTTTTTTATTGATTGTTTTGCTTTGTAAATTACGGATAGATATATTAATGAGTGGAGTCCACTTCCGAATTTCTGCAAATAAAATTATTTCATTTTTATGCTGCGACCAAAAATAATTTCCTTATCGAATATAAGTTTAAGATAAATAAAAATCCAAGGAACGAGTATATATTACTTGAATAAATATTTTCTCTAGCGCTTGTCAGCTCTAAAGAATTTATCAATTTACATTATATAATACTTAAAATTACTACTCCTATGGTAATCGCGACAGAAACTATCGTTAATATTATTTTCTAACTGAACGGTTTATACCCATTATAATGAAGAGGGGACTATTAACTTTCTTAGATACAATTTAAAATTCGGTCTTATTCAATTTTCAGTAACCTTCCGAGTTGATGATGGGAAATATTATTGTATCAAACCTTATAATAAGATGTTTATACTCTGAAACGCTAATATAGTACTTCAGATTTTATAATTAGTTAGAGAAAATGCAGAAGTGAATAAAATTAATGAATAATATTATCACTCTTGTAAATTAAAAAATTATTTCAATAATGACTATATTGTTGATGCACCTAAAAATGAAATTATAAAAAATATTAACACTCGTTTCGACCACAATATTAAACTTTACCAAACAATTTTAAAATTTTTCTCTCCTCAGTTATTAATTTATTCATCTTTGAATATTCTACCAGTTTTTTCTTTTAAATCGAATATAATTACTTAAAGTCTAATTGAAGATGTCGTAATCTTAGGGTTCAAAAATTACTAGTCTGACGTTGATTGTAATGATCTTGATGACGCGAGAAGCTTTTGATTTGTTAATTTTAAATTTTGTAAAGTTAATTGAACAATATATTTATAGTGAAAACAGGTAAATGACTTTAGGTTTGCCAGATTGTAACATAATTACTCTTCCCGCATTACTTTTGCAGCAAGATCAATTGATCTATTGTTCCTTGAATCAATTTAGCCGTTTAGCGAATTAAAACCATTGATTACGTCCAATAATTTGTAGAAAGTGGAAATAAATTAATAATAAAGTAATATATATGTATCCGTAAACTCATTTTCATTAATGATGGACTTACATATATGATAAGTCGGACTTGTAGCTGGAATTTATGCGTGCACCTTGTACGGATTGAATTTTGGGATGCAGGATGACGTGTGAACACGTGCCAGGACTACGAGAAGCAGCCATGGCCTCTCCCAACAGCCATTGCACAGCTGATGCCAAGGACGCGCTAGAAAGCTACATCATTTAATCCCCCTAACTTAACGGTTATAACACGAGTACGTTGGCCTTCATTTAATGTTTACACATGGTAAAGAGTAAGCCATATGAAGAATATTCACCAAGGATGCAAAAATATGATTCTACTTTCTGAATATTGATTGTAAAACTGTTATGACACCGCATTGGCATTTTACAATGGAACTGCCAAAGATGAAATCTAATTACATCTAATGATTTGAAGGAAGTGGTATTAATAAAAAGACTAATAGATCGCAGATAGCCACATGATCAAACATTTATGTCTCCTATGGCATTAAAAATTGACATATAATGACAGTATTAATACAGATCACTTGACTATAGTTCAACACAATAATTTGCGTCATCTTTCAATCAATGTATCAAAAACAATTTAAACATGATTTCTAAGTATTAGTGAATACAAAGTGGAGTTATTGATGTCGAATTTCCAAATTGTTATAATATTTTTCAGTTCTTTGAGACAAGGTATGTGCAGACTATTTTTTTCTTGTGTCAAATAGAGTCCTTGCATTAAATTTCCGTATCAACGTATGGTAATAATATGGAAATTATGTTTAATAAATACCGTCCAAACAGGTTATGGGCTCAGTCACGCGATATTGTCAAACGTAGTAGAATGAACGTATTAGTAACGACGCACGATGAATGGAATAAGGTTTTCAGTAATTAAAATTCTAAAATTGACAACAGAGAATAATAGTTTTCCATTAAAGAGCTGAGAGAACACGTCGCTGGAAAAGCAATGCAACAAGAGTATAGAGGTGAGAGCTCAATACCAACGTAAAGCGATAGTGTGGCAACAATGATCCTGAAGCTGGGATTAATAATTAATTAATGATTCTATGATGTGAATCTAATGAGGAGCAACATTTTTACCAGCAACATTTTACCAAAAATTATTAAAAGACTACCAGCTGTATCAAGGAATGTAATATTGACTGAAATAGTGACGAGAATGAACACGAATTATTTAGTTATAATTTACTTTCATGATAAGAAAAATTCTGGTTCACCAGAACTAACTCTTGGCGCCATTCACGCAGAATTTGAACACCCCAAAAGTAGAAATATAAACAATGAGAGCCAAAAAAATGACAGTTAAATTAAGAAATTTAATGATTTGAAGTTAATAAAGAAGACAAATAAAAAGGACGTTTAGTCAATTTTTTTGTTTATTGACAGCCATAGAGGATCATTGACCCTGCATTGGTATTTTACAATGGAACTGTCAAAGATAGAATCTGATTCCATGTAATGATATGAAGGTAGGGAGGCTAAGAAAAGGACTAATATAAAGACAATATATACGCTAAGATGAATCGTCCTGCATCTATTATGGAATGTGCTATCAAACAAGTTAAAGTTTGACTCCTTTGATTAATAGAGAATATTTAGTTAAGCTAAAGATTGATGAGAAGATTATTGTTCTTTGCTTTCTGGTTTGTAAAATGAAACGAGTACGTTTAAATTAACTCCCTACGTCTCTCCGAATTAAATTGTTCCAAAAAACATTATCTTTCAAAAGGTCCTGGTAAACCTTAAACAGACAAGTAATGAGTAAGTTGCTTAATTTATGTAAAATCCGTCTGGAATAGAATTCAAGAGGAGGAAGAATAATGGAGGACTCTTGACTAAAAGGGATATAACGAGGGACCACATTTGGACCCAAGAAAGACTCCTTAATTTAGTATTAGAGGGAAATATGTGGGGTAGAAATAGAAAGGGAAACCAAAACTAGTATATGCTAGTCAAATTAAGCTCGATATAAGAAACAAGAGTTATGTGAAATTTAGTACATTAGCTGCATCAAACCAGTATGGGTCAACATGTAAAATATAGTGAAATGTAATTATGAAAATATTGCGTGTAATAAAGTAGTGGTGTAATCGACTGTGAAAAAATAATGAACATATAATTGAAAAGGGCAACAATGAAGTCGTTGGCATTTTGTTTCAACTAGAATTCCTTACACGAAGGCAATTCATTCCCTCTTTATGGCGGGGAAAGTAGAGTGTAAGGTCAGTTCTTGCCAAACAGCCTAAGCGGATAGCATCGCTAACGCGGACTAAGGCTATCGATCATACTCGATGTGAAATCACAGCTTGTGAATGTATGTGAAAAATATCTCAGAGTGGAGAACCGAAACGAAAATTAACAGTAGTGAAGGAAATTTCTCAGCTTATTCCCTTTTCCATGCCTCTGCAGCCCATTCAGGGCCTTGGTTTAGCGGATCGACTGCTGATTGTCATATTACGTGACACATTCCAAATTTGGAATGATACGTGATTTGTGTACCAAATCTCCATCAGTTTTAATCACGGTCTTCGTGACCATGACGGCACAAACATCCAAGCCCATGCCCGGATTATAACCCAGGACCTTTGTGTTGAGAAGCAGTGACGCTAGACACTAGACCACAGAAAGTCTGCTCTCGACTTATTACTGAGTAAAAATGAAAACTCAGTCTGACATACAATAATTAATAAAATTAGTGCATCCTGAAGAAAAGTCAGATTTTAATAAAATTAATATTTACTACAAAACTTTCCCTTTCTATATTATATTCAGTTGGATTTTTAACATTAATAAATAAATATAACGAAAAAGACAATACTTGACGTCCATACTTTATTAAAGAAATACAATTTGAATTCATCTTAACAGAAAAATTGACTTACTCCAAGAACTTTTAGGAACTAAATGTGAGAAAAAAATACCATACAAACACCCCCAAAAATGTATTTGTTGTAGCTGAATTTTTAACGCAAAAATTAAAGTTTCAAGTTTACATGATATTAAACGATAGTAAAATTTAATCATATTTGGAAATTAAATTTTGGGTGTCTGATTTCACATTTATTGAATCGATATTGGACATAATATGCAGCATTCCGCTCATCAAACGATGAAAATAATTACACTCACAATCAATAATTTCTATATTAACTGAATCAATTTTACGACTATTCATGTATATATGTTTGGTTACGAAAAGGCTGCATTAAATTAGGAAAATATTATTTAATACTGGAACGGAGTTTACACTTCGTTTGATCAATGTAGCAGGCCCTACAGTCAAAACACTCAATTTAGTAAATGACATTTGGGTTATCCAAATTTTGAAGAAAAAGTTTTATTCTATGATTAAAATATCGCCCTTACACCATAATTGGAAAAAATGGTTGATTAATTTACATATTACGTTTTTAAAATATGGTCAAACGATATAACCTATAGCATTTTTAAATTTTTGTTGTCATGAGTAAAAAAAATTATATCCACGAGTTAACTCTACTTCTAAAATACTTATTAATGGAATTTGGTTATGGGAACGAATGTTAATTTAATAACCTTGTCAACTAAATTAAAAACCACAGCTCTTTTGTGATGGAGGGTAATTCAAATAAAAATTTAATATTCTACTGCAATCGGTATGTTTTTGAAGCTTATTTGTGAAAACTTTATTATTGTAATGAAAGATAGAAACTACAATCAGGTAAATGACCTGATTATGTTCTAATTCATAACTGAAATTTAAATTCGGTTGAAATTTGAGAAAGTAAATGAAAATTTTAATTAATTCTGACTTTTCGCAGTGATGCATTAATTTTATTTATCACTGTTTATTTCCCAGATGTCCTTTTGTTAAGAACTCGGTAGGAATAGTCTTCATCAAGAATAAAAAAATGAAAAAAAACGGTGTGAAATATTCCTTAAAGCTTTTTTTTAGATTTCCTGTCTATAAAAAAGTAGAATCAATACTTTGTTAACCAGGCGAACCGGTGAAATGTGGTTTCCTTTTTATAATTTTATGTATGTATTCAGTCGTGCGTGAATAGATCCATTGAACCGGATGATTAAACAGATTTAGAATTTCCTTTCTGGATCACCCTAAGTCAAACCTTAACGCCTACCTCTTCAGTCACGTTTATGCAATATGTTGTACTTTTCCTCAGCCATTTCGCTTTGCTTTCCAGCCGATTCGGCCCACTTTTGCCGGGTTGTTTTTATGTGCCTCGAGAACACATTTCCTAATAACTGACACCTTCTTTTTTTTGTTGTTGAAGAATGTTGCGTAAGTAATGCTGGAAGGCGGCACACACTCACTCTCTTGCTAGAACCTGATGTGCAGCTTTCGCCGCCCAGGACAGACCCCGATCTCTTGCATAACCTGCTTCCAATAAGGCTCGGCTCTTGACCCCTACTATTAGATCTAGCATTTAGCCTCGTTATAAGCATGAAATCACTCCACACTATTAGAAAAAAGAATCACATATTTTTTCATAGACGTTTGTATTTTCCTTTAACTCTCCTTATTTTATTTCAGCTACCTGTTTTCCACTTTGTGGTATTATGCAATCAAAATTCAAACAGTTCCGAATATTACCATTATCCCACCTTATATATCATGCTCGCAGACCACATCCTCATATATCCTCCAATAACCAGTTCACCTCCTGTCAGCCCTCACCCACCCACGTCGTAACTTATGCCTCTCAGATACATACACACACAAAAATCTAACCCATCTGCTAAAGTAGGCTAACCAAAGGACTAACCTACCTTCACGTTTACAGGTGAATTATATACACTATTTTAATTTTGTAAATTCATTGTAAACATAAAAGGTTTTTATATGAATAAAAAGAAATTACTGCCGACCTTCTGTGGTCTAGTAGCTAGCGTTGCTGCATCCTGGCATGTGCTTGGACGTTCGTGTTGTCACGTAGACTGGAGACTGGGGTTAAGACTGATGAAGAGTCGATACGCTGACCACGTATCACACCATATTTGGAATGTGTCATGTATAATGACAGTCCGCAGTCGTCCTGGTGGGTCAAGGCCTTTAATGGGCTGCAGACCCAATGAAGAAGATTACCATTATCTTTCGCCTCTTAATTATTGCTTCTTATTGTTGTGCCATTTATGTGAGGAGACTAATCTGTTTATGTTTTCATTATATTTGTTCCAATGAAAATATAGTTCATTATTAGTGCGTTATCTTCAACACAAAACATATTTATTTGTTTATATTATGCGTAGCCTAGTATGGTAGAGGAAATAAAAATAACCATATGGTCAGAAATTACTATATTTAAAGGGGAGTTGCCTGCTTCAGGATCACCCTCATGTAGCCCAAAAATCTTTTCAAATACCTTCCAATACTATTAAAGGGGAATTGCTATACCTTTGGGAATTCCTCGTACTCTGTTTTTTTCAAGGTTATCTTCATCTTCATCTTTCTTAGTGGGGTTGAAAACCTTGAGCGTACGGTAAGAGTTCATTTGATAAATCGGACAACTGCCGCCTAAAACTGGCGGAGACACGGAGAAAAGGAATGCTGCGTCATTCGTGATAATAGTACCCAATAGCTCGACCTACCCGATGCACATTTTCTCGGGTTTTCCCTGCACCTCCTTTAGGTTAAATACCGGGTACGATACTTAAATTATAGCCTGGGAACCCTTGACTACCTTCTCAACCTTCCACATTCTCCCTTTTCAATTATCTTCCTATGCTTTTAAAGGGGTCTTGATTGTTTTAGGATCACCCACATGTAACCCTGTAAACAAAAACCAAGAACATTTCTTAACGATGCGTCTTCGTCATTCTACCGTATCCTCCATTAAATCCACTTTAATTATTCCTAATCCTGTTTATTTATTTTATAGCCCTGAATCTAGCCAGTCGTTCATTAATCATGCATTTACCTCAATTTAAAATAGGTTTATGATTGATTTAATCGAAACTGCTGGGTTTAATAGAAGCCAAGGTTTGATATTTATCTATATGGCCCAAAAAGTATATTATGTTACTACATACATGTTACAGTTATATAAATATTAAGTAAAAATAACGTAATTGTTATCGTGGAAAACTAGTTTTAAATCAACGTGGTTTCTTAGGCGAAGCTAAAGCCGAGCGTTTCCGTGATTGTCTGGCCGTTTCACGAAGAGTGTCACTCAGACTTATTATGCATAGTGATTTACTTCTTTGACTTTTAAATATTAAACAAAACCCAATGCGATACGTTATACTTGTACAGAAGTTATAAAAGATGAACGTCGTGTGATTGCGTATTGAATTGTTTCTGATGTAATAGCCATTTAATTAATTTTCACTAAACAACAAATCTGGATGATTTGTTTCAATAGTTATTAATTAGCTCTGTCAGTTAGGTAACAATGAGATACACATATTTGATCCCCATGGCGAAGTAAATACAATTTTCCCTCCCACATTATGATTTCCACACCCAAAACAAGCTGAAATATAATGACACTTTTTTAGCGACAATAGGCGGGAGGGGTCAGTGCACAATGTGGGAGGTGCAGCCAGCTGAACAGGTGTGGGATTTTCTAGGCCAATGGAGAAAGTGCCCGATTGCACATTTGCCTGGCGTACTTTGATCCTCTAACAGTCTAACCGAGTCGTTTCAACGTTACGTTCAACCCACAAAATTTCTTATCCGTTTTCATAACATATTCACAGATATCATCGTAGGGATGCTAAAGTCTCTGATGAGATATAATTTACAGGGCGACGCTTCTTTAGTGATGACATAACTTATAACACACGAAACAAAAGAACCGGTTCAAGATACTTTGTTGAATATAATACTTATAAGATTATTACTTTTTAAAGTGGTTAAATCAGGCACGCGTTTACTTTACTGTAAGATCGTCTAATATACTGTATGTTTGGATTCATGGAAGTGTCTCACATGACGACCTCTGTGTAAAAGTGGAAGGAAAGTATGGGATTTATTTTAATTTTGTTTGATTTATCTATTTTTAAAAGTACTTCTTATCTTATTTTTAGCGTACTCCAACTGTGCGTAAATAAAGGTTTTGAAATTATTATTATATTATTCTAATTTACACAATCCATTAAAAAAAATTTTAAAACCCACTTACGAATGGATACTGCATTAAAAAAATAAGCAAAGAATCTCTCCTTGGATATCAAATTAATACCCTGCGATTTGTTTGGTATCTATGCATAACCTCTCCCAATTATGGTGAACTAACGTCGAGCTACCGTTTGTTTTGAAAAACTTTTGCCAACAATACTTATTGCTTAAACAAGATTTAAATTTACCATTTGCAGCTCTGTATGAAATCAGCTGATGCTAACTTGGTGAAAACATGCAAGTGGGAAGAGGCTCCAGGGGTTGAATCAAAAGCGGCATATAGTGAATCAATTTTAAATTGTAGATATAATTTATTATGCTTAGCAATTTTCAGGGAAATAGTATTCCTACGAATATACAATTCCGTTATAAGATACATTTTTATATAGGCATATGTCTTTTAGTTCCTCCACCCGGCAAAATGTTGAGTTGTTTGCTACAGACTTCCTGTATGTATCCCGAACGACAAAAGGCTACTCCATAATGATAATAATAATCAATATAAAATCCATTCCACAGAACAAAAAAAACAAATGTATTTATTTTTTCACTGAAATACTTCTTAGAAATAGTTTAAAACATTATTAAAATTAGTTTAGGGTCATTTCGGTCTCTTCTCTTGTGCGACATGAAAGTCAAAATTTTAATCTTCCTAAAATTTTTGATTACCTAATATACACCAGATGATGTTTTAATTCGAGGAACGGAACGTCGTGCTTATAATGTTAATAAATTTGTTCTGACTTCTGGGCCGATTTACTACTTATTAATTTCAAACAGTCGGATAACCGAACTAATAATTTACAACTTCAGTTTCCGTTTCAAATACCAAAATATTTTAATATTAAAAATCGTTTATTCGCTTGAATAATAGTCTATCTAAGATGTGGTCCTTTCTTTCGATTCCGGGGGCCTTTTGAGATTTTCCATCACTTTTTATATTTCGATTATAGTGGTAAATTTAAGGTAATAGTTTGGATGAACTATTAAAATAAAACAGGTCACGAATATGTGGAATAAGAAATTGAATAACTTACGATTAATATTTTTTGGGTAACAGGCTACATGAGGGTGATCCAGGAACTGACTACTCCCCTTTATTGGCATAGGACGGGAAAAGAAAAAAACAGGGGGAGGGGTTGTACGGAACTGAAAAGAAGGCATTTACTTCCACATTCGTCAGGAATTTAAATATTTATGTGTAAGAAGTGTCAAGGATATTCTCAGGGTCAAATTTTTATACATTAAAATTGACTTTAAATTTAATAGATGTTAAATATTTTTACAGAAAAATATTAAACTTTAAAATTAAAAACACGGGTATACCTAAAGAAGTCCAAAATTGTGGACTGAACGTTGAAGCAGTAGCTAACAATTTTATTAAAAAATGTTAAAATGCTGACACATTACTTTTTATATTCGTAAAATTACGTAGGTTTGACTGCAAACATGTAATTCGAAAAATATTATCAGAAGAGGTTGAGGAAATAGTTGTGCGTGTTGCAGAAACTGGAGAGTGACATCCTGAGGGCGTCTGTGGCAAAAGCGGCGGCCAGGGCCGTTCGCATGGAGCAGCAGTTCGAGGACGACATTCTCGAGGCGGCGGTGAAGTCGCTGAGCAGAGACCGCGGAAACGTCGAGAAGACCGTCGAGGATGTCAGGATCATCGGCGACTTGCTCCAGAGGGACAAGAGGGCCGTCGATCTCCTCGGAGGTCTGCTGGGAGGAGGCGCCGCGGCGGTGAGTGGACTTCCTTCTCAGGCACTCAGTCTCCTCATCCTACAGATTTAACCTGTCAGCTCTACTGCACAGGGAGGCGGTGCTACGGCCTCCGCAGCAGCTGACGGCTCAGCTGGGGGCGGCAGCGATTCCGGTGGCATCCTCAGTCTCCTGCCTAGTCTGCTCGGTGGTAGCAGTGGGGTAAGTTATTCTCTCTACCCTGGCTGCTCATAAATTCATCTTCTCGAAGGTTGGAACATCTTGGTTTCATTTAACCATGTACAACTATCTTGTGTTCACGGTAAAATTACGGACCATCTAGGTCTTCTACTATTAACATCAGAATTTTATGAAAAATGAAAAAGCGTTTTAAGGATTCTTCAGTTTTACATTACCTTTAAACCTCTTGTAAACCTGCATTTACGAATATTTGATATATCAAGAATCACGTGGTACACAAGTCAACATAAAGATATGTTTAACAACCCATAAATTAATGCATTTATTCATTGGATGACTTTCTTCTGAACTATCATACGATTATCATTAACACCAACACAATTCTACAATCATCTGTTTATAACAATACATTTTCAGCTGTTCACCTCAATTAACATAATTATTAATTTATAGTAAACGTTTCTAGGAATTATGTTCATTTCTCTTATTTACATTTGTATACTTCAAAATATAATTAATTACGATTGGTAAGTAAGACGACGGAGAAAGTATTTATCGTATTGAAAATCATATGATATCTGGTTACTGCGATGATATCATAATATTTCTGAGGAAACTTATATTTTTAAAGAAGAAACAAATTTTGAATTGTAAATATACGCTTTCAATTATGCTATATACAAATTCTGCCGTAGTTTACATTCTAATAAATTAAATTGATTATATACTGTACTATAAATAAACTGTAGCATATTACTAACTTTATGCATTTATTGAGACCATGAAGTAACTAGCTTATCCTGGTTTGCATAGAATGACGTTGAATTTGGTAATGTACAGTCCACTAGCCTTCTTGGTTTAATGTTATTGTAATTCTTAGAAACAATTGTAGTTTTGCAGTAGCTTGTTGGCGTAAGGTATTATATAGTACTGTACATACCTGCTGGAATATTTTGATATTGGCCAATAGGGAGCAGCTGGAGGCGACGCCAGCGCCGGGGGCGGCAGTGACAGCGGGAGCATCCTCCAATTGTTGCCAAGTATCCTTGGAAGCAGCTCAGGGGTAAATTGCTATTTGATTGTAGTTGTAGTAGAGTATTTATTAACACTGTCGTGTAAGCTAACCTGCTTGTGGCCGTTGCACTCGCTAGGCGAGGGCGGCGACGCCTGGGAGCGGCAGCGACAGCGGCAGCATCCTGCAACTCTTGCCTAGTCTGCTGGGCAGTAGCTCGGGGGTAAATATTAACACTAACAATGTAGCTGTAAGAATGCTCGTAGTATATTAACAAGATACTAACGCACGGTCGTTAGGGAGGCCAAGGAGCGTCGGGGGCTGCATCCGGGGGTGGCAGCGACAGCGGCAGCATCCTGCAGCTCCTACCGACTCTCCTAGGCGCAAGTTCGGGGGTAATTATAAACACTAATAATCAAGTTGTGACCTCAGTTGTAGTTTTCTAACCATGCTACTAACCCCCGTGCATCAGGGCGGCCAGAGATCGTCGGGGGCGGCTACAGGGAGCGGCAGTGACAGTGGTAGCATTCTGCAGTTGCTACCTGGACTCCTCGGCGCCAGCTCAGGGGTAATTATTAACACTAATAACGCTGAAGTAGCCTTGTTTGTAGTATACTAACCATGCAACTAACCAACGCTCGTCAGGGATCGTCGGGGGCGGGAGGATCCAGACGCGGTAGTGGACTCGAAAGCATCCTGCAACTCTTGCCTTCACTGCTCGGCACGAGTTCTGGGGTAAATGTCCTGCTGTCTCTATCTCTCGTAAGTGGCGATCGCCCGACCCCTGTGACATTTCACCTTGCGATTGTCTCTTAGGGACAACAGGGTGAAGGCGGCGGAGGCGGTAGTAACATCAGAAGACTTCTGCCGCTCTTGCCTGCTCTTTTTGCCGCGAGCTCTGCGGTAAATGTCCTACAATCGTAAACGTAAAGAAGTGTCCTCCCTCGCCTGTGACATTTTCACCTTACACATGTCTCGTAGGGGCAGCAGGGCGAGGGCGAGGGCGGCGGAGGCGGCAGTGACAGCGGTGGTTTCCTACAGCTCCTTCCTACCATCTTCGGCGCTAGTTCGGCGGTAACGTTTCTATTTGACTTACTGCACTGCCTCGCTCGGGAAGAAACTTTATCATTTCACCTGCATGCCTTACCTGGAATTGTACAGCTCTAACTATTTTTATAATTAAAAGAAGGAAAAGTTTCTTCCCCATCGAGAATTTTTACACATATCCACATTTATTAAGATGTGTTCCTGTTCAATAGGGACGTGACTTCAGCGACATTCTGGAACTTCTGCCAGGGTTCCTCGGGGGACTCTCAGGGGTAAAACTCTACCATAATTAAGCCGATTAAGTCTTCAGGTTTATTGTCATTAAATCACCAAATAAATTTACTTTTAACTTCAGTTACAATTCAAAACGAAAATTCAAAAGCAAAGTATTTTTACTCCAATATTAACCCATTTTTTAAACAATTGTTACGATGTTTTTGTTGCCGTGTTTATTCCATGTAGGGGGACGAAGGACTCGGAGGTCTGCTGGACCTGGCACCTCAGCTTCTCGCAGGACTTTCCATGGTATGAGCAAAACTACGGAGAAACTGGCCCCGGCTGTTGAATATACTGCAGTATGTCACAACCTCGAGGTTCGTTCGCGTATTTCACATCTCGGTATATTTCAAAATTGTCCAACAGAGATAAACGTGAAAAAATTCTCTCTTCATAGAAAAAAATCTCTCCCCTTCATTTTACACATCTCTGGTTTTGTACTTCAGAATGATGAAGGGAATATTCAGTTTGTAGTTATAATACCTATAGGGAAATTATTAGGTATCCAAGTTCTATATTTACGTCACTTTTCTCCACAATAATCTTCTGTGAATAGATCAAGGCGAATTTTTATTCCACTGCATACCCTTAAAAGATGATAGGAAAATCTGTGAACATAATTAATAGATACTTGACTTTATGGTGCGGGATATAACCAAGTGATTAGACATAATTTTGCAATATTGACATTTAATCGCTTAAAAGTATACTTCAATACTCGTAGACTTGGTACTTCCTATTGAGTAATTACTACGTATTAGACTAATCTGTGCAATTTGATTCTTAATATTGAGTTATTTATTAATACGTAATAGGCGAATCTGTGTCTTGTGATTCTTAATAATTTATTTGCATCAATTCAGGTATTATTGTCATAATTTACAATCTGAGACCAACATTGAAACTATTACAATAATCAAATAGAATTAGGCTATAACTTCCAATTATTTTTCGAGAATGTTTTTAATTACACCAGTGATTCCTCCTTACCAGTAAATTCTTTGTCCCTTTTAGTTGATTTTCAACTTTGGGAAAATGAAAGTAATGTGGGGAAAGATTAGGCCAATGTGGCGGAACAACAGCAGATATTTTATTTTTTCTGAAAAATTCAGGATGATGAACGCAGTCGAAACTTTACTCTTACGCTATTCCCACAACGTTGAAAAAATATTGGAAAATCTGTCAGAATTTTATTTCCAAACAATAGTGGCATATTCAGGTCATCTTTAAAACGTTCAAAAACTAGATTAGCTCTTCCTGCCTGCGTCAGTATTTTGTTTCTGTGGTGGTTTTTACAAGTCTGAGCCGTTCCTTCATCAACAATTTCGCAAGCCACGCTACACACAATGGAAAATGGATCATAAAACTTAGCGAGAGCAACTAGGTCCAAATTCACCGAAACATTGGCTCGGAAAGGATATAAGAAGTGCCCACTTTTTGTGATTCATCGTGCTTCACAGTTATACTTGGAACTTTTAGGTCACCTAATTGTATTACCTTCCTAGGTAAAGTAGTAACGATCAGGCATGTAGACGTGGTTCTCCAGATGTCAGCAGCCGGGCCAGTTTTCTTCATAATTATGTTTGGTAATCTCTGTTTTGCTACTTTCCCTCGTATTGACGAACCTTGCTGCGTAGGGTAATTCCTCTGAAGGACCAGACATCGCCAGCCTTCTGGAACTCGCTCCAACCTTCCTCGGCGGCATCATGGGGGTATGAAACGTTCACTCATTTCGCACTAAGATACAATGCACATCATGATCTCGTTCTTGTTAATGTCAAACCGTTTCTGATATTGTGGTTGGTAGGGTGGCGGAAACGGAAGCGACATCACGCCACTCATAGAATTGGCTCCAGCGCTCCTGGAGGGTTTGGTAATGTCAACTTTCATTCATAAATTTAAATCGACTGTGGAGAAAAACCGGGAACCGAGTTAATCTCTATTTATAAATTCAGGACTCCGAGAACGGCAGTGACATCAGACCACTCTTGGAACTCGTCCCGACGTTACTCGAGGGTTTGGTAATATCGAATGTGACTTGCTAATTATTTACAATGGTACGAGTCTGCGAGTGATTTCATGTGTTAATGAATGAAAGCAGATTGGAGGGAACGGCAGCGACATCGGACCGGTACTCGAGCTGGCTCCTTCCCTGCTGGGACGCTTGGTAAATACGATTCCGGCGCCTTTAGCTGTAAGCCTCACTGCCGAGTGATCATTCCTGACATGTGCTTTGTGACATTCAGACTGGGGAGAACGGCAGCGACAGTGGCGCCATCCTTCCGCTACTCCCTAGGCTATTGGCGACGCTCCCAGGGGTAAACATTATAAATAAACTCAAGGAACTGCACCCACCTGTGATAATTACTGCTCCTTTAATAAATATCTAGACAGATTAAATTAAAACGTGGTAATGGTGTCTTCACATAGTCCAGATTGCTACGAACAGAATATAATTGGCGTGCTAGTATTTTCTTTAGTCGTTGAACACGTTCGTAGTCAAATTCGTAATATAGCAACACATTTATAAACACAGTCCAAATTGTTTCGAGCCAAGTTAGTAGTAATTAAAGTTATGAATTTTATGCTCATTAAATAAGGGAATAATTGTTGCTCACTCCAGAAGGAGTAGAAACGTTCTGTTTTAATTGCTGAAGAAAATTATACGGTGCTGTTCTTAGAGAATCTGAAATTATCAGAGCGTTGAAGAAGGAAAGGGGGGGGGAAGGACAAACAAGCGAGACATTTCTAAAAAGAGATTTAAGTTTACGATTACAAATGCTCCGTACCTTCGAAGAAAGCAACAATCTCTCGCTACAAATCGCGCCGAGCCGCGACGATGAATTGAAAACATTTTTATTATTTGAAAAGCTCATGCTATATAATTGAGTCGCTTTCTCCCGGCCGTGTAATCGTTCGGGTGAATGTGAGCGTGTTTGCAAATTGCTAAACGCGCAAAAGATTGTAAAATTTCCTTGGGATAATTGCCTAGTGGTTGAAATGGAAAATTGCTAATACGTTGGTTTTCCGTGCAGTGAAAATCAATCGAATTTTTACCGTTTCCAACAGCCTAATTAATTAATTTATGGAATTTCTCAGCTTCTATCGTTGTTTAGTTAAGGGGACTGCCGCAAGACCCGACACCAGTAATGACTTAAAAGTATTAAACTTCCATTAAAAACGATACCATAAACGCTTATCGCACAAACATGTTTCCACGCAACAAGCTTGCTCACCAAATTTCAAAACTGCACACTACACGACGAAACTCATCTTCTAATTTATTCGAAATGTTAATCACTTCAATCCGGCACGAAGCACGGCGCACCTTGGAGAAATCGCCAAAGACATGTAGCATCGGTATTCGTTTCACTTTGTCCAAGACTGTGTTTCTCTCTTGGAGTGAATCTCTTTCATGAAGTGCGTAGAACCGGAAGGGATTAGTTACAGAAGTAACGTGTCTTTGGCGTTCTCGTGTCTTTGAGGTTTGAACTTGTTTCTGACACAGATGTTTTGTTTGACAGGGAGGCCAGAGTGACCTCGGCGCTCTCCTTCGACTTCTTCCAGCACTGTTGGGAGCCTCTTCAGGGGTAAACGATGACGTCTTAAGATCCGATTATAAGAAAAAGATTTCTTTCAATTTAAAAATTATTTCTGTTACTTCCTGAACAAAGAGCAGAATCACGTTATCTCCAAAAACTAGTTTCCAAATCTTTTTCATATTGAAATTCATATTATTCCACGTAGATATTTAAAAGAAGGGACATACAGTGTATTAACTGTCCGAAATACTTATTTTGATTTTGACTTCATAATTCAACGTGAGATTGATTCTACTGTTTATAGTTTAAAGTCATTCACGTAATCGGACTGTCGTTTTGCTACCGGGTCGTGGACCTGATCCCTTTCCCTTGAAGTAATGTGTTGCTGTGCATAGGGCGGTGACGACGATGGACCTGGAGGCGGCAGCGGCCCAATTCTCTTGAGAGTTCTACCGGCAGTTCTTGGTCTTTTATCAAGGGTAAAAAATTAACTCATGACACTTTCTAGCCTGTAACAACGAGCACTCTCGAATGCAGGATGCTACCGCCATTTTGTCTGGGAAATCGTGAGTGGATCTACAGACTCCCTGTACATAAACTACTGCAATATAAACGGTAGCCAAGATTTCCCAAACGCTTGTTTATGTATTATATTAGGAATAGTGCATGCTGCATGGTTTTATGTATTGGACATAGTAAATATGTTGCATATAACCTTAACCCCCATACATCAGTACATCTGACAAATGTAAATACTGTTACTATTAAGAATATTTCTTTCGTCGAAATTATTTCTTACAGGACTACATCTTAAATTTTTTGTTGACAATTAGTTAAATGCAATGATTTTTGTTGCAGAAATTATCACCGTGCATAGAAAAAATATTTATATTTATTTGTTTCTAACTTCATTTTTAATTTCTATCGTCAAACCTAATTGCATGTTTTTGTGAATTAAAAACTCCTAATGTTGCACGTTTTACAAGTATTAATAATGTATCTTCAGAGAAAACAATTAACACAGTTCGTGTTGTGTAGACGAATACTGACAGTATAAAACCTTTTGTATATGTGCAAACAACTCTACATATTTACGCGCTCCGGTCTGTTTTCAGTAGCTGGTAAAATTTCGTCGTTAATTAGCCATAGTGGCACGATAATATTTCGACGTATATCTTACAATTCGAATACGTCCATTAACTAGGAAAACTAGCACAGAGGTGTAAAAATTATTAAACTTTAAGCTAGTGGCGGCTCGTGAGTTTTTAAGTTATGTGCTACATCACCCCAAGAAACAATTTTTACGAGGATAATTACGTAATACTACAACAGTTACTGTGTTGATAATGCTCCACGACCCGTAATATGTAACATTTTTCATTTAGTCTACATAACGTGTAATAGGGACGAATTATTAAAATTATAAATATATAAAAACAAATAGCAACAGATTCATAACTAGAAAGCAGTTTTACTTCATATTTTGAATAGAGAAAGTTAATTTTAGGAAGTAGACGCGCATTATGGCATTATTCAAATAAACCACAAGTAGTTCATGAATACTAATATTTTTATTAATTCGTCAAAATCATTTAAAACTGTAGCCTTATGAGCCCGTGTTTGTGTCAGCCGCACATTCTACCCGGCGCTTTGCTATTTGTAGCTCATATAATTTTTAGTTTGTTAGCGGGCAAGGGATATGAATGACTATACTGCGCATGCGCATTTCTCATTTCAGACTAATGAGCTACAATGCAGAATAGCTCAAAGTGTATGCTGCTTTAGCGGGAGGGATGACACCGTCAGTCAGGCAAATTTGTCTTAGAAACAGAAACAAAAGCTCACACTTATTAAATAATATTATTATAAATGTTCTTAAAAATTACGAAACAAATAGTTGTTCTGAAATTAATTAACATTCTGTAGCTCATGAACACTTATATACTAGCCACCACTGCTAACAGCAAATTTTTATTAATGTCTCAGTATTCCTTGCATCTATATCCTCAAAATATTGAAGTCTTTCCTAAGTCTATTATTTTTTAGATACTGTATATTTGCCCTTCGTCATAATTTGTCAAGGAAGACTCCGCAATTTAATTTTCTCACTTTTGCTATAAACAGTTCCTTTACATGCTCCGTATTTCCCTGTGACAATAAATAGTTGACCTAGCATATACTTCAATAGTTTGATGATGTAGGATTCTGGTGTAAGGAAAACTAAGAAGAAAAATAATTTTTGCTTCATAATCTTAACTTCTTTCTACTACATATACACATACACCCCCACAGATAGAAATCATTTTTTCTACACTTCGTGAGAGAATAAGTTTCGAGAAGTTCAGTTACATATCATAACATAGTCTTTCGGAACGGAACTTTTAATATGCTTCAAAATTTTTTGATACGGTTGTTACGTTGTTGCATAAAACTTTTGATAGTCAATCAAGTAAAGCTATTGGGGTTACTTATAGAATAATTGCTTATTGATAATAATTTTTATGATATTTTAAATATGTTGGTGTATTTATGTGCGTAAGTATACACTTATTGCCTTTTGATGGGATTGCTATTTGCTTATAACAGTATAATATGCGTTAACATGACATTTTTGCTGAGGCCGATTGTTTCGGTAATATCGTCCGCTGAGTTGTTGCATGGAGTCAGCTTGTGTGTTATTCCACTCCGTTCCTGCATGGTCAGAGCCTGTCTAACACCGCATGTACACCCGCGTGTGCGTGTCGCAGACCGACGCACTCGTGTCAACGAGGCTTACTTGCTTCAGACCAGCAACAGTGTCATCCTTGTCCAGTTTGTCTGTTTCTTCTCTCAGCCTTACTGCCAATATGTCCTTGTGCGTGTCTGTGCTTTCGAGTCGCTGACCGACTGGAGGCACGATTCACTTTATCCCCGGAGCGTTGTTGTCGCAGATCGGCAAACACGTCTCTCCTGGGTTCCCCTCGTATTCGCGCGTCTGAGTCGCTGACCGACTGACGCGCGTGAGTTCCTGCACGTATTCGTTGGTCATTGGCCTGTCCCTTTCCCCTCGCGCTTTTGACGCGGTGTAACTCGAGATTTGGCTCGCTTAGGGCGACGGAGATGATTCCGACGGAGGCGGGGGCTCCAACGTGCTTAGCCTGGTGTCCGGACTTTTGGGCTCCAGCAGCGGGGTGAGTGTCGAGGTGTGCCCAAGGGAGAAGGCCCACCTCCGAGGATGTTCTTTACAGGTCATACTCTGTTCCAGGGAGGCGACGGAGAGGATGGCGGTGGATCCAACATCGGGGGGCTTTTATCTGGCCTCCTAGGGGCCGTCTCAGGGGTGAGTCGTCTGTGTCTGTGTTTGTGTTGTGTCCTAACCAACAATCAGCGTCTTCTAACCAGCGGCATGTCTTCCTTTCTTAGTTGCCTGATAACAGAATCATTATTTAATCTCCACAGTTACCTCAACATTCATGGGGCATTATCTAATGCAAACAACTAACCAACATGGATTAGGTCTTACGTTACCATGTCGAAGCACCATTAATATTTGTCGTCACTCACTTCATATCATCACTAAAATGATCCTCTGGTAACTTAATCTAATTCCTGAAATATTTCCTTCAGCCTCCACATAGTTCACATTTCTATAATCTATCTCATTTTAACAATAGAAATCTATTAACACTGCATTATTGTTCTTCAGTTGCATGCTGTGAGTAATGACTGCGAGTAATTATGCACTTAAGCACCTGAAATTACTATCCGCACCTGAAAGATTATATTCTAACTGGCATTTCCGTATCATGTTCAGTACCTAGATTTACAAAATACCGTAGAAAGTTTTCTAACGGATTCAGTTTTTGACTCTCTTGACTATTGACGCAATAATCTGTATCTAAATTCATCAGAGTTCAACAAAACTTGTTTTCCGGCAAGTAGTTGTTTTTTCGTATTGAAGTTTTAATTTTAAAATTAAAAATTCCCTTGATACTCGTATTTATCGTATTTATACTCTAAAAAAGATTCAGGAACATTTTACTTATGCTAGTTCTACAAACAAAAGTCGTGTGTCCTGGCAGTTACATCTGATTACATGTTAATACAAACATTTTCTTAAAATCGGCGTGTTTATCACAACCCCTCTCTGGAAACTTCTCTTCCATAAACTGTCTCTATCCAGAGTTACTGATTTATTACTTCATGACGGAAATACGCAGTGGAACTGGTCTAAAATATCGCACGTTTGCAGTTCATTCACATAAATAATTTCGTTTTTAGTTGCATGCACTTAGTGCCAATAGTTAATCTCTTTGCATGCGTTGGTTTTCATTTTTGCAGATATACATTCTGCCATCTAGCCAACATGAATAAATAGATTGCATCATCGTTAACATCAATCTACTAATAAAAATATTTTATATTCTGTGATCAACTTCTAATTTACCCAATAACACTGGATACAACTTTACTCTCAAACTACCATAATTGAATAACTATAGATACACTATGTAATAAGAATTTAAAAATACGCTTATACTCCATAAGCATATATTCTGCCATATTTTTACGTCCGAAAATTTACGTTGTGTTTCTTGCTTTTTTTCACTTAAAATACTTTATTGAAAATATAATGTTTCTGAAAAATAAGAAGGATGTAGTAAAAGTTATATTGATAATCTGGTTGATTCCACTAAACAGGAAGAAACTGACCTACGAACATATAGGATTTGTTAAATCTTCACAACAAAGCCTGCGAGGTAGGCAACTTAGTTTACGTGGTAGATGTAAGTGCTGCGTGGTTTACGTGTTGCGTAGCTTTCTTTTCCATTTACAAGTTGAATCAAATCTCATTTGGGGATTATACCTGAATGATAAGTAACCTTTTTACCTTCCAGTAGTTGCCATTTTTAGCCATTTTTTCCGGCCGAGTAGAAGGTACGCCAAGGAAAAGCAGAAATAATATTTACTATTATTCGAAGGAAGAATAATAATTTTTTGCAGGAATTTGATAGTTTTCTATTACAGGGAGGAGATGCTTCGGGTGGAGCCACTGGGGGTGGATTTTTCAAGGGAATTTTCGCCGGACCTGCTCCTGGAGTGAAGCCAGCACCTGGAACAGTAAGATCTCATTTTTATCATTTATCTTCAGTAGGATTAAATATATTAACATAAATTTATATTTAAAAATTATGGAATCTAAATTTTTACGACACTTTTCAGTGCCTAACCATATTTACTTAATTACTTATACTATATGACTGTGAATTATTTAACGCAGAAAAGAGTTTTAGAATACAGGACTTAAGGAAGCATACCATCAATAAACTAAATTCTAAGGGGAAAGTTTTATTGGGCTTCGTAAAGTTGGGAGAAGAGCGTTTACAACTCGTGAGAAATAAAGAAGTGCTTTCTGTCATCATACTCCACAATGTATTTTTACATGATTTATTTATTTTACTCCGGTAGTTAATTTTCTTGGTCTTATATTATTATTATTAATTTAGGTAAATTTTAAATAAAATTCAAATAATGAAGTCAGCTTTACTGTTAAACTCAATAATTATTTGTAATGAACTTAGGAATATGAGAAAGGAAATACACTTTTTAATCCCAAAATTGGATTCACATATATTTATTACATAACTTGAAAGGATACGAAATAAATTTAAATATGTAGAGTGCGAAAAAGTCTGCATGAGATTATTTTGGATATAAAGAGGCGTAAAATATTCTATTCAAAAGTTATAATACGAACGTATACAAGATTTAAAAATAATTTTTAAATACATGGATAGATATAAAACACGCATTTATCTTTATTTTATCGGCATATTTATTTAGTTAAATAATTTGAGTCCTTAATCAGTGTCGTATTAAAATAAAGTTATAAATGCAACATTTTAAGCAGCAAAAGCTGATTGCAAAGTATATTCAATAAATACGAAATTTAAGAAACTATATGCTATGCGCCTCGACTGTCACGATAGTACTTGACTACATTATACAAATTAAAATTAAAAACTGATTAATTGTTTATGTAAACATTTTGGTACATCTGTTATAGTACGATGACCTGATTGGCAAAGGCATCTCCGGATACGACCCTGTCCGAGTCATAAGCAATTCAGTAGCTGGAGGTCTCAGGGCAAGTATAAATATCATACAGATACTTATCATATATTAAACTTAATTATTATTATAGTTCTACTGTCATTTCAATGTTATATATAACTTTAAGTAATGTGAAATAATCTAAAAAAATTATTCGGTGCAATATTTGCACATGTCGGTCTGCTGTGGAGTAGTGGTTAGTATCGCTGCCTCGCACCTCAGTGGTCCTGGGTTCCAATCCTGGCACGGGATTGGACTTTGTTTTGTTTGAATTACCATAATATGTTTCACTTACTTAAATTTAAAGTTCCCCTTAACCATGTACAGATGCTAATGACCGTAGCTGTTGATGCGACTTGAAACAATAGTTTTAAAAAATTTACACGGAACGTACAAAGAGTATATGTATATATATTAAACTTTAAATTTAATAAGATTGTATTTATATTATTAAAAGTCCTTCCTTCCTTTTATAACAATAACTTCAATTTTTATACTGTGCTTTCTTTTCATGTTTATATAGAATTTTCCACTTTTAATTATTTCTGATTTTCGCAAAACGTAACATTGTTATCTATTGTTGTGTGGTATTCAGAATGCTAACCTATTATGCGTAAGCCTTTTCATTTTCACATAACTACGACGTCCCACATCCTCCCTATCGTTTCAGCGTATTCCATGCATTGCCTCACTCTAATGCTAATTTTACAAGAACCTCATGTCTCAAAACGTGACCTATTAATCTATCCCTTGTTATCTACAAATATAATTTACTGCCTTTATGTACTCTGTCGAAGAATAAATATTTTTACTTTATAGACTCCATTTCTCTATCTGTTTACTATAATTTAGTTTATAACCTCAGTACAAAATTCCTTTCGTCTTGTTCATTCCTTCCTGCGATATCGTAACCACATTTCTCACCGTTAACGAAACAAATATTTCCACAAAGCTGCCTGGAATATTCCACGGTGCTTGAACGTGATATATTTTGTTGCAGGCTAAGTTCTCAGTTTTCAAGACGCTGATTACGAACGTCGTGGGTAGTATGCTTGGCGGTGGTTTCTCCTTCGGCCTGGGAGGCGGCACCTCCGGAGGCGGAGCTGCGGCAGCTGGTGCGGGAGCGGGAGCGCCGTCAGCCGCTGGTGGCGCCTCCGCCACCTTGGCGGCGGGTGTTGGCGCCGCTGGAGGCGGTTACCCGTAATTTGACCTGCGACTGAATGACGGACCACGCATTCGGACCCCAACCTAACTAAACGCCACACACGAATGGTCCGTCACGTCATCTGCGGATAAGATGAAACGCGGAAGCTTCGGTTCTGCGATCCTTTCATTTCGACTTATTGAGAACTGGTCCAGATCATCTTCATCGGCATTTAACTTTCCGTGGCGCGTCGTTCCCACTTCATCAGCACGTTTTTGATGCTACAGGAGTCTTCTCCGAGAAAAGAAAGAACATTTGATAGGATCAGCTCTCGATTTTGGAAATAATCTTCATGAAACTTGCAGAACCGGTTGCTCAAACATCGCTAAGTGTAAGACAAACCTTACAGTTTCGTGACAATTCCTTCAGCATGCGTGCGTTTACCGTTGCTTAAGCTGCGATTCTGAAAAATAAAAACATGAAATAAGATGTTGCATTCAAAAAGCGAAGTTACTTATTGTAAATTTTTATATCATTTTCATTTCACAAAGCGGTTATTCATACCATATTTTTCGATGTAGAATGTGTTTGCGTTAAAAGTTGTGTAAATATGTAAATCAATTTCGTTCATTCTGTCATGAAAATCTTTTAAAGTAATTGTGTGACGCCCTTGAAATGTATTTTCGTTTGAATATCAGTTTCAATTTATCATTTGTAATATATGTTTTCCATAATGTATATCATTTTATAAAAACATTTAAAACTATTTATGATTTATTTTTCATTCCAAATTACCTTATCCCATTGTCCTTCAAGCTTACGATTGTGTTTAAAATATGAAAATGTTTAAAACTAGTTCAATTTTTCTGAGGTTTTGCATTAAATGGAAATTGGTTGAAAATTGAAAAATATTTATCTATATATTAATACGTGAAGAAATAATTTGTACCTCTTTTTAAGAAGATTGCACGCACGGAGGATTGGTATGTAGTGTGCTAGAAATATATTAAATTAAATAAAAATATTCATTGTTTAAGTTGATACTTAATGCCAAACAAATAAATGTCAAAGAGGCGCCTATTTATTACTGGTAGTTTCAAAAAAGTGAATTCGTTTAGATATTCTAACTTACTTCTATTATTCCTCGATATTGAATATTGGAGGGAAGAAGAAGTAATAGTTTTTCGTATACACATAATACCAGGCCAAATGTAAATTTAAATGCGCACTGCATGTCATTCCAATAATTTTAATACTTCTGATAGTAGGTTTATGGATTTCCAATGCCTGTTTTGAAATAACGTTAAATCTTAATGAATTAAGACCGAATTCATCCAATCACTGGAATACTAGCATAAATAAATTTGGATAGTTGTAAATGTAGAACTGGAAACCATGGTTTAAAAATATTAATACCATGTATTATCGTTTTCAAGTGTGTCTACAATATTATTGCATTGTTGTCAATAGCATTTTTAAATAATTAACTAAGAGGATATGCCAATTATTATTATGACAAAAGTTACCATCGAAATAACAATATATATTTATTTCATATCTGTGTTCAAGTGTTTGAAAACTATCAAACCAATTTCCTAGAAATTAAAGTGTATTTCAAATTTTAAAAAATGATAATATCAATATCAGACGAAGGATTTAAAAAAAAATAAGAAGAATTTTTGCTGCATTTGTAATTTTAAATTAACTAATGATAATGACAATAACAGACGAAAGATTACAAAAAAATAAGACCTTTTGTCACTAATTTAATTTTAAATTAACTAATTTGTCCTCAATCAGAGGTCTATATACCGAAAATATTGACTGATGAAAGACATCTCAAAGTAAGTACTTTCCGTCTGATAAATCAGTATTTCTCTAATAAAGAAAATAAGTGTATCAGTATCAGAATGAAGCAGCTATTCATAAATAAAAATATAAATTTACTGGTTTTTGTAAGATTTTTCCGATTAAACTCGTTTATGATGTAGATTTTTAGGTTAATTGACTTGTTAACCTCACTCGTGGTCAGCAACCTCAATTACAAAACACTAGCACGTAAACAACTGTTTTGGCAATTATCATTAAAGATAGCAAAATCATTTATAATTTAAGTATTAAATTAACTTGGTTAAATATTTATATAGTTATTTGCAGAGAAATTTCCATCTCTCTCTCTTCTCTCATTTTCACGCATTATATACATAGCAGTTCAATAAGAACTGGAATTAATAATTATATTATATATATAATTATTTCAATGAGAAATAACAAATGATTTTTCCTGAACTCATATCGTTTACAGTAAGTGACGCATGCGCTCAGTTCAAGGACGGAATTTTTTAAAATAATTCAAATCGAGGGTGAAACATCAATGAAAGCCATATTTGTCAATAGAGAAGTTATACCTTTATATAAACATATATACATTATATTATGAATTAACGTTATCTTCTGAACTGACATTGGCTGAATCAGTATAGTAAAATTTGTACAATAAATCAACTATTTTTAGATTTAATTCCTATAATATCCGGTTCCCCTAGCGACGTAAACCTTAATGAATCATTGGCCTAGCTTTGGTTTTAATAGAAATTTAGTAACTCTAATTTCAATTAAATATTTGGCCAATGATTACTGCAATATCCTCATACCATTTAATCTTCCGGAAGTGTAATCATTAATACTAAAAATAGAATTCGGTTGCTTAGAGGGTTTATACACAAATATTACTGTCTTATTTATTTGAATACGTGATATATTCCCTTCACTGTTATTAAGGATTTAAATGAAAAATTTATAGATATAATAATATGAGTTCAATGCATAAAACTCAATGCGACTAAAATAAAATTCTGTCATAAAACTGTTAATTATTCAACAATGCCAGTAATTATTCGTACATTCCATGTAAAAAGATGGAGTTCTTTTGTCAAATAACATTAAATTAACAACTAACGCACTAACTCGACAAAAATATGCGTGTAATATACAGTATGTAAAAAATGACCCCCTCCACAGATTTGTGATCAGTGTAATATCCAGATTTCAGGTGAGCACCTGTTGAAGAAATGTCCAAAATTTGACGATGAGAGAAAGGAAACTTTAAGAGAAAATTATTTCAAAGATTTTGTGAAAGGGAAAATTGCACAAGAAAATGTAATAAACTTCTTAAAAAAACTGAATTGTACCCTTAAGTTGTAAACTATTATTATATATAAATACGCATATTGAAATGTTTACATCGGAAACATATATATCAATTTTAATTGTATAAAATTGTTAATTACAGGTCAAATTTATCGGTAATTGTAATTTTGTAAAAGTCGCTAATGACTACTTTGTTAATGCGACTATAAATAAAATAACGTTAAAGAATGGAACTAGAGATAAATAAAATGAATATATATATATATATATAGTATACATTTACAAAAAAGAATTGTCGAGAGAGCTAACACTTAAAAACTGGACGTAAGTAAAATCTTAAATAGTTGCTATTAATAGAATTGTATTAAAGAAATTAAATGTAACAGTTCAAAATTCAACGTTAGAATATTCAGAAATATGATTTTATGTTTTATTTACATTTAAGTGCTTGAGCGGAATTCGGAAGACGTTTATTGTTTTAAAACCCAACCCACACACATCGTGTTCTCCTCTCTAATATTTCCTGTTTCTTTCAGACGGTATGATCTGAAGATTCAATATTCTTTTTAAATATATGTCATCATTGAATACAATCGATGTTACTGTTCAGATTGTTTTAGCGGGAAATGAAAGAAGGTAGGTAAGTTTTGACAGTAAAAGACGGAATATCCGAAATCTTATTGAAGGAGAAAAACGAATGGAATTCGAATTATTTTGATTTCAAAAACAGAAATGATTTGCATTATGCGGAAAAAGAAATACATTAAAAAATATTATAAACAAGAAATAAATTTCATAATTATTGGCGGAAAAATAAATCGTATTAAATTATGTAGGAAAATATTTGCGTCATAATTTGGCACAAAAGAGTTCTAAATAATAAAGTGGTACTAAGAGACGGCAGATTTAATATATTATTACAAATCTATTTAACTGTCATAAAATAATTCTTTAACCTTTATTTCGCAGTTTAAATGTCACTTATCTAATAGAAACTTTCAGTCTTCAGATCTTGTTGTAATATTCAGTCTTTAGACTTGTCTGATGCAACCCTCCATGCTAACCTATTCTGCCCAAGCCTTTTCATATCTAAATAACTACCTCATCCCACGTCCTCCCTAATCTGCTTAGCGCATTCATCCTTGGCCTCCCTCTTCTGTTCTTACCCCACACACATCCCCCTAATGCTAATTTTACAAGACCCCCCTATTAATCTATCCCTTCTCTCGATCAAGCCCTTCATATTGCTCCCTCTTCCCTTATTATTAATAAATAGTTTGTAATCATCTGAAAAGAAAACAATTGAAGACATGACTTTTTTATTTTGTAAAGATATAGCAAATGAACAATTTTACCAAAATAAATACAGAACTTTTATTCAACTACGACTTTTAGTCCTCAAATTTGGGTTTTAAATCAAATACAATGAAATATATAAATGTTTCCTAATATTTTTAAATTTTTCAGTGTATGCAATTATACTTCAATCTACATTAAAAGTAGAGGTAAAAATAAAAAATATTTCTTCATGGACTGCAACCATTGATAGTTAGAACCTCCCTAATCCTTGACGTGGAGCCAGCATGAGATTTACGAGTTTGTTTTAAATCGCAACGCACACACATCGTGTGCTCCTTTCTGTAATGTTTTCTGTTTGTTTCTGACGGTACGACGTGAATAGTCTATGCTCTTTTTAAATATATGCCGTATTTTATCAAAGGCTAAAGAATGAATCTGATGGTAAATGGTGGAAGTAAAAATAATATGATCAAAACATGAATAATTCAATATTATTTGGTAATAAATTAATGAAATTTAGTTCATATTGACGATAAATTAAGTAACTTCTCTAATTGTTGGCGCATGAAGATAGATTTCTGTTACGTATTAACGTATTTTTAAGAGAAAGAAAATAAATTTTATTTTTGGCGGAAAATGAGACAATATTAATAATTGTGGTTCATTACGTTCCATGAACTTAAACTAACTGAATAGGAATTACCTTTCAAATTTACGAATGCGTCAATGTTATTTCAACGATTCACTCTTAACGATGCAAACTTGCTAAGAGATTTAGGAACTAATGTAAAGTGTCACTGAAGCTAGTTTCAGTGTTTCTGTTATTGAGCTTTATCTACAGAGAAAGCAATCCCTTTTAAATATTCCGTTTTTCTCTCCAGATAGTCATTTAATTTTAAATAGTAATTTTCTGATACAGCAGAAATGATTTACGATTCATTATTTTCCACGTTTTCAACTTTCCCGTGGCCCACACGAAGACAAGACAAGACGTTTCCGTCGTGTTGCATCATAAGCACTGTCGCTATTGTCCTCTGAGATGATCTCCTCAGTTTTACGGGTCTCGGCTTCCTTTGACACTAATGGGAAGACTCCTGCTGACCACACGCTTTTCGACACGCGTAATAATCGTAGGTTTGCAAGAAAAGAGCTTTCCCTTCCAAACGCAATGGGGTTTTTGTGCATTAGCTACGTACGTAGTTATTGCCTAACTTAAAGCGGCGTTGTCACGACCGTTGGGGATGCCGCATAGTTATATAGCCATAAGGTTTATCGCTCGCGCTCAACACAATGGCGCACCAAATTGAGAAAGCCAATGAATGGCGGCTGGATCCCTTTATTCCGATAACTGCTGATTGTATTACCAACACTCAGAAAAACAGACAAATAATAATAGCATTATTTAAAAGGATAATTGAAGAATAAAACATTTTGTATATGGTATCATGATTGCAGAAAATTTAAGGCCTGTCTCATTAACTTGTAACTGTCAGATGAATCTGTCAATTATATTTGTTCTTCTGTGTTGTACGGAGTTAATGATAAACTTATTTATAGGTCTAGTAAGTTCCAAAATAGAGCGTTAAAAATTATTTTTTTTAAAAAAATAATTCAAATTATAGTCGCGTCAACTTTTGTTCTTGGAGACTACAAAAGTTAATTACAATAAGAAACAAAAGAATATATAGCTATTGCGATCATCATTGAAGAAGGAGTGGGAAGAAAGAATCACTCATAGACTAGACAAAAATCGTTCACTTGAGCGCATAGATAATTCATAAATTTCTTCTAGGACACCAATTTCATCAATGAATTTCTGAAGACTGCGAAACCGTCACCGGAGAAGAACACAATTGACGTCTGTAGTAGTTTTCTAGTGTGGACATTCTGATGGCGTCATAGCGAGGGCAGTCAAAGAGGATGTTGAGAACCGTCAGGGCGGTATTACAATCGGAGCAGAAAGGCTGAGTAGACCTAGCAAAAAAGAAATGAACGCGTAGGACAGGAGTGGAAGTATCTGAGTCTTCAAAAAACAATGTCTTCTCGAGATATTATATGGATAAGTTACCTCTTTGTAGGACTCTATTTCTTTATTCAGGATTCCTACGTTGTTTCCTCTTCTACCTTTAGTTCAGATTTTAGGTAGTAGGTTGACGCAACCCGATCATTATGTCTTTTCTTGAGCAGGTAGGAGAACCGAGCGGTTTAGTTACAAGAAGACCTCCAGCTCGTTTCCCAAGATCTAGCGGATGGTGATTTCTTGATTTTTTCGTTTTATATTCTAAATAATGTACCAGATTTCGTTGATGTAACCACTTTTATATCGGTGATTGGAGAGTGACTTGATCGCCATAAGAGGATTTGCCAAAATCAAAGTGAAATTGGATGGATGGTCTTTGCAATATCGTAATGTCATCAGTATCACATATGTTTTAGCCGTTGTGCCTGAAGCATTCTTGTTAATTGCCATTTAACTGCTAAATTCAGCTGAGATAAACGAACATCCTACCCCATCATTGAATATTGAACCATCTGTAAAAGGCACTCAGGGGTGGTTTTATTTCTCAAGAAGATACTTAATCGTATCTTTCCAGAAGCACTCACCCTTATCCTTAAATTTGGACGAAGTGTTTGGGCCAATGATTGGAAGGTCAAAAGAATTACTTCATGCAAAAATAAAATAATTAGTGTAACAAAAACGTTAAGAGAAATAATTTTTTTCCTAGCTTTTATAACGACATTAATAATTCTTAAAGCAATAAACCTTACAAAGTTTTCAGAATTATATTTTGATAAATTATAAACTTAGAAGATATCAATAAAATAAAAATTAGCGCCATTCATCGCTGCAACATTTTTGAAGCTTTTTTGAATGCAAATATAAAACTTTCTCTGAGCAGATACATCAGACGAACTACATCGGGTTTTGCGGCTTAGTACGTACCTATTAAGAAGAAACAACGTTAATAACGAAGTGCAAAAATTGATTCATTTTTTAGTTCAATAGAAATTGATAATTTTCAATGCGGGCAGAGATAATACTTTCTGGAGGGCATATAATTTTTTTTTCTGAAAACGAATGAGCGTGGTATTACGGAGACAATGAAACGAAATAATGGTAAATTCTTATTTAGCCTGTTTATTACTAAAAAGTTTGCAACGGATGTTTTGCCGCTATAGTATACATGCAAACATATTCTCGTATACCTGGAACTGATTTGTACATAGGCCATAAGTCACCGCGGGCTGCAAGGTTCGGCCGCTCGACGCTAGATGTCACATTTTTACAATGCTCGGAACGAAGAAAGAGTTCAATAAAAATCATTTAAATTTCATTTTTACAAACGAAATTAGATAACGTTCTTAATAACTTGATTCATTAGCAACAAAATTACATTTCTTCCCCTTTCATATAATGCCTGCAATTGATACGTTAGAGAGGAAATCGGACAACTCATTGGAAGGTCGTTCACTATCACCATGTAACGATCGTTCCACTTTCAACAGGGAACGCATAATGTTGAGGCCCCTTCCTCTACTTACCCTGTTTCTAAACATTTTACCGAGAAAGTCCGTTTGCCCATCCAATTAATGCAGGGATAAAATCTTGTAGCGTGACGGGAAGAAGAAAGAAAATAATTTGAATCATTAAGGTCTTAGCTGTTTGCCAACTTCTGTTATTATACAACATATAAAAAGTGTGTCAGCTTAGAAAATTCAGCTTTATTCTGCGTGCGTGTGTGTGTGTATGCCTCGGATACGCGGCAATAGAAAGTATGAGATGAAACAGCAGCTTAAATATACGTTTCTTAATTATAAAAATTAATTTCTTAATTTAACAATTTTCAATCCAGTAGATCTGTAATATCCCTATTCCAGAACAAAATCTGTGAATCCAATATGTTTGATTGAATCATCAATTAATAAATGAGTACGCAATTTTTTACGAACTATATTTTCCTGCAGAAAAAAAATAATTCTGCGCAATTACTATAAAGCATTAAATATGTTTTTTTGAAGAATCGTGGAGGATATTCCATTTATTTTCAATTTTCAGTTTAAGGTAAAAGCAACCCTCATTTGCATTTATCATACAATTGACAAATTTATTGTTTTTCAATGGAACAGACGAATTCAGCCATGGTCCATGATCATCCGTATCCTAGTCTATTGGCCATGTGCCATGTTACATTTGCCAAAACTTATAGACAGTAAAATAATAAAATTTGATCGGGTTTGAATATATCATGGAATATTAAACAAGAATTATGCATTATTATATTTTTTGTGTTCTTTTGATAGACCGGTGGCAGGCACAGTATTCAATTTTCCAATATACATATTACTTCTAAATAAACCTTTGAAATGTTTATAACCCTGAGAGAATGAAAAACACTACAAGAAATATATATGTATTACGTTAACACATTACTTTGGATTAAATATTTAAATTGGACTATAAGTTAAAACAAATTTTTATTTATGAGCAAAGACACTCCACTAGTTTTCTTATAATCAATATAAATATATTTTCCTGAAGAGGATTTCTCTCAAACGCTCCCACAGATAAGCGATTCCAGTCGTGGTGGCCCTTTTTAGTAATAAAAATGACCATTTTTTTTGTTTTATAAATTTTTCTTTGAATTGATAATTAAGCTTTTAGATTTTGTAACTAATTCCATGCTAAATGCAGCTTTGCTTTCTCCCTCCTTTGCAATAATAACTCCCTTCCTAATGGTTTTATCTGACCCTACTCGCGCGAAACTACTGCCCATTTGTGAATTTCTTCCGATAATTCTATTCAATTTGTTCTATAGGGGCCCAACAACCCGACGGCATATTCCAAAATTGCTCTAACGTAAGTTAAATATTTCACCTTCTTTGATTCACATGGTGCTGAAATAAGTTCCTATATATTTGCGCTTCTAATTAGTTCCCCACTTAATCTGTATATGGTCTTATTCGTTTTCGTCCGTTTTGTAAACGAGATTGAGCTGCTTCCCCCTCCCCTCTATAATTTTAATTTTATTTTTCTGAGCCCAACTAATGACCGTATATACAATTTTTATAATACCAACATGACTTGCTCCTTCATTATATTTCTGTAGATAATGTAGTCGTCCGCCTTACCCCACAATTTAAATTGTTTGGTAAATCGTTTATAAATATTCATTACTGCAATGGTTCGACAAAAAAATTATATTCGTAACGCTAATATTTGATGTTTATTTTTCCAATGTTAGTGACAAACAGTTTCATTAATTTACCTGTATCTATCTAAACGTCTATTCAGTAAATAAATTAGCTTATAAAATGCATCGTTAAATAATTTAATTTTAAAATGCTGGTTTTTGAATGTTAAATGCCCGGAAACATCGAATGTCAATATTTTCATTTGGTTTCGGCTTCGATACATGTATATATATATGTATTAATTTCACTTTCTTTAAATGTATAAATAAAGTCAACCCATTAGTTTTAGGATGCAATCAAGTTAATGTTTCTCCCAAGTGAAGAAACATATGCATTTGATTACATTCATAAAGACCTATGATCCATCGTCATAAATATACTGTCGTGACTCTTCCTCTGTCAACACCACGGTCACGACTTGCACAACTTTAAAGTATTTATGCTAAGTTTCTTAAGACATAAAAATATTTTCGTCTATTCCCTCCCGTTGAGAAATGGGACGTTCCGTTGAGCGAAGTGTCTTCAGACTTATTGTAATTATATTCTATATAACCTCTAGGTTTATCGCACATTATTTTAGAATTCCTTCCAAAACGTAAGAAAGAGATTTTGTAAGTTTGGATATTGTTCCCTGAATATGTTATGAAGTCTTATTTATTTTATTCGTACAACACATAAATTTGTATTTTCAAATAACATTTCATGAAACAAATAATAATTCACTGACAGTAAAAACTCTCGTGATAAATTAATTCAATTTATAACTTTCTAGTATTCCATTTTGATTAAACGACATTTTGTCATCACATTTCGCACTTTAATATTTGAATATCAGAGTAACTAACCAGGAAGTTCTAAGCATAATAACAGACGAGAGTACAATTTGGAGGACTTTGGACAAGAAAAGGGATAGACATGAGGGTCTTGTAAATTTAGCATTAGAAGGAAGTGTGGGGGGTTAAAAATAGAATATAAGGAGGCCAAGATGGAATCCGCTACGAAGTTTAGTGAGGATGTGGGATGTGATTGATAGCTGTGTAGAAATGAAAAATCTTGCGCAGGATGGGTTAGCATAGAGAGTTGCATCAGACAACAACAGAAGTTAATTCATTTACTAATATTCCGTTAGTAATGAGCTTACATTTGTATTGAAATATATGTAATTTGACGCTATCGGTAAATAATTTCATCTTCACTAACAAGAAGAATCTCATCCTCAGAAAAGAATACAATGTAAATGACTAATGCTCTAAGTAAATAACAATAAAAACGAACAATAATGATTATACAAATGGCTAGATATAATGAGAAGACGGAGCATAAAAGAATTACAGGCTGTTTAGTATGTGCCGTACGATACAATATTAGAAGATCACATCCTAGTAAGTAATTGTAGGGGAAGCTGGCTTTGCATGAATGCTTCTCTCATCTTCACTTTCTCCACGGCAATAGCTATTACAAGACATGCTGCTCCATACATGCCATGCGGATCATTAGCCTAATTTCTTCACGAACAATTAAGTTTAATGACAACTTAAATATTACATCTAATTCGATGTAATTAAGCGAATGGCGTAACCCAACTCTCTCTCTCTCTCTCTCGCTTCATCAATTAGCGAAACAGTTAAGTTTCAAAATGATGTTCTTTTATTGATTTTCAGAACATGCAAATCTCATCACATAAAATTAATAGAATTATTCATAATTTATCTTAAGTACTTAAGAATAAAGTTGTTGATGTTGATTTAGTTTCCAGTCTATAGACTGGTCTGACGCAATCTTCCATGCTAACCTATTCTATGCAAGCATTTACATTTATATGTTTTAAATTTAACAGTAGAATAGTACGCACTTAGTGCTAAACCCTATATACATCCTTTTCAGAAGGAATTAAAAATTATGATATTTATACCACAAAATTACAACATAGTTTTCTAACGTTAAAATTTACAATAAATAAAAAGACGGCCAATAAGTCAGCATATAAATTTATCACTATTTATTCAAAAGACGTTTCGTCTCCTTTTTGAGCCTTCCTCAAACATACTACAAGATGAAACGTGTTTTGAATGAATAGTGATAAATTTATATGCTGACTTATTGGCCGTCTTTTTATTTATTATACCACAAAATCTTCAAACTGTTTCTTCTGTTTCAATAATGTTTTTAATTGTATGTTGAATACGTTTAATTCAATAAGCATTTTTTTAACCAATATCAAAAACGCAAAAGTACGTTTGTAGTTGGGTAAAAGTTAACACGTGAATAGAGATTTAGAAAGAACTGCATAGGCTCCACAGATAGCAATGCAATTAAAAATATATGGAAAATTTTACAGGAATTTACATTTACATTTAGCAAAATAAAAATTTGTTTTATTTTTTAATAGGTGTCACAGATGTAATGATCACTGCCTTCGTAACAAAAGAGCATGCTTCATGCCACTATTCTTCGCAATCTTACACATGATCCAGTCCTCGAATGGAGGATCGGTGTACACTACTACACATCCTTGGCAAGTTATTGCGCTCTCAACATTCCTTTTTTTCTTTTTGATGTCATATTGGGTATCATCATTAGAAAAATGTGGTTTGCGCTAACTGGCCCTGTAGTTTCTGTGGGGGTTGTCTTCCTCTACGTCTTCATCATATCATCAGCTTTTGCATGTTGATTATTCTAAAAAGGTGAAATTGTAATTATTTCATACATTTCTCATTTCTTCCTTTTTCCTTGGGGCTCTTCATTTTTGGGAGCGGTCTAACTTCTTCTGGCGGACTGGTCTCGCTACCGTCTACATCAGGTTCAGAATACGAATAGTTTTGATAAAGCAATGCATTCGAGTCTGGTCTTCAATGCTGGATGCTAGAAGTAGATGGAACTGCATCTGCTGCTCCAGATGATGAGGCTACTTAATTGATCTGTCTGTTCCTGTAGGTGACTCTGTTTCCTTATCAAGTTCTACATCAATTACTGCGAAGTCTTCGACCGTAAACTCATCAGGATCGACAGGAAAAATCCCACACATCTTAAAAGCACTGACAGACTTTTCCAGGAAAAATCCCACATATCTTAAAAGCACTGACAGGCTTTTCCACTGAAGAAGATCTACAGTAGGCTGTGCCAAATAGTCTTGCTGTTTGGAATTGTGTAATGACTTTTCCTGGATTACTTACTAGCGAGTTATTGGCTATTCCTGCGAAGTACGTTTTTATTGCTTTACAACAGCAACGGCTGAAGTTATTGACTAAGTAAAGTAAAGTGATTTTCTGAACTTGTTTCATTGTGGTTTTGCGAACCATCACGTCACCAACTACCAGCTTGGAAACTCAATTATAATCAATTTACATAAAATATACATTTATATAAACTTATCAGGTTTGGGAACCTGCAAGTAAAGAAGCCCAACTGTGACTGGTCTTGCCTGACTCGCGGCCAAGGCTTTGCCAATCTTTGCCTGGTCGTGGCAAAGCCACTTTGGATCAACGCAATGATTCTTACTCATCGTGTTACGTAATTCATATCAGGTCATTTAACGTTACAGCGTCTTTAGGAATGCATATTTTAACTTCTGGTAACCTCATGGAATTAATAATCAATATACGATTGATCCAAACAACTTTACTTTTACTTTATATGTACGTCATGTACCTACGAAAGTGAAATAGCATTTAAGAACACGTTATTCTAGCGGTTATTGCACAATAAAACACGGTGAAACGGTATTTGTCGACAGCGCACTGCAGTTTACTTTGACCCGACATTTTGGACCTTATTCGTTGAGACACCAAAAATCAAGATAAATTTTCTGTAATAAAAAGTACTGATATTTCTAAAATTGTCAACTAGAAAACGATATCTGGTGTCCTAAACGATTTAACCCTCTGAAAAAGTTATTTTTGGCTTTTTTCACTTTGGCGCCAGGTTTGCTGCTTGAAATTATCCAAACTATTTTGTCTGTAAAACCGTCTAACCAGTAGACACTTATGTAGACATATGAAATACAAAATATATTTATCCCAGTAGAATTCCTTGAAAATTCTAAAAAAAATAAGGCGAATTGTTTTTGGGCAACTTTGGGTTCAATTCTGGCAGGGTATATAATATTTGTGATAATTTTCGTTTCCATTTTCGAAATTTACGCATGCGGTTTATCTTATTAACGAATTTTCAGGGGTCTAATTTCTAATAAGAGCCACAATATTGAAGCTCAAATGTGACAATTTTGAAACGACGTCGACTCCGTCGATCCGCACGTTTCGACGAAAGAACCCGTATCTCAGCCATAATTGCATTTTGCATATGTTCTTCTAAGATTTTGTGAAAAAACGGTCAAAATTTCCTCAAAATCAGAAATGGTCGTGCGGGAGTCGTTCCTCAATTTCGACATGGTACGTCCCTACTGTGATGTGGAATCGATATCACGTGATGCTTTATGAAGCACCCAATACTTAAATCTTAATCGGGTAATTGGGGTAATAGTGCACTTTTTTAGTGCAAAAGTAGGCATGCGAATACATTCAGATGTCTCATATGTCACGTCACACAACAAAAACGTTTTTTTAATGTATTGAGAATTACTTACTCTATTTTATATCTAGTTATGAAATATAGCTTGCAAGAATTAAAAATATTACATCAGAAAGACATGAAATGAATCTTAACTCATGGTTTCAAAGATATTCGCATAAGCCCGCTACAACTATATCTACAGTGAATCCACGATGACAACTTTTGCAGAATCAGCCAGTGTTGTTAAACTAACGTCATTGGAAACAACTAAAACCTGTACTGCTCACTTTTACTCCACTCTATTTTGTTAATATTTAATTGCTTTTGTAACGAAGTCGGCATTACATTTTAATGTGTTACTTGACACCATTTCATTAAATCATTTTTTCCATATGCAGTAATAATACAGATTCATTAACTGCATGCATTAACACATGCAATACTCCACATAAACATTGTCGATGTTCTTTATAATTTTTAAAGCTAATAATATCAGTAGTATAAAACAACAAATTTTCAAAAAAAAGCAGTTTGAAGTTGAATTTTGCTAGTGTAACGTAATGTAGAAATGTCTAATCTTTCAAAATAGTGTACTACCCTAAAATTGTCATTTACCTCTCTCAAATGATATATATTCATTAAAAATAAAAATATAAAAAAAGATGTGTTACAATATAACAATTTCAAAAATAGTAGGAAAATTACAGACAAAAGAGTTAAATCGTTTATGACACCAGATATCGTTTTCCAGTTGACACTTTTAGAAAGATCAGGACTTTTTTAACAGAAAATTTATCTTTAGTTTTTGGTGTCTCAACGAATAAGGCCGAAAATTTCGGGTCAAAGCCACCTGCAGCGCACTGTCGACAAATTAAATTATAAGTGATAAAATAAATATCACATAACTTTTTTGCAATGCTTTCGAGAGGTGACCTCAGAATGCAAGAAAAGAACAGCTCATGAACCTAGTGACGAACCCAAAAACTTTTTAATTATGCCTCATTTCGATTGGCATTCAAAATTCTTTGGTAATGAAAGATTTTTGCTCTTTCTAAATCCATTTTATAAGGATACATTTGTTTTTAAATAATTTGTTATGAATTTTCTCAAATTTTTAATTATATTTTCTTTCAATTTCAGTAACACAGTTGAAGATATTTTTGTCCTTAAAATTAATCATTAAGATCTCACGTTTTTCAATATTATTTCGTTAATCTTTTGAAGTGCCAAACTAGAATTGAAACATAGTGTTTTTAATTTTTTCTAAACTTTATGTCGCAGTCTCTTCTCCCTTGGAAATGTATAATTATTAATTAACTTTAGCTATTTTTCAAGACGTATTTCACTCGTTTGGTTAATTAATAATAAACTTATTTCTTTGTATCCGTTATTTTCAATGCTGCAGTTTTATAATTCAATTTCAATTAAGAACTTGGTATACATTAAAATATTGGGACATGGATTGAATAATTCTATATAGTGCTGATAAAAGCACCGCTCTCAAATCATCTTCTGACGCAAAACCGTTGCGAAACAGAGTTGTACTCATTTCGGAATCCCACTCGTACACGTGCATCAGAGTGGAGAATGTCTTGGATCTGACGAGCTTTTCCTCACGTAAGTCAATAAGTTAGGAACACTTTCCCTTGTATTTATAACACATTGCTCGGTGTTGTTCGTTTCATAAGTCACATATATCAAGCTGCACTCTATATATAACTACAATGGTACACAGCACAAGAAATTTAAACCGCTTCTAAATACTTTAATTACCTTTCTACTTCTGACATAACAAACTCATTAAGTGTCTTATTACATAATTGCTTATATATTACGTCGCTCGTAGTAGATCTTCGTCATATTGATAAAAATATGTAAATATGAAGATATATATCAAAGAATTTAACCGTTCAATTATGAGCTTATTTAGATAATGATGTAGAATACATTAATTTATTTGTAATTCTTTTGTCTTAAGAGGAGACATACCACGGCGTAAATTATGAATATTTTTTTCTGTTTATAGACGGGTTGAATTTTTTTTATAATTTTAGAAGAAAGACAAGAATTAACTATATGCTTTACTGGGCTTCAATTGAGAATTCCCACTAACTTACATTTCTTTATAATATTTCATCTTTCAATTAGGTACGAATTAAATTGCATGATTAAATTTTGTAACTGCATATAATTCAACTAATTCAATCAACCTACTTAATATGGCACTTCACGAAAGAGAACGATAAGTATTAATAAAAACGTAACCCGTTTGGAAGCTCGTCAATGCTTTATTCTATTTTTTTAGATTTATCAATTAATTTCGTCCTAAAGAAAGTATTGCAAGTGTGTTCAAGGTATTCAATAAATTATTACTATGTTAAAATATCTTCAAACCGATAGTTATATTAAGTGGCGAATAAATCTAATTAGATAGCAGTTTCTTGGAAAGCTGCATAATTATTCAAATATTTTAGAGATCTAATACTGCCCCGTATTACCAAATATTCATTTTCTGTGTTACATATTTCGAATAATTAATTTTTCTAAGATTCTGCAGTCTCTTATGTCCGTTTGCTCAAAGCGATACTTATACTAATATTTATGACATTATATTAAAGCTCAGATTTTACAAGTATCAGTTTATTTCACCACTGAATTCAGTACAGTTAATTAATTCTATCTGGTGACTATTTACTCCACAACGAACAAGTTTCTTATCATTTTCTGAGCTGTTATGGAAAATTAAAAATTCAATATTTTTCAATCAGGATGGTTTCGTTAAACTACCCGCCTAAATTACAATTTTTCTAATATTGGGTGTAAAATTGAATGATACTCGATTCAATAACGGAAAAAAGGTAATGGGTTATTTCCAGGGCTTAAATAATTCTTGCAAGGCACTAATGTTGTCTATTTTATGAAAAAGAGAAATGTTGAAATAAGAAGATCTGATCTACGTTAATTTGATTGACGTTATAACAACTTAGGAACTGAAGTAATGCATTTCAAGGAATTGGAATTTTCTTGTTCGTTAATTGGATGAAAGAATTGTCTAAACTATTAAGTAGAAAGCAGGATTCTTCCCATGGCACAGAACCAGACGATCAGCTGTTTCGACATCGACATGCATTAGACAGAAATCTTCCGTTTGAAGCTCGTGCAACCGGTTTTGTTGAAAATTGGTTTGCCTGTGAGTAATGTGATTGCGTGCTTTCCTCTAAGTGCAGTCCGTAATTCGCATTCACTGTCCTGTGCACGAACGGGTTGTTGATAGTTCATTTGTTGCTCATCCAGGTCTTGAAACTAAGAATTGCATAATTAGGAGACATGCTTAATCACTAACAAAATGTAATTCTACAAGAATTGTATTTTTCTCTTCTATAAAACGACACCGAAACTATCATTAGTGATTACAATTTTGATTCGTGTCTACTGCTATACGAACGAACATATCAAAATTGCTGTCTTTTTAATATTTTAGTATTAAGACTGTTATATTATTTTATTTATCAAAAGTATGAGTTTTGGCGGGGTGATCTTGAAGCTGACAACTCTCCTTTAATAACATAAAGAAGAGAATTGAAAAGGGTGGACGTGGAAAGTAGAGCAAGGTAGCCAAATGTTGACTAGGGACCCCCGGGCTGTAGTCTAAGGATCCTACCCCGTGTTTCACCTAAAGGTGATGCAAGAAAATCCCCAGAAAACCTGCGTCAGGTAGGTCGGGCTACTCCTCCTTTAACCTTTTGATGACGTGAGGCTGGAATGTTGTCGGAACGAAACAAACTCGAATCAATGCCTAGATCCAATTTGAGGGGCGAATTGAATCAGCGAACAACTCTTACCGTTTGCTGAAGGTGTTTGACCCCCATTAAGGAGACGTAATTTAAGTACCTTGGTCTTGGGCCAAGGAGGAAACAAGGAAGGAGGAAGTCAGCCCTGACGGACTTCCCAGAACTCCACCGGATTTTCTCCCATTTTGACATGAAAAGTAAGTGGGTACCCTGGGCTTTATATACCGTGCCTCCATCAATTGCACTGTAACTTTTAGTGTTTTTTTCCTTATGCGTTCCTATAACTTACATTTTATTGCCACGAAATGTACCTGTATTCTGGTGCTGACCTCAGAGAAGTTTTCAATTGATGCTTTAAAGGTTTAGTTTCCTTCCTTACCCCATTTCCACCATAAATTTCACAACCTAAAGATGTATATCACTTGCAAGGAGATAGATTATGCCCTCACATAGCTGTCAAGCAGAATAAGAGAAGAGAGATCAATGTGGAGGACTTTGACCAAGAGAAGGGATAGATTAATGGTACATGTTTTGAGACATGAGAGTCTTGTAAAATTAGCATTAGAGGGAAGTATGTTCGGTAAGAACAGAAGAGGGAGGTCAATGATGGAATATGCTATGCAGATTAAGAAGGATACTAGATGTGATAGATAAGCAAATATGAAACGGCTTGCAAAGGATATATTAGCATGGAGGTTTGCATTAGATCAGTCTGAAAAAATTCTACAACAACTAAAATTAATTTGTTCTGACCTTCTGCTTTCTTGAACTCACATTCGCTTCATTTCAACCTTTTTTAATCACAACAAGTATTTTAAATTCCTCCTACATTATCAATGTATCCTATTTTATAATTTAGTTTTCATTTGTAAAATTTATTACACCAGAGGCTTATCTACGCCCTCCTATGAGAAAACATTTCCTTAAACAGTAACTCTTTTTAATTCTTTCATAGTATGCGATCAAATTTAAATATGAATGGGATACAAACTGATATTTAAGCGAATCGTTTCGTGAAGCTACACTAAACGTATTTTTATAAAACCATTTTTGATTCTTTAACCTGGCAGTTGTTTCATTATAAAATTTAATATTTATATTCTGTGCGGACATATTTTAACACAATATTTCTTTTTTTCCATAAATGAACTTTTATCGTCAACAATGATTTAACTGTACTGAGGTGCGTTATTTCTTCGTGAAAACTAAAATTTACTTTCAGCTTTATCTTATCATACATCAAAAGTGATTATATTGGAACGATTTTTCAAATTTGCTTTGGGATATTCGAAAGACATGGATTAATTTTACTTCTTCGGACCATAGACAATTTCCCAAGCTTCGATAATATTAGGGAGCAATCTTTAGAAATATAACGACAATATACAACAGTTGATAACTATGAGAATGCATATTTATTTCTATTCTGACAATATAGAGCAATTAAATCCAAGTTCTATGAGTACAGATAAAATGATGCAGTAATATACATTAATTTAAATTTCACAATTCTTAACATAATACTCCAACAACAGTCCTTAGGTTGGCTAAACTATTTTCCCTATTGTCAGGGCGTAATAAACACTTGCTACACGTCGAAAAGTTTTTAGTTTTTGTACCGCATATAGCTTCATTTACGCAACTGCTCACCCACTCCAGTGAACGTAATTTCAACATGAATCATTTACATCCGAAAGTGCCAAGCCTCATAGTTTTTTCCCCTATTCTTGAGCAACCTGAAGGAAAGCATTTCTGCCTTTCATTCAGCATCCTGTTCGTGCCCTAGTCACACACTGGAGGATGTGGAATACGCGTCACTTCACTTATTCGCATTCTGAGCCACAACTGTCCTTCCAAACAAAAAAACTCAATTGAGTCTCATATTCCTTTTTACTACGTATCCTTGTAAGAAGTCGATCGAGTCTTGCGACGGATATAGTTTTCGATTATTCCTTTAAAAGCTTAGAATATTCTAAATTTAGTTTCACGACCTTTGGTCAAACATAAAGTTAGGGCTCAAAACTTACATACAATAACGAAAAGTAATACATAACTAAGAAAAGAAGGAGGAACATACTGATCCATTACCTCTATAAAATAAGGTATATTAAAATTAATAACTATTAATTTTGTCCCATTCCTCTTTGTACCTTTTCTCTATGCCCTGCATTTCACCCTACATCGCATGTAATGCACATCAGGCTCGAAATAAATATAGATATTGCAAACTGAAACGAAGAACGTTACGTAGGCCTTTTTTTGGACCAAAAACTGACCTGGAAATGAATGAATTCAATGTAAACATTTGAAAAATGAATATCGGTCATTTTGAGAGGTGGAGGTTTCGGGAGTAGGGAATACAGTAAAAACTGTCCTCTGATCCTATTGGATCAGTCAACCAGTTACCTTGAAAGGTTGTCCAAGCTTAAAGAAGGGAATTCTACGATCCCAAGCAAACTCATCTTCCGTCAAACGGAAGTGCGTGAGACAAGTACCCGACTTAACTTATGAAGTTTACCTGCACCTCTTTCAGGTGAATACTGGTAAAGTATAGTCGGAAGACCGTAGTTAACTCTTGTGGGAGTTTTTTCTCGCAGGTATTTCTCCCCAGATTGACCGCGGGATCACTGACTGTGTTGGGAATGATTCGTACTCTCTCTGGTTTTCAATTATTCATCTATTTTAAGAGATGTATGTACTGGGGGTCAAAGATCTTGGGCATATGGTAAGAGTGGTCCGCTGATCTCATTGGATCAGTCGGTCAATTGCCTCCTAAAACTGGTGGAGAGTCGGAGAAGGAAATTCTGGGACCCCACAGCAAACTCGTCTCCCATTATTCGGAAGGGCATGAGAATAGTGCAGTTTTTCAAGTGTTTTCCATGCATTTCCTTAGGTGAAATACCGGGTAGGATTCGTAAACTATAGCCCGGGGGCCTTAGTTAACCCTTGGCGACCTTCCTCTAACTACCACACCCCCGCTTTTTCAATGCCCTTCCTATGCTATTAAAGGGGAGTTGCCTGTTTGAGCAGCACCCTCATGTATCCTGTTACCTAAAATAATCTAGGCAACCCTTTGCTGCCTTCCCCTTCCTTCTACTTAATTTCTTGTGCTATCAAAGGGGAACAGCCAGTTCCTGAATCACCCTCCTGTAGCCTGTTACCAAAAAATGTACTGGAAATGTTGCTTATTTCTGGAGAACAAAATACCTTTTTTACAAACGAATAATAAAGTCAATCTGGATGTACGGAATTGAATTTTTGGGTTTGCTCCTGTAAATCTATTGTATAATAATACATAATACAGCTTTTCCAGTCCAAAACCGTCATAATAATTCATGATGCTCCATGGTATGTTTGACACTACATATATATGGATCTCCAAATACCAACTGTTGAGAAGTACCAAAAGAAGTGACATACACTTGCGGCGACTACAATCACATCCAAATTAACTAGTATCTGCCCTATAGAAGAAGAAATGACTAGGACACCTAAAAGGGCATTAACTTCACTAAGCGGATTAATATCATTGGATGGAATTCTCATGTTATATATTGTCATAAAGCTCGTAAAGCATGTTAATATTCTAATAAATTTAAAGAGTTGCTTGGAAATAGTTCCAAGTCTGCAGTTTCGTACGAAACTATCTTGCCATTTCCAATTTCTTTCTTTTCAATCGCAAACTGCGGTCTTACTGCAGCTCAATAAGCATGAAAGAATAAGGAAATTTTAAAACCGGAATATTTCAAGTAAATTTTACGGTTTTTAGGCAGGCGAATGACCGGTCTACTTTCCAAGGGTGGAGGTCTTGTATCGTTGGCCTTTCCATCCCATTAACTTACCATCCTAAGCGCATCGAATCCCATCATATCTAGAGAAAGGAAGGTCGCCCGGGGCAGATGGGACTCCGACCACCTTGCCAGCGAAAGTGGAATGCAGTTCGTGCCACAGCGTCGTGCGGTACGCGGAATCTCCATGGCAACGGGAGCGTGCGTCTAGGCCTTTGGTGGGGGCGGGCGCGGGGGTCGGGTGGGGGCACCGCGTGCGTGGAGGCCGGACAAACAGATGTCGTTTAACACAAAGCCGATAAGGCAGCTAAGTGCTGCCCGCGACATTATTCCTTTTTTTTTCGCGTTTCCAGTTCGTACCCTGCGTCGCGTCTTTCACTCCGCTTTCTCCCTCCCCCCCCTCTCCTAGCGCGGGTCGCCGTAACCCAGTGTGAAAGTGAAGCGTTCATATCGTGCCAATACTTTTGTTTTATTGTGGGAGATCGGGTTCGCTTTTTTTTAATCCGTTCGCGATCTGGATCCTTTCGCCGGGCGTGCGTTTCCTGCAACCGGAAAAACGGGAAGCTGGAGCTCGACTTTCCTCTGACGTAAGTAGACTCTGTGTTTGTAATATGCACTTAATCGGCAGCCATGCGGTTGCGCCGTGAAAGTGGCCCTTCTGTCATTCCTCGGCGCACCACGTGACTTCAATCTCAGCATCAACTGGATTATAATCACTAACCACAACTAGCTATTAATAGCAAGAGATTTCAAATACAGTCGTTGAAAATTAGTCCATTTCACACCTTTGAAGAGTTAATCTAGACAATAATTCTAATAATAAGACCTAATACATGTAATTTCAGTTCATTTCGGTCCCTGTAACTGAATATTAGTTTCGTAAATATGTAGTTACTTACTATACGTCAAGATAATATTTTAATCCAAATGTTTTACTAATTTCTAAATAATGTTATTCTGAATCATTTCTTAATATTTTAACAATTTTCAACAGAAAAATATCCATATTTTATGGTATATTAGTAAGACATAAGTGTAACTTATCAGGCTGAATTTATTGTATTTCTAATTAACTTTGGAGCAATATTAATATTTAAATCCGAAAGAATATCTATTTTCATATAATATGTACAGCTCGCCGATTTTTAACTTTATTTTGTATCTATGTATTTATTAAAACTACAATGGGACATACGTCCGGTGGCAGTTACAGCAGTTAAAGACAATGACATTCCGTAATTCAGAATTATTTCCCACGGGCTAGGTTATAATGAGAAAAAATTCCAAATTTGTTAAATAATCTAACATTTATTATAATTTATTTTTTTCATTGAAATATTACAGGATTTCTTATATCAGTTTTTATTAATATTATTTTATGTCTCTAATACAATTTATTTTGAAATATTATAGGGTTTCTTATTTAAGTTTTTATTGATATTATTTTATGTCTATAGTAGAAGTTAAAAGTACTAGTTGACGCAAAATGAAACTAACAAGCATTATCTCCGCGAAATAGTGCATCATCCTCGCTTTTACTCGCGATGACAGATGGTAGGTTTGATTTGATCTGAATTAGGGACAGTTGAGACGCAGTCACCTCTTAAGGAGTCAGAAACTTGTTTGGAAAAGAGGAATGTTTCTGTATTCGTACTCCTGCATTCTAGCGTTAGCGAAAGAGAAAACAATTCCTGAATGCATTGAGGCTCTTTACGCAATTAACATTTTCTGATTATTTCTCAATTTGGGGGAAATTTGCGTCCAGGATTAAATAAATGTGACGTTCGTCTTAGAGCTTACATCAGAATAAAAACTTCAGACCAAATTTTACATTAGTGTCAGTTGAACAAATAATTTAAATTATTTTTATAAAATAATGAATATACGTTTGTTTCAAGGATAAGTTGTCCATGGAAACAAAGTTTATTAATTTTTGTCAAACGCAGAAATAGAGATAAACCGAGAAACACTACTTTGATGAGAAATAAAGTTATGTAAATATTGTACCGTATGTATATACCGTAGTTCAAAACATCATACACCGTTTTTAGTGGCAGATGAACGGTTATCTTGATCCGTAAACAATTAACCTGTTGACCCGGATTAGAAATTTGTTGACCTACCGGTCCAACAGGATCAGCAGACATTTCCCCCCATTTTTAGACCCAGAAGATTGCAAAACAACTGTATGAATCGCGTCACAACGTATGATATCACTGCGTAGTTAATAAAACTAGTTTTATGAATAGTTTCCAATTACAGGAGAAACTTATTTTCTGGTTTGAATACGAGAGAATGAGTAATTTTAAAGAAACATTATTTAACAATCGTAGAACCCAAACACTTTTGTCTTGTAGATCGTTGTTATGTAGCTCTATAAAATTTTATACCTATTGTAAATAGAGGCGTCGTATTTTTAGACTTATACTAAGCAGACAGTCCATGAAAATTTGATGAATTATGTCGGTTTAGAGATAACTGACACAACAAAGGGAATACCACCAGATTAAGAGGAAGTATAAATTCTTCTATCATTCAATTCAACAGTATATTATTAGACGTATTGAGTAGAAGACCCTGTGAGGCTCGGAAATTACTCAGCAGCCTAAATTACAGATAACATCGTCTCAGAGTCTCTAGAGAGAAATCACAGATGAAAATAATCCTAACAATTATTATATTTTCGTCATCTTAGTTTAAATTATTAACAAATTCAAAAGACAAAAATTATAATTTAATTTAATACAATATTTTAGTCCGAGTGTGGACTCTCTTATCGGTTAACAAAGTAAATGCACGTTGATTCCAATAAACATTTTAGAATTCAGTAATTTGTCACTTAAGTTTTCATTTTTCCTTTCTTCTATTTATTTAAAAAAATTGTTATTTGATCAACCTGTTGATTCCTGTATTATGTAAAACTCAACCAGTCTTACGCAAGTTCCGTTTGAAGTAGGGAAACAAAGACAAGGACTAGGAATGGTTCACCATGACCCCAATAACTGTCTGTTTTCTTGTTGCTGGACATCCAGTTCAATTCCGCAGTTCATTAAATACAATGAAAGTTATCATACTTATATTCTCATCGTACACGGACTTAAGAAAAATATAACTTCAAAAATGGATACGTTATTTCTTTTTCAAATAAAACAATTTAGCGTCCATAGAAGAGACACGGAGAGGGATTATACATAAACCATCCTCTAAGATAAGAAATTTGTCTTTCGATCTTCAATATAGTTATTTCAGACCGCGGGAATTTTGATATGTAATTAGCGAAAACGATTTACGAAATTAAAAATACTTCCAGCAGACTGCATCAGTTAAGTAAATTAGAAGAAATTAAAAATTTCTCATCAAATAAAAATTTATGTAGATGGTTTCGTAAATATTACTATTGGATCTATGACAAAATAAAAATACAAAAATTAAATAGTTATCTGATAATAAAATATATAATAAATGTCAGTTTTTTAAATTTAAATATTAAATGTACCTGAAGAAGTCTCAAATCAGAAACAAAACAATGTAACATTTAATATTTAAATTTAAAATACAAAAATTTTGCTAAAGCTTACCGAGCCTTCTACAGTTATTGCCAACCTGGTCCAAACAAAATTCAATAATACCCGTATTTCTCTTGTAGGGGTTTCTCAGTTTTGGGAATTCATACACACAACCTCCATAGCCATACCAGGATCCGAACACGGGCCTCTGTCGTGCGAGGTAAAGACACTAACCACTACGCCACAGAAGGCCGGGACCTAACAATCAAACATATATTAATTAGCATGACATTCGAACCTAAGCTTATGACGGTACCATTCGATTACTCTTAATATAATTATAGAATAATTTTCCAATGAGTGAATAATACTTCAGTATAGATATTGTAACATTTGAAAACCTGTAGCCATAGCTTAGGGATTGAGAGCTGTACTGCAGAAATGTGAACATGGGTTCGAGTCCCACTCAACACAATCCTTTTTATTGGTTAACTTTATTTAACTTTCGGTTCTAGAATTTTCTGTTACAAGAATGTTCTATCTAAAATATTCCACGACTGTATAAATAGTACTGGACCTCGAAGCGGAGACAGTCTTTCGCAGTGCGATCATTTATACAGTACTTTGTCTTAAATAAACACCTATAACCGCTGATAGTGTGTGTTACTGTGCCTCACAATCCTTCAGAAACGTGAAAATCTCAATAAAAATATTTATTAATTTCACACTTTGTCATTTTTTGAGCATTTATTGTAATCGGTAATAGTAAAATAAATTTATTTCAGACGGGAGGGAATTCGTTACTGACAAACATCGTTACAAAATTAATAATACCTTCAGCATTGTATTTATAAACTTAATCCGCGAATAAAAATGAAGAGGCTAGCGAATGAGTATTTTCTTATGACGAGAAGGATTTTCCCAACTCAGACACCTTTATTGTATCCACTAATTTTTTTCACAAAGCGACATAGAGTACATGCACCTCGTAACTTATTAATGACATCGTGTTTACCTTTCTTTAGCAACCAAGTAAAATTTACTTCTAAGCAGATTTTCAGAGAGAAAATTCGTAACAATCCCCGTTTAAATATTCTACGCTAGTATGTTTTATTTTTCATTTTAAATGAATTCCTAAAATATTAATGTATTGCATTAGATACGTTTTCCGAGCTGTAGTAAAAGTAAAGTTTCCAGTACCGAACTTTTAAGTTTTTCTTTAATTTTTTATATTATTTATGAAGGATTGATTTTTTATTTTTTATATTAAGTTTACTATTCTCTCACCAACGGTTTATCACTCAAAAATTAAATACTTGTACCAATTTTTCCAAAAGTTTTATTATTTAATTAATTTAGAATTCATAAAAAACAGGATTTCCCTAATTATTTTTGTTTCTAAAAAATGATTTTTGCTTTTAGCTGAAATCTACTCTAAATATTGAATAGATTCATCAGGAAAATTTAGTACAGCTGTTTACTTCTAATTTACTTTTTTCTGTTTAATGAATGTTATCATGAGCAAACATTTTTGTATTTACTACTTAAATCATTTGACCCAATAAAAAGCCCTCAATTATAACGAAGAATAATAGTTCTTTGTATCTTATTTAGGTTTTTTATAAGTACCGAACATGCTCAAACTATCAGTGACTTTATAGTTAATCATTTCACAATTTTTAAGTTCTCCGAGACTCCTCCAGACTTAACACTTAAATCGTCGTGATGAAACTGAATTTTGTTCCTGACGGTTTTATAATGTGGGGAGGGTTAGAAAAAAACTCAAGACTGCTGTTAAGTGTTGTATTATTGTTAATGAGTTTATTTAAGGTCAGCTTCCGTTCATGCCACGGAGAATTGATATTACAACCGATATTGAAAGGTTTTATTTTAACGTCAGATTTTGTAATCGTAAGTAAAAATTCCCGACCAATTACCGACTTTTATTTTTTTAACAAGTTCCAAAGAGGAAAAAAACAGTTTTTCGGACTTAATTTATACCTTCTTGAAGTTACATTATCCTGGTGAAGAAGCATGAATAACGACGTGTTAACTGATAAAACCCAAAATTTTTGCACGTTTTCAGGAGTAATATATAAATAAACAAGGAGGAGACTACACTATCTTGAGAACATCACCTTTTTTAAAAAAATATCATAAATAAAAATATTATCATTACAGATTTTCAGTTCGGGCCAATATATACTATATATATATATATATATTATATTTACAATATAAAAAAACATGAAAATAAGTTATGTATATAATTTAATATGGTTATTCGTTTGATTAACCTACTTTAGCCGACTCATGTTAGGTTTAAATTGGATCTGAGGGGCACACGACGTGGCTGGGTTAGACTTGAAAGCAGCGAACTTATTTTTCGGAGGATTACATTAGGTTGTGGTCTGCGGTAGATGGTAGAGTTGAGGTTAGGAGGTTTTCTTGTGCCTGTATCATCAGGGGAAGGCATGAGGTCAATTGGGAGTTTTCTTTTGAGGACGAAGGGAGCGTGGAAGGTGGAGGAGGGTTATTATTATGAAATTGCTGGATCGTGGGTTTGGGTGGTTGTGTTTTGAGTTCCTTTTGATTAGGTTTGTTATGATTTGGAGGATTACCCTCGAGTTTACATTGGGAATTTTGATGTTATGGTGGATGATGGAATTTCTTAGGTACCAGGGAGAGTTTGTAATAAAACACTCACCTAATAATCAATTGTAAAATTTTAAAAACAACAATATTTATGAACAAGTGAACATGACGGAAAAGTTTACTTATTATTACAACCAATAATTAATGAACACAACTAAAAAGAAGAAATTCGGCACAACGAATGACAGAATAGAATTTTGGTCATTTGGTGTATTTTATTAAATTGTTTTGAAATTTATAAAGAATTATACAGTTTTATACTTTACTGAAATACATATTTCCGATTGAATGCAATCATTTTGAAGCTTATAAATACTTTTGCCTTCATTATCTTATGTCGAGTTAAAGATAGTTTTTCTTTTAATTTTTCATTGTGCGTTTCATTTATCCTTTATTTTCTGTCTGATTTCATATGATTATGTAGTGGATTATGATTTAACGTGTTTCAAGCGCTTCATTTATGAATTTTGGTGCATCTGAGACTTTACATTCCACTGGGCAGAATTTTGAGTAGTCTGTTTCATGAGAAAACAATTGAATTACAACCATAATACATTAAGTCATTTAATAGCATTATTTAATTATTGGCTACTATGAGGCCAGTTTATAATGCGTCAATAATTAAATATGGCTAATATATGTGTAAGCGTGAGTTGTTGACAGTGACTTTCTATGCTGGGCGAAAGCTCAGCCGCCCGATTCTTCCGCGCGCGGATCCCAGTGAAGGACGTGAACATGTGCTATTGACACTTTCACTCTCCTAGCCACAAATTGCTAACAATTTCTCTCTCACTGGACATTGCACAGCTTCTGTCACGTACATTACATAAGTGAACGTTGGAAGATAGACTAAGAACGGGAAAAGTCTATTTCAATGTAATACTTGTATTTATATATAACTGGGAAGTTATCATCCATGTTAAAATACTCATTAATTGTAAATCAACATGTGTGGCACTAATTAATATTTCCACAAATATTTTAAAAATATTTTTGTAGTTCCATATTAGATTTAATAATTAAATAATTAGAACTGGTCACAAAATGCTGAATCGCATTCCACTTCATCTAAAATTTATTCCAAAATATGCGACAAACTGTCTTCAATAATCTGCCACTCCTGTGAACATTTTACACTCTCAACACCGAATTAACATTGTAATACTTAGAAAATTCCTACCTGTAGTCCTGTAATCGTATACTCACACAATATACCACGACAAAAACTATTACTATGACATTAATATTACTTATATCAAGCGACGTATAAGGACTAATGTTTTATAAGCCTAGAAACGAGTAATGAATCGTTAACTTAAATAATCTACAAGAGCGAATCAATTGTAATAAAATAAAAATTAAATTTTTATTATTTTTTAACTACCTGCTTCATGATATATATTTTCAAACCAAAATTTAAATAGACTTTACATACGACTAACTTAGATGAAAGTAGACCTACATAAAGTAGAAAAATAGAAATAATATCTTTATCATGTATGTCTAATTTGCTAATTTTTGGAATTGAAAGTTAAATTTGGTATCCGTTTCCATACACTTGTAACCAAGGAAAAACATGCAAGTGAAAATAAATTTTACGGATTTCTTCCCAGAGGTAAAAACGGACGAGTTGCTTTTCTGTTTTATAATAAAACAGTTACTTCCGGAACACCATAATTTTCATCCAATAATTTAATTAATGGGTCACTTTCATGTCTACATAAATCGTAACACGCTTAAATATTTCAACTAATACTTTCTATTATTCAAATATCATATTTTGACTTTAAGTTTAACAATCAACGAATAAAAATACGGTCAAATATGTCAGCAAATAAATTTAATTAATATAAATGTAACGCTTCATCCAGTATTGATTTTATAAATTTTTTGGTATATAGGTACCTGATAAAGTCCACAAAGTTGGGTTTGTTGTATTTATAATTATTAATTCCTTCCTTCCTCCCTCCTTGGCTCTTCAGGCCATTGAGGGCCTGGGCCTCCCGGGTCGACTGCGGACTGTCATCTTGCATGACACATTCTGAATTTGGAGTGACACGCCGTCAGCGTATCGATCTTCCAACATCGACCATGACGACACAAACATCCAAGCCCATGCCAGGATTCGAACCCGGGACCTCTTGATAATTACTAACACTAATTAAAATTATTTTTTATTTTTTTGTATTATTCAATTTTAGTGTTCATATAGGAGAAAAACATATTCTCTTTCATTGATTTAGAATGCAAACTCTACTTTTTGCATAAACAAATATTATTTAACAAATTTCAATTAATCTTGTATGTTAATAGTTTTACAAATAATTAGACATATTACTGGCAAATTTGAGTGGTGAAATAAATACCGCACGACATTAATGGAATCCTTGTTGGTTCATTAGGCCCGGTTCGTGCGGCGTGATGTTCGTGCAGCTCTTGCGTTTTTGAATCACCTAACGAAAGCAACAAATATTGCAGATACGTTATGTGATATTCATTTTTTTCAATTAATTTTTCCGTACTTATACAATATCTTTGACAAATTAGTATACCTTTAACACATTCGTTTAGTATTTCTCATTGCCAGTTAATTATACAACACAATTTACTTTGAATTCTAATGGAAAATAGTTCTGCAGGGTTAATTGATATATTTCGACCAATTAAACTACTGAATTATATAACAAATCGTAATACCGGGATAGTATGTTTTCAGAGTATTATTGGGGAATATCTTTAAATAAAAACAATGCATAGAAGCGAATATTAAAATTGATGAACTAGTCAAATTAATTTACATGTTTGACACCTAATGTAGTGAGGAGCTGATTAGTGCCACTGAATCGAAGCCAAACTCGAAGAGACCAAATAAGTGTTTCGTATTACATTCTGAAGGTGTGCTAATTTTTTCTGGCGGAGAATAAGCTGATCCATCTTATCACTTCATTCCCTAAGTAAATTAATACCGTAAATTGTTTCTACACCTTCACAATCGGATGAGAAAGCAGACAGGAACAACTTTCTTCGGTTAAGTAAGAGTGTTAGTGCTGCCATTGTTCCGATTTCTTAATTATCTTCTAATCTGGCTTAATTTATCTTTTTATTTATATATTCTCCTAATAAAACATTCGTTTCACATATACTACCATATATTATTGTAAATCCGAATCTATTTATTTTCTTTACCTACAGTAAAATAGGTTTACTTTTTATTTTATATAAAAACCTCTATCGTAATGATTGTTAGTTGGTACAATAATTGATACAGTATATACAATACTAATAAAATATGTGTAAAGCAATAACAACGAATTTTGTTTGCATACTGTAAGGAATTAATTGTATATAATGTATGGCAAGAGGACGACAATGAGAAAATTACAAGTGCGTTCAGTGTTGTGTTAACGGCGACTGCGAGTGGAATCGGCCACTGACAGTGCATATAAGACATTTGAGACTAAATAGCAAAAGGGGCTCTATTTCCCAGTGTTAATGTGAGTGGCCATCGTACGTAATGAAACCAAAACAAACAAATATTATAATTAAAATTAACAACATATTTCATACCGAAACGAGACCCCCATTCCTCCATCCTCACTGTATGAACCTACGCCATCAAGCTTGCCATAAACCATTGCTCTTCGTCTCCAAAACTAATCTACTTAACCCTCTCAGAGGCAGTCTTCGTTTTAAAAACCATCGTCAATGAAAACGACCAAGAGCTATCCGCAATCATCACTGAAGATCCACACAAGCTCCAAGCAACAGGAAAGAATATCGTATTGGCCTGGATCCTGGCACACCAGGAAATAAAATGGAACAGCTAGCCAAAACCACCACTCATCTTCCCCCTTCTCCTCACCCTAAATACGACAAAAAAGTATCGGATGTATGGAAACACATCCTTACAAAACAAGCCCATCCCTGAAATCAAAATTGATAGCCTAACACAAATGAAAAGCCATTCGAAAGAGTCGTACTTTATAGAGTAAGATCCGGTCATTCCAAATTAACACACTCCTCCATATATACAAATAGACGTCCTCCAATCTGCGATCTCTGCAACACAATCACCACCATGGAGCACCTCATCAACTCCTGCAGTAAATTTCTTGAAGATTGACTGTAGCAAACCACATGTAGTGGATATTAGATTTTAAGTAGTTGTTACTATTAGACGTTAAGTTATTACTTATTAAGAAGTTTCTAAATAGATAGATTCTTTTTTTTCAGTATCCGGCTGACCTCATGGAATACACGTTGTTTGCTCCATTTTCGCGGGGGAGAAAATAATGAGAAAATAACGTGGGAACATTGATCTGAAGAATTTTTTGGGGTAGGTGTCAGATTTTCCACGTCAAAGAGGTGTGAACTCTTGCATATACCTCTCTGCGCGTGGCCCCACATAAATTTTTTCTACCCGTAAAGGGTCAAAATGGCGAGGATAACCTAAATGCACGGGCAATTGGGGGCGTTTACTTCCCAAATTTAAAAATATGATTGGTGGTGAAGTTGTGAGAAAATGACGAATGATGAAAAATATGGGGAAAGAAGACAGTTGCTGAGAAGTCGAGAGGAGAAGTTTTGACACTAGTGGAGTTAGATCTGAGAGGAGAAGTTGGACAGTAAGTCCAGAGCCGGAAATTGCTCCTGGACGGTATAACTTTGTCGTCAGGAGAAGCAAGGTGGAAGCCAGCTACCTGGCGTGGAATCAGAAAATAGACAATTAGTTGCCGAGTCCAACGATCTGAGAGGTCAGAGGCCATCAGTGACAACACAGAATCGGGGGTCCAAGTTTCGTCGTCTTCCTCCACCACAGACGAATATCCGAGCCGGGGCAGACAACAGCCATAACAAGAGCCTAACCGGATCAAATTACAAAATGTTCTCACGTTGACGCGGCAATTTCGTTTTTTATATAATTTCCAAACTCTGGGGACATAAATTATTTATTTTATTTGAATAAATGGAGTTAAATTTAATTGAGCGTTTTTTCCTCTATTTTCGACACGTAATTGGTTTAATTTTCCTAACCAGCACGATCAACCTGAAAGTCATGCGGTTGGGCGGAGCAAGTTTAAAATGAAATTAAAATGTTAAAATATATCATATTAATATTATATTTAGTAAAAATATGATTTTAACGTTATAAATAGTTTTTTGTATAAACTTCGCTAATATATATATATATATAAGTTAAAATGATTCAGATTTTAATGTTATTTAAAGTGAACCCTAAAACCTAAAAATAAATGTGGTGTAAACGTTAAAGGTTTAAATGACAACCAACAGCCTTTTCCTCCACCATAAGACACCGGATTCTTGAAGAAGACAACCCAGACCCGAATCAACCACTCACCGGACGACCAAGAAAGTGTCATCAGATTCTTGAAAACAATTAATAGTTAAGATGCAATATAACATGCTCAATATTCACTTATTGAAACCCTTAAGTAAGCTCGGTGGCTAATGACCTCGTAGTTTAATGCATTTCTTGTAATTCAATATGGAAAAATTAAACTTAATCCTTCCTTCATTTTCTTAATAATATAATAATCTGCTTAAATTAACAAGTAAATTATTATTGTTTTAAATTATTAATAAGGTCAATTAAAAATACAATATAATTATATTTTAATACTGATATCCGTCATCCCAATATTTTATAATCTTTTGCTGCCACTAATATATATATTTTTGATTTATTTAATCAAATTAACAGGTAAATTATTATTGTTTTAATTATTAATAAGTTCAAGACAGACAAACAAATAATTTTTTTTATTAAATAAATCAATTTGGTTAAGATATTAGTGGCAGCAAAAGATTATAAAATATTAGGATGACGCATATCAGTATTAAAATATAATTATATTGTTTTCTTAATTGACCTTATTAATAATTTAAACAATAATAATTTACTTGTTAGTTTAAGTAGATGATTATATTATTAAGAAAATGAAGGAAGGATTAAGTTTAATTTTTCCATTTTAAATGACGGGAACTGTATTAAAATTATCTTCAATCAACTTAGAATAATACCTCGTTTCTCATTATTTATTTATTTCAAAGCGACGAGCAGCTGTAATGATATATATTTCATAATTAAACTGTAATATAAAACCATTTAATAGGCGTTTTCTTTCATAGACTTAGATTTTCGAATTTAAAAATGTATATAAATTTGGCAAGATATACTGTTTGACTTCTGTGTTCATATCAATTACACCCTGAGGGAATATTAACCGGTTTTGTACTGACTTACTATTCCTATCGAATTGTGTGCGAGATGATATTTGTAATTCACTGTCTGTTCGGACTTGATCCAGATTGTCGCACGTCTTTTCAAGAAACAGGTCCGTCCACTTTCACTATCTAATAAAGCACAGCACGCATACACGGAGACCTTAACCTCTGGATGTTGCAAAAACGAACTGTAAAATGAAATCAACACACACACACACACACTAGTCACGCAACCTACACGCAAGAACCTTTTCTAGCGGAGCGGTTTGCCCCGCAGAAATAATTACAATCCTAGTTTAGCAATCTGCTAGCAGTAATGAGAATGCGTCTCACTGACCTTGGACCAAATCGCTTAGACTCAAACGTTTCTAGCACCTTTATAGTTCAAGTCATTATCATTTTGTTTTATAAATTCTCTCTTCAGCTCTTCAATAACCGCAATACCGTTGCTGATCCCGGTGAGTATATAGCTGCTTAATTTGCCTGAAGAATTTATAGAATAGAATACTGATATATGTAATAATTTCGTAAATACAGACTGTTTACTAAAGAATAATCCGATTCGACATGTAGGGTATACATTTTAAAAATAACAAACAAGACAATAATGGTATTTTTGTAATAAAATTCACTAGGAAATATTCTTGAATTGCTGATTCCACGTTTGTTCTTGTGCGGTTCCGCAGTTCGACCATTCTTTTTGTTAGAGTAGGAATAGGGTATTCTATAAACCACCTCCAATGTAAATCACAAGGAGTGACGTCATATTACCTTGGAGTCCCGTGACGCAAGACTTAAATATTTTTGTCCAGTACAGTTAAACCATCGTCAAGGGATCCTATCATTAAATACAATCTCCCATACAGTGTGATGGTGACCCGTCTTTCCAGTAAACGAAGTAATTTAAATCAATCTCGAATTAAGAAATAATTGAGTTTACAAAATAGCTAGATTTTCGTAATAGTTATCTCAGTGAAGAAAAGGAGACCACACGAGTATTTCATAAAATCTCACAAAACATATTAACGAGTGAATATTGAGAGTTTCTTCAATTAAATATGGTTAAAAGATGATTGATTATAATTTTTTGGAATCGGATGATTATTTTTGAAACACCGTTTATGTGAATAATGATAATCAATAGTACGGCATAGTTTCATTTTCCAACCAAAATATAAATCAGATTAAAATATAACAAAACAGTTAATATTGAAATTGATTTTTTACTATACACTTTATTGAACTCTCACTCGAGGATTAAATTTAATTGGGTACATTTATAATTTCGGACTTTTGTAGCCTTTTTGTCACGTAGAGTAAAGTGTTGCAAATGGGAATGTCTTCATCGCTATCTGGTTTTGAAGTAAGGGTCTGAAGAGCCAAAACCTCTATATCAGTTTTGAGAGTTGGATAATCCGGGGTCATATGGGATTACAGTTATATTTGTCGTCTCTTCCTACTGGAAAATCTGTCAGCTGCCTCCAAATTAATCCGAAGCATGGAGAAGGGAATGCTGCGTATCCAAAACAAACTTCCCCCTCCTGTCAAAAGAGTTGGACAAGTACCGAGGGCCAGTTTTACCTGATGCAGATTTTATAAGGTTTTCTCGTTATACTTTTAGACGAGTATCGATTAAGAAGGATTCTTAAACTATAACCCGCGGGCTCTGGTTAACCTTTAACTACCTTTCGCATCCCCTGTTTGAATTTATATGTAATTATGCATGACAACTTATTCACTAAACATATCTGGGGAAATGCAGAAAAAATCATTCTTTAAACACCGAAATATAGTAATAGTCACTATCTTTCGATACTTGATTGAGTAAAGAGTGATATTTTTCTGTCACCACCACATTTAGAACAATTCTATAAGTCTAAATATTTGGGTGCCATAATGTAACACGGGATGGAGCAAATGATGCGTCACCCTTAGCTGTGCTCTGCCGTAGATTAATACTTTCATTTATGTTAGTTTAGCACCAGGTAATTTTAAATAAAAATTACTATATTTTTTAATGACAACTATATTATCGAGTTTACGAAAATATTCAGGTCGTGGTCATCCGTTCGTATAAATCACATAATACGAATTCTACCGTTCTACGTCGTGATATATCAATTATACATCAATGTGTCGTCTGACTACCATTAATTTTGGTAGCTGTTTCGAGACTCGACAATTCCTCCTACAGTCGCAAACCCACTACAAACTTACGCCACCATGGCTGGCCGTTGACTCCCAAGATTTCCAATCACTTGTACTTTAGTGTTGCTTTGTCTAAAAGAAGCCGCCAACAATCCTGTCTCGAGCGGTATGACTGTCATTAAGAACGGAGCAGTAACTACATGTTACAATGTTTAAATAAAAAAATTGAGGTTGATCTGCGTATCTTCTACCGTATTCATATAAAACGATGTATCATTCCTCTTTTAGTTATAATGTTAGTTTGGCAAAATAATTAATTGTAGTTCACGCAGTGAATTTAAGCGGAATCATTGCCGTGAAAAAATAATTGTGGACTGACGTTGGAAGCTCTATAAATAAATGGAAATGGTAGTTATTGAAATAAATTTTGGAACTAAGCTTATAAAACCCCTGTACTGAATTACCATCTAATACGGAAGTTAGGAGGCTCAATACGTAAACAGAAAGAATTTTTAAATTGGAGACGAATGCCTTGACTGTGTTATAAATGACTTGACAAGAATGAGTTACTCAATGTTTGGGTTGGCGTTGTGAGGTGTGAAGAGAAAGTTGCAAAAAGTAATATAACACTAAGAACAAACGCTGTTAACAACAGCTAAAAAAAGAATCTGTGATAGAGTTCTGCCAGATGTGATGAATGAGTGTAGCCACAGGGAAGTCCAACTGTATTAACAAATCGTGTTCTCGCAGCGTGAATCAGCTGAATTAATGGCGGAGTAATGGCTTCTGTGACTGTAACTAACGCAATAATAATATGAACACATGATTCTTATACAGCGGCTAGCAGGTTTATAATAATTCTTAGGATATTTATTCAGCAATTGTGGACTAGGGCAGTTTTCTAAATAACTTTTAATATAAATACAAAAATAAACTTATCATTATTATTTTAGTCGTGAAGCTCACCTTTTTGGAGTTCTGAATTTGTTGAAACCGTTATAAATATATTTGAGACACGGTAATGATCGGACGAAAATGAAACACTGCGGGAAAACATAATTTTTAAAGCCATGAAATCAATAATCCAATAATTGAATTAAAATGAATAGAAATATAAACACGATAATGTAGTTACTGTAGGCGGGTTTATTGATTAGGTTTATTTCTATGAGGTTTTAAAAAAGAAACAAGGGCAAAATAATAGCAACAGCTATTAACAGAAAATATTAAATTAAAACCGTGCAACTTTTTTGTCTATCGTGATGCTATGTCAGTGTGGTTCAAAAACTAAAGAGCTGGAATAAAAAGGACAAACCGTAAAAAACAGGTGAAAAACTGAAAATATTCAAGAATTTCAGAAACGTCGTGTAGCAATTATTCTGTCAGTTAATTTTTTGTTCTTTACCTTCATCGAAATATGAATTTTCTTCAATTGCAATAGATTTTTTTTGAACACACGAACAAATAATATTGGGCAAGTATGTTCAATATGGATTTGTTGGTCACAATGCAGTTTATTTGAAAATTTGATAGGACAAAGCTTAATTAAATAGAATAATAGGTACCTGCACACATAATAAACAGCATACAGTAAACAAAAAAATATTAAAATATTAGTTTGGAACTGCTATATCTCAGGGAAATGCAAAATGCTCCAAATGGCACCAGGAATCAAAATTGAGGCTTTTCAAATCTTTTGTTTAAATCTATTTTCACAATGATACGGTTAAATAGAAGTGTTACTGCTTTTGGTGACGTTAAATTTAAATTAGACCGATTAATGACACACTTAATACTCTAAATACTACCGTAGTACTGCTGATTTGCCAGTATCCAACTTAATAAAAAAGGTATACAAAAAGGTATTTAATATATCTACAAAATAACGTCGCTGCAATATTCATTGTTTCCAAATTAAGCTCCAGAGGTGTAAAACGTTTGATACTATAATAACGTCCTCTTTTTATTTCCAAGCTTTGATTGTCATCTGTTAAAATATTACTGTAATTGTATATTAAAAATGTATATACTATGTTGATCAAATGGCCTGTATGATTAAGTAGAATCAGAAGAATAACCAGGACAGTCTCAGAAAATGTCTTTATTGTATTTAAAACATTTAAAGTACCTTTGGACCTTGTGTTATATTCATCTTAGCTTGATTTAATTTATCGTCATTAATATGTATTCTATCACAGTTTAATCTTCATACTACTGTCTTGACTGCTGACACTATAAAAATGTATGAAGTTTAAACAATGTTAGAATACATACTGTTAATGACGAGGCACTGTGTGTCTGATAAATGAAATTAAGCTAAAGATGAATTTGACACAAAGGTGAAAGCTACTTTAAATGTTGTAAATACAATAAAGACATTTTCTGAGACTGTCCTGGTTATTATTCTGATTCTAATGCATATATTTTAAAAAAAAATTAACATAAACTAAAACAGTAATTCTAAGATGTTAAATTCACGTAGAAAAGTTATGTGAATAGAAAAACTACACTAAGTTTATCTTATTAAAGTAAACAGAAACGATTTTAGTATTCGTAAGATCTGATATTTTTGTGCAACTGAACATTGTTCAAAAATATTCTCCCTCCAATTTTTTATAGTTTTCCTTGAAGATATTTAAATTTATTTAGACCAACTTATGTTTTCTTTAACTCAAATGCGTTTCAATCAGCCATATAGAAAGGAAAGCTATTATAATATTGAAAATTATTTAATCGTCTACAATATATTCAAATAAAGTATTGTACATTTCGGATAATGACTTGAATATTAAGTATACCGATTTCGAGCGTCAGTTTAATTCAATTACAAGTGTTAATCTTGAAACTGGAAGTATAAATTTTACCATTTTGAAAATCAATAATGTTCCGACGCAAAATCGGAGGAAAATTGAAAACGTACAGGATTTCAGCAAGACAAATACAAATCCAATTGGACAGCGGCGTACTTCACCGTTAAATGATATTCAACAGAACAAATATATCTTCAATAATATTTTAAAAGTATCTTTATACGCCAAAATTATTTTTACTAAAACCATTTCATAACTCTTCGTTATTATATTATTCTTTTATATTTATTTGGTACATTTTAGAGTACATTTCGGCTTTCATAGCCTTTATAATTTTTAAAAACAATATAAAAGTGAAAAGAATATTATTAATTTTTTTGCATAATTTACAATTTATGTCGCACAGAGGATATTTACCTGTTGTTTTCAAAAATATATATATTACTCTCATGTGCCTTTTACTATTGTTTCATAGGCCTTTATGTCTTCACGTCCGTAAACACTCGAATATTCAGTACAACTACGTAAAACACTGTGGGATTTTTGTATCTGTCCATAATAACGAACAACTCAAGCCAAAGTCTCCATCATAACTTACGTCTTAATACTTGCTTTTGTAATACAGATCTTGTATGTAAAATGCTTAATTTTATTATTATTGTGAAAAGAACGTACTGAATATGAAGAACGAAATGTGCGATATGGGCCTTTTTATGCGAATGTTTTGAAATTAATAGAGTAATAATATAAGAAATTATATTTTTTAAATTATTCACGTATATTATACAATACTAAGAATATTAGAAAATGTACATAAAAAAACAAGGATTAAGCCATAAGTTGTATGGGAGTTTTGACTTCACAAGTCCGGTTTTATTGACAATCACGTAGTTTGATTGCGCACAGAAATCTTTTCAGTTCTTTTGATAAAGAAGGCTATGTATAACTATGGCATTTTAAGAATGTAACGTAACTGATAATAATACTAAGTCCGATGATAAAATGTAAACGCTGTTATTTGTATTTAAAGAAGAATATGACTATGTAAGCCGAAAGCTACTGTATGACCTCTGACGAATAAGTAAACGACTTAAAAAGTGGTTTCATTAACAACTAATATTCCATTTGGACAAATTGTTATCGGTTATGGCAATATTGCAATATGCTCCAAAATATTTTATATAATCATAATTTACGAACAAATACGGACATAGCTTTATTTAGTTTAATCGACGATTCATCACCATATTTAGGACTTCCACGAGTAATGATAACTTTTTAAGAAGAAAAAAGGAAGCCAATTGTATAAAAGTCTAAATTTGACTTCCTACAAGGGCAGCCTCAATCGTAATAAATTTTCATCAACATTTCAAAATTTAACATTACTTGAGGATATTTCAAATCTGATGGCGGAACTTGGTCGCAATTAAATAAAAACTTTGCAATTGGAGATGAATTTAATCGACTTATTTATTGGTAAAACTGATGTTAATTGATTTAACATTAATATTTTATATATAAAATTAATAATTTTGAACATTGTGGAAAACTCTTGTATTTGTATATTACGACTGATTACAATTATTGGGAATAAAATCTTAATACTATTTTACATAAGTAGTGTCTTGAATTAAGTATGTAACATAAAATTACGGCTGGCTCCATCCTTAATAGCAGCTAAGCTGTTCGAGACTCGTTGTTGTCGGCCTTGTTTGAAAGAAGCCGACACAGTGTCGCGCATGGACCATCTCCAGCGACGGTTACGGCCGAAATTCATCTGTATATGATTTTTTGGTAGTTATAAATTTTAATATCCTATTTTGGACCCGGCCCCTGTTCTTCCTGATGTAAATTTTCTTCCTACCAATTACGAGATATACGTATATATATTTTTTTAAAAAATCTGAGCCTTAAATACGATTTGATTTATTAATACGTGAAGTTATATCTCGTCTTCTTAATTTGGTAGCACATAATATCACCATATGTGCTGTACAAAGTGGTAGCTGATACGCGTATAGACGAGTAAGCAGGTGTTAACACAAGCGCATTTCAACAGATGCACCGCCACTTCGCCTATTGTTCGAGGAACAGATGCCTAGTATTAAAAGTTGAGCAATGGTGCAGGCAGGAGTGAAGGGACACTTAAGCCATTGTGATGCTAGAGAGGAGTGTCATTGCTCAGCAGAAGCGAGTTCATCTCTTCCGCGTAGCGTATGTCTGTCGGCTTCGTTATTGTCTAGCCAGGGGCGATAGGCTAATGCGCCCCTCACTGCATCTCGTAAATCATTCACAGGAAGCATAAAAAGTATTAGCTAATATTAACCGGCGGATGCAACTGTGTGTAGAGAAAGGTTCTGTTCAAACATGAGCAATCGTTTCCCGGGTCAAAGAATCGACTATACTAGCCAACGATATATCTTTTCTTGTATATTTCATGACACAACAATACGTTAAATTAAATATCCGAAAAAGACCTGACTTTTTCAGGGTATTTCTTTATATTAGCCCAAAAAATGAATTAATTCCATACTAATTTCTTGGTGCACGCGTGATGTAACTGGCATTTTTTTCGGCTAATTAACCCCTTGATGTGCGCACCCCGACCTGTGTCGATTTGGGATAGCTTAGGACGATGATTGGAGCAACACTCACCGAGTCTATAATGCTCTTGGTACAAAATGAGTAATCTAACTTAAGAGATGCACTAAGATAATAAAAATATATTCGTGGTACTTTGTTGTTGTTGTGGTATTCAATTCTAAGAATAATCTTATGCAGCACCCATGCTTACTATTTGTAAATCGATAAATAGTAAATAAGCCTAAAAGGTACTATTAATTAAATATGAATTTTATTAACAGTAGATATAACAAGACGTTTCGTTTTCCATTTGGAACCTTATCCAGGTGTAACCGAAACAATAAATTGCTGTTCTGGTATTGAATACTAAACCTGGTCTGATGCAACCCTCCATGCTAACATATCTTGCGCAAGCCTTTTCCCCGCCGCATAACTACCATATTTCTCATCCTCCCTAATCTACTGAGCGGATTCCATCCTTGTATTACATCTTCTGCTCTTACCCCACACACTTCCCTCTAATGTCAATTTTACAAGACCGTCGTGTATTAAAAACGTGGCCTGTTAATCTATCCGTTCTCTTGGCCAACGTCCTCGATATTGTCCGCTGTTCCCCTACTCTTCTGTCCTCGTTCGTAATTCCATCCACACATCTGATTTTCCACATTCGCCTATAGCACAACAATTTTAAAGGCTTATATTCTTTTCCTTTATGCAACTCCTACCGTCCACGTTTCGGACCCACGTACCGCCGCACTCCATACGAACATTTTTAGCAATGATTTCCTAATATTCACACTTATATTGCCTGGAAGTAAATCCCTCTTTTTCGCGTAAGCCTTCCTTGCCTGTGCTATCCTACTCTTTAAGTCTACTATACTTCTACCATCACTAGTTATTACGCTTCCCAAGTAACAGATTTTTTAACTACCTTCCCAATCTAACACCCTTTGTTCACCCACTGTTTTCCATACTACACTCCATTACCTTGGGTTGCCCTCTATTAATCCTCATATTGAACTCTTTCTCTAGAACCCCGTTCATGCCATATCATGGTTTCCATGTCTTCTAACTAATATTACAATATAATCGGCAAACCGTAGGGCTTTAATTTATTCTCGTAACAAGAAATAATGGATAAAAATTTTAATGTATATGTCGAACAAGTGAAAAGGCCGCCTACTTATTTTCTAACCTTTAGTACGTAGTCAGAATTTTCACTCTCTAAACTCCTATTACAATTTACCTATTTTGCTCGAATAGAAAGTACCATAAAAATATCTATGTTAAATTCTTTCGGGTGCAGAGTAGTTTTCACAACTTGCAGACACAGGCTCATTATGTATATAATTTATATGTTTTTTGTGTGTACAATCGCTAACTTCCAATAATATGCTATTTTTAAAACAAGGTTATTGAGAGATAAAACGTGTTCCGAGGGCAAAGGTTACAATTAGAAACCTGCTGTTTGTAAATTAGCTATAAATGAATTCTATTCATCTTTAATTCTTCTTTCTTGGCTCAGCAGCCCATTAAGGGCCTTGGCCAACCGGGTTGACTGCGGTTTGTTATCTTACATGGCACATTCTGAATATCGAGTGATACGTGATCAGCGTATAGATTCTCCACCAGCCATTTAACTTTAATATTGTTACTTAAGCTTTTACACTCAACACCTCTTCTGGGAGGTTTATGTACAGGGGTTGAAGACCATGGGCATAAGGCAAGAGGTGTCCGCTCATTCCATTGGATCAGTCGGCTATCTGCCTCCTAAAACTGGTGGAGACAGCAAACTCGTCTCCCGTCATTCGGAAGGACGTAAAAGTAGTACCCAATGCCCGACCTACCTGATGCAGGTTTTCTAGGGTTTCCCTTCATCTCTCTAGATGAAACACCAGGTAGGATCCTTAAACCGTATCCCGGTGACTCTAGTCAACAATTTTCTACCTTGCTCTACCTTCCGCATCCCCCCTTTTCAATTCCCTTCCTATACTATTAAAGGGGAGTTGCCTGTTTCAGGATTACCCTCAATGTTCTCAGATACCGAGGCACCTTCACCTATTTTGGAAGGTGTATGTACTGGGGTCGAATACCTTGAGCATATAGTATAGTAGATATGAAGAGTAGGATAGCACAGGCAATTAACTTACGGGTAATATAGGTATAAATATTAGGAAATCGTTGCTAAAATGTTCGTATGGAGTATCGAGTTATATGGGTCCGAAACGTGGACGAAAGGAGTTGCAGAAAGGAAAAGAATAGAAGCCTTTGAAATATGGTGCTATAGGAGAGTGCTGAAAATCAGATGCGTTGATAGAATCACTAACGAGGAAGTTCTTAACAGAATATGGGAAAAGCGAACAATATGGAGGACGTTGACCAAGAGAAGTAGATCAATGGGCCACGTTTTATGACACAAGGGACTTGTAAAATTAACATTAGAGGAAATGTGTGAGGTAAGAACAGAAGGTGGGGGCAAGGATGGAATGATCTCAGCAGATTAGGAAGGATGTGGGATGTGGTACTTATGCGGAAATGAAATGGCTTGCGAAAGATAGGTTAGCATGGAGGGTTGCATCAAACCATTTTTAGGAGTGGATATCGCAATAAATATTTATTGTTTTCATTACACCAATATAAGGTTCCAAATCGGAAACAAAACCTCCTTTTATAACTTCTGTTAATAAAATTCATATTCGATTAATAGTAACTTGTAGGTTTTTACTATTTATCCATTTACAGACTGTAGAATAATTTAAATTAATAAATTATGAAAGTGATTGCGTTTAGACATTTTATGGCCGAGAGAGGAACGAGCAGCACACCTGCGATGCTAACTGTAAAATATCCTCGTTTGAGAATTCCTGAGTTTGCAACATAAGCTGATTCCAGTGCCATCATATTTAAACCACAACATACGTGTCCCACTAAGCTATGAAAATAGTCATGTAGAGTGCTGTAATTAATAGACAAAATTTAAACTTATTCAGATAAAGTAAACGATTCACAAAAATATTCAATTAATTATGATGTATGTATATTAAAGCTTTTAACTGTAACCATTATTGTTTTAGCTCTTGAAAATTTTTCATAAGATAATCCTTTTGTTAACATTTTATTATATTTATAGTTAACCAACGTCTTCCTGAGAGTTTGGCGGTTCATAAGCTACAGTTCAAGAGGCGAACAAAGATTAAGAAACATTTCAAAATAAAATTCGTATCCGTTAATGCGGATAATATTTTCATAAATGTTTATATTGTAGAGGTGATTATATAACGTGCCAATCCATTAATCTTGTGAATGGTGCAGATTGAGAATTTGGGCATCTGAGTCAAACCCTGATCACCTTCACAGCAATTTCACAACTTAAATTGTGAAAGAGTACGTCTCGTTCAGTATAAAGTTTGAAGTTTCATAACTGTTGCCTTGAAAAATGTTTTTTTGCTGTTTTTTTATCCGGCCATGTGCTTGTTACGTTCTTCGTACAACTATATATTTTGTAGCTCTATAAATACTATCCATAAAGGACTAATTAATTTTAATTACTTAAAATATAAATAAAAAACATTGTATAAATGAAAGAGTACTTCATCTGTGGATTGTTCAAAACCTACTGATTTAGTCTATCTTAAAGTTTAGCCCATTAGAAATCCTAACTCATTGAATTTTATGTCTATGTTCGTTTTTCAAATAAAAACAGTAAAATCAATATCTATTAAACCTTTCGTAATTGTTATACCGAAACGTTAGATAGTTCTTACCGATATTACATTGCAAAACTCACACATGATTTTTTATGATTAAGAATATATATTTTATACAATATTTATAAACAATAAAGTAATTAAATACCAACATTTAGACACATGAGATCTATTCTTGGGTCGCATTTACAGGCCTTCTCATAGAAACAGACAAATTCTATGCGGAATTGGCTGTACGAGGAAATCGGCAAAAATAACGCTCTTACCGTCCATCATTAACCAAATGCTCAGTGCATCTTTAATGTCCTAAATCAATTATAATCCGTTTTTAATAACTTTTCCTCAGTCCATCCTTTGATTTCCTTCGGTGGCGGGGACGAAGTCATCTCCAACCAAAATAATTTATCGTTTACCTTTGGAAGGGGCCATTCACTCCAATTACCACCGATGTTTTTGGAAAACACCGGGCCTGGTCACAGCCTGGTGTCCCGGATTTAAGAAAACCCAGGCTGGCGCCAAACTGTCTATAATCTTCTTCAACTTCTCTCAAGCCTCCAGCCGTTGACTTTTTACCTTCTAATTCCATATTTTGTTGTTTTTTACCATTACAACTGCATTTGCAGCCAAAATTATGGGCGGTCTGACACCTTCATTTTCTTTACTTTCCAAAGAAACCGATTTTGGCGAAAGTTTTTTACCGTTATATATATAGCCATCTTGTGACTGAATGACGAACGTTCTATATCTTATTTAAAAGCTTGGTCTGAAATGTTTTTCTGTTGCACAGAAAAAAAGTGTAACGATTATTCTGTGTAGTTAAATAAAATTGTCATATACTAATTTATACTATTAAGTCAGCCAAATTTGCTTTTATTTTTAGAGGAGATGTAATTACAAAGCAAACAAAACTTTTTCGATAATAATGCTAACCCTAACTTTAATGATTTCATTCACGTATGAAAGAAGTGCGTGTACCAAGTTAAATTTTAAGATGATAAATTCAAGTGAATATATACATTAATCATTTTATCATAATCCTTTAAAGAAACTTTGGCAGGCAGTACAACCACATCATATCGCAAAGGGTCAAATACTTATGGTAGGGGACGTGGATATTTTGAGTTAATCTCTGACAGAATCACTTCGCACATACAAAAATATATAAATACTTCACTTGCACAAAATTTAGTTTGTTTCCATATATTGCCTAAATTGCGTCAGAAGAAAATCATTTATTATAAAACCGTATGCTGCCACAGACATATAATAAAACTGTGTTTTGGTGTAATACTGTCTCAGTGAACGCATTTATTAATTAGCCGTATAACAGACAATTATTGAAGGAAGTAAATGTTTCGATCATCACTTATGATCCTTCCCATATATGTCTGATTGATTGAAATCTATTTGTAATTTTCTTTAGTAATTGTGCGAATTTTTCTACAGATGTCAATTGCTCCTTTATATATCATTATTCACAACGGTAATGTCTAAACGTGAATGTAGATTATAAAATTTGTTGTATTTAAATTTTGAAATGAGATCCTAATGCCAATTAGTAACACAGGAAAGTAGCGCAAAATTGTGATACATTTCATCTATTTAAAATGAATATAAAAAGCTGTATCCTTTGTAATGGTGACACGTGCAGACGTTAACTCCACTAAGTTGCCAGTATTATGCTTTCATTGATATTATCCGTCACGTATTATCATGATGTATGACGAGGTTTCAACCTCTATAGTAGGACACGTCTCAGATCAAGTCATTGAAAAGTTTTCAATAGGGATATCCTCATTTAACGGTGATTTCCACGGGATAGATAAATGAGGCGTAGAAAGTTGTATTTTTTTAGTGACTATAAGCGACAAGTGAAAGTAGTTAACCTAAAATCAGCTATTAAATTTTGCTTTCTGCTCTACCAAAACTGGATAAGTTCTCAAACGTGCAATTATATTAAACGAAACTTGTCCCTCCTTAAGGGAAACCAAATTCTACCTTTAATTTAGTAGCCTTGCTTTCCAGTAATACAATGACACACGTCCAAAGTAGAAGGTCTTACTGTTGCTACTGTGTCAAAACCCTCGGTTCAATCCCAGTGCCATTATAGTTGTAAATTATAGCCAATCAGAAAATATGACGGGGCATAAATTATACTTAGTGTTGTTAAGCATATTACAGCACTTGCATTGCAACGATAGTGAAAATTACTTCATTAGGGATATACTTTTCCATCCGGGAAAACTTAACTAAGCACATAACTAGTCTGGTTGTATATTCTTTCGTTCCATTATCCTAAGTACCAAAAAACTTAATGTAAACAAATTTATTATTTAACGTAAACTGGGCTCGACGTATGGCGTTGAATCAAACAAAGATTCGGGAGGAAAGATTAGAAAGGTGTTGCAGAACTAACAATGTTGATTATGAAAAATTATATGTATATAAAATCATTTATAAACAACATTGTTATAATTTACTACTTTCATCACATTTGAAGCTGCCGTGAAGCAGATTCTATTCCATTTCTTTTAATTTTCCAACTTATTTAGTGGGCGACACATCTGTATTACTCTACTTCGGGTGATTATATACTTTGATAAAACTCATCATAATTTTGGTACGACCTTGAAAGTTTTATGAAATGATGGTTTAAATAAAATGATACCTACGATTATCGAAACCACAATTCTTTGTAATTTACTTTTGGACTACAGCATATTTTATTAGTATGAACAGTTTTAATATTAGTTTTAGCAAAGCACGATAAATATATTTTTTTGAGGTGTGAATGTACTAGATAGTATCATCCGTGTCGTACTTCCTTATTTACTGCTTATGTTTCTTTATTAATTTTATTCTCATATATTGGAGACAGATTACACATTGTAGTCACCCTACTCTAATAATTTAAAAATAATTATAATTTTTTTCATTCTTTAAAACAGTTTTCTTTATGGTTATCCACAATACGGTTACTCCGTTCTGAAACATAAGAAGGTTTTTGGATGGGAAAGCATTGTGAGGGATTTTAGTGTAAGGAGCTTAAAAGTGATGGAGGCCAGACACTAAAAACTAATCATGTGGGTCGGGTTCTCGTTACCAGTCCCACGTCCTTCCGATAACGGAGAGGAGTTTGCAACAGCAACTGTTCTAATAGACACGGCGGACAACTTTTACCGTAAGTCCAAGGCCTGCGGTCACGGAGTTCCCGCCCCTTAAAATAGACCCTGAAGACTCGTCTTGCAAGATTTTTATTTCAAAGTAGGGCGTCAATAATGCGTCCCCGTTGCTAGTCTTCAATCTTCTCTTCAGGAAGTAAGACATCTTAATCAACTATGAACCATATATTTGTCAACTTTTGTTATATTTACCCCTTTTCAATTAGCGTAGATAAATACCTTAAGAAGTCTCATAATATTTACTGCAAATAGCAGGATACCAGGTTTCACCCGGTAATTCAATCAAATTAGCCGACTGCAGTAATCTCTTAGTCAGCATGTGATTAAAACAGCAGATAGTTCGACGCATTTGTGGAAATTTACCTTTTCACGTCCCTCTAACCGAAATCGCACAAATAAACGCTGAAAATAAAATGCTTTATTTAGGAGGTTAGATGGAATGCCACCGCGGGAACACGGGTATAAATAGTAATTTCAGAAATAAATAACACATCACAATACTTATATCTTTAGAAATGATCATACGTTCAAAATTAAAGAACAGGGGAAACGCAGAGACATTGGAAAAGTTTCATTTGTAAATAGATCAATACGTGATTGGAAATCCTAGCCTCGAGAAATACTGACAACTTTTCCGGGTAATACTGATAAGTTTAGGGGTGAGCTAAGGAAACTAAAGAGAACAGGTCTTAGAATCACTGAAGTTCTAAATTATTTCCTAAACAAAGCATTAAAATAGTGAAAAGAAGTGAATTGCATTGAAGTGAATTCTGTGCGGTTCCTGACTTTTCTTTTTCTTTCAGGCTATAATCTCATAAAAGAAAACGAAACTTTTCCTAACTTTAAATTATATTATTAATTTATTGAATGTGTATTCTATTATTCTTATTTTTTACACACCTACAACCGGAAAAATACCAAATTGCAGATAATTAATAATAATGTATAGACACTAAAAATAAAATATAACTGTATAGAAAATCCGTAGATCGAAGCTTTACTCAATTTTAAGTGTTGTTGTTGCTGTTGTCCTAAGACTGGTCTGATTCAACCCTCCATTCTAACCTATCTACCGCAAGCCTATTCATTCCCTTATGACTAGCACAACCCACATCCTCGCTAATCTGCTTAGCGTATTCCATTCTTCATCTCCATCTTCAGTTCTTCCCTCTAATGCTAATTTTACAAGACCCTGTGTCTTAAAACTTCGCCTATTAATCTATCCCTTCTCTTAGTCAACATCCTCCACATTGTTCGCTTTTCCCCTATCCTGTTTAGAACTTCCTCGTTAGTTACACTATCCACCCATCTGATTTTCAGCATTCGCCTATAGCACCACATTTCAAAGGCTTCTATTCTTTTCCTTTCCACAGCTCCTATAGTCCACGTTTCGCACCCATATAACGCCACGCTCCATACGAACATTTTTAGCAACGATTTCCTAATATTCACACTTATATTACCCGTAAGTAAATTCCTCTTTTTTCGCGAAAGCCTTCCTTGCCTGTGCTATCCTACTCTTTATGTCTACTATACTTCTATCATCCCTAGTTATTATGCTTCCCAAGTAGCAGAATTCCTTAACTTCCGTCAAAATATCCCTTCCCAATCTAACACCCTTTGTTATTCCACTGTTTCCCATACTACACTCCATTACCTTGGTTTTCCCTCTATTAATCCTCATATTGAATTCTATCTTCAGGACTCCATTCATGCCATTTATAATGGTATACAAGTCTTCTTCTGATACCCCTAATACTACAATATCGTTGGTAAAGCATAAGTTTTTTTTATTCCTTTTCCTTGCAGTATGATTCATTTTCCATATTCCGTTTTAACTTTCATCGCCTGTTCTATATATAAGCTAAACAGCATGGGCGACAGACTGCATTCTTGTCTTTAAGTACTCTTTGATAATTATTGGCACTGTAATGGAGGATTTTATAGAGAACTATCAGACGAATTCGTAGCAACGTCGTGTTAATGAGAATACTTTTTTACTTTTTATTTTATGGCTATTATCGATAAGACATGTCTGTTAACGTATTGATTAGGACACCATTGTTGTATTCAGCTTTTATCGTATTCCCTCACTCAATAAAAGGACTTACAATGCCTTAATCGATGGAATGGAATGGATTGCTACTTCTGACTAAAGTGTAGGGCAATAAGACGCATTGTGTTGCAAAACTGGTTGAACCAGCCCGATATTTATCCAGGATCGTGAAAGTGGTTTCTACTAAATGTTAAGTCCCACGTTGAGACCGCAATCTGATGCCATTACAGAATCGCTTCACTTGCCGTTACCTAATAAGTGACTGTCAAAAAAGAGAGATCACCGGAAGCCAACGTAATCTCAATTAAACGATATTGCTAATCATATTTCTGGAGAAAAAAAGTTCCACCCAATCTTTCACTTCCAATTACACTTAACTGTTAAATATTCCATTCTCTTTTATTAGTGACTTATGGAGAAGCAATTAGAAAATTCAGAGAGAAATGAATATTTCACAACTCGAGAAGTTGTAGGTAAGAACACAGATTTATAAATTTCCCTTAATTATACGGTTTGGTATACCAAAAGTAGTTTTTATTCTTCAAGTAGTCCACCTATTTTTTCATCTATGCCAGGTTCGGCAGTCGAGCAAATGTTCTAATGAATTAATAATGGTGTCACAAAATATAAGTTATATGTTCAGCCAAATTTTCTGACATAATTATTTATTTATTGAACACAGCTCAAATTCAAAATATGTGTACACGAAAATAATTGACTACGGGCTCCGTAAGTATTCTATTGGTGATAAAACCAAAATTTGATTATTTCAAAGGTTGAAAATTATAATCAGAATGTTCTATGGTTTATATCATTATGTTTAATATTTTGGCAAATACAAATTATAAAGCAGAATCTTCAAGAAAGTCAGTCATAATTTGGTTAGTAAAAAATTTTTAACTCTTCAAAATGTTTAAGGTGAGTATTGTCGTGGGTGAAGGAATATCCACAAAGAATGAATCTGGCGTAACATTACCGTCATTCTTCAATTTATTCTTTATTACAAAGGAAAGGTCTTTTATCTTGCACTTATCATCTCTTAACTTCTATAGATGAGTTTCTTGATGTTCCACATATCGTGAACCCAAACAATATTCCTAATTGAGTCAATGTTTATTGAAAAAAAATTACAGTATCAAATTGCCGTAATCAAATTTCGAGTTAAACGCAGTCTCTGCGTTCTCCGGCTTCTACTCCACAGCACAGTATCACTGCGCATAATATTTTGAGGTGACTATTTATTTCTCTCCATTTATACTATACTTATGGCACAGCGCGGCTTTGCCTTGCCCCATGGTGATTCAAGCTGGTGTATCAAAGGAAAATTTGATGTTATTTATTTACACTGTTTCAAATGTAACCTTGGAAAGTGATAATCTACCACAGACTACGGCTCATTGCTACGAATGACACACTTTGTGATCTCGTGCATATAAAAAATTTAATTTAATCTTTCAGATAACTAACACTATTTACCGTCACGATTTTTTCAGCACTTCAATTAGATCGTTCGATTACCGTTGTACTTTCCCCTAAGGTTCATTATACGTTATACTGAGGCTTAGGTTTTAATCACTCTTAAAGCATCAGATCTAAAAAAATCTAAATTCTGGGGGTTTTAGATTATTTTTAAATTTGGCTGCACAGATCAAAGAAAAGCAAGCACGCATTAGGAGTAACATTACGCTGATACGGTAATAGTAATATAGTTTATGTAAAGTATTTCCATGCTTTAACGTCTTACATAATTACAAGAATAACTACACTGCTCAAGTTAATGTCTTTCTAGTCCTGAAGCTTGTAATTAGACAAATGTGTAAAGTAAATTCAAGAGTTTCATGCAGAGATGATATTAAGAAATTAGGTTTACTTATTTCTCTTAGGTCAATTCATTTACTCGTCGATTATGGGATGTAATAATTAATTGTGATGAATTGAGTAGCAACTCGGATATTCATAAATGGCGGAAGTCCATATGATCATGCTAAGGTTCGAGAATTTTTGTTGAAGTCATTTATGAAAAATAATGGAGAAACATTGTTTTAAATATGTGGGTAGGCTGAAGCCTGTGGGAGCTTTGTCTCGGAGGCATTTCACCCCAGTCCGACTGCGTCGGGAATGCCTCGTACTCTCTCTGGTTTTTTTCAAAGTTCTCACATGCCGAAGCACCTTCATCTATTTTAGGAGGTGTATTTATAGGGGGCGAATACCTTGGGCATTCGATAAGAGTTGTTTACTGATCCCATTGGATCAGTCGGCCAGCTGCCTCCTGAAACTGATACAGGTTTTCTATGGTTTTCCCTGCATCTCTTTAGGTGAAACACCGGGTATGATCCTTAAATTATGGCCCGAGGGCCTTAGTCAAACCTTGGCTACCTTTTACTACCTTTCATATCCCCATTTTAAATTCCTTTCGTATGTTCTTCAAGGATAGTTGCCTGTTTCAGGATCACCCTCATGTAGCCTGTAAACCAAACAAAATGGGCTTTCTTGAAATTATTTTTACCAAACGGAAAAAGCGATGTTCTAAAAGTCACGCTTGTTTAATGTTATTCAAATAGTGACGTTTTATTCATTTTCGTACTGCAGTTATGTTAAAATTCTATAATATTGGTGTAAACATAATGGACTAGTAAATAATAAATTTTTATTCAACAGTAGGCTCTTAAAATACGTTTTATATGATATTTGTTTAAAATATTAGCATTAAAATTCATTGTAAAAAAATTGAAAAATGTATTTGTCAGCAGCAGTGAGTTCAAGAACAAAAAATAATTGCTAGTGAAATAGAATACGACGTCCCACGGGAAACACAAGAAGGGTAAGTGACGCCATGATTTTGAACCTGGTTGTATGCGAAAGAAATAATATATATACATATACATATATATAAATGAATCTTCGAAATGTATTTTCGTGTATAACTTCCGAACGACTGCACCAAACTGGATAATTCCTTTTTTGTCAGGACAAGGTTGGTATGAAAAAGTTTATAAGAAATTGCACGGAAAGTTATTTAAAATCTCATAATATGAAAAGTAATTATACTGGAAGGTTTCTTGCTATACGTGCGTTTGAATCTCCAAAAATTTCAATCGGGTTACGCATATTCTTGAACTGTTTATGTTCCTAAACGGTTCTACGGATTTCAATGATCTAGAGAATTTAAACAGGAATTAAAATTTAAATTTTCGTGTTACACATGTTTTCTTTTGATATCTTACAGAGTTCAGAAGACATTAATGTAAATATTTATAAATCTATCTTTTTTTAAAGTTAGTTAACTGGAAATAGAGAATTCGCCATATCGTGAACATGACCATAGCATAGCCACCCACGTTACTTAATACAAAGTAAAAATAATTATGAGTTATAAGTAGGTTGAGACTCAAAAATTTTCTCCTCAGTCAGTCCTAATCAGTAAATTACATTAGGGAAAGTTATTGCATTGATAAATAAATTTGGAATGCTGTGGTGTAAATAGTAAGCGCCAAGTGTTTGTAACTTGTTATCAATAAAAGATTGAAGAGTGAAATAATAATGTATTTTTTCATTTTACAATATAACTTGCAATTTAATTTTCTGGTACACAAAAAGTTATCTATGCATTTAATTTACTTATTAATCATTATTCTTTGTTAAATTGAGTTATAAATTTTAGGTATGTTGTAAACTGTGGTTTAGTGCACAGTCTTGAAGCTTTGATTCGCGTGAGGATCTATGGACTATGAATGAAATGAATCTTTCGATTGTCAGTCACAAAATTATTTAAAATGCATACTTGCTGATTTAGTCCACTAGAATTTCACCCTATTATTGCAAAGAACCCTGTGAGGTGTTCCGTCAACCCTGTCGTTATTCAGTATAAATTAAAGTAAATAATATAACTTATCTTATCAAACCAATTCTTACTATCAATTTTTTTTAAATCATCTTTAATCAACACTTTCCTCGTCCTTCTGATAGTTAACTAATTTTAAAACCGAAAATGCGCTTATCACTAATAAGGTTGTGTGGTAATTTCACATTAAATTTAAAATTTAATGCTCATGCACGTGTAACAGATTCTAGTGGTAAAATATTATTTAGGGTTAGCTGAATTGAATACTAATACTAGTCCTTGGCCTATCAAGACGTCTGTCCGGATTTTTCTGGAGTGGGGTTATTACTTCAGTCATAAATTCAATTTTTATGACCACAACGAATTAAAACACTTATGCCGCACCTACGTGATGTGAGGCAATGACGCTGACTGCTCCATATGTAGTCCATTAAAATTAAATTTAGTGCCTTCAAAGTATGTAATATTTCTCTTCATTACACAAGGATGTTACAAATATTTAATTTAAACGGGAAACATTAATGCCTTGTTTTTTTTTCTTCGTCACGAAATATTCCTTACATTTGATGACACTATTTTGTCAGTTTCAATCTAATAATTTCAAAACGTTCGTCCAGTGCTTCGGAAATATTCAATATTCCTAATTAAATTGTGCTCTCATATTGGTATGATATATTGTATCGCGTCGGTTAGTTATACTTGTAAACCATAGAAGTCATTTTGAAGGACTTGTGATCGTGATTTTACCTTGGCCTCAACCTTTAAGGTCGTGTTCGATGTCTGCATCAGTTCTCCTCGTCTGCCAGTCATATATCAACGTCTTCTTTTTCTGCTGACAAGTCTAGTTACTTACGACGACGAACCAAATACGGTTGCATTATTTGGTCAAGGTAAAGAAGCTCCTGCTATGTGAACCGCCTTGTACTTTAGCTCTCTCAATTAATACAGTTAAACCTGTCTCACATCGTCAATACTATTGAAGAATCCTTCACAAGTGTCTGTAATATTTGTAAATACTACGCCAGGCACGACCTTGTTTCCTACAAGGATGAAGGATTTCTACAAAAATGCTCAAAGAAAGTCTGTGAAGCTATTATTCAATTTGCGGGTGCTATGGAATTCAAGAAGGTAAATAAAAGTGTTTGTGAAGTTCTAATTGTAAATGTGTTCGAGTATGAAAAGAACTACGAAAAATATTGAAACCCCAGATGGTTACCATTATTTATACTTTAACAGGCTAATTTTACAATTTAAATAAAAAAATTCATCCTTAATCAACACTCTCCCCGTCCTTTTCACAATTGATAAATTTTTCAGCGAAAATGCACTTGCCACTATTTAAGAATTTAGTTACACAGATAAAAATCAACCTTCCATCATGATATAATTCGAAATATACACCTTAAATATTTTTTAATCAGTAAAAATATAAACATTTTAATTATCATAAATTATTATTGTTTCTATATTTATAACAAATTCGTTAATGGCTTAGAAATATTGACTGTGAAGTATACGTATGAGAATATTGCTAGTTTACGAGGCACTGTTGTGACATCACTTTAGTAGATAAGTATTTTTTTGAGTTTTTTGGTAAGGTTCATAATATTTGTTACTAATAAATAAAATCTGAGATGGATAAGAGAAAATATATATAAAAGTAATAATAACATTTCTATGTCTTGAAAAAGGAACAATGGCATAATAACTAGTCATTCGTCACTAGCATAATATTTTACGGACTTTTAAGTCTTCAACTATCAATAAACTATAGCCATAAAATACAAGAATGGCCAAAAGTCATAAATATAAGAAATTTAAAACGTTTCGTTCCCAACTTTCTCGATCTCTCGAGTTAATTTATTAAATTCTTATGAAAATTTCGTGTTCCTACAGAAATATCCAGTGCTGTAATAATTTTGTTTGAATGTTTTGTCATCTTAGTCCTGTAAAGTCAAACACATTACATATCTATTCATATAACAGCTGTTACGAGCGTAGGCTTCGTGGCGCTCATACTGCTTCAGACTTTAGAAAATTGTTAAAAAAGGATGACGGTCGTTATTATATGTTCTCTCCTTTATTTTATTGGAAAACGTTTCCAAATTCACAATCTTCTTCGAAACGATCCCTCGCAAACTGACGTACATATAGCGTGTTGGCAGAAACTACATTGGTTTGTAATGGCTATAGTTTATTGATAGCTGAAGCATGACTTATTACATGTTTTTAACTTATTTTGGTGCTTATCAGCAGATGATGTGTTGTCATTATAGTAGCACTAAAAAGTTTAGACTAGACGGTGTCCCAGCTATAGGCGTCCAAACTACTGTTTCGAATTAGACCACATTAGGCTCACGTGTTCCTCAGAACCTGAAGCTGCCCATGATATTTAATTTTTTTAAATATACTCAAGTGATATATGTAAAGAATGTGAAAAACATTTTACATAATGTTTTCGTGTACCATACGCGCATCAAGTTCTTCAAAAGTGAATGTGAGTTGTCTATACCCTTGACCTATAATATTATACATGGCGTACCATCAGACAGAGTACGCCCAAATTTATCTGAAGGGTTTGGAGGCGTACATTCGATGAATGCATTATTTTGATCTTTAAAGCTCATGATTGCAAGCTGTAAGCACAAAGTTCTTGTTTTACAATGTAAATCGCAGTTTTCACCAGCGTGAAACTATTCTAAGGTATTCGATCAAAATTGGCATCTTAAGACGAGAATTGTTGCTACATCCAAACGCCGACTCTTTCGTTTATGATCTGCAACTTTTAATAGAATTCATTTATGACTAATATACTTCGGCCGTTATAGTTTAAGACATATGTAATTGCCAACTTCCTGTGGTGTGGTGGCAAGCGTTGCTGCCTCTCAAGCCTGAGGTCCCGGGTTCGAATCCTGGCATGGTCTTGGATGTTTGTCGCGAAGACCGAGATTAAGACTGTTGGAGGATTGATACACTGACCACGTGTCACTCCAAATTTGAAACGTGTCATGAAAGATGAAAGTCCGCAGTTGACTCGGTAGTCCAGGGCCCTTAATGGTCTGTAAAGTCAAGGAGGAAGAATAATTTAAGGAGAATTGTAGATGGTCGCCTGATAAAATTTATTGAGTCTGTTTGCTTCATTAAAGCGGGGATTTCGTGTGTTTTTCTATTTCCATTTTACTTAATTTTATTTAATAAATCCCATAACGTTTTATTACAATTCGTAAATAGCGTTACGTATGAAGTTAAAGTTGTAAAGACGATATAGTATTTAATGATTCTTTGTTTATCATAATAAATCTCTACGCTGCCTACACCCTCTATCTTACTAAAAATATGAATACTAGCAATAGATAATTAAATAAATCTTCCTTAGTATTAAAAAATTTGACTTTTTTTGCAAACATCGTTACAAACCCAAACCTTGTCATAAATACTTGTCGATGTTTATTTTATCTTTCAATGCTCCCTACGGTGGAATAGGCTTGACATGGGGCATCGCAATACCCTTTAGACACCTCTTTCATACATGTTAAAAATCATTGTATTGCATAATATTATATAATAATTTAGAACCAAAATATTTATCAACAAACCCCAAATAGACCCGTAGAATGCTATAAGCCTTTCTTAAAAATTCATTGACAACCAAGGGGTTTATATAGTTGGGAATCCTTGCTCGAAAGTATTTTAAAATATGGTATTCAATAAATTGTAAACATCTGTCAGACAAACGGTACTATCAGTTTTTGTTTTAAAAAAAGAAGCTTGTTTCTTAAAGTAAATCAACGTAGCTTTAAGGATGAATGGAGAACCAGATACTAAATGTTAACCCTGACCCACTGGATTTCGATTCAGAATCTATCCGGCCTTTTCTTAAATGTAATGCTAGAGAATCCTGAAGCGAATGGTCATAGGAATGTATTTGAAAGGAGAGATGTGGGACAGAGAAGAAGTTTGAAGTTTCTTTTAGAGTAGCAGGCTACATGAGGGTCGTCCATATGATGGCCTCTCTCCTTTAATAGCTTGGAAAGGGGTTTGAAATATGGTATGTGGAAGAGAGAGGAAGGTTGTCAGTTGCTAACTAAGGTTATAATTTAATAATCGTACCCCGAATACAGCTAAAAGTGTTGCAGGACAAACCATATAAACCTGCATGAGGTAGGTCGGGCTCTTACTAGCAGTATCATGACCGGAATCCATGTTGCTGTTATAAGACTTAAAATCAATCCGTACTGAGACAATAAACAATTACATTAAATTTCTGACGGTGACCAGACTAATGGTGGGGGAAAAAATCGTGTTTGCTCTGCAGAACGGCACGTTTAAAACCGCACGGCTTCGTTCGCGGTTACACGGAAAAAAAGAACAGGAATACCACATCTTAAAATTGGAGAAATGAAAAGAGTCACTTCCAAGCACGAGGACGCAAAACATTGCTAAATGTAATAAGAATTCAGTGATTCCCAGGACAACATTCCTTAACATGCATATATTCCTTCAGCCTCTCTTTTTTTACTTCACAATAAAAGTGTAAAACAATTATTTTTAATATTTGATTCTAAAATTTCAGTTGTTGATAATTCCTTGTACCATCATTGAAAAAATAAATTACTGTTCTTATAAACTTTCTAATAAATATGTCTTAGAAATTTGTGTTATGAAATATTATATTGTTTTATTCCTTACGCCATTGGACACAAAAGATAGATTGAGTTTCCTTTCGATATGATCTATTTGAAATATAAAGTATTCCCTTCAGCGCTTTGAATTTTAGCAATTTTAATTTTCTGACTTATTTAACTAAATAAAATCGTATTGTGAATCAAATTAAAAGAACATAGGGGAACTCGATGCGGAACGGAATAACGGGGTGAAACGGGATTTCCTTTTTTTACTGGATAGTGCTGGAGGTTACAAATAGGGGTGGATCATTTTTACTGGTCAAGAAAGAAGTCCTGACAGCCGCCTTGATCACCTTGTGAATGAACTTATGTTTTTTCGTTTTATATCAGTGAATTTATAGTTTTATCAGCAGTTCAGAGGGAAAGTAATCTAAAAAATCCACGCTTTTAACACTTTAATGGTATATATTCGTAGACTAGGTGTTTTTAGCTGTATATAAATTGCGTAATAGATTTTAAGTTTTTATATTTTTTATTTCATTTCGCATCAACCCAAGGGTTATTAGCGAACCAACAATATATTATTTACATCGTAATTTACATCATTTCTCAAAACCCATTGACATTTGCCAGAGTAAAACTGTTACTTCCTACTAAATTACATTAAAAATTCCGATTAAGGCAAAAAAACGTACAAGGTATAAATCGATGAAAAACCTTAAACTGAAACATGCGTGAGGGTGGCAAAAAGATAATGTGTTTCCCAAACAAAACAGTGAAAAACTGGCAGATTCACCTCATATGCTTGGGATAAAGGATGCTGTAACAAAAATGAATGAAAAATTAAATAATCTAGCAAAGACTGCAGCTGAAAAAAATATTTCTTTGCGAAAAGAAAATTTGATAAAGTGATTAAAACTATGCAAAATAAACACGAATGGGGTTAATATTTTTGTTTGTTGCATTATTTTTAATTTAAAAAAATCCTGTCAGTTCTGCCCCGGTGGTGGTGGTAATTTGTGCTCAAAAAGGGAAATTTGTGACCTTTTTATTAATTCTCAAATAAATCTAAATTCGTTGTTTTAAGCAATATTGATATTAGATTAAATAAATAATGGAGTAATTGATAGTAAAATTATATTTCGGGTTTATTGAATTTATAATGCAAGTTCAATTTATGAAATATAATTTTATTTTTTAAAAAGTTAATATTTATATTTTAACAGAGCATGGGACAATTTACAGGGTTTAATAGTGGCCGTGTAGCAGAGAAAATGTCCAGGCGCGTAAATATATGCAGTTATTTTTCTCCTCTGACGTCCGCGGCGGTGGAGCAAGCTGCTGGAGTCCGCAGGTTCGTCCCTCGGAACTCGTAGGTAGCGATGTTCTGCGACGACCCCTATTTGAGGACACCTTTCCTCGTAATCGCCTCGTTTTATATACTCACCTTTGTGTATGGGGATTGGGAAGCGATCGTAGATCAGCTTCCAGGCATATCTTTCCTCTATATCACATCATCGCAAACTATCTTCGTTCTCTCCATTTCTCCCCCGACGCACTTCTAGCAACCTCCATTTTTACATGCCACGTGCTCGTGACATCCAATGGAATTTGGAATTTACTGCCATTTCCAGGGTTTCTAGAAGCTTCTGCAGGTCGATGACCTTCCCCTACAGACTCAGGTCAACTCACTAATCCGTTTAGGGCTAAGAACATCACGTATGAACCTGTGGAATGCAACCCTCTAAGATTGCCCACCAATTCTTATTCACTATATGTTGAACGAAATTTACGCTCATTACATAATGTTTTATACTTTTGTGAAGTGATTTTTCTTGTCCATAATTTTACAAAAAAAAATTAAACACTTGTGTCTCATTCCGCCCCGTCGTCTCGTATGTCGTACACGTTTACTTTTTAATTACCGTAGAAACCTACAACACAATATTCAGGTCAGACATAAGAAACGTTTTTTCAAGTCCGACCACTGTCAAAAGTACATTAAAAATAAGTACCGAAACATTGAGATATTAAACAAAATTATTTTTAATTTTAAGAATTGTTTGTTTTTGGTCATCAAATAGATCTCATTATAAAGGAGTTAAATTAAAATGTTCCAACAATATCATTATTCTCCAGTAACATAAGTACAAAATCATTGTGTTAGGGAAAAATTAATAAAAAATACAGGCATGTCTCGAATTAAAGAAATGTATGTCGTAAACTATTATTTGAATGTTTGCAAAAATTAATACGAACTGTAGTAACTAATATTTAATTTATATCATAAGATACTGACTTCGCTGACAAGGAAGAAATTTTTTCTTAAAATGAGTCATCTACGAAAGAGATTTTTAGATGTAAATAATCATTTTTCATAAAATTATTGATGATTTTTACTATCTTCAAAATTTTCTGACAATATTTGATTTACGAGATGTTTAAACATATAAATAGAATGTTTTAACGAGAACTGTTACATTAATTCTCGCTGTTACGAGTGTCACTAAACCACTTGCCGTGTGGTTACTTATGCGGTTCGAGCTTCTTGTCTCCTTGTTTAGGAGAAAGGAGCCACAGAACGTGAGCTCTGGTTTCCGGATAGCAATCTGCAGACTTGTTTTCTCTTCATCATTTTCATTCCATCCAGAAATCAGGCAGTGCCACCTCAAACACACACTCACACGCGCGCGTCTAATTACAGGTGGTGAAATTTACGCCAATTTACGGTGGAACTTGCACTTCCGCCTCAGCGATTTATATCGCCGCAGTAAAAACGGAATGTTTTTCTATCCCTTAGTGAACTAAGTTGGGAAACTTAGATTTTAGGTCAGAGAAGTTGCCTTAATAGAGTATTGCTACTCGGTGCAATCGTCTATCAGATCAAAACAGCAATTTGTTGCCACTACAAAACCTGTAACGATACTCAAACCAAAGGATTTATAGCTGCAGATTTTCCTTGCTCTACATATTGAGCAATTATGTGACTGGTAAAGATTCTCACTACTATACAATCCACTGAACACAGTTCCAGATTCGCTCTCACTTTCTTGCGTAACAATATAGTATTCGTATGAATGCCTTACAAGAAATCGTGTCTTGAAACTGAAGATCCTTGAAACTTCATTTGGCTGTTAATTATGAAGGATCAACGCAGAGTGATTGAAAGATCCCCGGTCGGTTCTTGTCTGCAACTGATCCAGATTCACAAAAACTGCCGATTAATCTGGTTATCGTAAGATTCTTACAAATTCATTCGAGTGACTGAAAAAAAATTGTACAACGAATCTTCGTTTCTCTTTTGAAAACAACTTGATTACGAAGCTGTGAACTCTGCAATATTACAGGTGTCATGTGACAAGTGCACATTTCGGTGACCCCTAAATTCGTGTTGGTAATACCCGTGATACTAAAACGAAACAGAAGCTGAAGTTATGTAACTGTATTTCAAAGCTAAGTTTTGATATGGTTGTACCACGGAAAAGAAACAATTCTGCTGTTACAAATATGTCTCATTCAGTTTCCTCGACGAATCCGAAAGGAGCATTGTCAACCTATTACATTTTATTATTGAAATTTCATGTATTCACATTTCTTCAAATGAAACCTAAGGATCTCAAAATGCATCTATTTAACGATCGGATCTTATCATATTTGTCTTAACATTGTGTAATCATTTGGGTAATATATATTTAAATAATTTCAGAAAATTATTTTAACTTTCAACAATTTATTACCATTCCTTTGAATTTCTGGAGGATAATAATTTTAACGTGGACTAGGAACAAACATTTATATTCATCTATAAAATCAATGCTATACTATTAATAATTTTTTTTAAAAATCACTGTGGACAGGTAATTAACAAGAGTATTTCTCGCCTTATTTGTAGTTTGTCGGAATAAGAATAATTTTAAGAATTGTAACATTCTTACTTGGTTCTCTTTGAAACTAAACTTTTACTGCAATTTGTAAATGACTTATCATACCACGTTCATTAACAGGAAATGATTTTTACAGACAACTAGGTGATATATAATAAATTGAGAGGTACATTAATGAAGTAACACTAAAACCTATTGGGATCATATATATAATATATTGGCACCACTTAATGACATGTAAATTAATTGTATAATTGATGAGAAATTAAAATAACCACTTAAACCTTCTAATAACATTTTTTAAAAATAAATAAGACGTTTCGACCATCGTATTTGGGTTACATCAAGTAAAGAAATTAATGATAACAGCGTTGATAAAGGAGAAACAAACAGTAAAAGTAGAAAATGAAAAATGTGATAAAGTAATTATGTATCTAATATTAATTAAAGCAAAGAAAAATTATTGAAAATATTTAAGAACAGAAATCAGTAATTTAATATGCAGAAGTTAATAAATTAATCCCACATTCCTTTTAAAATATAATTCCTTTTTGTAAATGATATTATATTTTAAAAGAATTTAGTTGATACACATTTAACAACTGCATTAATTTGTGTTATACCACAGTGACATAATTGCTGATAATGTTAGAAAACAATGGTCGTATTTATTTTAACAATTTCATACTAATGATAAATCCGTATCATTTATTTTTCTGAGTTTATAATTTAACATTTTAAAATTATTCATAAATTTATTATAAATTATGATTTGAGAAGGTAAATAAATTTCATTTCCAACTGTATATTAGTGGATGAAACGATACAGCTATTGAAGGGTTTGTGAATAAATCTGAGCAGTAAATTTGAGTTGGACATTTAAAAATAACATTGTGACATTTTGCTACGAAAACGTTAAAAGTAATCTCTAAACCAAGAGTTTATTGCAATAAATACTTCTAACCTTCTACAATGAAGAACAGTTCAGACTGCCAGCGCACTCCCATAAAAATTACGAATTAAACCTTGGAACTATACAGACAAACAGAAATATTTGCGAAACGAGGAATTATAACAATGACTCTGGAAAACTCGTCAGAAGTTATGATTCAGAATTATTTTCAAAGCTTACAACAGCTATAACTTTATAAAAATGTATTAAATTAAGGTTGGAGAAAACAACACACAATGGTAGGAGTTATCACTATGATAAAATTAAGAACACAGGGTGTATATTACTGTTGGATAGTTTTCGTTACTTTCCCCAGCTATAAATTTGCTCAGTCATCTCGAATAAATAAATAAATAAAATCATTATTTTTAAAACCCTTCCTGTTCTAACGAAGTGGATTTTCCAAATAAAATGATGTACTCGTGTAGATTGGCACCCTAAAAATTCTCTGCGTTCCTTATCCCCCCTTTAAATTCCCTTCCTATGCTATTTGAGGGGAGGTAACAATATGGATCACCCTCACAAAAAAGTTAGATGGAAGAAAAATTATTTAATTTCTGAAAACATTTAACAATTATTATTAGAACGAACTTCAGCTATTTCAGTGAACTCAACTTTAAATCGATTATACATATCTTATACGCCAAAAACGAAAAAAATATTCTGTCCGTTGTAAGTTAGACCCTGAAGTACATATGCATTGAGTACGAAATTTCATAGGATTATAAAATTAAATAAAAAATGTGCAAACAACAGGTTTCGTCAAATTTCTTGAAATAATTGCGTTCGAAATTTAATAGTGTAAATATTTTTAGAAATGACTTCATAAAGTATAAAATGAATAAGAATGTCACATTTTCAGATTTAATAATTTTTAAATTAAATAGTTTATCTGACAATTAAATATACAATAATGAGTTAAATCAGCCTCTTTGTTTTTTTAAATTTAAACATTAAACATTACAACGCTTCGTCTCTCATATGAGACCTCTTCAGGTAAAAAGTTAGCTGTACGAGGAACCTCACACCATGACTAATTCGGTTTCAAATTAGAGAGAAAAAGTTGTAATGGGTTAAATAGAAGAACTGACAGAGAGGATGATTTAACTCATAATTTTTTTAATTATTTATAAAATGTTTACGTGGTCTAGATTCATCTTTTGTGCACCGGCTCTTACGGGAAACGTGTATTTAAATTAATTTTATAATTAAAATATATATATTCTGGTATAGTATAAGTTTCATTTAGTCAGAGCCTATTTCTAGTGCCACTGTGCGTTTCTTGAAGAACATAATAGAGCGCAATCCATCAGTGTCACACGTCTTTCTCAGAATATTACCCGACAAGATTTTATCTTTATTCCCCGGACTCGTGTGATTGTGCAGTAGGCACATATGTTTGTGAAGCTTGACACATCTTTCGCAAGGCTGACTTTCCAGCTAGAGGCATCGTTTCTCCATTATACTCGCATACAACCCGGGCACAATGTCACGGTGGCATAATCGCGAGTCATAGTCTCCCTCTTGCTACTTGCTATCTTTCATCACTGCCTTCTTTGTAACAGTCACTGCCAATCAATGAATAACCACATCTAGCAATCCAATCTCTGGGGTCAATATTACGTACGTACATTCTGCCTTCCTCAACCCCCCCCCCCACCCACCCATCTCATCAATTCCCTTCCTATCTTGTTAAAGGGAATTTCTCCCTCATATGAAATATCTCTGGAGACCGTCCTATTGTCTTCACATGAGAAATATTTATTTTTCTGAATGGATAGTATTATAAAAGAAATGATTTGTTAAAAAATGTATGCAGGAAGAAATATTTGGTTTGGAGACGACTGGGAAGTTTAATTGGATTGTTATTGTTTCATAAATGGACGAAAAATATTGATTCGTCAACTTGTGTATTGCGGCGTGAGGTAAATGAATTTTTGTACAGTATATGTTTTAAAGGTGTGTAAACATTATGCATTTGTAGTTGTAGCAATTTATTAGAGTGCAAAAACCACGCAAAAGAAATTAGAAAATATTACCGATACGCGGCATGATGATGTCATCAAAGTTTATTTCTAATAGTAACCAACCGGGCAAAAATTATAAAGAGTGAGTCGTAATATTGGGGCGAAATATTGAATGATAAATTATTTATAACTACGTATGTATGCACCTGAAGTGAAATGTCTCGCTGCTTTTAAGAATTTAAAAAAATATTCATTACAATTTTAATTATTCTTTTAACAATTATCTATATTTTAATGGCTTACATAGATCATTGTGGTAATAAGATTTAAATTTAGGATATATTTTTCCATATCAAATTTTTGAAGGTATAAATTTCATACTAATTAGATAAAAAAGTTGTCAAATTATAATAAAAATAGCTGATAGATGCGAATAGCACAAGACAATTAGTTTAGTATTTCATGCGCGTAAAATATTAACCAAAATAGTACATTGGCGGACGGAATGTCAAATATAATTGGAGTTAAGAGAAGATCAGTTTGGTTTTAAGAAGAATTTCGACTAATTTTAGAAGACAGGTTAAAAAAACCAGACTACGTTCATTACATTTGTAGATATACAAAAAGCCTTAAATAATGAAAACTGGAACACACTGTTATAGATTTTCAAGAGCACAGGAATAAAATATCGAGGTAAAAAGCTTATCTATAACCTCAACCGAAGGCAGTCAGCAATAATTAAAATTGAAAATCAAGAAAAGAAAGAAGAAATCAAGAAAGGAATAAGACAAGGAGGCAGTCTGTCGCCCATTCTGCTTAACATGTATATAGAACAACCGATGAAGAAAGTTAAAACGGAATATGTAAAATGAGTCATACTCCAAGGAGAATAAATAAAAACCCTACGCTTTGCTGATGATATTTTAGTTTTATGGGAGTCACATGAAGACTTTGAAAGCATAATAAATGGCACGAACGTGGCCCTGGATAAAGAGTTCAATATGAGGATTAATAGAGGAAAAACCAATGTAATGGTATAGTATGAGAAACAGTGGATTAACAAAGGATATTAGGGAAGGGATTTTTAGAAGCAAGTTAAGGAATTCTGCTACTTGGAAAGCATAATAACTAGGGGATGTAAGAAGTATAGTATATTTAAATATTAGGATTGCGTGGAAAGGAAGGCTTTCGCGAAATAAAACAATTTTTCTTACGGGTAATATAGGTATGAATATTAGAAAATCATTACTACAAATTTTCGTATCAAGTTTGGGTGCGAAATGTTGACAGTAGGAGTTGAAGAAAGGAAAAGAATAGAAACTTTTTAAATGTGGTGCTGTAGAAGAATTCTGATCAAGAGAAGGGCTAGATTAATAGGCTACGTTTCGAGACATTAGGGTCTTGTAAAATTAGCATTAGAGGGACTTGTGTGAGGTAAGGATGAATACGCTAAGCAGATTAGGGAGAAAATTAATGTGGTAGTTATGTAGAAACGAAAAGGGTTACACAGATTAGGTTATCATGATAATTATAACAATATTTATGAATATTTCAAAATTAAACATTTAGCTGCATTAATAAATATTTTAATTATTCTTTTTACAAGTGGTGACTGCTAAAAGTGTTGGGATTATATAAATTATTTATAATTAAATAAAATTTCTCTTGGTAAATTTTTAACTATGATTATATGCGAATTATTTCAGAAAATAATTTTCCCCGTAAAACAAGAATAAATATTGTAACGTTTCCTGTCCACCGTCACACCGTCTCGCTTTCTTCAAATGGAGATCAACGATCAAGTTTCAGGAGGCTTTCAGGAAAAGACATTGATCATTGATTTATGAGGAATTCTCGAGCCCCAAGTACCAATTAGCAGGCCTGGACAAGCTTCCTGCTGCGGCTCCGAAAGTTGAGTGTTTTCAAAAGCAACTAACATGGAAAATATGCTGAATATGTTGCTACTTTCAATTAATGACATAAGGCCTTCGTATTTTACCTATTAATCCTTCCAGCTAGAGGGGCTATTAATTTCAAACAAATTTCAAGTAAATAATAAACCATAAGATAAACTAGAAAATATGAGGATTATTCAGGCATTTAGTTCGTTTCATCCAACCTCGTCAAGTTTCTATTGAATAGAACGTTTCCAGAGTTCATAACGAACGTAGAAGGATTGCAGAAACGTTGACGAAGTGTAGCTGTAAATATTCTCACCGTTACGTATAATGTATTTTTTTAATCAATCAATTGTTAACTTTTATAGAGAAAACTGTACTTAAAACAAAATTCGCAATCGAGGAAGACGATGCATTTTCGTCGGCCTATATTGAAATATCTATCTTGAAGTTTTTAGGCACAATGCGATTGTAAATAAATAGTAATAATAATTTTTATTTACTCATTCCATCGTTACAGTGAACTGAATTTATATTTTCTCTATTTTCAGGACAATGAACTATATTATCTACATCACTGTTTTCACGAGGTTCCATTAACTACAACCGATCGCTAAGCATGAACTATACAAAAAATTATGAAATCTCGTTAATAAAACAAAGGGTGTTTACAAGCGAAAAATGTACAGAACTTTGAGATCAGTTTTTCAAAACCTCTGAGTAACGAAAGTGAATGTGCTGTCAAGAGTAATTTCTTGGAGCCAGCGGCACTGTTGCTGAACAATTAAGGCACATAGCTTCTGAAACGTTTTCTAGAGATGATATCCACTTCCTGCAGGTAGTTACGATGTCCACTTTAATTGAAATGGTAGAAACTAGAAAGCTACTGAAATCCAACCCTACAAAGGCATAAAAGCTGCTGATTACAACTACTTTTATCTATTTACAGTCCTGTCAGAGTTGTTAGAAACTGTTTGTTACTGTTCGGCGAGACAGGTAAACTAGTATTGCACTGAGGTTCTATTTTTATTCATAATAAACGTAGTATTCTTCATGAAATTAAAGCTACAAGTTTTTACATTATTATTTTATATTATAAAATAATTCCTAAAGTCCATTCATATTTTCTCTTACTCTTCGCAATATTAAAATTCGGGTCGATATTAAATAGTTATCTATAAATATAATATTTTCTACTGGAACTTTTTAACTGTTGCCAATAATACTTCAACAATTTTACTACACTACTATTTCAGAGAATCATCATTAATTTTTGCCGCATTCACTTAGTCATTGTGCATTTTGTAGCTTCATTAGTATTTCCTTCAGGTTTACCAACAAATGTGACAGCTATATAATTCTTAATTCGTTGCCTTTTATCCTTCAATGTGATGATAAAATTACATTCTGCTAGTCATCGTTTTTTAAATAGTTCCTGAATAATAGTGTGCCAGATAAACAAACCCCTGTTTTAATTTTTATTGCTGTAAAGTTAAGCTAAAATAGTTCTCCCCATTTTCTTAATTTGTTCATTTCCTTCTTTAAATTTCATTTATTTGATATTTAATCACGTCACAGTTTATTTCTGTCGTTATCGGGTTCCTTAAAAGAAAACGAAAATCAGTTTCTATCCTATAAAAGAGAATATATTTATTTTCCTTAGAAGAATATACTTCAAGGATTAAGAAATAATAAGACATTTAGCATTATTTTCTGCGTATAATTAATAACTTAACAAACATAAGAATCAAGAACAGGACAGCACACGAGTATTAAGTATTTTCTCGGTATCAATTAATACACCCTATGTAAAGCTTTACAGTAGAAACCCCAATACAATAATTATATTCATACTAAAGAATTTTAAAAATTAAATAACTTTTTTCACCATGAATTTAAAATTCTTGGTTCATGTATGGAAGCAAATATGTTTCAAGATCTCAATTAAAAATCAGCAGGAATGACCGAGTGTAAACTATTAAAACTCAATTTTGAGTTAAGCTAATGTTTCTTAGTTCTTTAACTTTTATCCGGAAGTTTGTTAAAAATTAATGTTCTAGTCTATTCTACCCTTTGGTGTAACTGACATAGATTTAAACGCTTACGTAATTTATTTTTGTTCTTATGTTAAATTAATACATATTCCAACGCCTTTTGTTTATTTTTACTGTATTTTCGTTAATATAAGAGTGAGTTGAGGAAATAATTGCTAAAAATTTTGTATTTAGTGTGGCGTTATATGGGTGTGAAACGTGGAAGATAGGAGTTGCAGAAAGTAAAGAATAGAATCCTTTGAAATTTTGCTATAGGACAATGCTGAAAATAAGATGAGTGGACAGGATAACTAACGAGGAAGTTATAAGTCAAATAGGAGAAGAGCGAACAATATGGAGAACGTTGACCAAGAGAAGGGATGGATTAATTGGCCACGTTTTGAGACATGAGGGTCTTGTAAAAATAGTATTAGAGGTCAGTGTGTGGGGTAAGAACAGAAGAGGGAGGCTGAGGATGGAATACACTAAGCAGATAGGGGAGGATGCGGAATGTCTTAGTTTTGCGAAATGTAAAGGCTTGCGCAAAATTGGTTGGTATGGAGGGTTGCATCAGACCAGTCTTAGGACTAAATACCAAAACACAACTTAAGACTACTTTCTTTGTGTCACTTTTTAATCATGTTCAATTAATCTATATTTTTCTTGAATATTGTATATTCATAGTCCTCCCAATTTTTTGCACTATATAACGTATAAAATTTTGACTCTGCGTAGGTTACACTTTTGATGAAATATTGTTTTTTAATATTTACTTTCATCCACATTTTGGTGTGATCGTGTAAAAAGTAATTCTAAACAGTAAATTATTCTTTAATTTCAAAAGGACTTACACATCCTAAAATTTTGTGTAATTATCGGGCTCTATTTTATATCATTCTTGAAACTAGGGGTAAATGAAGCGAGTAAACAACAACCATGTAAGACCTTTTCTCTTGTCTTGCACACATATTACGAAATGGTGAGTTCTTTTAATAAACTCTTAAGAACTTTCGCTTAGCGAAATGAGTTTTGTCATCGTTTGCCCGAGGGATATGCTCCTATGCTGTGGAAAGTTACATGACACACATCAAACAACGTCAAATTATAGCCACCGATTTTATGTAATTCTGAAACAAAAGTATTTTGGCTTTGTAGCCTTGTGGTCTAAACACATTATTGGCCTATAACTTTATAAAGGCATTGAAAATAAAATTAAAGCCATGTAATGAAAATAAACACTAGTAATATATAAATTCTATTTCATGTCAATTTTAAAAATACCCTTTGAAATTACTTCACAAAAGTGATATATATCCTTTAAATATTTGTACTATTTTCCTTTTGGAGCGTAATATTATTCTTAGAAAGAAGTATAATAAATACATGAATATACAGGAGTCTGAGACGAAATGAATTATACCTTTACACAAGAAAATTTGAATTTCGTTGAGAACAATAATTTTAATTTCTTCAAGTTTGAAAATTTTCAGTGTTAGGGGATGTATCCAAGCGGTTATTTTAAAGTCACAACGTGAGGTTGATGGAGTGTTCGTTCTACGCCTGCCATAGAATTCGATGAGGGCGTTATAAGGTTTCTCTACTAATTGAGTTCCCTGAATTTTCCTAAGCGACGATTGAGAACGCGTAACTGAAATATCTCTGAAGACAGCTCCAATCTAACTTTTATTAAATTTTCAGCACTAAATAAGCTAATAATAGTAAAGAAAAACGTCCAATTCATCCTAAATATTGTTGAAATTAGCGGTGAAAAATAATTTAATTAGTAGTCTTCATGCTTGAGATAAGTGAAAGTGATCTGTGAATTTCTATTTAAATCATCTTAAAGTCACTAACAAAAAATAAAATAAAAGGTGCTTCTAATAGCTGTTTACATGTCATGCGGGACAATCGCCCTCGAAGTGTTAAGTAAAACGTCGCTTTCAAAGGACTTCAAGAATTTAAAAAAAATATTTCGAATATTAGATATATATTTTTTAAACTTGTGTTTATATCTGTTTTGTATATAAACTGTATTATTTAATAAAAATATTTAATAAGCGTGTATTTTTATACAAAATGCCGTGAAAATCTTAATGTGATGCTAGAAAAGGAATATCTTGAGCATATATATTTCAAAGTATTTGCTACTTACGATTTTCAGTTCATAGAATTAATATATAATATACAAGTACTGTATATAATATGGCTATTCAACAACTTTCTTACTGATCTTACTAAATACGAGTATATATGTCCATAATAATTTATTACTAAATACGAGTATATATGTCCATAATAATATCTCACTAAATACGAGTATATATGTCCATAATAATATCTCACTAAATACGAGTATATATGTCCATAATAATTTACTCCGCAAAGATTCTAGTGCTACTATCGATCACTTTCTTATCTTTAAGGAAGCCGTCTAGTGCCTTTCCAGGCAAATGATACCAGTCCGTTACTTGCCTGATCTCTAAGTAATAGTTTCCCACAAACTTTTGTCTCTTTAGTTTCATCAATAAGTTTGTCTGAAAAAATCCATAAAATATTTAATATATAACATTAATATTGATTATAATCGAAGTATAAAGGAATTTGGGAGGATTCTACATTTAATTTAATTGTCTTTTACATCCTTCATAAGCAACTGTCCATGGTTTTTAATATAAGTAGTTACTAATTTCTTTTGATTAAAATAAAGTACTTTTGTAGCGCAGCTCGTGCAAGAAATAATAGAGGACAACATTTTAAATTCGTATTTTTTTTCTGAAAAACATGTCATTTTAAAATTTATCCGTAGGATGAATTGCAGCTTTGTGCTTTTCTTCATTGCCCTAAGTCTCTCCTTTTTATTGGTCGTTACTCACCCTACCGCGTCTCTTCCTACCCCCTCCACGTCCTTCCCCACCCTGTACGTACCACAAGCTGCGAACATTCTCCTTGACCCAATCGGCCGCTATTCGTCCACAAACGGGCTGCGTAAAAAGTCGCCGACCCAGATGTAGGTTGAAATAAGGCGCCTAGTGAACAGTTGGCTGCAGACTGTCCGAGACGCCACTCCTCCGCGGACCGAGTAAGTGCCTGCTCCTTCATACCGTCTTCTCCGGTGTCCACAGATAGCCCATTACAGCATCAAGGCCGTATTTACGGATTCAGAGCAAGAGTAGTTATTTTTTCTAAAATTGTAATTACAGATTTGTTGTGATTGATATGATGCTGTGATTAAATCTTCTACAATTTGATGTTATTTTGATTCAGATTCTATTTTTGTAATTTTCTGTTATGACTCTTTTCGTATGATGATTCACACACTTTCTGCGAAAACATACATGATCAGCTATATCGAACTTATGGACACTAAAATAAGTCAGAAATTAAAAGATTTTTACAACTCTCATTCAGATATTTTATTTTCCCAAATTACTTTCAGAGATTTTTAGATTTTGTATCTACGTTGCATTCAGTTACTTAAATATTCTTATCTGTTTATGTTTAAAGCATTTATTTGGTGACTGTTATCTGATTACGCTTCATTAACATTAAGTACTCATTCATCGTGGCTATACTTGATACGGTATTGATTCCATATGAAGAATGTATGTGGGTTAAGCGTCGTTAGTATATTTATGTAATTTAACCTTCACCTTCCACTTTCTTGGAAAAAAAGCGCCGTTACTTCTTGTGATGAGAGTTCGTTGACCACGCATTCACTTTCGCCGTCGACCAGTCGGTTACCCGTTTGGACCTGGAGGGTGTGTGGGATCTGCGAAAGTAGTTTGGTCACCTGCTCCAGCTGGTGAAAGCCCGTGTGAGTCCGTGGCGTGGCATGGCGTGGCGTGGTGTACCGCGCCCGCGGAAACACACCGGACCGGTTCTTGGGCAAGTCGTTCCTCCTTTACCAGGGCGGAACGCTTTTATTGCTGGAAATGGCATATGCGTGCTTCCGCCGATGTGTTTGAGTAACGGGGTTACGACATGCGTTACCTCAGTTCGGTGAAAGGGTCTCATCTGCACCGTCATCGCGACTCGGCAACCGGGTCACACAAGTAACTCGTAAACAAATCTCATCGCCTAAGTAGACCATCTCGTTAATGCGTTTCCATCGTAAAATATTTAGTGCACTGTGTGTGAAAATACAGTAAATAGAATTACTTAGAAGCATTAGCGGAGTGGCAATTCAATTCAATTCATCATATGCACTCGAACTTTTATACGGATGTCATAATATGATATGCCGGGCTTCCATAAAAAATTTTGCTATTTCTTTTTGTTGTAGGATGCCAAGCCTAAGGTGGAGCCTGCTGCTGGGCCTGGCGTTCGTATTGGCGACGTCAGCCAGTCCCATCCCTCAGGAGTCCCTTCTGGAACAAGAAGAACTGGCAGCTCAGGTAAGAACTGAAGACTGTGATCTATGTTATTCTTCTGTTGTAATAGAAATCTTCATCTCTTACAAAATCATTTCCTGAGATTCGTGTTGGAAAATCGATTAAAATGTGCAATAATGGACCGTTTTTTATGATATCCAGATTTCCTCAAATTTGAGTTATAGAATATTGAAGCCAGCTATTATCATTACATTATCGATAGGATTGTGAGCACTGGAAGGTGTCTGTACTTGAACATCAACTATTTTCTGCAATAATAATTGGAATACAGCTGGTGATTAATTTTATTGCTCAGTTTAGTCATCCATATCTACTGTGTGAGGAAATGCAAAAAATTGTTTATCAATCACTTTGAACATGCTATAATTAGTAAAGAAGACAAAAGAAAAAATTCAAATTTACTCTTTCTTTTAGATTTAATAACAACAAAATTTCAGGTTAGCTAAACTCTGTTACGTAGGCTAGCAAAGCCCAGAGCGTGCTCCACTTTCTTTCTTGTCACACCTGTAGTATAAACTTAATTCTACTTCTCGGACTGTGGTGGACATACTGGTATAAAAGTAAATGTTGTACTGTGAGCTTTTCTCGATCATGTATTGCGGCGAATCTCGCTCTCCCGACAGTCACCAGAGCGCATAGTCAGATCTGGTGAACAGGATAACACCTCAAATCACCATGGTGATCTTCCACGCCTAATCAGTTTCTGTACCACAGGCTGAGCTCACGCCAGAGATCTTCGGAGTTGTTGAGGACGGCGACCGATCCGACCGTGACAAGAGGAAGGTTCTGGAACTGAAGGTGGCCGGAGGACTCGGTGTCAAACAGTTCCTGCTCGACCTGCTTTTCGGGGTAAGGCAATGACGTCTCGACCGTGCTTTCTTAACGCCCCTTTTAGGTTTGTCGTTGGATCACTTAAATAAGGATTTTCTTCGACCTCGCAAGAGCGGTAGACCTCAAATAACCCAATGTTTCTTTTTTTAATACAAACGCTAAAAATATTTTATACGGTTATTGATGAAGCAGCGAATGCTACAACAGTAGAAATATTTTTTAATTTGAATTTCAAATCGAAATTTACTAATTATATTGGTATGGAAAATTGAATCAGTTTGGCTACTCCTAACTGATTAAGTACAACCTAAATATAAAGTTAAGCCCTAAAACTTTCAATTCCCTAAAATTCTTATCGTCGTGAACGGTCAATAGATCAGTTGCATCTCTTCCTCCATGACTTCTTAAGCAATACCACTTCCCTTCCAGACGAATACTGAATGGAAACTAAGTAACGTTGGTCCAACAGCACGTAAGTCCCAGTGTATTTTACTGCTGCAGTGTGTGTTAATATGATTGTATGTTTCCTGCGCGTGTGAGCAGAAGATCAACCAGGTGATCGACCACAAGACGGCGCTGGTGACGCAGCTGGACCGCACCAACGTGGCCAAGAACCTGGCGTGGGGCATCGGCACGACGTGCGGACCCTGCGCCCAAGCATCAGCCGGGGTAGGAGCCACGGGCGTCGGCGCCGGATTCAGCTTAGGCGGCCTGCTGGGCTGATCCTACTTGTCTCGTCTCTCCTAAACAAGCCTGCTGTACAAGTGTCAATAAAGCGTGCTCTGCATAGTCATTTACCATGTGCAATAAGACTGTTTTGTATCAAACCTCAACTATTTATTCATATTAAAAACAAAATCTCAAACAAACCTCTTATTAAATAAAAAGTGAAAAAAATTACAAGCATTATATAATGTTTTATAATAGAGCATCAACATATTCTAATACGAACAGTTATTTCAGAATCTTCCATTACCCCCTAATTATCTCTTACAATATGAAATACTAAAATCTATTAACCTGCCATGAAAACAATTATGAAAAGAAGAACAAACCAAAATTTACGATATTTTACTTTGACTTGCCTCCCTTACTATCGACAAACACAAATTATTTTTCCTCCTTTATCCGTCTTTCTTTCTGCATCCATCATTTCCCCCAAGCCAATCGCTGCAGTATTATCATCTTAACTTTAGCTTCCTACAGTTAACATAAAATTTAAATATTAGTTGACTAACTTATCACAATCACGTCCCTGTCAAACCTCCGTATTTATCTATAAGCTTATATTATGATGCTTACTCGTTGTATGCATTTACTTCTTCATTTCTTAACTGATATTTATTTCTAGAAAGAAAAAAACTACACAAGTCACTTGGAGATAAATATATATACAAAATTCAGAGCAGTAAGACTTATGGCCTCGTATATTTACTTTGTCTTAGCTTTATCCAACAATGCAGACTGTATTCCCACTTTTTAAGCTCATCACGAAGGTCTTCGTTTTGAAGGAACATATAACAATCACCAACAAACTCCAAATGGTCCTCAAAACGGGCCATATAATTATTTACTTTGGTTAAATTGATAGGAATAAAACCTTGTTATCAATTTAATATTATTATTTGAACGATGAAAAATTTGATAGAATTTTTTCAATTAACAAATTGATGCAATAATTTTACTAATAATAATTTCTGAAGTTTATCTTTAATTATAATTAATTATCCGGACCACGCTTTCCATCGTATATATATATATCACAATATTATTGAAGAGCCCAAATATTTTCTTTGTAGTGAGGAGTTAATTATCTTTTAAGGCCAGCAAATTAATTATATACGTGAATTTGTATTACTTTTTAGATATAACTGTACTTTCTTCCTATTTTACACGTTTTGATTCGATAAAAAGCAAACAAAAAATAAAATTTTAGAGTTTAATGGCACTCCAGTCTTTCATACAATTCATTCATTTTCTATCACTCCAGTCTTTATACTATTCATTCATTTTCTAAAGATATATTGTCAATAATTATGAAATATTAGTATTTACACATATTTACTCGCTACCCTGTTGTAGCTGGTATATTTTCAAATATTTTGAACTGCAACACCTTCGTTTTTACAGCTCTGTAAAACATTACTAAATATTTTATTAAATAATTTTACATTCTATGCGATTCCGTCCTTAAGTACCAGTTCATTCATAAATACGTGGTTATACAAGTTTTTAGAAAATTGCGACAAATTAAAAATAATTAATTAAATAATTAATATGCCAAGGATGATTTTGAAATGTGTATTTATGTCATCATATTTACATATTATATATTACCTTTACGAAATATGAGTTTTATATCAATTTAGATTTCAAAACTTTTACATGATAACAATATCTCCGGCCCATTACAATGACATAATAACATTAAACTTTTAAACGATTCGTCTACGTCCAATAAAACTGTCAACAATAATTTATTGGATAAAGCTAATGGCAAAATACTATTAATTTACATCGTTTTTTAATCAAACTTAAAGGTGATAAACGGCATTAGAGTTTATATTTTACTAAAAGGTACAAAGAAAATGTTTACAAAAATAATCGTACAAGACAGTGTACACTTCTTTATTGATTAACCTCTGTATGTTAAAATTACCTCAACCTGACCTGTTTTAATTTGATAAAATATTATTTTTGCGAACACAAATATATTGAAGTACATATTATTTTATTTTAAAGAAGTTTCTTAATTCTGCAATAAATGTAAATCATAATCATAGAGACGATCCAAGCAAGACTTGCATCTGGGATAAAAGGAGATGGTGTTGCAGGGGAGTCGACGCACGACGACGACGAAGCGCCCTCCTCCTCGTCCTCTTCCTCCTCCGGTTAATACCACGGACGACGTCGTCGAGTTCCCTCGCACGAGGGTCAGCCTTCAAGTTCCAGACGAGCTGTTTGGCGGGAGCTTCACCCTCGTCACCAACGTCTCCAAGATCGTAGGCAGCGTCATTCAGGTAAAATTTAATCTGCCCGTCTTTTCAGGGTCAGGGATTATAATTGTTTGCTGAAGATTTCTTTTAAAATATGAACACAAAGATGGAAACACATCTGATCGTAGGAATTTGTGAATATTTGGGAATATAGGCTTGAATAAGGTACTTCTATTTAAGTGGATCTGGAAACAAATCTTGCGTAAATAAAGTAACGTGCTTGTTCAAAAAGTTGTGTTCAACTTTAAACTTAGATGTATTGCTCGAATCAATTACTGTAGGATGTTTCAGAATGTTTCACCAATTCTAGTTTCTACTATGCTTGATTCTGTGGCTTATATTATGTTGTCACTATAAACCACCTTCTGCGTTACGATGTTAGAGCTCAGGTTAAAATATGTGTTTTTGCCCAAATGCTCTCTAGGTGTATTTATCATAAAGTCTATAGGTGCCTTATGTTAGTATAGGAAATGTGGGCAAGTTAGCCAGAAATAAATTTTAATAAAAAAAACCTATCGTCCCTTTCTCTGTAACCTTTCCAAAAATCCAAAGAAAACTCAGTTTTAGACACTATACATTTATTATAGAACTAGCCGAGAACCCAGCGTTGCCGGGTATTACTTTATATTAACCCCGTACATTATTTAATTCTTCGTCAGCACAGGATAGAGTACAATAACAGGGCTAAAATTATTTTCATTGCTCCAACTTACCCCGGTTAGAGGGTGAACTGCAATTTAAATCGCATGCTAAATATCAAAATCAAAGTCAATGACTCGCATAACACCGATTTTGTCACCAAACTCGACTGTATTATTTTTATTTTCATGTAACTTCCCGTCCACTTCCATCCCTTTCATTACTTCCCTACAACGTAGAATGCGGTTGAAATTATAGGCATACAAATTCAGCAAAAACACCACCATATTATTTGACTTAGAAAAATATATATCAAAAGAAAATTAGAGCTGTCTAGGCATATTTATAAATATTTGCCCCTCCATCCCCGCCCCAAATGGTGGAAACAGTATCCTACTACAACAGTGTTGATTTTCGGTTCACCAGAAACACGGTTCAAAATTTGGTCGAAATTGATACATTTGTTAAAGACAAAATGCGGAAGTTTGTTTTACTCCTTCCCGTTCTCTCTTAAATTTTGTATTGCTTGAATTAAACTCAGAGGCTTACATTACACCGGTTTAGAGCACAATATCTATTGATTACTGGTTATTTTAATGTAATGTCCCACCACCCCCCCTCCCTGAAATTTCACTCTAGCAGTATCTGAGAACACATTATAAAAATAATTGACCCAAAAATGTATTTATATGCTTGAAATTTTTGATTCTTTACTAATTTAAAAAATTGCAGGCCCTCCTAGGGATGGCGAGTCTTACTTCAGCAGTCTTTCCCGAGTTGCATAAAACACGTGTATTGAAAATACAGTTGAAATTGGTACACGCGTTTATATTTGTATGATGAACATAAATACAAACAAACACACAGAGTCTATTTTATCATAGGGATTATATGAAAAATTTTGAAACATTATTTACAATTTTTTTTATGAAAAATATTTTAACAGTGTTCATGGCACACGCATTTCAGAAAAAAATATTTTTGATCGTAGTTTTAATATTTATAATCAACAATGGACTATTTCTTACATTAGATGATAAAACTATTTTACCACAATAAGGATTCACAAATTTTATTTAAATTATTCCTATCATTCTTCACTTAAATAATTAAATTATTGGATCTATTGTGCAATATTTCGCTCATCAATCATGAATATAATTCACATTCTCCATTTTCTGCCCCGGGCGTCGTGGTAGCAACAAGAAATTTTAATTAATGAACTGAAGAGGTCCCGAAAGTTGGGGACGAAACGTTTTCAAATTATATTATTCTATTTCTCACTTTTCGCTTTTCTTTGTATTTTATTTATAATATCAAGCCAGATTAATTGAATCATTTTATTTATAGTTTACATTCTACACGTATAATTTTTAGTAATTTTCAGTTACATGAAAAATAAGTATCGGAATATAGCAGTTTTAAAAATTGTTGAATAAAATGTACCAAAAAGGAAATATGTTGTAAATACTTGTGTTTATAAAATTCATTTATTTGCCTCACTAATTATGCGTTGCAGAAAGTATGAAATACATTCTGTTGTCAGTGTCTTGTTGCCAAAATTAAGTTCTTCGCCTACGATTGCGTCATTACCTGGGATTTCAGTGCAGAGATGCGGATGACCCCTGTGGTAATAACACAGTTACATATCTAAAAATAAACATGTTTCAAGGGATATGTTGAAAGCAAATGGATTGTGTTATGTATAAAATTTTCGTAAGCTATTTCGCTAGGGAGTTTCACTTCGAGTAGGCAACCAGAAACACTTCAATGGCCTCATGATGCGACAGCGACAATTTTATGTGGTGATAACGACAAAATATAACCTACTTGTAATTATACAACTTGAAAAATGTTCCAATTTTTCCTTTCTAAAATTTTCTGTTTGATTTGCAGAACACTGCAGAGAGGACTCAGCGTTTGGTGGAAGCAATGAAGCCTCTTTTCGGAGCCAAATTTGGAATAAGCACTTCAATCAGCAACGGGAGTCCGCAGATAAAATTATAGGAAATAAATAATAACCTGTAGTATAAAATTACATTATACCATCATCCCATACTTAATATTAAATACTAAGGTGCTCATAAAAATCTTCACTAAATGAGGACAAATTCTAATATCCGCACGGAATTATTTTGGCCTTAAGTTAACACTTTCATTTAAATTTATCACTATGTAGACAATTTATAAAATCATCTCATCTATTTCTTGGTACGGAAGCAATTTCGACACGTTTATTTCTGGAACCACAAGACGCTATGCTTCTGTCTACGCACGTTTTTGCATCACTTTATTAATAATGCCTCGCATTGACTTCGCAAAGAATTAGCTTAGATGATCTGTTAGAGAAAGAATCTAAGTAATACATGTAAAACTTCAGAACTCATTCAAATCATGAATTTTAAGTGCATTATCTTTAGCAAAAGTTCCATTTTCAACAAAGCAGATTCCTATCACAATATTTTTCATAGACTGAGGATATAAAAATATTGTAGCACTATACAGAGGGTTCAGCAAAATTATGTCATCATTGCCGTAATTTAGCGTCATACGTTTATACTTTAGCTTGTACAGTGTATATAATACAATACTTTTATATTTATTTTAATCATTTTTAAATGTCAGTGTTTGCCAGTTCCTATGTAAGTAAGCTTTATGAAATTTTATACCCATGTTTTATTGTATAATAATAACATTACATGTAATGTTTAATAAAGGAATACTTGTTAGCCATTTTAATTAGATATAATTTCAAATTACAAATGTAAAATTTTATCTTTTAGTAGATTTCTAACCATAATGTATGTTCCGACATTTTATTATGATAATATAAGAATGTAAATAGAATAAAATCTTATTATATATCTAAAAATTCTAATATTTTTAATCAGTGATAAATATAGAAATAAATGATTGTGTATGTAGTCATACTTAAGATATATACACTTAATTAATATAGATAGATTGTAAAAATTTCTGGCGATATCAAAGGGATGTATAAATGAAGGAGTTGGCAATTATAAATTATTTTTGCATTAGAACATAATCACAATTTCAATCAATTATAATAAATTGGAATTAAAGAATAACAGAAATATCTTTTTCTGCATTCAAAATTTTCATTCACTTCGAAAAAATTGAATTAGTAAGGAACATTATTATATTTTAATTTTCAATATTCTTTGTAATCACGTGTTATAAGACATAACGCAATAAAATAATACAAAATTAATCATCTTAAGATTAACAATACGAAACTTATTTTTAAATTATTTTGGTAAGAATTTTAACTCCCGCTGATATTAATATTCAGATTTTTAGCAACTATTTGTGCAATATTATACGATAGTGAAATCAATTTATTTCTTATTACATTGTAAGGTTAATTATAAAACAAAATATGTGTTTTTTTGACCGAGAATTCTCAATTTACCTTCTAATTTTGTGTGTTGACAGAATATTAAAACTCATTAAATATCTGAAAAAACATTTGTTTTTATCTGCCACTACGGACATAACGTCAGATGTAAAACTAATGCCCTGTACCATACACATACAAAAATTACAGACAAAATTTCTGTACTAGCTGAAATGTTATGGTAAATAATTTTTATTTGTCTCATTTAACAAGTATGATTAAATGTTACAGAATAAAATATATGCTATAGAAGAATGCTGAAAATCAGATGGGTTGATAGATTAACTACTATGGCCCTCCTTCGTCTCCAGAAAATCAAATTGTCCCCAGGAAAGTAAAAATAGGGCTGTATAAGACACTAATAACACCTATAATAGTGTATGGGACGGAATCGTGGACGTTTGCTCAGAATGTGTGTGAGAGACTGAGCATATTTGAAAAAAAATACTAAGAAGGATGCACGGAGGTATTAATATAGATGGACAATGGAGAATAAGATACAATGATGAACTGAAAGAAATGTATCGAGACATGGACAATGTTACATATATAATAATATGTAGATTAGGATGGTTGGTACATGTCAATATAATATGGGAAGAGAGAAAAGTTAAGCGGGTAGTATTTACACAAGTGGATGGAGTAAGAACAAGGGGAAGACTAAGGACGAGGTGGTGGGACGATGTACAGGCGGAATTAAGAAGGGCGTGGGTACATGGATGGAAAGAAGTATCCTTGGACAGGTCAAGATGGAGGAAGTTGTTGGAGGAGGCGAAAGTCCTGCTTGGACTGTAGAACCAACTGATGATGATGGATAGATTAACTAATCAGGAAGTTGTAATCAGAATAATAGAATGGAGAACAATATGGAGGACTTTATCTAAGAGAAGGTATAGATTAATAGGCCACGTTTTGAGACAAGAGGGTCTTGTAAAATTAGCATTAGAGGGAAGTATGTGGGATAAGAACCGAAGACGGGGCCAAGGATGGAATGTGCTATGCAGATTAGGGGAGGATATGGTATTTATGTACAAATGAGGGGGGAAGGCTTACGCAATATAAGCTAGCATGGATAATTTAATCAGACCAGTCTAAGGACTGATTGCTACAACAACAACAACAAATAGAAAAAAATCTCATTAATATTTAAAATAAAAACATTATTTAATGATTTTTTTTTCAGATCAAATTTACGATTAAAATAAAAGTTAGCATGATATATAGAATTTCTACAGCTGCTTTCTACGCGTCAACACTTACAAAAGGGCACGTTAAAAATTAATGCATTGCCCAAGTTGCACGATGAAAGTTCGAAATGTGGATCAAATGTGGTCGGTTAGCAAGTGAAATGGCGTAACTCGAAACTACATTCACTTGGCTCTCCCGCTAACACGTGTTGCTCCACACCGTAAATTAACAGAATACGTGCCCCGGCACAATTGGAGTCCCTTGCACTCTAGAGCGTCTTTCTAGAAGATCGCCTCACTCAGCTATTGCGACACAAATATTCGCAAAATCCTGAGCAATCAAATACATGGCACTCAATATCCAAGCGATATTGCCTCACAGTAGAGACGGCTACGACTTGGATACTTCAAACCTTTCTGATTTCTTTTTTTACGAGATACTATTTAACAAGAGCTATAGATATTACAAGTAATATTTACATTTCAGCATTAAAAAATAGGGCTAGAAATTCGTTTATACGGCTACATATTCCTCTGCCTTCGTAACGACAAAATTTCTGCATCGTTCAGGCAAATATAAAAATAACGGTCTTCCGAAAATTCAACATATTTTATTATTTACGTCTATAAAAGTAACGATCTTACTAAGGTTTTAGTTCTTCAAAACATTAAAATAGCAAAGAGTCGTGTAGGTTTAAATTACTAGTGTCATTTTAACAATGAATATGGTATATTTTGTGAAGTAATTACACTTACAATTAGAACTATAATTTTAAATTTCCTTTTATCGATTAGTACCTGTACTTTTCGTCATAGTTGTAACTGATTGCTTTTAACTTTACATTTGAATTGCACGATTTGTTTATTTTAAAAGTTTTCATTATGCATGTAGCAACACTTTCTCTTCTAGTTTGTGTATCAACCTTTTCTCGTATAGGGGAAGTCAGAGTAGAACGGTATTTTTTACTGGACAGTGATGGAGGTCAAGGGAGAAGACTTGGCAGCCAACTTAATAATATTCTGACTGCGCCTTGTGTATGAACTCTTATTTTCATATCTTAAACCTGTGACTTAAAAGTTTTGCGGCATTTCGATAGAAGATAATCTACAAAATTCCTCGCTTTTAACTCTGTAATGGTATATATTCGTAAACTAGGTGTATTTATCTGCATATAAGTTACGTATAAGATTGAAATCAGCTTGTATTAAGGCTCGGTGAGAAACCTTAAACTGAGACTAGTGCGCGGGGTCGAACGGGATACTACTGTATAAGGCAAAATATTATGTGTTCCTCAAGAGAAAAATGTCAGACTCAGCTTATAAGAATAAATAAAAGGATTCTGTACCAATAAAGAATAGATTAAGAAAGAAAGGAAGGTAAAAAAGGGGAAATGTTGTCAAAGACTGCAGTTACAGAAATCTCTTTGCGAAAGGAAAAATTAAAACTGATAAACTGATCAACCGTAAAATAAATAAGTATAATAAAGACAGCAAAAAATGTTTTAAGATTGTTCTTAAATTAAATTAAATTTTATTGCACTAAATCTATATTCAAAACATCCTTTCCGTTCTGCCTCACCCCTCCCCCTCCTCCCGGGACAGAACGTGAAATTTATTTCGTTTTAAAAATTATTCAAAAATATAAATTCGTTGTTTTAAATTATAGTAATTAATAGTATAAACTAAGGTTTATACTATTAAGAAGTGATTCTCCTTTTTCCATAATTTTACAAAACTTGTTAAACAATAAGTGTCCCTTTCCGCCCTGTCATCCACTACGTTCATTTTCCAGGATTTAGTTATTTAAAAATTTTTTAACATTAATGTAGAAATATTTTCCATCGTAGTTTGTGCATATACCTTTTCGGTATGTATTCATTATTTTTCTTAATAAAGTGTTGTATTTGTACCTTTTTTCATTTTCATGTTTATTATTATTTGTTTTCTTTTATATGATTTGTTCTTACTTGTGCGTGTTGTCTTTGTTGCTCATTTATGTCTTTTATAAGTTGTATAATTGTTATCTATGTTTGCAATATTTCTGTGACTATTTACCTTTCTTTTATGATTATATATTTAATGACACGTTTGTTTGTATGCTTATAATTTTTCATACAGATTTAAATTAAGTGGATAAATTGTAAATACAAACCCACGGAAGGATGTGTTAAACAACGCGTATGCTATTTTACATACTTAAGTTTATATATTTCCGTTTTATTGTTTCCACGGAATCACGGGACATTTTATACTCGAATTTAGCACAACTATGTCTTGGAGTACAAATAACCTTAAGATTTTTTATCATAATTTAATAGATTTGTTGTAAATTGCCTAATTGAGAATGAAACCCTGTGTATGTACCAGATAGTGTACCAGGTTAGCAGGTGCCGGTTAATTTGAAACTAACACCCTATCGGCACAGGATTGTCGTCATAAAGGGATAATAGTCCAAAAAAGTGACGATTTTGATTCTAGTTAAATCACGTCATAACCAACGAATTAATGACAAATTAATTTCAGGGCTGATATAAATAAACAGTCATGTATGACGACGGGTTCCCATTTAGTGGATTAAGACAATATCTAAAACTTAATATAAATATTAGTCAGCCTTTCTCCTGAATAGATGCATAACTTTGAATCATTCACTCAACATATTTTTCGCAATGTTAAAGGGAACGCTGCACTTTCATGACATTAAAATCGTTAGTCAATTGTACAAGACTATATTTCATAGTGTAATTGAAACTTAATGAATCAGTGATTAACTACAACTTATAAAAACGGTTATTAATGTAAAGTAATGGTATGGAATTGAGCAATTGAGTTAAGTCTCAGCTATAGAATTATAAATAATACTCTAATTTAATTTCAAACAGGTTATTAATGTAAATAAATATATTGCACTACATATTGAGTACAATTTTTTAGTATAGGATGTAAAAATATTTATCAATTTTATATATAAGGTACAAATTGTATGTCTTCTGTATAGAATTTAAGAAAATATTATTATAAGTTAAGAATTAATTAATAGTTACAGTATATTTTAATATTAACAAAGCAACCTATGTAAAATCTCTGACTCGTTCCACATCCTATAGGATTTATGGAATATGATTTTATTCTTATACTTATACTTGTACTTATACATGTTTTGTTTCCTCATTTGAACCCTACTATATAGATGATATTTTACGATAAATATCAGGCTGACAATTTTGTTAGAAATATTATAAAATAACAATGATAATTAATCAGGAGAGTATTTTTGTAAGAATGAATTTGAGTCTGATTTGATATAAAACGTTGAGTTTTCTGTTTAAAAGATCAACTTAACTGATATAGTAATGATTTTTGTATAAGACAAATAATTTGAAAATTACAGCAAAATAAATGTATGATTTTCCATCAAAAACTAGCTTTGTAATAATACTATGTTTGTGTATTCGAAAATTTTCGAATATTGGAGAGACGTTACATAACGCGAGGTGTGGATGTGCGCTGGAGGGTGCGTCACGTAGAATGTGGACCACGGAGGCTGGGTTCAAGGCTGACGGACGCAATACTGGGAATTGGCGACGTCCAGGCCAAGGCTGACCGCTGCACTTTCTCCGCTTTCTCCATCTGTATTACTTTGACAGCGGCCAATTTACATATGTTCAAATTTATCCTTAACCAGCAACTATTAAAGAGCGTTACTCAGGAACATGATCGGATTTATTTTGCCAACTTAGAGTATTCAACACGAAGTGCTTTTTGATTGGATGACACAGCAGAATTCTTTCGATTTTTTTTTCAAAAATCTAGTCACCGTTGCAGGAATCCGATACGAAATACAACATACTCTATTAATAATTTAAAAAATAGAATTGTAAATTGTACTCAATTAACAGAAACGGAAATAAGAAATTAAATAACAGGCAGGCAAAAATTACACACATAAACAGTACAAATGATTTATAAACGGACTAATTTATATTTCAACAGACATTGTTGCTTTCAGCTTAATCGAAAGTTACTACTAATTTTATGCCTGAAGAAACCACAAAATACAGCCGAAACTTAATGCGGTATGCATTTATGATTATTCACACTCTTTTTCGTTTGACTTTTTCATGTGGTATTATTTAAATGTTGCCTTTTACAGAGTGAATAGTGTTTTATTAAATAAAATTATGTTAAGTAAGAAAATACGACTCTCAGACCACATTGTTGGCCCGGGTTGCGTCAGTTCCTCAACAATTGCAACTTGAAAGCTGGCCTGCATTGTTCATCGTAACTTTTCATGTAGAATATATATAACTTTATTATGTTACAAACTAATTTTACTTTGTCCTCTTTTGCCTTCTGGTGTCGAGGTTTTTGGCATATCGCCATTCATTCAATCAGTTTGACTTTCAAGTGTGCTGAGGCTTTGCCAACAGCAGTCAAAGACATACAGAAACACCCGAACCCTTGCACGTAAACTAACCCGGGACGTCTGTGATATTAGACCGTGACGCTAGTCACTAGACAACTGAGGCCAGCAAAAAAAATACTACAAAATGTAAAAATATTTAAAGGACTATTTCTGTACTAGACTCTTGCATTTAACTTCATGTTTCCTGTCAAAATTTTAGCTTCCTCTTGAGAGTTCAGAGTAAGTTCTTCGAAACTCAATTTTCACGTGACAAATATAATATTTACTTTATTCCTCTTTCTCTGATAACTTATCTATTAATTATTAGT